>JAWZYU010000015.1:26527500-27777500 GCA_038380435.1 Ryuthela nishihirai
TTGTCTGAAATTTTGCTGTAAAAACCTTTCATTAATGCATTCGTCTGATCTAAGGGACCTGGGTTCGAGCCCCGGATAAGGCATGGATGTTCGTATTGTTTTCTGCTGAGGTCCTGCCATCCTCTCAGACCTTCTAGTGTGGCATATAAACTGACAGGCTCCTGTCAGACCTCTGTGGCAAGCAGCTGCCTGAGGGGGTATTTATTATTTAAAAGCCGTCCCGTGGCCGAGTGGTTAGCGCGCTTGGCTACTGGTCTACGGGACCTGAGTTCGAGCCCCGGGTAAGGCATGGCTGTAAGTGTCGTTTTTCTGCTGAGGTCCTGCCAGCCTCACAGACCTTCTACTATGGCATATAAACTGACAGGCTCCTGTCAGACCTCTGTGGCAAGCAGCTGCTTGAGGGGGTATTTATTATTTTTTTATTATCCTAGAAGAGCATCACTAGCGTGTCTGCTGAGAAGCAGACCCAAATCTTGGTGATGCTTATTGTCGTCCCTCCCTGAAAAGAGAAATTTGAGATTATTTTTAAGAATATGACTCTCCATCTGGTCTCTTGCAAGGCGAGAATATCAAAATTAATTGGTGGAATTCTTGTGTGAGGACATCAAGAGAAAAAGCTCTGTGCAGAGTCCTCACATTCCAACTACCTATGGAGAGAAAATGGTTAGTGGGATGTTTAAAGAAACTATGTTTATTGGAGAGGGAATGCCGGCAATATCAAACAACCCCCTAATCGTAGACATGGGGCAAAGACCCGTTCCCCCACCACTAAAGGCTGAGTTCATCTACACTGGAAGACTTCCTCCAATGTAGAATTTGACGATGCCAGTAGAAGCAAAGAGTTCAGGCGCCTGCGATGACATCTGCTCAGGATTATCCACCAGCTGATAAACATATCCTGTGAATCTATTCACTTCGGCTGTCAACCCACAAACAAACAGAAAACACAGCAGAAGATTTTCCCTCCACAGAAGCCCATCAGTGCAGCAAAATCAGGATCCATAATCAAGCTCAGAGCCACAATTCCATTCAGATTGGTATATATGGTCAGCACCAGGACCCTGTGTGGTTGACCACTCCTCAGCAGGGTGGAAAAAAAAGGAAAAGTAGCCATAGTTGTCCATAACAGTAGGCCACACTAATCTGGCAGCTCTCCTCTTCCGCACACTTCCACAAGAGAGCATCTCTTTTGAAAGGTACTAACGTCTGCACCACGAGAAAACGGGGTTGGACATTAGGTGATATTCCTGGCCGGTTCTATGCATCATCACAGGGGATTGGTGCATAGCTCTCCTTCCAGTGACTACCTATCTACCATTTACAGACCTGATTGCAAGAGATAAAATGGATAAATGAAGGTCAGACTCTTAAAAATAATCTTGAATTTCTCTTTTCAGGGAGGGAAGATAATAAGCAGCATCAAAGCGTCACTAGCTTCTCAGCAGACACACTAGGGATGCTCTTCTAGGATATGAGTGCATTAATGAAAGGTTTCTTACAGCAAAATTTCAGACAAGCATTAAAGACTTGAATGTTGTCTGCTGTTTTGCCCCCACTGAGGATGCTGATAAGGATGAGAAGGATAGGTTTTACGGACAACTTCAGGATATTTTGAATTCTGTCAAGAAAGGAGATATTACCCTTGTTCTACGTGACTTCAATGCCAAAGTTGGTACTGACTCTGACCTTTGGGGAGAGTTGATAGGCCCTTTTGGTATTGGTATAGCTGCAATGCCAATGGGCAACGTCTCCTATAGGTAAATAAACTCAATGGTTTCAGAATAACTAAAACTTATTACAAACACCGCAACATACATAAGTACATATGGGTTTCACCAAATGGAATGCATTAAAAATGATAGATTATATATTAATTAACAGCAAATGGGCTAGTTCTATTAGGAATACCAGGGCATATAGGGGAGCTGAAATTGAATCTGACCATTACCTTGTTATAAGTGTCTTGCAACTTAAACTTATGAAGTGTTGTGCTAAGGTTAAAAAATTTACCTTTCATTCTGAAGTTCTGAAAGACCCATTTATTGCTAAAGCTTACCATGATAGGTTACTTAGTAATTATGACAGTCATGGTTTGCTTACTACTGAAGTTGAGGAAGAATGGGACCGTTTTAAACAGGCTTTTTCGGAAACTAACAATATTCTTTTAGGAAAAAAGAGCAGAGGAGACAGAATTATTTGTGTGATAATAAGGCACTTGAGCTTATTTCGGAAAGAAAGAACTGCAGGAATGTCCTTAATCAAGACCCTACTTGTCCTAATAGAAAGCATTACAGAGAGCTTAAAAAACATGTAAAAATCAGTTAGCTGCTGATAAGAATCTTTGGCTTGATGGTTTTAAAAAACATGTAAAAATCAGTTAGCTGCTGATAAGAATCTTTGGCTTGATGGCTTGGCTGACAAAGCCAATGAGGCAGTTAGACAGCACAACAGCAGAGAGCTTTGTAAGAAATGGCCAGATATACAGAGATTGAAGGATAAACAAGGTAAGGTTATAGAAGGTGAGCATTCTGTCATGGCTAGGTGGGCTGAGCACTTCAGTGATGTTCTAAACAATATGGGTAGTTCTACTCCCATTGTTTGCAATGATGATAGATGCAGTGATGGCTTTAATATTGGCCCTATAACACAATCTGAGGTTATTTTGGCTATTTCTAAACTTAAACTTCATAAATCCCCAAGGGTAGATGAAATTACTACAGAAATGCTCAGAGCTGGGAATGTTTCTTTTACCACTTGGATCATTGAAATTTGAATATCTTTTATGATAAAGGAATGACCAGAGCTATTATTATCCCTATTTTCAAAAAAGGTGATCGCTGTTCTTGTGATAACTATAGGGGTATCAGCCTACTCTCTGTTCCAGGTAAAGTTCTTTCCATGATTGTGCTTAATGGAATTAAGAATCTTGTTGACAGGCAATTGCGTGATGAGCAATGTGGATTCTGAAGTGGTAGGGGATGTGTGGATCAGATATTTTCACTTAGGCAGATTCTTGAGAAATGTTTAGAGTTTCATAATCCTTTGGTTGCTAGCTTTGCTGATTACAAAAAGGCTTTCGACTCTGTTGATCGTCATAATTTGTGGTTAATTGTGAAATCATATGTTATACCAGACAAGTTAGTTAACATAATGAAAGCTCTCTATAATAACACTGAGTCATGTATTAGAGTTGGTAAGGCTTGTAGCAATTGGTTTAGCATTACTTCTGGTGTTCGACAAGGGTGCATTTTGTCTCCTTTTCTCTTTAGTTTGGTTATAGATTATGTTAGGCGAAATTCACTTCAAGGAAAAGATTTTGGCCTTAAATGGGCTGGAGATGCGAAAATTTCTGATTTAGATTATGCTGATGATTTAGCCCTTTTGGTAAATGATGTTGATGAGATGAACTCTTTCATTCGAGCTGTTGATGAAACTGGTACTAGAGTAGGTTTGGTTATAAAAGAGAGAAAACTAAAGTGATGAAAATTGGTCAGACATTCTGTGATTCAGTTAATCTGAATGGTTGCAATCTTGAGCAAGTCTCACAGTTTATCTTGATAGCTATGTAACAGATGCTGGTGAAGTTGAGCATGAGATTAACAGACGAATAGGGATTGTTGCTGGGACTTTTAAGAATCTATGGAGAGTGTGGAGAAATGGGCGTATACACCTAAAGACTAAAATTAAACTGTATAATAGTTTCTAGGGTTAGTTATGGTAGTGAAATTTGAACACTTTGTAAACAAGATAACAGGATGCTAGATGATTTTGGTTCTAGATGCTTATGCAGTATCTTATGTATTAGGCGCTTCAGCTTTGTAAGCAATGATGATCGGCAACCTCCTTTGAGCAGTATATTGTGCAGAGAGACTCAGTTTGGTTTGGCCATGTTGCCCGTATGAATAATTATAGATTAGCGAATAGGTTATGAACAGTGTGCCCAAGGCCCTCAGAAAGAGGGGGACACCTAGCATGCGGTGGGCAGGCAATGTTAAAGAGGACCTCGTTAAAATTGGTGTGTAGTGGAGAGATGCAGCAGATGTTGCTCAGGATAGATATGCTTGGAGAACTAAATTGCGTTGTCTGGTTGGACCTCTGTAGCCCATGGCTGCTTAAGGACGACGACGACGACGACGACGACGACGACGACGACGACGACGACGATGATGATGATGATGATGATGATGATGATGATGATGATGATGGCGTTAAATTAATATCGTATTAGTCGAATTCGTGTGAATTTAGGACTGGGTGTAATATCATGTACATCACGTTGCAGTGAGCTAAAACTGATGACCATTTCGGGGGGCATCTCATATACCCGAGTTCAAGAATGAAAGCGATGTAGTTAATTAAAATACTAGCTATACCTCCACACGTTTGTCGTGAAACGTCTGCCCATTGCTAACTTTTCCCACCGATATCTTAATACTCCATTCATAACCTTCAGCTCTCCATGAATAACGTACTTAAGGCAAGCGACGGCAGAGCCCCCCCAAAGATTGCGGACACTTGCAGCTAGTTAAATCTCGACCCATAGCAATTACATCTTGTTATCATTCTTTCAAAGCTATAAAGAAAATTCCATGCTATTCCTTTAAATAATTGTATGTCAACTTTCACCATATTTTTGTAATTTTTTGCAACCCTCCCCGCATCGTGGGTTGCGCGCAGCATATCAGCCTACTGCTGACCCTATCATTAGTTTTGGAGTGATAGGCAGTGTCAAGGGCGATTGGAAAACCAGTCTCCCAAAATGGTAATGATCGATTTGAATACTGGTGAATTTCCATATTAAAAAAATGTGAAGGATAAAGTTGTAATCTTAGCAGGAGAGAACTTGGAATGTTTTCTTCTTGGTAACACTCTGATAAAGCAAACACGGTTACAGAACGTGAAAGAACTCAGAGGAAATCCTTCCAGTCTCAGAACTGTCGAATTGTCAACTTTCCAGTTTCCCAGTTGACCCATGTTCTGTATTGGTGATTGGCCATGCTTTTACTGAAGGTTGTGATGAAAGTAAGAAGGCTCAGCGTTGATGAAGGGTATTCACTGAACAGCTGCTAAGATAGTATCTTTTCTATGGCATGGTAAGTAGATGGAAGCTTCTCTTCAAGGCCATTCAGCATGTTGTTTATTGTGCAAAAAGTATGGATATCCTGTACACTGAGTCACTGTTTTTCGATTTTTCGAAGGCATCGTGTGCCCTCCTTCTCACCAAGACCGGGGGGGTAGTGAAGTATAAATCTCGAGGAAGACACATTTAGGACTTGAACCAGAGAACTGCAGATTACGATCCTGGAGCATTTCCGACTGAGCCAATCCCCATTTCTGTGTGCAGTTGCACCTACGGTAAGTAGCTACTTCCAGCGGCATACACTAGGGGAAACCCTGTACCCCACTCTTGAGAGATTGAATAATATATATTTTCCAAAGAAGTCGCTTAAAATCCAAGATTCAAGCCTGTTAAAACCCCATTAGACTTAAACATGTTTCCCCCACCTCCATTCCCATTGGAAGCTTCTGGGTACGCCATTAGCTACTTCAGTTCACTAACGTCATTTTAGTCTCATTCTCCCTAAAATTATTGTTTTGTAAGTTAAAGGGTTCAGATTTTGGTTGCAATTTGCATATAAGAAAAGGGTAATGGAATAAAGCAGGACCAGATCTAGAAGAAATAAAAGGGATGAGGATGAATGCTGTTCCCGAGAAAACTTTCTCCCTCCGTTTAAGGAATTTTTAAACACTTTGTCGAAAAATATGCGCAATATATATGATGTTTTCAGGGAATAAAGCAGGACCAGATGTAGGATAAATAAAATGGATGAGGATGAATGCTGTTCCCGACAAAACTTTCTCCCTCCGTTTAAGGAGTTTTTAAACACCTTGTTGAAAAATATGCGCAATATATATGATATTTTTTATATTCTTTTTTCATCCCTTTTCCGGGGGAGTCTCCTTAGTCCCCTCCCCCAGCTCCCGTCGTTCAGTAGAGTGCATAACGGCAACAATACGGATTTTGTACAACACGTATTAAGAAAATTTGATAAAGAATAGCCTCACTTGCCTTACCTTAAAGGATGCTATTGATTAGCAAAACAATAATTAATCTGTGAGCGAAAAAAAAAACTACGAAATTTGTTTCTACAAACGAATGTAATTGTAATTATAAAATCAATATCTGCACTGGAAAATTTCCGCAAATATTAAAAGGGAAAAACGAAAAAAATCGCATCCGAGGACCATTATTTCTTTAAAAAGAAGTACTTCAGTGTTATTAAAACACAATGTTTGACGAATTCTTCCACATGTAGCTGGAATGACGAAAATGATCAATATTGTTTTTTCCCCCTGATGCGTAAAAGCTCTTTTTTCACTTTAAACAACTCTATTGCTTTCCTGTGTCATTTGTTAATGCCTCGCCGCATGCCGCTGGCTTGACATGCACCGATGCCACCCATACAGAACTAAACTTATCATTTATGAAAAACGTAGCAAAAATGCGTTGTTTACGAACAAATTCAGCCATACCGAAATGAATGTCATTTTTCCTCTCGACAGTGCAAAGCGGTAGTTACCGCTGTTGCATTTTTATTTTGGATTATTAATTTCTCCTTTGTTTTAAGTTCTTTCTAGTAACCTGTCAGAAATATATTAATCTTTTGTTTAGGTGGAGATGCGGCGATCGTCAATCTTTTAAGTTTCCTTTATGATCCAAGATTGCGAATATTGATGACGATGGGGGAATTCTAAAGAAGAATTTATTTTATAATTTTTTTTTTCAGTTTAACTTGAATCGTAAGCTTATATTCATTGTGAAACTTGTCGGCTTTCAAATTTGTTTCTTAAGTTTTTGGTTCTAAATGCTACTTGAAAAGAGAAATCCTCACATTCTACAGATTTATTACTTGCTTTTGAAAAAAATATAAAAAAATGTGATTTTTCTATTAAGAACCAACTAGGTCTTAAACTAATACAACTGACTCATAAGAAATAATGTAAATATTGGGGATGCGTTCTAGTTCTTAACCCGATTCACATATTTTAAATTGTATTCCTTTATTATGACTATACTTAGATTAACGAATTGTGTTTTTTATTCGTTTACGTATATTTTGTACAGTCGCTCAAAAATGTATCCGAACACTATGGTTGATCACAGAATTCAGAAAAAAATATCTGGCAACAATTTTTTTTAGAAATTAGTGATCTGGCAACTTCGTGTCTGACACGAAGTTGCCAGATCACTAAAAAAAAGTGTGTAAATTCACTTTTACAGAAAAAACAAACAATGATTAATTTCGGGGTAAAATGGCTTAATGCAGTTTCATTGTATTGCATAATACGTATAGATAATTTGTCGAGTAATAAAGATTGAAAACGAGATTTTAATTGTTGTAAAAATTGTTGCTAACCAATGAAGGCGATTAACTGTCACGTTTACAAGCATTTAACCTCTACACGTGACAAGTCACATCATTTAACCAATTAAGGTGGATTTTTGCATTGGCACATTGTCATCGATCGGCGATTTTAAAATGTCCTTTTCTGTTTGCAAACAGGGCCAAATGAATGGGACCTTTAAGAATGATAGGAAAAGTAATAGAGGCAAAAAATATTAAATTTATGCAGATTTCACGCGTTTCTCAAGGACTTCTTTAAAACCTTTAAAACGGAGAGAAAATGTTATACTGCAATGAAAATCTATTCTCTTTCCTACTTTTTTTTCGACTAGTTAGCGTCTTTTTCTAGACCAGAGCCTGTTTACAAATATGTTACGTGTGATAGCTACTTAAACACATTTAATTTGTACAGGAAAACGTGTAACATCTTCAGTAGTAAAGAATCACAGGATAAGTCCTGTAGACATTGGAAATGTTGAAATTAAGAGCAACGATAGGTCTGATAAGTTAGACAAGAAAAGCATCCAAGGTCTTATATGGTAAATGTAATAATATATATAAGCGATTGCACAGAAGTCCACTGCTGTTCATAATTTAAGAAAGCTGAATAACATTGCAAATATCTCAACAAATCCTTTTTGGAATTTAATGAAAGTTTCAGAGGATATTTAGTGTGAAATAACTCACATTTATCGGCTATTAAATTTTCATTTCTCAATGCTAAAGACTCTGCGATATGCAAATTAAGATGGAGATAAAAGAAATTTCAGAAACAGGCGCTTCTCATTTCGGATTAAGAGCGGCTTTAACGAGAGTTTCGGATTACAGCGGGGCGGGGTGGCTCAGTCGGTAGCGCGCCAGGCTCGTAATCTGTAGTTCCCAGGTTCGAGTCCCAGCTGGGTCAGCGTTGAGATTTATCTCCGCAAAATTCCCCACCCTGCCCACGGTCAGTAGGGGACACCGATGGGCTTGGAAAGGCCGCCGCCCGTCGGATGGGACGTTAAGCCGTGGTCCCGTGTGTGGGAGAGCCATACCCTGTGCACGTTAAAGAACACGCTGGATGGCCTTGACGGGAGGCTACCATCTGTCTCCCAACAGCTGTTCCAGTGGGTCCCCTCCCCCAACCTTCTCTGAGCCTTCGGGGTCCATGTGACCTGGCCATTTAGCCCATGGTGTGCAAAAAAGTGCCGCTCAGAGGTAAAGCAACCCAACCCAAATCGGATTATTAAAATTCAAAGGAGGAACCATTTGGACTGCGATCAGAGGCGGAAAACCATCGGACGGATGGAAGCAGCATAGTGACGTAGAGATTGCCAGATTCATGAATGTGTCGGAAATCGTAATTTCCACACTATGGAAGTGTTTTCAAGACACTGGAGCATGCTCTAGAACAGAGGTTCTCAAACTTTTATGCTTCACGTACCCCCTGGAAATGTGTATATAACTGACGTACCCCTTGCACAGATAGATAAAACTATAAAAAAAAATAAATACCCCCTCAAGCAGCTGCTCGCCACAGAGGTCTGACAGGAGCCTGTCAGTTTATATGCCACAGTAGAAGGTCTCAGAGGATGGCAAGGACCTCACCAGAAAAACGACATAAACAACCATGCCTTACCCGGGGCTCGAACCCAGGTCACTTAGATCAGTAGCCAAGTGCGCTAACCACTCGGCCATGGGACGGCTGATAAAACTATAGGTACAGTATAACAACGGTTATTTTTGCTTTGTTTACTAGATCTAGCGAGTTTTGAGCTCTCACGGCGTACCCCAAGAAATTTTACAGCGTACCCCACGTTGAGAACCCGTGCTCTAGAACAGGGCTTCTTAAACTTTTTCCACTCGTGACCCCTTTTTGCCAACCTTTTCTACTCGCGACCCCTTTTTTGCCAACTTTTTCCACTCGCGACCCCTCTTTGCCCAAGAAATTTTTACGCGACCCCGGTATACAGGTATATAAAAATAGGTATAGAAATCAAAGATCTACTGATAATAAATCATAAAGAAATTTATTTTAAAACAATTCTCTGGTATACATATAATTTTACCATTTATTATAGACGAAAGCAAATTATTATATTTTTACATAAAGAATAAAATTTTGCTGAATATTTGACACTACAGGAGGTAGAGCATCTTCAAAGAAGATGTCTTTTCAGAGTTGATTGATATTTTAATTTTATAATCATCAATGCTGAGAACGCCGCTTCCTATAAATACGTAGTACAAAATGGGAGAAGTATGTTTAGAAACTATTTCAGAAATTGTTGGAAATTCTATCCTAATCCCAATCCAAAATTCATTTAACAATATTTTAGAAAACTTAAGTTTTTAACTGTGTCACTTGATAACTCGACAAATTCTTCTTAAACTTTTAATGACAGATGACTGACGTTTTTGATTTCAATTGAGTATGGTTTATGAAACCAACTTAGTTTTTTAAAATCAAAATTTGAAGGGGAGTATTTCTGAAACTGTGTCTCCAGGCACTTCAGATGATCAATTGTAACTCTTACAATTAAATCTTTGGGAAGGTTATTTTCAATTAAAAATCATCTGTAGCTGTAAACATTTCTAAAGAACCATTATCCACCCTGTTCTTCCATATGTTAACTTTTTTAGTAAAACGTTCAATTTTATCTTTTAACATAAATATGTTACAATTTTTTCCTTGAAGCGACGTGTTTAAATCATTGAGTTTTTCGAAAATATCCGACAAATAACACAGTTTTGAAAGCCATAAGTCATTATGAAAAGAATTAACAAAATCGGATTTCTGCTCAGTCAAAAATATAACAACTTCATCTCTCAACTTCAATAATCTGTTTAAACTTGGCTCTCTTGAGAGCCACCTCACCTCTGCATCTAGTACTAAGCTTTTGTAATCGGAGTGCTTGTCCTTGCAAAGGTTTGAAAACAAACGACTGTTAAGGGCACGGCTGTTAATGAAGTTAATGATTTTGATACTATCGCGAAGCACAACATCTAACTCTGGCGATATTTTTTGGCTACGAATGCCTCTAGACAGATTCTTGAGAAATGTTTAGAGTTTCAGAAACCTTTGGTTGCTAGCTTTGTTGATTTCAAAGAGGCTTTCGACTCTGTTGATCGTCATAATTTGTGGTTGATTGTGAAATCATATGGTATACCAGACAAGTTAGTTAACATAATGAAAGCTCTCTATAATAGCACTGAGTCGTGTGTGAGAGTTGGTAAGGCTTGTAGCAATTGGTTTAGCATTACTTCTGGTGTTCAACAAGGGTGCATTTTGTCTCCTTTCCTCTTTTGCTTGGTTATTGATTATGTTATGCGAAATTCACTTCAAGGGAAAGATTTTGCCTTAAATGGACTGGAGATAGGAAAATTTCTGATTTAGATTATGCTGATGATTTAGTCCTTTTGGCAAATGATGTTGATGAGATGAACTCTTTCATTCGAGCTGTTGATGAGACTGGTAGTAGAGTAGGTTTGGTTATAAACAGAGAGAAAATTAAAGTGATGAAAAATGGTCAGGCAGGCTGTGATTCAGTTAATCTGAATGGTTGCAGTCTTGAGCAGGTGTCACAGTTTAATTATCTTGGGAGCCATGTAACAGATAATGGTGATGTGCGGCATGAGATTAACAGACGAATAGGGATTGCTGCCGGGACTTTTAAGAATCTATGGAGAGTGTGGAGAAATAGGTGTATACACCTAAAGACTAAAATTAGACTGTATAATAGTTTGCTTCTTTCTAGGGTTAGTTATGGTAGTGAAGCTTGGACACTTTGTAAACAAGATAACAGGAAACTAGATGCTTTTGATTCCAGATGCTTACGCAGTATCTTGGGCATTAGGTGGTTCAACTTTGTAACTAATGATGAGGTTAAGCAAAGGAGTTTGCAACCTCCTTTAAGCAGCATATTGTGCAGAGAGATACTCCGTTGGTTTGGCCATGTTGCCCATGGCGAATAGGGTTATGAACAGTGTGCCTAAAGGCCTCAGAAAGAGGGGGAGACCTAGGATGCGGTGGGTAGACAATGTCAAACAGGACCTTGCTAGAATTGGTGTGCAGTGGCCAGATGCAGTAGATGTAGCTCAGGATAGACTTGCTTGGAGAACTAAATTGCACGGTCTGGTTGAACCTCCGTAGCCCATGGCTGCTTGAGGATGATGATGATGATGAGAGGCTCTGGTGTGAGTTGAGAAAGATCAGACGACGACGTGGGGGGGGGGGGTCATTTATCTTTAAGACACATGTGAAATAGGATTTGGGTTGGGTTGTTTTACCTCTGAGCGGCACTTTTTTGCGCACCATGGGCTAAATGGCCAGGTCAAATGGACCCCTATGGCTCAGAGAAGGTTGGGGGAGGGGACCCACTGGAACAGCTGTTGGGAGACAGATGGTAGCCTCCCGTCAAAGTCATCCAGCGTGTTCTTCAACGTGCACAGGGTATGGCTCTTACGCACACGGGGCTACGGCTTAACGTCCCATCAGACGGACGGCGGCCTTTCCAAGCCCATTGGTGTCCCCTACTGACCGTGGGCAGGGCGGGGAATTTTGCGGAGATAACTCTCAACGCTGATCCAGCTGGGACTCCAACCTGGGAACTACAGATTACGAGCCTGGCGCGCTACCGAATGAGCCACTCCGCCCCCGTTCAGGTGCGGTAGCTGTTTTTTACAGACAGTCAGTCAACGTTATACAGGAGAAATCATTCTGGTAGCAGACGAGAACTACCAAGTAGCATAAAAGTAAATGCTCGGACTTTTCTGTTTTATTTCAATAGATTTATCTTTGGGCTGTTTTGTTTTTGCAGAAAAAAGATGAATATTCAACAATTATTAATCTTCAAAAAAATATTATTGCTGACGAGGCGGGAATCGAACTCGCCACTCTCTAGATACACGCCAGAGCACCCTCATTGCCCGTCGCGTAAGCAATATTTTTTCTTTTTCAGTTGAAGAATTATCGAATTCTATATCTACAGGTAATCTGTGTATTTAATATGGGAAGATGAATGTGTTTATTTTTGCAAAAACTCTGATCGGAATATATGCTATCATATGGAATATTTTTCATTCTTTTTTGGTGATTTTCAGACTGTAGATTTTGTATAACAATGTCCAAAATATTAAATACGAAGAGCCGTAACTATCGGAGACTGGAGTTTTTAATATTAGGTCAGTTACAGAGATTTCACGAGATTTTTGATAAACGCCAAACCATTTTATACTGTTTTAATTTTTCTCTTATCATCATTTCCTAAATCAAAGTTGGAAATGTAAACACATATACAATTTTTTTTGTTTACCTTTCTTGCACTATTACAGGTCAAAAATCCAAAATAGCCAAAAGCGTTTATTGGCCAAAAATTTTGAAATATAAGGTCAAAAACTCCTCTTTCTGAGTTCTGTTTTGTGTTTTCGTTTTTGATTCGTCTTAGTTTTTTAGTGGGATGGGGTAAGTCTCCCCCTTCGAAATTGCAGGATAGCTAAAAACCAAGTTTAAGATTTTCTAAATTTTGGTGTTTGATGATATATTTTCTTTCATCTTGTTTGCTATTCTATCCTATATACTTTCAAACTTATTGGAATTAAAAAGTTCGCCTGTATTTGTCACTTTCTTTGTCATTTATTTTTTACCCTCTCCTCCCCTGAAATATTTCTTGTTATATGCCTGTTGTGAAATTTACTCTTTGATGTACCAGATGGGGCACAAATCCGAAGCAGCAGATTTTTTACGAACTCTATTCGTTCACTGATCATGTTTTATTTAAAACCAGTGATTAAATTCTTTCAAAGTAAAACATCGTCTCGAAGTTGGAAAAAAAAAGGTTAAAACATTTCCAGACTTCAATCTTAGTAAGAGAAATTAAATGTAAAATTTTAAAATTTCTCTGCAAAACTATGTGCTATGTTAAAGTGATTGTCATTTTTGCGTGTTAGCCTGTTTTAGAGCTAATTTTAAATTGCATAAAAAAAATAAAGACGCGCTAATAAAACCAAAATCTTCTGAAAAGCGTCGAATTTTCATGCATTTTTCACTTCAGTCGTTCTATTTTACGCCATATGTTTGGTTCACTCGGAAATGCGGTATTATTCTGCATTAAAACAGAATGCGAAATCCGATTTTCTAGGATGCCTTAAACTTCTCAAATCTGAAACAATCTGAAAACATGAAACCATTTTAGATGAAGTACAGCAAAGAAAATGCAATTTTTCTTTCTTTTTTCATTTAGCCCATTTTACTGAAACTGGAGTCTAAAAATTGTTGAAATTTGAGAAGAAAATATAAAATCAATATTTTTACATTTTTCAGCCGAATATTTGACGTAATTTTTTTTAATAATTCGAAATTGAAAACAAGCAATTTCCCGCAATCGTTTGCTTTATGGGTGAGGTGTATCAGTGAAATTTCAATGTTTTTAAATTCAATCGTTTAAAGTGAAAGTGGGGTCTGAAAAGACGCTTTTATTTCGCTTCAAAAAATGCGAGATAATGTTTTAACTTTGTCCTTTCTCCGTCTGTCTGTAGACATCCAACATTTTTTGTTTCTGAAGATAAAAATTCCTTCTCGGGTTCCATAGGTATTGACGAAATTTCAAGATTCGCACTTTTCGAATCTCCCACTAGTTTAAACTTTGCCCCCTGACAGTGGGAAAAGTTGAAAAATTGCAAAAATTTTAAATGAATATTGCAAACGATGTACTTATGTTAGAAATTTGAAATCTTATTGGTGAAGAGGTCTTCGTCATGAGGTTTGCATAAGCAGTAATGAGTTGATTACTTACCACCAGGGGGGACTTTATATTTAAAGAAATATTTATTTGTTCTTAGAGATGAATCGAAAGTTCCTTTTTGAGTTGTATAGATATCGAAGAAATAGTAAGATTCGCACTCTACGAACCGCAGAAGTTCGCCCTCTAACAGTAAAAAAATTAGCAGACTTTTGAACAGATATTGCAAGAGATGTATTTGTTCTACAAATTCTAAATTTTGATGGTAGAATGTGAAGGTCAGGTAGAGTGCATTTGCAACAAAAAGTTGGTCCCTTACACCCGGATGGGGAGACGCAAATGTTGGAAAATTATTTTTTAGTTGGATTGTTATTAATGAAATGTAATTCGCATTTTTCGCTTCGTTAGGTAGTTTCAATTTGCCTTGTTAGAGGGCACTAAATATGAAAAAGGCGCAACATTTTAGGAATATTGCAAGTCAACTGCTTAGGTAGAAATTTGAAATTTCGGTGGTAAAGTGTCAAGAGATAATTCTAGAAATCAAGAAATTTTCCACTGAGAGCAACAATCTACCCCTTTTTTCACAGGGGTGCGAGAAAAGCAACTTTTTAAATTTCAGGAATAAAAGACAAATACTTTTTTTCGTTGTATAAGTGTTAATAGAATACATCTTGCAGACTGAATGACTGCAAGATGACGAGATTCTACAGTCTTATTTGAGACTTTTTAAAGGTGCCATTGGGTCACAATTTATTTTTCTGAATGACAACCCCGTCCACATAGAGCTCAGTGGTGGAGGAATGCATCGAGAATGAAGATATCCATGAGATGCTTTGAAAAGGCTAATTGCAAGTCATCAATCCTCCAAGAACCCTTTCTCAATTTTTGACTAGTAAACACATGAATTTAATGATCGAAATTTAAATTTCAAATGCTGTGGAAAATTATAAAAATATAAGCACTAATAGAATACAATTATTTGTAATTTTCCAGTTATTCAATAGTTCGAATTAAAAGTATTAAAGAGTGCAGAAATATGCAAACGAAAAACGAGATTCCCCTATTCACCAAAGGTGATATGCACTTTTCTAGTTTAAACTTTTAATTTTGTAACTCTAAATGGGGCAAACACGCCTAAATCATGCCTATCCAACCCGCAGTTCATAAAATAAATAACGAATATATTGAATCCGGCATATTTTTTCAAACTTTTTGACATTTAGGTGCATTTATTAAACGCTTTTTCTAATTCACAGCACCCATTAAAAATGTACGTTTTTGTTTCTTATTCAAAAATTTTCTTCATTCCTAAAAATGACGTGTTTTTTTGTGCAATTCATTATGAAATGTATATTTCCGCTTTTAAGAAGATAGCTTTTGCTGCTACTCTTTCAGAAGAGTTACTTCCCTAGTCGCTCTCCGCCTAGCTTGAGTTAGACGGAAGAGATCTAAACGATGCTTAAAGTAGAACGAACAGAGGTTAAGCAAATAAGTTTTCGTATTTTGAAATTTATCTATTTTACTGAAAATAAGATGTAAAAATGACTATTTTTATTTGGCTTTCTGTGGCTTATCGTAAATGATAGAAAATATTCTGAGCTTCAAAATGTTTTTCAGATGGTCTCATATTACTCATAGTTAAAAAATAAATATTCCCTCAAACAGCTGTTTGCCAGGAGCCTGGTCAGTTTAATACGCCATAGAATAAGTCTGTGAAGATGGCGGGACCTCAGCAGAAAGACAACACGAACGTTCATGCCTTTACCGGCGCTCGAACCCAGGTCTCTTTAAGCAGTAGCCAAGCACGCTAGCACTCTGCCAATGGATATTGGCGAAAGGGTTTGTCGCAGAAATGATACATTTCTTTTTTTTTTTTTGTTCGTTTAAGTAAGGCAAGGGTTAGATTGTTTTACCTCTCAGCAGCAATTTTTTTGCACACAATTGGCTAAATGGCCAGGTTACAAGGATCCCGAGAAGGATGTGAGGAAAGGAACCCACTGGACAGCTGTTAAGAGACAGATGGAAGCTTCCCTTCAAGGCCATCCTGTGTGTACTTTAACGTGCACAAGTTATGACTCTCCCGCACCGGGTCCAGGGCTTAACGTCCCATGCGGACGGATGGTGGCTTTTCTAAGACCATTGGTGTCCCCTACTGACCCTGCCCTCGGGCAGTAGGGGATACCAATGTTTATATTGACTAACAGGTTTCAAACAATAATTATATTAATTATTTTAAGGAAAATTTGCTTCGCCGAAGTTGGACTTTTTGTCCTCTATACGTTCTTTTTCTCTTTCGACAAATTTAATTTATTTGCCATCAGTAGTTCGTGGTCCGTACGAAATGAGGTGGCAGGCGACAGATTGCACAGGCCTGGGTTAGCGTGTCGTCCATATGTATATTGCGAAACACCTCGAGGAGAAGAGGAGGGATTATATTACATCGCGTACACGAGAGAGAATAGTGTCGAGTTGGTACAGTCGCTCAAATAAATATCCGAACACTATGGTTGATTACAGAATTCAGAAAAAATATCTGGCAACGATTTTTTTAGAAATTAGTGATCTGGCAACCTTCGTGTCACGTGACACGGATACTTTTTTGAGCGACTGTAGGTGGTGATATTATTTTGATACTAGATCGTGTGGGCTCACTCACGGAAATATTGAGCGTGTGCAGTTACCGTTCACAGCAAACTGGAGCGTGTGCAGTAACTGCACACGCTCCAGTTTGCTGTGAACGGTAACTGGAGCGTGTACAGTTGCTGTACACCCTCCAGATATTTTTCCTGAATTCTGTAATCACGTGACACGAAGGTTGCCAGATCACTAATTTCTAAAAAAATCGTTGCCATATATTTTTTCTGAATTCTGTAATCAACCATAGTGTTCGGATACTTTTTTGAGCGACTGTACCATGCAACGATTAAATTTTTTTTCTGCAGTTAGTAAATTATTTTACATTTGTAGTGAAAAAATTTTCTAATGTTGTGCAGCATTAATTATAATTTAACTACTACTACTATAACACTCTTTGCTATGCTGATTACCGTATCAAAACTGAAGACTTAAAAAATGAAAGTTTTATGTAACACGAAATCGGGGGAATGGGTTCGACCAAGTTTAATCAGGTGTCGTCGCCTAGAAGGGAGCAGGCCTTAAAATTCTGCTAAAAACAGCTTTGCAAAATTTGGGATTTTTCTTTTTCCTAGTAAGAAAAAAAATGATTTCGAAACCAAGTCTGCTAATAATATTTCATGGAATGACTTTACGGAGATTATAAGCATTAGAATTATCACATTTTCAAAACTAAAAATTTTGCCATTTCGGATTCTTTTGTAAGTCCGTCTTCAGATTGTGGGGAAAAAAAATAATTTGTTTTCTAAGGCGAATGTTTATAAGTGCTGACCAGCTCGAGGCCGTAGTAGTATCCTCTGTAATACGCGATGATATTGATTCATGTTGGTTCTTATGATGATTAGAGGTTAAAGGTTGGGTTGTTTTACCTCTGAGCGGCACTTTTTTGCACACCATTGGCTAAATGGCCAGGTCACATGGACCCCGAAGGCTCAGAGAAGGTTGGGGGAGGGAACCCACTGGGACAGCTGTTGGGAGACAGTAAAGAACACGCTGGATGGCCTTGACGGGAGGCTACCATCTGTCTCCCAGCGTGTCCTTTAACGTGCACAGGGTATGGCTCTCCCGCACACGGGGCTACGGCTTTACGTCCCATCCGACGGACGGCGGCCTTTCTAAGCCCATCGGTGTCCCCTACTGACCGTGGGCAGGGCGGGGAATTTTGCGGAGATAAATCTCGACGCTGACCCAGCTGGGACTCGAACCTGGGAACTACAGATTACGAGCCTGGCGCGCTACCGACTGAGCCACCCCCATAGGTTGAAGGAAGTGATGGATTTATAATTTAGACACTCCAGGAACAGGAATTATTTCACGGTTCCCCAAGGAAAGAGTTGTTTGTTAAAAATACCTATTTTCGTTGTGAAATTTCTAAATTTAAATATTCTGTTTTATGTAAATTGGTACAAATCGTATATAGAGTATACGATTTGTACCCAAAAATCGTATATAGAGAAAATGGAAGAGAGACAATATATTTACAACTATGCGTTCTTCACTTTTATTATAAATGTTATGCAAGTGAACATAAAATATAAAAAAAGTCAGTGTGTAAATAGATGTATATAATTAAAAGTTTCGCATCTGAGTAAATCAGCATCTCGTTGAAGGGCATATTAATGCATTTATTAGGTATAGTCTAAACTAAAGAGGTTTTTTTTCCCCACCCGCTCTGGGTCTAAGGGGTCAAATCATTGCTGGCAATGGAAACTTCGTGACCTTCACATTACACCACCAAAATTTCAAATTTCTAGCATAAATACATCGTTTGCAATATTGGTTTGAAATTTTGGAATTTTCAACTTTTTCCACCGTCTAGAGGGCGTAATTATAGCTTTAGAGAGATTGGGAAAGTGCATATCTCAATATTTCATCAATGCCTATCCAACACAAAAAGAATTTCTAATTTATCGCTGTAAACAAAATAAAGTTCGATGTCTACAGAGGGACAGATAGACAACAAAGCGAAAGTATTAACTCGTTTTTTTTAAAACGATATAAAAAGAAACGTAAAAAAGTGTAAGATGAAAAAAAGTGATTTCTATTTCCTTCTTACTCGAAAAATTAAATTTTTCATCTGTGTTCCTCGATTTCGGGGCATTATTTACTGTAGGACCCGGACGAAATGCACTCGTTTAATCTTCCTTCTGAATGGCCTTTAGTAGGGGAGCAATAGTTCAGTTGGGGAGCCCTGTGAGGTAGGAAATATTTACTGTGAATTTTAAAAAATAAGTTGTTTCTCCTAGCAATTAAAAAAAAAAATGAAAACTGGTGGTTACTTTCGCCATTTCGTAAACTTCTGAGGGTCCTAAAAAAGACATGTATTCAGAGTACACACACCCAGAGGATAGATAAAATACACACGCCCAAATTCTACGACGTAAAACTATTCAACGATTAATATTTAAGAAAGGAATTTTTGGTGTATATTAATTTATTTTTAACAATTGTTTTTAAAATAGGTTTAAAATAGGTTTTTTTTTACTTACATCTAATTATCAACTTGAACAAAAGTAATATATTTATCTATTTCTGATAATTTTATTTAAAGATTAAACGAAAGGTACTAGCACGCTTGGCTACTGATCTAAGGGACCTGGGTTCGAGCCCCGGAATTAGGCATGGATGTGTGTGTCGTTTTTCTGCTGAGGTCCTGCCATCCTCTCAGATCTCCTACTGGGGCATATAAACTGACAGGCTCCTGTCAGACCTCTGTGGCAAGCAGCTGCTTGAGGGGGTATTTATTATATATTATTTTACTATAAAAATAAAAATAAATAAATACCCCCTCAAGCAGCTGCTTGCCACAGAGGTCTGACAGGAGCCTGTCAGTTTATATGCCATAGTAGAAGGTCTGTGAGGATGGCAGAACCTCAGCAGAAACACGACACACACATCCATGCCTTACCGGGGCTCGAATCCAGTTTCTCCCTGGGTGGCCCATCAGAAGTTTTAGCTTTGGATGGGATTTTGTTTTTTCAATAAGGCCGAAATCCACGAATACAACAGAATCAGAAAGTATTTAGTTAAATTAATATTTATTTCACATTAAAAATCCCTAAATCATTCGCTACTTGCGGAAAATACAGGGAGAAATGGAAAATACCGGGGCCCAAGTATGTCATCACCATACACTTCACTTTTTTACCCCTATAAGATGACGTCACTGGAGTACCACCTGTGCGTGATTTTCCACACCTAGCTATGCTTTGAAGCGTACCATACCAGTAAGAAATAAAATCCCCTTTCACCGCTACTTTCGTTCTAAACAACTTTCTTCAAAATTCCCGAAAACTGAATCATCGCACAAACTTCTAAAATGACATTACATAAGCATTACAAAACACACTTAGTTTTTTGTTTGCATTGGGTTCACATCTGAGCGGTACTTTTTTTGCACACAATGGGCTATAAATGGTCAAGTCACAAGGACCCCAAGAGCTTAGAGAAGGCTGGGGAAAGGGACCCACTGGACAGTTGTTGGTAGAGAGATGGTAGCCTCCCGTTAAGGCCATACAGCATGTCCTTTAACGTACACAAGGTTATGGCTCTCCCGCACACGGAGACACGGTGTTACGTCATATGCGAAGGACCGCAGCCTTTTCAAGCTCTGTTGAGCTTATCCTAGTTTCTCATATAGCATACGATACCTACCATTAGACCAGATATGGGTTCAAAGTCCCAAAATGCTCTAAAGAGTAATCTAATTGCAGTAGACACAAGCTGCAAAACCAAATCCCACGTTTTCAATCCTAAGGAATCCATTTTCGGTCTTAGAATCTCAAAAGATTATCTCAAAGACTCAATTTCTTCCTGTTCCTTAAATGCCAGATGCATGAAACCTAGTGTACAACTTTCAAAGCGCATCATGATGGACATAAAATGAATAACACTAAAAAATATTTGTCTCCGAAATAAAAAAAAAACGTTTGCCACGTTCGTTAGCAAATATTCCGTTCCATTTAAACTTACTACTGTAACAAAAGCTTTCCGTTCCATTTGTTGAGATTTTCCCCACTAGCCCATGGGATGATCGCTGGGGAACATCCCATAGTCAAGCCCTGGTGTCGTATGCGGGATAGCCATGCCTATGCGCACTAAAGAATGCGATAGATTAACTTTTACGGAATACCTCTATCTATTTCCTATCGAGGGGCGGATTTAGGGTCCGAGAGATCCTGCAGGCTGACCCTTTTCGGGGTCTCTAAACGTGGCTATGCCCAAAACTGGAATGTGGAGGGCCTCTCAGCAGCACAGGGCCCTACTTCTGCGCCTGTTGCACACTTACCTACAAATCCGGCCCTTTTTTTACCAGATGTTCAGTGCCCATACCCTGCCCTTTTTTTTATCAGATGTTCAGTGCCCGTACCCTGCCCTGAGCCCTTAGGATCTTTGTGACCTTACCATTCAGTCAATTATGTGCAAAAAAAAGTACAAATGGCGTTCCAAAACAACTGATATTTTTACTGTAAATTGGCAACATTGTTTAGAAGCCGCCCGAACTGGCCAATCATACTCTCTCGTAACAATGACAACCGTCGCTTAGTTTCTCGCGGTGTTATCTTCGTAGCCTTTTAACTTGTTAAACGCATTTTTTCTACTCTTATTTTCAAATTTTTTTCGTAATGGATATCGGCCGAACTCACCGCTGATCGCGTTTTGGTGAGGCCTCGCACCTGTGTACATTATCCCTTTGACTCTTCCGAGAAGAGCTAGGTTGTGTCAGTGAATGCACCCCTTCCAGTTCATCTGGAGCCAGACAGATCTCATAGAGCAGATTCCCAATGCCGAAGGCGAAGTGAACGAGCCCCAGAGAAAAGAAGCCGCGTTTTTAAAGGCGCATGCCAAACCGCATTCCCCGCAACCGCCAACAAAGGCACAGGTGTGATAGCTCCGGTAGACGCATGCGCGGTTCACAGCTTCTTCACACGCTAGCAGACGGGTGCGCCCGAGGTCATGGTTTGGCTTTCCTACGGTACATGGAGGTGGAGAAGGGGGCTTTACGGCCGAAGTTTAACTCCACTCTTCTTAAATCAGTTTAACGATATCTCGAAGGCGTGCAGAAGCGAAAAAAGACTCGTTAGCTAGTGATAAGAAGAGAATTCGGATATCTATCGGAATGAATTCCTTACTCGAATGGAAATTTCTCTCTGATCGTAAACAATTATTCCACGCGATATTCTTATATTGGTGAATAATGAAATCAACCGATAGAGCGCCATCTAATGGCTAAGATTGCTTTCACAAGTGTTCATTTAAATATTTTAATGATGAAAATTATAATTTAAATATTAAAATTAATTAAACGGTCGAAATTTATTTCAACCACACAGCGCCATGGTGTGCTTTTCATGACTTATTTTTTTACGTGTTTTGTTGGGAAAAAATTTAATCGTTTTTTAAATTCACTCGGCAATGACGATTGGGCGAGTGGTTTTCCCAGCCCTGATTTTGAAGCTAAATTTCGCTTAAATCTCTATGTTTAAATTCTTGATAATAATCTTAACATTGAAATAAATATCGATACTTTGATGACAGGTGAAAATTGGCGCAAGTCAAAACTTCAGTTTCGGCCGTCAGCTTCCCATTGTTACGAAGGGAAATTACTGATCTCGGCCGCCAGCTTCCCATTGTTACGAAGGGAAATTACTGATCTCGGCCGCAAGCCTTCCGATTGCGGATTGAAGAATTCACCTGTCGTTTGGGACGGAGGTGGCTCAGTCGGTAGCGCGCCAGGCTCGTAATCTGTAGTTCTCAGGTTCGAGTCCCAGCTGGGTCAGCGTTGAGATTTATCTCCACAAAATTCCTCGTCCTGACCACGGTCAGTAGGGGACACCGATGGGCTTGGAAAGGCCGCCATCCGTCGGATGGGACGTTAAGCCGTGGGCCCATGTGCGAGAGAGCCTTACCCTGTGCACGTTAAAGAACACGCTAGATGGCCTTGAAGGGAGGCTACCATCTGTCTCCCAACAGCTGTTCCAGTGGGTCCCCTCCCCCAACCTTCTCTGAGCCTTCGGGGTCCTTGTGGCCTTGCCATTTAGCCCATGGTGTGCAAAAAAGTGCCGCTCACAGGTAAAACAATCCAATCCAATCTCATTTTGCAAATAGAAAATGAGTGCACACAAATGTTACTAGCATGGTTGTAGGGCTCGATTTACTTGAAACGTGAATGTTTCTTGTGTTATCTTTCTAATGAGCTCTCCTCCTTCCTCAAACGTCTTCTGTATGGCATGTTACACTGATAGGCTCCTATCAGACCTCTATACCAAGTAGCTGCTTGAAACATAATTTATTTTTATTATGCTAAAGTACTTATTGAGATGAACTCCATCATATCTAAACTTCGAACGAAACATATTCATTAATTTTATGTTCATTAAATGAATTAAAATTATGTTCATTGAAATAAATGACTTTCACTTGCTTCACGGAAGGCAACTCCACGTGCAAAATCATCGTCGGTACATCATCGTGAGGATGATGAAGTGATGACGACACTTTTAAAGTAGAAAAATCGGAGCTTTTAGAAATTGTTTGGGAAACGGAGAAAATAATGGTTTATTTTTTAAACTAAACCAGAATGGATAGCGTGCTTAGTTACTGTGCGAAAGAATCTGGGTTAGAATCCTGGATAACCGATGGCTGTTAGGGCGGGGGTGGCGGCTCAGTCCGTAGCGCGCCAGGCTCGTAATCTGTAATTCCGAGCTTCGAGTCTCAGCTGGGTCAGTGTTGAGATTTATCTCCGCAAAATTCATGGCCACGGTCAGTAGGGGACACCGATGGGCTTAGAAAGGTCGCCCGCCGTCCGTCGGATTGGACGTGTATGGATCTTCCGTGTGCGGGAGAGCCATACCCTGTGCACGTTAAAGAACACGCTGGATGACCTTGACGGGAGGCTACCATCTGTCTCCAAGCAGCTGTTCCAGTGGGTTCCCTCCCCCAGCCTTCTCGGAACCTTCGGGGTCCTTGTGACCTAGTCATTTAGCCCATGGTGTGAAAAAAGTGCCACTCAGATGGCACCCAACCCGATGGCTTTTTTCTTGTGTGATCTTGAAGTCTTAATATCTTTACAGATCTTCTTTATTCCGTATTATACTGATAGACTCCTGGTAAGGTCTCTGTGACAAGCAGGTGTTTGAAGAGACTTTTATCTTCATTTAAAAGCATTGTGCAAATTAAAAAAAATTTGTACGACCCTAATACTATTTTTTATTAGCACTTGAGTCTAAACTCATCGACTATCATCGAAATGTCCAGCTTCTGACAACCTACATTTGCAATGACAATTTAACGCCAAGTTAACAAAAGCAATAAGTCAACCAAAGCTCCTTCGCAAAATCGTCATAGTACCTCTACCGTCTTTTCAAGCAGACCCCCAAGTGGGGTGGGACGAGGCTTGCCCCCCTGTATGGGTCAGGTGGAGTGACTTCTCTTGAGCACGCGGTGTCGCACCTGGGCTGTTACGACCACTGCCAGAACCTGCCCAAGATGAGCCCGAGGACATTCAGCAGCTCGAGCAGCAAGCAGTCTGGCTCCACACCTGTGTGTCGGGACCTGCTTCGCGTGTGCACAGGTGCCTTGCTCGAGGGCCGTCATTCCTGATGCACGAAGAGTTCCCTGCTGTTAATTAGCAGCCGAGGGAGGAAAAAAAGTTGAAAACTCGCTCCTGGCGAGCAAACGTGTCTTGATAACGCAGCTAGCGTGATGGGACTTTTACTTACTTGCTCTGTTACCTTTTCACCGCTATGTGCGATGCAGAAAAAAAGAGCATTTTCTAGTTGTTTGAAGTGTCGGTTCTGGAAGTTGCGCTGACGTTTCGTAAGCTTTGCCTATCACTTAAAATAAATAATTTAATTAAAAAGTATATACTTTCCGTTGAATCAAAATGCTTAATATTTTGATTGTTTCGAAATTCAGCAGCCAATCATTAGCAAAAAAAAAAAATCAACTGAGGAACTTTAAAAAGAAACTGATAGCATTGTTGATTATATTTTTTGGACTGTTTGAATTATTTCGTTTTTCGTGTTTTGATTAATAGTTACCTGATTCTAACCCATTTTAAAAACTACATTTTCCTAAAATAAGTCTTCAGATTTGAGTTTATTCTTTTTTTCGTATTTCGAAATAAAGCGATATTATTGGGTGTATTTTGGAAAATGTAGGATATGTTTTAATTAGTTTCATACGGCACTTTTTCATTTCAATTTGATGTAACGTAAGTTGTATGATATCCACAAATAAGTGTGGGGCGGGGGTGGCTCAGTCGGTAGCGAGCCAGGCTCGTAATTTGTAGTTCCCAGGTTCGAGTCCCAGCTGGGTCAGCATTGAGACTTATCTCCGCAAAACTCCCTGTCCATGGTCAGTAGGGGACACCGATGGGCTTGGAAAGGCCGCCGTCCGTCGGATGGAACGTAAAGCCATGGCCCCGTGTGCGGGAGAGCCACACCCTGTGCACGTTAAAGAACATGCTGGATGGCCTTGACGGGAGGCTACCATCTGTCTCCCAACAGCCGTTCCAGTGGGTTCCCAACCTTCTCTGAGCCTTCGAGGTCCATGTGACCTGGCCATTTAGCCCATGGTGTGCAAAAAAGTGCCACTCAGAGGTAAAACAACACAAATAAGTGAATATTAAAGTTCCACAGAATATTTTCTGTAATATATGGAACCTTTCCCTCGAGAATATCAATATTTTATAAAATAAATAAATACCTCAAGCAGCTGCTTGCCACAGAGATCTCACATGAGCCTGTCGATTTATATGCTATAATAGAAGGCCTATGAGGATGACAGGACCTCATGAGAAAGACAACAACAAACATCCATACCTTAACCGGACTCGAACCCAGGTCTCTTAGATCAGTAGCCAAGCGCGCTAACCACTCGTACACGGGACAATCATCCAGTAAATTCAACTATATAGAGAAACTATACTATAATTTAAATAAGTCGAATTCGAAAAGTTTTATTATATCCACTGGGTGTGGAAATCGCATGGGACGCGAAAGAAAACAACAAAAACGACAACCTTTACCTTTCCACTTTGGCCCGCTTACTTTAAGTGTTATTTCGCGTAAATCGAATTTTTTAATTTAAATTTTGTTGGAGGCTGGGGGGGGGGGGGGGAGTATGTATTTCGCTGTACCCCTAGCTCAAAAATCCATATCCAGCACTGATTATATAGTCTTCGACGTAATTAGCAGACATTTCTGCCCGTGTTGTCACTGTGATCCCTTACAAACAATATGTAACGTTCATCGCGACAGTTATATAACATGTAAAATAAGAATTATCAACGTTCGTTGCCAGTCAGCACATGCTCGTAAAATTTTTTTGTATGGGAATGAAGCAGATGATGAGATTGAAGATCTAAATTAAATCTTATCTAGGCCCTGAATTTAGCAGGATTTTGTTTAACATTTCTAGAATTATGGAAGTTGGAATATTTAAGGACAAAAAATGTGCCACTCAAAAAGATAGATTTTTAGACTGACATACAGCGAAATATCGTCTAACGAAGTCGTGCAGGAGACTTCAGAGCTGGTCGAAACAGAAGTAATAATTGTTGCATACTTTTAGTAGTAGCATAAATGAGAGTTCTGAGACAGTAAAGAGGTCTAGAGAATTTTATGAAATTGCCAGTTGGAAGAGGTTGAGACATTGCCCAGCCATATAAATTGTTTGCATCAAAGTACATGATATAGTTTTGTGGTTTACTTCTTTCATATGGATCTATTAAAGGATTGTTGGCTTGTGCAAATCTCTTAGACTCTAAAGATGTTCCTCCTCGCAGAGCTATTTCTAAAATTCTCTAGACCTTTTTACTGTGCCAGAACTCTCATTTATACTATTACTACCTTTACTAAAATAATTGTGTATGTAGACATTCGTCTAGTTTTCTTTCAATTTTTGTCCATTCAGAAGAGCCTTTTTTAAGGATAAGTGACGATGCTGTTAAATGGTCCAGTTGCCATAACTTAGCTGGAATAAAATTACGACGAATATTACTGAAATGTAAGATTTAGATAGACTTTATTTGGATCTCCTTTTAAGCACTATTACAATAAAATGTTTATTCTTCAAGAGTAATTGTCTTGTTGCTAAGAGTCTTGTTGAAATATACTCTTTGTATTGTCTTATCGACCAAATGCTCAAGACATTTTCATATCTAGTGTTCTTAAATTTTTTACACATAGATATCGTTCCTTGACAAATAAAATTTTTTTTGCTAAGCAACAAAATCTTCGCTTATTTGTTGTATAGGCTGAATCAGCTAATCAAGTGTAACGGGCCATTCCGAATCATGATATCTGATATCTTAAATTGACTGTTGTTAGTTCCAAGCCAATGGCTTTTAACCTATACGTCGAAAAACATAAATCCTAGTTGGTAACGGACTTTATAGTTTAACAAATAAACCCATTAAATAAGGACCACAAGGACAGAAAAAAAAAGTGATCGAAGAACTTTCTAAGATTCAAATTCGCGATCATCGAAGATCATCATTTTAGGTTTTTTAAACTGGTTTATTACAAATAATCGTAGTTTATAAATGAGTTGATGATTTCCTAAGGATTGCTACCCACTGCCTCGAAAAAGGCTACAACTAGTTTCCTCATGTGAGTGTATATGTATTCAGTGTTCCGATCTCTATGGCTATTGTTATAAAATTTAAATGGATAGGCACTGAGCGTGAATATCAATAAGTATATTTACAAACAATTACAATACAATGCAAATTATTACAAGTATATGGATGAAATAACTTATAAGCAAACTAATTACTATCATACATAAGTCAATAACCCTTTTTCTACAGAGCATACAAGACCAGCTCTGTCTGTTCTACTAAACTACTACCTCTTCATTTTGTCCTATCTCTTGAATACCTTCATTTCAGGCGTAAACAATCCTTTGTCTTTTGTTAGATCACTAAATTTATCTTACTAGCAACACAAAACAACCACTCGCGCACACACCAATAAAGATACTTCTTGTTTTTTACTTATCGTGCACTGACTCAGACCATCTGAACCTCCTTCTTGATCTGCACAACTATTGACGTTATTATTCTATCATTCTCTTTTTTAGGTCGGTTCTACATTCAAATTCGTTTGTTGTATAATTCTCACGCACAAGCATATATGTATAAGTGTTCACGTTACGCTTTGTCATGAAGTCACTGTAGCGCGTTCATCTGTCGTAATAATATGTTAGTTCTTCATAAACCATGGAGCATTGACCACAGATATAAGAATCTTGTTCTGGAAGCGTTGAAGCTTCTTGACATTAGTTTTCGTAGTGTTTCCCCAGACAGTTGAAGCACGAGTCAAGAGAGGGAGAATGATCGTTTTATAGAGGAAAAGGTTCTTTTCTGGGGGCAGCTTGGAGCTCCATCTTATCAATGGGATGCACATGATGCAATCACATGGTTGATGTGATCATCCCACTTTAGTTTCTTGTGCACCACCACACCTAGGTACTGCACTGCAGATTGCCATGACATTTGGACTTCAAGGAGATTTTGTAAATCCAGCTCTCTAGTTCTTTTCCTAGAGAAGAGTACTGATTAACCCTTCTCTGGATTAATTTTAATTCTCTTTTTGGACCCTGTCCATTTCCCTCTGCAGCCTCTGGATGGCAAGGCTAGGACTGAGAGAGAGAACGATGTCATCAGCATACAAGGCAGTTATGATGGGATGGATCTCAGGAAGATCATGTATATGTTACCGCTAAAGCTCGAAAGCCGTTAATGTGCACATTACCTAGCTAATCTGCAGATTAACTGATTTGCTCCGTTAACGTGCGGAATCAAGAGTTTTCCGCATTTTACCTAGGTAATGTGCACATTAACGGCTTCCGTATCGTTAAAGTTCAAAAGTTTGTTTCTCTCATAGTGGTGAATCTCTTGAATATGAATCTTCGTGTCACGTGATTCACTCGTCCGCATTATAAAAAACGCCCCGGATGAGCGGAGGCCAAGTGAGAACGAATCGGTAAAGTGATTCATTCTTGATAACGAATCACTAAAATGATTCGTCCTCACTTGGCCTTCTCATTTTGGGGGCGTTTTTTATAATTCGGACGCCTGATTCATATTGACAGAGGGATGACCCTGGTTTCCACTCTACTCTCGGACACTAGATAAATAACATTATGTTAATTTCAGCGTACAGAAACGTTCCTGTTGTTCCAGCAAAGATCTTATTTTCACTTTAACGAGTGCCTAGTAGGTAATGTGCAGATTATCCAGGTAATTTGCAGATTACCTAGGTAATTTGAGAAATGAAACAATTTTCCGCACGTTAACGGATCACCCTAGTTAATCTGCACAATACCTAGATAATCTGTAGAATAACTGATTTCTGCACTTTAGCGGTAACATATATATAGATTAAAAAGTGTAGGGCCCAACAAGGAGCCTTGTGGGACATCTACCTCAATGTTTATAACAGTGGAAATACAGTTTCCAATATGAACACTGAATGCTCTGTCCTCAGTGATGACTGCGTGATGGCAGTCAGACCTGAAGGGAAATTGTTTTTCATCATTTTTAAACGACTCCGTCTATCCAGACCTTGTTGAAAGCTATGGTTATGTGAAGGAAGGTGGATGCGATGGTCTCGTTTTATTTAGAGGTTCCGTCACCTTTCCTACCATGCGTAAGATTGGTGGACTGTAGAACGCTTCTGCCTAAAGTCAAACTGTTCCTCTGGAATCAGGCTGAGTCATAATTCTGTTCAGAATTACAAGCTCTAAAAGCTTGCCTAGGCACGGGAGCATCGACCTGTAATACTGGGGAAAAGTGAGGTGCTTTCAATGCTTCAATATTTGTTTAATAATTGCTTTTTTCCAGATCCCTGGAAAATACCTGATTCACAGAAGAACATTAAAAACGGAGCAGATGTTAACGAATGGCTGTAAGCGGAAGTTCTTAATCATGATATTAATGATACCATCGTACCAGGGGACTTCCTGGGTTTCAGGTTTTTAATTGCCTCTCTTACCTCGAGAAGTATTGTGAATTCACTCAATGACTTCTCCTTCTAGGAGAATCGATCTAGAGTTTCTTCAACAGTCTCGGAGATATGTCCACCTGCAGAGATCACTACTATCCTGGAACTGATTCTCAAGAGATATTGCAGCTTTATCTTCATCGCTCTAAGCGAGACCATTCAACCCATGAATGGGAGGGTAATCAGCGGGAGTCTTTTTTAGTGCATTGGTAATCCGTCAGATGGCATTATCCACGGTGGTAAGAGAGGCAAGCTCTCTGTCCTAAGAATCAAATCGGTAATTCTGAATCAGTGATCTGTCTCCTGCAGTTCATTTCTATTGTATTTCAGCGCATGTACATTTATGTACTCGTTACAAATAGATAATGATAGGATTTCGGATGGTTGCCGTAACAGAAAAATTCGTGTTGTATAAATTAAAATAAAGATGTAGTAGTACCGATTCACAAAGTGAATGAAATAGCAATGCAGAAATCATTACAAAACGAATATAAAAATGATATTATGTTGATTTAGATTAGACAAATAATGAATACTAAATATGAAATTCTTTTATTATTTCTTGTGAATATTTTTGGTGCGACAGTGCCCCCTACGTATGATGTTATAAATGCAAATGAATATATAAAAGGAGTTACGATTTTCTGTGTGACCTTTTGCGTTATTGTTAAAAATGGTGACTGTTTTGTGCCCTTTGATTGTGATGTTCTACTTGTGAGCTGGGGAACATCAAGGTCAACGAAGGTTCCTAAGCCAGTAGCGCGCCAGACTCGAAATCTGTAGTTCCCAAGTCCTAGTCCATGCAGTGCCAGAACTAAGATTCATCTCCGCTAACCCACACCTCAGCCCTCGGACAGAGAGAGGACAACGATACCATGGAAAGGCCATCGTCCATTGGATGGGATGTAAAGCCGCGTCCCCATGGGCAGGAGAGCCCTAACCTATGAACGTTAGGGAACTCGCTGGATGGTCTTAACGGGAGGCTTCCATCAGTCTGTTAACAGCTATCCAATGGGTCCCCTCTCCCCAACCTTCTCTAAGACCTTGGGATCCTTGTAATCTGCCCATTTTGTGAAAAAAAGTGCCACTCAGAGGTAAAACAATCCAACCCAACTTATGTAACGAAACCATTTAAAGCTTAAGATACTGGGTTCGGTTGATTTACCTCTGAACGCCACTTTTTTTTTTGCACAAAATGGGCTAAATGGCAGTCGCAAGGATCACGACGACTCAGAGAAGGATGGTGGTGGGAACTCACTGGACATCCGTTGGGAGACAGATGGTAGCCTCCCATCAGTGCCATCCAGTGTGTTCTTTAATGGGCACAGTATCCAGTGCTTAACGTCGTATCCGATGGACGACGGCCTTTACCAAGCCTATCAGTGTCCCCTACTAACCAAGGGCAGGAAGTTTTGTAGAAATAAATCTCAACGTTGGCCCAGCTGAGACTCGAACCTGGTAACTACAGATTACAACCCATCAGTTGAGCTACCCTGCCCCCCCCCCCCTAAGATAATCGGTAAGTATCTGCAATCGAAGGCACAAAAGTCTAGTTATATTGCTTATAAAAGGTCGAATTCTCTATGCAAATCAAACTTTAGAAAGAGCTATGCATTTCAGAGGTAAAACAACCCATATCCTTAAATGTTTGAAAAAATATTTTTTGAAGAGACCTAACCGCGGACTCTCCGCAGCGCAGGGGTTGCAGAGCCTCTCAGTAAGCCACTGGCATATCTCGTGTTAAATCTGTAACTTTATTCAGGTTTGGATTACATAGTTCTGGAGCATAATTGAATTGTTATATCTTTTAATAATCGCTAAAGTCATAATTTTTTCTCCAAATTAATATGCGATATTTAAAAGTCCTCAAAAGCTCAGGAATGGCTTTCATCACGTAAAGGTACCAACATTTAAATGCAGAGAAAGATTTCCTTAGAGGCGAAAACTCTTAAAAATGATAAAAAGATATCATTAATGTGATAAATGGTGGTCAGATCATTTATCAAGTCAGTCGTGAAAAGAAATCTTTATTAATAACCTGAAACGCGAGTTTCTTCATCTTTCATTATCCTTTCAAAGAGGCTTAACCGTGTCACACACAATAGCGGAAGTTCAATGTTTTTAATCTTTCGTACACTTGAGCGATTCTTACCTGAATTTTTCATACATTCGCGAAATCCAAAAGAGGAAAGAAACTTTGTGTTTCAAAAATTAGGATACTTAAGAACTTGGCTTTTTTTTTTTTCAAATATTAAATAAACGAAATTGCCTGAATCTTCGTTCAAGTAGTTACAATGTTTAACCAACACACAGAAATGATTTCCTTAGATTCAGGTTTAATGCCATTAACATAAGTTCAATATATTTTCAACTTTCATTGGTATCGTTTCAATATTAGCATCATTTCAATCTTCCATTAACGCCATTTCGATATTCTAACGGCATAGTTTCAGTTAACCTCATTTCCGTTGGCATCAGTTTAATACAATATTAACATTATTCCAATCTTTTTCTAGCATTATTTCAATTTTTCGTTAAATACAATTCAATCCCCTGTTTACACCTGAGGGGAGGGGGTGGCTCAGTCGGTAGCGCGCCAGGCTCGTAATCTGTAGTTCCCAGGTTCGAGTCCCAGCTGGGTCAGCGTTGAGATTTATCTCCGCAAAATTCCCCGCCCTGCCCACGGTCAGTAGGGGACACCGATGGGCTTGGAAAGGCCGCCGTCCGTCGGATGGGACGTTAAGCCGTGGCCCCGTGTGCGGGAGAGGCATACCCTGTGCACGTTAAAGAACACGCTGGATGGCCTTGACGGGAGGCTACCATCTGTCTCCTAACAGCTGTTCCAGTGGGTCCCCTCCCCCAACCTTCTCTGAGCCTTCGGGGTCCTTGTGACCTGGCCATTTAGCCCATGGTGTGCAAAAAAGTGCCGCTCAGAGGTAAAACAACCCAACCCTGTTTACACCCTTTCTACTTTCTATTAGCAGCATTTCAACCTTTCATTTACTGCAATTTGCTAGTGTCATTTCAATCTTCCGCCAGCACTAGGTCAATACTCCATTAGTGTCATTTCCATTTCTAAATTAACTGTAATTCAATTCACTTTGTTAACATCATTTCAATCTCCAGTTAGCAACATTTTAAGTCTTTCATTCACTGCAATTCCATCCATTATTGGCATCATTTCACTCTTCTATTAGCAATTCAGGAAATACTTTTTGTGGAAAAATAAAAGCATTTCCTGAATTATATGTCAACAATTAATCTGTGTAATTATTATTGACTGATTATATTATTTTCAATCCTTAATACACTATATTTCAACCCATTGTTGATAGGGGTTGTTGAAACCCTGTCAACAATGGACAACCCCGGACAACCCCCTAGCATTATTTCAATTTTCCATTAGCGTCAGTTTAATACTATATTATCATCATATAAATTTTTCACTCATTGCAATTAAATCATTATTAAATTAATATCATTTCAATCTTTCATTTATTGCAGTTCCCTCCTTTATTAACATCATTCCAATCTTCCATTAGCGTCAGGATAATAAACAAGTAGTGTCATTCCAATCTTCCATTAGCGTCAGGATAATAAACAAGTAGTGTCATTCCAATCTCCTGTTAACATCATTTCAGTTTTTTATTAAGTGTGAAATCAATCTTCTGCTACAATCATTCCAATTTTTCGTTCCTACAGCTCAATCCATTGTTAGCATCATTTCAATATTTCATTAAATAATTAAAATTTCTATTAATATCATTTCTGTTCTCTGTCCGTGTAAATGGTAGCTAGGTAGTCACTGGAAGGAGAGCTATGCACCAATCCCCTGTGATGGTGCATAGAACCGGCCAGGCCTAGCACCTAATGTCCGACCCCGCCTTCTCGTGGTGCGGACCGTTAGTAACTTTCAAAAGAGATATTCTCTTGTGGAAGTGAACGGAAGGGGAGGGCTGCCAGATTAGTGTGGCCTACTGATCTGGACAACTATGGCTACTTTTCTTTTTTTTCTACCCTGCTGAGGAGTGGTCAACCACACAGGGTCCTGGTGCTGACCATATAAACCCACTGGACTGGACAGATATATGGCTCTGAGCTTGATTATGGATCCTGATTTTGCTGCACTGGTGGGCTTCTGTGGAGGGAAAATCTTCCGCTGTGTTTTCTGTTTGTTTGTGGGTTGACAGCCCCAAGTGAATAGATTCACAGGATATGTCTATCAGCTGGTGGATAATCCTGAGCAGAAGTCATCGCAGGCACCTGAATTCTTTGCTTCTATTGGCATCGTCAAATTCTACATTGGAGGAAGTCTTCCAGTGTAGATGGCTTCAGCCTTTAGTAGTGGGGGAACGGGTCTTTGCCCCATGTCTGCGATTAGGGGGCTGTTTGATATTGTCGGCATTCCCTCTCTCAATAAACATAGTTTCTTTAAACATCCCAGTAACCATTTTCTCTCCATAGGTAGTTGGAATGTGAGGACTCTGCACAAAGCTTTTTCTCTTGATGTCCTCACACAAGAATTCCACCGTTATAATTTAGATATTCTCGGCTTGCAAGAGACCAGATGGACAGATAAAGGTCAGATTCTTAAAAATAATCTTAAATTTCTCTTTTCAGGGAGGGACGACAATAAGCATCACCAAGGCGTGGGTCTGCTTCACAGCAGACACGCTAACGATGCTCTTCTAGGATATGAGTGCATTAATGAAAGGTTTCTTACAGCAAAATTTCAGACAAGCGTTAAACACTTGAATGTTATCTGTTGTTATGTCCCCACTGAGGATGCCGATGAGGATGAGAAGGATAGGTTTTATGAACAACTTCAGGATATTTTGAATTCTGTTAAGAAAGGAGATATTACCCTTGTTCTTGGTGACTTCAATGCCAAAGTTGGTACTGACTCTGACCTTTGGGGAGGAGTAATAGGCCCTTTTGGTATTGGTAGCTGCAATGGCAATGGGCAACGTCTCCTACAGGTAAGTAAACTCAATGGATTCAGAATAACTAACACTTATTACAAACACCGCGACATACATAAGTACACATGGGTTTCACCTGATGGGCTGCATAAGAATATGATTGATTACATATTAATTAACAGCAAATGGGCTAGTTCTGTTAGGAATACCAGGGCATATAGGGGAGCTGAAATTGGATCTGACCATTACCTTGTTAAAAGTGTGTTGGAACTTAAACTTAAAAAGTGTTGTGTTAGGGTTAAAAAATTTACTTTTAATACTGAAGCTCTGAAAGATCCAGTTATAGCCAAAGCTTACCATGATAGGTTACTTAGTCATTATGACAGTCATGGTTTGCTTACTACTGAAGTTGAGGAAGAATGGGATTATTTTAAACAGGCTTTTTTGGACACTAACAGTACTCTTTTAGGAAAAAAGGAGCAGAAGAGGCAAAATTATCTGAGTGATAAGGCACTTGAGCTTATTTCGGAAAGAAAGAACTGCAGGAATGCCCTTAATCAATACCCTACTAGTCCTAATAGAAAGCATTACAGAGACCTTAATAAACTTGTAAAGGATCAATTAGCTGCTGATAAGAATCTTTGGCTTGATGGTTTGGCTGACAAAGCCGAGGAAGCAGTTAGACAGCACAACAGCAGAGAGCTGTACCAGATAGTTAATGTTTTGTGTGGTAGAAAACGGACAGGCATACAAGGATTGAAGGATAAACAAGGTAAGGTTATAGAAGGGGAGGATTCTGTCATGGCTAGGTGGGCTGAGCATTTCAGTGATGTTCTAAACAATGTAGTTAGTTCTACTCCCATTGTTTGCAATGATGATAGATGCTTTGGTGGCTTTAATGTTGGCCCTATAACACAATCTGAAGTTATTTTGGCTGTTTCTAAACTTAAACTTCATAAATCCCCAGGGGTATATGAAATTACTACGGAAATGCTTAGAGCTGGGAATGTTTCGGTTACCCTTGGATGACTGAAATTCTGAATATCTTTTATGATAAAGGCATGGTTCCTAAGGATTTTACCAGAGCTATTGTTATCCCTATTTTCAAAAAAGGTGATCGCAGTTCTTGTGATAAACTATAGGGGTATCAGCCTACTCTCTGTTCCAGGTAAAGTTCTTTCCATGATTGTGCTTAATAGAATTAAGAATCTGGTTGACAGTCAATTGCGTGATGAGCCATGTGGATTCAGACGTGGTAGGGGATGTGTGGATCAGATATTGTCACTTAGGCAGATTCTTGAGAAATATTTAAAGTTTCAGAAACCTTTGGTTGCTAGCTTTATTGATTTCAAAAAGGCTTTCGACTCTGTTGATCGTCATAATTTGTGGTTGATTGTGAAATCATATGGTATACCAGACAAGTTAGTTAACATTATGAAAGCTCTCTATAATAACACTGAGTCGTGTGTGAGAGTTGGTAAGGCTTGTAGCAATTGGTTTAGCATTACTTCTGGTGTTCGATAAGGGTGCATTTTGTCTCCTTTTCTCTTTAGCTTGGTTATTGATTATGTTATGCGAAATTCACTTCAAGGGAAAGATTTTGGCCTTAAATGGGCTGGAGATACGAAAATTTCTGATTTAGATTATGCTGATGATTTAGCCCTTTTGGCAAATGATGTTGATGAGATGAACGCTTTCATTCGAGCTGTTGATGAGACTGGTAGTAGAGTAGGTTTGGTTATAAACAGAGAGAAAACTAAAGTGATGAAAATTGGTCAGGCAGGCTGTGATTCAGTTAATCTGAATGGTTGCAGTCTTGAGCAGGTGTCACAGTTTAATTACCTTGGGAGCTATGTAACAGATACTGGTGATGTGCGGCATGCGATTAACAGGCGAATAGGGATTGCTGCCGGAACTTTTAAGAATCTATGGAGATTGTGGAGAAAGAGGCGTTACACCTAAAGACTAAAATTAGACTGTAAAATAGTTTGGTTCTTTCTAGGGTTAGTTATGGTAGTGAAACTTCTACACTTTGTAAACAAGATAACAGGAAACTAGATGCTTTTGATTCCAGATGCTTACGCAGTATCTTGGGCATTAGGTGGTTCAACTTTGTAACTTGGGTTGGGTTGTTTTACCTCTGAGCGGCACCTTTTTGCACACCATGGGCTAAATGGCCAGGTCACATGGACCCCGAAGGCTCAGAGAAGGTTGGGGGAGGGGACCCACTGGAACAGCTGTTGAGAGACAGATGGTAGCCTCCCGTCAAGGCCATCCAGCGTGTTCTTTAACGTGCACAGGGTATGGCTCTCCCGCACACGGGGCCACGGCTTAACGTCCCATCCGACGGACGGCGGCCTTTCCAAGCCCATCGGTGTCCCCTACTGACCGTGGGCAGGGCGGGGAATTTTGCGGAGATACAACTTTGTAACTAATGATGAGATTAGGCAAAGGAGTTTGCAACCTCCTTTAAGCAGCATATTGTGCAGAGAGAGACTCCGTTGGTTTGGCCATGTTGCCCGTATGAATAATTATAGATTGGCGAATAGGGTTATGAACAGTGTGCCTAAAGGCCTCAGAAAGAAGGGGAGACCTAGGATGCGGTGGGCAGACAATGTCAAACAGGACCTTGTTAGAATTGGTGTGCAGTGGCCAGATGCAGTAGATGTAGCTCAGGATAGACTTGCTTGGAGAACTAAATTGCACGGTCTGGTTGGACCTCCGTAGCCCATGGCTGCTTGAGGATGATGATAATGATGATGATGAACCAGTCTCCGCTGCATAATAAAAGTTGACCAAAAGTATAAAAGAAAACGGAAATGAAACTGGGCTTTTCTGATGTGTGCAGAAAACTTTAGTAAAACTGAATGATGGCTGAACATAATAAGAAGCAAAACGAAACGATTATACTAAGCTATTTCATTTCTACTATATTGAAGCGAAATATGCACATACAACAATGAAAGAGTGACTTTTTTACGCTGTGATACGCCAGGTACATCACGTAGTGTGGATTACGTCAACTAGAGAATGGAACGCACCTGATTTAAAAATAGAGGAGTACAGTAAGAGAGTTGAAGTAGTGGTGAAAGGGTTTTCTTTCGTGTTGTGCATGGTGACAACTTAAATTGACGATGCATATAGGTAATAGAAGTTCTTATGAATAACAGTGCATCTTTAGTCATTGCAGGGAGGGTCATTTTCTGCAGAGACAGAAAAAGGAAATTGGCAAGAATCGTACTTATTAATTGTTTTATGATTCGGTTTTCGAATGTTGCCTTCATTTATCGTTGGGTATTTGATGAATATCAAAAATTAATTAGTTTTGCATTGATTAGTCAACTGTCATGGCTTCAATTAGTTACTTAGTCTGTATTATTTTTCAAGCAACTAATACTTAAATATTAGCGCTATTGATGTAAGTTCATTGTCTCAGTTATTAAATCAATTCATTTTTAATGTCTGTTTATTAATCACGAATTGACGCACAGCTGTCAAATAATAATACAAATAAAGTTAAACGCTATATTATTAATTATGGATCGATAGTTGCGTATCGTTTGGGAGATTGTCTTTATCTAGTTTTCTTTTTTATAAGAGTCGTAAATGGTAGCTTGGTAGTCACTGGAAGGAGAGCTATGCACCAATACTCTGTAATGATGCAGAGAACCGGTCAGAACTAGCACCTAATGTCCGACCTCGCCTTCTCGTGGTGCAGCCGTTAGTACCTTTCAAAAGAGGCACTTTCTTGTGGAAGTGAACGGAAGAGCAGGGCTGCCAGATCAGTATGGCCTACTGATCCGGACAACTATGGATACTTTTCTTTTCTTATGCTTTCCTAGGATATCATTGCATTAACGAAAGGTTTCTCACAGCTAAATTTCAGACAATCATTAAAGACTTGAATGTTATCTAAGTTGTTATGCCCCCACTGAGGTTGCCGATGAGGATGCGAAGGATAGGCTTTACGGACAACTTCAGAATATTTTTAATACTGTAAAGAAAGGAGGTATTACCCTTGTTCTAGGTAACTTCAATGCTACCAAAGTTGATACTGACTCTGACCTTTGGGGAGGGGTGATAGGCCCTTTTGGTATTGGTAGCTGCATTAGCAATGGGCAACGTTTCGTACAGGTAAGTAAACATAATGGTTTGAGAATAAGTAACTTTTATTACAAACACCGTGACATATATTAGTACAGATGGATTTCACCCGATGGGCTGCATAAGAATATGATTGATTATATATTAATTAACAGCAAATGGGCTACATCTGTTAGGAATACTCATATAGGGGAGCTGAAATTGGATCTGACCATTACCTTGTTAAAAGTGTCTTGCAACTTAAACTTGAAAAGTTTTGTGCTAAGGTTAAAAAATTTACCTTTTATTCTGAAGCTCTGAAAGATCCAGTTATAGCCAAAGCTTACCATGATAGGTTAATTAGTCATTATGACAGTCATGTTTTACTTACTACTGAAGTTGATGAAGAATGGGACCATTTTAAACAGGCTTTTCTTGAAACTAACAACACTCTTTTAGGTAAAAGGGAGCAGAGGAGATAGAATAATTTGAGTGATAAGCACTAGAGCTTATTTCGGAAAAAAAGAACTGCAGGAATGTCCTTAATCAATACCCTACTAGTCCTAATAGAAAGCATTACAGAGAGCTTAATAAACGTGTAAAGAATAAGTTAGGTGTTGATAAGAAACTTCGGCTTGTGGCTTGGCTGACAAAGCCGAGGAAGAAGTTAGACAGCACAACGGCAGAGAGTGTACCAGATAGTTAATGTTTTGTGTGGTAGAAAACGGACAGGTATACAAGGATTGAAGGATAAACAAGGTAAGGTTATAGAAGGTGAGTATTTTGTCATGGCTAGGTGGGCTGAGCATTTCAGTGATATTCTAAACAATGCGGTTAGTTCTATTCCCATTGTTTGCAATGATGATAGATGCATTGGTGGCTTTAATGTTGGCCCTATAACACAATCTGAAGTTATTTTGGCTGTTTTTAAACTTAAACTTCATAAATCCCCAGGGGTAGATGAAATTACTATGGGAATGCTTAGAGCTGGAAATGTTTCGGTTACCACATGGATGACCGAAATTTATGATAATGGCCTGGTTTCTAAGGATTTTACCAGAGCTATTATTACTATCCCCTTTTTTAAAAAGGTGATCGCAGTTCTTGTGATAATTATAGGGGTATCAGCCTGCTTTCTGCTCCAGGTAAAGTTCTTTGCATTATTGTGCTTAATAGAATTAAGAATCTGGTTGATGGTGAGCAATGTGGATTCAAAAGTGGTAGGGGATGTGTGGATCAGATATTTTCACTTAGGCAGATTCTTGAGAAATGTTAAGAATTTCAGAAACCTTTGGTTGCTAACTTTGTTGATTTCGAAAAGGTTTTCGATTCTGTTGATCGTCATAATTTGTGGTTGATTGTGAGATCATATGGTATACCAGACAAGTTAGTTAATAAAATGAAAGCTCTCTATAATAACACTGAGTTGTGTATGAGAGTTGGTAAGGCCTGTAGCAATTGGTTTAGCATTACTTATGTTTTACATTACTTCGTAGCAATCGGTTTAGTATTCTTAGTTCGAAAAGGGTGCCTTTTGTCTCCTTTTCTCTTTAGTTTGGTTATTGATTATGTAATGCGAAATTCACTTCAAGGGAAATATTTTGGCCTTAAATGGGCTGGAGATGCGAAAATTTCTGATTTAGATCATGCTGATGATTTAGCCTTTTTGACAAATGTTGTTGATGAGACGAATTCTTTCATTAGAGCTGTTGATGAGACGAATTCTTTCATTAGAGCTGTTGATGAGTCTATAGTATAGTAGGTTTGGCAAATAAACAGAGAGAAAACTAAAGTGATGAAATTGTTCAGGCAGGCTGTGATTCAGTTAATCTGAATGGTTGCACTCTTGAGCAGGTGTCTCAGGTTAATTATCTTGGGAGCTATGTAATTGGTGATAAGCTAATGTATTGGTGATGTGCGGCATGAGGTAACAGACGAATAGGGATTGCTGCCGGGACCTTTAAGAATCTAGGTAGAGTGTGGAAAAATAGGAGTATACACCTAGAGACTAAACTTAGATTATTATGGTTTGGTTCTTTCTAGTTTTGGTAGTGAAACCTGGATTCTTTGTAAACAATATAACAGGAAACTTGATGCTTTTGATTCTAGATGCTTACGCAGTATCTTGGGTATTAAGTGGTTCAACTTTGTAAGCAATGACGACGTTAGGCAAAGGAGTCGGCAACTTCCTCTGAGCAGTATATTGTGCAGAGAGCGAGTCCGTTGTTTTATCCATGTTGCTCGTATGCATAATTATAGATTAACGAAGAAGGTTATAAACAATGTGTCTAAATGTCTCAGAAAGAGGGGGAGACCTAGGATGTGGTGGGCAGACAATGTCAAACGGGACCTTGTTAGAATTGGTGTATAGTGGCCAGATGTAGCAGATGTAGCTCAGGATAGATATGTTTAGAGAACTAAATTGCACAATCTGATTGGACCTCCGTAGCCAATGACTGCTTGATGATGATGATGATGATGATGATGAATCATATTTAGTTCATTTTTCGAATACGAATCGTACTTTTATATAAATAATATATTTATTCAAAACTCGATAAATCCTTTCCACAGATATTGCTAAACAACAAAACAATCAAACACACGAATTATGGAGATGTGCAGGATTGGGTCAGATGACCTGGCGAATTTCATTTGGTTAGCACACAGTGGTGTAAATGACCAGTCACAAGGACCCTATGTACTCAGAGTTCTGTAGAGGAAGGATATCCAATGTGTAACTGGCCTCTATGGAAGTCAATCAAGGAGAATACCTATTCCAGGTGAAATAGGATCACGGGAAAGTGAAAAGTTTTTTACTCTAATCTTCCAGCGATCTACTGCGATTACAGTAATATTCTTATTTAGGTATTTTGAGCGTTTCAGAGAATTTTAAATTTAGAAGACGCTGAAAAGAGCACATTTTTCTTTGACTTTAATTTTTGAAACTTAAATCTTTCACTGAAATTATGACCTAAAAATTAGTTTAGTAGTTGATATTTTTTAAAGTCTGATGTTGATTTTTAACAGGAAGAAAGGGGAATGGGTTGACTTAGTCGGTAGCGCACCGGACTCGTAATATGCATTCCCAGATTCGAATCCTAATTGGGCGTGCATTGACATTTATCACCCTCTAAACCTGCACCCTACCCCCGGCGAGAAAGGGGACACCGATGGGCTTGGAAAGGACGTCGGATGGAACGTTAAGCCATGGATCTGTGTTCAGGACAGCCAGATCCTGCATACATTAAAGAATATGCTGAATAGCTTTGAAAGGAGGCTACCATGAGTCTCCTAATAGTAGACGTCTTGTGCGCCCCGTTACCAGGGCCGGCGCAACAGGAAGTATGATATCGAACGAAAAGGAACTTCGCCCCCTCCCTCCGTTTCCCTACACTATTTTAATTACTGTGCTTTACATTATAAAAATATTTTTCTAGAGAACGTGGACTTACACCTCAAACGCCCCTAGGCACAAAGAGCGTCAGGGCACAATCATATGTACTATGTTTTGAATTTTCAAGAAAAAGTTACTTTTTTTACGTTTACATCCATGAAAATAGCTAATTCCAGATATTTTGAAACAGTTTTGTTACCAAGTACTAAAAAAAATAAAGAAATAAATATTTTACAGAACATATAAAATATAGTATCAAATATGCAATCGACAAAGGTATAACCCTACCTAGGTGGCGTTGGGTCTCACAGACCCAGACGATTTTGTATCTTGAATTTCTTTTAAATGACGTAGCTATGAGCCATTCCTTTTCAGTGCCTTTCAGCCCATTCTTTTGCTTGACTTGATGCAGTTTCGCTTAAATCCTCCCATTAGTAACTCAACAGGACACAAATTGTAACGAATCTATCTCACAGACCCAGCGCGAATATCCGTGTAACTATTTGGGAATTTCAGATATATTTCAATATCTCCATTTTTTGCTTGTTATAACAAAATAATGCAATTTTTTTTATGTAAAAAAGAAAAAAGAATATTCAGATCTGATGAGTTAAATGCAATAATAGACTTATATAAGAACCTCATTTATGCGGTATTCAGTTAACCGACACCTAGTGTCAATTCTTTTGTTTTTAGAAATTAATTAAAAAATTTTTCAGCATTTTGACAGGTGATCATGTAATGTTTATTACCTTTCGAATTTTTCGAGACCCTGAATAGCTTAATAGCGACCTCTAACGATGGAAAATGCCAAAACTTTGAAACAAATATTACAAACGATCCATTCATGCGAGAAATGTGAAATTTTGGTGTTTGGGTGTTATTATGGTGAAGAGGTTTACATTGGCTGCAATAATTTGCCCTGTTATCCTCAGTGGGGATGTTAAAACTAACTTTTAGTTCTAAGTGATAAATAAAAAATTCATTGTAAGCCGTCCCATGGCCCAGTGGTTAGCACGCTTGGCTACCGATCTAAGGGACATGGGTTCGATCGAGCCCCAGAAAAAGGCATGGATGTATGTGTCGGTTTTCTGCTGAGGTCCTGCCATCCTCTCAGACCTTCTACTGTGGCATATAAACTGTCAGACCTCTGTGGCAAGCAGCTGCTTGAGGGGGTATTTATTTTATGCTACATAGGTACTAGTAAAATATTACTATTTACATTTCTCCAACCATCCACCGGCTCAAATTTCACTCGTAGAGAATGCTAAAGGCTGAAAATTAAAAAAAAAAAGCCCTCAATATAGCCCTCTAACGGTGAAAGTTTTAAAATGCAAAATTTTAATGGAATGTTGCAAAAGATTTATTCACTCTGGCTACTGATCTAAGGACCTGGATTCGAGCCCCGGGAAAGGCATGGCTGTTTCTGTCGTTTTTCTGCTGAGGTCCTGCCATCCTCACAGACCTTCTACTATGGCATATAAACGGACAGGCTCCTGTCAGACCTCTGTGGCAAGCAGCTGCTTGAGGGGGTATTTATTTATTTCTTTTTTCATAGTTTTATCTATCTATACAAGGGGTACGTCGGTTTATACACATTTCCAGGGGGTACGTGAAACATAAAAGGTTGAGAACCTCTGTTCTAGAGCATGCTCCAGTGTCTTGAAAACACTTCCATAGTGTGGAAATTACGATTTCCGACACATTCATGAATCTGGCAAGATTCCTTTTTTTAGAAATTCGAAATTCAGTTGGTAAGCTGTGATCATGCAAGAGATTTGTACCTGCAGTAATCGGAATATCACCTGCAGTAACCTGCTTATCACCGGAAAGGGTGAGGGGAATGAAAACTTTTGTTTCAAGAGGTGAATGAAAAATTAATTTTTGTTATATACTTTTAGTTTCAAAACGGCAACCCTTATTTTGCTTAGAGCCATGATGAGACGAAGTTGTATGTCAAATTCAGTGATAATAGCTCTTGCCGTCTAGGAAAATTTTTTTTTCTCTATTTTATGTAAAAGGTATTTTTTTGCGGTGGGAAGGTTGGGAGAGGTGAAAACTCCATATTCTTTAAAGCGAGGATGAGAGGAAACTGCATACCAAATTCAGCGATCTTACCATTTATCGTTCAAGAGGAAATACCTGGTATTTGCATGTGTTTAGGGGAGGGGACGTTTTTGAATATGGAGTTCAATTCCCTACGTTTCTTCATTCTACTACGAAGGGAAGATGGATATTAAATTCGGTAATCAGAGCTCTTAGCGTTTAAGAGAAATCACTCCCAAATTTTTTCTAAAGAATAAATCATAACTTCCAGAGAGAAATTTTTTGAGGGGGGAAAGAAATATTATGAGGGACATTTTCACTATTTTAAATTGAGGTTTGAGGAAACTATACTGATTTTGGTGGTCCAATTTCTTGCCGTTTAGAAGCAGTTCGTACCGATTTTTTTTGGGGGGAGGGGATATTTCTCTATAAGGAAGAAACTCTTTTAAGGGTTCTGACCCTTACATTGCTCTTAGTTACGATAAGAGGAAGTTGTATACTTAATTTAGCGGTTCTAGCTGTTACCAATTAGTGGCAGTTTCTACCACTTGTTCAAGCTGGTAGTGGTGGTGGTGGTCGGGTAATGTTGGGAGGGAAGTAAACTTTTGGGGGGTTCTAACCTTACCATTGATCTAAGTTGCAATTAGGAGAAAGAGTATACTACGTTTGGTAGTTCTAGCTCTTGGCGTTTGAAGTAATTCCTACACTTTTTGCATGAGGGAGGCATTTTTGGGGGGAGGGGATATTGGAGGTCCTAACTCTTACATTGGTATTCTAAGCTACGGTTAGAGGAAACAGTATTCAGAGTTTGACGGTTTTGACTTTTACAATTTAGAAGCAGTTTCTACCGCTTTTTTCAGTGTGTGTGTGTGTGTGTGGGGGGGGGGGTAAATATTTTTGGGGGAGGAAAAAAGTTTCTGGTCTAACCCTTACATTGATCTAAGTTACTATTTGGGGAAGAGGTGCGCTGAGTTTGCGTCTAATTGGTAAGCACTAGAACCGCCAGTTTCTATCATTTTTTAAAAAAGGATTTTAATTAACGGAGGAATAATTTTGGAGCTCCTGTAACAAAACGACAAGCAGACCCTCTCAGATATTTAGCAGAATCTTTTCTTGTGTGGTACTTAGAAATGCTTTGATGTCGTTCATGAGCATAAAACTGTGAAATATTGGTTATAAAAAGGTAAAAAAATAGGGGTTTTTATTCATGGCCTAAAATATATTAATATGCATATCAATGATAAGAATATGTTTCAAATTTGTAAAAAACAATTCATAAAAAAGAGTCGACATATAGGTGTTTAAATATTAATTCAGACATTTTCATCCTTTTGTATTTTTTTTCTTTTGTTCTAGGAATAAAAAAATTAAACGAAATAATCAAAAGTATTGGGACAGTTTCATGTCATGTGAATGGAAAGCTATTTTGAAAATTCCCTTACCGTGAAATAAGCCTTTTTTTAAATAAAATGTTGCAGGAAATTAAAAATATTCATCCAATCACGGTTTTGAACAATATTTATTAATTAAAGAGTTTTCTCGGCTGAAACATTTAACAAGAGTGAGAATTACTCGTAAGAATTTACCTTAAAAATTATAACAAATCGTTTGCTAAAATAAATGTAATTTTAAAGGTTTATCTGAATTAGATTTTTTAGTTTCCATCAATTTTGAAAATGCTTACAGCGGGTAACCACTGCTGTCAAATATTTCAGTTTCAATAGCTATTAAAGGAATGTTGTTTACAACTGAGATCTAGATAAATTTCAATGAGGGGCAAATTTTATCTTCTGTTACATTTGGAATAATTAATAATTTTGCGTTAATAATTTTGGAGCTCCTGTAAACAAAACGACAAGCAGACCCTCTCAGATATTTAGCAGAATCTTTTCTTGTCTGGTACTTAGAAATGCTTTGATGCCATTCATTGAAAATTGAAAAAAAAAAATCTTACTTTCAATGTTAGTTATTTTTAAATGAGGTTTGCTATTCACAAAAATGAATAATAAAAAAAAATTCAGAAAATCGCAATCCGTTTGATAATATGTTGTATGTTCTCATAATCCGTATTCTTTTAAATAATTCACTTTCCATTACAGAAGAAAGAGTGCTTTAAAGAGAGAGAATCGCTCTTTATACCATTGATAATTGCAACTATTTTATTAGAACATCTAAGAATTGGACCGACATAATATCGTTATTGCTTAAACAAATTGAAAGATATAATGATGGTGCCCTATTATGTTGATGTTCCTACGCAAGTGCCTTACCTGCCTTTTGGATATTCCGACCCTGCTTGTCTACTATAGATATATATATTTAACATATACCCAAGAAACGACATGGGCGCCTTGTGCTGTGGCGTTTCAGGTGATCGCCGGCTCCCCTGCTCCCTTGTGCTGGCCCTGCATTTACCTTAACGAACTCTGAGTCCTTGGGGTCCTTGTGAACTGGCTATTTAGCCTATTGTATGCAGGGAAAGTGCCGCTCAGAGGTAAAGCAACTCAACACTTATTTATGATAGTCCCAGTAGTTTAAAATATGCAAGTGTGAAAAAAAAAGAGAGCAACTGGCGCCTAACCAGGAGTTCCCGAGTTCAAGTCCGGGAATAGAATCGGTGGTTTTTTCACACTTGTCTCTACAGAGAGTTGGGTAACGATTTAGCAAAGAATTAAAAATAATAAATACCCCCTCAAGCAGCTGCTTGCCACAGAGGTCTGACAGGAGCCTGTCAGTTTATATGTCATAGTAGAAGGTCTGAGAGGATGGCAGGACCTCAGCAGAAAAACGACACATACATCCATGCCTTACCCGGTTACCACATTCATTAGGGTGTAAATAAGGTAGATTAATGCCAAGGCAATTTCACTAGTATCAGTAAGAAAATCACGGCTTTAAACAAAACAAACTCAAGGGCAATGAACGAACTGCAGGAAAATGGTTTCTTTCATAGTCACTCCACGTGTTGTAGCATGGAACTCTCAGTTGTTTATTTATCCACCATTGCGTTATGGAGATATCCAGTTCAATGGGTGATATTTTTTATCAAGGTTAAGTCGGAAGGTAATTCACAGTGAATCCGTGGAGGCTACTAACTCTACTCTCGATGCTGGAGAAATCACAATTTTCCTCGTCTGTTCAAGCATGGAACTCTCAGTTGTTTATTTATCCACCATTGCGTTATGGAGATATCCAGTTCAATGGGTGATATTTTTTATCAAGGTTAAGTCGGAAGGTAATTCACAGTGAATCCGTGGAGGCTACTAACTCTACTCTCGATGCTGGAGAAATCACAATTTTCCTCGTCTGTAATGCTCTTCTTAAAACAAATTTAAAGACTGCATGTACTTACGGAAAACTCAGCAGAGATTCAATTAGTTTTTTGTGACTTTTTTCCTCAATCTATCATAGACAAATTCTTACATAATATCATAGATAATTCTTAGATTATATCTTAGATTAGCTATCATAGATAAATTCTGATGACTAGAAATTTCTCCTGCTAAATATTCCAGTTTCCACAGTTCTCTCACCTCTACCAAATCAGTAGAAAATGCCTATGAGAATGTTGATGTTCCTATGCAAGTTTCAGTCTTGGAGAATAAACTTTTTACGGGAATGAGACTTGAAGATCTAAATTAACGCCATGCAAATCTAGAATTCAGCAGTATTCGTATAAACTGTAAAGAGCTATGACATTGAGTTGGGTTGTTTTGCCTCTGAGCAGTAATTTTTTTGCCCACAACGGGCAAATTGGCCGGTCATTATGACCGGCCATTTTACTAGGAGGCTCAGAGAAGTTTGGGGAAGGGGACATAATGGATAGCAGTTAGGAGATAGGTGGAAGGCTCCCGCTGACACCCAGGGTGTTCGTTAACGTGCACGGAGTATAGCTCTCCTGCAAACGGGGCAGCGCTTTAACGACCCATCCGATGGACGGCGGCGACCTTACCAAGCCCATCAATGTCAGCTTTCCCATTGAGAGCAGAACGGGAATTAGACGAAAAAATACTCGGCTAACTCTTTGTAGAGACGGAAACTTCGAAGTTTAGATTACGAAGCCAGCGAACTACCAACTGAGAACAGCACCCTCCTGATTTGGGGGTTGGGTTGTTTTACCTCTGAGCGGCACTTTTTTGCACACCATGGGCTAAATGGCCAGGTCACAAGGACCCCGAAAGCTCAAAGAAACTTCAGGGAGGGGACCCACTGGAACAGCTGTTGAGAGACAGATGGTTGCCTCCCGTCAAGGCCATCCAGCGTGTTCTTTAACGTGTACAGAGGGTATGGCTCTCCCGCACACGGGGCTACGGCTTAACGTCCCATCCGATGGACGGCGGCCTTTCCAAGCCCACGGTGTCCCCTACTGACCGTGGGCAGGGCGGGAAGTTTTGCGGAGATAAATATCAACGCTGACCGAGCTGGGATTCGAACCTGGAACTACATATTACGAGCCTGGCGCACTACCGACTGAGCCACCCCCGCCCTCTTCATTTGGGGGCTCTGTACGATGATAGAAGAGGCCAATTCGGCAAATTTGATACGTCAGGAAGAATTTAACTTCTGCGGTATCATTTACTAAAAAAGAAATGTTTTGAAATTCGAATGCATTGATATGAGTTAATTGAAAATTTTAAAAAAAAATTTATTCCTTTGGTTATGTAATGACGTGCCCCTTCAGAATGCTAAAATGTCTCTGCATTTTCCTAAACGCAATGATAATGAGCATTAACAAGCAGGAAAGTAACTGACCAAAACAAGCGAAGAACAACGAGCAAAATGGAGAAAATACTCTGAACTAGAAAGACAATCGTTTCAGGATTATATGAAACGCGTGCGTGGTGAACCGAGGGTGGTGTCCCACCTTCTTTTCAGTTCATATGTTGTTAGTAGTATCATCACAACCTACCGATCCCCCTTTGCACAGTGCTTTCCCCCCCTATGTCGCAATCATCCACGTTGTCTTCTTGACTTGGACCCCCTATGTCGCAATCGACCGGAAATTGACCTGTGCTGGGCCACGTTGCCTTCTGAACTTTGACCCTTATATTGCAATCAACAGGAAATTGACCCTGGCGTTGCAACTGTCACGGTATTAATAATTCATAATTCATAATTAATAATACATAATTAAAAATTCCTCCCCTTTTAACCCCTGGCGCTATCTAGTGCCTATGAGGAACACTATTTTCCCAAAAAAAATCCTTATTTTAACTCTAATTTTAAGCCCTCCTTCTCGAGCAGTCTCGATTTTTCTTTATTTCAGACCCCCCCCCCCCAATGGTTGACTTATATTTTAAACCCTCCACTTGCAGACCACCTGGTTGACCTATATTTTAAGCCCTACCTATATTTTAAGGCCCCCTCGGATTACAAGTCTCAGAATAATTCCACAGAAAAGGATGACACAAGTCTCAATTGTAAAAATCAACTCGCAAAGTTGTATTCTTATTAATTAAAACCCTTTCTATTAAAAGTTACCTCTATTAAAAATCTTTTGGTGTTCATTTTGCCAGGACTGCTAAACGATTCCCTTTTATTAAAACTCTGGTATTTATTTTTTCCAACCCCGTTAATCGATCCCTTAGTAAATAAAAACTCTCACTTACCTTTATTAAAATCATCCAGCGCTCGTAATAAATCGGTTTAATCGGGGGAAAAAAAATCATTCTATCGCTAGCGTACCTCCACGTTAATTTCAGGGGAAAAGCCTCATCGGATCCAAGGTTCACGTATTTTACTAGAAGAATGACACAGTAACTGTTCCACAGAAAAATTAATAAAATTTGGTTTAAATTATTCGTAGGACTTGTATATAAGATCTAGCTTTAGACGTTCACCAGCCTAAAAGTTTACAAAGTCCGTTATCGGTGTATCGGAAATCGTACGTTTCCTGTAGACATCCTTCAGATCGCTTATTAGTGGGGTAGCAACAGCACTTTCGCCACATCACACGATATGGTGCAATCCTTTATCAGCTGGAAGGTCAAATGTCCAGCGCTTCACTGTGTCTGCATTTGACACTGATAAGGTTTAAAAATAGATGATTCCTAGAATCCACATTGCACAACGGTCAAAGTCCAGTGGGGGAGGGTGTATATAAACACCGACTTCTCAGCGACTGTCACTGTGTTCTTCATCTGTCAGTTTGCGACCTGTCAACCCTGCTCGCTCTCCTTCTCTACCTGCTAGCTCGTCGATCCTCTTCTCTACCTGAGATGTCCACTATGCGAGAATTTTCCTGTGCTGGATCCTCAACTGATACCAGGTAAATGAAATTTTATTTAATATTGTCCTTAAGTTGCTCAACTGAATCACCTACTAACGTACAATATAGATTTTTATATTTGTTTCTAACTAGTAAAGTCATTCTAAATGATAATTTTCAAACTTTAGTTATATTTTTGTTGATCAAGCTAGCAAAGTGTGCTTTTACTACAACTGTTCAATATAGATTTTTTTTTATTTGTTTCTACCCTGTCATTTTATTCTAAACGATAATTTTCAAACTTTAGTTAGATTTTTTGATCAAGCTAGTCAAGCGTGTTTTTACTACAACTGTTCAATATAGATTTTTTTTTTATTTGTTTCTACCCTGTCATTTTATTCTAAATGATAATTTTCAAACTTTAGTTAGATTTTTTGATCAAGCTAGTCAAGTGTGCTTTTACTACAACTGTTCAATATAGATTTTTTTTTTATTTGTTTCTACCCTGTCATTTTATTCTAAATGATAATTTTCAAACTTTAGTTAGATTTTTTTTTTTGATCAAGCTAGTCAAGTGTGCTTTTACTACAACTGTTCAATATAGATTTTTTTTATTTGTTTCTACCCTGTCATTTTATTCTAAACGATAATTTTCAAACTTTAGTTAGATTTTTTGATCAAGCTAGTCAAGTGTGCTTTTTTACAACTGTTCAATGTAGATTTTTTTATTTGTTTCTACCCTGTCATTTTATTCTAAACGATAATTTTCAAACTTTAGTTAGATTTTTTTTTTTTGATCAAGCTAGTCAAGCGTGTTTTTATTACAACTGTTCAATATAGATTTTTATATTTGTTTCTACCCTGTCATTTTATTCTAAAACGATAATTTTTCAAACTTTAGTTAAATATTAGATTTTTTGATCAAGCTAGTAAAGTGTGCCTTTATTACAACATAACTGTTCTAAGTTAAAAAAAACATGTAAAGTACTGCATATTCTGAGACTAAATTATCTATCCAGATCTGATGCTGGTCCTTCCACTGATGCCGACTGCTTTGAAGAGCTACTCACGGCAGTGCGCACTCTAGAGGCGGCAGCCAAAAGACCTCCTACACCTGAGCTTCCTGAACAGTCGAAGCGCCTTTGCATACTCCAACAAGGTGGCAGGGAATTAAGGCAAAGGACATCGAAACTTTCCCTCAAGAAGCGTCGTCAATCCACTGTCGCAGCGGGTATGGGAAATCCCTACGTCCCCGTCGTACCTTCAACTGCAACCAGGTAAATGAAATTTTATTTAATATTGCCCTTAAGGCGCTCAATTGAATCACTTACTAACGTACAATATAGAGTTTTATATTTGTTTTTACCCTGTCATTTTATTCTATAAATGTTAATTTTCAAACTTTAGTTAGATTTTTTGCTCAAGCTAGTAAACTATGCTTTTATTACAACTGTTCAATGTATTTGTTTTCTACCCTTGTAAAACCATTTTACTTTTTTTTTTATTCTAAATGATAATTTTCAAACTTTAGTTAGTTTTCTGCTCATGCTAGTCAAGTGTGGTTTTATTACAACTGTTCGGTTCAGTATAGATTTTTCTAACTAGTAAAATCATTTTAGTCTAAATGATAATTTTCAAACTTTAGTTACTTAGTTTTTGATCAAGTTAGCAAACTGAAGCATATTGGTTTTTCATTTTCTGTTCTAAGATAAAAACGTGTAAAGTACTGCATATTCTGAGACTAAATTATCTATCCAGGTCTATCCCTTCCACTGGTGCCGGAACCTCCAGCGTTCGTGTTCCCGTCTCCTCCAACATAAGGACACCATTCACTATCGCCGCTGGTACCGGACCCTCCAGCGTTCGTGTTCCCGTCTCCACCGGCATAAGGACACCATTCACTATCGCCGCTGGTACCGGACCCTCCAGCGTTCGTGTTCCCGTCTCCTTCGACATAAGGACACCATTCACTATCGCCGCTGGTGCCGGACCCTCGAGCGTTCGTGTTCCCGACATAAGGACACCATTCACTATCGCCGCTGGTACCTCCACCGCTACCAGGTAAATGTAATTTTATTTAATGTTGCCCTTAAGGCGCTCAACTGTACCACATACTAACGTTCAATATAGAGTTTTATATTTGTATCTGTTTTTCTAACTAGTAAAGTCATTTTATTCTAAATGATAATTTTCAAACTTTAGTTAGATTTTTTTTTTTGATCAAGCTAGTCAAGTGTGTTTTTTTACAACTGTTCAGTTCAATATAGATTTTTTTTTTATTTGTTTCTACCCTCTCATTTTATTCTAAACGATAATTTTCAAACTTTAGTTAGATTTTTTTTTTTTGATCAAGCTAGTCAAGTGTGCTTTTTTACAACTGTTCAGTTCAATATAGATTTCTCTACCATGTAAAGTCATTTTACTTTTTTTATTCTAAATGATAATTTTCAAACTTTAGTTAGATTTTTTTTTTTGATCAAGCTAGCAAAGTGTGCTTTTATTACAACTGTTCAGTTCAATATAAATTTCTCTACCATGTAAAGTCATTTTACTTTTTTTTATTCTAAACGATAATTTTCAAACTTTAGTTAAATATTAGATTTTTTGATCAAGCTAGTCAAGTGTGCTTTTTTTTTTTACAACTGTTCAGTTCAATATAGATTTTTTTATTTGTTTCGACCCTGTCATTTTACTTTTTTTTTTTATTCTAAACGATAATTTTCAAACTTTAGTTAGATTTTTTGATCAAGCTAGTCAAGTGTGCTTTTACTACAACTGTTCAATATAGATTTTTTTTTTATTTGTTTCTACCCTGTCATTTTATTCTAAACGATAATTTTCAAACTTTAGTTAGATTTTTTGATCAAGCTAGTCAAGTGTGCTTTTACTACAACTGTTCAATATAGATTTGTTTCTAACTAGTAAAGTCATTCTAAATGATAATTTTCAAACTTTAGTTAGATTTTTTTTTTTGATCAAGCTAGCAAAGTGTGCTTTTATTACAACTGTTCAGTTCAATATAGATTTCTCTACCATGTAAAGTCATTTTACTTTTTTTATTCTAAACGATAATTTTCAAACTTTACTTAAATATTAGATTTTTTGATCAAGCTAGTCAAGTGTGCTTTTTTTTTTTACAACTGTTTAGTTCAATATAGATTTTTTTATTTGTTTCGACCCTGTCATTTTACTTTTTTTTTTATTCTAAACGATAATTTTCAAACTTTAGTTAGATTTTTTGATCAAGCTAGTTAAGTGTGCTTTTACTACAACTGTTCAATATAGATTTTTTTTTTATTTGTTTCTACCCTGTCATTTTACTTTTTTTTTTATTCTAAACGATAATTTTCAAACTTTAGTTAGATTTTTTGATCAAGCTAGTCAAGTGTGCTTTTACTACAACTGTTCAATATAGATTTTTTTTTTATTTGTTTCTACCCTGTCATTTTATTCTAAATGATAATTTTCAAACTTTAGTTAGATTTTTTTTTTTGATCAAGCTAGTCAAGTGTGCTTTTACTACAACTGTTCAATATAGATTTTTTTTATTTGTTTCTACCCTGTCATTTTATTCTAAACGATAATTTTCAAACTTTAGTTAGATTTTTTGATCAAGCTAGTCAAGTGTGCTTTTTTACAACTGTTCAATGTAGATTTTTTTATTTGTTTCTACCCTGTCATTTTATTCTAAACGATAATTTTCAAACTTTAGTTAGATTTTTTTTTTTTGATCAAGCTAGTCAAGCGTGTTTTTATTACAACTGTTCAATATAGATTTTTATATTTGTTTCTACCCTGTCATTTTATTCTAAAACGATAATTTTTCAAACTTTAGTTAAATATTAGATTTTTTGATCAAGCTAGTAAAGTGTGCCTTTATTACAACATAACTGTTCTAAGTTAAAAAAAACATGTAAAGTACTGCATATTCTGAGACTAAATTATCTATCCAGATCTGATGCTGGTCCTTCCACTGATGCCGACTGCTTTGAAGAGCTACTCACGGCAGTGCGCACTCTAGAGGCGGCAGCCAAAAGACCTCCTACACCTGAGCTTCCTGAACAGTCGAAGCGCCTTTGCATACTCCAACAAGGTGGCAGGGAATTAAGGCAAAGGACATCGAAACTTTCCCTCAAGAAGCGTCGTCAATCCACTGTCGCAGCGGGTATGGGAAATCCCTACGTCCCCGTCGTACCTTCAACTGCAACCAGGTAAATGAAATTTTATTTAATATTGCCCTTAAGGCGCTCAATTGAATCACTTACTAACGTACAATATAGAGTTTTATATTTGTTTTTACCCTGTCATTTTATTCTATAAATGTTAATTTTCAAACTTTAGTTAGATTTTTTGCTCAAGCTAGTAAACTATGCTTTTATTACAACTGTTCAATGTATTTGTTTTCTACCCTTGTAAAACCATTTTACTTTTTTTTTTATTCTAAATGATAATTTTCAAACTTTAGTTAGTTTTCTGCTCATGCTAGTCAAGTGTGGTTTTATTACAACTGTTCGGTTCAGTATAGATTTTTCTAACTAGTAAAATCATTTTAGTCTAAATGATAATTTTCAAACTTTAGTTACTTAGTTTTTGATCAAGTTAGCAAACTGAAGCATATTGGTTTTTCATTTTCTGTTCTAAGATAAAAACGTGTAAAGTACTGCATATTCTGAGACTAAATTATCTATCCAGGTCTATCCCTTCCACTGGTGCCGGAACCTCCAGCGTTCGTGTTCCCGTCTCCTCCAACATAAGGACACCATTCACTATCGCCGCTGGTACCGGACCCTCCAGCGTTCGTGTTCCCGTCTCCACCGGCATAAGGACACCATTCACTATCGCCGCTGGTACCGGACCCTCCAGCGTTCGTGTTCCCGTCTCCTTCGACATAAGGACACCATTCACTATCGCCGCTGGTGCCGGACCCTCGAGCGTTCGTGTTCCCGACATAAGGACACCATTCACTATCGCCGCTGGTACCTCCACCGCTACCAGGTAAATGTAATTTTATTTAATGTTGCCCTTAAGGCGCTCAACTGTACCACATACTAACGTTCAATATAGAGTTTTATATTTGTATCTGTTTTTCTAACTAGTAAAGTCATTTTATTCTAAATGATAATTTTCAAACTTTAGTTAGATTTTTTTTTTTGATCAAGCTAGTCAAGTGTGTTTTTTTACAACTGTTCAGTTCAATATAGATTTTTTTTTTATTTGTTTCTACCCTCTCATTTTATTCTAAACGATAATTTTCAAACTTTAGTTAGATTTTTTTTTTTTGATCAAGCTAGTCAAGTGTGCTTTTTTACAACTGTTCAGTTCAATATAGATTTCTCTACCATGTAAAGTCATTTTACTTTTTTTATTCTAAATGATAATTTTCAAACTTTAGTTAGATTTTTTTTTTTGATCAAGCTAGCAAAGTGTGCTTTTATTACAACTGTTCAGTTCAATATAAATTTCTCTACCATGTAAAGTCATTTTACTTTTTTTTATTCTAAACGATAATTTTCAAACTTTAGTTAAATATTAGATTTTTTGATCAAGCTAGTCAAGTGTGCTTTTTTTTTTTACAACTGTTCAGTTCAATATAGATTTTTTTATTTGTTTCGACCCTGTCATTTTACTTTTTTTTTTTATTCTAAACGATAATTTTCAAACTTTAGTTAGATTTTTTGATCAAGCTAGTCAAGTGTGCTTTTACTACAACTGTTCAATATAGATTTTTTTTTTATTTGTTTCTACCCTGTCATTTTATTCTAAACGATAATTTTCAAACTTTAGTTAGATTTTTTGATCAAGCTAGTCAAGTGTGCTTTTACTACAACTGTTCAATATAGATTTGTTTCTAACTAGTAAAGTCATTCTAAATGATAATTTTCAAACTTTAGTTAGATTTTTTTTTTTGATCAAGCTAGCAAAGTGTGCTTTTATTACAACTGTTCAGTTCAATATAGATTTCTCTACCATGTAAAGTCATTTTACTTTTTTTATTCTAAACGATAATTTTCAAACTTTACTTAAATATTAGATTTTTTGATCAAGCTAGTCAAGTGTGCTTTTTTTTTTTACAACTGTTTAGTTCAATATAGATTTTTTTATTTGTTTCGACCCTGTCATTTTACTTTTTTTTTTATTCTAAACGATAATTTTCAAACTTTAGTTAGATTTTTTGATCAAGCTAGTTAAGTGTGCTTTTACTACAACTGTTCAATATAGATTTTTTTTTTATTTGTTTCTACCCTGTCATTTTACTTTTTTTTTTATTCTAAACGATAATTTTCAAACTTTAGTTAGATTTTTTGATCAAGCTAGTCAAGTGTGCTTTTACTACAACTGTTCAATATAGATTTTTTTTTTATTTGTTTCTACCCTGTCATTTTATTCTAAACGATAATTTTCAAACTTTAGTTAGATTTTTTGATCAAGCTAGTCAAGCGTGTTTTTACTACAACTGTTCAATATAGATTTTTTTTTATTTGTTTCTACCCTGTCATTTTATTCTAAACGATAATTTTCAAACTTTAGTTAGATTTTTTGATCAAGCTAGTCAAGCGTGTTTTTACTACAACTGTTCAATATAGATTTTTTTTTTTATTTGTTTCTACCCTGTCATTTTATTCTAAACGATAATTTTCAAACTTTAGTTAGATTTTTTGATCAAGCTAGTCAAGTGTGCTTTTATTACAACTGTTCAGTTCAATGTATTTGTTTCTACCCTGTCATTTTTATTCTAAATGATAATTTTCAAACTTTAGTTAGATTTTTTGATCAAGTTAGCAAACTGAAGCATATTGGTTTTTCATTTTCTGTTCTAAGATAAAAACTTGTAAAGTACTACATATTCTGAAAAATAAATTATCTTTCTAGGTCCGCATTCTCCAACGTTCCTGTCAGTGGATTCTCCAATGTTCCTGTCAGTGGATTCTCCAACGTTCCTGTCAGCTCTACAGAGTCTCCCCACTTCACAGTGTCGCACACTCGGCGGTACAACTCGAAAAAATTCAAGACAGAATTCATCTCCACGAGTGTGCGACTTGGAGGTATGGAGAATGTGGAACCTTATAATTTCCTTCCGGTCCTACACGACCTGCACGAGAAATTGTTGGCTGAAGTCGTCCCCACAGGGGAGTATAGCCATGTTCGGCTGTGTTTACGCTCCCGGGATTTGAAAAACCCCGTCAACTTGGCTCTTATTCGGCGTAATGCCCTGACGGGGGAGAGATTCATGGCTGCACTAGACAAAGTAGTGCAGTCAAATGAGTCTCTCGGTCCCGGGAGCGAGCTGGAGTTTGACTTCGTTTGTGCCAACCTGGACCGGGTCGGTAGCGGTGGAGATGGAAGGCGCACAGGTCCCGAGACTCGTCGTATCGCTGACGTCCAGTCTTTCATCAACAATAAGAAGGCTGTCACAAAAATTGTAAATCGTGACAACATCTGTTTAGCAAGAGCTCTCGTCGTCGCACGAGAGCTTTGCTTAAAAAATAAAGGGTTGGCAAACAACTACATCAAAATTGCTGATTATCGCTACCCTTTACAACGCCAAGAAGCCCGTCAACTTCACTTGGATGCGGGTATTCCCGAGGGTCCTTGTGGACTCCCGGAAGTACGTCTCTTCCAAGCTCACCTGACACAGTTCAGGATTGTTGTGTATTCTGCTGACGACGCCTTTCTTCCCATCTTCATTGGTCCCGAAGGCGGGGACAACCTTTATTTGTTGTTTAGTGCAGGGCATTACGACGTGATTACTAAACCATCAGGGTTTTTTGGAGTTAAGGAGTTCTGTCACATTTGTTTAAAGGGGTCTAACAACGGGCACGTTTGCAGAGGGACCTGTAACAGGTGCCTGTCAACCGATGTGGTTCATGCAGGGGAGCTGTTGCTCTGCACGGTGTGTTGTGTGTATTTGCGCGGGGCTGAATGCTTTCAGGCGCATCTGCTGAAGGCATGTCAGACGCAACATCGCTGCGTTAAGTGCATCAGCTTGTACGATCCCCTGAAAAAGCACGTTTGTAAGGTTGACACCTTAAAATTCGTCGAGCCCTGCAAAATTGACCCTGTCGGTCAGACTTACCTCTACTTTGACGTAGAGACTGTGCAGTGTGCCGACGGGTTGCTGAAACCGATACTATGTTTGGTCACATACCAAGTGGACGACGAGTGGGTCTATGCTTCATTCCCGGAAACGGACGCCTTTATGGATTGGATTCTCGCCGAAGAACGTCCCGGAGTTCAAAGATTCAAGGATGCCACAGTCCTCGCACATAATCTGAAAGGCTTTGATGGCATGTTCATCATTAGTTACCTGTACAGAAAATTTTTAAAACCGGATCTCGTGTTCGATGGATCTAAGATTTTAGGTATCTTTTTACCTGGCCTTAAAATAAGGTTCATTGACACGTTGTCCTTTATTCAGGCTCCTCTTCGATCATTCACGAAGACCTTCAACTTGGAGACGGTGAAAGGCTTTTTCCCCTTTAAATTCGTGAAGGAGGAAAATCTACAGTATGCAGGACCCATCCCTGATCGGCTTTTTTTCCAGCCGGAAGACATGGAGCCTGAAACTCTGTCAGCATTCAACGAGTGGTATGCCACAGCAAGCCTTGAACCCTGGGATTTTCAACAGCAGCTTCTGTATTACTGCAAGGCAGATACAGAGTTGTTGCGGCGAGGCGCCCAAGCTTTCCGTGAGGAATTTTTAAATCTCACAGGCGTAGACCCATTTGCACGTGACCTGACTATTGCTGGTGCTTGTCTTCGAATTTTCCGTGGGAAGTTTCTGCAAAAGAATACCCTCGGTGTGTGTCCCGCCCAAGGGTATTCGGCGAGTAACGACCGGCAGTCCTTGAAAGCTCTCGCATGGTTAGAGTATGAGGCTTCCAAGGACAATATCGTAATTCAAACTGCGCGATCACCCGGAGGTGAATATAAGATAGGGCAGTACAAATTAGACGGCGTGTGCCACAGTACCCGTTGTTATTACGAGTTTTTAGGTTGTTACTATCATCACTGTTTGAAATGTTTCAAACCTGAAAAAATAGATCAGCGCACGAGAAAGCCATTTGGTCTGCTAAACACCCGGACCATGGATCGTCTTGAGACCTTGAAAGTGCTGATGAACGGGTACACATGCAAAATTATGTGGGAGCACGAATTCGACGAGTTAATGCGCAACAACTCACCCGTCGCATTAATTTATAAATCCGTCGAGCCTATCAGGCGTATAGGAGCCCGTGACTACCTCTACGGAGGGCGTGTGGAGGTGTTTTCCATCTTTGCATCGGCGGGCCTAGGATGTAGCCTTAACTACGTTGATTACAACAGCCTGTACCCTTATGTTTGCAAGAAGGCTCCATTCGGTAAAGGTCACCCGGTTCGGATCACCTCTGATTTCGCCACGGACCTCGACCACTATTTTGGTATTGCACACGCCACACTGTTAGCCCCCGACGATTTGTTCATCCCTGTACTGCCCTACAGGTGTAATGGGAAGCTGCTTTTCCCCCTTTGCAGGAGCTGTGCAGATGGTCAGCTGGCACCCCCTTGTCAGCACACCGTGAACCAGCGCGCATTGACAGGATCTTGGCCAACGTTCGAAATTTACGCTGCGATGCGTGCTGGATACAAACTTCTTCAATTCCACGACGTGTGGCATTTTAACACCATCCTGCAATATGATCCCGCAACAAAAAAGGGAGGTGTCTATGCTGGGTACATAGATACTTTTCTGGGGCTGAAGCAGCGCTACTCTGGGTTTCCCCCTGACGTGCAGACCGAGGAGCAAAAGGAAGCCTTCTGTGAGGCCTTCTTCCAGGCGGAGGGGGTTCGGATCCTCCCCTCGGAAGTTGAAAAAAACAACCTTAAGCGTACACTTTCCAAGGTCTCGCTTAATTCGTCATGGGGGAAGCATGCGCAGAACATGAGTCGAACCCAGACGACCATTGTGAGTTGTCCTGTCAAGTACATGGAACTCTTGACGGACGCATCGCTAGTCATCACTGACGTCGCTGTTATCAGTGATCAGGCCGTGCTTGTCACGCACAAGCCGGCGGAGTCTGCCACTCCAGCGAACACCCGTGGAAGCCTGATTCTCGCCGCAATGGTGACGAGTCACGCCCGACTAAAGCTGTACGAGCTTCTATCAAAATTAGATAGTCGTGCAATGTACTCGGACACGGATTCAGTAATTTATACAACGTCTCCTCGCGACACCTACACACCACCACAACATCCCTTTCTCGGAGGTCTCGTAGATGAAATTTCTTCAAAGTACGGCTCCGGTGTACACATCACTGACTATGTCAGCGCCGGAGCCAAAAGTTATGCCCTTCGGCTGAGCAACGGGGATGAAATTCTTCGCGCCAAGGGCATATCACTCACGAAGAAAAACCGGTGCACATACAATTTTGAACTACTGAAATCCATGGTGCTAGGGAACTCCCCAACCAGTGAGACCTTCGAAGTCCCTTTCAATGTAATTCGTAATAAAGTGGATGGGTCACTTACGAATAAGCCCATGGTGAAAAGGTTTAAGGCTAACCTAGATAAGCGGTATCTCAGCTCGGGTTCAACTCTCACTGTACCTTATGGTTACAATGACCTGGGCCTGGATACCCTTATCCAACTCATGGATGAGTAAATGTACAGTTTTCAACTTATTTATTTCATATTACACCTTTATTTATTTCATTGTACAGTTTTCAACTTATTTATTTCATATTACACCTTTATTTATTTCATTGTACAGTTTTCAACTTATTTATTTCATATTACACCTTTATTTATTTTATATTACACCTTTATTTATTTCATTGTACAGTTTTCAACTTATTTATTTCATATTACACCTTTATTACATTGTACAGTTTTCAACTTATTTATTACATCTTTATTTATTACACCTTTATTTATTATTTCACTGTACGCCTTTTATTTCAATATCCTTAATGGATCTTAATTTATCACGCGTAATGACCTTGCACTCGGCGTCGTCAGCAGTTTTTGAAGCTTGTATTTTTGAAACCTACAATATGTTACTGTCCAGCATTGGATATGTGAAACCAACAGTGGTTATGTCATGTGAAAGCAACAGTGGATCTGTCATGTAAATTTTTTAATAAAAAAGGTTTCAAAAAATCCGTCTCTTTATTTCTCAGAACTGGAAGACACTATGGTGGGAGAAAGCACGAGGTAACTTTGTTTTTCAGGTGCTCCGTAAGTCTTATCAGTGATCTGCACAATGCGCTGCTCCCCTCCAAGTCTCGCTGCTGCAGCAGCATTCTCATTTCCCCGCCCATCGACACTAACGCCCTCTGCTGTACTCCCGAGTGTAGCAGCACTCGTACAACTGCGCCCAGTCATGCAGATCACTTCCGGATGTCAAACATTGAATGAACTATCAGTGTGAAAACATTGAATGGGAAGAGACATAAAAATGACAAAAGGCATATTATCAGTTTTACTTTCTTTTATTGGATACAGATTTTTAATACATGGTTTTTTAACACAAGTCTTCAAGCACACAAGTCTTGGAAAGTTTTTTACAGATATTTTCAATACGCCGTCCACTCGGATAATTTTCTTTTCTTACGTCGGACGGGAACAGCAATGTCTTTTGGGGGCCGCTCTTCAGCTATATGATTTCTGGGAATGTTGACTTTTACTTCCTGTGGAGTGTCAAGCTGTTTTGAGAATAATAAATAATTTTTCAAAGCAGTCAGATATTTTTCAGACTTATCGTCAGCATCACCAGACTCTAATATTTTCTTCATCTCTGAGTCTAAATCACACACTTTTTTTCTTATGTTTCTCCTCTGCACTGCTTTCACTGAAATCATTTTTTTCTAAATAACGATACCAGCAGGGGGAGGGCAGCAGTCAATAGTGGTATAATGAACCCTGAACCACGCTGCAGGAGATGCTTCTTGTGGCGTAAAGATGCACGTTTGGATGCTAGACTCCTTATGACCGTCTTGTGCTGGCGTAAATTCTTTAATACTCGATGGGAGACAGGTATATTGCCTTTTAAGAAATTGGAACACACTTCACATAGAGCATACATCTGGGGGTCGGAGATGTGCTTCATCAGAGCTGCACGCTGCTTTCCCCCTAGCTTTGGCAAGCACTGAAGGAACGGGCCTTGAGATTTAACTTTCATTTGGAACGTAAAGTATTTCGGGTTCTTCTGATGGAAGAATCTTTGCACGGAGCCTTTCAGTATCTAACGTTCTGGGATGAAGGTCAACACACAAATAGCCACAGGTTGCTTGTGTAGCTAACCTATAAGCATCCGTCAGGAGTTTAGATTGATGGGGGTATACTTGTCTCGCCAGGTGAGTTATTTGTGAAGCATCCCGACAGTTGCGAAATAAAAACATGTAGTGAGCATTGAGCGATATAGTCCTCGAATGTCTTCCCTTTAAAAACAGATTTTGTAATATCAGGACAATCGTGATATTTTTATGATGACCACCACGAATAAACAATTGTGATATGCGTTCGCTGGCTACAGACTGTTCCATCAAGTCATCCAGTACCAGAAGTGTAGGTCTGAGGGGATCAAATTCCAGATCCGTAGGTAGTCCTTCATAAAATTCCACCGTTTTCTTGAAGGGTTCAAAGGCAGGCTGCCACTCCCCGTAGCAGTAAACGACACGTTGGGGTGGGGGTTCGAATACTTGAGCTGCTTCTCTGATGAGTTTCAGAGTGAAAGTCGTCTTTCCACACTGTGAAGGAGCAGCAATTATAATATTCGAAGGAGTTCGGAGAGCCATCGCAACACCATGCAGTCGTTAAAGTCTACTCGACACGTGTAATCACGATGCAGTACTGTGGGAAGAGTCGAACCACACGCTCTTTTAAACAGGAAATACAGACAGTGAGCACCGCAAGTGTCTCCCAGGGGGTCCTGCAGAGGTATTGAAGGATGTAAGACGTGACGTATGCCTAGTCGACTGTAGTATTCTTGCATGGCGACATCGGGACTCGTACCTAGGGGGTCAAAGTGATCCACGTGCATTCCTTTCTTGTAAACTGCTATCCAGTGGGCTCCAGGCATGGAGGACGGATCGGTATTGTAGATAAACAAGGCTTCTGATTGGGTGATTCTGCTAGGTAGTCTGTCACGGGGGAACACTCCGAGACTTGTGGGTAACATCGAAAGGATGGATTCTAGTTGATAGGTATTCATGAGCTGTAGTCAAACAGGACTTTACGATCCAATGGGATTTCCAGCAAATTCTGATATTCGGCATACAGGATCACAGTGACCGATGCGGATAGCGGCTTGGCAAACTTTAATTCGACTCTCACACTCCCACTCTTTATTAAAGAAAACACTTGATTGCATTCACGTTGCTCGGGGGTCAATTGGAATCCAAACAATGTAAAACCTTCTCCATAGGCTTTTCGCGATAAGTTAATACCACTATCGGATTTCCAGGCATCCACAGCTTCCAATAATCCTTGGTAACAGCGGAGATAGCGCCCATTCGCAAAGTCTGGTGCATAGGACTGGTGATCGCTGTCAATGTGAAGGCTGATGTAGTTTAAGTCGAAATGTTGGAAGTTGAAGGGATTTTTTTCGTACGATCCATTCAGGCTGGTGCTTTCCACCATACCCAGTACCAGACGTACGGGGAGCTGACCTAGAAATAAATTGTCACGGTTCACACTCGTCAGTCCCGAAGCAATGGAAAACATACGTAAATCCGTTCTTCGCAGAGGGTACTTGGCACTCTCCGAACCCAGCAGGCGAGCGTGTGCGAGGATGACACCCGAAGTGGGTTTGACTTTACGCACGAAAAATTCGGCTTCGTGTATCTGTACTTTGTAAGAGGGGTCCACTTCACCTGTCACGAGACAGAATTCGGGTTTGGATCTCAATAAACGCAGTCTCAGATCGACTTGATTGAGCAGATAACGATCTTGATTAAACAGGTCAGCGTGGATCCACGAGATGAGTTCGATACCTGTTGGTTTGACGTAGCCCTTGCGCTGATGCCATCCCTCGTTCTCCCGACTGGTCAGTTCCATTTTACCGGGGGTGTCGAGGTACCAGAGCGAGGTGCCGAGCTGGCTTCGTGTGGCATCGGTACCGTAATTCAATAGAGTCTCCAGGTATGCCCTGTAGGGGTACAGGGTGTGAGAAGCACTCACTAGGTGATCATTGAGGAAGACGTCTACCTGGCTGAAGAGGGCGTGGAAGAAATGATTGCAGGGAGCGATCACTTCCGACGGTGCTGTACCATCGGATTTTACAATTTTCAAGACGAGACGTAGGTGACATCGGGACAGATCAATGTAATCGTCTGTTCCTTTCACGATGAATTCAAGTGGAGCATTACCTTCCAAGGAAGCCACAGGTAAATAATTGACATAGCAGCCTCTTTCTAATTGTGAGACTGTGGGAGGGATCAGAAACAGGTCCAGTTCTGAATTGGCACAGTCGCCAGAATCAGCGTGAATTTTCTGAATGCTCATGATGAAAACACGTCCTGCACAGTACAGTGTCTCTTCACTTTATGAACCTTGGGATGCTGACGGCGGCGTTTTATGCCTTTCCCTCCCTGCAGCTTTGAACTGGCACGTTGTAAGAGGGCAGCGCCCGCTTCACGGAGTCCCGCTTTGGCTGCAGATTTGAAATTTTGCCCCTGGGACATCTCTGAAACGAACCGTAGCCCACCCTTACGTAGGGTGGACAGCGCAGGTCGTACGAGAGGGCTGATGAAACGTCCAATAGTGGCAAAGATGCTTCCTAGCCCATCGCCTCTCTGATAACGAGGACCACGAAACACACCCTTCCCCGTTTGGCTCTTGTAGTAGCTCACGTAGGCATCTGCAGAAGGGGGAACGAATTTAACCCTCATGACGGAAATGTAACTTGACTAAAACTTTACCGAATTTAAAATGCAGAGGTTCTCCGGTGTCAGTACGAAGGAAGATTCTCACACTCTCGAAACTGTTCCTTGCAAGGGGGTAGTAATCAGGTTGCTGATACACTGCAACAATGGCTTCGTTATTACTGGTTCTGACGGCGGGGTTCACGACACGCAACAGTTCGCCGTGAGTATCACCTAACAACTGAGGCGCAATCAGGTCTGAATACAAATAAATACCATACATTCCTCTGTTCATATCGATGGGATAGTCACCCTGGACTTTATTCAGTGGTATATCTAATTTAGTGATTCCTAGCATGTCTCCTAATCCGGGGTTCGATCGAGGAAATTTAATGTAATGCGACTTGTCTGTATCCATCAATATGGTGTGATCTGCCTGTTGCTTGAAACGGTAAGCTTTTCTCAGCCTGTAGGGTAACATCTGGTTCATTGCATCGAATAATGATTCGGCTGTTTCGTATCGTCCGTGGGGTACCTTTCGTTCTTGGAAACTACCTGGGGGTATCACGTAGAAATAACATTCGTCATCTATGTCGAACGTTGGTGTATTGCAAAGTTTGCTGGCAAATCGTTGGTGGAAGGGTTTGTCAACTTCACCCTCCCCGATACACAGAAGTTTACCGAAATTCGTTTTAGGAAACATCAAACCGTATCCCTCACTCGGTTTGAATACCCAGTAACCGCTGTTATAGGAAACTATTATTTCTTTTGGGAGTTGGGTGGTGAGGAGAGACAACAGTTCCATTCGAGTTATTTTACCCTGTTTAAGTTTGATTTTCCTGTATTCTTCGGTGGGAGCGTAATATTCATACGTGTCATTAGAACCGTCCACATTGTACCAGCTCACGGGTAAGTGAACTTCTGCTAGTCCCACTTTCCATTTTCCGCTCAGTCTTAGGGGTTGTGCTAGACGAACCGTGAAATCAGTCTGCGAATTGTTTGGGTAAATATTCTGACTAGCCGTGGAGGGTAGGGTCAGGTAGAAACTATCCATTTTTTAGGGATCCAGGAAGGTTTGGGATAACCACGAAATTTGACCAGTGCCTTGTGACCTTTACGCTCGATTATTTTCTCGACCGTGTAAAGTTCGGGTTCTGTCACTTTTTGAAGTTCCGATTTATAGAATGTACCTTTCAACACTTCTCCCTCGGAATCCCGTATGACATACACAGGGGGTTGTCGCTGTAACACCTTGTCGACTATAAATATTTCTTCGGTCCACAAATGCGTTCCTGCCTTCTTGAAGGGTACTTTTACACTGGCTAGTCGAACCGTGTCCCCCACTTTAAATGCTGGTTTTTCTTTTACTACGGTCGGATTGCGATAGAGTCGAACCCACACAACGTCTTCATTGCGTAAGGTCACGTCCTTGGGAGCCATATCGTGGGCACTGTGAACGGTGGCATTGTATCCCCGTACAACGCGCGGTAGCACGTCCAGGTAGCGGTAGGTGTTATTGCGTGTATAATATCTACCCAGTCTCTCGCGTAGGGTACGATTCCATCTCTCCACCAAAGCTGCTTTTTTGTCAGAGTAGGTGGCAAAGAACCGAATACCTTTCTTTTTCAGGAATTTCTGGAACACTCTGTTGGTAAATTCCGTACCCTGATCCGTATTTAAATTCATTGGAGACCGACCCTTGGAAAGGATTTTTTTGAAAGCCAATACCATTTCTTTCCCTGTTTTAGCCTTCATGGCAACCGCCCACCCGTACCTCGAGAACAGATCGATGACTGTTAATATGTAGCGATACCCGTCATTGAAGCGAGTTAGATTTTTCACCACCATGAGATCGGCTTGCCATTGTTCGTCTAACCCTGTGACGTAAACTTTGTTACGGGGGAACTTTCTGCGAACAGGTTTATGTAGCGTGTAGGCAGGTTGCTTTTCTAACCATTCACGGACGAGTTTGAGTGGTAGTCCCGTATTCTGTGCTAACTTTTTTACACTACCGAATCCTCTTTCGGGGTCGAAATAATTGGACTCCAAAGTTTTATTTTCTGCTGCACCCAGGCGTCGTACCCCACCAGGTTTTGCCATTGATGTAGCGAAAGTGTAACACCTGTCACTGTAGGAACGTCACCTATAAACTGTCTGATGTCAACTGTTAAGTTACACACACGAATTTTGTATTCCCCATCTAAGGCTTTTGACTCTCCACACTGAATATTTTTACTAGGAGCTACAATTTCTAATACAAGCACTGCTATCGTTAACACTGTCACGATTACACTACCCACACTAGCTAACACCTTCTTTCTCCTATCCATACCAAGACTTAAATGACATTGGATGAAAAGACAGACACATTATATAAGGTTACAATTATTTATTTAATTTATACATTTCATTTTTTGCCTCGTCGACAATAGCGTTATATTTTAGATTGCAAACAAAACCAGAATCTACAAAATTCAACAGACCTCGTTTCCAGGCAGTATCCACAAATACCTGTGCTAAGGCATTAATGTCCAAGTCACCAGACCACCCTACGATAGTTGGTATTTTTTCTTCAGGTTGCAGTCCATCTAACGGTATCACACGTATAAGTTCTTGCTGAAAAATATTCACCAGCAGCGGGTAAACACAATCGGGATCGTCGAAAACAGGACCCAGTAGGAAAGGTCGAACGGATTCTGAATGTTCCATAATAGCTGTACGGAGTTGGTGATCTTTGGGAGTCCCGCACACACTATGCACAATGCGCATCACCTCGTCTAAGTGAATAGCCAGCGTGAACCACTGCGAAGCATTCAGTGTTATACAACGTCTCACAACACGGAACTGTAGAGTTCTTTGGTCTGCTGATTCTTTGATGAATTCGACACAACGTTCGCCATCCACAGTTCGATACATGTAGACACGTAAACCATGCGTCACGTACCATGTCTGTTGATCGGGGCCAATTTTCACTTGATCCTCTATGTGGGGGACCGTGGCACACAAAGCCTCCCATTCAGGTATGGAGAGGCTAACCCCTGCAAGTGTAGGGTAGATGAGTTCACAATTTTCATATTTCTTGTAGCGGCGTACGTGCACAGAAAACTTATTTTTGAACAGTGTAGGTACAACGTAAACATCTTCACCGAGACACCACGCATCTGGATTGCTAGGCTGCATCGTGAACAATGACGCACACAGCACTCGCTCCCTATTTAACTAGAGAGCCGCACCACCTGGGACGACCAATCAGGAACGATCTGATAAGCAAGTGTTTGTTGGGACATGTTCTCGACGACGATCGATCCATCCGAAGAAAGCAGCTGTTTCGGCTAAAGAGCAGTGGACGTCCTCTCCGGTGTGATATCCGCACTCGAACTCGGAAACTTTTGGGAGATCACAATATTTGGGGCAGCCGTAAAGTTCGAGATTAACACTGGGCAGATTTAATTGTTCCAAGAGATTTCTTTCCACAGTACCTCCTTTGTAACCCACCACAGTAGCTTCTTCAGTACGTGCAAGTTTGTAAGCATATTTCACGATGTTAGGAACGTGATGTAACGACCACACCTTTTCACGAAGCAGAGGACGAAAGGGTAGACCTATCACATATTTAGATACGTAGCTGACTGTCCTTCTGTCTTTTACTGACAAAGGTTGGTGTTGCCGAAGATTGAAACGGTAGACACCACATTTCCCATTCAGAGTTGCATATCCAAGTTCGCGCACTAAGAAACGACCATTTACATGGAAACCGTCGAGATCTAGAACCATACAGATGTTTTGCATGGTTGCACCAGTTCGAGTATCTGGAGACAAAAACACTTGACGTCTTCACACAGGCTACAGACGTCTCTGTCGTTTACGTCTCAGAGCCTGAACGATGTTCTGCGGTAATCCCGTGGGGCCAGGTTTCGGGCGGCTTCATCACCAGCGGTCCACGTAGTCTTGTAGGTGGTGGTGGGGTAGTGTCCTCCACGACAACAGCCCGTAGCATCGGACCACCAATCCCAGGTCGCGGCAACATCTTAATAGTGACGGCTGGAGGTGGGGGTGGCGGTGGAGGAGGTGGCACAATCACAGGTCGACGTAGCAATCGACGAATACGCGTTCGAAAGTGTTGTGGATCGCTCTCGTAGCCGGAGTCTACATCACTCGTCCAATTATGACCAAAATCCAAGTTGTCGTCGTCGTCCATAACGTGTGGCTCAGAATAAATGTCAAACCTTTTTCAGCGGTTATATACAGCCAGAACCGTGACCTTGGGGGGGTTTACAAGGTACTTGGAAAATTACGAGACAATTTCCGGTCGATTGTGACGTAGGGGTCAATTTCCGGTCGATTGCGACATAGGGGTCAAAGTTCAGAAGGCAGCGTGGCCCAGCACAGGTCAATTTCCGGTCGATTGCGACATAGGGGGTCCAAGTCAAGAAGGCAACGTGGATGATTGCGACATAGGGGGGGAAAGCACTGTGCAAAGGGGGATCGGTAGGTTGTGATGATACTACTGTTGTTTCACAAATGGTTGTAGGTGAATGTCACGAGTTCGTGGGTTTTAACACACCACAATCCGACTGACGGCGACCTTTCCAAACTAATCGATGTCCCCCATTTCTCAACGATGGCAAAAGTGGGTGTTAATGGGGGAATCTAACCTTTTGAGAAGTTTTTGGAAATTCTAGGAACCGATTCCGGGTTGGGTTGTTTTACCTCTGAGCGGCACTTTTTTGCACACCATGGGCTAAATGGCCAGGTCACATGGACCCCGAAGGCTCAGAGAAGGTTGGGGGAGGGGACCCACTGGAACAGCTGTTGGGAGACAGATGGTAGCCTACTGTCAAGGCCATCCAGCGTGTTCTTTAACGTGCACAGGGTATGGCTCTCCCGCACACGGGGCCACGGCTTAACGTCCCATCCGACGAACGGCGGCCTTTCCAAGCCCATCGGTGTCCCCTACTGACCGTGGGCAGGGCGGGGAGTTTTGCGGAGATAAATCTCAGCGCTGACCCAGCTGGGACTCGAACCTAGGAACTACAGATTACGAGCCTGGCGCGCTACCGACTGAGCCACCCCCGCCTCCACCGATTCCGGAGTATATTGAAAATAGCTTACATATAATTATGAAATTTAAATGATTCGGAAAAAAATTATATTATTTGCTTAGTTAAGTATATTTTTTTATGTAAAATATTTATAACTAAACAGCAACGAATGGAGCTTTTCTTCCGATGTTATTTCACTTTACGTTTTGGCGATTTCCTGCACTGATGAAGTGCAGCCATTTTCGCACGTGTAGATATTGCTTTCCTTTCTTGCGCTCGAGATCCATAAAATATGAGTGCTTAAGATTCTCATCAATCACCTGCCTCTCTTCAGCCAGCCGCGAAGGAAGAGAGTTGATGTTTCCAGTCACTGCTGTTGCAGAAAAAAAGAGATGAGAGGAAAAAATAAGAAAGTAGCAAGTCTTGGTTAGATAGATGCTTTCGGTTATCACATAATGTTGTGCTTAAGCATTGCAGCAAAATGTTAAAAATAATGTCCCAAATCGACGTTTAGTTTCCTTTTGTAGATAAAGATATTTTTGAGAAAAAATGCGGTACAATTTTTTTTAAATCTTATATTCGGAATAATCTGATATTTTCATTCTTAGATGCCATGAGTAAATTGGCATCTTGTTCAGAATCTATGTGTACACTCCGTGGCACTCTTATTAGGTTCGATTGCTTTGCCTCTGAACGGAATTTTTTTTGCACTCCATGGCTAAATGGCCAGGTCACAAGGATCCCAAAGGCTCACAGAAAGTTGGCGGGATCTTGGCCAAGATCTCCAAAACAACGGGGGCTGCTCTGTTGGTTCAGTCTTTCTCTTTCAGTTTTTTTCTGTTCAGTTTTTCTGCTCAGTCTTTCCTAAAAATGAATGAAGTCTTGGATATGGAAGCAAAAACGTCTTAGCATGAGAATCAGTCCTCCTACAGTTGGGAAGGGAATTTCTACAAGAGCAAATCTCTACAAGAGTGTTATGTGAAGAGAGCTCCCTTGTCGGAAGTCGTTGTTTTTGGTGGGTTGTTTTACCTTTGATTGGCATTGTTTTGCGCATAATGGGCTAAATGGCCAGGTCACACGTACCCCAAGGGTTCAGAGAAGGTTGAGGTGAGGGAGGTGAGCGACCCACTGAACCACTCAAACTCCTGCTTGTTAGAGAAAAATGCTGCAAAAATTTAACTTTATATTCGGAATAATCTGATGTTTTGATTCCGAGATGCCATGAGGAAATTGGCGTCTTATTCAGAAGCTATATTCAGTGCCGTCTTAACGTAAGGGCACACCCGGCGGTCCACTCTTCTGTCTACTCGTTTTTGTCAAATTTTGAACTTTGGTTCGACGTTTTCACTGTGCCGAAACTTTAGCGGTGGCTCGCATCTATTATTTGGGTAGTCGATGACGAGAAGATCGCACACGTTCGATTGTTGATAACGAATGCAATCAGTAGTCAAGATGGATCAGTAAAAATATATAAGGAATGGGAGGAGCCAAGAGAGCCTGGATTTTCCAATGGAGTTCCCTCTACTTTTTATAGGTCTTTAAAATTTTCTTGAAAAAATGCATGAAATATACACTGAGATACCAGTTATTAAGTATACCATCCCTCGTACATAAATGGTTCATTCCAACACGTAATACGTCACGTGACCACGGTGTGCGATATAAATGTCAGACGAGCTCTTCGAAGATCAGTTAAGAGTTGGATTGAGCGTCAGAATGGGCAAAAGGGGCGACTTTGAACGTGGCATGATAGTTGGTGTTAGTGTACCGGTTCCAGCATCTCCCAAACGGCCGTCCTCCTGGGCTTTTCACGCACAACTTTTACAAACGAACAGATGGGCCACAAACAGGCAAATCACAGCAGAATTAAACATTGGTGTACAGAAAGTAATCTCTGAACGCACCATGTATTGGACCTTGTTAGGAATGGGCTGCAACAGCTGCTTACCATGTCCAGTGCCAATGTTGTCAGCGAAGAATATGAAAGTCCATGTCTCCAATGGACGCAGGACGACAGGAAATATAATGAATGACAAAACCCAGATACTCCGCAATTCACAGACTGCACTACATCTATCGGGAGATGCCACGTTTACCACTATCCACCTTTGGGACTGAACAATACTATAGAAGTAAAATCCAGCACTCGCCAAAACCTAGAACAACAATCTTCGTCCTGGGTCGCCACAAACAAGAATATTGAGAATTCAAGTTCACGCGGCTCCCGTGACGCCGACTGTTGAGGACTGGAAAAGATAGCCTGGTCTGCCGAATAAAGGTTCCTTTTGCATCATGCTGATGAAAGGATCAGAACTTGGCCGAAGTAACAGGAAGCCAAGGAACCATCTTACCTGGTGTCAACAGGATGGTGGTGGTAGTGTGGTGGTATGGGAAATGTTTTCCTGGCACACACTGGGCCCCCTGATACCTACAGAAGGACATATAAACCCCAAGGCATATTTGAACATCTTTGCTGAATAGGTTCATCCCTTCATGGCTACAGTTTATCCTAACTCAGATGGACACATGCAGCATGATAATGCACCTGCTCACAAGGCACGTTTTATCACCGAATGGTTCCAAGAACACGCCGACGAGTTTTCCTTGCTTCATTGCACATTCCCCATATCTATATCCTATCGATAGGGCTGTAAGTATTTTGCGGCGCGATTTTCCGCGACATTTTCCGCGAATTACGGGTTTTTGAAAGTTTCCGCGAATTTTCGCATTTTTTTCTCGATTTTGCGAGTTTTGATATTTTTTCACGATTCGGCGATTTTTGATGTTCCCCCCTCAAAAAATTCTGTTACTCATTAGAATTTTTAAAATTTTCAAATCGTTAAAATTCTGATAAACCACTAAAGGGAATAGTCAGTTTGTGTAAAATTTCGACTTTTCGCGCATTTCTAATGCTATTTTTCCTGAAATGCGCGAAAACATGTTTTGAGTAACTGATATAGAGGTATGACTCTTACTTTCATGACGGGGCGGGAGTGGCTCAGTCGGTAGCGCGCCAGGCTCGTAATCTGTAGTTCCCAGGTTCGAGTTCCAGCTGGGTCAGCGTTGAGATTTATCTCCGCAAAATTCCCCGCCCTGCCCACGGTCAGTAGGGGACACCGATTGGCTTGGAAAGGCCGCCGTCCGTCGGATGTGACGTTAAGCCGTGGCCCCGTGTGCGGGAGAGCCATACCCTGTGCACGTTAAAGAACACGCTGGATGGCCTTGACGGGAGGCTACCATCTGTCTCCCAACAGCTGTTCCAGTGGGTCCCCTCCCCCAACCTTCTCTGAGCCTTCGGGGTCCATGTGACCTGGCCATTTAGCCCATGGTGTGCAAAAAGTGTCGCTCAGAGGTAAAACAAACCAAAAACCAAACTTTCATGACTTTTACGTTTCCTCAGTAACTAGTTTCTCCATGACTATAAACTTCTCTCTTCATTCACTCTTTAGTTGGGTGAGACAATCCTCTTCAAATACCCCCTCATACGACTCTTTTAATTAACGGAATAGTGCGTGCGAAAAATGCTAAATTCAGTGTTGTAATTCCACATTTCTCCAAAGTATTGCTGTTCACTGTAGCAAATTATTTGATGTACAAATTTAAAATATCGTATTCTGTTCTCACAGCTTCTGTTATCGACAACGCTTCGTACATGTTCAAAGCATAGGAATAAAAGTCAAAATTGTTTCCCTAAATGCAGTTCAGTTATTGTATAAGTGTATTTGTAAATAACTTTTGCTTCTGATAATAAATCTGCATATTATTGCAATATAAAAAATATAAATAAATTATGTAAGAAATAAACATGTAACATGAGTAGTTATACTCCAGTATGCGTATTAGTAATTTGATATATATTGATAAAATAATTGCAATCGTTTAACAAAAAAATCCATCCGATATCACGCTTTTGACCACGCGCCCTTTTCAAAAGTTCGCGATTTTCGTTGATAGTGCTACATCCCCTAAAGCCCTCCAAAATCCATTATTCTGTCCCAAGTCAGCCATCTTGGAGTCTGACGTTATCGTCCAAACCCATCGGGAGATATTCCAAGGCCGACGATGTTAACTCCAGAGCCATCTAGTGTTTAAAATACGAACTATATTTTAAAAAACGGAAGAAAATATGAAAAAAAAATTGTTTTCCTTTATCAAAGTGCCAAGGGATAAACACTGAAGCATGACTGTAGCGCTTAAAGGTAGATATTCTCAGTGAAGAAGGAATTAACCAATTTTTTTTGTATAAATTAACTTACCAACAAATTTTATTTCTTGTAAATTAACTTACAAATAAATGAATTTTCTTATTCCTTGTAAATCACATTTAACCTGGAAATTAATTTTTATTCCTTGTAAATCGCGTTTAGAAATAAATTTATAAGCACGTCAACTTCTTACTTCACCCTCCTGTGGAACTATATTTTATTGATGGATGCCAAAAGAATTTATAATCTGAGAACTAAATGAAACAGATCCAGAAATAAATATTTTTTCCAAGGGAATTACACTCTTTGTTACGAATAACAGTTATTGGTGTATTCTGAGAAATACTTTAAGAATAAACTTTTCCAATCTGAGAATTAAAAACTCCTGCGAAACAGACCAAGAAATAAACATTATTTTTTCCAACTAAAGAAGTACACCTCTTTTCTCTGTATAATAATTATTGGCATAATTCTGAGAAATACTTTTAGGAATAAACTCTCTTTTAGGAATAAAAAATAATTTAGTTGACAAATTTTAAACAAGAAAGGGAAAACATGTTCTTATTTCATACCAAATTTTATTTTACCTAAAAAATAAGAACAAAATTTGAGTAAGATACAAAATCAAAACGAACAAAAATTAGTGAGAGTAACGAATGAACCATATAGTTCTCCCATCTGATTATTGCCATCGTTTATTTCAATACCATTCCCGTTTACAAAGAATTACGTTTCATTGACGGGCGCCGCTAAGAAATGCATCAAGAAAAAAATATTTTGAGAAAATCGATGTTTGAACTATATCAAAAGTCAATTTGTAAAAAATATGGGTTTCCTACTGATCAATGAAAAAATCATGGCATTTACGCTTTAAAAAATATTCGTATTTTAATATCCATATAATCATCTACTAAAATCCTTTGATAAAATTTTAACTTAACTTTCAGATCAATTAATCTTTTGGAATTTCCGAGTTTTTGATGACAAAGTTCATGGTCTGTTCTTATCAGTAATGTTGTTACGTTTAAATTTTTACAAATTTTGTGACTCGGTGGTCCATGGGTTGACCTCAGGGAGGTCGTTAGCTGATCATCTCTCTGCAATATTTGTCTTTGATACTGATAAAATCTATTAAAATAATAATCTTTATTATCGACATACCTTGGATTTGATTTATTCAGGGAAGTGCAATTTACACTCTAATCGCTGAGACGTTTGAACAAAAAGACAATTATTTGCTCTTCTATACAATGATCGCCAAAAGTCCTTTTACCGAGAGATGTTTGTTATTCTTTGATTTAATTTCATAGCGAAAGCCACAGTTCAACCATGTGAGAATTCCTAAAGCGGGAGACACATCAGAAAGTTCCTGAATGCATGACATAGTGTCATTTATCCGTAGAACTCCAAGTTCAGTTGGCAAAAACTAAGATAGCTTCTTGAAATTAAAATTACATCTTTTCTGAAAGACCTGTGACCGTAGAACTGAACACTTCCCCCACTGAAAAAAGCACTATGTGATGAAATTCGGACATAATTTAAGCAAGATAGGCTTTAAATTCTATGAAGAAATTTGACTCATGTTGAATTAACACATGAACCTTTTTATAAGTTGATAGGAAAGAACGATATTGGAGAGATATATTCATGCGGAGTTATTAAGATCAGAAAACTGCTCAGTGGAAAAGTTTTTAAAGAAGAAACTAATAATATAATCTTATTTCACACCAGATTTTGGTTTACTTGAAAAATTAAGGAAAACTTTTATGAGAGTTAGTAATTTTAAACGTTCACAAAGTAATATTTCGAAGAAATTTGTGACCTCATTGAATTAATACCAGAAGCTTCTATAATTGGGGGAAGAAAAAAGGGTACAGAAAATACATTCAGTTGCATTCATTAAGACATAAATTGATTTCGTGGTAAAACTTTAAACTGAAAACCTCTTTCACACCAGATTTCAGCTTACTTAGAAAACTAAGGTTAAAAATTTATGTGAGCTAGTGACTTGAAACGCACAGATTGAATCACTCATTTTCCATAAGAATATATTATTATGGCACAGAAAGAGATTCGGGAAGAAATATGGTTCAACGAAAAATTCATTCAATTGCATATATTACGATCAGAAAAACAATTTAGTTGACAAATTTTAAACAAGAAACGGAAAACATGTTCTTATTTCATAGCAAATTTTATTTTACCCAAAAAATAAGAACAAAATTTGAGTAAGATGCAAAATTAAAACGAACGAAAATTAGTGTGAGTAACGAATTTACTTCCATAGAGATAGCATAGTATTCATGTTTCAGCGTGCAAAATACACGTTCGCTAGGAAATGTTTTTGAACATAAAACTGATTTTGTGATCAAATTTAAACACGAAACTGGACACGTGTTCTTATTTCATACACGTTTTTCATTCAGTGTACAAAAATAAAGACTTGTGCAAGATAGAAACGATCAAAAAATGGTGTTAGGTATAATTTCACTTCCCATAGGAATAACATGGAATTTGTCTTTTAGTATGCAAATTTTGTGTCGAATACAAAAGAAGGTTTTGACTATAAAATTGGTTTTCTGATAATTTTATAAACACAAAACAGGAAATGTGTTCTAAACCAAATTTTGGTTTAGTTAATAAAATATAGAAATGAAAATCAAGGTTAAGCTGAGTACAAAATCGACTTCTCATAGGGATAATACGGGAAGATGATTAGAGTGTGTGTATCAAAATTGGTCTCTTACTAAATATTTCAAACAAATAAGTCGGTATGATGATAAAACTTTAAACAAGAAAATGGTTTTAGATCAAGAATCAGGAATGGTGGTAAAACCATGAACAGACTGATTTGGTCATGTCAGTCATTCTTGTGTACTTTACTATTATTGTAATTTATACTTCATTCTTTTGTACTTTACTATTTATTGTATAGGTGTATTTGTAAATAACTTTTGCTTCTGATAATAAATCTGCATATTATTGCAATATAAAAAATATAAATAAATTAAAAATCTTCAAAAATACCATCTTCCTATGTGACCCTAAAAAGTAGAAAATTAACCTAAAGTATATCGATGGTGCAAGCAGTCCCCATCGTATTCATTCAAAGGAGTTCGTATTCATTGACAGGAAGAGAGGACATCGACAATCTTGTGGAGCAAGTAAATCGGAGCCCTTTCTTCCTTTGAATTGAATACGAACTCAGTGACTGATTGCATCATCGATATGCTCTAGGTAATTTTCTACTTAGCTCGTTCTGCAAAAATCGTTCCAAACTGAACAATCGTTACACTTTACAGTCCCATGGCTACTGATCAAAGAGACCCAGGTTCGAGCCCCGGATAAAGTATGGATATTACCTTTCTTGTGTTGTCCTTCTGCTGAGGTCTCGCTTTCCACACAGATCTTCTCTACGGTGATATATATATATATAATAATATAATCCTATACTGACAGGCTCCCGTCAGGCATCGTCAGAAGCGTTCTGTAAAATAAGTCGTATTCTGACAGCCATCGTAGGAACCGAACTATATTTGCTGTGGATAAATAGAGTTTTTCACAGCAGTGAGTTGAGACATCTATTTTTAACATTTCTAACCTCACTCACCATTTTAAATGCAGAATGTTCTTAAAAGGTCTAGTCAAACTTTGGAAACGTGTTCTACTGTGTGAAAAAATAAGTGATGAAAAAAAGTTCTTGTGAACGTTGGGAAAGAAACACTTTCCTTTCGAATTGTAACACATTTTGAGAGTGCAAGTAAGAAAGAGTGTGGAGTAAATTAGTTTTTATTCCAGTTATTACAGCACACTGTAAGCGACCAATGAGAACAATCATGAAAGTCTACATCAGAGCAAGTGGTTGAAATTGTTTCTTTGAGCAGCAATACACCCCTCACAGCGTCTTCTCATCCATTGTCGAATAAGTTCGAAAAGTTCCGGAGTCAGGAGAGTGGTGGGTGGGCGTACCTCCCCGCCCCTCGAAAATCCGGTCGTCTTGCACGATATCTCAAACTTGACTACCTGCTTTGAAATCCAAAACAGTTGTCTTTGTATAATTATTTTAGCCCCATAGTGTATGTCCGACACTAAAAACAGATTTAAAAACAATTATAAAATTTTATTCCGTATAGAATATACTGTAGAATGTATATATATATATAGAATATGTAAAGAATATCTTTTACCCATTTCGTTTCATTTTTTCCTTTCTTTCAGTCTAGTGAAATATTTTAGTAATTGGGAAACCCTACTCAAGTCTTATTCTCAGACCCCCGCCAATCCCAACTCTAAATTGCAGACCCCCCTTCTCAAAAAACTAAATTCTCGAACCCTTCCCCACAACAGTTTTTTGAACCCCCTCCTCCAAAACTAAATTCACGAAAACAAATTTTCGGATTCCTCTGAACTAAAATCTCGTCCCCACCCCTCCAACCTTAAAACAAAATCCTGGGTGCGTCCCTTCCCGGAGTGTTCTGAATTCTTTCACAACCATCCATGATCTTTTCGCGGGGAGTTTGTATGTAAGGAACCTGGGTAGCATAGATATCAGCCTTAACGTGTCCTCGTAAGAAGAAATCCAGTAGATTCAAATCGAGAGAGCGTATAGGCCATGCAGTTTGTCCACCTCTACCAATTCAAAAGGCAGGATACTTGCGATTGAGATCAACCAGGAGTGGTGAGATTTGTCCAACATTTGCATATATCTACTATGCCATCAGGTATGCAATAATATTAATTTACCTATCATCGTACCTTTCGATGGGCTTCTTACTTGCACTACCAAAATGTGCTATAAATCAGAAGGGCAGCGTTTCTGGCCCATTGTTCATCAGAACTTTTTTCATCACTATGCACAGTAGAACACATTCCCAGAGTTAAAGTGAAAAATATCTGTTATTGATGAACGTGTAAAGCGAGTAGTTCCCAAAACATCAATCGTGTTGAAGTAAAAATATGCAAAGGAGGGATAGGTGTACTCAAATTATTTTAAGGCTTAGATGTCAAATCTTTGAATATCATCAATCATACTAATGTATTGTTAAGCGTTGAATTCCTGTTGTAGTAAGATAATAGCTCATTATATGACATTATTAAATAACGAGAATTTCATTTATCATTTTGAAAAAAAAGTTTGATTTTCTGTTTTTTATGGAGCAAGGAAAAAAGTTAAGTTACTTCAGTTAGGAAGGAAAAACGAGATAAGGTTTTAGTGTATGTTGGTTTCACTGCGTGATTTTCTTGTTCAGCTGAAGAGCGGCGCAATCCTTGCAAAGCCATTAAAAAGAAAAAGGGAATCAACGATTATCTGGAACCTCATTTTAAACATGAACATGGAAAACCGCGACTCTTTTCCTACCTAAACTGAAAAAACCAAAATATTCTTCCTGTCTGAACTAGAAAAACCATGGTTCTCTTTTTTTCTGAATTAAGAAAGCCGTGACTTTCTTCTTGTCCGAACTGGAAAAACAATGGCTCTCTTCTTACCGGAATTACAAAAACTGTGACTCCCTATCTTAATTGAGAAAACTGTTATTTTCTTCCTATCGTAACTGATAAAACTGCTGTCTTTTCCTATCTCGACTGGGAAAACTGTGACTCTCTTCCTATCTCAAGTGGACAAAACCGTGATTCTCTTTCTGTCTTAACTGATAAAACTTCTATTCTCTTACGTCCCTAACTAAGAAAACTGCTATTCTCTTCCTATCTTAACTGAGGAAACTGTTATTCTTTTCCTGTCTCAATTAGAAAAGTCGTGTCTCCCTCCCAATCTGAAACTGGGAAAGCCGTGACTTCCTCCCAATCTCAAATGAGGAAACCATAACGTTTTACCATTTTAAACATTCGTTTTTATAAGTTCTGTATTGTTTTTGTATATTTTTTTCTTTATGTAATGTTGAGTGTCAATGTTGCCAAAATTATGTATTTAAGTAATTTATAAGTTAACCCACATGAGCTTAGATGCTCTTGTGTTAACAAGAGTATTACAAATATATGCTGTTTGTAACCTAATTGTTATAATAAACTGATGATGATGATGATGATAATTCTCGTTCTAATTCGAATGGACAACCAGTGAGACAGGTTTAAAATAAGAACACTGCTTTGTCATAGAGATGAACGTCGATTGGGAGGCAGAATCCAATGCATCAGTAAACGTTCTTCTGGTTCACGTAGCAATGATCTTGGTGGTGAGGATTTCTCTGCTAGTGTACTAACAATCAAAGATGAAAAATAATCATGCTCTTAACTAATGGCTTGAGAGGCAAACAGTTACAAAAAACTACCAAGAAAGGACCGGGAGAAAACTCTCCACCATTGCCTTGTCCTTTTCTTGAGGTTTGTTCCGCAATCGAATGGAATGATCTTTCAGATCGATCCTCCTCTTCGATTCCTAAAGCACTTTTCATTTTGTAACGTGAGAGACAAAGGAGTCGGCTATGATATTGTTTTTTTTCATATCGTGCTGATTCTCCACTCGTGATTGTGCTGCCATAAGAAATATTTATTCCTCTGAATTCTTTTACAAAAATAAATAAATAAATAAATACCCCCTCAAGCAGCTGCTTGCCACAGAGGTCTGACAGGAGCCTGTCAGTTTATATGCCATAGTAGAAGATCCGAGAGGTTGGCAGGACCTCAGTAGAAAAACGACACATACATCCATGAGTAACACTAAATATTATTTGGAACAAATATTGCAGCAGAAACATTAATTATATAAAGCACCTATTTATGTATAAAAAAAAATAAAATAAATACCCCCTCAAGCAGCTGCTTGCCACAGAGGTCTGACAGGAACCTTTCAGTTTATTTGCCATAGTAGAAGGTCTGAGAGGATGGCAGGACCTCAGCAGAAAAACGACACAAACAGCCATGCCCGGGGTTCGAAGGTCCCTTAGATCAGTAGCCCCGGGGCTCGAACCCAGGTCCCATTAGATCAGTAGTCAAGCGCACTAATAACTCGGCCATGGGACGGCAGTCTATTTATGTATACATTTGTGAAAATACTCATTGGATATAATTCTTTAGTAATTGCTCTGATTAATTTTGATATATTTCCAGACATTTTCAGATTCATCGGAAATGTCAAGTAGCTTATTTTGTTTGCGTTCTAATTCCGTTTTTTTCTGTAGGTTCAAATTCGCTTGTGTAGATCACAAGATCTGAGCAAACGACGGCCCGCGAACTAATAATGAATAAATTAATTTTCTAAAACAGTAAGAGAATATAGAGAGGATAAAAAATTCAAACTTCGACGAACCGAATTCTCATTGAAAAAATTAATTTCAATAAAATTGTATCGTTTACGTTTCACTTTAGATTTTTTTTTTTTGCATTTTTATACATACATTGTTATTATTCCTTTCAGAAAGTTTTTTTTATTATATACTGAAAAATTACATTTGCATTTATACAATATTTATACAAATTCTGAGTCATTAAGAGATTCAATATCACACTCAAATTAATACACGTCTGTGGGATAATAATACTAAAAAATGAAATTTCTACGTTGTAAGCAGAGTCGTCGTCCGTTTTAAGCATTGATAATTATCTACGCTAAACATATATATTTTAGTAGTCTTACATATTGAAATCCCGAATGATTCAGTTTCTTAATGCAAATAATTCTTAAACACTATGTATAAGTTTAAGATAATTTGGCAGCATGTTATACAGTCTGTAAACCACAGAGTTCTAGTAAATGGACATATTATCTGTAGTTTTGTTTAAAGTTTCAATTAATATGTCACAAATAATCCTAAACTGTATTAATGATGTGTTTATCGATATCCTATTTACCAGCCATTATTAGGATTGGTTTAGTAGACAATGAAACGCGTGCAGAAAGGGGAAAAAACTTATAGATGATGACAAATTGCGGTAAATATGCAGCACCCATTTCAAACTAGACTACTGCCAGGACCGAGCTTAGGGCCTCACGATATATAAGGGGATTCAAAGAGAAGCATTTCTTGTTTTACTATGTAAAGTAAAATTTTTATTTACATTTTAATTAATCTATTGGTAAACACTGTTAATCTTACCTTTACACCAGTGTCTCGCAAACTGTGTGCCACGGCACAGTAGTGTGCCGCGAGAGATTTTCAAATTGACACTAGATATTCCGAAGATTTCATTTTGACTTGACTTGTGTTATCGACGTGCTTTAATAAAAATCTTTCAGATTTTATCAACTGGGATTTTGTAAGTATTTATCAAGCTTTTTCCAAATTTTGGTATTAATTTTTGATTATTTCAAGCCAAAGAATGGACAAATATTCAAAACAAACACCGAGTTATGATTAATTATATTTATTATTATATTTATTTTAAATAAAATGCATTTAATGAAATTTCAGTTTTCCTCTTTTTACGTAACCATCAAAAATTCTTTTTTAGGTGTGCCGCGGAAAAAAATTAGATTCAGTGTGCCGCAGAGTAAAAAAAGTTTGCAAGACACTGCTTTACACAGTCATCATTGTATACTAATTCCGGTGTAACATTTTCACCATTAGTTTCATGTTTATTTTTTAATCTTCTCTACAATTAGAATAATAAATATATTTCGAATTTTTAGGACCTTAAACTTGTCGTAGCTTAAGGCCTTTTATTTATTTATTTTATTTTTTTTGCCATAGCTTGGGGCCTCGGAAGGTCAAAGTCCTACCCTGACTACAGTTTAGATGAGATTTATCAAGAACCCTAATGTATAGGTTGATTGACAGAAATTGCTGAAAGTAAATGCATAATTTTTCTTTCAAATGCACAAAATAGTTTGTACTATTTTATGAAACTAATGTCGTATCGTAGGCTACACTTTCTCCTCCCCCTCCCACAAAAAAAGGGGAAATATGAAAATGATTGATTCCCTATATCTCCTGAATGAGCTGTGTTAAATGAAAGCGTGTGTAACGGGTGTGTCCTAGACTATAAAAATTTGACCCCCCTGTCCCCTAAAAAAGGGGAAATGACAAACTATTGTTCCGCTATATCTCCAGAACGCGACTGCCGAAAATAACAAGCAATGCGTCGAATGTAAGCTTCTGATACGGAGAATGTCGTAGGCTATAAATAATAGATCGTCCATGCTTTCTTTTCTCATAAAAAACCGGAAATATAAAAGTCGTTCTACTGTATCTTCCGAACAGGAGGGCCTATAAGTTATGAGTTAAGTGTCAAATCAAAGCTCATATAATAACGATCGTAAACATTTTCAAATTTTGCCCCCACTATTTCCTTGATAAAATAGTGGGGGGGGGGGATGGATTTTCGCGGGGTTCGACTTTAACGAGTCGTATCTCAAATTAAAGCTTCTGGCGTTTCTAATGTCATGGGCAACCTCAAACATGACTACAAAAGGGGAGTAAATGTGCTCGGTGTTTATGAGTCATATATCAAAATTTTTGAAGGTAGGTGTTTTAGGGACAACAACAACAAACAAAAAAAAAACATAAATTAAAAATTTTTAAAAATACTTATTTTTCTTTAGGGCCCTAAGAAGCAGAAAATAAACCTAAAAGCATATTGACGTGCAATCAGTCACTGAGTTCGTATTCGCTTCGAAGGAAGATAGGGCGCTGACTTACCTACTCAACAAGATTGCCGGCGCCCTATCTTCCTTTGAAGCAATTAGGAACTCAGTGACTGATTGCACCATCGATATGTTTTAGGTTTATTTTCTACTTTTTAGGGCCTATAAGGTAGATGGGTATTTTTAAATTTTTTTTTTATATTTCCTTTTTACCTAAGAAACATATTTTTTTCAGCTTCTGCCCTACAGAGAGCCACACTATGTTTATTATGGAATTTCCATGTTATGTCAAAGGGAAAATTAATTTTGAAGCTCTATAGCTCCGTGCATCTATACTATAACTCTCTTTCTATAATTATATACTATTTATATATCTAATCTAAATATAACATCTATTTGAGGGAAATTTTTTTTAAATTCTAAAATGGACTTTATACGGCAAAATATTGCTCAAGATTAATTTTATATCTCAATCCAATCTACCTAAATCTCTATTTTCGTAAATATTCATTTAATATTTCAAGGTTGGGTTACCTCTGAGCGGCACTTTTTTGCACACAATGGGCTAAATGGCCAGGTCACATGGACCCCGAAGGCTCAGAGAAGGTTGGGGGAGGGGACCCACTGGAACAGCTGTTGGGAGACAAATGGTAACCTCCCTTCAAGGCCATCCAGCGTGTTCTTTAACGTGCACAGGGTATGGCTCTCCCGCACACGGTTCCACAGCTTAACGTCTCATCCAACGGACGGCGGCCTTTCCAAGCCCATCGGTGTCCCCTACTGACCGTGGGCAGGGCGGGGGAAGTTTTGCGGAGATAAATCTCAACGCTGACCCAGCTGGGACTCGAACCTGGGAACTGCAGATTACGAGCCTGGCGCGCTACCGACTGAGCCACCCCCGCCCCTAACATTTCAAGACTATGAATTTAATTACAGTAGCCCATCGGTGTCCCCTACTGACCGTGGGCAGGGCGGGGGAAGTTTTGCGGAGATAAATCTCAACGCTGACCCAGCTGGGAACTGCAGATTACGAGCCTGGCGCGCTACCGACTGAGCCACCCCCGCCCCTAACATTTCAAGACTATGAATTTAATTACAGTAGACTCAGAATTAACCACAGATTTTAGCTGCCATAATTCTTTAAATTTTGAACGAATATTTTTGAAACCTGAGATTTAGACAGATTTGATTGAGATTTTTATCTTCAACAACAGTTTTCGATAGAAACTGTATTTTAGACGTTCTAAATTATTCCATTGATATAACATTGAAAGAAAAAATGAACAAAACTGAATGGGGCAGCCTCCCCCAACTGAAAGCATTGTTGAATTTTTGTTGCTTTTACGTTCCAAAACTTGAAATATTCTGAAATCTCAGAAAGCACTAAAAAGGATCATACAAATATGATAATTTATATAACTTTGTTATGATAAACACAACAAATGAGTTGGTTGTTGGGTTGTTTTACCTCTGAGAGGCACTTTTTTTGCACACCATGGGTTAAATGGCCAGGTCACATGGACCCCGAAGGTTCAGAGAAAGTTGGGGGAGGGGACCCACTGGAACAGCTGTTGGGAGACAGATGGTAGTCTCCCGTCAAGGCCATCTAACGTGTTCTTTAACGGCCACAGGGTATGGCTCTCCCGCACACGGTTCCACGGCTTAACGTCTCATCCAACGGACGGCGGCCTTTCCAAGCCCATCGGTTCTCCTACTTACCGTGGGCAGGGAGGGGAATTTTGTGGAGATAAATCTTAACGCTGACCCAGCTGGGACTCGAACCTGGGAACTACAGATTAGGAGCCTGGCGCGCTACCCTAAAATGTCTGTATTTGCACAAAAATTCTTTAATGAAATTATTTAAATGGCACTTAACCAAACATGTGCATGCTTAGCTTATAACAACTCATATTGGGCAATACTAATTGGTAATTGTGATCACATAAAATGCTTGAGTTTGTGTATGTTGAGTTTTCGTATGTTTATTTTGCGGAGATAAATCTCAACGCTGACCCAGCTGAGACTCGAACCTAGGAACTACAGATTACGAGCCTGGCACGCTACCGACTGAGCCCCCCCCCCCCCCCCCCCCCACACACACACACACAACAAATGAATGACAGCATTGAAATGTAATAAAATAGTTCTTGTGGTTTCCTGCGAAATATAGCAAAATAATTCTTGTGGTTTCCTGTGAAATGCAGGAAAGCAATTTTTGTTGTTTATCAGACACAGTTATCTTCAAAGTTATTGCATGTAGTCTTAACTGGCATAGTGGTTAGGCAGCTAGCGACTGTTCCATCAAGGCAAACTTTGTGTGTTGTGTTAGCTCTAACTAAGGCAGTGGTCAGCAGTGACTTTGGTCTTAGTAGAGAATGTCCTTGTATGAGAAGGCCTGTAAAAGCTAGGAGTAGCTTCTAGGATTCTTCTCTGTCCTATATGTCGCAAATCAATCAATCAATCAGTTTCTGTTATATTCATAGCTTGCAAGAAAAGTTCACTCCATTTCTATATACTAAAAAGTGATCTATAGTTTGCAAACATTACAAGACTACAAACACCTCTTCCTGTAATTAAAAAGTCCTAAAAAGTAATGTACATTATAATTGCATACAAGGGTCTGAAGTGGGTAAAATCGACACAAGCTCTAGTTTGTTGTGAAGCCACCTCTCTTGCTGATAATGGTTCTAACACTCCCCACACGCTCCAGTGCGCTGTGAGGCCATCTCCATTGTTGATAATAGTTTTAAGATACGCCAGAAAGTTTGGAAAGATTTACCAGGTGCTCCTATTCTCTGGCATCTCCGGCTGACGTGAAATTAAATTCCTTCTACACCCAGGTGTTTTCTGAGCGCATCGTTGCTTAGCCTGGCAGCATATCTGATTCCAATACTGCTCCGGGAGGACTTGACTCCCTCGTTCTCTCTCTTCTGCTCCTCCTCGCTCCGAAGGTCGCGTGCGGAGACAAACAAGTCTGATTACGACAACTTTGTTGTTTGGCGCGTGGCAGCGGTCGATACTGCGTGACAAAGTGATCTTTTCCCACTTACATAGTTAAGGCTGAGTCCTGAGGTGGAAGAGTTCTGTGATGGGGAAACTTTCGGTGCTTTGCTTCGCTGAGCACGACGGGAAGCGTTTCATTTAGCGGAGAAGGAGCCGCGATGAAAACGCCAGACACGTTTAACGTCTCCACAGATCTTTCTTGAGCAAGGAACTTCATTCGTTAAACAGGTGCGACTAGAGCGTTGGAAACAATCTAAAGAAAATCAGTCATTGACTCACGAGATATCGCAGTTCAGACACGATGGATTGTTTTACCTTTCAGAGACACTTTGTACACGAAACGGTCTGAATCAGCAAGTCCCGAATTGCGGTGCAGAAGCTTCTGCCAGTAGGATTTGGGTTGGGTTGTGTTGTTTTACCTCTGAGCGGCACTTTTTTGCACACCATGGGCTAAATGGCCAGGTCACATGGACCCCGAAGGCTCAGAGAAGGTTGGGGGAGGGGACCCACTGGAACAGCTGTTGGGAGACAGATGGTAGCCTCCCGTCAAGGCCATCCAGCGTGTTCTTTAACGTGCACAGGGTATGGCTCTCCCGCACACGGGGCCATGGCTTAACGTCCCATCCGACGGACGGCGGCCTTTCCAAGCCCATCGGTGTCCCCTACTGACCGTGGGCAGGGCAGGGAATTTTGCGGAGATAAATCTCAATGCTGACCCAGCTGGGACTCGAACCTGGGAACTACAGATTACGAGCCTGGCGCGCTACCGACTGAGCCACCCCCGCCCCCTGCCAGTAGGAAGCGAGTTTACTGTTAGCATTCACTCACACATGGATTTGCACAACTTTGTAGCATGGTAAATGAAAGGAAATTATTAATTTTTTCGGTACTACCCATTTTATTTATATTCAAGGGTAAGTCAATAAATAAGATGAATTTTTCATTTTCCTCAGACATATGCACCCATTATGTAATCTTTACCACATACCATTATTACTCCACGTCTGACCACTCGTTATTTCGGTATATACACCGAAGAGCCAAAACATTATGACCAGTGCGTCTTTATGCAAATCGAAGCAACTGCAGGTAATAGAAGGCGCGTGTGAAGGTCATGAAACGGTATAAATAACACCTGATACTGAGCTCTGTTAATCAGTGTTATTCTTGTTCTTCAGATGGGAAAGGCAACGGACCGAAGTGAGTTTCACAAAGGCCAAATTGTAATGACTTGGGTCAAAGCATTTCCGAGATGTCAAGGCTTGTGGAGTGCTCACGGTCAGCCGTGGTTACTACCCTCAAAAAGTGTTCCGACGAGGGAAAAACCACGAACCGCCGGCAAGGTGTGGGCCAACCACAGCTCATCGATGCTGGAGATGAGCGAAGGCCATTCCTTATGGTATGAGACAACAGAAGGTATACTGTAGCGCAACTCACCTGTAATTTGAATGCTGGTTAAAGGAGTAATGTGTTACAACACACAGTAAATCGGACCCTGCTGAAAATGGGCTGCGTAGCCGCAGGCCAATCAGAGTGCCCATGCTAACCTCGGTTCACCGTCGAAAGCGCCTACAATGGGCACACCAGCATTAAAATTGGATTTTGAATGATTGGAAAATGACCATCTGTTCCGATGGCTCTCGTTTCTTGTTGCACCATGCGGATGACCAGGTACGGTTGCGTCGATTACCTGGGGAAGTGTTGGCACCAGGATGCACCATGGGATGAAAACCAGCCTGTGGCATCAATGTAATGCTTTGGGCAATGTTCTGCTCGGGAACCCTGGGTCCAGTCATTCATGTGCAAGAAACTATGATGTCTACCACCTACCTAAACATCATTGCAGACCAAGTACATCCTTTCATGGCAACGATATTCCCCTCTAATAGTTCTAGTTCTTTCAGCAGGATAATGCGCTATGCCAGTAGGAGGAAAATGAGAATTCTGTGCTAGTGGTGGATCAATGGTAGTCCTATGGGATCCGCCACCCATGTTTTTCAAAACGGTGGCGGATCATTATCGGTTCTATAAGTTAGAACTCTCTTTCTTTAACGCTTAAGTTACCCAATGTCGAACCATATAGGCTACCTCCCGTGGGAGTTTTAAGCTGAAATTATGTTTAATTAAATTGAGAGTAATTATTCACATATGGCAGCTGGCGAAAAAACTACTTCACTTCCACATAACCGCCAGAGGAAGAAACGATGTACTCATTCGTCATAACTCTGTATTAACCCCCGCCCTCATTAAAAGATTATCCCTTTATTAAAACTCCTTATTAATTAAAAAGTCCCCCCTTTATTCAAATAAAATAGCCTTATTAATTAAAAAACAAGCTTCCTTCCCTTTATTAAAAACAATCTCTTATCAAAAGTCTTGGCTTTTGTAAAAAACCCGCTTGGCAACCATCTTGGATGGCCAACCCTTCTCTAAGTCCAACATCGGCCATCTTGGATGACGTCACCGACAACATTGTCGATCCCCCTTCACCCACTTCTGTCTTCGTATTGACAAGACGTCTTATAACACGAAACTCTGCACTCACCGCTCGAAATTATTTACCGACACATCACCTACCATTAGCCAATAACCCTGGCGCCATCAAATAGTCTTGTCCTGACGTGTTTAGGGGCGGGGTGGCTCAGTCGGTAGCGCGCCAGGCTCGTAATCTGTAGTTCCCAGGTTCGAGTCCCAGCTGGGTCAGCGTTGAGATTTATCTCCGCAAAATTCCCCGCCCTGCCCACGGTCAGTAGGGGACACCGATGGGCTTGGAAAGGCCGTCCGTCCGTCGGATGGGACGTTAAGCCGTGGCCCCGTGTGCGGGAGAGCCATACCCTGTGCACGTTAAAGAACACGCTTAATGGCCTTGACGGGAGGCTACCATCTGTCTCCCAACAGCTGTTCCAGTGGGTCCCCTCCCCCAATCTTCTTTGAGCCTTCGGGGTCCATGTGACCTGGCCATTTAGCCCATGGTGTGCAAAAAAGTGCCGCTCAGAGGTAAAACAACCCAACCCAACCCCCCGCCCCCTTAGCCGAAGGCATTCATCTGTCTCTTGCGAGCTGTTCAATGTGTCCCCTACTTTATTCTGAGCCCCTTAAGTCCTTGTGACAAGGCCATTTAGCCCATGGTGTGCAAAAAAGTGCCGCTCAGAGGTAAAACAACCCAAACAACCCAACCTGACGTGTTACACCATCACGTCGTGTGTGGACTGGTTTTTGAGCGAGGAAGCGAAAAGTTTTATTTTTTCTATTTTCACCCTTTTTTCATTACTTTTTTTTTCGCATTCGGCCAATTAACATTTTTTTCCCTTTCATTTTCTGCCGATAGTCTTTTTCTAAATTTAGTTTCTGCGGGATACTTCTTCCTCTATTATAAATGCCGTTCTCATCAGTCAAGAATCTTCATTCGGTTGTAAGACGTTGACAGCGATAGTTCTCTGCTACTGTCTATCTGCAATTCTTCAGTTGTTTGAAGTTGACGACTTCCTATAGCATAAATCAGCATTTCACAGATCACTGTTTTATAATGTATCCATGCGATATATGTCAGAAGACTTTCACGCTCCAGAAGAATCTCGTTCGTCATAAAAGATATGATGGAAACAGCCAAATTTGCTATCAATGTGAATCTACATTCTAAAGGAAAGATGACATCCTACGCCATGAGTTATCCCACTCTTCCAAGAAAACCTACAAATGTGAAGAATATACTATGGAGTTTGGAAGAAGAGACATTCTTTTACGGCATCAAAGAAAGTCACAAAATAATAAACGAATACTTTCTGAAGACAAGACTCCCCAGAAGAGGCAAAAACTAGACCCTGAAGACCCCTGCCAGTTTACAAAAGAAATGAAAAAGATGTTCTCAATGCATAAGCTGATGGTAACTGAAGACACATCTGTTGATCTCGCCTTTTGCTGGAGTCTTTGCGGGAGTCATTCCTAATTCTTCTGAAAGAAGAACTAGCTTCGAAAGGTAGCATTAAATGGTACAGTCGCTCAAAAAATGACTAATTTCAAAAGATGACTAATTTCTAAAAAAATCAATGCCAGATATTTTTTCTGAATTTTGCAATCAACCATAGTGTTCGGATACTTTTTTGAGCGACTGTACCTTGTTGCGCAAATGCGCTTCACGCGAAAAATTTCACCTTGGAATTCTCCGAATACTGTACCCCCTTTTTTCAAATTAACTGTTTGACAAGTCTTCCTCATCCCTTAAGAAAGAAATGGATTCTGCATGCAAGAAGATCAAGACTTCGTTTTAAGAATTTGAAGGGCCTCATAGGGGCTGGATACTGGATGCAGTACTCCACGGTGAAATGAATATTGGAAAATATATCCCTCTCGCAGGATCTAGTTATGTCCCTACGCCAAGAGAATTACTATTAAAGAGTGCTATTGTAAATGTATATAATTCTGACAAAAAATTCTTTGTCTGGTCTGTTTTGGCTTGTTTATGTCCTGCTTCAGAACACTCACAGCGTCCTAGCAACTATATGCATTTAGAAGAAAAATTAAATTACATCTGATCTAACTTTCCCTATAACAATAAATCAAATACCAAAATGCGAGAAAATGAATAGCATCTATGTCAATGTTTTTGGATACGAGAAAGAGGTGTTTCCACTCTAAATCCCACCGTTCACATTTAAAGAGCATGCAAATCTACTATCAGATAGTGAAAAGCAGCATTATTGCTGCATTAGGAACATGACTTGACATCTTAGCTCTCTCACTAAACACAAATGCCAGAGTTTCCACTGTGATTACTGCCTTCACCGTTTCACGAATGAATCATTCTTGAAAGACCACATACCCTATTGGCAATAACATGGACCTACGGAGAGTAGAGTTCCCAAATGAAGAGGAGAAATGGCTGAAATTCACAAATTTCAAGTTCCAGCTGCCCGTTATTTACATAATTTACGCCAACTTTGAGTCATTCTTAGTCAAAGTGGACACTTGTATGCCTGACCATTTAAATTCTCACACCACAATCACGGGAATCTTGATTCCCCGTGAAATCTGATCGCAATCTTGTTGTGGGACCCGACGGCTGCAGTTATAAACCACCAGGAGTTTATAGAGGTCCTAAAGTGGTAAAAGAATTTTTGGAATGTCTGCTTGAAGAAGAAAAGGATATAAAAAATTTACCCTTGGAAATCCACCCAATGCAACTTTCAAATCAGAAAGAGAAACTATTTCACAGCGCTACAAACTGTCATATTTGCAAACTAGTTCTGGGACTAGACCGAATGAAAGATCACGACCATTTAACTGTCAAATTCCGAGGAGACGCTCATAATGCATATAATCCCAATTATAAGTTTACTAATAAGATTCCAGTTCATTTAATAACTGTAAGGGATATGACAGCCATTTCATTATACAAGGAATCGGCATGATCAAATATAAGAAGATTAATTGCATTCCCAATAACATGGAAAATGCATAGCATTCTCCCTTGGAACTTTGAATTTCATAGACTCCTATCAGTTTTTAAGTGCATCTTTTGAGAAGCTAGTCAATAATTTATCACCAGAAGAATTCCACATTTTAAAGGAGCATGTTGAATCTGGACGGCTACATCTGGTTTTGAATAAAGGGGTTTACTCTCATTCTCATTTCGCAGCTTCATTTCGCTCTCATTTTCACTGATACAGATTCACTGTGCTATAAGCTTGAAACCGAGGATGTGTACGCCGATATGAAAGACGATTTTCTAGTAGTATTATCGCAGAATAAGTTTCCCCACCAAAGGGCTGAGTTTCATAAATTTCGAAAGAAATTTTTGTGACGTCATCGACCACGCTAACCGGAAGTGGGGACTTTTTAATTAATAACGAATTACGAATATTCATAAATGGATGTAGTCATGCATGAATATAATAAGAGGGTGTGGTCAGTTATGAATATTAATAAGTGGGCGTGGCGGAAATGTGAAGTCATAAGGGGAAGCATTGTGGGTGAAAATACATATTGAGAGCTGCGAAAAGTTTGAAGAAACATTGTTACCTCCACGTGAAGTATTCTACAATCAACGCACAGAAGAAGCGATAGAGAAAAAGGACTACATTCATGCAATGAAAGTATGGTATGAAAAACCTAGGCCAGTATAGTGATTTATACTTGAGACCGACGTGCTCCTCTTAGCTGATGTGTTTGAGAATTTCTGAAAACTTTGTGTCAGGTACTACGATATTGATCCATGTCATGTTTACACAACTCCTGGGCTAGCTTGGCAAGCATGCTTCAAAATGAGAAATGTGAATTTAGAGCTGATAACTGACCCTACAATGTATCTTCTCCTGGAAAAAGGCATACGAGGTGGAATTTCAGTCATATGCAATCGTTTTAGCATGGCAAATAGCAAATATTTAGATACCTATAATCCTCAGTTACCCTCTAAATACATTATGTACTATGATGCCAACAATCTCTATGGATGGGCAATGTCACAGTGCCTTCCTCTGAGCGATTTTCGATGGGTTGATAAAGAAGAAATAGAATATCTAGATATTACCGCAGTTGCTGATGATTCTAATAAAGGCTATATATTCGAAGTCAATTTAGATTACCCAGTTTCTCTCCACGACGAGCATAACGATTACCCACTAGACCCTGAGAAACTTCAGATTACCAACATTATGATGTCGCCATATTGCCAGGAGCTTGCTAATAACCTCGGAATAAATACCAACCAATCAGCCATGAAACTAGTTCACAGTCTGCATTCTAAGGAAAAATATGTCCTACATTATAGGAATCTCAAACAATATTTAGCCCTCGGTATGAAGCTGAAGAAAATTCATCACGTTTTAGAATTCAAGCAATCTTGCTCGCTAAAACCATATATAGAATTTAATGCAGGTGAGCGAAAGAAAGATAGAAACAATTTCGAGAAAAATGGAAAACCTGAGAATTCGAGTAAATATTGAATTGACTCTGAGCCCAAAAGAGTATGCAAACTCGTAACATCTCGTACCTTTCACGCTTTTCGTGTTTTTACGATCAAAGCAAACTAAATTGAAACTCAACAGACCTATTTATGCTGGATTCAGTATTCTAGATATTAGTAAACTACTGATGTATAGCTTTCATTAGGACTATATTATTTTGAAATATGGAGGAAGGGCTAGATTATTATTCACTGATACAGATTCACTGTGCTATAAGCTTCAAACCGAGGATGTGTACGCCGATATGAAAGATGATTTTCTAGTAGTATTTCGCAGAAAGCGATCCCACAAAATGCTTTCCCTATGACTCAAACATTTTCCGCCACGCCCACTTATTAATATTCATAACTGACCACACCCTCTTATTAATATTCATGCATGACTACATCCATTTATGAATATTCGTAATTCGTTATTAATTAAAAAGTCCCCACTTCCGGTTAGCGTGGTCGATGACGTCACAAAAATTTCTTTCGAAATTTATGAAACTCAGCCCCTTGGTGGGGAAACTTATTCTGCGTTAATACTACTAGAAAATTGTCTTTCATATCGGCGTACACATCCTCGGTTTCAAGCTTGTAGCACAGTGAATCTGTATCAGTGAAAATGAGAGCGAAATGAAGCTGCGAAATGAGAATGAGAGTAAACCCCTTTTTTCAAAACCAGATGTAGCCGTCCAGATTGTACATGCTCCTTTAAAATGTGGAATTCTTCTGGTGATAAATTATTGACTAGCTTCTCAAAAGATGCACTTAAAAACTGATAGGAGTCTATGAAATTCAAAGTTCCAAGGGAGAATGCTATGCATTTTCTATGTTATTGGGAATGCAATTAATCTTCTTATATTTGATCATGCCGATTCCTTGTATAATGAAATGGCTGTCATATCCCTTACAGTTATTAAATGAACTGGAATCTTATTAGTAAACTTATAATTGGGATTATATGCATTATGAGCGTCTTCTCGGAATTTGACAGTTAAATGGTCGTGATCTTTCATTCGGTCTAGTCCCAGAACTAGTTTGCAAATATGACAGTTTGTAGCGCTGTGAAATAGTTTCTCTTTCTGATTTGAAAGTTGCATTGGGTGGATTTCCAAGAGTAAATTTTTTATATCCTTTTCTTCTTCAAGCAGACATTCCAAAAATTCTTTTACCACTTTAGGACCTCTATAAACTACTGGTGGTTTATAACTGCAGCCGTCGGGTCCCACAACAAGATATGCGAATCCCCAGGGTTCATGATTTCCCGTGATTGTGGTGTGAGAATTTAAATTTTTATAACTGAAGAATTGCAGATAGACAGCAGCAGAGAACTATCGCTGTCAACGTCTTACAACCGAATGAAGATTCTTGACTGATGAGAACGGCATTTATAATAGAAGAAGAAGTGTCCCGCAGAAACTAAATTTAAAAAAAGACTATCGGCAGAAAATGAAATTGAAAAAAATGCTATTGGCCGAATACGAAAAAAAAGTAATGAAAAAAGAAAAACTTTTCGCTTCCTCGCTCAAAAACCAGTCCACACACGACGTGATGGTGTAACACGCCGGGACAAGACTATTTGATGGCGCCAGGGTTATTGTCGAATGATAGGTGATGTTTCAAATGATTGACAATAACATGGGAAATGATGGAAATTTCTCGGCACACTTGAAGTTTGCCCTGCAATATCCCGTATTTATTTATTCTTATAGACCCTACCTGGTCTAGTGGTTAGCATACCTGACTACTAAGACCAGCAGTGCTGTTCTTGTGTAAGAGTTTGTATGTTGTATGAGAAACCAGAACAAGCCGAATATAGCTAGGTTTTCTCCGTCCTTTGTATAGGGATGTACCATCTTTCTTTTCTAAATTAAAAAAAAATTATATTTTGCAAAGTAAATGCATTAGTTCACTAAATGCTCATTGAGATAAAATAAAATGCACAAGATGCTTTAGGAAACAAATATCCATGTAAAATATTATTTTTTATTCATTTTTCGGAGTTTAATACTTTGGTATATATTACAAAATTGTTGGTGCGACCTGTTACCGCCAGCCTCTAATGACGAACCTATATGGGATAAAATTTCAATTCGTGTAAATCGAGTCAATGAAATTTAGCAAAATTTAAACGTCTCCATAGACTAAGTTTCTTAAAACATTGTGGCTTTAAAAATGCTATTCAAAATATAAGTGATAAAGGAGTGAAGGAAATAATAGACATGTGACAAAAATATGTGAAATAAATTTCATAGCATCACAATTTGAAAAGAAAAAAAGGTGAGCAGCAAAAAAGAAACTTACGAAGTTTTTAATTCAGAAAAATTACTTTATGTTGAATTTAATAATGTTCTAAACTTTATTGTCTATTATATTACATTTCCAATGACGATTTGATACACAGGACAGATATTTTATTGTTTTTAATAGCTATCCACAAAATTGTAGTTGAATTTTTGAAAAGTGTAAAAATTTTGGCCTTAAAATGCAAAAACGATTTAAATGCGGGTGAATTTATTTATGAGTTGCAATTTTAAATTTCAAAGATCGGAGATTGTTTCACAAATTTGGTTAGTTACGCCATTAGAATTGTAGAAAAGTACAACTAAATGGCATTTGAGCGCTTCGTTTCCAAATATGGAAATAACACAAATTGTTTTTGACCATGCCGATCAACGTTGTTGCATCTGAAAGGGGCTTTAGCAAATTGAAATTAATCAAGAAGTCTATACGTACCATCATCGACTGTGGAACAAGAACGACTAACCAATCCTGCCATTTTATCTAATGAGTATGACACCTCTAAGAAAATAAATTATGATAATGTATTACGTGAATTTGCTTCCATGAAAGCAAGGAATATTATATATTGTCTTCCGATTCTTTTTGACTGAATTTCTTTCTATTAACGTATTTTGTGATAATATTTATTTTGTCAACAATCAATATGATTTTGTTCAAATAAACTAAATTTAAATTTGAGTGTCTGTAATTTTTTTCCATTCATTAAATTCGAGGGTATCTGGGGGGAGGGGGGCGTCAAAAGTGATAGGAATGATACTGGGTAAAGTGATTGTAATTCAATATATATGTATGTTTTAGAATGCGTCAGAGAATTTTTTTTCGTTACACGATCTCCAGGGAGCTCGGGCTCCCTCATCTCTACTTCTTTTATTAGAATGTTTTTTTATTCTGAATCACCTCTAAAGAATTTCATTGAAATTTTCCTATTTCTAGGGAGTTACAATCCGAAACAGGACAGCACAGACCTTGCGATCTAAAGAGCAACTACTCACTTCTTCTAAAATAAAGATTACCGTCTTGATAGGAAGCCGTCCCGTGGCCGAGTGGTTAGCACGCTTGGCTACTGATCTAAGGGACCTGCGTTCGAGCCCCGGGTAAGGCATGGTTGCGTGTGTTGTTTTTCTGCTGAGGTCCTGCCATCCTCTCAGCTCTTCTACTGTGGCATATAGGCTCCTGTCAGAACTCTGTGGCAAGCAGCTGCTTGAGAGGGTATTTTTTTTTTTCTTGATAGGGGAGGAGAGTGACTCAGTCAGTAGCGCGCCAGGCTCATAATCTGCTCTTCGCAGGTTTGTTAGTCCAGCTGGGCTAATGTTGAAATTTATCTCTGGAAAACTCCCCGCCATGCCCACAGTCAGTAGGGGACAATGATGGGAATGTCGCCGTCCGTCGGATGGGACGCTAAACCGTAGCTCCGTGTTCAGGAGATCTATACCCTTTGCACGTTGAGAACATCCTGCATGGCTGTCCAGTGGGTCCTCTTCCTTCAATCTCCACTGAGAGCTAGGAATCCTTGTGACCTGACTATTTAGTATATTGTGTACACTTTAAACAAATGTGAGGTCCGACTGCTCTACGAAGTTCAGGGAAATATTCCTTATTTTGCTTCCTTGGATGCTGCACTCACCTACTGCTGTCCTCCCTTGGCAGCTGTTGCATCCGCCATAAGAGCATCCCTCTCATTCCTTGAACATGCAATGCCCCATTGAACAATTATGCAAAGTTGTGCCATGCGCTTTTGTAAGTTTTGTGATGAATAAAAGAGAGACTTGCCTGCCAACCATGCTTTGCGTGAAAGATGAATAGACGAATGCCGACAAGGACTGGATTGAGCTCAAGAGTGTTCAATAGTTAAGATGAAAACTGGATTACAATACATTCTTCGCAATGCAGGATTATACTGTTCGTAAAATGCAAAAGAAGCACAGAAATCCTAAATTATGAACTACATTTCAGTTATGGAAGAATACACATATGCATTTATTGAAGAAAATGTGACATTTTAATGAAAAAAAATCACATTGATGCAACATGATTTACACATTTGTTATGTGTACTTCCAGTGAATTTTGTATTAGGTGACGTGATTTTTTATTGAGAAATGTTCCTGTAGAGAAAGTGTTAATAATCAGTACATGGAATGAGTTGTTTTCAAATCAACGTCGATATATGTGATCGTTTACATTACAAAGATTTTACAAATACTTGAAAGGATTGGGTTGTTTTCCACTGAACTGAACTTTTTTCCATACAATGGGCTAAATGGCCAGGTCACAAGGACCCCGAGGGCTCAGAGAAGATTGGAGGAAGGAATCCCATGAACAGTTGTTAGGAGACAGATGGTAGTCTCCCGGCATACGGGATCACGGTTTAACGTCCCAATTGATGGGAATCTTTCCAAGCCCATCGGAATGTTTAAAAGACTCGAAAGGCTATAAATATTACTCATATACGAAACATTGCAAAAAAATGTCAATTTTTGCCAGCTTTTGTTTTTAAAATGACTAAATGAATAAAAAATTATTTAAAATCCGGTTTTTCCTTAAATGCTATAAAAAGAATTCACGAACTCCTTGTCAAAACCGACATAACAGCGGGATAACTGTAAATCATTTAGTTCTAGCTAGATTAATAAGTACTCTAAAATTATGATTTGAGATACCTTGGGCAGGGGGATGCGCTACCGTCAACATTTCTTTAGGGACGTCAAATTTGCCAAATAACGACCATAACTTCAGTAAGATTGACCGGATTAAGTATGACGTATTTTAAAACACATGCTTTCAGTTGCTTTAAAAATTTCGTTAAATTTAGCTAAATAAATTATTAATATCTAAGATAAAACTTGGAGAAAGGGGCAGCAGAGTCCAAATTCTCTCCTGGCGGCAAAATATGTAGCTAGCCTGATCTTGTGTAATAAAATATGCTAAGTCTATGCAAAAGTTCTGTCAGATTAATTTCATCTGACATTCATGCGTTTTACACAAACGTACGGAGAACACACACAGCAGTGAGTATACGATATTAATTTTCACCCCAGTGATTTAATCGCAAAGTGCATTTCAACGGGTTCAGAAGGTGGTTCAGAAGGTGGTTCACAAAATTAATTTAAGGCATGTGATAGTCTACGAGTTTCTAAAAGGTGAAAGTTCATCAGCTGCTGCTAGGAACATTTATGTCTTTGGTCTTGGTGCAGGAAACTAATAAACACGCCTCAGTGTGTTTGAAAAATCTTGTTCCGTGAATCTCCAACTTGAAAGACGAACCACAATTTGGACGGCCTTTAGTAGTTGTTGGGGATCAGTCAGCGGCCATAATTAAACAGTATCCATGCGAAACCCAAGAAGAGATCGCAGAAAATATGGCATTCCATCACCTATCACAGCATTTAGTGGACTGATTCTGCGAGCCGTTACACCCAATTCTCAAGCTCAGTACCGTTCTCGTCTGTTGTATTATATTCCCGTGTTGTACTATGATAGTTGAAGTCTCCCATAACAATTTTCAAATCTTGTGTTTGGAAGTTCACAGTCTCCTCAAATTCGAAAACGGCATTAGGTGGTTTATATATAGATGTTACAGTGAGGGACTCTACTTCAGCTGTCAGGATTTCGATGTCATTTCTCTCAGTTTTGTGAGTTGATCGGATGTCAATTCCTGGTTTGGCAAAGATGGCACTACCATACTGGTCATGTGATCTCTCCAAAACCAGTTTCATACCTTGTATCTTGGGTCTTCGGCTAGTGATGCCGCGGTGAGTTTCTTGTATTAGTAAGAAGTCGCACTTTATGCGTCTGCATAAATAAAAATAAAATAAAATAAATACCCCCTCAAGCAGCTGCTTTCCACAGAGGTCTGACAGGAGCCTGTCAGTTTATATGCCAAAATAGAAGATCTGAGAGGATGGCAGGCCCTCAGCAAAAAAAAAAAAAAAATGTCACAAACATCTATCATAAATCAGATAATAATATCTCCTTATCTCCGAAAAGGCCCTCTATATTAATAGACGCTGTCATAAAAGTCCTCGTAGGCATGGTTTTGGTGTCTCCGTGTTGGAAGGATTAGCCAACTATCGTTTCCAGGGGACTCCCGAATGTACTTAAAAAAAAAGCAATATGCTAAACACAATCTACGTGGAGGCTCCTTCCGCGTAATTAACAAAATATTACAATTCGCGTTTTTTCAAATATTTAGGTGTTTTTAATTTACAGCCGTCCCGTGGCCGAGTGGTTAGCACGCTTGGCTATTGATCTAAGGGACCTGGGTTCGAGCCCCGGATTAGGCATGGGTGTGTGTGTAGTTTTTCTGCTGAGGTCCTGCCATCCTCTCAGATCTCCTACTGTGGCATATAAACTGACAGGCTCCTGTCAGACCTCTGTGGTAAGCAGCTGCTTGAGGGGGTATTTTTTTTTATTTTTATTTAATTTACATTGTTAGAGGGCACTAAATATGGAACAGGTGAAAATTTCAACGAATTTTTCAAGTGATTTATTTAACGTAGAATTTTGAAATTTCGGTGACAGAGTGTCGACAGATATTTCACTCACAGCAACAATCTGCCTCTTTTTCTCAGAGGAAAACAAATTTTTAAATTTAAGTAATAAATGGCACATGCTCTTTATGTTGTCGAAGTACTTAGGCAAACATTATTATTTTCATTTCCCAACCATCCATTAGTTCGAATTAAATTCTTTAAAGAGCGAAAATGTAGGAAAACGAAAAACTTCGTTTCCTGCTTTTTTGAGATTCGCATAATCGATTCATATCTACATTTATATAGATTCCCAAATGCGTTAGAGACGATATGCGTTCTTCTAGTTTTAGCATTGCCTCTCGTTTGTTAATGAATCGCTTTTTAATGAAATAAGTGATATAAGATAAAAATAACTATCTTATGATACTGAAGGGTTAGGTTGTTTTACCTCTGAGCGGCACTTTTTTGCACACCATGGGCTAAATGGCCAGGTCACATGGACCCCGAAGGCTCAGAGAAGGTTGGGGGAGGGAACCCACTGGAACAGCTGCTGGGAGACAGATGGTAGCCTCCGGTCAAGGCCATCCAGTGTGTTCTTTAACGTGCACAGGGTATGGCTCTCCCGCACACGGGGCTACGGCTTAACGTCCCATCCGACGGACGGCGACCTTTTCAAGCCCATCGGTGTCCCCTACTGACCGTGGGCATGGCGGGGAATTCGGCGGATAAATCTCAACGCTGACCCAGCTGGGATTCGAACATGGGAACTACAGATTACGAGCCTGGCGCGCTACCGACTGAGCCACCCCCGCCCCATGATACAGAAGAATTTTTAGTTTCTAGGAATTGTTTGTAGGATTCTTCGTTTGAAATGTAACCAAGATTTTATTTTCGAAGAGAGTTGGATTGTTTACTACTGAGGGGCGAGCGCTCTCCTAATTTCGTTTTGTTTTAAGGTCTCCTCCCAGCGGCCAACTGGTTAGCGTGCTTAGCTGCTGAACTAAACGAACCTAGGTTCGAGCCGCCAGATATAGTATGGATGTTTCTGCGTTGTCTTTCTGCTGGAGTCCCGACTTTCTCACAGATCACCTCTATGGCGTATTAACCTGACAGACTCCTGTCAGACCTCTAAGGCAAGCAGCTGCTTGGGGAATTAGTTTTTCATTCTTAGTTGTGTTATGGTATGATTCATACATGACTGCTGCATTCTCAATGCGCTTATTAATGAACGATTCCACCTATGAAACATTAATATGTGGTTTTGCCTCCCCACCTATTGAACAATTTTGCACCATCCTGGAAAAATTCCTGCTTACGCCAACGATGAAAGGAAGGACATATTATGTGTAGGGTCTTTTATGAATTGCTCCAATATGGCCAAACTGTTAACGCAGAATGGTACAGTCAGCAGTTGGGTAAATTAAATCAAGCAATCATCGGAAATCCTCCAGCTCTAGCCAATAGAAAGTCTGTCGTCTTTCAACAATGCTAAATCTTATGTGGCATTGATGACCCAGCATAAAATTGAAGGAATTAAATTGGGAAGGGCTTCTTCGTTCATCTTATTTTCCAGATAATGCGTCATCGGATTTTCATTTGTTCCAGAGTTTGCAGGATTTCTTAAATGAAAAATCAATTTCTGACTTTGCAGGTAGCCGAATTGAGTTCTTTCGTTCCAAGCCAGAAAGTTTCTCTCGCAGTGGGATCTACAAATTGGTAAAATGACGTAAGAAACAATGGGGACTATGCAATTAATCAAATTAACAAACGTTTTTCAAACTAAAAAACATGAACGAGCGAAACCCAAACCACAATGCCGAAAATAAGACTTTTTTAATTCTTTTATTAATGGAAAGATCGTAGCAATCAATATCTCTTTACTTTTTCGAGTTTTCCAAACATCCACTATTATCATCCTCAGGAACATTCCTCTGCAAAACTTCCCGCCCTGCCGTCGGTCAGCACCGATGGGCTTGGAAAGGCAGCCGTCCGTCGGATTGGAAGTTAAGCCGACGGACCGCTGCCTTTCCAAGTCCATCGGTGCTCCTACTGACCGAGGACAGGGCACTCGGATGAACTCGGAGGCACTCGGAAAGAACACTCTGGATGGCCTTGACGGGAGGATGCCAATTGTCTCCCAATAGCTGTGCAGTGAGTTTCCTCCTCCAAACTTTCTACGAACCCTCGGAGTCTTTGTGACTTAGCTATTTAGCACATCGTGTGCAAAAAAAATGCAGCTCAGAAGTACCACAACTTAACCCAACACAGAAACTTTCTCGTATGTAGAGTAGATGCTCTTATTTTCAGATTTTCTGCAGTCTACCCGTCATGTGGAAGAATAGAGATAAAATGTCTTCAGTTGAATCGTGTTTCCTCTGACTGTAGTTTTTGCACACATTGTGCTAAATGGTAAGGTCACAAGAACTCTAAGAGCTCAGATAAGTTGGGGGAAGGTGACCCACTGGCTACAGTTAAGAAATAGATGGAAGCCTCCTGCCAAGGCCATCCAGCGTGTTCTTTAACGTGGACAGGGTAGAGCTCTCCTGCACATGGCCACAGCTTAACGTCCAATTCAAGGGACGATAGCCTTCCCAAACCTATTGCTGTTGCCATTCTCCCAGAATATTGTATTTTTTTTTATCTTTTCATCCCTTAATTTTTTTTAAACAAATACTGACAATTGGAATTGAAATCTGAGAACTGCAGATTAAGAACTTGGCACATAACCAACTGGACCGATCACAGCCTTCAAGAAATCTGGAAGAACTTATACGGACACGTTAGGAAAAAGAAGTCAGGTACAAAATAGTTTCTGAAGATAATCAAAAAAAAGATTAAATAAATGATTTAGTAATAATTAAGAAAGTTTAATTAAAGAAGATAGACATAAATGTAATTTTTAGTTATGAATGTATTAATGTTTCTGCCATAAGCCCATAGAACAATCACTTTCGCTTCTTTCCCAAGTCCTCTCCTCAGAAGCATTACAAGATACTGCACTTATTTTCACGAATGGATATTAAGTATATTGAAGACCCAGTGAAACAAGAAGGAGTTTAATACATTTTAATTCCTAAATTGGAACGATGCAGAGAAGATCAGCATGGCCCCTGCGCAAGGATGACACGCAAAATCGTGAAGCGTTCCACATTTTTTGTGTGCCGTCCCGTGGCCGAGTGGTTAGCACGCTTGGCTACTGATCTAAGGGACCTGGGTTCGAGCCCCGGATTAGGCGTAGGATGTGTGTGTCGTTTTTCTGCTGAGGTCCTGCCATCCTCTCAGATCTCCTATTGTGGCATATAAACTGACAGGCTCCTGTCAGACCTCTGTGGCAAGCAGCTGCTTGAGGGGGTATTTATTATTCGATAGAAATCAATTCTACGTTATATGATAAAATCGCACTGAGGTTTGGTGCTGTTAGCACATTCAGATTCTTGAACAGAATTCCTGAAGGAGGATAAATTTGCTATTGCCATCCTCCCTCGGACGACCTTGAGCTTCCCCAGAGGAAGCTCAGTACCAATTTAATGGAGAATAGATAAAACGAGTTCGTCTTCCAAGTTGAAACACATGACCTTCGATGACAGAGTCTTACTCATTTCGCCAGGGGAAATCTCCCTCCTCTTTTGCTATACTCTTCATTCTTTCATGTTCCGAAGTCTTTTCACTTTTTTTCCTCGTGTCAGTTAAGTTGCTAAAGTGTCTCCCTGTCTCAGTGATTTAGTGGTTAAAACGCCCGATTTTGGTGAAAGAAGCCACAGTTGGGATCCCATGTCATAATGGATGATGAAGCTTTCTCTCTGAAAGCTAAGTTCGGTCTGCTCTTAGTATATCAGGCACATACGTAACTAGGGGAGATGTTTCATGGTACCACAGCCACCACCATCGAAATTCGAAGCTTAGCTACCATGGTTTCAATGGCTCAACTCAACTAAGACCCTTTCTCGACACGTATTAATTTTCCTAGAAGCTTTTTTTATTGCCCATTACAGGTTGCATTTGGAGTTGGTCGACGGAAAAGAGCATGATCCTTGCGCCATTTTTTTCCCAAAAAAGTATTTTTGAGGAAGAGGAGGGGGGCCTGGTGAAAAGTTTCTCATCGGGGCCCAGCGTCACCTTACTACGCCATCGCCGAGACGGTAAAAAATGTAGAAGAATATGTAGAAGAACAAAATAAATATTTGAAAGCTATGACCTTTCATAACAAAAAATTGGTACAAGAACTTAATAAGGATAACATTATTCTTGATTTCAGAAAATTATATGTATACCGTATAGTTTATTATATATATATAAAGAAACCCTACAATTTTGCAGATGAAGATTTCAAAAAGTAGTTTGAGGGGTTCAGAATATAAATTCATTGTTCCAATAACTAGAAAAGAAATTTCACATCGGCATTTCATGTTTTATGGGCCAAAATTTTTTAACTTGTTGCCTTATAATATTAGAAATGAACTGTACCAAAGACATTTAAAAAAAAAAGATAAAATCTTTTTTAATGCAGATAAACGACATTGTCTAATTGTGTATATAGAGTTGGTATCTAATTGTGTATGAGATTTGACTACTTAAAACAGAGTTGCCATCTTTTTAACCGTTTCCTTTCTTTATTTCATTTTTATTTTACTTTTGTTTAATTCTTAAAAATATATATGACTAGTTACTGTTACAGAACAGTAAGAACAAATTACTCGTTGTCCCTATCAATATGCAAAATATTCCCATCTTCATTCTTTTCATTATTTTGTTATATTTTTAAGTTTTTCCATTTCCTTTATGTATTGATAGTTCTGATATCATAATAATACACTGGTTTCCATAAATTAAGGAAAACTCAAAAAAATTATGATAAACCAAAAACTATATGAATGATTTTAATAAAATTTGATGGAAACATGAATTATAATGCTAGTTTCAGAATGGCATAAAATATTTTACACTAGAAACATTTTTCGTCAAAAATTAACACTTACAGGAACTTGTCCAAAAATGAGGTGTCAGAATGCAATGGGCAAAGTTCTTTAATAAGGAGTGTGGTCACCCCTTATAGCAATGCAGGCACGACAGCGATGTTCCATGCTGTTTATGATGTTGTGAATCAGATGAGGGAGTAACGACCATTGTTCCTTTAAAGCAGCAATAAGCTCCCCTTTTGTTTCAGGTGGCGAGTTGAGGGCAGCAACACGTCTCTCTAGATCGGATTTAGGTCGGAAGATCGAGCTGGTCATTCCATGCGCATAATGGTCTCCTCTTGAAGGTATTGTTCCACTATTCGAGCTCTGTGTGGACAAGAGTTATCGTCTTGTAAGATGAATGTTTTACCTATTGCACCAGCGTAAGGACGTACACAAGGGTCCAGGATGTCATCTCTATACCTTTGAGTATTGAGGTTCCCACTCGTCAACACATAGAGGTCTGTGCGTCCACCTAAGGTATGCCACCCCAAGCAGACACGCTACCTCCGCCGTAACTGTCGCTTTGACGGATGTTACTGGGATGATAGCGGCTACCTCGTTCTCTCGATATCAAACAATGTCTGGAATCACTCTGCAAGCAATTTCTGGACTCATCTGTGAAGAGTACGAACCTCCATTGCTCTTCTGTCCAGTTATGATGCGTGCGTGCCCAATTCAATCGCTCTCTCCTGTGATGTGACATGAGGTGTATACAAATTATTGGCCTTCTAGCGACAGACCTCCCTCATGAAGCCTTCTACGCACAGTGGAAGCTGATACAACCCTTCCAGTGGCTGCTGCAAGAGAGGATCGTAGCTGAGAGGGAGTAGACGTTCTGTTCCTTCGTGCTGTTAATCGCAGATATCGGTCTTGTACAGCGGTCGTAATTCTAGCCCTTCCTCGACTAAACCTCCGAGACGTGGAATCCGTGCTAAGAAATTGATTCCACAGTCTATGGACCACTGAAGGACACATTCAGCCATCGTGCCACATCTGACTAACTTTAACCTGCTTCGAGCCGGCCAATAGCTCTCCATCGCAGCTCATTTGGCAAATGATGTCTCGAGGTCATTCCTACAAAATGGCTATTACGAATTTCTTTACTCATATTTACAACACAAAACAACGATCCACTCCAAAACACCCGTTTCTATGCCGCTATCCAATTGCGCAAATTGACGCAACCTAGACTAATTTGCATACGATATGCTCACTCGGCATTACTGGTTACATGAACAAGTTTGGTGAGGATCGCACAATTTTTTGGCGAATTATCGCAATTTTTCTCATTTTTTCTTAATTCATGGAAACCAGTGCATGCATGTATTATGTATGAACTTAGAAACAGTAATTTATGGATATGTAAATGTATGTAAAGAATCTTGAAAACGTACGTGATTGAATAAAATTTATTATTATTATAAAGCTTAAGATATGTTTTTTGTGCGCTGTTTTTTAGTATTTATTATTGCATATGTAGTTATAAAATATATCAGAAGTACCGAATATTGCACTTGTACTGAATTTTTCCTTCAATTATCATTCTTTTCTCCCCCCCCAGATAACCCCAAAAGGTTTAACTTAGATTTCCCATCCTAAAAAATTTTATGACTTCGTGTATGCATGTGGCGATTTCTGGAATGTTAGATGCATGGAAAATAAATATTAATTTTCTCCACAGAGCCCCACCAGTGCAGCAAATTCAGGATCCATAATCAAGCTCAGAGTCATAATTCCGTTCAGGTTGGTATATATGGTCAGCACCAGGATCCTGTGTGGTTAACCACTCCTCAGCAGGGTAGAAAAAAAGAAAAGTGACCATAGTTGTCCAGATCAATAGGCCACACTAATCTGTGAGACCTCCGCTTCCGGTCACTTTCACAAGAGAGTATCTCTTTTGAAAGGTACAGTCGCTCAAAAAAGTATCCGAACACTATGGTTGATTGCAAAATTCAGAAAAAATATCTGGCATTGATTTTTTTTAGAAATTAGTCATCTGGCAACCTTCGTGTCACGTGACACGAAGGTTGCCAGATGACTAATTTCTAAAAAAAATCAATGCCAGATATTTTTTCTGAATTTTGCAATCAACCATAGTGTTCGGATACTTTTTTGAGCGACTGTACTAACACCACTAGAAGGCGGGGTCAGACATTAAGTGCTATGCCTGGTCGGATCTATGCATCGTCACAGCTGATTGGTGCATAGCTCTCCTTCCAGTGACTACCAGTAATTAGAAATATTAAAACAATTAAATAAAAAAATAAATACCCCCTCAAGCAGCTGCTTGCCACATAGGTCTGACAGGAGCCTGTCAGTTTATATGCCACAGTAGGAGATCTGAGAGGATGGCAGGACCTCAGCAGAAAAACGACACACACATCCATGCCTAATTCCGGGGCTCGAACCCAGGTAGAACCTAATAATTTAAACTATTTTGGTTAATATTGGCTATGACACTGATTGTATATAAAAGAATTATGTATAATTCCTAAATTTCATTCTTATTTTTCATGGAATTGATATTGTGTTTGCGCTTGAGTAAAGGCATTATTATTATCTCTATAATTTCACCTTCCAATATTGAATTTTATAAACAGACGTGTGGATTTAGGAGCATTACACATTTTGTAGGCATTTGAAAAACAGTTATGCCCGTCATTGCTATGCCAGTTTTGAAATGCTCTATCTCTGAGTGGCGCATTTTTATACATAATGGGATAAAGATCAGGTCACAATGACCCCCCCCCCCACACACACACACACACACGTGCACAGAGTTAAGAAGAGGAAGGGGATCCACTGGACAACCGTTAGAAGACAGGTGGAAATCTTTTAAATATCATCTAGCATCTCCTTCAATGTACTCGTTAGAGTAGGGTTCTCATAAACACAGGGCGGGGATGGCTTACTCGGTAGCACGCTGGCTCGTAATCTTCAGTTCCCAGGTTCGAGTCCCACCTGGGTCAGCATTGAGCTTTATCTCCGCAAAACTCCCTGCCCTGACCTCGGTCAGTATGGGATGTCCATGGACTTGGAAAGGCTGCCGTCCGTCGGATAGGACATTAAGCCATGGCTGTGCACGTTAAAGAACACGCTGGATGGCCTTGACTGGAGGCTACTACCTATTTTCAAAGAGCTGTCCAGTGGGTCCCCTCTCCCAACCTTCTCTAATCCTTTGGGGTCCTTGTGACTCAGCCATTTATCCAATTTTATGCAAAAAAAAAGTGCCACTCAGAGGTAAAGCAACTTAACATGAAGACGGGGTGACGATTTAGCGCCTCATCCGATGGACGGCAGTTTTTCAGAGCCTATCGGTGTCCCCTTTATCGCCGGGAGCTAGATGTGGGTTAACGGAAATAAATCACAATTGGGACTCGAGCCTGAAAACGTCAGAAAACCAGTCTGACGCTCTACAAATAACACCCCCAGCCATATGCCTAAACGCAAAGGTTGTTATGATGACTTTTGATTGGAAAATCAGAGAAATATATGCAAAACATGAAAGGAGAACGTTTAGTGAGAAGTGATGATTTTCCGACTGTTCTGGCCCGCTTTGGGGGAAAAAATTTCAGACGCGTCAAAAAACATATATTATTTATTTTTAACAAAATTGGAACATGAAAGAAACTTTACATTGCCTTATCAAGAACTGCAATCATGTACAGCACCATTTCACTGGACATGTTACACAAAAGTACAATTATTGTAATTGCATTATAATACCAAAATAGACGTATTGGGTTACCTCTGAGCGGCACTTTTTTGCACACCATGGGCTAAATGGCCAGGTCACATGGACCCCGAAGGCTCAGAGAAGATTGGGGGAGGAGACCCACTGGAACAGCTGTTGGGAGACAGATGGTAACCTCCCGTCAAGGCCATCCAGAGTGTTCTTTAACGTGCACAGGGCATGGCTCCCCCGCACACGGGGCAACGGCTTAACGTCCCATCCGACGGACGGCGGCCTTTCCAAGCCCATCGGTGTCCCCTACTGACCGTGGGCAAGGCGGGGAATTTTGCGGAGATAAATCTCAACGCTGACCCAGCTGGGACTTGAACCTGGGAACTACAGATTACGAGCCAGGCGCGCTACCGACTGAGCCACCCCCGCCCCTCAAAATAGACGTAGTTTTCATAATTAAATATACTGAAATGAATGCCACTAATCAGTTATTTTATTCTTATAATATTAATTAACTTCGTTTTATGACAAAATTGAATGTTAATGTTATTTGGAACGAAAAACACTAGAAAATACTACCAGAAACTGAAATTTAATGCAAAGAGCTATTAATTTATTAAAAATAAGAGAATATGCAAAAAAAAAAGCTACGTAGTGCTCATTTTTAATTATTAAAGGCTGATTTATAGGCTGAAGTTATAATCAAAAATATTTTATATTTCTGCCTTTCAAAATTGAAAAAAATATATCTGAAATATAAATTATTCTGAATCGGAAGTCGTCTGCGCTATTTGCTCAGTGTCAGACTCCCGACAAATTTCGAGCCAAAACTCAGCGCTTGCGAGAAGCGTACAAATGCTTACATTGCATTGCTCTGGGTGTGGCCGTTCCAAATTGAGGAGAAATTACAGAGAATTAATTTGATTCTCATTTTATTTACACTAAATTCAATCTTATAAAATTAATAGATTGAATAAAGTGCAAAAGCACCTAAATACAGGGTGAATCTGAAAAAGTGGGCAAAACTTTACGGGGTGGTAGAACGCAGCTATACGAGCAATATTCGTCATAGAATGTATGGTCGGAACGCAAGCGGTGAGAAGTTAAAAGGTAGTTTTCCACTGTCACATTTAAAGAATGAACACAAGAAGGAGAGGAGATACTTCAGAAAACATTTTATTAACAGGAATGTAATTGAGGTACGTGCTCAAAGAAATTGCTCAAAAGAGCTGCCGCCAGCTGTAATGCAGGCTTCACACCTGCGGGATAGGGACCGACGCACATTTGCGAAGACACCAGGCATTTCCCGAATATCGCCGGCAACAACGGCGATCCTGGCGACTAGATCCATATCGGTTTCAATGGGGCAGTCGTAGATTAGACTTTTCAAGTGCATATCCGCCATTTCGTGGTTAGTATAACCAGCCATCCTCTCGGCAATCCACGGTAGAAATGCCGTTGGGTGCGAGGACCGACCCTTTTATACCATTTCCAACGCCACCTAGCGGCTCGCCGTTTGCGTTCAGCGCATACATTCTATGACGAATATTGCTCGTATAGCTGCGTTCTACCACCCCGTAAAGTTTTGCCCACTTTTTCAGATTCACCTTGTATATCGTTAACCTTGAATAAACTTGTATCATCCAGTAATAAAAATAAATAAATAAATACCCCCTCAAGCAGCTGCTTGCCACAGAGGTCTGACAGGAGCCTGTCAGTTTATATGCCACAATAGGAGATCTGAGAGGATGGCAGGACCTCAGCAGAAAAACGACACACACATCCATGCCTAATCCGGGGCTCGAACCCAGGTCCCTTAGATCAGTAGCCAAGCGTGCTAACCACTCGTAAACAGAAAAAAATAAGAGCCAAAAGATTTATGCTTGAAAACAAAATAGTATAAAAACCCAAATGAATTATGACTTGAGTGCAAAATAGTAAAAAATCTGGGAAAATTATGGCTTGAACATAAAAGCCGAAATTTATGATGGAATTTCATGCATTTAATATTTTGCGATTTCCAGCCATTTGTTTTCCACAGTTCGTTTTCCAAAAGGCTCAATTTTTGTATTTTTCAGAAGTTTTTAAGGGCTAAAGAATATATTTCTTACGCCGTAGACAGCTACTTAGTAGCCCTGATATAAACTGTTTCAAGATTCCCTCTGTTCGAGAGATATGAGTGAACGATAAGTTATTTGCCATTGAAATGGTTAACGAGGACCTCTACCAGTGACTAAGTTTTTTGTTTATTAGTGCATTTTTTTAAATGAATCATACTAGTTGATTACCGCTTGAAAACTCAATGAGAAATATTAATAATATTTCATAATTTCATTCTAAATCACTTCTGAAATGTGGCAGAACTTTTTATATGACTTGTTTCAAACTTTTCTGCCATTGGGAACTGTGGTTCTAAAGAACGATGTTTCGGTTCTTCAGAATTTACATAATGTTTAACCTAGTTTGAACTTTGACCTAGATTCTGTTATAAGTACTAAGTGAACTTTTAAGACACTATGATGCAACTTACGCCGAATTCCTGGAAGTCATCGGTATAAGCAAACGTTGTTTAAATAGGAAAAGGATCATTCTAAACCCCACATCATATGTATGTTTAAAAAACATTGGTAATTAAATCACTAGCGCGACGTACAATATGTTGGCTCCATAGTAATTGTGAATGCTGAGAAAAAGCGGAACGATGCACAATTCTGTTATAAATTTGTTACTTTAGTATCAAAAGTTTCCACACAAACGAAATATCTGGTAATCACTTCCACTATCAGCCAGCGCGTGGCATATGTCATTTACAAGAAGTATGTGGACGTAATTGAAAGCTAATTTTTATATACGAAAAGATTCACTAGATGCGTTTTAGTATCTTTCTACGTTAAAATAATAGTAAAAAAAAATTACATTTGTATAAACCCGGTTGTTAATTCATTTGTATCAGAACAACTGCCTGTAGGTCGTTTTCAAATATTTCAACGATTACTGATATGCATAATTCTGTTATCAATTAGTTACACATAACTTTCGAGTTTTAAATTTTCTTTCACGCGCTTCTATTACATTTTCAAAACTTTTCAATCATCTAACTGCATATATTTGAATGCAGTGCAATACAGTGGGTACAGCGATACAACATTAAGCTTAGCGAACGATAATAGTTAAAATCTTGACGTGGAAATGTTTCACAAGTTATATCTTTCATATACTGAGTATAGCCTTGATGAACTGTAGTATTAATAAGTTATTCCTCTTTTTCCCAAAACATTGTATCAATATTTTTGGCTTTCTCTTATACCTAGAGTAGAAATAAAAATATCTCAAGTTATTACGGTAATGATGAAAACAGTATCACTTAGTAATAGAGTTTATCTGTTCAGCAAATATACACTGAGGAAATTAATCTTAGATGAATCTGAACTGGAAAAGCATGATTAACTTTGGCCGAAAAATATTAAAAATTAAGAAATTCTCTTTTAATTTGGAATGAATGAAAGCCGGGCATATGACAATTAAGGATAAAGCAGGATTACTTTCCATTTTCCTAAAGAAAAGTTAAAAAACAATTACACTTACTTTGACTTGAATCTGATGACTTGATGGAGAATGAAAATGGCGGAATATAATTACAGAACGTAGAGGTCCTGTATAGTTAGAGTCTAACATCCTTCTTTAAAAACTGGACCATTTTGTAAAAGGGACCTTGGCCCCTTTATCATCTGGTCCAGCCGTATAGTTAGAGGCTGGCCTTCTTCTTCTTCTTTCACATCCTTCTAGATACTGGACCTCTTTGTAAAGAGAGCCTCGGCCCTCTTATCATCAGGTCCACGGGCAAAGTGAGCAGTGGGTGAGTATCAGAGGCTGGCCTTCTTCTTCTTCTTCCACATCCATCAAATTTCTGGACCTCTTTGTAAAGAGGGCCTCGGCCGGCCATCTTGGTGATTCACTGCCATTGGTTGATTGAGTCGTGTGGTTTAGGGGCGCCATGTTTTGTCGTACCGTGAGACGAAAACCTATGATTTAGTGTGTGTACCAAGTTAAATCTTCTCATTGTTATATTTTTATACATTTCTACCACTTTTTTTGTCTATAAAAGCTGTCATATTTTATGAATTCCTCACTCCGCTGCATTTGGGTGTAAAAATTTCAGTCAAAGAAATAAATTAATGAATATTTTTTTCCGACAACTCCATCAGAAGACGGCAATCGGCAACTGAAAACTAACAAATAATGTCTTTTAAGGTTCGTTTGAAAAACGAGCTAATGTTTCCACTTTGTCGTCTGCCTATGCCAGTATTTGTTCGTCTGTCTGTCCGTCTCTCTGTTAACTGTTGTCTGTCCATCTGTCTTTCTACCTGTCTGTCCGTCTATAGACAATCAATTTTTTTACTTTTAGAGATAAATGAAAAATTCTTTTTGGGTTGGATAGGTGTCGAACAAATATTGTGATTAGTAATTTTGAAAATTTTCAATAGCTTTAATAAGCGCCCTCTAGCGGTGGGAAAAGATGGAAAATGTTAAATTTTCAAACGTGTATTACAAGCAAACTATTTACACTGGAAATCTGAAAATTTGGTAGTGGAGTGTTATGGTCATAAGGTTTACAACGGCAACTAGGTTTTGCCATCTTAGCCAAAATGGGGGGGGGGGGGGGCGAAAATGAAACTTTTTTTAAGAGGTAAACGAAACAATGTTTTTTTTTGTTTTACAGACACTTACAAAATAATGATTTAAATAATATTTGATAATTTCAGCGTTACCTGTAGACGTTTAAGCGTCTATAAATCAATTAATTTTTTTGTGAAAAAAGCCGCCGGCGTTAGTTCTACAGGTTAGAATGCTCTGTCATGTTTCTGGAGATGTGATTTCGAATCCTGTATATCGGCGAATTTTTTTCCACAAAAATATTAATATTTACGTTTTTCGAATGCCCATCAGTTGCAATTTCTAGTGTTAGAGAGTGCTAAAGGCGGTAAATCAAAACTTGAAAAGCGACATCTAGCGGCGGAAAAAAGCTGGAAAATACAAAATCTTTAAATAAATATTGCAAACGATCTATTTTTGTTAGAAGCTTAAGTTTTTGGTCATAGAGTGTAATGGCCAAGTGGTTTACCCTAATAGTAATGATTTGTCCCGTTGGTAAAATGCAACTTTTCTGCTGTAAGAGATAAATGAAAAACTTTTTTTGCACATTACAGATACTAATAAAATATTAACAATTTATTTTCTCAATTATACAGTAGTCCGAATTTCTTGTGTCAGAGGGTACTGAAAGTGTAAAATAACTGGAAGAATGCATATCGCCTCTGGCGCATATGGGAATCTTTTCAAAGAGAATGAAGTTCTTCCTTTGCCTACTTTTTCACTCCTTAAAAGTTTTAATTATGAATGTTCGTGTTGTTTTTCTGCTGAGGTCCCGCGATCCTCATGGACCTTCTACTATGGTGAATAAAACTGACAGCTTCCTGTCAGACCTCTGTACAAGTAGCTGCTTGAGTGGTTATTTATTTATTTTTTAATGTATGGTGGGGGAAATGCCCATAGTAGTATTTTATTAGTAATTATAAAACATAAAAGGTATGTCTTTTAGTTCTTAAATTTAAAAAGTTGCTTCTCTCTCGCTCCTCTGAAAACAGTGGGCAGATATTTGCTGTCAGTGGAATTTCTACCATAACAGAACTCTACACGCCGAAATTTCTACCATATACAGATCACTGGAAACATTCGTTAAAAGTTTTGCAGTTTCGATATTTAGTGATCTCTAATGATATAAATTAAAACTACCTTTAAAAATGCAAATTACATTTCATTAATAACCAACTAAAAAAGAGATTTCCATTATCTCTTAAAACAAAACCTTTCCTTTTCTTACCTACCTTGGGCTTAGGGTCAACTCATTGTTGTCAGTGGAATTTTCAAGACTGTCACATTCCACCACCAAAATTTCTAGCATGCTTCTGTTAATTATACAGTATAATATAACAGAAAAACTCGAAGAAAATTATATAAATATAAAATTTATGTTAGAATAAACTTATTAAAGTTAAGAATAAACTTTTACTTTTGTGTTAAAAGCATTTATATATATATTTAATTTATAATTCTTTTTGTTTACGATAATTTTAAGGGAACCATTGCTTCCATAGCCGCTTCGCCACTGCTCGAATTTAATGTGCGCCTAGGGCCTCATAGAGTTTAAATCCAGCTCTGAACTGCTGCCACAGGACCTGACACTGCTCAACACAATTTTTTCCAACAGGATTCCAGTCTAGGGTTCAGCTGCGGCGCCAATGCATCGCCTGTGGCAGAGATTACTTTGAAGGGCAGTTTCGTGTAGTGGAATAGTGGATATAAAAATAAGAGAATACGCAAAAAAAAAGCTACGTGATGCTCATTTTAAATTTTTAAAGACTGAATTTAAGGTTAATACATATAGGTGTAACTGGAACCTTCCATTCGTTATAATAAAGACCTTATTACCGAGCGCATTACTTTCCATACACCCAGGTATATAGACTTCTTCTTATACATCCTTCTTTCTAAGCTGTTTTGTAATTTCTTTCTAGCTGTTTGCTATTTGTAAAGGGGGCCTCGGCCCCCTTATCATCAGGTCCATACGCATAAAAGGCAGTGGGTGCGGATAGGTATATAGACGATTTTGAGTGACTCACTGATTGGCTGACAGTGAATCACGTTAATTCTAATTATGACGCATAAATGGTACAATTCTGAAAATTAACACGTAGGGAATGATCCGGGTCGTAGAGCTCGAGAAAAATCCGAAATTTTACCTCCGATGTGTCCTTCAAGATCCAATAGAGGTCAAACCTTGATCTACAAATCTGAAAGCCTGAAAACTGATGTCTAGGAGTGTTTCGGGTGGAAAATCTCAGAAATGTTGCAAAATTTAGGATGCGATGGCTCCTTTAGGGAGAAATTTCTATACATCGGTGCTAGAAATTTCTATACATCGGTGCATCGATTTTAGGTGCTAGGCAGCTAAAAATTGAAGCACAGGGCTATTTCATGCCGTAGATCTCAGAAATTTTAAGAAGTTTCGGATCCGATGTTGCGCTCAAGGTTAAATAAGTAATCTGAGTGACAGTCGAGAAATCCAGAGGACTCCGACTGATTTTTCATAATAACGTATACGCGTATATTCGATGTACGAAGTTTCAGTAAAGAGGACTTTGAATTCATTGCCATTATTTTGTCCAAATAACTAGAAATAAAGCAAAATAATAAATAAATAAGAACAGTGAAATGAATAAGTAAATAATAAATTTATCGATATATAGTAAAATATGAATAAGAATACAATTGCGATAAAATATGAATTAGCATTATATTATTTTTGATAAATAGTGTAAATCACGTCTTCAATTCCATTCTGGTGATCATTTCAAAAAAATAGTCTTTCAAAGTATGGGTAGTCTTAGTTTTACGAAACCCCTTTATACGGAATTTCACTCTTAAAGAAATTATATTTCTGTCTAGTTTCGTTATAAGGCAAACAAATTCAGCAGTTGCGGAAATTTGCTAAGGGAAAGGATTTTTACTTTGTCATTTTTTTTTTCTTAATTTTACTGCTACAAATGCAACAATTGAAGTCAAGGATGTTATTGCGACTCCCCCTAACTTTATTTTTTGGTTATTTAATGAACTCTACTGATTTCACCTGTGGTTACAGATGAAGCCACGGATTCGCGGATTGTTACTTCCATGCTTCGGTGTGCATTAGATTTTGATTGTTTGGGTTTCATGCCTCAGTGCGTTAGATCAGTGGTTCTCAACCTTTTATGTTTCACGTACCCCCTGGAAATGTGTATGTTACTGGCATACCCCTTGTATAGACAGATAAAACTATAATGGGTATTTTTACTGTCTTACTAGATGTGGCGACCTTAGAGCTCTCACGGCGCACCCCACGTTGAGAACCCCTACGTTAGAGGTAATGCACTTTCTACGTAATAAAACAAAATGTACACTATGTAGGGGAATATTCCTCGTCCTGTGGGTCGAGACCCACAGGGGATATTCCTGGTCATAGATCTAGGAAATGCTATGCGATTTCGAATCATGATGGTCCTTCGAGGTCAAAGGTTATATTTAGTTCTACCTGTGCTGAAGAATTAAAAATTGGCTAACAGTCTCGAAAATGTGAAATTTCGGATGCAATGGGTCTTTCGAGGTCAGAGTTCAAATTCCTATATACGTTACTAGAGAGCTACAAGTTGATGAATACGGCTGATTCGATCAGTAGAACTGATAAATATTAAGGATGTTCAACTCCCGTGTCGTGTTCAAGGTCAAATGGGGGTCGTAGTGACGATACAGAAATCAAGAGAAAGATAGAAGGCACCAACTGATTCCTAGTATATAAATATCACGGGAATGTTCTTGACTCTGTGGGCATTACCTGTGCTTAAACTTCGCTAGTGACGTAGGCTACTATAAACAAAGACAGAATACTCCTAATAGTTAACGAAGTCTTCAGTTCTGTAGAGGGCTAACAGATCTGCTCAATAGCAAACAACATTCTGTTATCATTTTTTCGGAAGTAGGCATCATCACCAGTGGCAGAATCATCTGATGATGATGATGTGGTTAAGGAATGTACTGCCTCACCCGTTTAGTTTCTTTTCACGACTCTAATCCACTTCTAGCATTGTCAAGCAGTTTTTGCGCTGAGTAGAATTATTTATGCGGTTTATTTCTCAAGTAAAAATATGATTTATAAAAATCTCTTAACACCAATATTTTTAATTAACTTCCAAAATTTTTTTTTACTGGTTGCTCAATATTTCGGAACTGGTCAAACCAGCATGGCAGCGGAGCGGGGGTGGCTCAGTCGGTAGCGCGCCAGGCTCGTAATCTGTAGTTCCCAGGTTCGAGTCCCAGCTGGGTCAGCGTTGAGATTTATCTCCGCAAAATTCCCCGCCCTGCCCACGGTCAGTAGGGGACACCGATGGGCTTGGAAAGTCCGCCGGATGGGACGTTAAGCCATGGCTCCGTGTGCCGGAGAGACATACCCTGTGCACGTTAAAGAACATGCTGGATGGCTTTGACGGGGGGGCTACCATCTGTCTCCCAATAGCAACATAGGCCATTTAGCCTATGTTGTGCAAAAAAGTGCCGCTCAGAGGTAAAACAACCCAACCCAGCATGGCAGTGCGTACCAGGGAGAATTAATTCTATTCTAAATAAAACTTTATATAATTCTAATGACTTTGTATTTCATTCGTTAAAATATTGTCGCATACTTTTGGGTATACCCAATTTATTGTGCTAGTTTATAATTTGGACGCACAGACAAATAACTCCTTCCGCAGGGGCCTGGGTGGCTCAGTCGGTAGCGCGCCACACTCGTAATCCGCAGTTCCCAGGTTCCAGTCCCAGCTGGGCCAGCGTTGAGATTTATCTCTGCAAAACTCCCCGCCCTACCTTTTATCATTAGCGGGATAGCGATGGACTTGGAAATGTTGCCGTCCATCGGATGGAACGTTAAGCCGTGTGTCCGTTCACGTTAAAGAACATGCTGGATGACCCTGACGATAGACTACTATTTGTCTACTAATAGCTATCCAGTGGGTCCCTCCCCCTAAACTTCTCTGAGCCCTCGGGAAAAGTGCGCTCAAAGATAAAGCAATCCAACCCATCCATACTTGTGACGTGAGGGGTGGCATCGTATAAAATAAAGAATAGAAAACCGAATGAGCATTAAATATGTTAAAAAAAAGTTAGTATTTTTTATTTAAATATGTTTAAAAGAATCAAAAATTATATTTATATAAAAATTTGGATCGGAAAAAAAAATATCCGTAATATCCGAAGAATCATTACATAATGGGATAAAATAGGATTAAAAAAAATAATAATAATAAACACTCCCTCAAGCAGCTGTTTGCCACAGAGGTCTGACAGTTTATTCAGAAATTCGTTTTACTGCTAACTCTTTGAAAACGTAAACCTTCCGAAAATCAAGAACTACCAGCATATAAATAAATAAGCCATAGTAGGTCTCTGAGTATGGAAGGACCTCAGCAGAAAGGTAGCACACACATTCATGCCTTACCCGGGGCTCTAACCCAGGTCCCTTTGCCTACTAGCCAAAGCACGCTAACCACTCGGCCACGAAATGGTTTATACTACCTCCGTGTGGAACGCAATACTTTTTTAACCTCAGTTCAGAGATCATTAAATTTTCCCGGGTGAAGAGGAAGAGATTGCTGCAGCACTTCGATTTGGCTCGCGCCAAGAATGGGCTCTTTTGTAACTTGACGGTAAAAAATTAAAAAAAAAATTATCCCTTAAGCAGCTACTTGCCTCAGAGGTGTGTTAGTAATTTAACACGCCGTAGAAAAGATCTGTGAGGAAGGCGAGACCTCAGAAGAATTACAAACAAGGATCCATACCTTATCCGGGGCTCAATCCCAGATCCCTTGAATTAGTAGCTAAACTGTATGCCTGCACTGAAAAACTTATAATTATTATGTGTAACTTATGATAATTATAATTTATGATATGAAATGCATAATTTATGACGAAGGCCTTTTCCTTCGCAGAATACGCTAAGTTGCAAGGACACAAGGACCTAAGGAGCTCAGAGAAATGTGGGGATGAGAATCCAATGGACAGCTGTTAGAAAACACATGGAAGTCTCTCAAAATGTCATCCAGCTGTTCATTAACGTGCATAGAGCATGGCTCATCGTCTTTGCGACGGACGGCGACCTTCCTAAGTCCACTGGTGTCTCCTTTATCATCAACGACAGAGTGGGGTTTTGCAGAGAAACATGATAAAGGAAATGGCAAGTATTATTTACTTACAAAATAAAGAGACTTATGGAGATTCGCAGATAAATATCAGCATCTTGCCATTAAATCAGTACTGATTACACTTTGCTACCTCGAACAAAAAACCCTTTTATAATTTTAGACTACTTAAATCAAATGATGTATTTGATTTCCCAAATCCAAAGCTTCCTTGTTTGGGCCAATGCAGTGTGAAACGTGACGTCGTGCAATACATCTTTGCCCTTTTCATGAGCTTATGAGAGGTCAGTGCTACCGAGAGTGCTACCGAGAGTGCTAAGAGCAGCTCTTTAATGACAGCACCCTGCAGCCAAAAGCTCTTTCTCACTTTCAAAGACAAGCCCTCTGTTTGCCCAATGGCGGTGGGTTCACCTTCTTCTCGTAAGCAAATGCTAAGCCGCCTTGGGCCTTAGCACTGCGTGATTCTATTGTTAATACGTGACGTGCGCTGGGCACGCGGATATTGCAACGCGTGGCTGCATGACGTCACACTAATCAGTAATCTCGTCACCGATGCTGAGTGGTATCCGTATATGCTTTTATTAATTCCAGTGACTCCGTAATCCTTTCCATTATCATGCAAATATAGAAAAAGAGAAAAATGCTTTGTATTTAAGAATTTGCGATATTTCGTACGTTTTTTGTTTTGTTTTAATAAAAATAAATTTCATTCAATCACAGTACATTTTCACGATACACATCCATAAACTATTATTCTAATTTCATATACAATAGATAGTTATTATGATGATATCAGAACTATCAATATACAGTATAAGGAAAAAGGAAACAGCTAAATAAAAATGAAACAATGTAATAAAAAGAATTAAGATGAGAATATTTTGCATAATGACAGGCACAACGACCAACTTGCTCCTACTGTCCTGTAACAGTAACTAGTTAGACATTTTTAAGAATCAAACAAGATTAAAATAAAAATGAAATAAAGAAATCATCATCATCATCCTGAAGCAGCCATGGGCTACGGAGGTCCAACCAGACCGTGCAATTTAGTTCTCCAAGCATATCTGTTCTGAACTACATCTACTGCATCTGGTCACTGCACACCAATTCTAATAAGGTCCTATTTGACATTGCCCACCACATCCTAGATCTCTCCCTCTTTCTGAGGCCTTTAGGCACACTGTTCATAACCCTATTCGTCAATCTATAATTATCCATACGGGCAACATGGCCAATCGCAGCATCTTTGATAGCCCCCCACTCCAACTTCAAACATCTCATCTGAGTAGAAGACAAGAAACAACTGTTTTCAGGATTAACCTTGATCACTGTGCTTTAAATGAAAAGCTCTTCAAAATTAACAGAAATCCTCTCCATTTTGTGCTATCTGTAAAACTCCAGAAAATGTTTCTCATGTATTTCTACATTGTCCTCTCTATCAATTTCAACGACAAATTCTGAAGGAAAAGATGAAGACGATTATTGATGAAGAATTGTCAATGACATCTCTTCTCTGCAGAAGCTGCAGTAAAAGTATTAGATTAAAAATTCAGACCTTGCTTCTCAATTTCTTAGAGGAAAGTTCTTTAACAAGCAAAATCTGAATTCACACTTTTGACAGGTCGCGGACCTATCGATATTACTAATTTATTTTTTTTTACTTTTGGGATCTGGCAACAAGACTCTGTCCCACTTGTGAAATAACTGCAAACGTTGCGTTTGCCCGGGGATGACATCTGATTGGCACCTAATGTTGGAGAATTCCTGGGGTTGCCAGAGTTATTGCCACGTTTTAGCCGGAGAAGGGATGGGAGAAGGGATTCGGTGCAATGTGATCGTGCTAACAGGACCCGTGTTTGGTCTTGTCTCTTCGAAGCAATTGTTTATTGTTTCCGACTGCACAACTGTGGTCCAGCGGAACTCCGTTTTCGTTGTAGATAAGTTTTCAATCACGGTATAATCATTTTAATTCATATTAATCTGATTGTTGTCACTTTTCTTTAATATTTTGACTGTCACTTTATAATTGTATATTTGAGTGAATTGGAAATATGACAACATATTGTAATGTGAATTTATCCATCTTTATAAGTTGGTGGAGGAATTATGTTGATTTTGAAATGTTAAATAAATTTATATCTCTTTTTAGTTATTGTTTAAACCAAATTTTCACTTGTCAATTATTAAATCTTCTACTCATCACAGCTACAGTTAGAGAATACATGACTTTGTATTGCTAGCTTCTGGGTGTTCCTGGTTCGAACTCGAATCTTCTGAGCCACTCTTTCAGAAGTATCTGTTAGAAGGCAAATTTTTTGTTTGAAGTCAGATCGACAAGGTATAGATATGTAGTTCCAGAGTGTTATAATTATATACGGATATTATTTTGATAAACGGGGACTATAATTTTAGTTCATGTCTTGAAGAGGAAAAGTTGCTGGTGACACTTTGCTGGGATTTCACTTTTCGAAAAAAAAAAAGGAATTCAGTCTTTAAATATACAATATTGACTGTTCAAGAAAAATGTGTTTTATACAAACTTTCTCTAGTGGCCAGTATCTCAAGTGATAACCTCATGGTTATTTTTGTGGTGGAACTGAAGAAAAAACTGTGACTCTATTATTTTTTATACCTTGTTTGATGTGTTAATTTTTGTTTTTGAAGCCTATTTTGGTGCAGAAAGGAAAGGAAATTAGGATTCAAGAACACTGGATCACAGAAAGATTTACTCTGCACAAGTAGAAACTTTTAAAAATTCAGAAAAACTATTATTTTTATTTTCTACATTGTGATTTACTCGTCCTATTATTTGTTTGGAATAACAGGAAGCCCAATGTTGAAGGGTTTCTAACCTTTCCTTCACATTTTATCTATCTATCTATCTATAACAGTTCTGCCGTTTCATCTTTTTTTTTTGTGATCTGTAAAGATATATTAAAACAACCAAGTATTTGAAATATACGAATTATGTTTCATTACTACCAATCATATTAAAAAAGAGTTTTCTAATTATCATTTTCATTGTTTCAATAGAAATTTCATGACGTTCAAATTCCACCACCAATTTCATATTTCTATCATTAATACATCGTTGCAATATTCGTTTGAAATTTTGGAATTTTCAAACTTTTTTACCATTAGAGGGCGCTATTAAGTGCTCGAAAGATTCCGAAAGTGGGAATCATAATATTTTATCAATTCTTATCTAACCCTAAAAAAAACAAAACAAAAAATTACGTTTTCCCACTCCCCCTGGGTCTAAGAGGTCAATTGATTGTTGCCAATAGAAACATCATGGCGTTCACATTCCACCACCAAAATTTAAAATTTCTAGCTTACATACGTCGTTTGCAATATTTGTTTGAAATTTGCAAATTTTTTCACCGATAGAGGGTGCATTATAGTTTTCGGAAGATTTTAAAAGCATGAATCATAATATTTCATCAATACCTATCCAATACAAAAATAATTTTGAATTTATCTCTGTAAACAAAAATACGTTCGATATCTACGGACAGACAAACGACAAAGCGAAACAATGTCTCGTTTTCAAAGAAAACGAGATAACAGAATATAAATCATCCCTCAAGCATCTGCTTACCATAGAGATCTCACAGAAGCCGCTTAATTTAATACGTCACAGTAGAAGGTCTGCGAGGATGGTGAGACTCTACAGAAAGACAACACAAACATCCATGCCTTATCCGGGACTCGAACCCAGGTTGGGTTGGGTTGTTTTACCTCTGAGCGGCACTTTTTTGCACACCATGGGCTAAATGGCCAGGTCGCATGGACCCCGAAAGCTCAGAGAAGGTTGGGGGAGGGGACCCACTGGAACAGCTGTTGAGAGACAGATGGTAGCCTCCCGTCAAGGCCATCCAGCGTGTTCTTTAACGTGCACGGGGTATGGCTCTCCCGCACACGGGACCACGGCTTAACGTCCCATCCGACGGACGGCGGCCTTTCCAAGCCCATCGGTGTCCCCTACTGACCGTGGGCAGGGCGGGGAATTTTGCGGAGATAAATCTCAACTCTGACCCAGCTGGGACTCGAACCTGGGAACTACAGATTACGAGCCTGGCGAGCTACCGACTGAACCACCCCCGCCCCCTCGAACCCAGGTCCCTTTCATTAGTACCCAAATGCGCTAATCATTGCTCGGCCATGGGATGGCAGATCGTGTAAGGGAGCTGAAATTGCATTTGGCCATTACCTTGTTAAAAGTGTCTTGCAACTTAAACTTAAGAAGTGTTGTGCTAAGGTTAAAAAATTTACCTTTAATTCCGAAGCCTTGAAAAACCCAGTTAGAGCTAAAGCTTATCATGATCGGTTACTTAGTCATTATGACAGTCATGGCTTGCTTACTACTGAAGTTTAGGAAGAATGGGACCATTTTAAAAAGGCTTTTCTTGAAACTAACAGTACTCTTCGCGGCAAAAATATGCAGAGGAGGCAAAATTATTTGAATGATAAGGCACTGAAGCTTAGTTTGAAAATAAAAAAGAACTGCAGGAATAGCCTTAATTAATACCAAAAGTGTTACAAAGAGCTTAAAAAACCTATAAAAGGTCAGTTAGCACCTGATAAGAATCTTTGGCTAGATGGCTTGGCTGAGGAAACAGCTATATATAGAATGACAGCAGAGAGCTGTACCAGATTGTCAATGTTTCGTGGGGGAAGAAACGAACAATTATACAGAGACTGAAGGATAAACAAGGTGAGGTTCTGTCATGGCTAGGTAGGTGAGCTGAGTATTTCAGTGGTGTTTTAAACAATGTGGTTAGTTCTACACCCATTGTTTGTAATGATGCTAGATGCATTACTGGCTTTAATGTTGGCCCTATAACACAATCTGAAGTTATTTTGACTATTTCTAAACTTAAAAAAAAAAATAAAATACCCTCTCAAGCAGCCCCTTGCCACAGAGGTCTGACAGGAACCTATCATTTTATATGCCATAGTAGAAGATCTGTGAGGGTGGCGGAACCTCAGCAGAAAAATGACGCACACATCCATGCCTCCGGGACTCGAATCCAGGTCCCACTTAAATTGCATAAATCCCCAGGGTTAGATGAAATTACTACTTAAATGCGTAGAGATGGGAATGTTTCGGTTACCACATGGATGACTGAAATTTTTAGTATATTTCACGATAAAGGCATTGTTCCAAAGAATATTACCGAAGTTATTATTATCCCTATTTTTAAAAAAGGTAATCGCAGATCTTATGATAACTATAGTGATATCAGCCTGTTTTCTGTTTCAGGTGAAGTTCTTTCATGATTGCTCTTAATAGAATTAAGAATCTGGTCAATGGCAATTGCATGGTGAGCAGTGTGGATTCAGAAGTGGTAGGGGATGTGCAGGTCAGATATTTTCACTTAGGCAGATTCTGCATTCTTCACTTAGGCACTTAGGCAGACCTCAGCAGAAAAATGACGCACACATCCATGCCTCCGGGACTCGAATCCAGGTCCCACTTAAATTGCATAAATCCCCCAGGGTTAGATGAAATTACTACTTAAATGCTCAGAGCTGGGAATGTTTTGGTTACCACTTGGATGACTGAAATTTTGAATAACTTTTATGATAAAGGCATGGTTCCTAAAGATTTTACCAGAGCTATTATTATCCCTATCTTCAAAAAAGGTGATCGCAGTTCTTGTGATAACTATAGGGGTATCAGCCTACTCTCTGTTCCAGGTAAAGTTCTTTCCATGATTGTGCTTAATAGAATTAAGAATCTGGTTGACAGGCAATTGCGTGATGAGCAATGTGGATTCAGAAGTGGTAGGGGATGTGTAGATCAGATATTTTCACTTAGGCAGATTCTTGAGAAATGTTTAGAGTTTCAGAAACTTTTGGTTGCTAGTTTTGTTGATTTCAAAAAGGCTTTCGATTAAGTTGATCGCCATAATTTGTAGTTGATTGTGAGATCATATTTTATACCAGACAAGTTAGTTAATATAATGAAAGCTCTCTATAACACTGAGTCGAGTGTGAGTTTTGGTAAGGCTTGTAGCAATTGGTTTAGCATTACTACTGGTGTTCGACAAGGGTGCATTTTGTCTCCTTTTCTCTTTAGTTTGGATATTGATTATGTTATGCGAAACTCACTACAAGGGAAAATTTTTGGCTTTAAATAGTATAGAGATATGAAAATTTCTGATTCAAATTATGCTGATGATGATCTTTTGGTAAATGTTATTGATGAGACGAATTCTTTCATTAGAGCTGTTGATGAGACTGACAGTACAGTAGGTTTGATTATAAACAGAGCGAAAACTAAAGTGAAAACTGGTCAGGCGGGCCGTGATTTAGTTAATTTGAATGGTTGCGTTCTTGAGCAGGTATCTCAGTTTAATTATCTTGGGAGCTATATAACAGATACTGGTGATGTGCGGCATGAGATTAACAGACGAATAGGAATCACTGCCAGAACTTTTAAGAATCTACGGAGAGTGTGGAGAAATAGGAGTATACATCTAAAGACTAAAATTAGAGTTTACAATAGTTTGGTTCTTTCTAGGGTTAGTTATGGTAGTAAAACTTGGACACTTTGTAAGAAAGATAACAGGAAGCTAGATGCTTTTGATTCCAGATGCTTACGCAGTATCTTGGGCATTAGGTAGTTGAACTTTGTAAATAATGATGAAGTTAGGTAAAGGAGTCGGCAACCTCCTTTAAGCAGCATATTGTGCAGAGAGAGAGAGACTGTTGGTTTGATCATGTTGTCCCTATGAATAATTATAGATTGGCGAATAGGGTTATGAACAGTGTGCCTAAAGGTCTCAGAAAGAGGGGAAGACCTACGATGCGGTGGGCAGACAATGTCAAACAGGACCTTGTTAGAATAGGTGTGGAGTGGCCAGATGTAGCTCAGAAGAAATGTGTTTAGAGAATTAAATCGCACAATCTGGTTGGACCTCCATAGCCCATGGCTGCTTGAGGATAATGACGATGATGATGTTGAAGAGATCTTTGGAAAACTCATTTTCATTTGTATTGTTACTAAGGAAATTTATCATCGTTATTATTTGCGTTTTAGTTAACTTTTTTGGTAAATTATTATGACTAGCCAGGATGCTGTTAAATGTTTCACTTTTCACATTTCTTTAAATAATTAATTCAACAAAATTTTCATAAATTCAATATCACGCAATGGAAATAAAAAATATTTAATTACGTTGCAAAATATGGGAAACTTGCTCGGAATTTTAAGTTTTTTGACTAATTAATTTCTTGGACGAGGGCAGTCCGATATTGCCATCTCATTTATTGTGATCACGAGTACACTATGTCATGGCCAATGTACTTCCTTTTTGCCCTTCCTTTGAGAATGCCAGTAAGGGTAATAGAGAAAAAAATATTAACTTATGCATGTTTCACGTAGTTTTCAGGAAATTTTTTAAAACCTCTAAAACGGTGCGGAGATATTATATTGCAAAAGAAAGACAGTCTCAATTTTTTCCGACTCGAATGCGCCACTTGTGTCACCCGCAACTTTTCCTCTTCAAGACATGCGACATGAACTACAATTATATTCCGCGTTTATCAAAAATAATTATCCATACATAGTTATAACACATTTAGAACTACATATCTATACTTGTCGATCTGACTTCAAACAAAAATTTACTTTCTAACAGATATTTCTGAAAGAGTGGCACAGAAGATTCGAGTTCGAACCAGGAACAACCCACAAGATAGCAATACACAGTCATGTACTCACTAACTGTAGCTGTGATGAGTAGAGGATTTAATAATAGACAAATGCAAATTTGGTTTAAACAATAACAAAAAAAAGATTTAAATTTATTTAAATTTTCAAATCAACATAATTCCTCCACCAACTTATAAAGATGGATAAATTCACATTACAATACGTTATCCTATTTCCAATCCACTCGAATAAATTGAATTATAAAGTGACAGTCAAAATATTAAAGGAAAGTGACAACAATCAGATTAATACGAATTAAAATGATTATACCCTGATTGAAGATTTATCCATAACGAAAACGGAATTCCACTGGACTACAATTGTGCACTTGGAAACAATAAATAATTATTTCGGAGACGGAAGACCGAACACGGGTCCTATTAGCACCATCACCCCACACAGAATCCCATCGCCACAGAATCCCATTGCCGGCTGAAGCGAGGCAATAACTGAGGTAACCCCGGGAATTCTCCGACACTAGGGGCCAATCAGATGCCATCCCCGGGCAAACACAACGTCCGCAGTTATTCACAAGTGGGACGGAGTCTTGTTGCCAGATCCCAAAAGTACATAAAATGAAATTACAAATACCAATAGGTCCGCGACCTGTCACTTGTTGTTGATGGAAGTGGCCGAAGAGTGATTTCGGCCACTTCCATTTCCATTGGAATGTGGGAAGCAACATTTAATGACTATAATCTCTAAAAAAAAAACCTTCCAGGTTTCCCCTGGAACTGAAAATATAATGAAAATCTGAATCAAATTTATCTAAATCTGAATTTTCAACCATATTCGTGTAATTAATTTTGTGAAGAATTGTTGAGTAGTAATTAAATTTTGTGAAGAATTGTTGAGGCTGGAACATGCAACAACAGAAAAAACTGAATCATGACTTGAAAAATTCTGTTTATTTTAGTAATGATGATATGCGTTTTATTTAACTTTTTCGAGATAAATTCTTATGGCTAGCAAGGTTGCTGCTAAAAGTTTCAGCTTCCGTAACTCTTTAAATATTAACAAAATGTTGCGTTGAAACTCGTAATCTGGATACATTTCATATATTCAATAAAATTTTCCCGTAAAATGGTTACCTTTAAAGTTAGGGAATCTTGAATCTGGCATAACAAGGAAGTGTCTGAACACTTTGGGTAAAATCTAGGTGATTCCCATCTAGGTGATTCCCAATCTAGGTGATTTAGTCGTATTTGCGTAAGATATTACAATGCAAATCTAGCAAGAGCGAAAAAATTTTACGAATAATATCTAATCACAACAATGACGCAATACTCTAAACTTTAGGGAGGGACTGACTCAGTCGGTAGCGCTCTAAGCTCGTAATTTATAGTTTCCAAGTTCAAGACCTAATTGTACATGCGTTGAGAATTTCCTCCGCTAATCACAGTTGAGCCCTCAACGAGAAAGGGAAACACCAATGGACTTTGAAAAGCTAACCTCCTTTGGATGAGACGTAACATTACGACTCTATGTGCTGGAGAGCCACACCCTGTGTACTTTAAAGAACACGTTGGTTTGACTTGACGGGAAAAATTTGCCTTTTCTGAGTTTCTTGGGGGTCTTTGTGACCTAGCCATTTAGCCCATTCGGTGTACAGAAGTGCCGCTCGGAGGTGAATCAGCCCAAGCCAATACTAAACTTCGCATGAAAAGAATGCAATAGATGATTTTAATTAAGTCGATGTTGTATCAGTAGTGTCTGAAACAATAATAAATTGTACCTCAGACAGCTTCTTGAGGGGTATGTATGTGTTTCTTGCACACAATAGGCTATCTGGCCAAGTCACAAAGACTCCAAGGGCTCAGAAAAGGTCGAGGGAAGGGAACACACTGGATGGATGCTAGAAGACAGATGGAAGCCTCCCGTCAAGGGCTCAGAAAAAGTCGAGGGAAGGGAACACACTGGATGGATGCTAGAAGACAGATGGAAGCCTCCCGTCAAGGGCTCAGAAAAGGTCGAGGGAAGGGAACCCACTGGATGGATGCTAGAAGACAGATGGAAGCCTCCCGTCAAGGGCTCAGAAAAGGTCGAGGGAAGGGAACACACTGGATGGATGCTAGAAGACAGATGGAAGCCTCCCGTCAAGGGCTCAGAAAAGGTCGAGGGAAGGGAACCCACTGGATGGATGCTAGAAGACAGATGGAAGCCTCCCGTCAAGGGCTCAGAAAAGGTCGAGGGAAGGGAACCCACTGGATGGATGCTAGAAGACAGATGGAAGCCTCCCGTCAAGGGCATCCTGCGTGTTCTTAACCTTGCACAAGGCCACGTCTGCACACAGTCTCACGGTTTAACGTCCCATCCGAACTGACGGCGGCCTTTCCAAGCCCATTTGTGTCTCCTTTCTGTCGGAGGACAAGGAAGGGAGGGGGGGGGGGAGTTACGGAAGATAAATCTCAACGCTGGCACAGTTAAGACCCTACTCTGGGAACTACAGATTACGTATGAGCTTGGTGTTCTATCGTCTTAATCACCCGGTCCTTGCCGGAGAAGTAATTTGTTTTGATTATGTTGTTTTTAGGCACTACACAGAGATCTGACAGGAGTTTACTACTACAGAACTATACGCCATGGAGAAGGTTTATGAAGGACCTCATCAGAAACATAGCACAAGAAGAATATGCACGTTACCCGGGGCTTCTGCTAAGGATCCTGGGACGCATCCGTAGCCAAGCATGAACGCGATGACCATTTGGCCACTGGGATATAGTAGTAGCCGCTTAAACTTGGGCATTCGCTTTTAACATGGGTCTTTAATCTTTACTTTTTACTAGCTATTTTTAAAGTATTTCTAGTTTTATTTTCATATTTTTTTTACACTTATTGTTTTTTACACGTGTCCTCTACACCTATTGTTTGTATTATACAGGGCGTCCAAAATATAATGGTGGTGTTCTGGTAAGCACTGTCCCCAAATACCAAAAAAAGGCATCATACTGAATGTTGTACCTGTACATTCCCCCTCTCAGACAGTTTCAAGGTCGGCCACAAGACAAGATTCCTGATGGGCAATTGGCAGGAGTGATCCAACCCTATGGCCACCAAGGAGTTCGGATTTAAATAAAAAAATAAATACCCCCTCAAGCAGCTGCTTGCCACAGAGGTCTGACAGGAGCCTATCAATTTATATGCAAAAGAAGAAGATCTGAGAGGATGACAGGAACTCAGCAGAAAAACGACACATACCTTACCCAGGGCTCGAACTTGCTTGTTTGGTTGTTTGGTCCTACCCGGGGTTCAAACCCAGGTCCCTTAGTTCGGTAGCCAAGCGCGCTTACCACTCTGCCACGGGACGGCTTTGGATTTAATACCCCTTAATTTTTCTTGTAGGCCTTTATAAATAATTTTTTTACATGAACAGATTCGAGACCTGAACCATTTGAAAGTCAGAATAAGAAAAGCAAACAAGAGATATGCTGCAGCGTATATGGCAAGAAGTAGAATAGGCAAGGCCACATGTGGAAATTTTCCAATTATGTTTTAAACGATCTGAGGTACGATTTCAATTAAAATATTGCTTTCATGAAAGTATATACTATTTTCCTACATATAGTTTCTTCAAACATCACTGGGGCGGGGGTGGCTCAGTCGGTAGCGCGCCAGGCTCGTAATCTGCAGTTCCCAGGTTCGAGTCCCAGCTGGGTCAGCGTTGAGATTTATCTCCGCAAAATTTCCCCGTCCTGCCCACGGTCAGTAGGGGACACCGATGGGCTTGAAAAGGCCGCCGTCCGTCGGATGGGACGTTAAGCCGTGGCCCCGTGTGCGGGAGAGCCATACCCTGTGCACGTTAAAGAACACGCTGGATGGCCTTGACGGGAGACTACCATCTGTCTCCCAACAGCTGTTCCAGTGGGTCCCCTCCCCCAACCTTCTCTGAGCCTTCGGGGTCCTTGTGGCCTGGCCATTTAGCCCATGGTGTGCAAAAAAGTGCTGCTCAGAGGTCAACAATCCAAACATCACTTATCATTTTTTGGACATTGTGTACAGTTGTTGTTGTCTTTTCATACATAGGTTTTTTGCACCTATTGTTTTTGTTTTACAATTTTATGGTCTTTATAGTTTTGTTATGGACGCTTTTTGTGTTTGGTTCTTAACTTTGATTGCGATTTAGAATGTTTTTTTTTTTATCTGTTTGTTCTTTTATCGTTTGTCTTGTTTGGCCCGGCACCTTAGTTGCCCTTGAGCCATAAAACCGAACCAGCCCAATCGGAGACAGTCAGGACCTGAAACCAAAGATCATTAATCATTGCTGCTGTTGAAGGGGAAAATCATTTTAATAGCAAAGTTCCGTTTTATTCGCAGGCAAGCAAAAGACTGGAGACTTCAGAATGAAATGAATTGGCTGAAAAAGTTTTGAAAATGACTGGGTTGCGACTGATCAGAGGTAGATATTGGGATCGGAGCACTAAAAGGATTGGAATCCTTTGTGAATCGAACATCCGAAATATTTAGAGATTGCTAGGCTTTATTTAGCAACAATTCTTTTAGCGTTGGCTAACAACTGGTGTTGAATAAATAATAATTTAAATGTCGCATCATTTGAACTGCTTGAGCAAACAGCCATTCCAATTGCAAATCTGTCCCTCTGGAACATCTTTGTTATTTGAAGTATATTCTCGCGCGGCGTTCAAGCATCGTCGAGTGCGGGTGCACTTGCTGCTTTGAATGTGTATGATGGGCTCTCGCTTTCCTCGCGGCGCTTTCCCCAAGTGACGTGGGAAACGCTACCGTCTCGCGGACGCAGAGAGCTCACGAGCCACTCGGGGGCGACTCCTGATGCCTGACAGCCTTGCGTTGTCAGCTGGCGAGTTGCTGCACATCTGGTCACGCGCGGCGTTGCCATGGCGACCTGGGCGACACTCCGCATCCACGCGGAGGAGGCGCGGCGGTGGGAGTTGGCGGCGCTCGAGGCACACAGCGTGATGGGGAGCCGGCCAAAGCGGCCGACGATGTTCTCTCTGGAGCCATTACATCCTCTTTGGTAAGAAGAGAAGAAAGAGTTGGGAGATTGACTCGTTATTTTTGTGTTTGGGAGGAGGAGAGCGGAACTGATCCCGAGTGCGGAACAGGTAGGTTGGGACTAGGCTGCTGGAAATGGCCGCTTCTCCCACCTGTTCGGCTAGCTCTGCTCCTGGGACGTCGAGGGAATCCACAGAAGCCGAAGCTCTCAGCGATGACAGCGGGGTGGATTTGCGGCCGCAGAGGAGGACAGTCCAGGGTCTACATCCAGAAGTGGTCGCCGAATCGCGCAGGAATAAGCGGAAGTCATCCGAACCGCGGAGAAGGAAAGATGTGCTGCAGATGAAGCGTTTCCGGTGGGATAGCGAAGAAGAGGAAGTGGGCAGTGACAGTGATGATGTGTTCGACGAGCACATCGATACCGAAGGAGAGAGACCGAGCAGTGGAGACAGCGGGTGTCAACTCGATCCCCGTCCTCAAACAGACACCGTCTCAATAGACAAACCGCCCAAACAGCAATGGAGGAGACCTCCGGTGAAACAAGAAACTCGCGTCAGCAACTCCCGAGAGAAAAGTTCTCCTCTCCGTCAATCAGTGATTCATAAACACGAAGGCTCTGTTCTCGCTTCGCCATCGACATCGACTCTGTCTTCCCAAAGGACCTCTGTGTTGTCCCCACCTTTATCGACGTCCAACAGTCTGATCAGGCCAAACGGAGCGCCGTCCGAAGCGACCGCACACAACGTCATCGACTCCAATATTTTACTGCATCAGCGGCTGTTGCCGGCTGACCTCAGTCACGACGAAGATCCAACAGTGACCTTTGATTCCCAGGACGCAGTGGACGCCGGGCAGGGTACGTCCGGTCTGCAACAGCGAACGGCTAGGTCAGTCGGCCGGCCACGGAATTACAAGAGCATGAGTAAGCAGAGACGCATCGAGGCGAACGCCCGAGAGAGGACAAGGGTGCACACCATCAGTGCAGCATTTGAAAGCCTCCGCCGAGCGGTACCGGCTTACGCACACAATCAGAAATTGTCCAAGCTAGCTATCCTGAGGATAGCCAGTGCCTATATCGTTGCTCTGGCCTGTCTCAACGATCAGGACTACAGCAGAGAGCAGAGCAGACCGACTCTTGCTGACTGTGTGGATCAGTGCACAAGGACAATTCAAGCGGAGGGCAAGACTCGACGCAGGACGAAGGTAGGAGCTCAGTTCTCTTCTTATTTTTAGCAATATCCTCTTCTAAAACGGATGGAATTGCTTCTCATATATGTCTCCATAGTTTTGATGGAGGGGTATTTTTTTTTCGGGAAAATAACATGGTCTTAGAAGCATTTTTTGTCTTGCAAAGCTTGTTTACTCAAGAAGGATGTTCTAGTGAAATCGGGAATACTATGAACTTTTTTTTTGTTATTAGTGGCGTATCCAGAAACTTGTTTCCAGTCTCATTTGGGGTACTCGACTCTCTGCTTTTCGAGAGCTGTCGTAGAATGGATATTAAAGCCTCCGGTATGCCACTGGTTTCATTATTCCATACTTTTTTGTTTCGAAATGACTACATTATTAGCAACTGGTGTATATTTATGTGAGTTTTTTTACTTATGCTTCGAATATTACATCGATTTGATTATTCTACAATAATAATAATAATAACATGTCGTTTTTACCTTGTGATTGCATCATCAGGGCTATTTTTCCATATTCAAAATATCAATTATAAATACACAGAGAATCTGTTGTCATAGAGATAAATAAATAATTTGTGAAAAAAAATGAGTTTTGCTGCTCATCGACAAAACTTATTTTATTTTTCAAAAATCATTTATTTCTATGTTTAATTTAGCTTGGAGAAGTGCAAGCTTGCATTTCTGTTTTGTTTCTTGAAAGTTCTTATAGAGATAAAAAAACAACAACTTTTTTTTTGTTCTCAGAATATCACAAAAGGATGAGTCAAAGTTTCGTCACAAAAGTAAAAAACCATTCAATTATTTCCAATCCCAAAATTTTAATAAAATGAAGAACCCGATGATGGGTTAATCTTGTATTATCAGAAAGCTTTCGATATTTATGAGCCTTTGAAAGGAAAACTAATGGACTAATGAGAAATAAATGCCCTCTCTATAAAACCAGTACAGATAAAATCGTGTAATCAGTTGGTTTTTCCATGATCAAACTATCAAATATTAGATTTTCAAATATCGAATATAATAAACTCTCGTAAGGAATAGTTTAAATTCCTTTCTTCGCCCCCCCCCCCCTTTCTACCCCAGTATTAGTTAATTTTGCGAATGGAAAAGACGATCTACTAATTGCGTTCTCGCAATTTCAGATAATTAATAAAAAGCATTTATTGAATCGACTTCATGAATTAATAAATTGAATATACACGAACTGAAAGTCTCGCCACCTGTCCTCCGAATAAAATAAGAAAACCGAGGTAAATGAGTTTGAAGATCTGGCTGCTTCGAAAAAGGTACTCTGCCTACCATTAATTTAAAGTGCTTGATTTTAAATTCTACATGTTCAGCGAAATAGCCGTATTTAGTAACATATATTAAATTAGCTATTATGAAGTAACTAATTGAATAAAACATTCGGTTCCTTTGGAGAAAATAAAACATAGACTCCCCACTTTTGCATGCTAATACACTCAGCCATCAAATTATAAGGTATGGTTCCATGTTATGTTAATAGCAACTCAGATACGGAGCTTAGCAACTTTGTAAATAAGCTTCTTATGAAAAAATGTGACTGATGTTAATTTAAAGATCTCAATCAGGGAGAATTTACCGAAGGCCGACTAAGCGGCCACTTAGGGCCGGGACTTAGAGGCCACCGAATCGTTCTGTGACTTTATAGTTATTTGTTTCTAAAAAAATCCATAGGGCCCCGAAATCATTCTGTGACGTTATAATTATTTGTTTCGTAAAAATGAATACGCCCCCTAAATGTTGTTCCGCTTAGTGCCCCTGGACCTGTAAATATGCAACTGATATCAATCAAAACTATTTCAATATCAATTTCGAAAAGTATGCATTCAGTATTTAAAGTGTTATGAAAGCTGAAACATTTAACAAGTTAGCAGGGTTCTGCAAGAAGAACAAAAAAAAAATCGAAATTGGTGAATATTGACAATTATTACGGGAACTGCTAAAAAAAAATGCTCCTAAGTAGTAAAGTTTAGTATAACGGTTATTGCTTTTTTTTCGTTTTAACTTCTAATATTTTAAACGTATTTACAATTGGAATATTTGTGGCCACTGGACTTATGGAAGTCTAAAAAAATCGTTGCCAGATATTTTTTCTGAATTCTGTAATCAATTCTGTGTTCGGATACTCTTTTGAGCGACTGTACATAATCAAATATATTATTTATTTAGAAAATAGATATTGTACTGTTTTTATTAATTTTAGAAGTAAACTGATATTGTTGCTATTAAATATTTCAATTTCGGTAACTTTAAATACCGAACGAGTAACGTTGAAAAATACAGACTGAAAAAGATCTGGTTGAGATCCTTAAATTATTTTCAATCACGTTTTTCAAAAAAAAATTTTTTTTGAAAGACGTTATTGAGATTTGTATCTGCGTTACAGTTAACATAAAATGAAACTGTTCCTAATAAAGTAGGATCCGAGTGTACGCTAGTCACATTAAAAATTTCTATCTCATATGGGTACAATGAATGGCTTATTAGCTCGAAGTTGCCATGACGACTGTCACAGACAAATGCGAAGGTCCCCCCTCCCCACTCGTTACTCATTTTTCCTGGAAGTGCCGGCGTCCAACACTTTGTGACTTCTGCCAAGGGTTGAGTTGTAAACTGCATAGAAAGAGCGAGTGATAACTCATTGGCGCAGCTGTCAAGGCGCTTTGCCTCTGTTTTGCTTACTTAAAGAAGAACTGCGCCCCATTCCTGTGGTTTGCCAGGGCATGACTCTTCACTTGTTGAAACTCTTCTCAACTGATCATCATTAAGCAAGTTGTCAGAATTGTTTCTCTTTCGAGGCTAAAGCGATGGAAGCAACAGCCTCGATTCGTCTCCAAGTGCCAGTGCAAAAGTACGGCTCACCTTTTGAATATCGATTTTAATTTTGGTATCGCATCACCAAACACAAGGAGCGATATCCGTTTAAGAGCAGTGCATTACGCTATTAAAGGCAGAGAAAGCTGCATATAACTGCGCATTTTGTAAATTAATCAGTTGCCTCCGTATTTGTAAATTAATTAGTCCATGAATGCAAGCCGTGCTTTAATCATTTTATTTAATCAAAAAAATTATTTATGGTACAAATGAATCGATTTAAGAATATGTTTGAGTGCGTAACATTTATTTTTTGCACAGCGGGCCAGATATATAAATAAATTAGCCCTCAAGCAGCTGCTTGCCACAGAGGTTTGATAGAAGCCATCGAGAAGATCCATGAAGGAGAGTCCACAGCAGAGAGACAAAACGAGAAACTCATTCGTCATCCGGGGCTCGAATTCTGGTTCCTTTAATCAGTAGCAAAGTTCGCTAACCACTCTGCCACCTGACGCCAGCTAGGTCATAAAAACCTCAAAAGGCTTTTAGAGCTGCGAAAAGAAAGGGAGAGGAGATCCAACTGGATATGTATTAATAGATAGATGACAACTCTCATCAAGAGCATCCAGTATATTCTGTAATGTGCACAGGTTGGTTTGCTTTTCTTTTGAAAGACGGCAGCCTATCCAGATACTTCGGTATTTTCTTTCTCAGAGAGGGCAGCACAGAGAAAGACGCATGCACATTGATAGATTCGAACCTGGGAACAACAGGACTGATAATCAGGCCTGAAGAAAATTTTAAATCCTCATTGAGAAACGTCAGAAAAGATTCAAATATAAAACAATAAAAAGCTTTGTTTTTTAACTGTCTGGCCGAGTGGTTAGCGCGCTTTGCTATTGACCTAAGGGACCTGGGTTCGAGTCCCGGGTAAGGCATGGCTGTTTGTGTCGTTTTTCTGCTGAGGGCCTGCCATCCTCTCAGACCTTCTACTATGGCATATAAACTGACAGGCTCCTGCCTGACCTCTGTGGCAAGCAGCTGCTTGAGGGGGTATTTATTTTATTTATTATTCTTCTCCTTTAACGCCAATTTTTGCCTTTTTTTCTAAAACTTTTGCTGACATTTTTAGCTCATATTTAAAAATTAAAAATAGCTATGGCCGAGTGGTTAGCACGCTTGACTACTGATCTAAGGGACCTGGGTTCGAGTCCCGGGTAAGGCATGGCTGTTTGTGTCGTTTTTCTGCTGAGGGCCTGCCATCCTCTCAGACCTTCTACTATGGCATATAAACTGACAGGCTCCTGCCTGACCTCTGTGGCAAGCAGCTGCTTGAGGGGGTATTTATTTATTTTTTGTACCTCCTTAAGAGGTAGCTGTAGCATGATTTAGCTCCTAGACCAATTTTTATTGAGATTGTAAAGTATCAAAATAATTTCCTAACATAACAAAAAACTGCTGGTAAATTATATTTTTAAATCAGAAATCAGAAATTATCCACGAGAACTAATATAATACATGTTTTTTTTTATTCTTCCTTCTACATTTTTTCCTCGTCTCTGTCGTGAGTAAAATTCTCCAAAGGGATGCCTCCTGATCCTCGGGTGAATTTTGATTGTGTTAATTCTTCAAATGGTTTTCAAAATATAACATTTTTCACAATAATCCACGTGTAAAACTATATAATTCTAATTGTGGAGCATTTTACGTTCAAGCATTCATAATTTATATGAAAACGACTGTGTTTGGATATTAATATTTTCGAACATTAAAAGCTTCTTAACTGTTTTTAACATCTTTTATTCACAAACTCGAAAATTTATCGCATATTTTCATGTAAATAAGATATTTCCCGAAAATGCGAAATGATAGTAAGAAGTTTTCGGGTTTATCAGGTTTTTCCTTGGGTTTTATGTTATTTTAAGTATTAGTCATTTTTTTCTTAATTATGCACTCCTGAAAGTTAAAGAAGGTTTTTAGATATATCAGTGACTTTTCTCGGTTTCTATGCACATTTTAGTTCTGATATTTGATTTCCAAGTTTAGTCCATTTAAAGTTTGGGTGGCCGAGTGGTTACCGCGCTTGGCTATTTGATCTAAGAGACCTGTGTTCGAGTCCAAGATAAGGCATGGACGTTTGTGTTGTTTTTCTGCTGAGGTCCTGCCATCCTCACAGACCTTCTACTATGGCATATAAACTGACAGTCTCCTGTCAGACCTCTGTGGCAAGCAGTTGCTTGAACGGGTATTTATTTTGTTATACACTCAATCAGTGAATTTGTATTCACTTCAAATGGAGATAGAGCGCGGCTAATTTTTGCTGGGTAGGTAAACTGGTTTTGTCGCCGAATCTTCCTTTGAAGTGAATACGAAATCAGTGAATGGTTTCACAATCTGGATGCTTTAGTTTTGATTTTTATATTTTAGAGTGCTGATAGGAAGATAGGTTTTTTTTTCAAATTTCAGGTTATAAATTTTTACTTTTTCACAAAAAGCACCTGTCGTAGGAACTGTTGCATTGACTATTTTGTCCTTATAAAGCTTTCATTTGACGTAATAAAAAAATAAAATACATATTCCCTCAACAACTGCTTGCCACAGAGGTCAGATAAGTGACTCAGCTTAATACGCCTTAGGAGTAGCTCTGTGAGGATGGAGGGACCTCAGCAGAATCCATGCTTTACTTGGGGCTCGAATTGATCAGTACTCAAGCAAGCTAACTACTCGGCCACGGGACGGCCTCAGTAGTATCAAGTACATCCACGGTGGAAGTGGTTTCCCACTAGTGCTTTCCCCTCTATGACATCACTGTCCACACCCCCTATGACGTCACTGACCACGCCTCCTATGACGTCGCTGACCACGTGCCTTATTAATAATTCATAATTAATTAATCCCCCTTATTAAAAAACCCTTTATTAAAAATTTCTCCCCCTTATTAAAAATCCTTCCTTCCCCCTTTTCCTGGCGCCATCTGGTGACTATGAGGAGCACTATTTTCGAAAAAAAACCCCTATTTTAACTCTAATTTCCCGATTTTTGACTCCCCTTTATTAAAAATTTCTCCCCCCTTATTAAAAAACCCTTACCCCACCCCCCTTAACCCCTGGCGCCATCCGGTGACTATGAGGAGTACTATTTTTGGAAAAACCCCTATTTTAACTCTAATTTCCCAATTTTTCAGCCAACCCGTCATTAAAGACCCCTGGTTAACCCACCTATATTTTAAGCCCTCCTTCTCGAATAGTCCCGATTTTTCTTTATTCCAGACCCCCTGTTGACCCACCTATATTTTAAGCCCTCCTTCTCGAATAGTCCCGATTTTTCTTTATTTCAGACCCCCTGTTGACCCCCTATATTTTAAGTCCCTTAATCTCCGAATAAGTCCCTTACCAACTAAATTTCGGGTGGCAACGATCGGTTGTTGCAGTGATAAGTACTTTGCCCTGTGTCATGCGTTCTTTGATCGTATCGCGTGTTTATCCGATGAGGTGATGTGTAAAAGTTACAGTTCTGGCTGTATATAACGGATGAAAAAGATTTAGCATTTATGCTGAACTACGTGTTATAGTCGGCAGCATGGATTTTGGTCATTTTTGGACGAGTGATAAGGACTCTGGCTACGACTGAGATCCACAACACTTCAGCATGCGTATTCGTCGGTTGTTACGTCGACCTGTGGTTGTGCCTCCTCCACCCCTGGCGCCAACTGTTAGAATGGAACTATGCCCTAGACCTAGTGGTCCTATGCTACAGGCCGTTCTTGTGGACGATGACACACCACCAGCACCTACAAGACTACGAGGGCCTTTGGTTATGAAACCGCCTGAAACCTGGCCCCCAGGACTGCCGCAGAACGTCGTTCATGCTCTGAGACGTAAACGGCAGAGACGTCTGTAGTCGTGCCTGTGTGAAGTCGCCAAGCGTTTGTCTTCCAGTATTCGAACTAGTGCAGTTTCCGAGTGGTTGTGAAAACATGCAGAATATCTGTATGGTTCTAGATCTCGACGGTTTCCGTGTAAATGGTCGTTTCCTAGTTCGTGAACTTGGATATGCAACTCTGAACGGGAAATGCGGTGTGTATCGGTTCAATCTTCGGCATCACCAAGCTTTGTCGGTAAAGCACAGGAAGACCGTCAACTAAGTGTCTAAATATGTGTTAGGTCTACCCTTTCATCCTCTGCGTAGCGAAAAGGTGTGGTCGTTAGATCACGTTCCTAACATCGTGAAATATGCTTTACAAACTTGCACGTACTGAAGAAGCTACTGTGGTAGGTTACAAAGGAGGTACTGTGGAAAGAATTCTCTTGCAGCAATTAAATCTTCCCAACGTTAATCTTGAACTTTACGGATGTCCCAAATATTGTGATCTCCCAAAAGTTTCTGATTTCTAGTGTGGATATCACACAGGAGAGGGAGTCCACTGCTCTTTAGCCGAAACAGCTAACACCAATTATATAAAATAATTGTAACCTTATATAATGTGTCTGTCTTTTCATCCTATGTCATTTTAGTCTTGGTATGGATAGGAGAAAGGTGTTAGCTAGTGCGGGTACGATTTTTTTTAGAAAGTAGTGATCTGGCAACCTTCGTGTACAGTACACGAAGGTTGCCAGATCACTAATTTCAAAAAAAAAAAATCGTTGCCAGATATTTTTCTGAATTCTATAATCAACCATAGTGTTCGGATATTTTTTTGACCGACTGTACATACTGGGCAAGCAAATGTGTTTGACCAGTATAACAGGACTATAGGTTATGTCAAAAGCAAACCAATTATCAGTCAGGGAGGGAGGGCATTACTCGAGGTAGGCCACATCAGTCTTCTTTACTAATTCATTTGACACCAAAATCGTAACTTTGTGGGCCCTCGCTTTCGGCAGATATAATGGAAGAACAACTTTCATATTTCCCCTTTACGATGGAAGCCACACCATCCATATGGAACCAATACTTATGGGCCATATGGAACCAATACTTATGGGCCATATGGAACCAATACCTATGGACCATATGGAACCAATACTTATGGGCCATATGGAACCAATACTTATGGGCCATATGGAACCAATACTCATGGGCCATATGGAACCAATACTTATGGGCCACATGGAACCAATACTTATGGGCCATATGGAACCAATACTTATGGGCCATATGGAACCAATACTTATGGGCCATATGGAACCAATACTTCTTTAAAGTTTAATCAATTGCTGAGGTAAATTCTTTAGATTCATTACTATTATGAAATATTTTAACTTCCATAACTCTTCAGATATTTTACGAATATTATTGAAAAACCAGATTTAAATAGATTTGATTATGATCGTACTAAATAATTATTATAAAAATTAATGAATAAAAATTTATCTTCAGTCACGTGTTTTCATTAAATACATTTTTTAAAAGTTATAGAACTTTGACGTTAGATCGCCATTTGCATAACATGAAAATTCTCTAATATTTTGTTAAAGCTCTGAATATCATTACATGTAAATTATCACTGTGAAACGAACCTGATTGAAAATAAGGCTCTGTCCCCGGAGTAAAGAATCCCAAGAGTTGAGGAGGTTTAACTCTTTCTCATAAGTTTGCTGTCATATGATGTTATTATATTGACAGCTTCCTGTCATTAACCCATTTGATAAGTAGCTGCCTAAGAAAAAGTTTTTTTATAGACTTTGTAGCAGGCTTCGACCTAGAATAAAATAGGGGGAATGACGCAATCGAGCCATACAAAAGTAAAAGGGGGGGGGGGGGAAACAAGAGGCTGAATTTCAATAATAATTGTATTTATGGCTGTCTTAGAATAGGTAGATTAATATACGTAGGAACTTAAGGCAAATAGATTCACTTATTTGTGAGTAAATATCTTAAATTTCGACCCCTGACCTTGATCGTCATCCGAGGAGGTTGCAGCTTTGTTGGAACTTTAAGGGGTCGAAATATTAGGATATTTACTCACAAGTAAGTGAATCTATTTGTCTTAAATTGTTACGTATATTAATCTGAATTTCCATTGCAGTGTAACATTTCCATCTCCGTTTTAGAGGACTTTAAAACATTTGTCTAGAAATATTTTTGAAATATACACTAATTTAATAATATTTCGCCTCCATTACCCTTACTTGCATTCTCAGAGGGGGGGGGGTTCTCTTTTCCCCCCTAGATCGGGTCCTGCTTTGTAGTACGTTTATTAAAGACAGATTCTTTAAGATTGAAAAATTTCTAGATTTCTTTTCAATAGGCCAAAGAGGCTGAATCTCTACGAACACCCATTCTGGCACCTCCCTTCCTCATCACCAATAAGGACATTCTCCGTTCAGCAGTAAATTTTCTGTTCGAGCAAAGCCACCGCTATTTCGGTACCCGGTGATGTAATCAAAACGAAAATGCCGACGACAACCACTTGCCGCCACTGTTCCCTCGGCATCTGAGAAACCTAGGGGGACGGAGCAGGGGAGACTGGCATGTCGAGAGGGGTGGGGGATGAGTGAGGGGGAGAGGAAGGGAGAGACATCTTCGTTTTAACCTGTAGCAATGCGCAGAGTAGCCGACGGGTGAGGGGGGCGCTTAGAGCGCACTGACGACTGGGCGTAACCTGACACCCCCAGGCAAGTCCTCGCCGGCGCCTTACTCGGCGGGAGTGCTGTGTGGCCACGCTTGGACCAGAGCTTCTAATGACAAATGGAATGATGCTGGCCGTGCTGCCATCTCTTGGCACAGTGAGTTATGATAAGGGATTGTGGCCAGCTTCCCTTTCTGCGTCCCATGGTGAGGAATTACAAGCCTCACTAAGCCATTAAAGAGATAGGGAACTGGATTTGGCAATCTGTCCTATTTCCAGTTTATAGATCTTCCTCTGTGGAAGATAAGCGAGGCAGTCATCCGTTTGTTTAGACATGTCTGAAGTGATATTCGAAGAATTTTTCAATTCAGTCGCATTAGAAGAAAGGGTTCTAGAAATTTTCCTTTTACAAATTCGAGTTAATGGTCATTTAAATGAAAGGAACTAAAGCCCTGAAGTTTGGCGTATGTATATGTCCACAACGGTCATTTGCATTCCCACCCAACGAATTTGAAAGGATGCATGCAAGGGCAGATTGGGCCGCCGGAACACCAGGCAATATCCGGTGGGCCGGCCATATTTGGGCCGCTTGACGCAAACGTTTCAGGCTTATAGGGATAGCAACCTAGTAACGTGTTGAACCGCTCTGGCCCTGATAACGGCTGCCACACGACGAGGCAAGGACTCCACAAGCTTGCGTAAATGTTCCACAGGTATGGCGACCCATGCATCCTCCAGAGCTGTCCACAATTCTCTCAAGGTCATCGCTGATGGGACATGGGCCCGAACACTCTGCTCGACGGTATCCCAAAGATTTTCGATGGGATTTAAATCTGGGCTTCAAGTTGGCCAATTCAAGAATGCTCCTGCAACTATGCAGTAGCCAACCTGGACCTGTGAGATGAACAATTGTCTTGCTGGTAGACGCCATTAATGAGTGTAAATGATGGGTGATTATTAATGGGTGTAAATGGTCAGACACTGAGTTCTACGTACCGGGATGCATTGAGAATCGTCGGTACTCGTAACAAAGGTCCCACAGACGTCCCCTCTGTGAAATGCATCTAAATCCCGCTCCTTTTCCATTATGCTTCTCACGATGAATGTTTGGGGAAGCCAAAGCTGACAGCTATAATGACCAGAGTTTCAGCCACGCATGCGCGCAATTGCGAGACTTGCGGTACTGAATTTGGATAATGTCTACTATCCCTAATTCAATGGCATTTCAGTGTAAAATCTTCTCTTCAGTGTTTTGCTTATTAATACGTCACTATTTCCTTTTTTTATTTTCATCTTCGTAAAACATATCCACAGTTTAAATTTTCTTTCAACAATAAGCAATGCACTCCATTGTTTGCCTCCGATTATCATTCAGATGCTCTCACCTAGTAATTGAAGTTTAGGGATACGGGGATCTGATAGCCATAAAGCAGCTGCGAAGGATGAAAAACAGAAAATCGGAGAGGACGAGATAAACACCACACAAGAACAAATGCGGCAGTCTCAATAGACCAAAAAGTGAAAACAGGGGTTTAACTTTCACGGGTTGTTGGGTTGGGTTGTTTTACCTCTGAGCGACACTTTTTTGCACACCATGGGCTAAATGGCCAGGTCACATGGACCCCGAAGGCTCAGAGAAGGTTGGGGGAGGGGACCACTGGAACAGCTGTTGGGAGACAGATGGTAGCCTCCCGTCAAGGCCATCCAGCGTGTTCTTTAACGTGCACAGGGTATGGCTCTCCCGCACACGGGGCCACGGCTTAACGTCCCATCCGACGGACGGCGGTCTTTCCAAGCCCATCGGTGTCCCCTGCTGACCGTGGGCAGGGCGGGGAATTTTGCGGAGGTAAATCTCAACGCTGACCCAGCTGGGACTCGAACCTGGGAACTACAGATTACGAGCCTGGCGCGCTACCAACTGAGCCACCCCCGCCCCAACTTTCACGGATTTAAAATCCCAGATGTCTTACAATTACTCCTCGGGAATCATTTAACCATGCGGAGAGGGTTGAATACGTGGAGAATGGACTTCGTAGATTGTTTTCTGACAAGATGCAACCACGATGTTGTCCGAAAAACACTGATCCACTGATCGTTGCTAGAAGGCAGATTTTCTCCCTTGGTTCTCCATAGTGATCCTTTTAATCTTGAATAGCAAGGTAATTTCACTAAGTGGTAGACTTCAAATTTCCAGAAATTGTTTCCTTGATGGAGGATGTGTTCTCAACAGCTAACAGAAGTCAGATATAATGACGATAACTTTCAGGAACTGATTATTTAGGGGCGGGGGTGGCTCAGTCGGTAGCGCGCCAGGCTCGTAATCTGTAGTTCCCAGGTTCGAGTCCCAGCTGGGTCAGCGTTGAGATTTATCTCCGCAAAATTCCCTGCCCACGGTCAGTAGGGGACACCGATGGGCTTGGAAAGGCGGCCGTCCGTCGGATGGGACGTTAAGCCGTGGCCCCGTGTGCGGGAGAGCCATACCCTGTGCACGTTAAAGTACACGCTGGATGGCCTTGACGGGAGGCTACCATCTGTCTCCCAACAGCTGTTCGAGTGGTTCCCCTCCCCCAAACTTCTCAGCCTTCGGGGTCCATGTGATCTGGCCATTTAACCCATGGTGTGCAAAAAAGTGCCGCTCAGAGGTAAATCAACCCAACTGATTATTTATGGCGCATGAGAGGGTGTTGTGCAAAGAGATGAATTATGGCGCACGAGATGAAAGTGGTGCAAGAGACAACATGGTGGGTGGGAAAGTGATTTACTCTTAAGACACATGTGAAATAGAATAAAAATCTTTCATTGATGGTAACTGTTTTTAACCCCATATCGTGAACAGTCAAGTCAACATTATACATGAAAAAACATTCTGGAAACAGGAAATGAGGATTGCAAAGCAGCATAAAGGTAATTACTGTGACTTTTCTGATTTCTTTCAATAGATTTGTTTTTGTGCTCTTTTGTCTTTGCATAAACAGAATAAGTGTTTTTTGCAAAACTCTGATCGTAATTTATGCTATCATATGAAATATTTTTCACTCATTATTTGGGTTCTCACTCTATTTTTTATAACATTGTCCAAGTAAAAAATTCATTATTAAAAGCCACATCTATTGAAGACTGGATTTACTGAGATTTTCACGAGATTTTTGATAAACGCCAAACCATTTTATACTGTCTTGATTTTTTCCCCCTAGCAGTCTTTCGTAAATCAAAGTTGATAAAATGTACACATTTTTTTTTATAAAGAACCTTTCTTGCATTATATAGGCCTAAAATCCAGAATAGACAAAAACGTTCATTTGCCATGAATTTTGAAACATATGAGATCGAATCTTATCTTTGTGAGTTCACTTTCTGTCTTCATTTTTGAGTTTTGTCTTAGTCGTTTTGGGGATGAGGTTCCAAAATTGTAGGATCCACGTTCTCCCACGTTCCAAAATTGCAGGATGTCAAAAAAATTAAGATTTTGTGAATTTTGGTGTGCAATGATTTATTTTCGTCTTGTTTGTTATATGTTCTTTTAAACTTATTAGAATTCAATAGAAAAATTGCGCTTGCATTTTTCATTTCCGTCACCATTTATTTTATCCTCTCCTCCCCTAAAACCAACGTTGAGATTTATCTCCGCAAAATTCCCCGCCCTGGCCACGGTCAGTAGGGGTCACCGCTGGGCTTGGAAAGACCGCCGTCCGTCGGATAGCCGTTGCCCCGTGTGCGGGAGAGCCATACCCTGTGCATGCTGGATGGCCTTGACGGGAGGCTACCATCTGTCTTCCAACAGCTGTTCCAGTGAGTCCCCTCCCCCAACCTTCTCTGAGCCTTCGGGGTCCATGAGACCTGACCATTTAGCCCATGGTGTGCAAAAAAAGTGCCGCTCAGAGGTAAAACAACCCAACCTCCATTAAATCGTTTCTTGTTATACACCTGTTGTGATTTTTACTTTTTGATTTTTACTTTGTGATTTTTACTTTTTGATGTATCAGGTAGGAAACAAACCCGAAGCATTTTGTCGTTCGTTTAATTTTTTACGCCCTCTATTCGTCCGCTGCTCATGCTTTATTTAAATCCAGTGATTTAATTCTTTCTAAGTAAAACATCGTCCCGTAGTTATAAAAAAAAAATCTGAAAACAATAATTATTTCCAGACTGCAATTTCAGTATGAGAAATGAAATGTAAAATTTTAAAATTCCTCTGCAAAATTGTGTGCTCTAATCTAGCTAAAGTGAATATCATTTTTGTGTTTACACATTTTTAAATTGAAGAAAAAAATCTAAGTACGATCATATAAAACCAAAATTCCCTGAAGAGGGTTGAATTCTCGTGTGGTTTTCGTTTAAGTTTCATCGTTCTATTTGAGATGATATGTTTGCTTCATTTACATAATTCACTCGAAATATGTTATTCTGCATTAGAACAAAATGAAAATCCGATTTTCTAGGATGACTTAAATTGCTTAAATCTGAAACAAACTTAAATATATATATATTTACAACAAGTAGAGCAAAAAAAAATGCAAGCTCTTTTTTTTAATTATTTCACTATTAATTATTTCCTATTTCACTGAAAACGGAGTCCAAAATTTGTTGAAATTTGAGAAAAATGTGGAAATAAATTTTCGACATTTCCCACCTGAATATTTAACGTAATTTTTTTTTATTTTTACAATATGAACAGAAGACAGTTGCCGGGTTTTTTGTTTCATCAGTAGCGAAGCGCACTAGCTATTCGGCCGTCGGGAATAAAAGGATTATTTGCCCCAAGGGTGAGATATTTCAGTGAAATTTTAAAGCTTTTAAATTCAATCGTTTAAAGTAAAAGTGGGATCTGAAAAGACGCTTTTTATCTCATTTTCAAAAAAGCGAGAAGATGTTTTCACTTTGTCGTTCTTCTCTCTGTCCGTCTGTTTGTTTGTCCGTCTATCTGTAAAAAGCCAACATTTTTGTTTTTAGAGATAAATTAAAAGTTCTTTTTTGAGTTCGATAGGCATTAATGAAATTTTAAAATTCGCATTTTTCGGATCTCCCAAAAGTTTAAATTGTGCCCCTAACGGTGGACAAATTGAAAATTGCGATATTTTAAACGAATATTGCAAACGATGTACTTATGCTAGAAATTCGAAATTTAGGTTGTGTTGTGTTGTTGTTTTACCTCTGAGCGGCACTTTTTTGCACACCATGGGCTAAATGGCCAGGTCACATGGACCCCGAAGGCTCAGAGAAGGTTGGGGGAGGGGACCCACTGGAACAGCTGTTGGGAGACAGATGGTAGCCTCCCGGCAAGGCCATCCAGCGTGTTCTTTAACGTGCACAGGGTATGGCTCTCCCACACACGGGGCCACGGCTTAACGTCCCATCCGACGGACGGCGGCCTTTCCAAGCCCATCGGTGTCCCCTACTGACCGTGGGCAGGGCGGGGAATTTTGCGGAGATAAATCTCAACGCTGACCCAGACTGGGACTCGAACCTGGGAACTACAGATTACGAGCCTGGCGCGCTACCAACTGAGCCACTCCGCCCCTGAAATTTAGGTGCTGTAATGTGAAGGTCATGAGGTTTACGTAGGCAACAATGAGTTTATTGCTTACACTCGGGTGGTTGCAGCTTTTTTTTTTATAAAGAAACAATTGTTTATTTTTAAAAATGGATTGAAAACCCTTTTATACATCGAATAGGTGTTGAAGAAATATTACGATTCGCACTTTACGAATCGCAAAAAAAAAAATTGAAAGTTCGCCCTCTAACACGAAAGAATTTGAAAATTTCAAACTTTTAAGCAGAAATTGCAAACGATGTATTTAATCTAGAAATATTGAAATTTTGATGGTAGATTGTGAAAGTCACGTAGTTTGCATCTGCAACAATAATTGTCCCCTTATACCCAGGGAGTGGGAAACATTACTATTTTGTATTAAGAGATATTGGTAAATTATACTTCTTGGGATTGGTACTAATAAAATATAGTTTGCATTTTTTTAATTCGTTAGGTAGTTTTAATTGCATCATTAGAGGGCACTAAAAATTAATTAAATTTACGGAATTAAAGAAAAATATCTTTTTTTGTTGTATTCTAATAGAATACTAAAAAAAATTTTAAGTACCCCCCCCCCTCAAGCAGCTGCTTGGCACAGAGTTCTGATAGGAGCCTATCAGTTTAATACGCCATTAGTAGATCCTCATCAGAAAGACAACACAAACAAACACAAACCTTACCCAAGTCCCTTGACCAGTAGCCTAGCACGCTAATTATACTCGGCCATGGGACGCCATTGTAATTTCCCAGTAATTTAGTAGTTCGAATTAAACCTTTTAAAGAACTTCATTCTTTGAAAATGAGATTCCACTATTTGCCAAAGGCGGCATTCGTTGTTCTAGTTTAAACTTTCAATATTTTTACTCTAAAAAGGGGCAAACATGCATAAACCGGGCTCACCAACCGCAGCTTATAAGACAACTAATAAATATATTCAATCTGGCTCATTTTTTTTCTAATTTTTTGACAAACATAACTGGACGCTTATGCCAATTCACAATACTCATTAAAAATGTACATTTTTTTTAATAAAGATATATTCCTTATTGCTTAAAAATATTTTTTGAATTGCAATTCATTATTAATTTTGAAATGTCGCCGAGTGGTTAGCGCGCTTGGCTGCAAATCTAAGGGACCTGGGTTCGAGCCCCGGGTAAGGCATGGACGTATGTGTCGTTTTTCTGCTGAGGTCCTGCCATCCTCTCAGACCTTCTACTGTGGCATATAAACTGACAGGCTCCTGTCAGACCTCTGTGGCAAGCAGCTGCTTGAGGGGGTATTTATTTATTTTTTATGTTTTCGCTTTTAAAAAGATAATTTTTGCTGCGGTTCTTTAAGAACTTTCCTTAGTGGCTCTTCACCTAATTTGAGTTGGATGCAACTGATCTACACTATACTTAAAGTATGAAAGAAAAGGAGGTTGAAGAAATAAGTTTTCGTATTTTGAAATTTAATCATTTTACTGAAAATATGATGTGAAAATGACTATTTTTATATATTTTTCCAAATTTTAGATGAGTTTTTCTTCTAGAAGAAATTAAAATAAAACGAAAGTTTGCGAAAAAGATTTATTGCTTTGGTTTCATTTCATTTACAGAAATTATGGAACAAAAATGGAAAAGTAAAAACCTGTTAGTCAATTAAGCTTTGATCTAAAAATCATCACAAATGATAAGAGAACATTTTGAACTTCTTAATGTTTTATAAGTGGTCTCATTATTACTCATAGTTAAAAAGTTATGCATATTGGCGAAACGGTTTGTTGCAAAAATCAGTTTTATTTCTTTTTGATTCATTTCGGTAAGGTTGCAGTTGCGGTTTGTTACCTGTGAACAGCACTTTTTTGCACACAATGGGCTAAATAGCCAGGTCATAAGGACCCTGAGGGCTCAGAGAAGGTTGGGTTAAGGGAACCCACTGGACAGCTGTTAGGATACAGAAGGAAGCTTCCCGTCAAGGCCATCCAGCATATTCTTTAACGGGTACAAGGAACGACTCGCCCGCACACGAGGCTGTCTTAGCATCCCATCTGATGGATGGCGGCTTTTCCAAGCCTATCGGTGTCCCCTACTGACCGCAGGCAGTGAGTTTTCAAGAGATAAATCTCAACGCTAGCCCAAACGGGACTCGAACCTAGGAATTGCAGTCATTAAGGCCCTTGCAAATGTATAGTTAATAGTTCGACCCGTGCAAACGTAATAGCAAATGGGTTAAAAGCAGGCCCGTGCAAATGTATAGTTAATAGTTCGCTTACTATAACAGTTCGTTGATTTTACCCCTGAGAAACCTAGTTTGCTGCACAGTGGAAGTTCTCGACAATAGTAATTATTGAAGGCGGGATTTGACTCAATCGGTAGTGTGCCAGGCTTCTAATCTGTAGTTCCCAGGTTCGACTCCCACCTGTTTCCAACGTTGAGATATATCTCCGTTAAATCTCTCTCCTGCCCTCTAGGAGAAAGTGGACACCGATGGGCATGAAAAGGTCGCCGTCATCCGTGGGTTGGGGCATGAAACCGTAGACCCGTGTACAGAAAAGCCTTGCTGTGTTCATGTTAAAGAACATGCTGGATATCTCCTAATAGCTGGCCAGCGGATTCCCTTTCCTAACTTTCTCTGATCCCTTGGAGTCTTTGTGACTCTGCCAATTAGCCCATTGTGGGTAAAAAAGTGTCGCTTAGAGGTAACCCAAATCAGTAATTCATAATCTGATTCCAGTTTCGAGTTTCAACTGTGTCTGAGTTGAAATTTCCTCCGCTAACCATACTCTGTCCCTGGGGAGAAAAAAAGGAGGTACCATTGGTCTTGGACAATGCCACAGTTCATGGGATGAGACGTTAAGTCACCGCTTGTGCTGAGGAACTATACGTTCTGTACGTTAAAGAATACGATCCATCTCACTCCTAATAAGTGCCCAGCGGAGGCCCAGTGGGGTCCTTCTGATCTAGATATTTGTCCTATTGTGCACAAAAAACTAAACTCCTGAGTCTCCCATTCATTTAGTATTTAACATCTATTACTTGAGTTTGTTGTATTCCTTTCAATACTTTTCATAAATTTGTGAGATATTTCCTTATAAGAGTTGCTTTCTTCAGTTCACAATAACTAACAAAGTTTCAACCACCAAACTCACTTTTAAAAGGACTTAATGTTTGATTCCTTAGTGTTCTTCGCCTATGAATTTCGGTGTCAGTTGTGATTTTTACACATGAAAGTGTCATCTTCCACCATAATTGGGTCCAATGCTCAAAGAATGATCCATATTAAAAATGATAGGATATTTGGAAATATCATTAAACGAAGGTGATATAGATATACTGATTTGTCACCGATACTTCTGCAAGTAAAGAAATTTTTTCAGAGGAAGTTTTATAGAGGCTAAAACACTTAGGTAGAGTAGTTTAGTTCATTAGCTCAACTAACTTAATAATAAAACTGGTGGAAATTGGCTTAACTGCTTACTGAAACTGGTGGAAATCGGCTCGACTATCTTACGGAAACTGGCGGAAATCGGCTCGACTGTCTTACTGAAACTGGTGGCAATTGGCTCGACTAGCTTACTGAAACTGTCGGAAATCGGTTCGACTGGCTTACTGAAACTGGTGAAAATCTGCTCGACTAGCTTACTGAAACTGGCGGAAATCGGTTCGACTGGCTTACTGAAACTGGTGGAAATTTGCTAGAATGGCTTACTGAAACTGACGGAAATCGGCTCGACTGGCTTACTGAAACTAGTGGAAATCGGCTCGACTGGCTTACGGGAACTGGTGGAAATCTGTTAGAATGACTTACTCAAAGTGGTAGAAATCGGCTAGACTGGCTTACTGAAATTTGTGGAAATCGGTTAGACTAATAGTGATTCACAAGTATCTCAAATATAACTGGCCTTTTGTATATTTATCATTCGAAGCGGGGAATCTGCAGACACGCACTTGGGTATAGTCAGGCTTGATCTAGAAAAAAAAAAAGGTTAGGCCAAACGACTGAACTGAGCCAGAAAAAAAATTAGTGGGGGGGGGGGGGGCAGGAAACAGGATCGCCATTCAGTATACAATTTCTCTTTATTAGCACTTCATATATCTTGAAGCATATTTAATAAGTATATTATGCCTTTTTCTGAATCTACTGCTAGTCGGTACTTGACATAAAACTTAGTAGGAAAAAACATATTTCATAAATTGAAAGCATGTCCTCCTTTTAGGACACTGGCATCTGATATCCCTCACTGTAGCCCAATTCTAACATTGTCCTGTTTGACATTTTCTGCCCACTTCATCCTAGGTCTCCCCTTCTTTCTGAGGCCTTTAGGCACACTGTTCATAACCCTATTCTCCAATCTATAATTATTCATACGGGCAACATGGCCAAACCAACGGAGTCTCTCTCTGCACAATATGCTGCTCAAAAGAGGTTGCCGACTGCTTTCCCGAACCTCATTATTACTTACAAAGTTGAACTACCTAATACCCAAGATACTGCTTAAACATCTAGAATCAAAAGCATCAAGTTTCCTGTTATCTTGTTTACAAAAGGTCCAAGTTTTACTACCATAACTAACCCTAGAGAGAACCAAACTATTTTAAATTCTAATTTTAGTCTTTAGTCTATTTCTCGAACATAAGTTTAATTATTTTTCGCCTCCATTTCGAAGCTCATAGTAATGGTTCTCAAGTGATCATAAATAACGACCACACCTGATCGAAAATAACAGAATAATATATCGAATTTCTAATTTATTATTATTAGAATTTCTAGAGTAAATTCAATCAACCTATAAACAATCCAAAGCAAAAACTTGATTAGGTTTTGTAGAACATATTTCATTAACAATTCAAATAATAAATTTAAAATCAATTTAAAAAAGCGAAAATATAATAATGACAACTAATTAACAGTTCATAATGATAATTAATTAATAGTTGAATTGATATGATGATAATAATAATAAATACCCCCTCAAGCAGCTGCTTGCCACAGAGGTCTGACAGGAGCCTATCAGTTTATATGCCATAGTAGAAGGTCTGTGAGGATGGCAGGCCCTCAGCAGAAAAAGGACACAAACAGCCATGTCTTACCCGGGGTCCTTAGATCAGTAGCCAAGCGCGCTAACCACTCGGCCATGGGACGGCTGATAATAATAACAGATGATTTAATAAACGACGACAATGATAAACATAAGAGCAGGGCAATTATCATCCCTATGAAACGTCACAAACAATACATATAATAAAGTAGAGGAAACACATCCAATCTAAACACCAAAATTATGTTATCAAATGGGGGGGGGGGGCTCAGTCGGTAGCGCTCCAGGCTCGTAATCTGTTGTTCCCAGGTTCGAGTCCCAGCTGGGTCACTGTTGAGATTTATCCCTGCAAAATTCCCCGCCCTGCCCACGGTCAGTAGGGGACACCGATGGGCTTGGAAAGGCCGCCGTCCGTCGGATGGGACGTTAAGCCGTGGCCCCGTGTGCTGGAGAGCCATACCCTGTGCACGTTAAAGAACACGCTGGATGGCCTTGACGGGAGGCTACCATCTGTCTCCCAACAGCTGTTCCAGTGGGTCCCCTCCCCCAACCTTCTCTGAGCCTTCGGGGTCCTTGTGACCTGGCCATTTAGCCCATTGTGTGCAAAAAAAGTGCCGCTCAGAGGTAAAACACCCCAACCCAAATTCACCTCTGAGCTCTATGTGGACGAGGGTTGTCATCTATAAAAATGAATTCTGACCAATGGCACCTTTAAAAAGTCTCACATAAGGCTCTAGGATCTCGTCTTTGTATCTAGGGTAATATCAATGCATTCGGCCTTGACGGGAGGCTACCATCTGTCTCCCAACAGCCGTTCCAGTGGGTCCCCAACCTTCTCTGAGCCTTCAGAGTACTTGTGACCTGGCCATTTAGCCCATGGTGTGCAAAAAAGTGCCGCTCAGAGGTAAAACAACCCAACGTTATCTAAATCAAAGGAATTTAATTTCTTTTTTTCCTAAATTTAAAATCGAATTTAATGAAGCCTGTGTAAAATATAACTTTCTATGGAATGGCAACCGGTCTTGACCGGAATATTTTTCTGATCTTAAACCCGATAACACAATTCGAACAACAATCCCGCGTCGCATCCTCTCTTCCACGGAAAAGGATAGGAAACGAGTCTACTTAACCGGAAAAACTGAACTCTGTTCAGTAATTTCTTTCTGCGATTGGCCTTGGGGGTACAATTAGTTAAGTTTGAGCAAAGTGGCAATGCTTTTAGAGCATTATCACAATGACAAATCCTTGCAGTCCCACCTGTGCCAGTTTGGCGAAACTGATAAATTTTGGGGGAAGTGATTGAGAACGGATAGTTGTTGAGTAGATGCGTTGTATGGGAAGCGAAAGTGAGACTTTTATGGTGGGGAGGGGCGTGGGGGAGTAATTCTGTACTAGATGACCTTCCATCCATCCATCCATCCATCCAAAGCTATTTCCCTTAATGACCGGGGGAGATAAAAGGATATGAGATAGCGAAGAAAGGCTTGCTCATCAGTAATCCTTCGGCAACTTTGACGATTTAATGGCACCATTAGCTTGAGTGACCAGCAGAGTTAAAGATACTGTGAGTGGTACCTTGTGGAAAAAGAAAAATCTGCTAAGGCTGAAAGACAAATTAAAAAGGTATCAAAGTGAGCAACTACGTCTAATCTTCAAATCAGGTGTAGTATAAAAGAAGTCCAGATAAACGGTAAAATGAAGCTCAAAGAAACGGAAATCCAAAATTCAACTTGGATGTTTGATAGAAAATTGTGCAGCCAGCTCGTAGGCAGCTCAAAGCAGCAACAGGAGGGGGGGGGGGGGGGGGGGCTTTAGCATTTCTGTATAGGGACTAAAGAATTTTTATAAAAAAATAAGAATAGAAAATGTAAGACTATTACAAACTGTACCAAATATTTGTATTTAGGTTCATTTGTTTTGCCTCTGAGGGGAATGTTTTGTGTCGTAAAGGGCTAAATGGGAAGGTCACTAGGACTCCGAGGGCTCAGAGAAGGTTGGGGGACGGGGACTCAATGGATAACTGTTAGGAGACAGAAGGTAACCCCCGTCAAGATCATGCAGTATGTTCTGCAACGTGCAGAAAATATGGCTATGCCGCACATGCAGCCACAGCTTAACGTCCCATCCGACGGACGGCGGTCTTTCCAAGCCCATCGGTGTATTTTACTGACCGAGGCCAAGGCGGGAAGTTTTGCGAAGATAAATCTCAACATTGGCCCAGGAGGGACTCGGAGCTGGCTGGGAAATGCAGATTACGAGCCGATTGCAGTACTGTAAAGTAACAAAAATTAAAAGTTTCAAAAATCGAAAGAGGCTGAAAAAGTACTTTGTAGAGGGAGGGACTCATGAACTTAACAGGGGGGAGAGCTAAATGGCCTGGTAAAAAGGGCTCTAACGACTCAGAGAATATTTGCTTGGGTTTACCTCTGAGCGGCACTTTTTTCACACAATAGGTTAACTGGCCGGGTCACAAAGATCCCGAGGACTCAGAGAAGGTTGGAGAGAGGAGAGAGAAAACTGGACAGCTGGTAGCCTCCCGTTAAGGCCATTCAGCGTGATCGTTAACGTACATGTAGTATAGCCCTCCCGCACACGGGACCACAGCTTTATATCCCATTCGACAGACGGCGGCTTTCGGTGTCCCCTACTGACCGAGGACAGGGCAGTAGTTTTGGAGAAATAAGTCTCAACGCTGGCGCAAGTGGGACTCGAACTTGGCAACTGCAGATTACGGGCCTGGCACGCTACCGACTGACCCCCCCCCCGCCCCCTTAGCCGAAGCCATTCATCTGTCTCTTGCGAGCTGTTCAATGTGTCCCCTACTTTATTCTGAGCCCCTGAAGTCCTTGTGACAAGGCCATTTAATCCATTGGGCGCACAAAAATCCGCTCAGAGGTAAAACAACCCAATTCACGGTTATGTCAATCATTTCTTTGACTGCCATATTTCGACATTAGCTATTCATTTCTCAGGCACGCAAATAACGAGCATTCAGATCCTCCTCGATGAAGGAAAACTTGTTCTCTGATTTCCAACTGACGAGCACAAGATGAATTATCGATTGCTCGACGTTTTTATTTACGATTGGCCGGCTAAAAGTTAATCTTAGAATTCTAGTCTTCTGAATATCGTACCATCGAATACTTACTTCTTCAGAAAGGAAAATTGCTCTCCTCTCTTTTTGATATCGGATCAGCGACGCTTTATACATCCTGCAGAGTGCATTTACAGAGATTGAAAGTTTCAGGAAATCAAAATAGCCTTCCGATGAAATGTTTCTGGCGGAGTAAGCAGCAACAAGAAGAATTTTCAATGAAACTAGGATCTATTTTTGCAGTAACAGCACGTCACACACAAAATTTCAATTTGCTACACTGAATTGTTTAGAATATATTTTGGATAGCATTTGTAGCAAATAATTTACAGTGCAAATTATCAAACATTATTTCACACATTAAAATATTGCTACGAAATTTCAGTCTGGAAATATTTATTTGTAAGAGACTCGGGCCTCTTCTAAATTGAAAAGCAAACCAATAAACCAACTTTAACCAAAATAAAAATAAACTGTCATTTTTATTTAGGAACTTTTTTAATTCTAATTAGAAGAAAATCTATGTAAAAAATTTAATCCTCAAGCATCTGCTTGCCACTTATGTCAGACAGAAGTTTTTAGTGTAATACGCCTCAGAGGAGGGTTGGGTTGTTTTACCTCTGAGCGGCACTTTTTTGCACACCATGGGCTAAATGGCACGTCACATGGACCCCGAAGGCTCAGAGAAGGTTGGGGGAGGGGATCCACTGGAATAGCTGTTGGGAGACAGATGGTAGCCCCCCGTCAAGGCCATCAGCGTGTTCTTTAACGTGCACAGGGTATGGCTCTCCCGCACACGGGGCCACGGCTTAACGTCCCATCCGACGGACGGCGGCCTTTCCAAGCCCATCGGTGTCCCCTACTGACCGTGGGCAGGGCGGGGAATTTTGCGGAGATAAATCTCAACGCTGACCCAGCTGGGACTCGAACCTGGGAACTACAGATTACGAGCCTGGCGCGCTACCGACTGAGCCACCCCCACCCCCACCCCCCTCAGAGGAGGGGTGTGAAGAGAGTGAGATCTCAGCACAAAGGCAACACTAAGAAAGAAAGATTCATGCCTTATCCGAGTCCAGTCAGTTAAAATATATCTCTTACTAAATCGGACTACAGAACCCACAATGGATTGTCGTGAATTGAGTAGAAATGTTTTTAGCTGTAAAATCCATGTAGATAAAATTACATAAAAAGCTTATTCGATTGATTCTGATTGACTAATAAAATGAGAATATAACAAATATGATCAAGAGTTATTTTAATCTACTAAGTATCCATCAATCTTTATCCGCAAAATTTCCCACCCTGCCCACGGTCAGTAGGGGACACCGATGGACTTGGTAAAGGCCGCCGTCCGTCGGATGGGACGTTAAGCCGTGGCCCCGTGTGCGGGAAAGCCATACCCTGTGCACGTTAAAGAACACGCTGGATGGCCTTGACGGGAGACTACCATCTGTCTCCCAACAGCTGTTCCAGTGGGTCCCCTCCCCCAACCTTCTCTGAGCCTTCGGAGTCCATGTGACCTGGCCATTTAGCCCATGGTGTGCAAAAAAGTGCCGCTCAGAGGTAAAACAACCCAACCCAACCCATCAATCTTTATGTTTCATTTCATAATAAAATCCAGTCATATTCCTAATTACTCTGTTATTACTCTTCAGTTTTCATAATGCCATTCGCAAATGCGTTGTTTTTGGTAATGTCTAATTAACTCTCGTTGATATTGACTTCGCTTTTTTTTTCTTCAAAAATACATGTATTTACTAACTGTGTGAACTAAATCAGGAAGGAATTTAGTGACTTTTTTTCCTGTTGAATCAGTGCCTAATTTCATCTGGAAGGAAATCAGTGACTCTTGTTGAATCAATGTCTAATTTAGATCAAATTAAATGCTTTTCCGATATTGAACGCATTAAAATAAGATGAAATCGATGAGGAAAAGTTTTCTAACGGATTATACCTTTGAAACTGCTGATCTGTTTAGTAATTAGGTTAGTGCTGTAATGCTGAAGTACATAACGGTCTTACGTTGCAAATGGGGGAGGGGGAATGCACTTTACGGTTAAAGGGTTTTTGAAAGTTCCCGTTACGATCAGTGCATGCATCATTTTGTGATGTCCCGGGTTAGAGGTCTTTCCAAACTTCGAAATAAACTGCTAATTGTGGAATTTCCTTAATTGATGTGTCCGTATCATTCTGGGAACACTGCGAGCAACATACTTTCGTTATTGGTGTTGAAATTTACCTTTTTAAGGTTTATGTAAAGCTTAGCGTCGCTTTATGAGTCGTCCATGTTTTGATTATAGATTAAAATAGTAACATAGAGCGACAGCTGGCAAAATTATTATGAACCTTAGCAATGGTATTAAATGAAAAACTTAAAAACTACAACAATATTGTTCACATCGAAATATTTACTAGTTTGACAACCAAAGTTCAAAAAGTATAATATATTTTACCAATAAATGAAATATTCCTTTCGAGGTCCCAGGGTTAGCTCAGTCTGTAGCGTACCAAGCTTGCAATCTTCATTTCCCAGTTTTGAGTTTTCCCATTTGTCTTCGCTAAACCCCATCCCTGCCATCAGTCAGAAAGGGGACGCCGATCGGTTTGGAAAGGCCACCTTCCGTCGGATGGAAGGTTAAGCCGTCGCCCCCTTTTCAGGAGAGCCATGCATGTTAAAGGACACGCTGGATGACCTTGATGGGAGGTTACCATCTGTCTCCCAACAGTTGTGCAGTTGGTCCCCTCCCCCAACATTCTCTGAGCCTTTGGGTAGGGTCCTTGTGACCGCTTGTGACCATGTCATTTAGTCCGTTGTGTGCAGAAATATAATAACACAAATAGCAATCCATATCTCTTAAATCATCGAGTCTCTATCTACAATATCCTTGAGACGTGAGAGGTAATTGTGAACTCAATTTGATAATAACGCTCATTTTCAAGAGTAATAGTAAATACCTCTGTTTAAAAAGATTGTCGTCAACTAATAGCTAAAACCATAACCATAAAAATGAAAGAAATGTGTGCACCCTTTCCTATTTGGTGACATTCAAATAAATCGAACACAGGCTATGGAACGGGAGAGCAGGATCAGAACTGTCGAAGCTTCAACTCCGAAGTCTCCATCTTCCCAATCGCTACTCACTCTACTCCACTGGACAGAAAAACAGATTCCAACTTCTGGCCCATTTTGCAAAGAATATATCTATGAGGGTCTTGTATTTAAGGGGTAGGTTTGGCAAGGTATGTCATACGGAGCTTGGAAAGCCGCTGAATAAAAAGAGGGAAATTAAACTGTCTTTTAATTACTTTTTTTATATATATTTATTAAATGAATGCGTATTTCTTAATCTTTTGAAAAACTCAAATCTCCTCCCCCAAACATATTTTTTTAAAATACACCACTGAAACCTATACATGAATGCTATGTATCCTTGGGAACACATGAACCCTTGGGAAACAATAAATTTGAATTAGATATTAAACCTTAAGCCTACTCGATGTCCTGGTCTACATACCATCTTGTGCGTATTACTGTAAACCACCAAGAATAAAGGTTTGTTCAGAATGTGTTAAATAACTTTTATTTATTCTCTGAATAAATATTTTTCAACGAGCTGTGGTGTTTCTTTTTTCGCAGAGTTACATCCTTGAGTAAAATTTGTGGAACTTTTACAATGCGTAGAGTTGAAAGGTTAAAAACAAACCCTTTAAGGTTAGAAAGAAGGTCATGGTGATAAAACAAAAAGATCTTTAATGAAGTAATTAGATGATGAATCAGAATATCAGTAAACATGGCGACGACAAGAGTAATTCGGATGCCAAAACGACCTTTATTTAGCTGTTGCTGCGCCTGGATTCTACGAAACCTTCTCCCTCTGCTTTTTCTTTTATTTACGGAGAAAAGAAACACTGGCACCTGTGACCAGATTCAGCCTGAGCTTTAAATTTTAAAAGGATTTACTGTTGTGCGCAGCCATTACATTTGCAAAGGGAAGTGACAGAACAGTCGAGTGAAAGGCCGAGGTCACGACGGCCCTCGGTCGATGTCTCGCCGGCGCCAGAACCGCCAGTGCCCGCTGCGGTGAGCGAGCCCCCCAGGCGGCGTCCGCCGGTTGTTAGTGCAGCCTGTTGGGCTGGACCGTGTGTGTGTACGTGCATGGCTCCGTTCGGGGGTAAAGGAGACCTGCCTCGGCAAGGAGGGGGTGGCGAACGGTCCAGATGGCCCATCCGAGATCGCACGTGCTTGCTGGAACCGTGAGAACCGCCTGGGCAGCTACGAAGTCACAGGTGTCTCGGTGGTCGTGGCCACCCACATTTTGGGGTTCCGCAGGGAGCGAAGAATCACCTCTTGACCCTTGTAGGTCACGTAGAACATCTCCGAGTGTTTGGAGCGAGGGATTTGCTGATTGTCTGTCTTTGGTGTCTGCCTCTGTCACCGCTCTATCGGCGGGGAGGGGGCGTGGCCCCGCTCGAATGATGGGTTGATGTTGACACGAAACGGCGAATACAGTAAATGGCCGTCACTTGGATAGTTATGGGCGTCGTTATGCTGGCAGATATCGGAAAGCGAATCTTTGGCGTTTGCTGCGTTGTAAACCAAAGTAGTTGCAATTGTTTTCATATCGAAGCGCCCAATGTCGTAAATATATGTGATTCACATTTCGTTGTAGTTTAGTGAGGCATCTGGTTTTTAATACTCAACAAGACCATATGATGATACTCACAGTGAAAGAAGAAATGAATGGAATGGATTATGTTCTCGATTTGCAGATTTCATCAAGACTTTTCCGTTGGTAGCGAGCTTAGCTTGTTAATCGAAATCTTCAGTTTCATCCCATATTTTGTCTTCTTCGAAATTTTCTCCGCTTGTTCACATCCTTCTTTCAATAGTATCTTCCTGACACCGATGTATAAAAATAAATAAATTACCACTCAAGCAACTAGGAAGCTTCTTTGGAAATCTATGGAGGAAATTGGTATAACAAATCACTTATTAATATTATTATAAGATTATATGGACACAACAAATGCAAAGTAAGAATTATTAATAATTCATCTCGAAAATTTAACAGTATCAAACGTCTTCAGGGATGTATAGGCAGGAAAAGGGTATGTCACCGACGTTTTTTGAAATATTCCTGAATAAGTGGTCAAGAAAATGCAGACCCATTTACCGATTCATACCGACCCATGACAATGGGTTTACCATTCATTATTCAGCCATGGGTTTATCAATTCAAAAAGACACAAACCTGTATCATTTGTGTACTGACGATTAAGTGGCAACTGCTCGAGACTGTGAAGATGCGAACTTTCTCTTTAGAAAGTTATTAGAGGAATACAGCAAATGGGGTTTAAATGTAAATTTAAAAAAAAAAAACAGAAATTTTGTGCACAAACCAAACTGCAGAAATAGCTAAAAAAATGCGCAAAAGGAAAAAAAAAATACACAATTGTAGAGAACATCATGTTACATGGAGCAGAAACATAGCAAGTAGAAACGACAGCAAAATAAGCTACTTCCTGTAGAAATGGATTTTTGGTGAAGTTCATAAAAATAAAACCCAAGATTTGAAATAGCGATATTAGAAGTTTAGTGGAAGTTGAAGAGACTGTTATTGAAACGATTTAAAAGAAGCAATTAAGATGATATGGACATGTCAAACGTATGGACGAAGGAAGAATTTCTAAAAGGATTCTAAAATGGATTGGATTGTTTTACCTCTGAGCTTTGCACACAATGGGTTAAATGGCCAGGTCACAAAGACCCCGAGGGTTCAGTAAAGATTGAGGGGACGACCACTGGACAGCTGTTGGGAGACAGATGGTAGCCTCCTGTCAAGGCCAGACAGCGTGTTCTGTAACGTGCACAGGGTACGGCTCTCCCGCACACGGGGACACCGCATAAGGTCCAGTCCGACGGACGGTGGTCTTTCTAAGACCATTGGTGGCCCCTACTGACAGAGGGCAGGGCGAATTATAGAATGGAACCCTGAAGGAAGAAAAGTTAGGGGTAGATAAAAAAAAACTTGGATTCAAAGAATAAAAAAAGCGATGGGACAACGGATTCTAAGTGATAGAGACTGTTAAAAAATATTATTTACTCCAGAAGTCTGACAGGATCCTGTCAGTATATTATGCTATAGAGAATATCTCTATGGAAGGTGAGAACTCAGGCAGAATGACAAACATCTCTACAGAGGGCTCGAATCCTGGTCCCTGAGATCAATAGTGAAGTATACTAACCACTCGGCCACGATGTATAGTCAGAAAAAGGGTTAAAATTGATCATAAGAATGTTAAGCTATTGTTCTTTTCATGTAGTAGAAATTCCATTTCGTATTCACCGAAAAAAATGCAGCTATCCTTTTCGTAATCTTTTTAATATACGAAATTACGAATCTTACTAAATTATTATAGCCTAAAATTATTCAAGTAATTTCTAGTTATACAACTTTGCTGAAAACGTTTTTTCGAATATACTAAAAAAAATAAAATACCCTTCCCCCTAGAGCAACGGAGGTCTGGCAGGAGCCTTTCAGTTTATACCTAATTTGAGTGAAAAAAAATCGATGTTGATGTATCTAAAAATCATATTGCTTAAAGAACTTTCGAAGATTTATCATACAATAATATAACGATATAAATAAAAGACTAAACCATTATATGTACATATTTAGTGAAAATATTCTTTGCAAGGTTTTTATGGGAAAACCGTATTAATAATGTGATGTGCTGATGATATCCATAATGCAACAATATACTAAGATGACAGACCTCAGGGTTGAGATCTATCTCCACTAATTCCCCTACCACGGATGAGAAAAAGGATAAGGAAGGCTTGGAAAGGTCGCCGTCCGTTGGATTGAACATTAAGCAGTGCCCCGCCTGTGAACGTTGAAAAACACGTTGCATGGCCTTGACAGGAGGCTTCTACGTCTTCTAATAGCTGTCCAATGGTCCCAACCTTCCTTACACAGGATGGGTAACTAAGTTACCATATGCTGGGTTTTTTATCTCTCTTAACATTTTACAGACACAATTTTTTCTTCCAAGGTCTTGTTTATAAACTCCTTGATGTGATTTCCAGTGAAAGGTATCTTGTTTTAACAAACTCATTAAATTACATGCAGAGAAGTAAAATCAATTTAGGCCAAACTGGAAGCAATACTCCTTTACAACAAATCAAAGGGAGCTTTTAGATACTGAGATCAGATGACTAACGAGTATTCATGTGCGAAGATACACCAGAAGATAGACAATGCGACATTTTTATAGAGTTTTGGGATATTGCTGCGATGAATGCATTCATTATTTGGAAAACCATGCCTTGTACCAAACAAGTTTGGTACACGGCTCCTGCAACCTAGTATAAAAATGACTTTAGCGCAAGAAGAGCCTTCATTTATAAGAAATTACAATACCTCTAGCTTTTTGTCTTATATAAAGGAAGGATCTTAAACTGCTGGACTTCATTCTCACAACCAAGATGCATTGAAGTCGTAAGGAATTGTAAAGAAAACTTCAGAAGCAGCTGCTCCAGATCAATGTTCCAACAGAAGAAGAAGATATGTTGTTTGGCCTAGAAATAAGGATAGAAAAACCAGATATTCCGTAAAAAGCCAGTATAAAACATCCATAGGAACTCTAAATTGGTATAATGAGTGTATAGGGAGAATATATGTAAAGGAACTCTTGCAGTTAGATAACTTTTCATAGCACTATGAACACATCACACTTAGTGTTTGAGAAGTGTAATGTTTTTTTTTATTTCTATATTGAATTTTTTTAAATTTTTACATTGTACATTAATAAAAATAGTTATTATATATCGCAAAATATGTATTTAAAATACTGATAATAGTTTATGCTCTTTAGAAAAAAAAATAAAGTCAGGTAATTTAATTGGGCATTGGAAAAAAGTGCAAAGTAGATTGGACAAGGAAGGGTTAAGATCTTTGTGAATTAGCACTTTATTCCACTGTGCGCAAAAAAGATTTCGCCAACAGGTGAGTTGTGTTGGGTTGTTTCACCTCTGACCGGCACTTTTTCTACACCTCATGGGCTAAATGGCTACTCCACAAAGATCCCGAGGTCTCACAGAAGATTTGAGGGGAGAGGACCCACTGGACATCTGTTGGATGACAGATGGAAGCCTCCCGTCAAAGCCATCCAGAGTATTCTTTAAGGCTGGATGGCTTTGTCTGGGTATGGTTCTCCCACACACGGTGTCACGGCTTAACGTCCCATCCGGCGGACGGCAGCCTTTACAAGCCCATCGGTATCTCTTACTGAGAGGGCAGAGCGTAAATTTAGCGGAGATAAATTTCAGCGCTGGCCCAGAGGGGACTAGAACCTGGGAATTGCAGCTTACGAGCCTGGCGCTCCGCAGTTGCAGCTTACGAGCCTTCCGCCTCGTTGAGAGGTGACAACCCAATTTGGGACAGTTGTGTAACAATGTTTTTCAGTATGTCGCATTTTATTACTTTTTTAATTGACTTTCTGTTCTTTTTTTTCTTGATGTGAGATCAGAGTGAGCAGTAGTGTAGGAGGGTAACAAAATGCTCTAGCTCCGAACTAACAGGGGTCTCCAAATGTCTGAAACTTAATTATTTACCGTTCAACATTAATAGACTGAAAGGATAGGGGGTCCCCAGAATTACTGTTTTGTCTTAAGCACGAAACAATCTCTCTGTGGCTCAGTAGCTGGTACATGGCAGTAGTGAGTTCCCAACCTGGGAACTTTCAACCCCGTGCTTTCCCCCGTATGACGTCACCGGCCACGCCCCCTTATTAATTTTCATAATTAATAATTAATTAATTCATAAAGACACCCTGGTTGGCCCCCTCATTAAAAAAACCTTTATTAAAAATTCCTCCTCTTTATTAAAAACCCGTGGTGCCATCTAGTGTATATTATGAGTACTATACTTTAGAAAAGCCCTCTATTTTACCCATAATATTTCCAAATTTTGACTCCCCATCATTAAAAATCACCCTTATCAAAAGTTCCGTCACCATTATTAAAAATTCCTCCCTCTTTATTGAAAACCTGTGTCGCCATCATCCACTTTCCTGAACAAGTGCAAAATCGCTCCAAAGGAGTGAACTACAGTGAAATCGATTACTCACACATGACACGTATCAATATTATGCTTCCTTTGAAGAATACTGGAAAATCAACCTTAGGACATTTAACTCACGCCATCTAGTGGGAAATATAGTATGTTGACTGCATTCACTTTAAGTCTGATTCGAGTAAACGGTAGACAATCTGAATAGCTGTTATTACTTTCAAGCAGAATAAAAAAAAAAATTTTGATATTTTTTCTTTTAATGTGAGAATGCGGGTAGGGTGTTTTTCTTTCGCTTTCCTATCGCTTCTCTTTTCTTTTTCAATATTACTTCTGTAATGCGGCGATTAATTGTCTTGGTGAGTGTTTGAAGTGTGAAATATCCGTTGAAAGACGTGGCGCTTTATGCTTTAGGTCCGGAAAACGGTTGAAGTTATGAGAATGCAAAGTATTGTCTAACAGATCGATTCGGGGAGCCCTCTCCTTCAGAATCGAGAAGATACTAATGGAATTTACTGGAGTAATGCTACTTTCTGTAGGTAGTGTTATTTCAGATTTCCAAACAAGTGAAACACGAATACATAACATTATCAAAAAACGTGTCCTTGCCAGAAAAACAGCCACTTTCACACTTATAAAACATAGTGCCACTTGTTCTAAGAATTCCACACTAGTATAGAAATATAAATTCTCATGCAGGAAAAATAACTAAACTGATTCTTAGACATGAAATGCGCTTGTTAGATTTCCTCGTGTAGTGAAACACTTAATTTCAGCCATGTCATTTTTTAGTTCAAATCTTAATTACATACTGCTTTGATCATCGTTCATTGATCAGGTTTGTTTTTTAGCAAAGTGCATGGTCATATCGCTACTGCGAGAAAGATATCCCCCATGCGACATTTTTGCATCGAAGTCAACACTGGAATTGTCCCACAGAAACTGTACATTATCGTTGTTGGAAAAAATAAAAGAAGTTGAAACTTAAGTGATGGAAATGATACACCCCTGAATGTCATTTGGAAATTCGTGGATGTTAGTGCATGTTAACACTATCGCCACCTAACAGATGACATGGGGAATAATGCTAAAGATTTCGCATTACTTCTGCATCATATCACACTAGGATTGAAATTTTCACAAGTTCTATTATTTTGCGAAACTAGTATTAAATGATACTTTTTTTGTTTTTCCATTTTATACACTGAATTTTTTTCTTGCGACATCGGTACCATTTTGTGAAATACGTCACACATTTTTTATGAGATTAACAATTTTCTGTCTGTGCTCCTCCTAACAGAGATTTTCTCTTTCTAATGTACCTTTGTGCTCAAACCATATTCTCCCTGTAACCACTACATACTTTCTTTAATTGTGACGAACAGTATAAGGGGGCATTTTAAAATTAGCTGACCACTTGGAGTTTTTGCACGCAGTAAACTGCTGTGTCCTTAAGCTGAAAAGTTTCCCCCGAAAATAAGACGGGAGCTTCCTTTGACCTATCGGATAAAGTGTGGCATTTCGACATGAAACGAGCAGACAGCTCTTTCCATGAGTAGATAAACAGTGGCATATCTTTTTTCACATCGAAAGACTGTTCCAAGGTCGGGTTTTTTTTTAATGAGGGGGAGTCAAAAATTGGGGCTTTGCAATTATTTTTGAGGATTGCATCACCCATTCTGAACGATGCCACCAAAAGTTCAGTTGGACTAGGCAGAAACCAAGGGACTTATTCGGGAGATTGTAATCGGTGAGGGGTAGTTTAATAAAAAGGGGCAGAACTTTTGATAAGGGGGTTTTTTAATGAGGGGGAGTCAAAAATTGAAAATTTTCAGTTAAAATAGAGGGCTTTTCTAAAGTATTGTACTCATAATATACACTAGATGGCGCCACGGGTTTTTAATAAAGGGGGAAGGAATTTTTAATAACGGATTAATTAACGAGGTTGTGGCAGTTTTGATAGGGTTTTTAATAAAGGGGAGAAAATTTTAATAATGGGGTGGAACTTTTGATAAGGGTTTTTTTTAATGAGGGGTAGTCAAAAATTGGAAAAATTACAGTTAAAATAGTGGGCTTTTCTAAAATATAGTACTCATAATATACACTAGATGGTGCCATGGGTTTTTAATAAAGGGGTAGGAATTTTTAATAAAGGGGGCAGAACTTTTGATAAGGGGGGTTTTAATGAGTTGGAGTCAAAAATTGGAAAAATTATAAGTAAAAGAGATGGTTTTTTTTAAGTATAGTACTCATAATATACACTAGATGGCGCCACGGTTTTTTAAATAAAGGGGGGGAAGGAATTTTTAATAAAGGTTTTTTTTTTAATGAGGGGGCTCCGATGTCACATATTTGGATCATTACTGCTGTATAACAAATGAGTGTGACCCCCTCCATTTTTTGGGGTGTGACCCTCATTTGTGATACAGATCGTATGACTGGAAATTCAAGTCTTCCCCTACTAAATGTCGAAAGAATATTGTTTAAAACTTTGGGGAACTTGTGACGAACTGATTTTCGCAGTTGTAAGAAAAACGTTCCTCCTCGAATAAAATAACTGAAGCCCCCGGGAGCACATGTGAGCGTAATGTCTTGATACTGTTAAAATGATGATAATCATGTCATTAATATGCTGGCGGAATTCAGATATAAATTAAATTCTGTACATGAACTCTTTTTTTTTTCTCTTAGGCCGATATGATTAATCTCAAAGTCTTTAGATTTAAAAGCAAGATCATTGTGATAGTAACCATTCTTCTTGATTTCAACCCTCTACCTGTCGCGTTGAGTCTTACAAACCCCGAAGATTTTGCACGTTGAATTTCTTTTAAACGACGCTAAGCTAGGACCTATTCCTTATCAGTGCCTTTCAGCCCACCCATTTACTCTACCCTGGTGCAATTTCGCTGAGATCCGCCCATTAGTTGCTTGATAGGATACATAATTGTAACGAATGGGTCTCACAGACCCAGCGCGACCATCCGTGTAACTGTTCGAGGATATCAGATATATTATTTTTGCTAATCATTACAAAATAAATGAAGTTTTTTAAGTAAAAAAGATGAAAAATATTCAGATCTGATGAATGAAATGCAATAAATAGACTTATAAAAGGACCTCATTTAACCGACACCTAGTGTCAACTTTATTTGTTTTTGGAGATAAATTTAAAAAATATTTAGTGGGTTGGATAAGCATTGATGCAATATTATCCTTCGTATTTTTCGAATCTCTCAATAGTTTAATATCGCCGTCTAACGGTGGGGAAAGTGAAAAAATGCCAGATCTTCAAATATTTCAAACGATCTATTTGTGCCAGAAATTTGAAATTTTGTTGTTAGATTGTGGAGTTCAAGAGGTTTGCATTGGCAGCAATAATTTTGCTCCCTTACCCAAGTGGGGCTGCTAAAATGCAATTTTTCGTTTTAAGAGATGAATGAAAATTCGTTCTGTGCTACAGTCGCTCAAATAAATATCCGAAGACTATGGATGATTACAGAAACTCGTTGCCAGATATTTTTTTTTTAATTCTGTAATCAACCATAGTGTTAAGATATTTATTTGAGCGACTGTACATAGGTACTAGTAAAATATCACTACTTGAAAATCTCCAACCATTTACCAGCTCGAAGTTTTACTAATAGAGAATGCTAAAAATGCGCCCTCTAACGGCAGAAGTTGCAAAATGCCAAAATTTCGAACGACTATTGCAAACTACCTATTAACGCCAGAAATGCGAAATTTTGGCAGTAAGATATGATGGTCAAGAGCTTTATACCAGCAGCAATGATTTCTCTCCTCTCCACCGAGAGTGGCGAGGGAAATGAAACCTTTTAAGACATTCGTTAGGCTCGGCAATAGTTTATGTAAATCCCTGTATTCCTCGCGGGGAGGCAATCCTTATATTGCTTAGAGCATGATGAGAGGAAACTGCATCATCATCAATCATTGTTCTTATTGTATAGAAAAAGTCGTTTTCACTATTTTATGTAGGCTGTTTCTTTGAGGGGAAGATTTAGGGTAAGTGAAATCCTGACCCAATTTCTTAAAACGAAGAACGGGGAAGAAATACTGAATGCTGAATTCTTTCACTACTTTATGTTACTGATTGAGGAAGCTGTATACTGAATTTGGCTACTCCAGCTCTTACTATTTACAAACAATTCCTACCACATTTTTAAGGGAAAGGGTAATGTTTTTTTTTTTTTTTTTTTTTTTTGGGGGGGGGGGGGGGTTGGTTATCCTAAATCTAACATTGATCTAAGTTACAATTATGTAGAGGAAACTGCACCTTAAATTTATTGATTCTACCTCTTACCATTTAAGAGCAGTTTCTGTTACTTCTTAAAGAGTTGAGGTCGGGCATTTTTTTGGAGAGGAAACATTTTGGGGGTTCGAACCCTTACATTGATCTAAGTTACGATTGGAGGAAGTAGTATAGTGAATTTGGTGGTTCTAGCACTTACCATTTAGAAGCAATTGCTACCTTTTTTTAAAAGGGAGAAAGAGGAAAATGTTTTGGGGTCCTTCTCGGGCAGACCCTCTCAGACATATAGCAGATTCCTTTCATGTCTAGTATTTAGAAATGCTTTGATGTCTTCACAAGTATAAATGTGAAATATTGGTTATTGAAAGTGAAAAAAATGACGACTATTATTTATTGCCTAATATATGCTATATGCGTTCCAAATTAGTAAAAAAAATATTTCATAAAAGAAAACATCACATAGAAATGTTTAGCGTTAAGAAAACATCTCAAGGGTATGCGAGACCCAGTGCAATATCCGTGATGCAAAAGAGAGAGCAACCGACGAAGGGTTAAAACCATTCCAAGGAGAATGATTAACATATTCGTCTTGTTTGGTTCATGGAAAGGCTTTTATAATAGGTTAAAGAATGTTAAATGTTTGAATATATATTGACGTGCTTTATCACAATGTTGTTTCTGTGGAGAAGTTGTATAATATAATACAATAAATAATTTATTTTTTCTCAGTTATTGAACTCTTCTAGAGTCTGCACCTAAGTTGCTTGGTGTTCACATGCAGCTATTGATGGGAAAAAATCAATCAAATATTTCATTCCCTATTCTGAAGATATCTTCAAAAAATTCAACTTCAATTGTGAGGTATTACTGAAATGAGAGAAACCTTGAGAAAAATTAAAAAGACGGTCGTACATACAGATATTTTTTTTCATTTCAAGATGTCAGCTGATGCATTTTGTTCACAGATTACGAGGACGAAAAAACAAGAATTCTCATTTCTTCTCTTTTCACAGCTCGTAGAGGAGAAAATGTCAAAAGTGTTTACATCGATTTAGAAAGAAAAGGCTTTTCTTTCTATTTTTTTTACAATATGATAGGTTATGTCGCTTAATATCACTCAGGCATCTTAAGACGATGATGCACACAGACAGACATCACAACACTGTTAATATATTGGACAGTTTAGCTAAGAAATCCTTCACTATATATTGAATACTATAGATCCTACTGTAGTATAATTATATTTCTAGTTAGATATCTAATTAGAAATATTTCATTTCTAAGATTTCGGGAAAAATGTATTTCCCTACTTCTCGAGGATCTGTTCCTAATTCTTAAAGTGTGGACTAGGTTGTTTTACTCTGAGCGATGCTTTTTTGCACATAACGGGCTAAATGACCAGGTCACAAGGACCGCCAAAGGCTCAGCAAACGTTGGGGAAGGGGACTGACTGAACAGCTGGATGATAGAGACGGATGCAACTTGCACATAGTATGGCTCTTCTGAACACGTGCCCGCAGCTTTATTTCCCATCCTTTCCAAACCCATCGCTGTCCTCTTTCTGACCGAGAGCAGAGTGGGGTTTTGGCATAGATGAATATCAACGCTGGACCACGTGTGAGTCGAACCTAGGAATTATAGATCACGAGCCTGGTGCGCTACCGACTGAACCCCTGTTCCACACTGCTTTAGGCAGTTGAAGATGTTTTAAAAGTGCACGAGTTAGAGTTGTCTTGCACATCTTAAAGTCTCAACAGACGGATGATTGCTTTCCTAAAGGAGCCGAAATCCCTTCCTCAAAGAAAACGAAACTGCCACACTGGCAGATAGGGAAAAATCTCAACGTTAGCACAACGAAGACAATGAGGTACGGAAACAAAAAGCATTTTCTTTCGCTTTAAACTTCTTTTAAACGACTTTCTCTGGAAAGGAATTCTATTCTTATTAGAATGGAAAAGGTTTCTCATTTTCCTTTTCGTTCATTATTTGGTTTTCGAAATTTTATTCCATAAATTTCCCTTCGAGCAATTAAGGTCTTAAATATTGCCCCTGGAAATTCAAAACCTGAGAGAAGAAGAATGTTTTTATCAAATTATTAACGAAGGAATAATTCATTGAATATGAATGAAGCCCAGCACGAAATTCACTTAACGTCCGACTCAAATTTACGGAAATAAAACGACCACAAAACAAAAACGAACATTTTTTTTCTTTCTTGAAAGGACAGAATTTTAAATTAGAACGGTGCTGTCTGTGAGTCCTTAAAATCTGAAGAACGTCTAAGAGCATAATTTAAGCGGAATTTTTACCTAAGAATGTATGTAAAATGAGAAAGATTTAAATTTATTCCAATGCTAAAATTTTATTTTATGCATTATTATATATAATTGCTTTTCACCAATAGCGATAAAAATTGGGAATAAAATAGTGACCGAATCAAACTGACGATAAAAATAAGTTCAAATAAAATATTATTGCGTGATTTTAATGTCTGTTTAATGCAAATGAGCAGCTGAATCTTAACAAAAGCCGGAATTAGGCACTTATTCAGAAATAGGTTCTCTACTGACCCCAAATTCTCCACATGAACTTATTAATCCGTTTAGTTTTTTTGCAAACTATTTTTTATAATGAATGCTTATTTCTTGGTTGGATAACAAATTTAACACCTAATTAAATGGTTAATTTATGGATATCTCCTTTTATACAAAAAGACAAAAACAGTATCGATATTTAAGTACTTTATTTAACCTGTAAACTGTAACATATAAAAATCACCAAAATGAAAAGAATTATGAAACGTCAGAAACGCATTCTCACACTGTTTGCTTATCTCATTATACTATCTCAGCACAAACTGAGGCCCCTGATAAATGCAATTTGAATTTGCTATATGATTAAGAGATCGCATTTGATAGTTCGTAATTTGTCTTTTCGTTATAATGATTTATCATTTCTGTTAAGTCTTGAAATATTTCCGTCCTCATATTTCGAAAAATCTCGTTTGAATCTCTGATAGCAGGATATTTTATTTTCACAAAATGGAATTATGTTCACAATTATTCACACTATTTGGAGCTAATTTCTCTTTTCTTATTAAACTGCTCTTTGTAAAATAAAAATAAGTTCAAATATTTAAATTGATTTCCGATTTAAAAAGCGGAAAGGTGAATTCTCATCTTCTTAAATACGATTGGAATTTCCCCAAGATGAAAAACATTTTCTTTGGATTGGCAATACGGTGGTTTTCATGAGTCTTATATCACCCAGACGTAATATGAAAGGTTTACCTTTGGGATAATACTGGGCAATGTTACGCAGGATGTTTTATATTGGTACATATCAACTTTTCAGAAAACTGATGTATATTTTAAATATTTAAAAGAATTAAAATATCTCCATCGAATTGAAAATTATAGCTTAAAACACAAGCTATATACTAGTGAAAGTTCTAGCAGGATCAAAATGCAGGTGGATTAGCCAGTCAGATGCAGGCTTTATCAAGGGCAAATCTGCATTCAGGAATAAATAAAGATATTGGTTAGATTCTTATTTGCCAAATCATTGTTATGTGTATAAAAATCTTTTGATATGGTAAGTAATTATTGTTCACGATAAAACGTTTTTTTTGTCGGATGCGAGTTATGTTGTGTTACCTCTGAGCGACACTTTTCGGCACACAAAGGGCTAAATTGCCAGGCCACAAGGACTCCTAGAGGGTTGGGGTAGGGCAGCCACTGGGCTACCTCCTGAGCCGTCCCTGTCGGATGCGAAGTGATATCATTCTCTCTGTATATCTTTATACAGAGGAAGCATTTGATAAATCTAACAGAATTATTGCTAACTAGCAGATTTACACGACGATACTCGGGTTTGAAATTTTCTAAAGTATGTAGTCAATGGCATCCTCCATGTCGCAAGCTTTCATTTCGCATAAATCTCGTTACATCGTTTCGCTCCCCTCTTGGTAAAAAGTTTCTGCCCCTCTTTTAGGGAAGATCTGAAACTTTCTGAAGTGTATAAGTAGATAGCAGCACCCCCTCCCCCCATTTGCAAGCTTCCATTTCACATAAAACTCATTACAATCGATTCGTTACAATTTTTCTCCTCCTCTTCGGGGAAGTCTGAAACTCTCTAAAGTTGCAGCAGATGGCACTCCCCACTTGATTTTGCATAACTGCTAATGCTAAGTATATGAAAGCCATCGGTGTTTAACTGCTTATGCTAAGTCTATGGGAATTCCGAGAAATTCAAACCCACCCACCCAGATTTTGGTTAACCCCAGCCGGTTCACACGTAGCCTATATTCTTCCCCTGGGTGAAGGGAGCGTTCATGCAAAGTTTGGTGCATCTAGCTCTTCTGGGGGCTGAATGCATAAGCGGACAGATACATAAAACAAACACACAAACAAACTTTCTTCTTTATATGTTAGCTAAGGTGAACATTAACTAATCGAGATTTATACAAACTACTACCATTATTATTCGATACAAAGAAGTCACCTGCATCAACTGAAAGCTACACTAAAGTGCACCACATTGACATTCAACCTTACATTGAACAGGACAACTGAAGTGCACTACATTCAAGATGACCAAGTTTTGACGAGGCTTTCTCATAGGACCCACAAAGTTAGCAACTAATCTTCACGTTATGAGACAGCAGTTTGCTGCGCTATGATGAGCCAACGCGACACCAAATTCACTTCATCACGTTTACTTCGATAACATTCTGAAAGATGTTACCTGTTCAAGAATGAATGTATGTTTTGGCAGCTGTTCCACTTTAAATTAAAAAACTGCGAACTCAAGCAAAGTTTCTCTATCAAATCTAGAGAGTGCAATGGGGGAAACAATGTCACCATTCGACAATTATTGAACGAGGAAAAAGTTCTCTTTAACGAAGAATCTTCTTTTCCAACCACTTCTGAAAATGGGTCTTCTTACACAAGAAAATATCTAGGAAGAGTTTGAAGCAAGGTTTCATAACGTGGCCAGACAAGCACCAATATCTCTAATTGTAAATAATCCTGCATATCTGCTTCAGGTGTTGGCAACTTATTTGTTTTTGATGAGATCACGAATGGATATCCTTGAGAAAAGGATGTTACTGACAGCTGCGTTGGTTGGCTGGTCGGAGTTTTACGGCGCAAGGGCTGCTGAGGATTGGATTGTTTTACCTCTGAGCGGCACTTTTTTGCACACCATGGGCTAAATGGCCAGGCCACAAGGACCCCGAAGGCTCAGAGAAGGTTGGGGGAGGGGACCCACTGGAACAGCTGTTGGGAGACAGATGGTAGCCTCCCGTCAAGGCCATCCAGCATGTTCTTTAACGTGCACAAGGTATGGCTCTCCCGCACACGGGGCCACGGCTTAACGTCCCATCCGACGGACGGCGGCCTTTCCAAGCCCATCGGTGTCCCCTACTGACCGTGGATAGGGCAGAGAAATTTTGCGGAGATAAATCTCAAGCTGACCCAGCTGGGGCTCGAACCTGGGAACTACAGATTACGAACCTGGCGCGCTACCGACTGAGCCACCCCCGCCCCAGGGCTGCTGAGGCCGTGATGCACCAAATAAGATGTAAAGTACAAAGGTAAAGATAAAAAAATATCAAGGAAACCTACATCCGAAGTTAAAATCAAAAGGCATATACAATAAACGACATAATGAGAAAACCATTATAACAATAACAATAACAAGAGGCATAATATACCCGTGTGAAAATAGAAACAAATGTAAAATGTTTCAATAAACAATGGGGGTATAAGCCCATTTAAAACAAAAGGAACAAGTCTTAATTTCAGGAAGACGGTAAAACTTTAAATAAGATTCAAATAATCAACTGATGGGGAAATGGTCCCAAATGATTTGCTGTAAATGTCTGATTCTTGAACAAGTACGGTGCCTACGGCAAGTGTCTCAGTTTAATTATCTTGGGAGCTACGTTACAGTTACTGGTGATGTGAGGCATGAGATAAATAGAAGAATAGAACTTGCTGCTGGGACTTTTTAGGAGTCTGTGGAGAATGGAAAAATAGGCAAATATAATAAGAATATGGCGTATATACACATTAAGACTAAAATTAGGCTTTTTAAGTTTGATTCTTTCTAAGGTTAGTTATGATAGCGAAACATGGACTTTTTGTAAGCAAGATAGCAAGAAACTTGATGCCTTTGATTCTAGATGCTTGCGCAGTATCTTGGGCATTAGGTGGTTTGACTTTATAAGTAATGATGAGGTTAGAAGAAGGAGTCAGCAATTTCCTTTGAGCAGCATATTGTGCAGAGAGAGACTGCGTTGGTTTGGCCATGTTGCCTTATGCATAGCTGCAAATGGCAAAGATGATTATGAACAGTGTTCCTAAGGGTTTCAGAAAAGGGGGAAGACCTAGGATGCGACAGGCAGACAATGTCAAACAGGACTTTGCTAGAATTGGCCTAGAATGGCCAAATGCAGCAGCTGTAGCTCAGGATAGACAGCAAAATTATATAGTCTGGTAGGACCTCCGTAGCCCATGGATGTATGAAGGTTGGGTTGTTTTACCTCTGAGCGGCACTCTTTTGCACATAATGGGCTAAATGGCCAAGTCACAAGGACCAGTGGGTCTCCTCCCCCCAACCTTTTCTGAGCCCGAAGATGCAGAGAAGGTTGGGGACCCACTGAAACATCTTTTGGGAGACAGATGGTAGCCTCCCGTCAAGGCTATACATAGCGTGTTCTTTAACGTGCACAGGGTGTGGTTCTGTCACACAGGTGCCACGGCTTAACGCCCCATTCGACGAACCGCGACCTTTCCAAGCCCATCAGTGTCCTCTGCTGACCGTGGGCAGGGCGGGGAATTTTACGGAGATAAATCTCAACGCTGACTCAACTGGGACTCGAACTTGAGAATTGCCGATTACGAACCTGGCGCGCTACAACCTGAGTCACCCCTGCCCCTGGCTGCATGAGGATTTTGTATGTATGATTCTGATATTTAAAGTGGCAAAGTACCGTGCATTATTTCAAAAACAGTGCAAAGATCACCAAAATAGAATCAGTAACTTTCTTTCCTACAATATAGGTATGGTTCGAAATTTTGGTGCAACATGGGCTCAGGAAACCGAATAGTCAAATATTTGGGAAATTACACGGGATCCAAATCTGTTTTTTTTTTTAAAAGCACCTTCTCAATGGTCAATGAAGTGGAGTGTGCTTCTTTTGGGTGTTCCTTTTGGAAACTGCCAAGTGTTGCGTCAACATGAAATGATTACACAACATTTACCTGTCAAAGAGCTCTGCCTGTCAAGCAAAGACTAAAAATTAAAGTGAATTAGGGGATAATTGGGTTTTAGACACATGAAATGGGAACTGAGTAAAAACTAAACTAAAAAATGACGCCTTGTTAAGAAAGGGTTGGTCGAAAAATATTAATGCGTCGAGCAAGAATTGTTTGATGATGCTATTTTTCATCATTTCAAAATAAATGCTAGTTACTCTCTTTGTTATCATTTTTTATTAAAATTTTAGTCTTTATATCAATTGTTATATTACATTGGTAATGCATAACAATCCTTTTTAGCTCGAGATCTAACACGACACTGTTGGTAAAATAATGATTCTTCGACCAATCATTTCCAATTTTGCGTTGATTGTTTTCGGATTCTCAAAAACGTTCACAGCCTTAAATCCACTGCCGGTTTTTCCTCAGAAAATTGAAAGAAGTGCTTCTTCCGAACAACGTCCGCAACATTGCATGTTGTCGTAGAGCTTGGCAGTTTTCCAATGGGATACATCCAAAAGAAGCATATACCACTTCACTGACTATTGAGAAGGTGCTTTTTTAAAACACAGTTGGATCCTTTCTAATTCCCTAGACACTTGGCCACCAAGTTTCCTTAGGGTTCCTGAGGGAGGGGGAGGGGGGATGTCTTAATTGGTAGCACCAGGCTCGTATTCTGCATTTTTCAGGGTCAAGTCCCAGGTTGTGTCAACAAAACTCACCGCCCTGCCTGCAGTTAATAGGCAACATCGATGGGCTTGGAAGGCTGCCATCTATCCAGATGGAACATTGAGACGTGGCTCCTTGGGAGGGTTGGGTTGGGTTGTTTTACCTCTGAGCGGCACTTTTTTGCACACCATGGGCTAAATGGCCAGGTCGCATGGACCCCGAAGGCTCAGAGAAGGTTGGGGGAGGGGACCCACTGGAACAGCTGTTGGGAGACAGATGATAGCCTCCCGTCAAGGCCATCCAGCGTGTTCTTTAATGTGCACAGGGTATGGCTCTCCCGCACACGGGGCCACGGCTTAACGTCCCATCAGACGGACGGCGGCCTTTCGAAGCCCATCGGTGTCCCCTATTGACCGTGGGCAGGGCGGGGAATTTTTGCGGAGATAAATCTTAACGCTGACCCAGCTGGGACTCGAACCTGGGAACTACAGATTACGAGCCTGGCGCGCTACCGACTGAGCCACCCCCGCCCCCCTTGGGAGGGAAAGCCATACCCTGTGCACGCTGTATGGCGTTGATTGAACGCTATTATCTGCTAACAGCTGGCCAATGGGTCCTCTCCCACCAATTTTGTCTAAGTCATTGGGGTCCTTGTGACATGGCCATTTAGCCATTGTGTGCGAAAAAAGTGCCGCTCAGACGTAAAACAACCCAACCCTCACCTTATCCTCGATGGAACACTGATGGGCTTGGGAAGGCCGCGTCCATCTCAAAGCGTTAAGGCGTGGCTCCATGTACAGATAGAGACATACCTTGTTTACGTTAAAGAACCTCCTGAGGTTTCGACCTGTCTCCTAGCAACGGTATAGTGGGTCCATTTCTACAAGTGTTCTCTGATTGGGGCCCTTGTGACCTGGTCATTTAGTTTATTGTATGCAAAAAAAGTGCTGCTCAAAAATAAACCAACCCAACCGACAGGGGTTTCCCTCATGCTGTGACCCTATGCTAATAACGTGTTGCATTAAAAAATGTAACCCTTACCTAGGAAAGAATTTGATATCGAAATTCTTTTCCCCCTATATTTTTTATAAATTATCCTTTGAAATTTTAATTTAACACTCTTCGACTCTCCCATAACATCCTAAATGCTACAGACTGGTTGGTCCCCAATTATTCATGCAGGTTTCTTCTTGTTCCATTGTGCAGTTCCCAGGTTCGAGTCCCAGCTGGGTCAGCGTTGAGATTTATTTCCGCAAAACTCCTCGCTCTGCCTACGGTCAGTAGGGGACACCGATGGGCTTGGAAAGGCCGCCGTCCGTCGGATGGGACGTTAAGCCGTGGCCCCGTGTGCGGGAGAGCCATACCCTGTGCACGTTAAAGAACACGCTGGATGGCCTTGACGGGAGGCTACCATCTGTCTCCCAACAGCTGTTCCAGTGGGTCCCCTCCCCCAACCTTCTCTGAGCCTTCGGGGTTTATGTGACCTGGCCATTTAGCCCATGGTGTGCAAAAAAGTGCCGCTCAGAGGTAAAACAACCCAACCCAACCCTTGTTCCATTTTTCTTTTCCATGTTCCATTAACAAAAATTTAAAGTACTGGTGTACGTACAATAGAACCAGTGTTCCTGCTTACAACCTGTTTCATTAGTGGGTGAGTGATTCAAAAGGATCTGGTACTTATCTTGAGAACTTTTATCAACCACTGGGTTTTAAACATCTCCAGGAATACGTTTTATATACTCCACTTAGGATTGAAAATAGAAAGAAGAAATGGAAAAAGTAAAAGAAAACAATCACTTTATCTGCTTAGTCAAGGAACGTGTTTCGCCCAGTGGCGGTCATAATGAGGGGGCCAGGGGGTGGCACGGTCCCTGAAAGAGACCTGTGAGGGGTTTTTTTTAGTCATATTTTATTCCTGAAGAAATTGAGGTGCAAGCTTTGGTCGTATTTTCTTTTTTAGGAAGGAAAATTCCTAAAACCCTCAGAGATCAAATGACATGCTGCTAAAAAAGGTTTTCGATTGCTAAATAATACATTAATAAAGTCAGAAGTGTCATTTCTTGACTACAAAATCTTTCATGTGCCACTAAATGCTCTCCTACAGACTTGGGATTTATGATTACCTCTGGTTTCGCCATGTGTTACCTATTGACAGGGAGCGGGGGTGGCTCAGTCGGTAGCGCGCCAGGCTCGTAATCTGTAGTTCCCAGGTTCGAGTCCCAGCTGGGTCAGCGTTGAGATTTATCTCCGCAAAATTCCCCGCCCTGCCCATGGTCAGTAGGGGACACCGATGGGCTTGGAAAGGACGCCGTCCGTCGGATGGGACATTAAGCCGTGGCCCCGTGTACGGGAGAGCCATACCCTGTGCACGTTAAAGAACACGCTGGATGACCTTGATGGGAGGCTACCATCTGTCCCCCAATAGCTGTTCCAGTGGGTCCCCTCCCCCAACCTTCTCTGAGCCTCCGGGGTCCATGTGACCTGGCCATTTAGCCCATGGTGTGCAAAAAAGTGCCGCTCAGAGGTAAAACAACCCAACCCAACCTATTGACAGAGTCCATTTCAGGCTTGCTGCTCTCTTGACTTGAAAAATAATTAACAATTTCCAAGATGTAAATAATTTTCCAACATATTGTTAACAGAACCAATGTATTCTCCATATGATAGGAATGGGAGCATTTTTGACAATATGAAAGGTCCAGGATCATTCAGATGTCTGAGTTGAAGTCTTCATTTTCTGCAACTCAGCTTTGAGTATTGAAAATCTCAAGATATAAAAATTTCAGATATCTTTTTAGAGGTATGATTCACAGGACAACGCATTTTTGAGAACATTTTTGTGATGTGACAAATTTGTTGACACACTCTTGTGAGTAATCCATTCAATTGCTTTAAAAATTATTTAAAACATTTAAGTTTCTTGTTTACTATCTTTAAAGAGTTCCTTTTCGTAATCTTGTTCTCACTTTAAGGTTATTATGACTTGGACATTGTGCCTCGAAGTGAAAGAACAAAAAGGGAGCTATTCATGGGCGTCCGCAGAAAATTTTCCAGGGGGAGGGGGGAGGCAAAGCTTGGAGACAAATGATTACATCAATAAATTTTTATTTAATTATTAAATTTTTTAGGGTTTTTATTCCACAAGTAGATTATAGAATATAGTATTGCATCAATAGAAAAACACATATATAATGTACATAAATTAATTACGTTTAAATCGTTACGATTATAATTTGTGGAATTTTTTACTCGATTCTAGGGGGGCGCAAGTGCGCCGTTTGCCCCTCTGCGGACTCCCATGGAGTTATTGCATGCAATTGATCAAATTATTCTATACATCTGATCTGATTTGATTTAATAATCTAAATTATTAAATCAAATCAGATCAGAGGTAAAACAACAACGAATCAAATCTTCGAACAGAACAATATTCCGTTTGATTTTATCTTTATCGAAACTGCATTTCAGTCTCTACCGGTCCACTGTAACCTTTAGGAAGAAAACCTTTAGCAACATAAACGCTACCCTAATCTGTTATTTGCATGACAAGCAAGCACCGACCAAATGCTACGATCATTTTCGAATTCGTGAAGTGCCTGCCAAACTGCAACGCACCTTGTCTGTTTGATCTTTCCTCTATGTACCGTTTGCCAAGCCGTGTACTATATTACCAAATGGTTCACACGTCGCACAGGGAACAACATTGTAGCTCTGTCCTTCGGCGCAGCACCTGATGGCGCGTGACTGGGCCGTCAGTGCCTCAAGGGCCAATCACTTGTATGTGGCCAGGTGTGTGCGAGAACAACCTGTACCGAAATGACGTCATGCTTTGCCTCCAGACACCCGCAAGACATTTCTTTTTCGCTCCATCCATCACGACCTGGACTGTTGAGAGTCTGGTATGCGAAGCACAAGCCACACACAACTGGTAATCTTCGATGGGGCAGAGGATAATATGCAGCTACCAAGAAACAAAGGAAGTTTCATACGTAAAGAGAAAGTTTACCAAATATTTGGTGTGATTTCTTTCCGTTGAGTAGAACAATAAACTGAGATATTTTTAGGAAATTGTGAAATACCCCATAGAAGTCTGATTGGAAAAATATATCATAATGTACGAGGGTCAATCAGAAAGTAATAACCCAGATGTTTTACATACATACAAAATCATCATCCAACCATGGGCTACGGAGGTCCAATCAGACTGTTAATTTAGTGTCCCACTCACAAGCCTGTCTTAAACTACAGAAGAAGCTGTGCAATATATGTTCTACAGTACGCTTTTTTATTTGCACACAATGTACTAAATGGCCAGGTCACAAGAATCCCAATGACTCAGAGAAGATTGAGGAGAGGTGATGCACTGGACAGCTGTTAGGAGACAGTCTTTTCCCAAGGCCATCCTGCATGTTCTTTAACATGCACAGGATATGGCTCTCCTGCACACGGGGCCAGAGCTTTTAATCCCATCCAACAGATGACAGCCTTTCTAAGCCCATTGGTGTCCCCTACTGATAGAGGGAACGGTGAGGGTTTAGTGGAGATAGATCATCTAGGAACACAATCGTATTTGCTTTCTATGATTACCGTCGCACCCGACTCTCTTGCCCCACCTCAGAGCAAAAGCCAGTATGTCTTCTTGGTAGTGCAGTTCTGAAGGGTTGGCGTGTCCGTATTTTGCAGATGTCTGATTGGTCTACCAACCAGCTATGATTAGGTCAACGGCATCGATACCATGCACATGATGAAGTCACTTGTAGGTGTTTCCAACAATCTCCCTCTCGCTCACCAAGAATTCTTTAACAGCACATTGTTTCAGATGATATTCATGAGGGCTGTCACGTTTGATTAGTGCTACAGAAGCGCCATCTGTGAGAAGACGATGTGTCAACATACACTTGTGCACTGATGATGGTCTCAATAGGTACACGGGACCTCAAGGTGGCCCATGTAAACATACCCCAGAACATTACACCAACCTGTAACTCCATGACTTGACAGTTGGTGTCCATGGCCTCATGTGGTCTATGCCACACACGTAACATCCCGCTGGCATGTTGTAGCTGTAACCATTCGTCGTTGAACCAAGCTACTTGTTTTCAGTCTTCCACAGTCCATTGGTGATGTTCCTTCACCTAAGGAGTCTCATAACCCAATGATGTGCTCTTAACTAGGGTACTAGATGTGGGTGTCGGCTGCCATAGCCAGTCATCGATCATATGTTGAATGGTCTTTGCATAAACCTTTGTAGCTGACCTGTCATTGAAGGTTGACGTTATCATCTGCACTGTGGCCCTCAGTTCCAATGTTACGATATGGGAGAGGCAAAGCTCAACTCGAACATCAACAGCCCAGTTATGGCCACAATTTCCTTGACAGTTGCAGATTTTGATGATTTTGACGTAGTTGTCGTACACATGCACGATGGTCACACAGGAAATCCCAGATATTCTCGCCGTTGTGGCTATGGAGCATCCCATTTTCCTCACACCGACTATCTGCCCATGAGCGAACTCACTCAGGTCGCCATGTTTATCCATCCTAACAGTCGCAATTATGCTACACAGGAGGTAGGTATCTGACATATTTATAACCAGCAAGGGGTTTCTGCTTGTCGCATTATTGTGGCAAAGTAGAACAGGTACATGGATTAATGCGGTGTTTATAATTATTTGTGCTTTCATTTTATGCATTGCTAGTACGTTGAAATGTCTGCCTCAAATTACTCTGTGTATTGATAATTTGAGAAGCATAACGGAGCCAGAAACGTTACAGTTTTTCGAAAGAGCATTTTTTAATGGGAGTCAAATTCAATTCTTCCATGTTGTCGACACTCTTCGAACAAATTCAAAAGTTCCAAGAGCGTAGTGAATGCCGAGAAATATTTTTAAAATCAAAATCATAAGTGTTAAGCACAAAAGCTAAAGTAAATGTTAATCTTCCAAATATCCATATTGAAACTGATACCATAATCTGTTAAGTTGCCATCGCATTTATTCTATCAATTTCCACCTAAATACAAAAGACAGATATAGTGAAATTTATTACTTTTATTTTTTTCCTCTGTTTTTTTAAATTGACTATGACTTTACAGTGCATTGCAAAACAATATATATATTACAATAACGCATATTTTCTTACCTTAGTTGTGCTATGCAATTGCATAGCACTTGGAAATTATAATATAAATTATAAATATAATATATAATAATAAATATAATATAATATATAATAATAAATATAATATAATGTAAATGTAAATATAATATATTATAAATATAATATAATGTAAATATAAATAAAATATATAATAAATATATATATAATATAATGTAAATATAAATATAATATAATATAAATATTGCATAGCAGATTGCCGAGTGGTTAGCACGCTTGGCTACGGATCTAAGGGACCTGGGTTCGAGCCCCGGTAAGGCATGGCTGTTTGTGTCGTTTTTCTGATGAGGTCCTGCCATCCTCTCAGACCTTCTACTATGGCATATAAACTGTCAGACCTCTGTGGCCAGCAGCTGCTTGAGGTGGTTTTTATTTATTTTTTTTATAGCACTAGGAATTAATTCAATTGCTATGCAATAGCATAATTTCCAGGTTATAAACAAAACAGAAATCACAGTCTGCGTGTCCTTAAATATCCGAAATATCCCTCTGCACACATCGCAGCAAGTTCCCTTTCAAGCAGAAGATATCCAACAGCTGCTCAGTGTGGCAGAGACCTAATCAGCTATTTAGGAACTCCCATTTCTGAGAAGTCTAGTTGCTGTTGGCAAAAGAACATGAAACTAAAAAGGAACCATCAGACACCAAAAGGGGACGTAGGTGTGCGAGTTAATAAGAAAGACTAATGAACAGTTATTAGTAATAATGCACTTAAATACAAGTATAAGTTCCTAAACTTAATACGACAATAATGCTGCTGATGACACACAACATACTGTACTGCAAATAGAAATTGAAGTTCCTTTTATGATGACAATTCTTCATGCCAATCCGACCAGATAGCAGTTAGAAAATTTTTCAAATATGGAGCATTATCAATATGCTACAAAATAAACGTTGTGAGCTTTTTTTTTTCCTTGAAAGATAGTTTTTTAGATGCATGTTGGTGTAGAACGTTATGATGGCAATTCTTCATGCCAATAAGCATTGTTGAAGTTTCTGAAGCTAATAAAGCTTCCAATCTTGGAATTTTGAAGGAAAATAGAAGTTTCTGAAGCTAAAAAAGCTTCAGAAACTTCTATTATCCAAAACCACAACCATCACGAGATACCTACTCAAGGAATTCAAATACTAAGGGAGATTTAATCACAATACAAATATTAAGAATGTTTTTACCGAATAATTTGTGAAAAAAATTAGGCCATTAATATGCGTCTGGGACCGAGAAATATAAATACAATAGGCTTGACGCAAATCGAAGTGATGATTAGAATTGTAGACTTGCTTTTTCATTATACTCTAAAATATTTTCCAGTAAGTCAACTAAAAGGCAACGAAATACGAGAGCTATCCAATAAATAACATCTGATGACGTGTGAAGAATAAAATCCTACGCATTTGCATCTGCTGCTTATAGAGGGCGTTGAGAGTATTAAAAAGAGCAATGGTAATAACAATATCAGTTGGGCAACCCAAGTCAAAACGTGGTCTTCTGAGGAGATTCATCAAGTATTTAGGTTTCTCTGGGTACAAGGAATGGCAGCAGTGCATTTCATTGTCAATCGTAAAAGGTCCATGGTATAGATGTTATGGAGGTACAGAAAGTGTAGAAATGGTGCATGAGGTTCCCAAGTGTACCCCCTCTAACAATGCAACTCCTGGATCGGTTGCGATGGGAATGCCTTGACTTCATACAATGACTTCATACAATTGACTTCATACAATGACTTCATACAATTGACTTCATACAATGACTTCATACAATTGACTTCATACAATTCGGATCTTGCGATTAGTGACTTCCACCTGCTTAATCCATTGAAGAAAACTTAGAAGAAAAACACTTCCCACTTAATGATGAGGTGACAGTTGACGACACCAATGGGTGTGGAAATCGAACGGCTAGCAATATGTAAAAATATAATGTTTTGTCCTTACGAAAATTATAACGACATAATAATACAAGTATAACACACCCTCGCATGTTATACTCCTATTATTATGAGCAGTCTTCGCAATAGGGTTTGAATATTGATCTTTCATAAAACGAAAAATAAAAACTTCAAAATGAAAAAAAAAATTCTTTCTACAATTATACTCTATATCTGTACTCTTACACGGGGCGGGGTTGGCTCAGTCAGTAGCGCGCCAGGCTCGTAATCTGTAGTTCTCAGGTCCGAGTCCCAACTGGGTCAGCGTTGAGATTTAAATTAAAAAAAAAAAAAACAAATACCCCCTCAAGCAGCTGCTTGCCACAGAGGTCTGACAGGAGCCTGTCAGTTTATATGCCATAGTAGAAGGTCTGAGAGGATGGCAGGCCCTCAGCAGAAAAACAACACAAACAGCCATGCCTTACCCGGGATTCGAACCCAGGTCCCTTAGATCAGTAGCCAAGCGCGCTAACCACTCGGCCATGGGACGGAAGCGTTGAGATTCATCTCCGCAAAATTCCCCGCCCTGCCCACGGTCAGTAGGGGACACCGATAGGCTTGGAAAGGCCGCCGTCCGTCGGATGGGACGTTAAGCAGTGGCCCCGTGTGCGGGAGAGCCATACCCTGTGCACGTTAAGGAAACACGCTGGATGGCCTTGACGGGAGGCTACCATCTGTCTCCCAACAGCTGTTCCAGTGGGTCCCCTCCCCCCAATTTTCTCTGAGCCTTCGGGGTCCATGTGACCTGACCATTTAGCCCATGGTGTACAAAAAAGTTTCCGCTCAGAGGTAAAACAACCCAACGCAAATGTACTCTTACACATTTCAAATATAAACGATGTTAGAATCAAAATCTCTAAAGTTAGGATCAGTGGTTAGCGCGCTTGGCTACTGATCTAAGGGACCTGGGTTCGAGCCACGGGTAAGGCATGGTTGTTTGTGTCGTTTTTCTGCTGAGGGCCTGCCATCCTCTCAGACCTTCTAACTATGGCATATAAACTGAGAGGCTCCTGTCAGACCTCTGGCAAGCAGCTGCTTGAGTAATATAGTAAATTATAGTAAAGATTTGACTATGCAGGTATGGAAACGTTTTAGGGATTTTTATTCTAATATGATTAATATTTTAAATACATAAGAGTACAAATATAGAGTGTAACTGTAGAAACTAATGTAGATAAACACTTATTTTAACATGAATGCAAAAAAATATATAAATACTCCTTAACTTTTTGGAGGCTAGTATTGATAGCCCAATGCTCATTTACGATTTTAAATTTAAACTGCAGCTTCGTGATAAGTGCAAAATGGTCAACAAAATGGATTTCATTCACTTCGATTTTTCACAAATTTCCGTTAATCGAAGCAACTAGAACGGATGAATGAAAAGCATTCGCAAGTGCAACTGAAGCATTAAGTGCAAGATCTGGTTTGTTATTTATTGTAGACTGCAAAATTTGCTTCCCACCAAACGACGGCTCACTCTCTTGCACTTCGGAACTTTATTTACCGTAAATGTTTGCTGATTAGTCCGAACTGATATGTATTTACGGTTTCTATGGTACTACCCAAGTACGATGCGGCGTTTAATGAAGCAGCTAAGATAATTCACTTATTTTGCAAGGGAAAAAGGTTTTCAATAATAAATTATCACAGTCTGCGTGTCACAGGCAAATGTCCTGTAGACAAGAAAACATTTGAAATAATGAGTTGAAAAGAATTGGTTGTCTGTCAAGTTGTTGAAGAAGCGAAAATGGTTATTAAATATCAGCAAACGACGGCTCACTGTCTTGCACGTCGGAACTTTATATACCGTAAATGTTTGCTGATTAGTCCTAACTGATATGTATTTACGGTTTCTATGTACGATGTCCGTAATAAATTTCTATATACGATGTCCGTAATACATACAAGTGATACTTTCTATCATAATCATCGTAGCGAAATGGGACTTACTATCTTGGCTCACCAGAGTAAGTCACCCAATAAGTAACTCTATTTTGCTTATTGTTGCTTAATATGAAATGTCATCCAACATATATTGGAAAGTGATTTAGCCTCTGTTTTGACTTGAGTTTGAAATCCTTTGAAATATGGTAATAAGCAAAATTTGGTTGGAACTTTTCATAAGCAAGCTGAAGTTATTAACTCCATTTTCCAATGCAACAGAATATTATAAAATGAGAACGGAAAGAGTTAAATAAAAAATTCCTGCCTCCATTGTATTAAAACACACTAAGCATGTCATTTTTTTCTTTATAATTTCTGTGCTAGTATCTGGATCCAATTTAAGTCTAGACTTCTATCCTGAACACAAGTAGCCATTCAATCTAACATTTACGCAAATAAATCGCACGAAATTCTCCATTACCCCGTAAAATAACAAACTCTGCAAAAGAAATTTTATGCAAAATATGAACTGAAGAACCAGTGTTTTCAGGGAATTATAGAAAATAGGTCATCAAAAAATATGAAAGACAAATATTTGAATCAAAAGACATAAATCCCCACCCGTTCATTAACGAAATCAACAGAACAGCCTAGAAGAGCAGTGCAGCTCTCTCTCTGAGTGTTAATTACCGTGTCCCGAATTTTAATTTCGAAAGAATCATGTAATGATGATAACGTTAGCAGAGCACGTGACTGACCTACTCCCACACGAAAAGCGTGAGGAAAATGGAGTCGTCAAGAAACAAGTTTTAATTCGTTGCTTTTGTATTCGAGGCTATGGTTGACTCAGCGCCATGAATAGTGAAGCCGTGCTTCTAGCCAGCCAGAGCTGCGCAAGCCCGTGGTAAAACACGGAACACTCTCATAACTTCTGCCACTACAAAGACGCGTAGATGACATGGTTGATGAGAGGTTCGGGGCTATTCGGGCAGGGAGACCGGTGACAAGGGACCAAGGGGGTACGTGTGCCAAGGACATCTGGTGGCGGTGGAGGTTAATTAAAGGAGGAAGAGGAGAAGTATTTTGTGGTTCACTGAGTTGTTTTTTTTTCTTTAAGTGAATAATCATTAAGAATAAAACAAATCTACATTTACCAAGGACAAAGTTTACAATCTGCAGAGTGCAAACAAAAAAAAAATGCACGTAACCGGGAATAGGTATGTGAGGATTTGTTTAAATCGAATTTTTAGATCACGATGCTCTAGAGCAGTGATTTGCAAGCGAGGTTTTGGGATCCATCAGTGCACCACAAGTCAGGGACAAGTCAGGAGGTAGGTCCCGTCCTGAAAATCCGGACGACTTATATGAAATTTCAAACTTTTTCACCTGCTTTGAAATTCAAAACAGTTGCCTAGTATAATTTTATTTTGGCCACAGAATGTATCACTACCACTAAAAATAGATAATTTAAAAATCAACTGTAAAATTTTATCGCTTATTATTATAACCTTTCCTCTCTGTCTTGTTCAATATTTTAGTAATTTGGAAATCATACTCAAGTCTTAGTGTATTATAATTTAAAAGCTTAAGACCAGAATTCACTTACTTGTAAGAAACATTCCTAATATTTCGACCCCTGACTGGGGTCGTCTTCCGTGGAGGTTGCAGCTATCTTGGAACTTTCTTTCTTTTATAGTAGTGATTGTCAGTTCGAAGATAGTTGCAATCTCCTCGGAAGACGACCCCAATCAGGGGTCGAAATATAAGGAAAGTTACTCACAAGTAAGTGAATCCTGGTCTTAAGTTTTTACATTATAAACGCTAACTATTCTAAGACAGCTATGAATACAATTAATACTCGTCCTTATTTTCCATTTCTCGGATTCCCCCAGAAATTAAATCCTAGCTTTGTGCCTGTCTATCACAATTTGAAGGAGTAAAATCGAAAAGACCACATTTCTTTTCGATATCTGAATTACTAATATCGTTAGATTGTTTTACTGGTGAGAACGAATCTTCGATGATTTAAATAGAGTCGATCTCTTAGTATCCAAAGATTTGTGAAGAAGGTTTATGGAGAAATTTGAAATCTAGGTTCAGTTGAGCAGGCCAAAATGTGTTCCCATATCCTCTGTCTTGGACTCACCTTGGTATCCACTCGCCTTGGTGCAAAAGGCTTCAACTCCAATTGATACTAATGAAATGCTCATTAATTGAAGTTGAAAAAGTCTACAATAAATAGCAAACCAGACTTTGCACTTTATGTTTCAGTAGTTGCACTTGCGAACAATTTTCATTCAGTCGCTATGATTGAAGGAAATGTGTCAGATTAAAATGAATAAAAATCCGTTTTGCTATTCATGAAGCACCATTGAGTGTGTGCTTATTGCGAAGTCAGACTTTAAGCATCCTTATTGAGCACTGCGTTAGTGTGATTTGGTTAAATCTCGTGAAGTAACTTTAATAATCATAGAAAAAGGATTGAGTTGTTTTATTTGTAAGCAATAGAATTTTGCTCCCACTGGATTAGAGGGTGACAAGGATCCCAAGGAATCGGAGTTGACTATGGGATGGAGATCTCAGGAGACAGAGAGAGAAACCTTCCCTCAAGGCCATCCATCATTATACTTAACGTGAACAGAGTATGGCTCTCCTGTAGAAGAAACCACTGCTTAAAGTCTCCTCTGACGAAAGGCAGGTCATTCTGCAAATGCTCTGAGGTATCTGCATGAGACACTTGAATGCTGTGTCAAGCCCTAAGAAGATGCTGGAGCAAGTGACGAATTCCTCCTAATGGACGATAACGCCTATCAACTACTCAATCAATATTTTGAGAATGAAAGTATCCAAGGACTTCTCTCTGGATCTCACCCCGATAGAACATCTACAGGATGTTCATAAGAGACGTGTTATTCAACTCCCTTCCCAAACCCTCTAGGAACTCAGGACTGCTCTTATTGTTCAATGGACTTTATTGTCCTCTCATTCTCTTCATTATCTTATTGTGGCCATGAAACGGCGATGTCAATTTGGGTTATTTTACATCTGAGCGACACTTTTTGCACACAATGGGTTAAATGGCCAGGTCACAAGGACCCGAGAGCTCAGAGAAGGAGACCATCCTTTCCCGCTATTTTTATCTTACTGAACAGCTGTTAGGAGACAGATGGTAGCCACTCCTCAATGCCATCCAACGTGTTCCTTAACTTTGTACAGAGTATCGTTCGCTCGGAGACACAGCTTAACGTCTCATCTGATGGACGGCGGTCTTCCCACGCCCATCGGCGTCTCCTTTTTTACGAAGGACAGGGTGGGGTTAACGGAGATAATTCTCGACACTGGCACAGGTTGGACTCGAACCTGGGAACTGCAGATCACGAAATAATGAGATGCTAAAATGTAAATGACAAATATTAAAATTAACAATAAATATTTTTTCGATGATACCGGAAACATTTTTTATGAGTTATTTGTTGAATCATATATTTATTAATAATGAAAAATAACACAGTATACAGAAAAGCAAACTGCTGTCTGCGAATCGCATTCGTTTTTCACTGGTCAGAGAGTTGTTAAAAATCTTTTTATCTTACGCTTACAATAAATGCTATTATTATCATATCCGTTATGAAGTTTAATTTTAAACCTTTGTCATTACTCAAATTAATTCTTGAGAAATTCTGCTAAAAACTGGCAGAAACTTTGGCAGTCTGACCGTTATCCAAGTGTGCTTTCAGGTGTGAATCATGGCGAGGATGATCTCAAGCTATGAGGGGTAATCTGCCCTAAGAAGAAGATTACGTTTTGACTGTATTGTCGCTGTTTACCCAAGGCATCACATTTTTGCATACAATGGGCTAAATGGCCAATCGTTTGGAAGTTGTGTAACGCAAGCAGGACATCAGTATTGTTTGTGAGAGACCTTCAATTAAACAATGAAAAGGAAACAAATAACACCACGAGAATTACATGGTCGTGTTCGAGTGCTTTTCATCTGCAGTAGGATTTCAAAGTACGCGAACTCAGAGTATGTTACTAACCCCCAAGAAGATTGTTAAGCTTACTTGTCAGGTAGACTGGGTTGGGTTGTTTTACCTCTGAGCGGCACTTTTTTGCACACCATTGGCTAAATGGCCAGGTCACATGGACCCCGAAGGCTCAGAGAAGGTTGGGGGAGGGGACCCACTGGAACAGCTGTTGGGAGACAAATGGTAGCCCCCCGTCAAGGCCATCCAGCGTGTTCTTTAACGTGCACAGGGTACGTCTCTCCCGCACACGGGGCCACGGCTTAACGTCCCATCCGACGGACGGCGGCCTTTCCAAGCCCATCGGTGTCCCCTACTGACCGTGGGCAGGGCGGGGAATTTTGCGGAGATAAATCTCAACGCTGACCCAGCTGGGACTCGAACCTGGGAACTACAGATTACGAGCCTGGCGCGCTACCGCCTGAGCCACCCCCGCCCCGTCAGGTAGGCGGAGAAAGATTCAACGACATGGGTGGAGGACGATATGGAAGAATTACTGAATGATAACGAAGACCAGCTAACAGAAGAAGACCTACAACAAACTTATCGAAAGTGCAGAAGATGACGAATTAGAAGAGGAAGAAGAGATCGAGTAGGCATCATGAGACATCCATATGTTCAGTGAAGTGTTTCAAATCATTAAAAAGATAATTGATAATGTACAGGAGTACGATCCTTCGATGGAAAGGGGTGTAGAGATCCCCCGGGAAGTGAACAGATGTTTCTTCCCATTAAGAGAGATGGTCCAGGAACTCCAGCCCAAGAAAAAGCGCCATAATCTATCAACATCTTCTTCGCTAAAGAGCCAAATAGCACATCTCCATTCTCTATCGTCACGCGGTTTCCCACCGCATCGCCTGCAAATAAATAGTCGCAAAATCAGCAACCGTTATGAAGACCGACCGTTACGACCTGTCCTTCAGGAAAAATCCTGAAGGTTCAGGAAAACGAATTCGATGTTTCAGGTACAGTATTATATAAAATTCATACTTGAAGATTTATGCACATTCAATTTACACGTAGTTTTATCTTAGTATATGTACAATAGTTATCTATAAGAGAACCCCAACTTACTGAATCCGAACTTACAAGCGAACCAGGAACCTAACCCTTTTGCGTACTCTGATACTCTACTGTGCTATATAAATATAACTTTCAGTCTACACATACATGAATTTATATATTGCATAACAATGCTTAATAGTACTGATTTGGAAGCAAGTAAACTGTGGAAGAACATTTTCGAAACTTAAAATTGTTTTTCTGCTGAGGTCCTGCCATCCTCTCAGACCTTCTACTATGGCATATAAACTGACAGGCTCCTGTCAGACCTCTGTGGCAAGCAGCTGCTTGAGGGGGTATTTATTTTTATTTTATTTATTTATGAATACAAAATATCAAGAGTTATTGGAGTTTTGAAATCTTAAAAATATATCTAAATCTAATTTTAAATGCTATTCCACTCCTGGTCTCAAGTTTTAAAGGGATATGTTCCTTTTTTTAATGACGTAACAGGTGGGGCGTAAATACTAGACTGCTCTGCACGTGACTGATTACCAGCGAGAGAGGGAGCTGAGAATTACTAAGCTATTTCAAGATGGGAGCGCACTCATCCTGCATCGGTGCAGGAAGATCCCTATTTCAACAAAATGTGAAGACACTTTCTACTACTTTTCTCCGCTCACCTTCACTCTGCCCTCAGCGAGAGTGAGAGGACACTCACGCAATGGGGGGGGGGGGGGGGGATGGCTCAGTCGGTAGCGCGCCAGGCTCGTAATATGTAGTTCCCACGTTCGAGTCCCAGCTGGGTCAGCGTTGAGATTTATCTCTGCAAAATTCCTCGCCCTGCCCACGGTCAGTAGGGGACACCGATGCGCTGGGAAAGTCCGCCGTTCGTCGGATGGGACGATAAGCCGTGGCCCCGTATGCGAGAGAGTTATAACCTGTGCACGTTAAAGAACACGCTGGATGGCCTTGACGGGAGGCTACCATCTGTCTCCCAACAGCTGTTCCAGTGGGTCCCCTCCCCCAATCTTCTCTGAGCCTTCGAGGTCCATGTGACCTGGCCATTTAGCTCATGGTGCGCAAAAAAGTGCCGCTCGGAGGTAAAACAACCCAACCCTACTCACCCAATGGAAAGCCAGGCCACACAATCAGACCTACACCACCAAATGCTCTTCATCCCAACGATGTCATTTGTTGTGCGTTCCCACTATCTCCAGTTCTGTACACGTTTGCTATTCGACGATTTTAGAGAAAATATCGATTGATCCGGGAACAGGACGTGATTCCATCATTCTCGGGTGCCGGCTAAATGATCGTGACATCATTTCAAACAGGTCTGACTGTTGTGTCCCGGTGGTTAAAGGGGCGGATACAACAGGTCGGAGGACAAAGTCTGGCCTTGTGAAGCCTTCTGGTCACAATTGAGTGAGATACCTGCCTTTCTGTAGCTGCAATGAGATCTGAAGGTAGATGATGATGTTGTTCTTGTTAGCTCTATACCAATAGAGTCTAGCTATAAATCCGAGGTAGATCCCCCGGTACAGTAGTCCAGTAAAGCGATCGTCTTGAAGGGTTGTAAGTCTAGGATGCCTTTGAACTGATAACTGAGTTTTTTTTAAATTGCTGCCTTTGTTTTGAAATAACAAAATGGTCGACACCAAATAACATGGCTACTTCCGTGATTGGTTGACCAGTTTTAAACCTTTCAAAGGCCCTTCATCGTTTTGAGTCGTCTAAGACGTTTTCTTTAAGGCATCATCAAGCAGTCCGCTAATGCAGAATGACAATGTAGTGTTTCAATTTCAAATGATAGAACGTCTCGAAACTAAAAGACCAGGGGGGAGGGGGGGTTCAGTCAGTAGTGTGTCAGGCTCGTAATCTGCAGTTCCCAGGTTCGAGTTCTGCCTGAGCCAACGTCGAGATCGGCAGAAGTGGACACCAATCGGCTTCGAAAGGCCACCGTCCGTCGGATAGGACGTTAAGCCGCGGTACCGTGTCCTGGAGAGCCATACCTTATGCACGTTAAAGAAGACGCTATATGACCTTGATGGGAGGCTACCATCTATCTCCCAACAGCTTTCCAGTGGGTCCTCCCAACCTTCTTTGAGTCCTCGAGGTCCTCGTGACCTGACCACGTAGCCCATTGTGCTCAAAAAGTTCCGCTCAGAGGTGAAACAATCCAACCTACGAAAGTAAATCTTTTATAAGGTATTTGTTTTTATAATCCGTGACATTATACGATTTTTTCTCTAACTATTGAATTTGCTAGGTAAGTTAAAATTATTTTCATTATACTAACGAATAATTTTTAGTCATATTGGTGATCTGTTCGCAAAACTTTTGACGAGAAGTACATATTTATAAATTGCATAACTATTCATTTTGAGATTTAAAAGTTCGGTAAAAAGTAAACTGACAGGCTCCTGTCAGACCTCTGTGGCAAGCAGCTGCTTGAGGGGGTATTTATTTTTTTTTATAAAAAGTTTCGTAATTTATAAATATTTACAAATATTATAATTATTTACAACTATTATAACCGATCAATCAAAAAGCCGAATTTGGGATTTCAAATAACTCAACTGTGAAAGAGAAAAAGGAATTACAATTTCACCGAACCATTTCGTAACAATTCTCAAAAAATGACGCTGATCAAGTAGACAAAAAATGACGCTGATCAAGTAGACAGAAATATGTAAAATCGAATGACCAGATAATTACTCATTGCAAGATGCGGACAGATTTTGAGCTTTCGCGTCCCAAACATACTGAAGAGACACAACCTTTTATCTCGACACAATGGCTTCATAAGAGCTACAGAGAGACAAAAATCCTTACGGCTTCGTCCATTATGCCCTATCGACGAAAATAACCTGTACCAAATCCTCATCATTTACAGCTGGGAAAGGATTCGTTTTGTATACAGTCCCCCTTCCACATAATGCTACTGAGCTGCTGTCCACGTCTCTCTTTGATTAAAGCGCCGGCGACCAGATGTGTTAAAGCGCCGAGAGCCCTCCCCCCCCAGGCCTTCTCTCCTCCCTCGCTCTCTGCAGCAGCCCCTTCTCTGTCTCTCCGAAATCGCCGCTCTTCTGTGGTTGCCTCCGGTCACAGCTGGTGCATGCACAGTGCAGCAGGTCTCCCTGGGCAAGCTTCCATCCTTCCTCCTCTCTCTCCAGCACTCACCCTCCCATCATCCTCTCTGCCCCTCTGCTGCTCCCCACTCTCCACATCCTCTCCAGCTCCCAGCGTTCCGCCGTTCACGGAGGGACAGACACATCCCAGCTGCAGTGGCTGTCAACCGCACGCCATGCCGTCGTCCACCGCAGTTTCCAGCCCTAATTCGGAAGACATCTGGAAACCTTCCCTTCTCTTTTTCCCGCCGCTCGCTGTCTTCGATCGCCCGCGCGCGCGAGTGCGCTCTACTCTTCTCCTGAGCAGCTGACGCAATAATGAATCGGCCGTGCTGAGTCACGTGCACGTGGGCCGCATGCGCACTGATATAAAAGTGCAGGGAATAGAACCGGTCAAATATCTTGTAATGTCTGGGAAACGCTGTTTGGGCGGAAAGTTTCGACGCTGGAGATCGATAGTTGTTCTTCTGCAAGAGCGGCTTTTGTTATGCCAGTTTCGAAGTTATGGGATTTGGAAAAGAGGGAATGCTTTTTTGGAGCCTTACTATGTCACCAAAAAGACGTCAAAAGGGAATTTAGAAAAATGGGAAATCTGGGGAGAAGCAATAGACGTAGATGCACAGCTTTGACAGTTTAATGCTCAAATAGACTTTCCATTACTGAACTTTGAATTTCAGAAAGATATTCTCTTAGATTATAAATCTAACTTGGCCTCTGCTTTAGAAATTTTAGGAGCAACCCCCCCCCCCCCCAACTGCAAAAGAAAGAAATTAAAAGACGAATGACGCTGAGTTAACATGAAAAAAAATCAGGTAGTTAAAAACGAAGCAAAATTATTATTTAAATTAATGCGATCATCAAAGTGTGAATCTTTTCCAAAAGAAAACTCTACCAAAAATTTTGGAAATATTCGAATGGAGAAAAGAATTTTTCCTCAGAAAAATGTTTCTTGCACGAAAGGTGGAAGAATATTTCGTTTCAATTCTTTCGCAGCTTCAAAGGGCAAAAATTGGCTGTGAGTATTTTCTATTTTGACTAGATACCGTCAGTATAATAATACCCATAGGGAAGTTCTGTGAGGAAGACAAGACCTCAACAGAAAGACAACACAAAGAATATATTCATGCCTTGTCGAGGTTCGAACCCAGGTCCCTTTCATCCGCGCCCACTTTTAATGCATAGAATCTTTTTCCGAAATTTTGTTCTAGCAAATTGTTATATATTCATGATGTCCCATAACTCCTTATACATAGGCAAAGAAATAATATTCAACTGTACACGCATTCTACTTTTATATTCACTTTATTCAATTGTACCGAATCCATAATAAGACATCAAATGCTCAAGCTGAGTACCCATGTGTTGCTTGCACATGACACTCCTGCTTCTGAGTGACCGACGTGCGTTGCGGAGAATGGACGACTTTTATCATTCACTGCGAATGGTCTCCTTTAATTCATCCAGTGTTCGAGGGAGATTTTGGTACACATGAGATTTTAGGTGGCCGCACAGAAAAAAAAATCCAAGGGAGTCAAATCTGGACTTCTCTCCCACGTCGGCCTATTCATTTGTGGAGTGTTTCATCCGACCATGGATGCGGATAGCTGTGTCACATATCCTTTCACCAGGATGGGGCGCCACTCCACTATGCTATAACTATCTACACTATAACTAGCTGCTTCCAACCATGGATGCAGATAGTTATGATGTGGATAGTTATGGCGTAGTGGAGTGACGCCCCATCCTGGTGAAAGGAAACGCTGCAGTAATGTGCTAAGGGTATGCCCTCTAAATAGGGTACCAAAGTGACATTTAACATTTGCAAATAAAGTATGTGTATTAGTAAGTTTAAAAGTAGGTCGATGATATTGTTACCAGGAATTGCACACCAAAGAGATACCCTGGGATCGTTCTGTGCGTGTGCGTTTTCAGCCCAGTGTGCTTGCATCGCTGCATAATAACAATTGTGGCGGTTGACTGTCCCATTCATGTGAAAGTTGGTTTTCTTTCTGAAGATTACATCAGCCAAGAGAGATGGCTGTTCCTGGAGTTTTTCTAGTACCCAATCACGGAACTGCTCTCTGCGGTCCATGTCGTCCCCATGCAATTCCTGCACCATTTGCATTTTGCATGGATGGGACCAGTTTCTTCTCAGGATTCTGGATGCAGATTATTTTCCAATTTCCACATCCTGTACAACTTTTCTTATAAACCGAAGGGGGCTAACTTCGACTTTAAACCAGAACATCCACAGTTTGGTCTTCATCTATGGTACTACTTGGACGACCTGGTCTAGGTTTATCTATCATTGAGCCAGTTTCTTTCAGTCTCTTCAGAATATAGCTGACGGATATATGATATGGCTTTGGTTTGTGTGGATGTAGCCTGTGAAATTCCTTATACACTTCTCCTGACATGAATAAGTATGAAATCCATTTTCTCCTGGCGAATGAGACGATACATCGATACTCAGTCATTCATCAACGTATCGACTTATCTGAAAGAGCAAAGAAGAAGAAGAACACATAGGTATTTTTATTTATGACCGTGGATACGAAAGTATGGAACACCCGTGACTATGTATAAGAACTTAGGGGACACTTTGTATATAACAAAAAAGGCGAAATATGATCTGCCGATCCGGATTTCCAAAACAAAAATGGAAAATTAATGCTCCTGAATACGAATTGTTCTGGAAAAGGGATAAAATTACTTTGAAGTTAAAGTAATTGTTGAGCTTAAAATTAAGCCCGAAAAACAATTCTGCCTGACACAAAATGAACCAATAATCAATTTCCTACTCATGAAGATGAAATATTTAGAGAACAAAAATATACTCTGAAAAATCCATGCAACTTCAAGTGATGAGTTATTTTCTTTTTGTTTTGAAATAGGAAGCAGATTATAAGTGTGACTCTTTTAAACCATCCGTCTGCCTTTCGTTCTCAGTGGCGAAACTAGGTAATTTGCAGCCCCACAGTCCAGTCAAGCTTTGGTCCAGTGCACTGCAGCAGTGTCAGTTTTGCCACCCTCTGAACTGATAGCTACAAAAGGGGAAAAAATCCCTAAATCCTCAAAATGGGCAAAATGTAAAAATAACGAAAAAAATCTGAAGGTTTGCCTCTTGAAGGCTCTTTGTATCCGTCTGGATTGTGGCGCCAACTAAGTTACCCCTCCCCCCCCCCCGTCCACCTATAGTTACGTCACTGGTTGTGCCTGTCACCATTTAGAGCTGGGAACTTGGAATCTGATATTCACGAAGATTATCTGATCCCTTGGGTGTTGGTGGGGAAGGACAAATCCTCCCCCCCCCGAAAAGTTGATCGAAAAGTTAATTTGTATTGAATAATATCAGATGCTACCAAAAAGCAATGTCGTTTTTCCTTTAACGAAATATAATCTTGATTTTTTTTTTACCTTATCTTTTGTTCTTGGAAGCATATTATTGTTATTTATTAATACGATAAAACATTTTTTACATTTATTTTCAATTAGAAGTTTTCCTTTATTAAATTTCTTCAACTCATGTTGGGTCGGTTGTTTTACCTCTGAGCAGCACTTTTTTAGCACACGATGGACTAAATGGCCAGGTCACAAGTACCCCTAAAAGGTTGGGTGAGGGGAACCACTGGATAGCTGTTGTGAGAAGGTGGTACCCTCCATTCAAGACCATCCATCATGTTCTTTAACGAGCACAGGGTATGACTCTCCGATACGAGGGGTCTCGACTTAATGTTTCATCCGACGGAACGCGGCTTTCCAAACTGATCGGTGTCCCCTTATTGACAGAGAGCAGGGCGTGGAGTTTTGCGGTATAAACTCAACGATATAAACTCGAACCTGGGAACTGCAGATCAGGCCTGGCGCGTTCCTACTGAGCCACCGCCGTCCACTGGCATCTGATAACCCTATCATTAATGAGCGTCTCAGGCTACATATTTCCATCTTGAAGCATTAATTCGGTTTTCGATTGGAGAGGGGGGGGAGGGGCAAAAAATAAATTATTGACACCCGATCTCGAGGATATGTAGTGTTTTTAAAATTTTGAATTTTGAAGCCCTGGCTCATAGGTAAAACAATTTAATTCCTTTTTAACACGAAAAATAAGAAATAGAAACCATTATTAAATTCATTTAAAATGCGACTGGCGAAGATTTTTCCTTAAATCCTGGATCGCATTTGTATGGAAAAAATACTTTAATATATCATTCAAGTAACAACTATTAATAGTTTATTTTAATTGCATTTATTCAATTATCATTAAGCGTTCATATTATCCCCATCAAAAGCTTATTCCCTAAGCTCTTACGCATACAATTTCTTTACTTACACGTTCTGTAAAAAAAATGGTGCTAATGAAGAATGATCGGAGGATGTCACAGCATTTGAAAAAGTTCTGAATGCATTCCACGGGCATTAAAAAAGAAACGCTTTTTGTTACTCAGGCAACTGCTGCAATTCTTCATCAACTGCGCTCATTACAAAAGCCTTTGCAAAACGATCCCCTCGGCATTAAAAGCTACATGATCTGTCTGTTTTTTTTCTTCAATTAGCCCTTCTTTTTACTTCTTTATCTACCTTACAAGAAATTGCACGAACGTTATTAATAGCGATATTAAAAGGCACGAAAAGAATTCAAAGTTCTTCCCCTGCGCACGATTGCATCGGACCAAGTTATCGATTTGCAGTTGTTGTTTTTTTTTCCCATCCTCCCACCTTCCTTGGAGCAATTCTTCGCTGAATCTGTTCCACACCTTATTAAAGTTTCATATGGCAGCTAATAAAGGGCAAAAGCGAAGAGACGAAGCCGATGAAAAGGGAGAAGAGACTCGACGAAAGAAATCCAATAATCAGGACAAACGGCAATTAGTCATCCAAAATTATCACAAGCTTAGAGGCTTTATTCGGAGCCGTTAACAGGACTTGGGCCTTCATGTCATCGTTGGATATCGAACGGTAATTTATTTCACACTGTAATGAAAAGTAATCTACCGTTCTTTATAACAACGTGCACTGGATGAAATAGAATGTGTATTAAGATTTCCTTGAGGTGCTCGGTCGATATACTTGGGACTGAGCCTGTTTGACAGCAAATTCGTTTCACTTGTTTCCACTGTAACACAATTTAAAGCTTTTCGTGATGTTTCACTTCTACGAGGACCGTGTCTCTTGACAAGAAGTCTTTAAGATAGTGCCGATGTGTAAAGACCCTTTTGTGACGATGACTGAAAAAAACATCGCAGTAAGCGACCAATAATTACAGAGATTATGAGTTTATTTTTGTGCCCATGTGTCTTACTTTCACCATTGTATTCCGTATTAATCATCCGTAGCCTTTATCAGTAATCAATCAGTGTATAAAATATATCAATAGATATTTCTCAGTGTCACTTGAATGAATGAATACCCCCTCAAGCAGCTGCTTGCCACAGAGGTCTGACAGGAGCCTGTCAGTTTATATGCCATAGTAAAGGGTCTGTGAGGATGGCAGGACCTCAGCAGAAAAACGACACAAACGTCCATGCCTTAGTCCGGGATTCGAACCCAGGTCCCTTAGATCAGTAGCCAAGTGCGCTAACCACTCGGCCACGGGACGGCCAATTAAATATGTGTCAGAAGTGTCACTTACTTTCCAGATAATCGCTAATTAGTTGGTTGTTTTACCTCTGAGCGGCACATTTTTTGCACACAATGAGCCAAAGGGGCATATCACAACGGCCCCGAGGGCTCAAGGAACATTAGAGGGAGGGGGACTGGGAGGAGGTTAGAGGGAGGGGGCTGTTGAGAGGTAGATAGTAGCCTCCGGTTAAGACCATCCAGCATGTTCTTTAACGTGCACTGGGTATGGCTCTCCCGTACATGGAGCCGCGACTTTTTTATTTATTTATTTACAACATGGGAGCTCGGTGATCAGGCACCTCCTACACATAATAAATTTTTTGAACAATTTGATTAATTAGTACACATACATAACATACAAAAAAGAAAGAAAAACAAAAAAGAATCCTTGAAACAAGGATTTATAGTTTATTAATTAGATTTGTCTCCACCAAAAAGGAGAAAAGTTCATTTAGGCGATAAAGTTGTAGGGTGGAAGGAACTTCTAATAAGTTGGAGAGAGTAAAAGTCATTTCAATTTAGTTCTTCAAGTTTATCAAATAATCTTTTTCGTTCAGTGGAATAGAGGACACAATTTAGAAGAGTATGTAAAATAGTTTCTGGTACATTGCAATAAGAACAATTTTTTGAAGAAGATTTTTTAATCATAAATAAAAAATAATTAAGGCTTACGAAACCTATCCTTAGTTTGTAAAAAACTGAGAGGAAATGTCTGGGGAAATTTAAATTCTTGATTGTTGAAAGTTTTGGATCAAGGAAATATCGATGAGTGCAATTAAAAGGACCATTAATTGGTAATAATTGTTGAGTAAGTCATGTTCAAAATGTTTGGTCTCATATTTAAAGTTGGAAAAGAAATGATATGTAGGAGTTAAGTTGGGAAGCAATAAAGCTTGTTTTGCATAGAAGTCTGCCCAAAAATTTCCTTTAATGCCAGAGTGGCTAGGGATCCATTGGGAAATGAAAGTATTGTGGAAATCAAGTAAAGTTAAAAGGTTATAGAATTCAGATAATATTGCAGGGTAATTAGTATAAGAGTAATCTTGTTTAAGAGTTTGTGGGGCAGATTTTGAATCAGAATAAAGAATAATAGATTTATTAGAAAGAAAGGTAGAGGACCATTTTAGGGCAAAAAGAATTGCATAAATTTCAGCTTGTAATATATGTGTATGAGTGTCAAATTTAAATTTTGAAGAAGATTTTGTAATAGGAGAAAAAAAGGAAGCAGAGGAGAATTCAGAAGTTGAATCTACTGATCCGTCAGTGTATATAGAAAAGAGAGAGTTAAAATGAATAGAGCAAAAGGGTTCAGTAAGTATTTTTTGACATTGTGGGGATAGGGATGTTTTTGAGGCTAGAGAGGGGATGTCAGTATGAATTTCTGGCTGTACAAAGGCCCAAAAGGGGTCTTTTTTAGAAAGATCTCCTTTTTTTGTCAAAGTTAAAATTTTGTTAAATAAGGATGTGTTTTGACTGCAAAGTTTGTTAGGTGCTTTTAAATTTGGGTTATTTAAAGTGGTTCAAGATTGGATGATTTAAATGTTTTAATTGCAAACGCATTATTAGTTTTAAAAAATAAGGAATGAGCTCTGATATTAAATGTAGGAATAGATGTTTCTGCGTTTAAAGCCAATGATGGAGAAGGGTATGGAAGACCCAATATGAGTTTGAGGAATTGATTTTGGATAATATTAAGTTGTTTAAATTTATTTTCGGAAATTCCACTAGGAAATTCAGTACCGTATTCAATTTTTGGTCTAACTAAGTTTAAATAAAACGTTAATAAATTGTATTTGGAAGTGCCCCATTTCATCTTAGCTAAGCATTCGCGCTCGGCTACTGATCTACGGGACCTGGTTCGAGCCCCGGGTAAGGCATGGATGTTCGTGTTATTTTCTGCTGAGGTCCTGCCATCCTCTCAGACCTTCTACTATGGCATATAAACTGACAGGCTCCTCTCAGACCTCTGTGGCAAGCAGCTGCTTGAAGGGGTATTTATTTTTTTTTTAAATAAGAAGTTTGTCTCCTTTATGTCTTGCATTCTTTAAAAAAGGGAACCAATTTAATTTAAAAAAGGGGACCAATTCAATTTAAAACAGGGGACCAATTTAATTTAAAAAAAGGGACCAATTCAATTTAAAAAAGGGGACCAATTCAATTTAAATAAGGGGACCAATTCAATTTAAAAAAGGGGACCAATTCAATTTAAAAAAGGGGACCAATTCAATTTAAAAAAGAGGACCAATTCAATTTAAAAAAGGGGACCAATTCAATTTAAAAAAGGGGACCAATTCAATTTAAAAAAGGGGACCAATTTAATTTAAAAAAGGGGACCAATTTAATTTAAAAAAGGGGACGAATTTAATTTAAAAAAGGGGACCAATTCAATTTAAAAAAGGGGACCAATTTAATTTAAAAAAGGGGACCAATTCAATTTAAAAAAGGGGACGAATTTAATTTAAAAAAGGGGACCAATTTAGCTTGTGATCTAAGGTAATTCCTAGATATCTGCAAGAAAGTTTAGTTGGATAGTAGTTTTGTTTATTTTAATATCAATATTGAAAGAAGTTGATCTTTTAGAGGTAAAAGGGATTAAAAAAGTTTTATCAGTGTTAATCAGTAAGTGCCATTTTTGAAAGTAAGTAGTTATTTTTTTTAGGTTTTGTTGTAGAATTGATTGAATTTTTGCTATTTTTTCCCCCGATGCCAGATAATAAGTTCATCTGCAAAGGATGCAAATGAAATTTCTGTGTCTAAGATTTCAGGAAAATCATGAAGATAAAAATTAAATAGAGAAGGTGAAAGTAACGAGAAAGTAAAGAGAAGGAAAATGTCCTTGTAAAAGGCCATTTTCAATTTTGTAAATGTCAGAAAAAGTATTATGTAATTTTACCTGGTAGGTTTTATGACATAACGTATTTAATAAAAACTGTAAAAGTTTTCCATTTATACAAAGTTTACTTAATTTGTAAATAAGTCCTTTCAACTAGATAGAATCAAAGGCAGATTTTAAAATTAAAAAAATTACGACTGTAGAGAACTTTTTTGCTTTGTTAAGGTAAATGTAATTTAGTGATGATAGGACAGCATCTTTAGATGAACAATTCTTCCTAAAATCATAGTAAGAGTATGAAAAAATATTTTTAAAATCAAAAAACCAATTGAGACGACGTAAAACAGGCGTTCAAAAAGTTTATAAACATTTGATGTTAAAGATATAGGTCGATAGTTATTTAAAACATGCGCTTAAAATCCCATCCGACTGATGGCGGCCTTCCCGAGCCCATGCGTATCCTTTACTGACCGAGGCAGGGCAGGAAGTTTTACGGAGATCTTCCAGTCATCAGTACCTGTGTGCTAGTGATCAATATACTGTTCCAATATGCTATATGATCAATATACTATTCCAATGTGCTATGGCCGAGTGGGTTAGCGCGCTTGGCTACTGATCTACGGGACCTGGGTTCGAGCTCCGGGTAAGGCATGGATGTTCGTGTTGTTTTTCTGCTGAGGTCCTGCCATCCTCTCAGATCTTCTACTGTGGCATATAAACTGACAGGCTCCTGTCAGACCTCTGTGGCAAGCAGCTGCTTGAGGGGGTATTTATTTATTTTTATATATGATCAATACACTGCTCCAATATGCTATATGATCAACATACTGTTCCAATATGCTATATGATCAATACACTGTTCCAATATGTTATATGATCAGTATACTGTTCCAATATGCTATATGATCCCTATACTCTAAGAATATAAAATCCATATGCTTATACTTTTTCCAGTCATCACACCAAATTTGCTGGTGATCAATATACTGTTTCGAGTCATCACACCACATTCACTAGTGATCAATATACTTTCATTAGTCATCAGGCCATATTGGCTGGTGATCAATATACTGTTTGTAATCATCAGCTCCTGTTAACTAGTGATAAATATACTTCCGCTGTCATCATTTTTGCTAATAATCAGTATCTTTTCCCAACCACAAACCCACGTTCGCTATTGATAAACTTGCGAACGTGGCTGAAAGCATTATATATTATACATATTGCACCCATCTACAAAATTGTCCAACTCTGCCATTATAATGCGGCCAGTCGAAAACTTTTGCGTGCTATAAATAGGTCAGATACCTACCTGTTGTATAGTGTACCTGCGACTGTTAAAATGAGCAAACACGGCGACCTGAGCGACTCTAATCGTGGGCAGATAGTTGGTGTGAGTTAGATCTAGTAATCCATATCTGCAACTTACAGAAAGTCTGGGATTCCACGTGCGATCGTCGCAGGTGTACACCAGGACTATATCAAAACCGACAAAACCCACAGCCAGAAGGAAAAAATGTGGCCATAACGGAGCGGTTGATGTTCGAGGTGAGATGATATTGTCAGCAATTCACAACATCTATAAAGGTTTGTGCAAAGACCATTTGACGTACGACGGCACTACTGGGCTATGGCAGCCAACGCCCGCATCGAGTACCCTTGTTAGCACGTCACTGAACAAAGAGGTTGCAGTGGGTGAAGGAACATCGCCATTGGACCGTGGAAGACTGGAAACATGCAGCTTGGTCCGACGAATCGAGGTTCCAACTACAACACACTGATGGGAGGTTGACACAAGGCCATGGACCCCAACTGTCAAGGCAAGGTATTACAGGCTGGTGGTGGTGGTGGTGGGGGGGGGGGGGGGGTGTAATGTTCTGGGGCATATTTACGTGGGCCACCTTACATCAATTGAGACTATTATCACCGCACAAGACTATGTTGACGTACTCGCCAACCACGTATACTACTAGTTCATGGCTATGCATTTCCCGCAGCAGAATGACTTCTTCAACAAGACAATGCCCCATCTCATCACTCGCGTTTGGAGGACTGGTTGGAGGAGAATTCCAGTGAGTTCACAACCTTGGAACGAATCTTTCACTCTCCGAATTCGAACCTTATTGAGCATCTGTGGGACGAAATGGAGCGATGCATTAGAGCCCGAAACCCACTATCGGCAATCTCTGCTATTTATGGACGGCTGTCCTGGAATCATGGGCCGAAATCCACGCATACGTTTCTAACACCTAGCAGAGTCCATACCGTGACATGCGGCTGCTGTTGTGAAGTCGAAAGGTGGTTCCACACGTTATTTGGTGGGTGTGTATAATAAATTGTCCTTTCAGTGTATGTATACTTTTGCTAGTGATTGACATTTTTTCCACCCATCATCCCATAATCGCTAATGATAAGTTCATCTATCATCTTACACTCGCTGGTGATCGATTTACACCTGCTAATGATTAATCTATATCTACTAGCGGTAAATGCATATTCACGAATGAGCAGTCTGATTTAGTAGTGTTGGAAAATATTAGTGATCTGCATTTGTTGGTTTCCATTTCACATTAGTCGAAAGTGATTAAACTTTATTTTCGTAATAACACAACTATAAATTCCCATTTTCCAGAAATCAATTCTCTTAGTCAGCGTTCACAAAGTTTTTGTTGAATAAAGAAATAGCCTAGCTTTGTTCAATTTATTCCTTGGGGATTGGAGTTGATGGAAGAGACTGAAGACGAAAAATAGCCGCATGGAATAGTCAATTTGAAAATATGTTATACAAAGCTGAACCATTTTAAAAATATTCTATACCAAACAAGGCCTCTTACAGTCCAAAGAAGCCCAGATCACTTTCAACTTTTGAGACCCCTATAGCCAATATAGAAATTAATTGTCATCATTATTTATTACCGTTTTAATTCTAATTTCACAAAATCTATATAAAAAAATTTTATTCCTCAAGCAGCTGCTTGTCACAGAGGCCCGATGGAAGCTTATTAGTATATTATGCCATAGAGAAGGCCAGACCTCAGGAGAAAGACAACACAAGAAATGAAGCATCCATGCCTTATCTGAGACTTGTTAGTTAAAAAAACTATATCTTTCACTTAATCGCATTTTTATAGTTAATAAGTAAGTACCCTTAAAATATAGTTAATAAAATAAGTACCCTCTAAAGCAGCTGCTTGCAATAACGGTCTGACAGGAACCCGTCAATTCATACTCTTAGAGAAGATATGTGAAGACCTCGGCAGAAAGATCCATGCATTAACCGGGCTCGAACCCAGAGTCCCTTTAATCAGCAGCCATGTACACTAACCACTCGGCCATGGGACGATTGCTGTGTGTAACATAAGAAAGAAAATCAACAAAAGTCCAAATATGAGTCACCCACTCACCTTGAGCTTGGAGCCAGGGCCAAATAGATTTCATGACTTTTTTTCTGAAAGGCCTTGGATACCATGTCCTACGATTTGTACACATTGAATAGCTTAAAGGACCAGGAGGAATCGAGAAAGAGGGAAATAGAGACTGATGATGACTCTTACTTCAAGAACAAGTCAACTGTACGCATAATTTTAAAATTTATTTGAGATATAACATTTTTTATAAGTGACAAAAATTTCCATCTTAAGAAACGGAATGTTTGCGTATAAATTTGACAAACTATGAAAAAAAAAGAACAAATTACGAGCGGTCGATGAATATTCGTAAAGTCGAGATGATGTGCATCGCATTTGAGAGGATTGATAGTTGCATGCTTGGGTGGGCATGATAGTGGAATCATAGGGTTCTATATTATAACTAGAAATAAATGGGGGGGGGCAAAAATGGGGAGGCACCAAAAAAGGAATTTAATTTATCCACATACATATTGACTGCAAGTTTAACCAAAAATTCATGGCCCGTTTCATCGGGCATAATATGTTAGTAGGATATATTAATTAAATATTTAGCTTCATATTGTTACGACAGAAGGAATCTGGCAACCGAAAGCAAAAAGTTTCAGCCAACGAATAAGAACTTTGGGAGAATTTGGAGAAGAAGAGTGGAGCGTTAACGGTCGTTGTGTTGTAACGGTCGTGAGTTCGAAAATGGACGGTGAGCTGTTCTGAGACAGTGCGCGTAAGTATCAAGAAGTAACTTGATGTGTTGTGTATACGCGGAAGGATAAAAGTGGGATCTTTTATCGTTAAGTATCAAGAAGTAACTTGATGTGTTGTGTATACACGGAAGTATAAAAGTGGGAACTTTTATGGCTAACTTCGAATGTCTACACGGACTGTCTTTTTGTTCGGCTAGTGTGTGAACAGTTATTAGCACAGGACGAGAATTGGTTTACGGGTGAAGATCTTCGGGTGACCTGGTAAATCAAGTAAAAGGTAGTATTTAGTAAAATACACAGAGCTGATATTGTGTGCTCTACGCAGGAAGATTGATGACTTGTGCATGTTAATAGTTGATTTGTTAATAAGATACTTCATCCATATTTCCTTTGTAACAATTTACCTTGTATTGAATTTGGTTTTGAAATATAGCTTTTAATACTCACGCTCAGTGGCTATCCATTTTTGTAATCCGCAACATTTGGTGTCAGAAGTGGGATTAATTAATTGAATGCCGTTAACTAGAAGTATGGATGAATTAGTAAAGTTGATATATAGCTTCAAAGCCGATATGACTACGCTGATGACTGATATGAAAGCCGATATGACTACGCTGATGACTGATTTGAAAGCCGAAATGACCGCACGAAATAATGAGTTGAGGACTGAGATAGTTTCTCAAAAAGATGATTTGAAAGCCCAAATGGCCGCACAAAATAATGAGTTGAGAAATAAAAGAGGTGACCTGGCCGCACAAAATAATGAGTTGAGAAATAAAAGAGGTGACCTGGCCGCACAAAATACTGAGATGAGAGCTGAAGTGGCTTCTCAAGTTGGTAAGATTATTGATCAGTTCAAGGATAATAAAACCGAACTCAATAGCAATAAGCAATAAGACAATGCAATAGTTTAAATGTTGAATTTGTCAGTGAAAAAGATGATCTTAATAGTGTTAAGTTAGATTGTAAACATGGAAAAGAAAAAGAGAAAGTACGAGAGGACTGCGAGAGGAAGACTACAAAAGAATCGAATCTTCGCAAGAAAGGAGAATCTCAAAATGTGGATCTGCTACTGGAAATCAAGAATCGTAGAGATAGCGCAGATAATGCCTTTGACCACGCAACTACTGGTGATGCATGGCAGAGTGTCTATGTCGCTGGTGACATGTCTAGGAACTGTGAAGAACAATCACACAGATCAGAGAGCTGTGAGACTATACAGTACGCTTTGCACTTCAAAATACCTAGGTATACAAGTCTGGCACGATCTGAAGAGAGATCCACACGAAAGGTATTCTATTCCTCGCCGTCAGCAAAATGCGTCATGGACAATTATCGCAAAGGCAGAGTAACGAGTGGTAATGAGGGGGAACGAAACAGAGTTTACGTTTCGCAGAGTGGTCCGAGTAAAGAAGAGGCGTCCATTCATCATGGATACAAAGTGCCATTCGACGTTACCCGGGAAGTCGGAGAGATTTTTCCAAAGCATATAGCCACACTCGAATCGTTTATAGAAAGTGGGGATTTAAGAAAGAAGAATTCCGAAGAATGGCTTAGAAGCGTAACAGGTGATGCTAGTAAAGGAGCTTCAGGCAGAGACAGTACTTCAAAGACTAACTTTCTGGATGAAACTAAGCCTCAGAGTTACGATCAGAGAGAAGTGAATCCCTCAGATAATTTCAACGTAGCCACGCTGAATTTCTTTTCTGAACAGTCAATGTGCAGATTTGGACATTATAACCATTTAGATTATAAGGATATAGAAAAGTTTTATCACGACTACAAGAGCTCTAAAGTGGACAATATCATGTTACAAAACTCGTCGCTGATCTCCAGAATGAACAATTTGGCAATCATGACTGATATTTCCCTGGTTAATTACAATGAGAGCTCCAAGAAGGTGAATTCGGAAGAAACAGCAACTATGACCTCTTCGGGTCATGTGTTTTGCTGGAGACCTGAGTGGCGCCATCGGATGGTGGATAAACACGGTACAGGAGGTGTCGGCGACAAAGTGAGTCTTGTCTTGGCTCCTGCACTTGCTGCTTTAGGTCTCAAGGTCCCTATGATCTCCGGTCGTGCTCTCCAATTGACGGGAGATACTCTGTACAAATTGGAATCCATCCCTGGCTTCACAGTCGACTGCACTAAAGATAAAATCGAGCAGATGATGGAAGACGTCGGATGCTGCATCGTAGGACAGACAGAGGAGCTGGTGCCAACAGATAAGGAGATTTACCGCTGCAAGGATCTGACGGCTACCGTAGATAGCGTTCCTCTAATGAGATGCTCAATTGTGTCCAAAAAGCTGGCTGAAGGAGTGTGCGCTTTGGTTTATGATGTTGAATTCGGAAAAGGAGCTATTGATCTCATCAGTACAGAAGATGCTGTTGATTTAGTTAAGAAAATGGTTGCAGCATCACAAGCTCGTGGAATGAAGAGTTCAGCTGTTATCAGCAACATGGATTCACCTCTTGAAAACTCTGTTGACAACTCTCTGGAAGTGATGGAAGCTGTTCAGTGTTTCCTTGGTAACGGATCCTTGGAACTGCAAGAGCTCGTCGAAGAGTTAGGAGGAGAACTTCTGCGTTTGGTGAACATTGTGGATAATAGGGTAGATGAAGCATCACGTGTCTGCAAGGTTCTGCATAACGGCAATGCTTTGAACAAGTTTCATAACATGTTAATAGAACAAGGAGTATCTGAAGATGTTGCAAGCTGGCTATGTGAAGGTAAAACAGAAAAAATATTGCTAGCAGCCCGACACATCACTGATTTCACTTATACAGGAGAAACAGGTAAGGTTGTCGGATTAGAAGCTGCAGTTCTAGCAAGAGTATGGAAGGAGGAGATGGACCGAAGAGCTAAAAAGAATTATGGAGCTGATATTATAGTTGTGAAGCACCTTGGGGATCAAATTGATTCAGGTGAAGTATGGCTGAAGGTTCATCACGACAGTTCTGAATTAAGTGAAAGTCAACTGACAAAAGGGTCAGACTGGAGGATGAAACTCCTCCCTAGATTTTATGTCACTAATGACTTTCATTCCTTGTTACTGTTGATAGAAGTAAAAATCCAAAGAAGAAAACTTTCGACAAAGAAGAAAACTTTTTACAGGTTTTGCACGAAAACTCTTAGTCGATTCTTCTCCCTGCGGAGACATAAACGTGTTCACAAGGGCTATAGGCCTTACACGTATTATATTTGTGGACGAGGCTTCAGTCAGAAAAGAAATCTAAGTCATAATGAGATTCGCTTTCATTTTGACACAGACGTGGAATATCGCATTCGTCGACGTCCAGCTACAAAGTGCAAGGTGGTTCACGTGGATCGTTTGGCCCCGTTTCATCGAAGAACTGAAGAAACTTTGGAATCCAGAATTGTTCGGGACGAACAAGACCTAGGAAGGGGGCAGTGTTACGACAGAAGGAATCTGGCAACCGAAAGCAAAAAGTTTCAGCCAACGAATAAGAACTTTGGGAGAATTTGGAGAAGAAGAGTGGAGCGTTAACGGTCGTTGTGTTGTAACGGTCGTTGTGTTGTAACGGTCGTGAGTTCGAAAATGGACGGTGAGCTGTTCTGAGACAGTGCGCGTAAGTATCAAGAAGTAACTTGATGTGTTGTGTATACGCGGAAGGATAAAAGTGGGATCTTTTATCGTTAAGTATCAAGAAGTAACTTGATGTGTTGTGTATACACGGAAGTATAAAAGTGGGAACTTTTATGGCTAACTTCGAATGTCTACACGGACTGTCTTTTTGTTCGGCTAGTGTGTGAACAGTTATTAGCACAGGACGAGAATTGGTTTACGGGTGAAGATCTTCGGGTGACCTGGTAAATCAAGTAAAAGGTAGTATTTAGTAAAATACACAGAGCTGATATTGTGTGCTCTAAGCAGGAAGATTGATGACTTGTGCATGTTAATAGTTGATTTGTTAATAAGATACTTCATCCATATTTCCTTTGTAACAATTTACCTTGTATTGAATTTGGTTTTGAAATATAGCTTTTAATACTCACGCTCAGTGGCTATCCATTTTTGTAATCCGCAACAATATTATGACCTAACAAAATTGATGCTTCATATAAATACTGAGTCCTACGAAATCAATATGATCTAACAAACTTGATGCTTGATGTAAATACTGAGCCCTGTCAAATCAGTGTGATCTAACTAACTTGATGTAAATACTGAGACCTACCAAATCAGTAGCGAATGGCAGCGCACCGGACTCGTAAACTGACATTCTCAGGTTGAAGTCAATAAGATAGCGAGGCCCTCGGGGTCTTGTGACCTTATTATTTAGCTCATTGTGTGTGAAAAGTGCCGCTAAGAGGTAAAAATAGCCCAACTCTGCAAAAGGGTTGAAAGTTATTATTTTACTGAGAGAGACACTTTTTTTTTGCATATAATGATTTATATAGCCAGTTCACTTCTGATAAAGCTTTCTATTCCAATAAAAAAAATTCAAATAACCCAATACAGATTTTTAAAAAAATAAGGAGGTACTCCTCTACGCAGAGAATAGAGATAATCTACAAGCTTTATGTAGCTTACCCTGGTTTCTCAACAATATTAAAGATTTAAATCAAATCCATTTAAATCTTTAACATTAGCAATATTCGTTCAATGTTTAAAGAGTTTGGAAGCAGAAATGATTAACAGCAAAAACTGCCAATCATAAGGATTCATTTCAAAACCTAAATTATTTTTTATGGAAACAAAGTAAAAGAAAAGTAATAATTGTTGAGTCAAAACGATTTACTCAAAGTAATCGCATATTTGAAAGCACTTCCTGATGATTTTTCAGACTTTCGTCAACTTCGACGAAACGTTTTGAGGAAGAATGAAAATGCTGCTAAATATATCAGCTGCCATAACTCTTTAATCAGGAAACGAATATTCCTAAGTTCAAGATTTAAATGGACTTTATTGTTGGTAATCAGGATAAGACAGACAAAGCTTCTAGTTTATCTCCGTCCATTGTGAGCGGAGTACTCCCTTATCTTTCTTGTTAAAAATATGCATTTTGAGGGGGGGGGGATGGAAAGCGTTATTAAAAGTGAACTAGCTATTTAGATCATTGCGTGCAAAAAAAAAAGTTCCCTTCTCAAGTAAAATAATCTTATTCAACACTTTCACTGTTTTTACAGGTTTGGGTGTTTTATCTCTAAGCGTCAGTTTCTTGCACACAATGAGATTGAGCCAGGTTACAAGCACCCCAAGGCTCAGTTGGGTTAGCGGCACTTTTTTGCACACCATGGGCTAAATGGCCAGGTCACATGGACCCCGAAGGCTCAGAGAAGGTTGGGGGAGGGGACCCACTGGAACAGCTGTTGGGAGACAGATGGTAGCCTCCCGTCAAGGCCATCCAGCGTGTTCTTTAACGTGCACAGGGTATGGCTCTCCCGCACACGGGGTCACGGCTTAACGTCCCATCCGACGGACGGCGGCCCTTCCAAGCCCATCGGTGTCCCCTACTGACCGTGGGCAGGGCGGGGAATTTTGCGGAGATAAATCTCAACGCTGACACAGCTGGGACTCGAACCTGGGAACTACATATTACGAGCCTGGCGCGCTGCCAACTGAGCCACCCCCAAGGCTCAGAGAAGGTGGGGTAAGTGAACCCACAGCATAACTGTTAGGTGACAGATGGTAGCCTCCCGTCAAGACCATCCGGTGCATTCTGTAACGAGCACAGGGTTATGGCTCTCCCACCAACGGGGTCACGGCTTAACGTCCTATCGGACAGACTGCAGCCTTTCCAAGCCTATTGATTTCACCTACTGACAGAGAGTTTTACGGAGATCTCAACGCTGGCCCAGGTGAAACCCGAACCTGGGAGCTACAGATTACCAGCTGGTGCGCTACCGACTGAGTCACCCCTTTTTTTGAGAGGATTGTACACTATATTAGTGTCGGGGATATCGTTAAATGAATGGAAAAACGCATTCAAAGTTCCCCTAACTTTAAAAATATATAGAAAAGTGTAGCTTTACGTAAATTAACTCAAACAAATCTGCCGAAATTTGATTTTTTTCAATAATATTTGTTTAATAGAGTTATGAACACTGCAACATTTAAATGCCAAGTTACTAGTTACACGAATTATCCACAAAAGTTGATTATTATTATTATCTATTATCACATTGTTAACAAAAATGAATGTAGTTTTAGAAATTAGTAAAATGATTCTTTCAGAATTCGTTAATTTGATGCAAAGGGTTTAAGAAACGAATAACAGTAGAAAGTGCTATTAAATGTTTCAGCATTAATAACTCTTTAAATATTAAACAAATATTATTGAAAATTCCGGGTTTAGAAAGAGAGAGAGACGAGTGAGATATTCATCTCTAGTGATCTTTTCCTGTAAAAAATTTATTTTTAAAGCGCGTGAAAAGAGCTGAAAAAGGGTGAAAGATGAGCTTAAGCTGGAAAGAATTCTCATTTGGACATTCCATTGATAAATATTTGCAATTACCAGTCGCTGAATGGAATAATTAAAAGTCATGTTGCACCATTAAGCAGTTAAAATGCTCTATGTTACACTTATGCATTCTGCAGTCTTCTCCAAGTGAAATATTGCAAGAAATAGAAATTGTTCTTAAACTGCAGGCATCGATATATAACTGCAGTTACTCTTTGCAAATGCTCATAATTTTTGGTAATTTTTTTATATTTTGTTGATGCACAGACATATCACTCTTGACATTAATTTCACTTTTGAGGTTGCTTTTAGAAAAACTCTGCTCGTTTAATTGAAAACTCACTTTTCTTTTGAGTGAGGAAGGTTTGAGTGAGGAAGGTATGAGTTTTGGCCCTGCATGAAACTCATGCAGTGATTATCATAGATTCTTCGAAGCCTTTCATTGCTTTATTCTTAAATAATCGATTAGAATAAAAGAAAGTATTTTGAATACCTTCGTGTTACGTAGCTGAAGGAATGCCGCATTATGCAGCTAGCGAAACGAATTTATAAATTACAATAACAAAATATTGCTTTTCAAAGAAGTTGTATCTTGACAAATTTTACGCATTGAAGAACATTAAAAAAAATCCCTGTGGTCGAGTGGTTAGTGTCCAGAGGGATCCGGATTCGAACCCCAAGATAAGTCATCTTTCCTTTACTGTCTTTATGCTGAGGTTTCGCTTTTCTCACAGATCCTTCTGTATGGCGCATTACACTGCTCCTGTCAGACCTCAGAGGCAAGCATGTAATTAAAGGGTATGTAGAAGTAGAAAAATTTGTTTAAAAATTATTCATTTATTTTTAAAATAAAAGCTATTATGTAACATTTAAGGGGATGGTATATACCCTGCAACAAGCTCTCCATCTTCTTGAGCAAAACAGAATAATCCTGGGGCGAGTTGGGTTGGGTTGTTTTACCTCTGAGCGGCACTTTTTTGCACACAATGGGCTAAATGGCCAGGTCACATGGACCCCGAAGGCTCAGAGAAGGTTGGGGCAGGGGACCCACTGGAACAGCTGTTGGAAGACAGATGGTAGCCTCCCGTCAAAGCCATCCAGCGTGTTCTTTAACGTGCACAGGATATGGCTCTCCCGCACACGGGGCCACTGCTTAACGTCCCATCCGACGGACGGCGGCCTTTCCAAGCCCATCGGTGTCCCCTACTGACCGTGGGCAGGGCGGGGAATACAGCGGAGATAAATCTCAACGCTGACCCAGCTGGGACTCGAACCTGAGAACTACAGATTACGAGCCTGGCGCGCTACCGACTGATCCACCCCCGCCCCGCCTCCTGGGGCGAGGGGATATTTGAAAATTTAACTGTATGAAATAAAAACTTTCTGTTCTATTGGTCGAACGATTATTGTAATTGACTGCGGATCCAAAGAGGCTTGTATTTCATTCCATATAAAGCATGGATGCTTTCATTTAGATGTATGTTGACTTTTGCTGACTTTCACCTCCCTCGCAGATCTTCTCTTGAAGATATGTTCTGTTTACTGATTTTTCTCAGATTTTTAAGTCTATTTAGCAACATGAGAAGATATAAATTTTTCTAAAATTTATTTTATTGTTACATAATTTTAGAAGTCGTTATCGTTAAGCAATATAAATTGAAAAACTAACTAAATTATTTAATAATAAGCAACTAACTAAATATTAATTTTTAAAAAAATATTTATTTTAATATATTTGAAGGGAGGGAGAGTTAACTATGAAGATTTTCAACTCGAAGTCTCTAGAGAGAACGATTCGTAGTAGTAGTAGTATTTTTTATTTCGAATAGCGTTCAACATCATAAAAACAGATTTTGAGATCTCAGAAGAGTTGGGATTCGTGAGATCTCAGAAGAGAAATAATTTAAATTGCAAACATCAGCAGTCACGTTGAAGAAATACACAAAAACAGGAAAACATCTCAGGAAAAAAAATAAAGATAGAAATAAAATATCTTAATATACCATAATATTCAAATTCGTAAAAAGAAAAGAAATAATATTCAGTTTCAGAATTTCCAGTTAATTAAAAGCGCTTTAGCCTCAGAGAGCCTCACGGTGGAGGTTAAAAGGGCATCTATCTGCCATACTGGAGTCACAGAACATTATATTCGGTTCACATCACTTTGAAACGCTCAGCGAATTCACTCCTCGTAGTGTTTTGGTTACTTCGATTATTCCAACACGAATCCGACCCCTATCATCAGCTGTCGAAGCTCGATAACGCACATCTTTATTTGTTCTTGTTTCGGAGGAAGAGGAATCGATGAAATATGAAAGCAAACCTAGAAAACCAATCTGGCAAAAAGTCAAGCACTCGGTAATACCCTTAAGTAAAACATATCATAAATCTGGCCATGCTGACGCATTGCGATTTACACAGCACCTATGCTAGGACTCGGAACAATGGGAAAAGAAGAAGAAAGAGGCGACTGGTAGAGTGAGTGGTGGGAGGCAGAATAAATGAAAAACATCCGCGGAGTGCAAGAAGAAGCCACTCTCGTGTTTGTTGGGAGCTTGGCAAAGACGCATGTCGAAATCACGCGCCGTACGTCATCGTGCATCATGCAACGCAGGGAATGCCGGGAACCCATAAGGCTGTCACGTAATCGGAACTGTGCAGCGGTGGCTAGTGGCACCCGACCTCTTCCATTCCCTCGCCCCCCTCCCCTCCTACCGTCGCCCTCCCCCGTCTCCTCCTACTCCCTTGCTGCCTCCGCGTTCTCTCTCTCTCTGGCGCGCGAATACAGTAGCGTGTGGTGGGGGTACGGGGAAGGAGGCGGGGGAGCGAACAGAGGGATGCAGATGGGGGAGACACCAATCATCGATCCGCGCTCCCTCCTCCTGCTGCTCCGGGCTACCTCTTCCAGCGTCCAACAGCGTGCACGTGCAGCCATCTCTCTCTTGGGTAGTCCGGGCCAGCCGCTGATGCTCCTGTGTTGCTTTTCTTTCTTTCTGCAAATGTGATGGCTGAGAGCATCAGCATCGCTGCTTGCTCACATCGGCCACAGATGTTTGAACACGGCCGAGTTTATCAGGGGATAATTAATAAATGATAATTAAAATGTGAGTTCTGGTGTTCATCTGGAGCAGGACTAATCTTCTTAAAGCTTGTTTGCCGACACAAGGAAGAAGGAGATTAAGAATGGACGTCAGGTTTGTTTTCGATCTGCTCTTGAAGCCTCACCACGTCTAAGGGATGCGAGAAGCAGGAAGTCATTGTGTACGTTGGCCATAGAGAGGAGCTAAAAGGATGGGAAGAGGATGCGAAGGATGGACGAACAGGTGAACACAGAGAAACTTGGATGCTGAAGGAGAATCTGAAGCGGAAAAGAAAGGCTACTTTGGCTTTTTACTAATAAGGCGCCTTATCTGAATCTCCCGTTCAGAAATATGCATAAAAAGTAGTTTGCTGATTTCAGAATATTAATAACTCTGTGGCATAATGAAAAATGTACTAACGATGAAGTCGTTTTCACATGCTGTGGCTGTTGCTACAATGCTTTACTTTATTACTGCCTCGTATGTACTTCTTTTATCCTTTTTCTCTTTGTGGGTGATATATCTTTCATAAAGAGTCTGGAAATAAAAAGAGCTTGATTTATCAGTTCTGCAGTAGACCGTTAGTTTCGTCTGGGAGCAGACGAAATTGACGGTGTAATTCCCAAGAGACGAGATATTTCCGAGACAAAAAATTTAGATTTTCTTTTAATATAACATGGAAAGCCTCTAATCTTTTGGTGAGGAAATGTATTTTGGAAACTGTTAATATAAGCATTTACCATTTTAATAAAGAAATAAACACTTTAAGGTAAGAACGCTCATGTTTTTCTAGTTATTAATATGCTTAAAGAACATATCAGAATCAAAGAATGCGATCGAATGCAGAAAATGAATTATTTATTACCCTACTGATCAACGCCCAATGTTATTGAATTTATAGCGTGACGAAGATGTGATCCAAATCGTTTACAAAACTAAACAGTCAAACTTGTATCCTTATTCAAACGTAAAAATATAAAATAAATACCCCTCAAACAGCTGCTTGCCACAGAGGTCTTACAGGAGCCTGTCAGTTTAATTCGCCACAGTAGAAGGTCTGGGAAGATGGCGGGACCTCAGCAGAAACATACGTATTTACATTTTCTCTCTCTCTGGTTTTCCTTTGAAAACTGGAACTACCTGAAAAGAATAATATGATATCTCTTTAATGTCATTCGCCATATTTTCTTAAAGAAGAATGTTCAGCACCAGGGGCGAAGCGAAGGACTATAGTTTGGGGGGAGGGGGGAATCGAAAATTTTCCAACTCGAAAATCAAATTTTGCCAACTGAGAAAATAATGTCTCTGTCAATTTTCACAACTCTCCTGCATTTTGTCATTTGACTTCCAATTTTCCCAACTAGCCATAGTGGTTAGCACGCCTGTCTACTGACCTAAGGGACCTGGGTTCGAGCCCCGGTAAAGGCATGGATGTATGTGTCGTTTTTTCTGCTGAGGTCCTGCCATTCTCTCAGATTTTCTACTGTGGCATATAAACTGACAGGCTCCTGTCAGACATCTGTGGCAAGCAGCTGCTTGAGGGGGTATTTATTTTATTTTTTTATTTAATACCAATATTAACATCTCGCCTGAATTGTAGCAAGTCAGTGTGAATTTTCCCAACTCCCCTTGATTTGGCCAACTCTCTTTAATTCTCTTTAAGTCTCTTTAATTTCACAAAACCAATCCCAATCTTTACATCTCTCCTAAATTTTTCAAACTCCCCAAGATTTTGCCAAGTGTTCTCGATTTTGTCAACTCTCCTGAATTTCACAAACCCAATCCCATTTATCACAACTCCCCCGTATTTTCCAAGTGGATTAGAATTTTGACAACTGCCCTAGATTTTGTTAAGTTTATTCGATTTCTCCAATTCTCCTTAATTTCACCAAACAAATCCCAATTTTCACAACTCGCCAATATTTTACCAAGTGGATTCGAATTTTGCTAACTACCTTAGATTTTGCCAACTCGCCGTAATTTTACAGAAAAAAAATCACAATTTTTACATTTTCCCTGAATTTGCCAAGTCACTTCGAATTTTATCAACTCTCCTTAATTGCACAAGAAAGGCACAGTTTTCACAACTGCCATGTATTTTATCAAATGGCTTCGAGTTTTGCCAATTCCCCTAGATTTTGCCAAGAGTTCTCGATTTTTCCGACTCTCCTTAATTTCACAAAACCAATCCCAATTTTTACAGCTTACCTGTACTATAACAAATGGATTCGTATTTTGCCAACTCTCCTGGATATTGCCAAGTTTCCTCGATTTTACAGAAAAAATTCCAACCTGATTTTACATCCCACCTGATTTTTGCAAAGCAACTCTGAATTTTGCCAACTCCCCCAAGATTTTCCAACTCTCCTAGATATTGCGAAGTTGACTCGATTTTGCCAACACGCCATAATTTTACAGAAAAAAGAGTGCAATTTTTATTCTCACCTGAATTTTGCCAACTTCCCACAATTTTTCCAAGTCACTCCTAATTTCGCCAACTCGCCACGATTTTGCCATCTCACTCCGAATTTTGCCAACTGTCCCTAGATTTTGCCAACTCTCCTAGATTTTGCCAATTCGCCATAATTTTACAGAAAAAAAATCCCAATTTTTACATCTCATCTGAATTTTGCCACTTCCCACGATTTCACCAAGTCACTCCGAATTTTGTCAACTCCCCAAGATTTTGCCAAGTCACTCCGAATTTTGCCAACTCCCCAAGATTTTGACAACTCACCTGTATTTTATTAAGTGGCTTAGAATTTTGCCAACTGCTCTAGATTTTACCATTTCTCCATTTTCCAAACTGCCCTAGATTTTCCAAATTGCCCCGATTTTGACAATTCCCCTTAATTTTACAAAAAAGATTGCAAATTTTCAGAACTCACCTAGATTTTACGAAGTCGCTTCGAATTTTGCCGACTCCGAGTTACTTTTGGGGGGAGCCTCCCCCCACACACACCTATAGCTACGCCCCTATTCAGCACTTAATGTATTTGCCATAATTTACTGATTAGCAATGCGAAGCTGTATCAGACTATTCCTACCGTTTCGTTACGAAATTTTTTCTAATAATGCCTTACTTTTACTTTTTTTTACTCATTTCAAGATTCTTAAGAAACCTTGAATGCCAATTCTAATAACAATCTCTTAAGAGAGATTCACTTGAAAGTAAATAAAAAAAATATGAAAACCTAAATACCTTTTCCCTGCATTAAAGAAACACGACGAAAAAAATTATTTGATTGAACTAAAAATTTGTAGGAGTGAAGGAAACATACCTTTCTTTCATCAACCGTTGAGACGATCTTGACATGAAACGCCATGAAAAGACCTCTAAGAATAAGGGAAAAATCATCATCATTAAGAATCAGGAGAAGCAAAAATAGGAATCGATTCCTGGTATTATAACCTAAATTTCTTTTTCTTATTATCTTATCAAAATGCACTTTTCATTCGGCAAAAGAGCACGATTAAATATTTTTCTTCAAAGGTGTTTTAATTTTTTATTTAGTTTTCTACTCTGCCCTCACTTTCTATTATTGAAACTCTCGACAACGACTTTTCATCATCATCCTCTGCCGTCTCATCTACCTCACACTCTCTCATATAAGAGTGGTAGTTTTTGCTAAATTTTTTGCTAAATATAAAAGTGGTAGTTTTTTCTAAATAATTCATATAAGAGTGGTAGTTTTTACTTTTCTCAGAAAGTGTCCTTTCTGAGAAAAGAAGAATAGAAAAAAAACATAGGTAAGCATGTAACCGAAGCGAATGTTTCAATGGTTATTTTGTCAATGGTCAGTTTTGTGTTAGACGTAATGATTCAAACTGACCACTTCACCTGGTTTGAGTTGTTTTATCCCTGAGCTACATTTCATTACATACACTGGGCTAAAAATGAAATGGTTAAAAATGCCTAGGCCCTCATGGGCTCAGAGATGGAAAGTCAAGGGACTCTCCTGGACAGCTGTTAGGAGACGGATGAAAGCTCCTGTCAAAGCGTGGTTTCTAACATGCCCAGGGTATAGCTTTACCATACACGGAACCATGATTCAACATCCCATTCAACAATTCTACCTATCAACAGGAGACAGTTCTAAACACATGGACCCGTTTTAAGTTTCCATCATTTCCAATCGCTTTCAAGGAATTATTTTTCTCTTGTAATCGTTTTAATTTTATCAACGTTTGCTAAATCGTGCTTCACTGCAATGATCAAGTAGGTACCAAAAAGCATGATATACAGGGGCTGGCGTAATTTGCGGACCTTGTGTATAATCGCTTTTGTAATTTTCATTCTCTATTTGCCTCTTATATTTTGTGTAGCAAAACGTGTTTAAATATTTTCCGAATGATTTATTTTCCCTAACATATTATTTTCATATCACTGTGATATTTTATTTACTTTACGTTTGTTTCCCTGTGAGCTAGGGGTTCAAGCTTTGTTCCGGAAATCATTTTGTTTACTGTTGGCTAACTAAAAGGACAAAAATCTCTGGAATATTCTTGTTTCTACCAAACAGGTTTATTACAAACCACTGAAGCGTTTTTATAAAATCTGTTAGAAAAATCAAATCTCTCCCATTTGTTTTTTTCTCCCCTTGCCTAGATGTCGGTAGTTTCTCTTACAAAATGACTCCACTAATAAGTTCTAAGGATTGGGTTGCTTTGAACTTTGAAATAAATATTTAAACCCAATTTGAAGAAAGCTTCGAGTCTAGATAATATAAAAACAAATTAGGTTCCAGAAGTTTAACGACACTGTGGAAGATTCGTCATCAGAGGTAGATACCATGGTTATATCTTTTTAGTTATTCGCTGGGTGACCTATCGGTTAGCGTGCTGTTGAAAGGAATGAATACGACCCAACAAAAATTCCAGGATCTCATCTCGATACCACTGGGAAGCAAGGATCTTCTCTCAAATACTTGAAGATCAGTGATCCTCTATCAAACATTTGCAAGTCAGGGATCTTCTCTCAAACACTTGTAGGTCAGAGATCCTCTATCAAACATTTGGAAGTCAGTGATCTTCTCTCAAACGTTGGAGGTTAGGGATCCTCTATCAAACCTTTGCAAGTCAGGGATCTTTTCTCAAACACTTGCAAGTCAGGGATCTTTTCTCAAACACTTGCAAGTCAGGGATCCTATATTAAACCTTTGGAAGTCAGGGATCTTCTCTCAAACACTTGGAGGTCAGGGATCCTCTATCAAACCTTTGCAAGTCAGGGATCTTCTCAAACAATTAGAAGTCAGGGATCCTCTCCCAAACCTTTGCAAGTCAGGAATCTTCTCTCAAACACTTGCAGGTTGGGATCCTCTATCAAACCTTTGCATGTTGGGGATCTTTTCTCACCCATTTGCAGGTCAGGGATCCTCTATCAAACGTTTGGAAGTCAGGGATCTTCTCTCAAGCACTTTGAGGTCAGAGATCCTCTATCAAACCTTTTGGAAGGGAGGGATCTTCTCTCAAACATTTGGAGGTCAGGGATCCTCTATCAAGCCTTTGGAAGTCAAGAATCTTCTCTCAAACACTTGGAGGTCAGGGATCCTCTATAAAGCATTTGGAAGGCGGAAATCCTCTATCAAACACTTGGAGGTCAGGGATCCTCTATGAGACATTTGGAAGGCGAAAATCCTCTATCAAACACTTGGAGGTCAGGTAGGAAGTCTGAATTGAAACTCATGGAGTCCCGTGTGCGAGGGAGCCACTCCCTATGCACGTTAAAGAACACACTGGATTAACCTTGACGGAAGGCTTCCATCTGTCTCCTAGCAGCTATCCAATGAGTCCCTTTCTCAGAACCTTCTCTGAACCTTTAGTGCCCTTATGACCTGACCATTTAGCCCATTGTGGGTTAAAAAGTGCCGCTGGTCATGATTGATGTGAAACTACTTGAAAAAAAGATTTGTTTTCGATATGGGTCGTTCAACTAAAGTCTTATCGTGTAAATACTGATATATATATATGAAAACTTGACTTTGATAGTGGCGATGCATATTATTTAATGTTAACTTTTATTAAAGGATTTCGAAATTCGAAGAAAAGAAGTTACCGTAGTCCTCTAACGACAAGTCGTTCTAAAAGGAAAGTTCTGCATTTAATAAGCATTTAATTTTACCTCGTCTAGTTTTTTACATATTAGTTTTAATTAGAGTCCAGATATTTCCTCAGAAGTATACTAATGAATATTGAATTCTGATTCCTCTTCCTCTTCCATATTAAGTCAGTGGAAGCTAACTTCGAGCTCCATAATTTCTATAATAAGCCTTTTATGAGAAAATATGACTGAAGAAAAATATCTCAATCAAGTCTATCGAAATCGCGGTTTTCTACGGTATTCCTTTTTTCTGTTTAAAGAGTTACGTAAATTCAAATTTTTTACAACATCAATGACAAACATTAGAATTTACCTCAAACGTTAAGAATAATTTCAATAAGAAGCAGTTTTTTCAAGCCATGTATTTCAATAGATGTATATTTAAAATGTCTGTGTGAAATAAGTCTATCAATTACAAACGGAATATTATTGAAAATCGAGATTCAATTGAGATCCTTATCTTCAGTTATATTTTCTAATAAAACACTTATTTTAGAAATTATAGAGCTTCAAAGTTAACTTCCACTGACATGACATGGAGGAGGGATCACAGGTTAGAATTGGGACCTGGGTTCGAGCCCTGGGTAAGGCATGGCTGTTTGTGTCGTTTTTCTGCTAAGGTCCTGCCATTCTCTCAGACCTACTATGGCATATAAACTGACAGGCTCCTGTCAGACCTCTGTGGCAAGCAGCTGCTTGAGGGGGTATTTATTTATTTTACTGCCGTCCCGTGGCCGAGTGGTTAGCGCGCTTGGCTACTGATCTAAGGGACCTGGGTTCGAGCCCCGGATTAGACATGGATGTATGTGTCGTTTTTCTGCTGAGGTCCTGCCATCATCTCAGATCTCCTACTGTGGCATATAAACTGATAGGCTCCTGTCAGACCTCTGTGGCAAGCAGCTGCTTGAGGGGGTATTTATTTTTTTTATTATAATATCTCGAAAGTTTGAAAAACATTAAACGTCTTTTGGCTGCATTTCTCTTTTCATTTTTCGTACTTGATTCTCTGAATGCAAGATCGTCGGAGTTCAGTGCTAAAAACAAATATAAAACGAAATATCAAAATCAGCTCAATCAGAAACGATCGTCTAGTTTTTGAAGAAAATCCTCTCAAATGATGGGCAGTAATGTTCTTTCTTGGCGCTAGATGGCAGCACGTACAGCTATAGCCTTTGTGAATAGCAGCGCCTGGAGCACGAGCAGTGGAGGAGGGTGGGGTGTGCAATATTCTCCACGAGGGCGAGCAGCTGTCGCTCTCGATCGCCACATTGCACGCCAAGAATGGAAGGCCATTATTATCCCGTGAGCAAGCTGATTGGGCTTAGGGTTGGAGAAGCAACGCGACAAAATTGAATTTTTAATCGGGAACTGTTCTTGTAAAGCCCAAAAGTACTGCAGGTGCTTGTGTTTTATGAAAACAATAAAGAAGGCATAACGAGATTTAAGTTTAACGACGGTGTGATTGTGTTTTTATTTCCCTGTACACGTAGCCATCTTCCAGGATTTTTTTTCCTGGAGGGAAGTCTAATTAGTTTGAAGGGAGATCGACTCTCCCTCGTTTCTTCATTAAGAAATCTTAGAGGGAGGGGGGATAAAAACGTAACTGGATTTTCTTCACCTCCCGCGGTTAAAAGTAGTTTTTATGTTATTCTTCATGAGGCTGTAATATCTCAAAGGATAAGAAAATTGCAAATAATAAAGTAAATGCAAATACACGTTGATGAAACTTGTTACGCTTTTTGTTGATATGCAGAAAAGATGGTGGGGGGTTCAGAGGGTTGGACAGCTCCCTTCCCTAACTAAATGTTAGGGGGGGGAGTATCCTCCCTCGCTCTTTTATATGAAGGAATACTTGCTATTTTGCAACGATTTTTTTTTTCACTACTAGCCTAATATTTTCTTAATTCCGAAATATGTTAAACAGCATTTTAATATTACATTTTCCTGTGATTCTGGATTGCATACTTAATTCACTTTCAGAAGATATTGTAATTTATGCTCTTATAAGAAATTAATATATTATCTTATATTGACGAAAAATAAAGTGTGAAGAAAGTGCCCTCCTCGCATCCACTTTAAAACATTAGGCCAATGAGACAAACCCTCTCTTAATTCACCACGCCAATGAGTTTGACCCCTTCTAAACTCCCTAGGCCAATGAGATCGAGCCCTCCCTCCCCTTCTAAATGCACTAGGCCAATGAGATCGACCTCTCTCTTAATTCACTAGGTCAATGACTTCGATCTCTACTAAACTCACTAGGCCAATTAGATCGACTCCTCTCTTAATATCCTAATCCAATGAGATCGACCGCTCTCTTAATTCTCTAGTCCAATGAGACCGGTCTCTCTCGTAATTCAGTAGATCAATGAGTTCTACCTCTACTAAACTCGCTAGACCAATAAGATCGACCTCTCTCTTAATTCACTAGGTCAATGACTTCGATCTCTACTAAACTCACTAGGCCAATTAGATCGACCCCTCTCTTAATCCCCTAGTTCAATTAGATCGACCCCTCTCTTAATTCTCTAGTCCAATGAGATCGACCCCTCTCTTAATTCACTAGACCTCTACTAAACTCGCTAGACCAATGAGATCGAGCCCTCTCTCAATTCACTAGGCCAATGAGTTCTACTCCTACTAAACTCACTAAGGTAATGAGATCGACCCCTACTCAAATCACTAGGCCAATAAGAGCTACTCCTCTCTTACTTCACTAGGACAATGCGACCGACCCCCTCTTCAATCACTAGGACAATGAAGCATTCATCTCCCCCCCTCCCCACTCCCCTTAGCTCACTAGGCCATTTCGATGCCCGATATACCCTTGAAGAAATTCTGGATATCTCCCTTTTTGCTTTCCACGTGCACTAATCGACATTACTGGATTTATGAAGCTGGGGCCGAGGTTGGCTCAGTCGGTAGTGCGCCAGGCTCGTAATCTGTAATTACCAGGTTCGAGTTCCATTTAGATCAGTGTCGAGATTTATTTTCGATAAACCGAAAGGGGACTCGATGGGCATTCAAAGGGGAAAGCGGCCGTCCGTCGGTTAGGTGTGCAAGATAGCCATTCTTTTATTAAAGAACACGCTGGATAGCCTTGACGGGGAGGCTTCCATCTAATAGCTGTCAAGTGTTGGGGTCCTTGTGACCTGGCAATTTATCCCAATGTGGGCAAAAAAATTGCCGCTCAGAGTTAAAACAATCCAAATTATACAACTACTAATATCTTCTGTTGCGTGAAGTGATTAAAAGATTGGAAAGAAATATGGTTTAATGATTTCGATTTTATCGTCATATTTCATCTTTAAAGAGCAATAATTTTTCAGGAAGTGCAATAAGAGGAAAAAATTACCGTTTTTACAAGTGGATTGTGTTCAATACAGATTATAAGGCGGGGTAAAGGAGGAAGCCTCTTTTTTCTTTTCTAAAGGTTTATTTATGCTTAAAAACATGCTTTGCAGTGAAACGTTCCAAATTCGAATTGATTGTTTAATATAAGGTAAAATTTCATTGCAAACAATGTCCACAAGAGAATAAAGACTCAAAAATACGTAGCATATAATTATATTATTATATTGCAATAGAATTTGTAATCAACAGATACTGGAAGGGAAAATGAAAACAGTTCCACATTATCTCAATAGATAATCACATTCAGAGCTTTTCCAATATGATTTTTAACGAAAAATATGTCTAAAGATAAATTAAAGATCTCGATCAAATCTCTATTAAGGTCGATTTTAAACAATATTTGTTCAATATTCAAAGTGTTTTGAACGCTGGAATATAGGTTGTTGTTTTACCTCTGAGCGGCACTTTTTTGCACACCATGGGCTAAATGGCCAGGTCACATGGACCCCGAAGGCCCAGAGAAGGTTGGGGGAGGGGACCCACTGGAACAACTGTTGGGAGACAGATGGTAGCCTCCCGTCAAGGCCATCCAGCGTGTTCTTTAACGTGCACAGGGTATGGCTCTCCCGCACACAGGGCCATGGCTTAACGTCCCATCCGACGGACGGAGGCCTTTACCAAGCCCATCGGTGTCCCCTACTGTGGGCAGGGCGGGAAATTTTGCGGAGATAAATCTCAACGCTGACCCAGCTGGGACTCGAACCTGGGAACTACAGTTTACGAGCATGGCGCGCTACCGACTGAGCCACCCCCGTCCCCACTGGAATATATAATAGGCTACAAGAAATTGAGCCCAAAATTTAACTAAAACATTAAAACAGGTTAAGAGATCAGAGATTGTTTTGACTATAGTAGAGTACCGGTACTTTACTAGAGAGTTTCAATTGAATTTTGGTATCAATTTTTGTTGCCTTTTCAATATTCTAGTGTTCATAACTCTTTGAATACCGAACAAATATTGCTTAAAATCGAGATTTAGATAGATATGAGTGAGATCTTTAATTTATCTTCAGACATATTTTTCATTAAAAATCATATTGGGGAAGTTATTGAGTACTGAAAGCGATTTTTTTATGGAGATAACTTTTTTAGTGAGATAACATAGAACAGTTTCCATTTATCTTCCTGGGGCGGGGGTGGCTCAGTCGGTAGCGCGCCAGGCTCGTAATCTGTAGTTCCCAGGTTCGAGTCCCAGCTGGGTCAGCGTTGAGATTTATCTCCGTAAAATTCCCCGCCCTGCCCACGGTCAGTAGGGGACACCGATGGGCTTGGAAAGGCCGCCGTCCGTCGGATGGGACGTTAAGCCGTGGCCCCGTGTGCGGGAGAGCCATACCCTGTGCACGTTAAAGAACACGCTGGATGGCCTTGACGGGAGGCTACCATCTGTCTCCCAACAGCTGTTCCAGTGGGTCCCCTCCCCCAACCTTCTCTGAGCCTTCGGGGTCCATGTAACCTGGCCATTTAGCCCATGGTGTGCAAAAAAGTGCCGCTCAGAGGTAAAACAACCCAACCCAACCATTTATCTTCCAATTTTTTTTTTTGTATATACCTAGTATACCATTTGTATATACCTAGTCTTGTATCAAAACTTTTGGAACAAACTGATACAAAAACATACGCAGTTAATACATAACTTTATTAAATTTTAAAACACACGAAAAATATCTGGTATAATTCATGTAGAGAATTTTGATAAATAATCCAGTTTATCACTTCTTTTCAAAATGATATTTTTAACATATAAAATTTAAAACGTTTCGAACCTCTTCAGTGGAATTATGTTTGCATAAGCCCATGGGGGGGCGGAGGGGATTCATTAGACAACTTTTAGAGAAAGCTGAGAATGTTCTCCACCAATGGATTATTTAGCTTGTATAGAGAATCTCTATGCTGATGGACTGCTGAGAAATTCATGATTGTGATCTCTTTTGTCGAGCACATTGCGAGGACAGATTGATCAGAGGACACAAGTGCGGCAGGCGAGCATTGCGAGGACAGATTGATCAGAGGACACAAGTGCGGCAGGCGAGCATTGCGAGGACAGATTGATCAGAGGACACAAGTGCGGCAGGCGAGCATTGCGAGGACAGATTGATCAGAGGACACAAGTGCGGCAGGCGAGCATTGCGAGGACAGATTGATCAGAGGACACAAGTGCGGCAGGCGAGCATTGCGAGGACAGATTGATCAGAGGACACAAGTGCGGCAGGCGAGCATTGCGAGGACAGATTGATCAGATGACACAAGTGCGGCAGCGAGCATTGCTGTCATTTACGAAGATACCGCATCGCAGTTCATTTGATTTTTTTAAACTTGATGCGGTACAGGAGCGATGTTTCATTTCTATGAGTCAAGATACACTCAGTATGCATTCAGCGTTCATTGAATTATGACCATTCTATGTTATGTCAAAAGAAAGTTAATTTCGACGCTCCATAACTTGCAAAATTTAGCCTTTGTGGTAAAACATTCCTCATGTTAAACTGCAGATATCAACTACATCTATTTAAATCTCGATTTTTAAAATTATTCATTTATGTTTAAAGAGTTACCGAAATTTAAATATTGAACAACAGCAGTGCCACACAATGCTTTCAGTTTTGTATAAAATTCTTATGATTGGCAGTACTGATATTAACTATTTAAATTTCGATAACTCTTCAAATATGAGTGAATGATTTAAGAAACGAGATTTGAATAGATGAATTTGATGTCTGCAATTTACCATCAGGGATGTTTTACTACAAAGGCTAATTTTAGAAGTTATGGAACATCGAAATTAGCTTTCCATTCACATGACATAGAGTGGTCATAATTCAATGAACGCTGAGTGTGTATCACGCAGTTGTGCGAAATAAGACGGATCCATGGCAACGAATCATCAGACAACTTCGCAAATTATTTTTAAAATAATCTTCATCAAATTTAGAAGTCTAAACTAGTCGTTGAATCTGATTAGCAGCTGAACTCAGGAGTGAAAGCGTTTTTGGGCACTTATCGTTCATTGGAAGTACACAATTCATTGCGGAACAGTTGAGAGAACTCTATTTAACATTATTTTCTGCTTATTCTAAAGCTTTTAAAAATTTCCTTTAAAATCCCATCCCTAATTTATTTCGCGGTCCTTCCATTAGAACGCATCCTTCTCTCATCTTCGACTGTCGTATGTTTAGCACCAAAGAATTTTCCTCATTGAATTCAACTGCCATTTGCAGAAGAAATCCAATCCAGTCCATTTGTCTCTCTTCCCTGATTTCGTCTCTGGCGAATAAATTGCATTTTCTACTACAGCTGGGCCGGAAGTACAGAAAACTGATTGCGGAAGGCAGCAGTCGAGGCTCCCAGTTTAAACGAGTAGGTATGCATAATAAATTAGACAGACTTCCTGTTAATTAAATTGCTTATCTGAAAGCTCTCCATTCTAAATAGCCGGCCGAGCTGTGTAGCCCTTTTACACCCATCCGGCGTCGGAGGTGTTACAAGGCGAGAGCCGGCAGAGCTCCTTCTCGTCCACGGCCGCAAGTGCTGTCTGTGTACGGACGAGGAGGAACGAAACTCTAAAAGCATCCCCGTCTTGTTTCTCCAGCGCCTCTCTCTATTAACATAAGGCAGTTTTGATTTGTCTCTATAATGAAGTTGGGAGCTTGTGGTGGCATCGGTGTGCGTCCGCCTGCCGCTCTCGACAGCCACAAGCAATAATTACACGGCCGATCAGAGGTGCCTGGCCTGTTGTGCACGTCACGTAATGCGGCAAGTCTTTGTCCGCGCCCTCCGCTGCACCTGTTCTCCCCATAATAGACGCAACCCGGCAGAGTGCTAATTTGCCCAGCGCTTGCTTGCTCGTTCCTTCTCTCCAGCGATCGGTGGCGACGTGCGAAAGTCTCCGCGTTACTGGTTGCTCTCATTTCTCACACAGAAAGCCGCAAGGAGGGAAAGATGTTAAAAGCGTTCTCTCTCTTTCTAGTTGGTTTTGGGAGAGGGATAAATATTTCAGGGAGATGGGAGTGGTTTGGAGGCAGTCTTCTGTCAACGTGGAGAAAGGGATGACTTCCAACTCATCCTTTTTTTAACTGGTTGATGGGTAGAGATACTGGCAAAATGTAATGCTCCTAAGGAGGATTAAAGGTGTCTGGGGGGGTTCTGGCATGGGCCATTCATCTTCATAAGAGATGTATGCTCAAAAATAGTTAGAAAGATATACACTCAGTAGCCGTCCCATGGCCGAGTGGTTAGCACGCTTGGCTACTGGTCTAACTGGTCTACTGGTCTGGGTTCGAGCTCCGGATCAAGGCATGGACGTTTGTGTTGTTTTCCTGCCGAGGTCCTGCCATTCTCACAGACCTTGTACTTTGTCATATAAACTGACAGGCTCCTGTCAGACCTCTGTGGCAAGCAGCTACTTTAGTGGGTATACAATCAGTAGTCATTGAATTTGCCATTCCCTGTTTTGTCAATGGGATGTCAACAGCAAAGATCTCAAAAGCTTCTAAAATAAGAATTTTATGAAAAATGTGACTGAGGATAATTTAAAGCTCTCAATCAAATCTAAATAAATCTCGACCTTTTTAACAATGTTATTTCAGTGTTTAAACAGGTGTGGAAGTTTAAGCATTTCAGAGCAGAAATATGTTCTAAGAAATTTATCAAAATATTAAACGAATATTGAAGGAACTTCACGCACTTTAAAATTATCTATATAATTGCTCATGAAATGGTTTGAAGTAACGCTTCTCATTTCAGTTGAACTAAATTCAAAGTCCTTTTCTCAAACATTTTTTTTTTGTGATACAAATTTAGCAAAATTCTTTTGTCCAGCATTGCAGTTGTTAAATGTTCAAACTTCCATAACTCTTTAAATGCTGAAAGAATATTATTGAAAATTGATATTTAGGCAGAATTGATTGAAATCTTTATACATTTAGCACTTTTCCCCAATAAAACTCTTATTTCAAAAAGTTTAGAGCTCGAAGTTAGCATCCCATTCGCATAGCACGGGAGGGGGGGGGGGGGGGGTCATAATTTTATGATCAGTGTTGTTCAAAATAGAAATTTAAACCATTGGTCATAATTAATATTACTTAACTGTGTTCCTAGAAGATGATATAGAATAGAGAGATTTTCAAACTTTCTCAAGCCAAGGAATTCTTATATCCAATTTCTTCTTGGAATATAATTCAAGAGACGCCAAACTAAATAGTAATAAAACAGTATACTCTTCATGTAATCAATAATTCTCTTCCTGTCCGAAACAAACAGAAAGAATTATTAATTATACGTACAGTGACATTATATTACCCTACCAAAATATTAAGAGTTGGGTTGGGTTGTTCTACCTCTGAGCGGCACTTTTTTTGCACACCATGGGCTAAATGGCCAGGTCACAAGGACCCCGAAGGCTCAGAGAAGGTTGGGGAAGGGGACCCACTGTAACAGCTGTTGGGAGACAGATGGTAGCCTCCCGTCAAGGCCATCCAGCGTGTTCTTTAACGTGCACAGGGTATGACTCTCCCACACCCGGGGCCACGGCTTAACGTCCCATCCGACGGACGGCGGCCTTTCCAAGCCCATCGGTGTCCCCTACTGACCGTGGGCAGGGCGGGGAATTTTTGCGGAGATAAATCTCAACGTTGACCCAGCTGAGAAGATAAATCTCAACGTTGACCAGCTCGAACCTGGGAACTGCAGATTACGAGCCTGGCGCGCTACCGACTGAGCCACCCCCGCCCCCCCAAAATATTAAGAGAATTTTCATGTTAGGTCAACGTTAATCTAACTTCGAAGTTCTGTAACTCCTGATATTTGCATTTAATGGAAAAATGTGACTGAAGATAAATTAAAGATCATAATTGAATATAGAGCCGTCTCGTGGCCGAGTGGTTAGCGCGCTTGGCTACTGATCTAAGGGACCTGGGTTCGAGCCCCGGGTAAGGCATGGATGTTCGTGTTATTTTCTGCTGAGGTCCTGCCATCCTCACAGACCTTCTACTGTGGCATATAAACTGACAGGCTCCTGTCAGATCTCTGTGGCAAGCAGCTGCATGAGGGGGTATTTATTTTTTATTTTATAATTGAATATATTCAATTATCGATTTTCAGCATTTAAAAATCTATGGAACATTTAACAATAAATTATCTTATGTTTTATGAAAATCATTCATAATTGTCTAATATTGAAATAATCATTACGAAAACTTATAAAATATATATTCATTTTATTGAATGGTTTGAAACAATATGTATTGTTTAGGTTTTAATTAATTCTTGAAGTAAATTCTTATGATGCATCACTGTTGTGAAATATCCTAACTTCTATAACTGTTTAAACGAATAATATTGTTGAAAATCGAGATTTAAATTGATTTGATTTTAATCTTTAATTTATCTTCAGTCACATTTTTCGATTAAATGTATACTTCATAAGTTATAGAGATTCGAATTTGGATTCCCATTCATAGCTTGGAAATTCTCTAATATTTTTGCAGGGCAGTGTACAGTCGCTCAAATAAATATCCGAACACCACGGTTGATTACAGAATTCGGAAAAAATATCTGGCAACGATTATTTTGGAAATTAGTGATCTGGCAACCTTCGTGTCACGTGATTACAGAATTCAGGAAAAATATCTGGAGCGTGTACAGCAACTGTACACGCTCCAGATACCGTTCACAGCAAACTGGAGCGTGTGCAGTTATTGCACACGCTCCAGTTTGCTGTGAACGGTAACTGCACACGCTCAATATTTCCGTGAGTGAGCCCACACGATTCAGGTCTTTGTGAGCTCACACGATCCAATGTGCTGTGAACATTAACTGCAACCGCTCCAGTTTGCTGTGAACGGTAACTGCACACGCTCCATATTCATTGCATTATATATTCATACGCATTATATATATTAAAAAACATCCGAAGGTTGCCAGTTCACTATTGTCTAAAAAATCGTTGCCAGATATTTTTTCTGAATTCTGTAATCAACCATAGTGTTCGGATACTTTTTTGAGCGACTGTACATTGTAGGGTACGACGATACTAACCAGACAGAAACACGCGCACAAAGATCTAGCTATTGCCGATAATTGGTGGCGGACCTCCCGCTTTGCCTTTGACCATTCACACGGATAGAATTGCTTGTAACTGACTGCACCTCCGCTGCCTCCTCCGTAAAAGCACCTCATTGGTCGCTATAATTTTCGATTCTTCACTTCACTCTGCAACTGACAGGTTCGATGACTCACCATTCACTGTGACATTATTCGGAGGGAAAAAGTGTCTCACTCACCCCGACAGCAGCGAAATGAAAAAGAAAAAGCTTTTAAAACCCGATGCAAAGGATTATCTCATACCATTGCTGATGATTCATTCTTAACGCCCCAAAACCCCGGAGGCCCTGGTCTGTGCCAAATGACGGAACAGCCAAAAAAAGAAGCTCTTCTCCGTTCTTGTATTGTTCGGCTCTTAAACAATATGTCTTTTCTAACGCCAGGGTTACCATCTGGCTGCAGAGATCGCTTTGAAATCATCCCCCCACCTCCACTGCTAATGGTACTCTGCTATGGGATGTGCTGGCAAGTCATGGCAGGTGGCATTGGGCAGCAGTTCGTAACCCCCTACTTCAAAGAATGCTCATTTCGAGAATGACGTAAATTGCTTCCTCTCTTTCTACTCTTTCATTCTCTTTTTGTTTTTATTCTCTCTATTCCGTATCTGTTTTGCTCTCGAGTCGTTGTGCTTCACCTGAATTACAGCTGCTGCTTACGATCACCTCATGTTGTAAGTCGAGAATTCATTCACCTGTCCGGAAAGTGTCAAGGAAAATGAAGTGTGAAATAATTTCCCTTGCTTTGTGCATTAGTTGAATATCAATCCTTCTCATCGTATTTTTACTTGCTGAAAATAAAGTTCATCTTTTAATCCTATGGTAATCTTTTTTTGGTCACCTAGGTGGAGCTGTATGTGACCAGGTGTTCTAACTTTCCATCTATCGTTTCCATGACGATAATTACTGAACTCAAATTCACTAAACACCATACCTGACAATTAAAGCAGCTGTCAAGTATGGTGTTTGGGAAATTTAGTCCCATCTGTTTACCTAGGGTTTTTCCTTTGGTTTAATTGTGTGATTATTCAACAGGGAAAATATTCACAAAAAATCGTTATTTTTAGACTGTCACACGTTTATGCGGAGCAAAAGAAAAAACGTAAATGTTTTCAGTTAGCATCTGACTAAAAACAACTCTCTCTTCTTCGTAAACCCCTACAAAAAGCATTCCCTTTCGTATGGTAAAAGAAAAAAGTTTCACTACTAACCGAGAAAATTCATTTTGACGACTGAATTTATTATTCTGTTGTTATTATCATTGACGAAGTAATCCGAAAAAAAATTTTGCGGAAATATTTGTAATAAGATAATGCTGTTTTTCAATAGATACCAATTAGTAGCCTCTCCTACCTAATGCTATTTATATTACTATTTAAACCAATTCGTGATAGGACATCTGTTGTTAAAACGAACCATGTCCTACGTACCCTTTCCAACAGAGTGAGTTGAATTCCCATTTGCTCCCTCACCCTGTTCGGTATTAGCTACAATTAACTTCCGCCTCCTCCTAAGGCTTGTTAATCCCATTTGCTTCCTTCTCTCTGTGTACAGTTTAGCCTCCATTTGCTTCGTTTCCCTCTATAATGTTAGTCCCTATTTGCTTCCTTCCCCAATGTAATGTTAGTCCCTATTTACTTCTTTCCCCCATGTAATGTTAACCCCTATTTGCTTCTTTCCCCTATGTAATGTTAGTCCCTATTTACTTCTTTCCCCCATGTAATGTTAGTCCCTATTTACTTTCTTCCCCCATGTAATGTTAATCCCTATTTACTTTCTTCCCCTATGTAATGTTAGTCCCTATTTGCTTCCTTCCCCCATGTAATGTTAGTCCCTATTTATTTTCTTCCCTCATGTAATGTTAATCCCTATTTGCCTCCTTCCCCCAAGTAATGTTAGTCCCAGTTGCTTCCTTCCCTCATCTAATGTTACTCCCTATTTTCCTCCTTCCCCCACGAAATGTTAATCCAATTTGCTTCGTCCTCCCTGTGTACAGTTAGCCTCCATTTGCTTCCTTTCCCCATGTAATGTTAATCCCTATTTGCCTCCTTCCCCTATGTAATGTTAGTCCCTATTTGCCTTCTTCCCCCAAGTAATGTTAGTCCCTATTTATTTTCTTCCCTCATGTAATGTTAATCCCTATTTGCCTTATCCCCCCATGTAATGTTAGTCCCAGTTGCTTCCTTCCCTCATCTAATGTTACTCCCTATTTTCCTCCTTCCCCCACGAAATGTTAATCCAATTTGCTTCGTCCTACCTGTGTACAGTTAGCCTCCATTTGCTTCGTCCTACCTGTGTACAGTTAGCCTCCATTTGCTTCCTTTCCCCATGTAATGTTAATCCCTATTTGCCTCCTTCCCCTATGTAATGTTAGTCCCTATTTGCCTCCTTCCCCCAAGTAATGTTAGTCCCTATTTATTTTCTTCCCTCATGTAATGTTAATCCCTATTTGCCTCCTTCCCCCAAGTAATGTTAGTCCCAGTTGCTTCCTTCCCTCATCTAATGTTACTCCCTATTTTCCTCCTTCCCCCACGAAATGTTAATCCAATTTGCTTCGTCCTCCCTGTGTATAGTTAGCCTCCATTTGCTTCCTTTCCCCATGTAATGTTAATCCCTATTTGCCTCCTTCCCCTATGTAATGTTAGTCCCTATTTGCCTTCTTCCCCCAAGTAATGTTAGTCCCTATTTATTTTCTTCCCTCATGTAATGTTAATCCCTATTTACTCCTCCCCCCATGTAATGTTAGTCCCAGTTGCTTCCTTCCCTCATCTAATGTTATTCCCTATTTTCCTCCTTCCCCCACGAAATGTTAATCCAATTTGCTTCGTCCTCCCTGTGTACAGTTAGCCTCCATTTGCTTCCTTTCCCCATGTAATGTTAATCCCTATTTGCCTCCTTCCCCTATGTAATGTTAGTCCCTATTTGCCTTCTTCCCCCAAGTAATGTTAGTCCCTATTTATTTTCTTCCCTCGTGTAATGTTAATCCCTATTTGCCTCCTCCCCCCATGTAATGTTAGTCCCAGTTGCTTCCTTCCCTCATCTAATGTTACTCCCTATTTTCCTCCTTCCCCCACGAAATGTTAATCCAATTTGCTTCGTCCTCCCTGTGTACAGTTAGCCTCCATTTGCTTCCTTTCCCCATGTAATGTTAATCCCTATTTGCCTCCTTCCCCTATGTAATGTTAGTCCCTATTTGCCTCCTTCCCCCAAGTAATGTTAGTCCCTATTTATTTTCTTCCCTCATGTAATGTTAATCCCTATTTGCCTCCTTCCCCCAAGTAATGTTAGTCCCAGTTGCTTCCTTCCCTCATCTAATGTTACTCCCTATTTTCCTCCTTCCCCCACGAAATGTTAATCCAATTTGCTTCGTCCTCCCTGTGTATAGTTAGCCTCCATTTGCTTCCTTTCCCCATGTAATGTTAATCCCTATTTGCCTCCTTCCCCCAAGTAATGTTAGTCCCTATTTATTTTCTTCCCTCATGTAATGTTAATCCCTATTTGCCTCCTCCCCCCATGTAATGTTAGTCCCAGTTGCTTCCTTCCCTCATCTAATGTTATTCCCTATTTTCCTCCTTCCCCCACGAAATGTTAATCCAATTTGCTTCGTCCTCCCTGTGTACAGTTAGCCTCCATTTGCTTCCTTTCCCCATGTAATGTTAATCCCTATTTGCCTCCTTCCCCTATGTAATGTTAGTCCCCATTTGCCTTCTTCCCCCAAGTAATGTTAGTCCCTATTTATTTTCTTCCCTCGTGTAATGTTAATCCCTATTTACCTCCTCCCCCCATGTAATGTTAGTCCCAGTTGCTTCCTTCCCTCATCTAATGTTACTCCCTATTTTCCTCCTTCCCCCACGAAATGTTAATCCAATTTGCTTCGTCCTCCCTGTGTACAGTTAGCCTCCATTTGCTTCCTTTCCCCATGTAATGTTAATCCCTATTTGCCTCCTTCCCCTATGTAATGTTAGTCCCTATTTGCCTTCTTCCCCCAAGTAATGTTAGTCCCTATTTATTTTCTTCCCTCATGTAATGTTAATCCCTATTTGCCTCCTCCCCCCAAGTAATGTTAGTCCCAGTTGCTTCCTTCCCTCATCTAATGTTACTCCCTATTTTCCTCCTTCCCCACGAAATGTTAATCCAATTTGCTTCGTCCTCCCTGTGTACAGTTAGCCTCCATTTGCTTCCTTTCCCCATGTAATGTTAATCCCTATTTGCCTCCTTCCCCTATGTAATGTTAGTCCCTATTTGCCTTCTTCCCCCAAGTAATGTTAGTCCCTATTTATTTTCTTCCCGCATGTAATGTTAATCCCTATTTGCCTCCTCCCCCCCATGTAATGTTAGTCCCAGTTGCTTCCTTCCCTCATCTAATGTTATTCCCTATTTTCCTCCTTCCCCACGAAATGTTAATCCAATTTGCTTCGTCCTCCCTGTGTACAGTTAGCCTCCATTTGCTTCCTTTCCCCATGTATTGTTAGTCCCTATTTGCTTCCTTCTCTTTGATTTAATGCTGGTCCCATTTACTTCTTCCCATAGCCAAATGTTTGATTAGTAAAAGTAACTGCAAAATGTTCTTCATAAAGGAGTCAAACAAGATGGACAAGGGTTGAAAAGTGCCATTGTTTTCTTTGAAAAAAATTGAACTTTTTCACGAATTTTGCGGTAGGTAATCAATTCTTAAGCATGAAAATGTTCGGATTTGGGTTGGGTTGTTTTACCTCTGAGCGGCACTTTTTTGCACACCATGGGCTACATGGCCAGGTCACATGGACCCCGAAGGCTCAGAGAAGGTTGGAGGAGGGGTCCCACTGGAACAGCTGTTGGGAGACAGATGGTAGCCTCCCGTCAAGGCCATCCAGCATGTTCTTTAACCCGTCAAAGCCATCCAGCGTGTGCGGGAGAGCCATTCCCCGTGTGAGGGTATGGCTCTCCCGCACACGGGGCTACGGCTTAACGTCCCATCCGACGGACGGCGGCCTTTCCAAGCCCATCGGTGTCCCCTACTGACCGTGGGCAGGGCGGGCAATTTTGCGAAGATAAATCTCAACGCTGACCCAGCTGGGACTCGAACCTAGGAACTACAGATTACGAGCCTGGCGCGCTACCGACTGAGCCACCCCTGCCCCTGAAAATGTTCGGACTGATTAACTCAGCCTCTAGAGGCAGCTCCCTTTTAACAGTAGTGAATGGTGGCAGCCCACTTGATAGCAATAAACGTTTCATTGCTATGAGCACTTAGCGGTTCAGTTATTGCTATGATACATAATTCGTTTATTGAGAAGATTTCCAATCACAGATATGAAACTGAACGATTAAAGAACATAATACACACTATGGAGATTAATATAAATACTAAACCCTCAATAAGCATGAGCTACCATCGCATTGAGTAAATATCTTTTCTGGTGTTCACTTATGCGATCAAGAATCCTGGAATTTCTTCGCAACTAATAGAAATTTTTCATATAAACACATATATCATTCATAGAATTGGGAATAATTAAATGGTTGAAGATATTAAAAGAAATCTGTTAATTTTTCTGTTCATATTTCAGTTAGATGATAATTAAGATACTTATTTTTGTAATGAATCAGTTTTTTCCTCTGTTGAAGAACAAATATTTATCCCGAAAATCCTGAAATCATCATCATCATCCACAAGCAGCCATGGACTACGGAGGTCCAACCAGACCGTGCAATTTAGTTCTCCAAGCATATCTGTCCTGGGCTACATCTGCTGCATTTGGCCACTGCACACCAATTCTAATAAGAGCCTCTTTGACATTGTCTGCCCACCGCATCCTAGGTCTCCACCCCTTTCTCAGATCTTTAGGCACACTGTTCATAACCCTGTTCGCCAATCTATAATTATCCGTATGGGCAACATGACCAAACCAGCGGAGTCTCTCTGCACAATATGCTGCTTAAAGGAGGTTGCAAACTCCTTTGCCTAACCTCATCATTACTTACACAGTTGAACCACCTGATACCCAAGATACTGCGTAAGCATCTAGAATCAAAAGCATCAAGTTTCCTGCTACCTTGCACAAATCCAGAAATTTCACAATGATTATAAAATTTTAACTTTAATGAGTTTGTCAATTACATTGCGATCACTAGATGAATAACATCGTGTTTAGGAAATATCGGACGTTCGTTTTTAAAGAGCAGAAGTACGTTATTTTACAAATTTTGGCTCCCTCTGGAAGTGGAAATTCGAACAAATGGATGATTGAAATAAATCCAAAGAGTAATATTTCATTAATCTATATTCAACACAATGTGTTCAACAAAGATATTTTTTCATTTACATCATAAAACAAAAGAATTATTTTGCTTGTTATTGAGTGTAACGTGAGCCATTACATTTTACCAACCTAATTTCAGATGTCTAGGAGAAATACATTTGCTTAAAATTTAAACATTTTGACTAGAGATAAGCACTCTTAGCTTCTGATCGAAGGGATCTGACTGGTTTCCATCTCCAAACAAAATGTGGCAGTTTATTTTCTGTGTTGTCCTTCTGCTCAAATCTCGTTCTGTGTTCATCTCGAAGTTCTGTACCTTGAAAAAATATACGGGAAAATGTGACTACAGGGGAATTAAAGGACTCAATCAATTCTACGTAAATATTGATTTTTGAACAGCATTCCTTCCGTATTTGAAGAGTTATGGAATGAATATTTAACAATAGCACCCTTGAATTAAATGAAACTAAAATATTATTTCAACCATTTCATAAAAAAAACTACATATTTTAAACGTGTGCGTAAATAATTCCTTCAACATTCTTTAGATTTTTTGATAAATTTCTTCGAAGACATTAAATAAATAAAATAAATACCCCCTCAAGCAGCTGCTTGCCACAGAGGTCTGACAGGAGCCTGTCAGTTTATATGCCATAGTAGAAGGTCTGAGAGGATGGCAGGACCTCAGCAGAAAAACAATACATACATCCATGCCTTACCCGGAGCTCGAACCCAGGTCCCGTAGATCAGTAGCCAAGCGCGCTAACCACTCGGCATTGCTGATCTGAAATGTTTAAACTTTGGTATCTGTTTAAATACGGAAAGATTATTGTTGAAATGAGATTTAGATAGCTCTGATTGAGATCTTTAAATTATCATCAGCCACATTTTATCACAAAAAGCTGATTTTGGGAGTTATAGATCTTCAAATTTAGTTTTCCATTTACAAAACATGGGATGAAATGGCCATATTTGATCAATTTCGTTATTGGTTAATGGTAATATGTAATGCATCCCAATAAAAGCTTTCATCACATTTTTCCGGAAAAGCTTTCGGCCTCTTCTCTATCTAGGTCACATTTTGCTCGACTTTCTAAACAAAGGTGGATTCATCATCCAAAAAAAAAATTCAATAATAACACCATGAAACGTAATTTTGAGGCCATCACTTGCATCGCGAAGCATACAAAAGTAAAAACTTGCGCCATTAGCGAAAAATGTTTCTTAAATCTAAACAGAAATCAGACTACAATATTGTATCGCTCCGTTGCTATTCGTGAATTTCACAACTAGGCACCAATGCTCTAATCGCACTCTCACCACTACATGAATAATAATAACGTTCAATATTTTTTTCACCGTAGCAGAGGTGCAGTTACGGTCTGTCATTTCGGGCCGCAAGGAAAAGCCAGATGTATTTTCTTAGCGGTGAGCAAGAACACGAGCTGGGACACGTGGCGGAAACTGAACGCACCTGTGCCCGTGTGGCTGTGTAAACAAATGACCGTGTTCGCTCCGTTCGTGAGGGAGTGAACGCCTCCGGGGTTAGCATGGAACAAATGCGCAGCTGTGGCGGGGAAAAGGAGGGGGAGAAAAGGGGGAAGTTTCATCGCATTGGGTGAAGGGAAAGCAAATTACTCCGAAGCATTTGTAGCATCCACCTTCACTCTTCCTGGCATTGGGAAAGGTGCTCAAGAGGTTGTTATCGGACGGCGAAGTATTGATGAATTCTGATGAGCAAATGCGAAACTTGAAGCACACTTAATGCATTTTGCTTTGTTTTGCTGTTGTCAGATCAAATGCACATGCGTATAAAATCTCCAAGCATCCAAAGAGCTGCGAAGGTCCAAGCAGACTGTAATTTCACTCTCTGAACACCTCGATTCTCAATAATTGCTACACAAGTACAAAAGGCGAGTTGTGATGTTATCTGTGTTTGCCCATTACCTCGACAACCTGGGGGGACTCTCGGTAGTGCGCCAGGTTCGTAATCTACAGTTCCCAGGTTAGAGTGCCTAAACTGTGCCAGAGATGAGAATTTTATTCGCTAACTACTACTTGGTGAGAAAGAGGACACCGATGGAGTTGAAAAAAGCCGCCGTCCATTGAATGGGACATTAATCGTGACGCCGTATATAGGATTTTGGGTTGGGTTGTTTTCCTCTGAGCGGCACTTTTTTGCACACCATGGGCTAAATGGCCAGGTCACATGGACCCCGAAGGCTCAGAGAAGGTTGGGGGAGGGGACCCACTGGAACAGCTGTTGGGAGACAGATGGTAACCTCCCGTCAAGGCCATCCAGCGTGTCTTTAACGTGCACAGGGTATGGCTCTCCCGCACACTGGGCCACGGCTTAACGTCCCATCCGACGGACGGCGGCCTTTCCAAGCCCATCGGAGTCCCCTACTGACCGTGGGCAGGGCGGGGAATTTTGCGGAGATAAATCTCAACGCTGACCCAGCTGGGACTCGAACCTGGGAACTACAGATTACGAGCCTGGCGCGCTACCGACAGAGCCACCCCCGCCCCCCATATATAGGAGAGCCAGCCATTCTCTGTGTACGTTAAAGAACACGCTGGATGGCCTTGATGAGTGTTTGTCTCTTAACAGCTGTCCAGTGACTCCCCAACCGTTTCTGAGCCCTTAGGATCCTTGTGATTTGTCCGCTCAGTGACAAAACAACCCAACTCTCCCCTTCCAATTTTGAGCAATTGTAAAACACTTTAACCGCTTTTATTATGTGTTTTAAAATTTCTTTTAATGAATGATATAAAATCAGATTTTCTATATAGTATCTGTTAAATTAAATATATATTTTAATGTATGTGCCGACCCGTGGCCGAGTGATTAGCACGCTTGATTACTGAACTAAGGAATCTGGGTTCGAGCCCCGGGTAAGATATGAATGTTTGTGCTGTTTTTCTGCTGAAAGTCTTGCCATTCACACATATCTTCTATGTCTTATCAACTGTCAGGCCTCTGTGGCAAGCAGTTGCTTGAGGGGGTATTTGTTTCCTTTTTATAATATATATATAATAATATACATATATTAAATATATATTATTCATGTGACTTTCGGAATGGGGTAAAGCTCCCAAAAATTTGAAGATCCTCTTTCAGGCTGTAGAGCATAGTATATTTCCAAATACGAATGCGAAAGATATTTATCTTGTTTTATTGACATTGCAATATTTCTCATATCTTTCCCAACTACGACTGTTTTTTTGCTTTCGATATTTTCAATATATATTTGCTTGATATAAAAATGTAATGGCCAGGTCACATGGCCCCCGAAGGCTCAGAGAAGGTTGGGGGAGGGACCCACTGGAACAGCTGTTGGGAGACAGATGGTAGCCTCCCGTCAAGGCCTACTTGTTCCGTCAGAACACGCTGGCCTTGACGGCCAGCGTGTTCTTTAACGTGCACAGGGTATGGCTCTCCCTCACACGGGCCACGGCTTAACGTCCCATCCGACTGACGGCGGCCTTTTCAAGCCCATCGGTGTCCCCTACTGACCGTGGGCAGGACGAGGAGTTTTGCGGAGATAAATCTCAACGCTGACCCAGCTGGGACTCGAACCTGGGAACTACAGATTACAAGCCTGGCGCGCTACCGACTGAGTCACCCCTTAACAAGACTGCATTTATCAGTCTTCTCTGGCAAGCAGATATTTCAAGAGTATTAAGCAATATTTATTTTTTTTTAACTAGCTGAACGACACCGAGCGTGCCCGGTTCTCACTTTTAATCTGTTAATTTTAATGTTCATTGCACTTATTTTTATAGGTTAGTTTTGTGAGGACTGCCCTCCCCTCTCACCTCCCTTCCCAACCGTTTATACAGATTTAGCACGAAGAATTGCCCGGCGTTTCACAGGTCGTTGCTGATGTCACTTCGTGCTCTCATAGCCCGTGACTTCGTTTCTACCCAAACTATCGAGATTTTTATTTACGCTTCGATAGATTCTGGCCCCCTGTGTGGTTCCCGATGTACATGACCGAACGGTCTCAAATTTCACAATATTTTTTTTTGACAACAACCCCATGTTGGGAAAAAAAATCAGACATCTATCTGAAATGGGACGCCTTAATATAATAATGCCTCTGGGAATGTGGGAGATCAGGCAACGGTAGCAGATTTAATTAAATGTTGTCTATCATTGGTTGCCACCATTTATCGATAGTGTCGGGATACAAGCGACACCACCTGTTAATCGAAGGTAGATATAATCATTTGAGATATTCTTTGCAAAGCGAGGCGACTCCCCCCCCCCCATTATTTTCTCTTTACTTTCCTACTTACTACTTTTACTTTCGGCTTTCACATTCCAAATTATGTCTGAATATTTTTGGTGATATTGCTCTGCCAGCGAACGTAATCATGCACTTTAAAATTTAGATACCTCTAAGCCTAATTGACTCGATGCGCATTTGCTGAAGTGATTTACAACTTCAAATAACAAAAATAAAAGTAGGAATTATACATGATTCTTTCACATACAATTAGTGGCATAGCAAGATTAGCCAAAATATTTGGAAGTATGGGAGTTTTCAAAAATATTATTGACAGTTTTATTAATACCATTTAATGAGCAATTAAATAAACAAGTCATCCCTTAAGCAGCTGCTTGCCAGAGATCTGACAGTCAGTATAATATGACTTGTCAGTTGTTGTTGTACCTCTGAGCGGCACTTTTTTGCACACCATGGGCTAAATGGCCAGGTCACACGGACCCCGTAAGGCTCAGAGAAGGTTGGGGGAGGGGACCCACTGGAACAGCTGTTGGGAGACAGATGGTATCCTCCCGTCAAGGCCATCCAGCGTGTTCTTTAACGTGCACAGGGTATGGCTCCCCCGCACACGGAGCCACGGCTTAATGTCCCATCCGACGGACGGCGGCCTTTCCAAGCCCATCGGTGTCCCCTACTGACCGTGGGCAGGGCGGGGAATTTTGCGGAGCTGGGACTCGAACCTGGGAACTACAGATTACGAGCCTGGCGCGCTACCGACTGAGCCACCGCCGCCCCATGACTTGTCAGTATAATAAGACATAGGATATACTGTCACCTATGTGATACATATATATGTATATGTTACCGCTAAAGTGCAGAAATCAGTTATTCTACAGATTATCTAGATATTGTGCAGATTACCTAGGGTGATCCGTTAACGTGCGGAAAATTGTTTCATTTCTCAAATTACCTAAGTAATCTGCAAATTACCTGGATAATCTGCACATTACCTACTAGGCACTCGTTAAAGTGAAAATAAGATCTTTGCTGGAACAACAGGGACGTTTCTGTACGCTTAAATTAACATAATGTTATTTATCTAATGTCCGAGAGTAGAGTTGAAACCAGGGTCATCCCTCTGTCAACATGAATCAGTCGTCCGAATTATAAAAAACGCCCCCAAAATGAGCAGGCCAAGTGAGAACGAATCATTTTAGTGATTCGTTATCAAGAATGAATCACTTTACCGATTCGTTCTCACTTGGCCTCCGCTCATCCGGCAGACGAGTGAATCACGTGACACGAAGATTCATATTCAAGAGATTCACCACTATGAGAGAAACAAACTTTTGAACTTTAACGATACGGAAGCCGTTAATGTCCACATTACCTAGGAAAAATACGGAAAACTCTTGATTCCGCACGTTAACGGAGCAAATCAGTTAATCTGCAGATTAGCTAGGTAATGTGCACATTAACGGCTTTCGAGCTTTAGCGGTAACATATATATATTGACATAACCATACCTTTTATCCAGGTCTGAACCCAAGTCTCTAAGATTAGTAGCCAAGCAAAAAGACTAACCACTCGGCCACCGAGACGCCGATAAACAAACTGTTTCTGAAAAAAAAATTTCCTCAATGAGGGGAGATTGTACTCTCACCCCCCCCCCCCCCCCACCCCCCACCTACCTTCGTTACTAGACAATACATGTATATAATACTATTCAGTAAGTAAGTAATTAATGATTTATTCCCATTGTACAGACAAGTTATACATTTCGTATAAAGTATTTTGCGTAATATATTTTCTAAAAATATACATTCAACTTTAGGAAGATTGAAAACATCCACAAGAGTTCAAGAAACTCGCATGCGGGGTTTTACAATTTGGAAAAATATTTTGGAAAAGGCACCAAATTCAATACAAAATCTATAGATGTGATATCATTTATATTCATTTAGGAATATATTCTATTTTCAAAATAAGTTGTAATGAAAGACAGAAATTGACTATTAAAATTTTTAAAGAAATTTTCAATAACATTAAATTCAGATCTCCAGATTTTCAATTTTCGTTTAAAAGAGTGAAAGTTTGTTTCATCTTTAAGATTTCCCGGCAAAGTATTAAATATTTTTGGTGCCAAATATATATATAATGCTTTTATACGTTTTTTTTTTTTGTTTTGGAAGAGGTAACATAAAATTTATATGTTTAGCAATTCTTGTATCATAATTTATGTCTATTATCACTTTCAATCCAGCGATTTTTAAGATATAAAATTATATTGAATATGTATAATTTTCTTAAAAATGATATATGCAATTCATTATAAAAATGTCTATCAACCTTCTTTTCCGTAAAATACTTACATCTAATTATTCTATTTTGAGTTCTAATTAATGGTTAAATATTGAAATGATAAATCCACCCAAGAAATTAATCCTTATGATAATGAGATTTAACCCATATATTATATATTAGTTTTAAAAGTGTAATATTTACAAAATTTCTGATATGAAATAATTCTGTGTTATTGTAATAAGTTTGTTTATGAAAGAATCAATGTGTTTATTCCAGGTTAGTTTACTGTCAATATATATACTCCTAAGGAATTTATAGCACTCAACACTTTCTAGTGGCTTGCACGAACAACCATACCGACGCATTTAAGTGTATGATAAAATAATTTCGTTTTCAAGTTTACTCTTTGATTTTGTCTCAATCGGAAATATGCATATTTCGTTCTCTCTACATTTTAAAAAAAATTATTTCCACAAACCAATTCCAGATATTTCATAAATCTTCATTTATCTTTTTAATCAAAATATCTTCAATAATTGCTGTATATATTTGAGCAGTAGTGGTTAACACGCTTGACTACTGATCTAAGCGGATCTGGGTTCGAGCCCCGGGTAAGGCATGGATGTTCATGTTGTTTTTCTGCTGAGGTCCTGCCATCCTCTCAGACCTTCTACTCTGGCATATAAACTGACAGGCTCCTGTCAGACCTCTGTGGCAAGCAGCTGCTTGAGGGGGTATTTAATTTTTTTTATAACATCAGCAAACGCTATTAATTCCCTTTTTGTTCCAAGTTACAGATCATTTATAAAAATATTAAATAATATCGAACCTAATACAGACTCTTGTGGAACACCAAATTTAATTTTCTTTTATTTACTGTAATAATTCCGTATTTTCACCTTTTGTCTGAAACCGTAGTAAAATTGTCCCTCGAAATCCTGCTCTCTCTAGTTTATATAATAATATTCCATATGAAACTAAGTCAAATGCTTTTTTATGTCCAAAAATATTACTGCTGTTTTTTAAATTTTTTATCTATTGTACTGTAAATTGAAGACGTTAATTTTAATATAGTATCCTCTGTTCCAATGTCTTTCCTAAACCTAAAATAATTTTTTTTTATTTCTATCTAGAAAATTTGAAAGTCTAATCTTAATTAGCTTTTTAAATATTTTTGAAAACACTGATAATAATGTTATTGGTTTGTAATTATTATTAATATCTAGATCAGGTGTGTCCAATCCGCGGCCCTGGACAGCTAGTAGTGCGGCCCACAAAATCGTAAAGTTTACGTGTTTACGACATAAGCTTTCAACATGATAATGTGATTTTCAGCAAGTTTTTGATATCCCACTAGTTTTATGTTGCCCTTTTTTAATTTTATAATAAAAAACATAAGAAAATAAATGAAGTTTTATTATTCATATATTTTATATGCGGCCCAAAATAATTCGTCTTCACTCAGTGTAGCCCAGGGAAGTCAAAAGGTTGGACACGCCTGATCTAGATGTTTTACCACCTTTATAAACAGGCACTATAGTTTAATTCTTATGAATTGTGGGAAACATCCAGAATGCAAAGATAAATTATAGAGATAACATAAAATAACTGAAATATTAAATATTATTTTTTATTTCATTAATTATCTCCACAGATATACGCTCCCGTTGCCTTTCTTATTTACAAAGAAGAAATTTCTTCATTAATTTCATATTCTGTTAAGTAATCAATGAAAATCCAATTCATTGATATTATTACATATTATATTAATTATATAATATATTAGTTCAATAACAGTTAAAAAGTATAAAACTACTTTCACTCAACGATTCGAAAATATCAGATATCAGTACGGCGTTCCGGTTCAATGTTTCGGAAATATCGAATATCGGAACGGCGTTCCGATGTAATATAGCACTACTCTTGGTAATTGCTTCCCGTACAAAAAAAAGTCACATTTCACAACAGATTATTAGCAAACCATGTTATGTAAATGTATATTGTAAAATGGCGGAAATATATATAGTATATTCTCTTTTAAAACTGATTATAAATGTACTATTTTTATTATTAATGTAATATGTACTAAACAACTTAGTCATGCTTTTGCTTTTCGGTTGTTTATGTATTGATTAAAAAATCATAAACTTGAAAAAAGAAATTGTGGAATATTAATAACTGAAAACATACAGTTTGCTTTTAAAGAGTTGTTTATTTTTTTTCGAGCATTCTTTAACACTGTCTTTTATGCAACTAATCAAATACTTTTTAAGGAGTGAGTATTAATAATTGTTTCCTTTTTCAGGAGTGAAAGGACTTTTTCCGTTGGACTTTTTCCTTGAGCAAATTTACGCCAGCGTCACAGCTTTAACAGTGCTTCCAGTTGTGCCCAAATAGTGATGTATTATTTCTCGACACTCACAAGAAATATAACTTTATTACCAAAGAGATCAAGCTGAGCTTGTCGTGTGAGACCGCGCCAACATTCTTCTTTATATATTGTAGTTCTATATTCAGGTAGTAAGTACAGGTCTACAAGGTGTTGTGATTCAAAAATTTTAGACATCGAAATAATGAAACTTTGCATATGTTGCTGCCGTCATAACGTTGTAATAGCAACTAGAGCTATTTATTATACGGTATTTGATGAACTGCCTAAACTTCGTGTAATGGGGCCCAAGATATTCCAACAAGGAAATGTACAATCGGCCATTGTTAGTTCTTCAATATCTTTGAACTAACTTTTAATCAGATCCAGTGATATGAAGAAGCAATATCATTTTATCTTTTATTCGAATGTAATTTTACATATTCTGTGGTTTATTGTACATTTAGTAATTTATTTTAAAGACATTTTTTCCAGGTTTGAAACAAATTGATTCCGCAAATTAGTTTTGATTAATGGCAACATCACTTAATTTTTTCGTGTGCAGAAAAAATGGACAGAGTTCATGAAAAAATTCCTATTTGTTTTTGTTTCTTAATTTTTTAATATTTTAAAAGTGTGAAAATGTTTAAAGAATTTAATGGTTACATTTCATTTCAATGTCAATCTTACAAATTTGCAGGATCATCAATTTATCGTCGCACTAATTTTTTGCTAAAATGTTTCGTTATTTATAAAATGAATCAATGTGACTGCAGCTGAAAATTAGTCGTGTTGTTGTTATACAATGAAATTAGTAAAATGTAATGTAACTTAACCAACACCCGTGCCAACACTGAAACAGATACTTAAATCTTTTGTCTTCAATGTTTTCAATACGTATCTTTTTCTACTGTGAGAATTATTCTTTGCGTGGTGTAGTGGCGCCATCTCTTGTACTTAAAGGTAATTTCAGAATGCATTATATTCCTGTAAATTGTGTATTAAAGTATCTTTTGTTATTGTTCCGTTGAATAAGGTAAACACAGCGAACAGGTTAAGAGAGCTTTCGTTTTAAATATATGTAAATCAACAGTTGTTTAAAATTAAAAAATAAAACTTTAAAATTTCGATTTAGATTCCCAATGAGATACAGAACGTTACTGTAACCAACAATATTTTGTTTCCTGTGGTAGGATTTTAGTTTCAAAAGGGAAAATAAGTCAGCAAAATTGATCTATGCTAATAAATGAAATGAACTATGCAGTGGCTTATGAGGCATGACAAATGCGGGAAGCAGTTTTCAAAAGTAACGTTGATGATGGACAGGAAAGGCATTCATAAACGTTATTTATGAAAATACCGCGACTTGTATGTAATAGGTTTATACCTGACCTCATTATGAATATATTTCATATTTTTATTCAGTTATCATAAATGTGAGGGGTAAAGGTTTTCCTACACTTCTGAATGCCTTCACTGACGCTTTATCAATGGAACTATGGAATGTTCGTCTGACCTTTCAGCAGAATCGAATATTATGATCTGTCTGCAAGTGGCAAAAAGGAAAATCTCTTCCATCCCCCCCCTCAAGCAGAGTCTCAGGAGGAGGGGCTTTTGTGGAAACCCATTGCTTTTAATTATTGAAATTTTATAATTAGATTTCATATTAAAATCTTTAAGATTTTATGCAATTTATAGCAATTTAAATTTTTAGAAACCCTGAATATTTTTCTTAAAACCAAAATTATTGCACTTCGTTGCGTAAAATGTAAATGTGTGCGTTTTGATTCAAATTATTATCTATATTTAATATCTGTATAAAGCAGTTATCTAAAAGTTGATCACATCGTGTAAATTTTGTTCATTTAGAGAACTAAGCAAAGGCTTTGACACAATGAGTTCTGCGACCCCCCCCCCCAGGCAACAAGGAGAGAAGAATTTCTAGTAGGCAAAAGACGCTGATAATTCACGATCCCTATTATTCGTTCAAAGCTATAAAAAAGGTTCCCGCTCTAAAAATGGAAATTCCCCCCCATACACACACACTAAAGGTAGTCGACTCCTGCAACGTGGGGGTTGCGGGGTCCTATCAGCAAGCCTCTGGTCTTGGCATAAGTGAGGCAAGATAGTATCCCAACAACCAGGATGTCCCGAACATATCCATAAGATATCTTCGATTACCATCGGATATCTATCATTCTATCTCAGATATCTAATGTATATTTTCTGGAGATTGCGTCGTGTGGGAAAATGTTATTAGGTAATGTTATTAGGTAGTCATTCATAACCTTCGCTTTAGTAAAGTTGTTACTTTTTAATAATGAAGTAAAAAGAGGCGTCAAATATTATTTGTGTGTTTTATTTAGAGTTTTTCTTTTTAAATATAGTCGCAGCCCTCCAATGGTTCTCAAAATCTTTTAAAGGGACTACAGATATCAAATGTTATTATATTTTAACTTTAAATTTCGGACTGTAAGTTAAAGAATAAAAAAAAAAATTGTTTAGAAAAGCGTTTATGCAACAAACGAATTATAAAAAGATAAATAATTGATTATCGATTTAACGAAAGTTTAAAGGAACCAAGTTTTGTCTTACGAAACGTTATTCAAATTCTTAAGGAGGGCCGGATGTAAAGGGGGAGGGATGCTTTGAGAATGCTAGTAAGGGTAAAAGAGGCCAAAAATTGTAAAAAAAAATTTTTTTCAAAATAAATGCATTAATTTCTTTAACAATGCGTGCATATTTAGCGCATTTTTTAAAACCTCTAAACAGAAAGGAAAAATGTTACACTACAATAAAAATCCAGTCTGTTGTCCGCCTTTTATATTTTCCGGCTCGATTTGGTCGCTTGCCCGCCCCCCGCCCCTTTTTTTTCTATATTCTGGCCCGCCACTAAGGTTCTACTAGCATTACCCTTCCCCTAAGCACACTTTTGGGTTCGCCATTGTTCAAAAGTACTGAAATCAAGATTTTTAGTACAAAAATATCTATTTTACATTGTTTCCAATGGGGGATGCTATATGAGTGGGTGTACTTGTAAAGTTATTTTGATTTTTCGCAATGGGATGACCTGCACCTTCATTTCCTTCCACATCTACTGCAAATTCGTTATTACCAAATCTGAATAAAACTCATTCATTGCGAATTTTTTTTATCTGGTTTACATTTTTTCTTCCAACAAAGAATAGTGTTCCGTGTTCACATTTCTTTAACTCAATCAATACATAATTTCGTTTCGATATTATGTTAACTACATAACGGAAATGGTGAATTGCAATTTCAGAGCTTCACACATCTCTAAAATAAACTTAAACTCTTCCAGTTAAAGCATAACGAACCTGTTTAAACTTAATATGAAAAAAAAAAACCCTTATCGATCATAGAATGATTACTGTTGTAACATGAAGGGCAGCATTAGTGGGGAGGGTAAGGGTACTAAGACTACAGCAATTGATGTTTCGACAGCTCTCAAAAATCACTAATCGAGTTGCGCTGCTTTACCTCTTAGGGACCTTTTTGGCAAACAGTGGGCTAAATGGCAAAGTCATAAGGACCCCGAGGGCTCATAGAAGGTTGGGGGGAAGTGAGGACCCACTGGACAACTGTTAGAAGACAGATGGTGGCCTCGAGTCAAGGCCCTTTAGTGTGTTCTTTAACATGTACAGAGTATGACTCTCCAGAACAGGCAGCCATGGCCTAACGTCCCATCTGCAGGATGGAGGACTTTCCAATCCCTTCGGTGTCCCCTTTCTGACCGAGGACAGGGTGGGGGTTTTGAGGAGATAAAACTCAACGTTGGCTCAGGCGAGAATCGAACCTGGGAGACATATAAATTACGAGCCAACCCTCGCCCCCATAAATCACTGGTCTCCAGACATTTGTACAAGTGGGCCACAATGAATCATGAAACCTGAAATGAGGGTCGCAGAGAGGAAAAATTGAAGTTACAAATGAAAGGAAACAAGTTTTGTTATAGGTAGAGAGTTGAATTTTTAACGCAATACGAATGGCACGCAGGATATATATATATATCTGAAATTTGGGATAAATCGGTGAAGTATTTGAAAAATTGCGAAGTTAAAATAGGTTCAAAAAGATAACAACTTTTCAAAAGTTAGTCATGTAACGCATGCCTCTGTTGGGCGTGTCCCGTGTGAAAACTGCCAAGTGCCACGTCAGCGTGCATTGTAGAAATGCATTGTTGTTAGGCATTCCACCTCTGACACTGATATTTATCTCCGCTAAGCCCCTATCTGCCCTCTGAAGAAAAGAAAAATCGATGGATCTGAAAAAAGACGACATGGGTGGGATTTGCAAAGTTGTCGGACTGCTTGTGAACATTAAAGAACACGCTGGATGACTTTGACTGCAGGCTTCCCTCTGTCTCCTAACAGCTGTCCAGTATGTCCCCTTTCCACAACCTTTTCCTAGTCCTTGTGGTCATTGTGACCTGGCCCTTTAGCCCACTGTGTGAAGGAAAATAAACGCTGATAGGTCATTAACCTATGAAATGTGTCGAAGTATTAACTTCTCAGTCTCCCCAGTTGTTACTCTACTTCGACCACTGCTACCTGTAGCTATTAAAATGTTCACCAACTCCAAACCCATTGCTTTTCATTTTACTATTTTCGTCAAAACTGGTTAATCTTAGTTTTCAGAAAATTATTGTTGAGAAAGTGAGAAACAAAGCAAGTAAAACAATGTACAAAAATGCAGATGGAATACTTAGAATGTGTACCGAGCTGCAATTAAAGCATATAAATAATATGCCCTCTGAAAATAAAGGTGCAAATATAAAATCAATGTACATATAATGTGTAGCCTTCAGCGTCCATCCATGTATAATGTAAATTATGAATGGCATGTTTAGAAAAGTTTTGTCTACGTATAATAAGCATCTGTGGCAATATTTTTTGTTATAGAGTTTTTATTACAAATATTGGTTCTTGTAATATTTTGATTTGTGCTATATGAAACTTATGTGATTCATTCTATGTAACAGTATTCAAAAGGCAACAAAATATATGTGCCAAATGATGGTTGTAGAAACAACTTTGTGAATAAAAGTGAAGTTTAAAAGTGAAGAAGTGGAAAACATTTCAGAGTTGGTGTTTGTTTTTTTACCCAACAGTTATCAATGCTTATTGCTTTAAAAATCATATTACGTTCAGTTAAGAGAAAAAACTTCTTTAATAGGTGTTCAAATTACAATAATTATTGTAATACATACAATAACTAAATATCAGTATAATAACAATAAAAATAAATAAGTTTTTTTTCTTTCTGATTTAGAAGCAGCTAACAACTTTTTATTATTTTGCACCAATTAAAAAAAATTCTTAGCAAGAAAATTAAGAATTTTTCGAAATTATTAAATCGTCTTTAATTAGTTCTGTTTGTCACGTCGCCCTTTTTAATGTCATACCCGAAATTACTTTCCAGGATTAATTCCCAATTAAGGCAGAGTTAAGATTGATCTCTGAATCCTCCCGGTGGGAAGACCGCCGTCCATCAAATGGGAAATAAACCAGTGACATCATGTGCAAGATTGTCATATCTGGAACATGTTAAGGAACGTGCTGATGACCCTAATAGAAGACTCCCATTTGTCTACTAGCAATTATCCAGTGGGTCACCTTCCTCCAACGTTTTCTGAGCCCATGTGACCTTGCCGTATAGCCCATTGTGTGCAACACGTGAACAGAAAATGATTCGCTGCCACGTGATGCCGTGACCAGAGGTGATGTTATTTTACACTGCTGAAAGTGGAAATCGCAACATCGCGAAGAAAGTGATGTAAACGCTCGAAACTGACAGACGGAAGCCATGAGAGTAGGTGTGCAAATAATAAAAAAAAACGTGACAACGCAATGTATGTGCGTTTACTGCAGATTCATCAGTATATAGCAGTAAGCCCACCTCGAGCGGTTATACAAGCCTGTAGATGTCTCGGTATTTCACTAATCAGATGGCTATGATGTCATGAGGTATGGCGTTCTATAGAGTATCCAATTGGGCACTTGACTATCATGTTCGTCGCTGGAGGGAGCTGGCGAAGGCAGCGATCCATAAGGCCCCACACATGTTCAATGGGTGACAGGTACAGGGAGTATGGTGGCCATGGGAGAATACCCACACCTTCGAGCTGTCCATCGTTGCACGTGCAGTGTGTAGGGTAGTGTTGTCCTGCTGCAGAATCAGTCCAGGCATGGTGGAAAGGAAGGGTCAAGCCACAGAAGAGCCAAGGTGTCCGGCCATGACGTGTCATCTGTGAACAACACTCTCCTCCATTCCGTAGTCAAATGTTGCCTTGTTCAACGCAAATGGAGATGGTGTAACTGGTGATGCTTCTGCAATGGCAGATGCCAGACTGGAGTCATGCAAACATTATCTAATGGTTTCTGTGGAGGAGCCGTCCCGTGGCTGAGTGGTTAGCACGCTTGGCTACTGATCAAAGGGACCTGGGTTCGAGCCCCGGATTAGGCATGGATGTGTGTGTCGTTTTTCTGCTGAGGTCCTGCCATCCTCTCAGATCTCCTACTGTGGCATATAAACTGACAGGCTCCTGTCAGACCTCTGTGGCAAGCAGCTGCTTGAGGGGGTATTTATTTTATTGTTTTCTGTGGAGACCGCGGTATCCATAGTGATATGTAAATCACTCTGCAGCACAGTCGCTGTTGTGAAAGGGTGCAAACAATCCTTCTACAGTGCATGCGTTCGTCACGTCTTGTGGTGTGGCATGTTGGTCCTATACCTGTCCATGTCATTTGGTGTGCCATGACGTTGCATGAGATTCACTATTGCATTGTGCTCACATTACACCCAGGCATGAAGTGATTGCTCGAAGGCGCCAATTGCACATAAGGATCCTGCTGGCATCTCCAAGGCATGTTCCGAACATTTTCGCAACAAGCACTCCAACCTCACTGTTGGTCGAGCTACACTGGTTTCCATAAATTAAGAAAATCCCTAACGTCAAAGCTCTATAACTTGTAAAAGTAAGTATTTTTTTGTTTCGAAAAATGTAATTGCAAATAAAGAACTCAATCATATAAGTCAATATCTCGATTTTCAACAATATTCGTTTAGTATGTAACAAGTTATGAAAGTTTGAATATTTAACAACAGCAATGCCAGTCTTAAGAAACTTATACAAAACTAAGGAATACTGAAAGAATTCTTTACACAAAATTCTAAAATACAAACTTATTTTATTAAACACTTTGATCCAATACTTATAATAAAGTTTTAATTAACTTCTGAAGTCAACTTTTGTGGCTGGCATTGTTATCACAAAATATTGAAACTTCCATAACTCATTAAATACTGAACGAATATTGTGGAAAATCGAGATATTGATTTATTTGATTAAGATCTTTATCTGCAATCACATTTTTCAAAGCAACAAAACTTATTTTAGAAGTTATAGAGCTTTGACGTTAGCTTCCCATTGACTTAACATTGGGATTTTCCTTAATTTATGAAAACCAGTGTATGGTGCAATCTTGTGAGCACCCGGTATTTATCCACAGCTCGGTTGAGTGTCCGTTCATTACGGAACTTTGATCTTTGGCATATCTCCAATGGCCTGGTGCGTATTCAGGGAGGGGGGGGGGATGCTTAGGGTGCTAAAGCCCTTAAGACTCTGAAAACTCGAGAACTGTGTTGCGGAGTAATTTGCAGATTGCTATGGGTACCATGGTCTCCACGCAAACCATCAGCAAGCATTTGTATGATGCAGGAATGAGGGTGACATCCAGTCTGGCATCTGCTGTTGCAGCAACCTCACCAGTTATGCTGTCTCCACTGGTGTCAAGCTAGACAACATTTGACTATGGAATAGAGGAGAGTATTGTTCACAGACTATTTTGATTCTGTTTTGGCATACCGGATGGCCATTTGTCCAAATGACATCGGTGGCGTCACCCACATCCTCCATTAGCCATCATACGACTCCTTACTGTGGCTCAATGATATGAGGTGGCATCACAATTACGCTAATGGCAAGAAGTTACATCGATGACATCATTCATCCTGTGTCGTGATCCTTCCTTACCCTCTTGTCTGGACTGATTCTACAACAGGACAACGCCACCCCACACACTGCATGTGCAATGATGGACAGTCTCCAAGGTGTGGACAATCTACCATTGCCACCATACTCCCCAGACTTGTCGCCCATTGAATATGTGTGGGCCTTACTGTTGTTGTAAGTAAGTTTTGGGAAATTAGCCTCCAATAAGGGGCTCCCTACACCAGTCACAACAGAAGGGAGATATACCAGAAGCAGAAGAAACTGCCTCTCAGCTATCTCTCGAAGCTAATAAGAATACTAATCAGGAGGGGGGAAAAAAGGAAACATTAGATCTTGCTGAGGAGGCCAATGTTCCGAAAAATATCAGTGACGAGTTGGAAGCGAGTTCACTGCAGCTTCACATTGTGGTGATTACCATGAAGGGGGGTGATGGAGTAGTCGGGGGTTCCGATAGCATGAAGCTCCTGGAACAAAGCTTCTCTTTCGGCATTGTAGCGGAAGGAGTTGAGCAGAACGTGGGATACAGTCTTAGGTGTGCTACAAGTGGCACAGTCTGGACTGTAAGTTCTGCTAAGAGTGTGAAGCGTAGAGTTGTAGATGACACCAACTGATGACAACAATGAAGGAGGGTGTCCTCAGCTCTGCGAAGATTACCGAGGTAAGGAGCAGTGAGAGAAGGGTCAACCAGGTACCTGAATGAGGATCCACTGGAGTCCCTCTGCCACCGGGTAATACGATACTGCCTCATCAGTTGTGAGACAAAGGTCTTGCAGTCGCTGAGAGAGGGTAATTAGATACATACCTCTGATTCTCAAGTGCCTCCTTTGTGTGTGCGATCAGCAAGCTCATTGCCAGGAATCCCTTATATGGATTCTGCTGGAATCACGGTTTATATCACCTGGAAATGAACCGTGATTCCAGCAGAAATGGCCTTGGAGAATGTCTCCCTGATCTAGATGAGGAAGGGGTTACAGCTCTTGCTGTCTCGCTTCTGAAGAGCTTCCAAGGCTGACTTGGAGTCGCAAAGGATGACAAAGTTACCACTGTCGAGTTTGCGGATGAAGAGTACAGCTTCAAGGATAGCATGAAGCTCCACACAGGTGGAGGAAGCGAGATGTGGGAGACTGAAACTTCTGGCAATGCCCATATTGGGGATGGCAAAAGCACAGGCAGCACGTAGACTGTCCCGGTCCACAGATCGGTCAGTGTATGCAGTGACATAGGAGGTTCAGAGAAGCTTGATAGCCACTGGATCTGAGTTGCTCTTGCGACCTAGAGAAGAGACAGTTACATTGATCATAAGATCACTGTTCCTCCAGGGTGGAAGGTCAGGGAAGAGCTTATTGCCAGCAGTGGAACTGGCAGGGACGACTCGGTCGGAAGTCATTGGCAGACATAGTGATGGCAGAGTCTGGCCTGTCTTGCAACTTCCTGAGAAGCTTGTGGTTAAAGTGGAGGGAATGGAGCTTCCAGAGATGACACAATATATATATTTCTTCTGGTGCAGGCGGAAAGGCATATCATCAGACTCTGCAACAACAGATGCATTTGGTGTGTTAAGTCAGTGTCCAAGACAGAGGCGCAGAATTATAGTATGGACAGTGGCCAACTTGCTCAGCAGTAAAGCAGAGGCATTGCTCAGAAGGTGACCACTGTAGTTGATGCGGGAGAGGATCAAGTGTCGGTACAAGACCAGGAGGGTCTTGCAGGAACTTTCCCATTGGATACCAACAAGGAAAGAGAGTATATTTCTCTGCACAGTGGCAACTGTCTTAAGATGCTGTATATGAGGTACCCAGGTCAGCCTGTTGTCCAGGACCACACCAAGGATCTAGCTCACTAATTCCTGTTTCAGTCGACAGATGGCAGTGCTTTTAGTTCGCGACCTATGAGGTCAAAACGCTCAGCTGCGGCTTGGCTATGGTGATTCATTCGTTTTCTTCAGTTATTATATTCACTTTTCATAACAAAATAATACCTCAGTAATTAAGAGATAAACTAATTGAATCCTACCTAATTTGAATGGAAAGGTACATTGGACTATACGGTTAAAAAGGAAAGAGGAATAAACGAAAGTTGTTTGAGTCACAGTGGAATCAAAAGAAATCGATTCAAAGAGAAAGGTAAGTAAAAATATATTATAAAAAATATATATAATTTATTCAATACATCTGAATGATAATAACTTTTATAAAAACGTTTTACTTTGAATATTCAAGTGAGTATTTAGGTATACTTATATTAAACTTAAATATTTTTATATTTCTGAAATAATTTAAAATAGTTTTTCATCATTAGTTGCCAAGATTGAAGCTGTTCGGGTGATTGGGACTTCGAAGGTATTTTTTTAGAATTTCCGACAACTTTTCCTGAAGAAAAACGAGCAATCTTTTCACTCTTTCGTCTCTCAATTCTTCTGTAGACAGTAAATTTTTTTTGTTGTTAGAGATTTGAAGAATTTGAAAATTCTTTTGGGACTGGATAAGTATTGACGAAATATCATAATTCGCAATTTTCAAGTTTCATCAATTTAAATCGTTTAAAAAATTTTTCTTCAAAATAAAAGTGGAAAACGGCTTAAAAAGTATTTAAATGTGAAGAGAAAAAAAAAAGATTCCTGATACAAAGTACGTCAAAATTTTGTTTTCTTTTGAAAATTAGATTTATTTTGAAATTGAACTGTCAGATATTGTTAATGTGTCATAAGAGATGACCACATGAAAATATCTCTATGACATACTGACAGGCATGATGAGTCTGACCTCTGACAAGCAGCTGTTTCAGGGTAATTTTTTAATATTTTTTAAGAATAAATATAAGAAAAAAGGTATATCAAATATTTTTGAAAGGCATTTTTACTTCTACATAATTCTGACAATAATTATTTAGTTGATGTTATAATTATGATCTATGATCTGTTCACACCAAAATTAAAATTTGAAAACTTACAAGCAGAGATAAAAAATTTTAGTTACAGAGGCATCAAAATTTACTATTATGTTTTATAAAGACAAATTTTCATATACTACCAGTTTATTTATTAAACAAAGAAATACATATATTTTGTATTATCTTATTCTTAGAATTTTGTCATTTTACTTAATCCCAATTAAATGCTTCATGTGCCAGGGTGATCCTTGGGATTGCCTGTGCAAAAAAACTGAAAACTAGAATAAGAAATTTTCGATCATTGTAGCGTGTTTTGCTATGCATATTTTTGGTAAAGCGTACACGCTGCAGATCGCAAGGCCTGTATAGGCGAACAATGTTTCTAAAAAAAAAATGACTTTTTTAAAATTTATTTTCTGTAAATAAATACCAATAAAATAAAATTATTCGTATTTGGCAGCTTTTGCGTTAATTGAATTCCCTCTGTTGAGGCCTTTTGAGGGTGAGAGGTCTGTAAAATGGTAGTTAGGCATAAACTGGAAGGAGAGCTGTGTACCAATCCCCAGTGATGATGCGCAAAAACGGCCAGGTCTAGCACCTAATGTCTGACGCTGCTTTCTCGTGTTGCAGGCCGTTAGTACATTCTCTTTTGGAAGGGAACGGAAGGGGATGGCTGCCAGTTCAGTATGTCCTACTGATCTGGTCATCTGTGGCCACTTTTTTCTTTTCTTTCAACCCTGCTGAGGAGTGGTCAACTTCACAGGGTCCTGGTACTGACCATTTATACCTACTAGACTGGACTTGTTTATGGATTTGAGCTTGATTATGGATCCTGGACTTGCTGCACTGGTGGGCCTCTGTTGAGGGAGAGTCTGCCGCTGTGTTTTCTGTTTGCTTCTGGATTGCCAGCCCTAAATGAACAGAGGCATGGGATACCTTATATCAGCTGGTGGATAATCCTAATCAGAGGCCATCGCAGGTACCTGAACCTTACTTAGCTAGTTGGGCATCGTCAAGCCTAAACTGGAGTAATGTGTCTCAAGCAGGCCATGTGGCTCTTGAAAAAGTCCACTTGAAAAGGTGGTGCCTGAAGTTCCTACCATCATCGGTGATTTCAGCCTTTAGCGGAGGAGGAACAGGTCTTTGCCCAGGCCAGAGATCAGGGGGCTGTTTGATATTGTTGGCCCTACCAATCTCAATAAACCTAATTTCTTTAAAAATCCTACTAATCATTATCTCTCTGAAGGAACATGGAATGTGACGACATTACACAGAGATTATTCTCTTGATGTCCTCAGGCAGTAATTCCAAAGCTATAACCTAGGTATTCTAGGCTTGCAAGAGACCAGATGGACAGGTAAAGGTGAGATACTTAAAAATAACTTTAAATTTCTCTTTACAGGGAGGGAGGATGGAAAGCATCACCAAGGCGTGAGTCTGCTGCTCAGCAGACATGCTAGTGATGCTCTTTTAGTGCATTACTAGCATGTGCATTAATGCAAGGTTAGTAATGCAAGGTTTCTTACAGCAAAATTTCAGTGAAGCATTAAAGACTTGAATGTTATCTCCTGTTATGCCCTCATTGAGGATGCTGATGAGGATGAGAAGGATAGGTTTTACAGACAACTTCAGGATATTTTGAATTCTGTCAAGAAAGGAGATATTACCCCTGGTCTTGGTGACTTCAATGCCAAAGTTGGTACTGACTCTGACCTATGGGGAGGGGTGATAGGCCCTTTTGGTATTGGTAGCTGCAATGGCAATGGGCAACGTCTCCTACAGGTAAGTAAACTCAATGGTTTCAGAATAACTAACACATATTACAAACACCGTGACATACATAAATAAACATGGGTTTCACCTGATGGGCTGCATAGGAATATGATTGGTTATATATTAATTAACAGCAAATGGGCTAGTTCTGTTAGGAATTCCAGGGCATATAGGGGAGCTGAAATTGGATCTGACCATTACCTAGTTATAAGTGTCTTTTAACTTAAACTTAAAAAGTGTTGTGCTAAAGTAATAAAAAATTACCTTTAATACTGATCCTCTGAAAGACCCAGTTATAGCTAAAGCCTACCATGATAGGTTACTTAGTGATTATGAGAGTCATGGTTTGCTTACTACTGAAGTTGAGGAAGAATGGGGCCATTTTAAACAGGCTTTTTTGGAAACTAACAGTACTCTTTTAGGAAAAAAGGAGCAGAGGAGACAGAATTATTTGAGTACTAAGGCACTTGAGCTTATTTCAGAAAAAAAGAACTGTAGGAATGTCCTTAATCAATACCCTACTAGTCCAAATAGAAAGGATTACAGAGAGCTTAACAAACATGTAAAGGATCAGTTTGGCTTGATGGCTTTGCTGAGAAAGCCGAGGAAGCAGTTAGACAGCACAACAGCAGAGAGCTGTACCAGATAGTTAATATTTTGTGTGGTAGAAAACGGACAGGCATACAGGGATTGAAGGATAAACAAGGTAAAGTTATAGAAGGTGAGGATTCTGTCATGACTAGGTGGGCTGAGCATTTCAGTGATGTCCTAAACAATGTCCATTGTTTGTAATGATGATCGATGCAAATGCTGGCTTTAATGTTGTCCCTGTACCACAATCTGAAGTTATTTTGGCTATTTCTAAACATAATCTTCATAAATCCCTAGGGGTAGATGAAATTACTACGGAAATGCTTAGAGCTGGGAATATTTCGATTACCACTTGGATGACTGAAATTTTGAATATCTTTTATGATACAGGCATGGTTCCCAAGGATTTTACCAGAGCTATTATAATCTCTATTTTCAAAAAAGGTGATCCCAGTTCTTCTGATAATTATAAGGGTATCAGCCTACTCTCTGTTCCAGGTAAAGTTCTTTGCATGATTATGCTTAATAGAATTAAGAATCTGGTTGACAGGCAAATGCGTGATGAGCAATATGGATTCTGAAGTGGTAGGGGATGTGTGGATCAGATATTTTCATTTAGGCAGATTCTTGAGAATTGTTTAAAGTTTCAAAAACCTTTGGCTGCTAACTTTGTTGATTTCAAAAAGTCTTCGTCTCTGTTGATCGTCATAATTTGTTGCGGAGTCGTGTGTGAGAGTTGATAAGGCTGGTAGCAATTGGTTTAGCTTTACTTCTGGTGTTCGACAAGGGTGCATTTTGTCTCCTTTTCTCTTTAGTATGGTTATTGATTATGTTATGCGAATTCACTGCAAGGGAAAGATGTTGGCCTTAAATGGTTTGGAGATAAGAAAATTTCTGATTTAGATTATGCTGATGATTTAACCCTTTTGGCAAATGATGTTAATGAGATGAACTCTTTCATTCGAGTTGTTGATGAGACTGGTACTAGAGTAGGTTTGGTTATAAACAGAGAGAAAACTAAAGTGATAAAAACTGGTCAGGCAGGCTGTTATTCAGTTAATCTGAATGGTGGCAGTCTTGAGCAAGTGTCACAGTTTAATTATCTTGGGAGCTATGTAACAGATAATGGTGATGTGCGGCATGAGATTAACAGACGAATAGGGATTGCTGCCGGGACTTTTAAGAATCTATGGAGAGTGTGGAGAAATAGGCCTATACACCTAAAGACTAAAATTAGACTGTATAATAGTTTGGTTCTTTCTAGGGTTAGTTATGGTAGTGAAACTTGGATGCTGTGTAAACAAATTAACAGGAAACTAGATGCTTACGCAGTATCTTTGGCATTAGGTAGTTCAACTTTGTAGGTAATAATGAGGTTAGGGAAAGGAGTAGGCAAACTCCTTTGAGCAGCATATTGTGCAGAGAGAGACTCCTTTGGTTTGCCCATGTTGCCCGTACGGATAATTATAGTTTAGCGAATAGGGTTATGAACAGTGTGCCTAAAGGTCTCAGAAAGATGGGGAGACCAAGGATGAGGTGGGCAGACAATGTCAAACAGGACCTTGCTAGAATTGGTATGCAGTGGTCAGATGCAACAGATGTAGCTCAGAACAGATATGCTTGGAGAATTAAACTGCACGGTCTTTTTGGATCTCATTAGCCCATGGCTGCTTGAGGATGATGACGAGGGTGAAAATTTTAAAAAGCCGAAGAAATTAAAAAAATATTATAAAGTTTCAGCTAGAAACTTCCTGTTTTTTTAATAACTTATGATCATCTCACAAACACAGATATAGAGATTTTTTTACATTTGGCCCATAAAGTGTAAGACGTTTACATTCACAGCTGCCATTTTCCTTCTTCCCTAGTTGGGAGGTGTAGTGAACTTTCTAAATAGTGCTACAGTAAGGAAAATTGAATATTTTAATTCTTTCTCTATTCCTGACTTTGGATAGGCTGGCCATACCAAAGCAGGCAACAAAACCACGTGCTTCGAGCTAAATAATTATCAGATTGGTTCGGATGAATTTGATTTCTAAATATCTCTATCATGAACTAAAACGATTAACTCTCAGTTTTAAGTTAGCACTTTTTTTTTGGGATAACAGGACAAGCATTGTCTTACAAATTTAAAGGTTTATGAAATTTTTCGGTCAATTTAAGTGAAATTGAATTGCAAAAATTCTTCGGTACATTTATTCTCTTTTAATTCTGAATTTCGCCAAAAGATGGCGCAATCTATTTCAATTCACATCACAATGTTGTATTTCACTTGTTTAATTTTCAGAGTATCTAACTATCTGTTCCTATTAAATCATCTTTTCCAATTCCTAACGTTCTTATTAAATAGGATTTAGCTCATTGCAGCCTTAATGGCTATTAAAGATATAAAAATAAGCCTCGCTATTGCATTTAACCTCTTGGTGAAAAATATCATAAATATTGCAGATTTGCTAATAAAACTCTTTAAAAATTTGCGAGGTGAAATTTAAGATATTTTAAGAAGATGTTGGTATATTATATATCTGAATAATATTGATCACCTTCTGTAAGGAAAAACTAATATTAACATTCAGAGAAATTAACATTGAGGCAAATTTTAAGTTGTTGATACATCAAAATTTGTAGATCGCGCCATCTACTGCTCATAATAGCAACTATGCTTTTCACCTCTTTTTGTCTCTGGCAAAAATCATCATTTATAAAGTGAAAAGTTTGTTCCTTCAGTGTCAGTGATTTTAAAAGTATCTCAATATTTCCAAGCTCATTTCACCAATGCTTTCGTAAATGGTGTTTGATCATCGATTGGAGGAAGACTATTGTGTTGCAGTGGTTTCACGATGAAGCTACTAAATGCCAGGTTCCAGGTTCGAATCGGGGGAGGAGATACTCAGTTGGTAGCGCGCCTCTCTAGTAATCAGCAGTTCCGAGGTTCGAGTCCAAGTTGGTGAGATTCGTTGAGATTTATCTCTGCGAAACTCCCCTCGCTGCCGTCGATCAGAAGGAAACTTTCTTGGAAATACCGCCGTCCTTGACGCCGGGTACGGGAGATAATTCTCAACGTTGCCACAGTTGGTAACTGCATACTACGAACCTCTGTGGCCAGCAACTGCTTGAGGGGGTATTTTTTTGTTTTATATTGAATGAATTTAATTTTAGCCAGTTTTGAATGTTTTCTATGGAACAACAGTATTTTAGCTTTCACAAATTTTAAATACGTAATTAAAATTGTTGAAAATCGACATTCATTTAAATTTACACCTGGGCTAGCGATGAGATTTATCTCCGCAAACTCTACACACTGCCCTCGGTCATTAGGGGACACCGATGCGCTTGAAAAGGCGGCCGTCTCTTAAATGGCTCTTAACGAGCTGAGCGAGGAAGGGGGTCCACGCTGAGGGAAACACTAGAGAAATGCTTTCTTTTTATAAGATTGTCATTACTCTAGATTTTTAATTTCCAAACAAGTACCTTCTCTGATTCAACCTTTCCCATTCTTAGATTCATTGCAGATATTGACAATAAGCCTATATCTCAGAGAAATTCTTAGATTCATTGCAGATAAATGTTCCCGCCAAAATTATAAACTGTCAGTCTTATTGTCAATATATTTTAGCTGCAATGAGCTAAATCCTATTAATAAGAACGTAAGGAATTGAAAAAGATGATTTAATAGGAACAGATAGTTAGATACTCTGAAAATTAAAGAAGTGAAATACAACATTTTGATGTGAATTGAAATAGATTGCGCCATCTTTTGGCGAAATTCAGAATTAAAAGAGAATAAATGTACCGAAGAATTTTTGGAATTCAATTTCACTTAAATTGACCGAAAAATTTCATAAACCTTTAAAATTGTAAGACAATTTGTAAGAGAATAAATGTCCTGTTATCCCAAAAAAAGTGCTAACTTAAAACTGAGAGTTAATCGTTTTAGTTCATGATAGAGATATTTAGAAATCAAATTCGTCCGAACCAATCTGATAATTATTTAGCTCGAAACACTTGTGGTTTTGTTGCCTGCTTTGGTATGGCCAGCCTATCCAAAGTCAGGAATAGAGAAAGAATTAAAATATTCAATTTTCCTTATTGTAGCACTATTTAGAAAGTTCACTACACCTCCCAACTAGGGAAGAAGGAAAATGGCAGCTGTGAATGTAAAAACGTCTTACACTTTACGGGCCAAATGTAAAAAAATCTCTATATCTGTGTTTGTGAGATGATGATAAATTATTAAAAAGATAGGAAGTTTCTAGCTAAACTTTATAATATTTTTTTAATTTGTTCGGCTTTCTAAATTTTCATCCTCAAAACGGAGGAATTTCAATTAACGCAAAAGGTGCCAAATACGAATAGTTTGATTTTATTTTTAAATAAAGAAATGAACCCCCCTCAAGCATAGGTCTGACAGGAGCCTGTCAGTTTATATGCCAGAGTAGATGGTTTGAGAGGATGGCTAGTATTTTTTTAACAGAAAATAATTTCAAAAAAGCAATTTTTTAAGTTGCAATACTAAAAAATATTATCCATTATTCTTTTTAGAAACATTGTTCGCCTATACAGGCCTTGCGATCTGTAGTCTCTATTCTTTTTCCGAAAATATGCATAGCAAAACACGCTAAAATGATCGAAAATTTCTTATTTTGAACTTTCAGAAAAAGACTTTATAAATCTTTCACTGGGCTCTGGCATGAATCTGGAGAGTTGCAGGTTCGATTCCCGCCGTGTCGACGATAAATTTTTCTGAGAAGTATTAACTAATGTTGAAGCACATTTCTACAGGTAATCTGTATACACCTATCCCTCGATTTACACTGAAGATAGGTTCCGCACAAAACCGTGTAAATCGAAATCGTGGATTTTGCTATGTAAAACCGTGTAAAACGAAAAAAACACTAAAATATTCATAATTCAGTTTCGATTTACACAGTTTTGATTTCGATTACACGGATTTCGATTTACACGGTTTTGTGCGGAACTTATCTTCAGCGTAAATCGAGGGATAGGTGTATTTAGTATGGATAGATTCTCATTTTAGCCTTCAGTATTTTTTGGATGGGTAATCCCATGGATCACCCCGGCACATGAAGCATTTAATTGGGATTAAGTAAAATGACAAAATTTTATGAATAAGATAATACAAAATGTATGTATTTCTTTATTTAATAAATAAACTGGTAGTATATGAAAACTTGTCTTTTATGAAATATAATACTAAACTTTCATGTCTTTGTAATTAAAATTTTTTATCCCTGCTTGTAAGTTTTCAAATTTTAATTTTGGTGGGAACAGATCATAGATCATAGTTATAAGATCAACTAAATAATTATTGTTAGAATTATGTAGAAATAAAGATGCCTTTAAAAAATATTTAATATACCTTCTTTCTATACTTATTTTTAAAAAAAATAAAAAAATACCCTGAAACAGCTGCTTGCGAATATGTCATACAGATATTTTCATGTGGTCATCTCTTATGACACATTAACAATATCTGACAGTTCAATTTAAAAAAAAAATCTAATTTTCGAAAGAAAACGAAATTTTGACGTACTTTGTTATCAGGAATCTTTTTTTTTCTTCACATTTAACTACTTTTTAAGGGGCGGGGGTGGCTCAGTCGGTAGCGCGCCAGGCTCGTAATCTGTAGTTCCCAGGTTCGAGTCCCAGCTAGGTCAGCGTTGAGATTTATCTCCGCAAAATTCCCCGCCCTGCCCACCGTCAGTAGGGGCCACCGATGGGCTTGGAAAGGCGCCGTCCGTCGGATGGGACGTTAAGCCGTGGCCCCGTGTGCGGGAGAGACATTCCCTGTGTACGTTAAAGAACACGCTGGATGGCCTTGACGGGAGGCTACCATCTGTCTCCCAACAGCTGTTCCAGTGGGTCCCCTCCCCCAACCTTCTCTGAGCCTTCGGGGTCCATGTGACCTGGCCATTTAGCCCATTTAGCCCATAGAATATTACCCCCTCAAGCAGCTGCTTGCCACAGAGGTCTGACAGGAGCCTGTCAGTTTATATGCCACAGTAGGAGATCTGAGAGGATGGCAGGACCTCAGCAGAAAAACGACACACACATCCATGCCTAATCCGGGGCTCGAACCCAGGTCCCTTAGATCAGTAGCCAAGCGTGCTAACCACTCGCCCACGGGAACCTAATGTTTTAATCACTTTTATTTTGAAGAAATTTTTTTAAACGATTTTAATTGATGAAACTTGAAATGTGCGAATTATGATATTTCGTCAATACCTATCCAGTCCCAAAAGAATTTTTAAATTGCTTCTAACAACAAAAGATTTTTTTATTTTGAAGAAATTTTTTTAAACGATTTTAATTGATGAAACTTGAAATGTGCGAATTATGATATTTCGTCAATACCTATCCAGTCCCAAAAGAATTTTTAAATTGCCTCTAACAACAAAAGATTTACTGTCTACAGAAGAATTGAGAGACGACAAAGTGAAAACGATAGCTCGTTTTTCTTCAAGAAAAGTCGTCAAGAAATCTAAAAAAAATACCTCCAAAGTCCCAGCCACCCGAAAAGTTTCAATCTTGGCAACTAATGATGATAGACTCTTTAAATTAGTTCAGATATTTAAAAATATTTAATATAAAGTATACCTAAATACAAGTAAAACGATTTAGAAAAGTTGTTTTCATTCAGATATATTAAATAAATTATATATATTTATAATAATACATTATTTACTTACCTTTCTCTTTATAATACCTCCTCGAGCAATGAGCCAAAGACAGCTACTAGTAGCAGCAATGGTATAAGATGAAGGAGAGGAAGAAGACTCCTTTTAGGTGAGATAAGTATTCTTTTTAATTTTGCGTTGTGACGAGTGCATCTCTTCTTTGGCTCGATCTGGAATGCACCTGCAGTTCAATTTCCTATTTCATTGAACACTTTTCACAAAAATGGCTGAGAAATTTGCAGTAATCGGGAGACTAAAGCGAGAGGTTGAAAATCTCTTACTTAAAAATAAATCTTCAGGGTTAGATGACTCTGAAGTTAAAGCTTTAAACAGCAAGATCTTGCAGGCTGCTTATATGGAATTTGATCACCACTATGATCTTCAGAAGTCTGAAGAAACCTATGACATTGAGTTGCAAAATAATGATTTTTTACCAGTTACTGGGAAAAAATCGCAAAAAAGGCGAAGGTCCTCTGCACTTGAACAGAACTTTTCCTCGAATGGTAGATACGACTGTCTAGCGGAAACAGAAAACGACAGTGATATGGATGATCTAAACAAGGAAGACATGGAAAATGATACGATATAGCGGAACAAATTAAAAAAGATATAAATGAAGAAACCCATTTCCCAGGACGAATTGCCACTACAAAAAAGAACCCCTATGATAGAATCTCACCAATTATTGTTAATCTCACGGGGAAATGGCTCACGTTAATTGAGCTGCTTAAACAAATTGCTACTGGGCAAATTTCAGCTAAAGTTTCAGGGGAATCGATTAAAATTTAACCTTTTACCCCTGCAGATTATAGGCCATTTACAACGCTGCTCCAAAGAGATGGAAACGAATTCCACACGTATCAGTTAAAACAAGATAAAAATCTTAAAGCTGTTATGAAAAACATTCCCGCGGATACCACAACAAGTAAACTGAAAGATGGACTAATTAGCATGAGCTTTAATGTGCTTAAAATTAGCCAATTTACAAAAGGAACTACAAAAAAAATCTATTCCGATTTATCTCGTAGAACTTCCAAAAACTGAGAAAGGGAAAGAGATTTTTAATATAAAATTTTTGTTTAACCTCAGTATACATATAGAATCATATAGGAGAAGACCTGGTCCATCTCAATGTCACAGATGCCAGCGCTTCAACCATACGCAGACATGTTGCTGCTACGAACTCAGATGTGTCAAATCTGGGGATTCGCATCTGACCTCAGATTGCACCAGGGCGTCGAAGGATGGACCTCCTACTTGTGCAAACTGTAAAGGAGAGCACTCAGCGAACTGCAAGGATTGCTCAAAATATCCTAAACCCCCGACAAATGGTGTGCCCACACCAGAATCTCAAGCGAGGGCAAAGTCTCAAGAGAGAGTACAAATAGCAGAGGGGAAACGAACAGCCTTGTCTAAAACCCTCCCAACGGAGAAGCGTTGTGTAAGGTGCCCGTTAACCAAAACTTGCCTTATTACATTTTTATACGTATTATTGAATAAATTGCAAATTCTAGGGCCAAAGTTGTGAGCTTTCAATAATTTTCGCATGAAGTTATGCTAAACCCGATCAAAAGTTTTGTTTTGGTCGATTGCCAGAAAACTGAATTTCGATTTATTAGAAAAATTAAAATCGAAGCAATCTTAATAAGCCTAATGTTGTGTTGAATCTGACACTGCAAGCTGCACACAATCGCCAACGATTTCACAAAGAATTTTTCCAAAACGTTTGGTCACAATTTTGGCTAAGATTTTGTAATCACAGTTTATTAGCAAAGAAATCAGACGCCAATTCGGTAGGTATATATTATATCTAATATTATTTTTAATTATGAGTCACCCGAAGGTGATTTCAAAAATTGCCGTAAGGCTCATTTTGTTGCTCCCTCCTCCTTTGTAATTAGGAAAAACTCTCGAAAGCAAATTATATCTAAAATCAGTTTCACTTGAGTTTTTCTTAATCCCTTGTGCCGTCGAACTAAGATTCAGACACTCAGCTGTCGGGCATAAGGTTAAACTAATTTAATGTGATCAGCGAGACAGCCTCAGCAAAACATAATGTTCTCTGCCAGCTGTCCCTCAAAAACACACATCTTTCAAACAACTTTCACTCTTTCACACAGCATTCACTGCCCCACACGCGTTTGGGATGGGATGTGCTTGCTAGGAAATATTCCCAAGTCTTATTAGACGGCGTCCTTCCCCCTTCCTAGCATGCACAATTGAGATGTGTGTGGGGCTTCAAGAGAAAGATAAATACAAACCTTTCGCCATAACCAAAGGAAAAACATAAAACATTTAACACCCTTGAGGGGAGAGGGGTCCAAATCCGGGTTCCTGCCATTGCGCAGGAAATTAAGTTTCGGCCGCATAAAATAAAAAAGGCTCCTGCCCCCCCCCCCTTTCCCTTCCCGAAAACCCGGACAAGGACCCCGTTCAGTTCAAGTCACACTGGGTCTTGTGACCACAGATATTCTTGAAAAATAATTGTAGGGTGATTTCGGAGATCCATAAAAAAGATGAGCATGAGATATCGGATGATAATTAAATTGAAGGAAAGGGATTTATTTCCTGTGTGAGGAAGGAATCAGAGTCAAAGAAAGTGGAAGAAAGAAAGGAGGAAGGATAAAAAAGAAAAGGGAAAAGACAAGGTGAGAAGGGGGAGTCAGTAGCAGCAACAGCGCTCGTCTCGGCTCTGCGTGCCAAAGGTGATATCCTAAGGTCAGTTGGCAGCCTGCCTCGCCCAGAAATGCTGAGCCTAAGGATGGGTCCGGCTGAAGGTTACGGTTACCTGGCTTTCTATGGCGAGATTTGACCTTCTGCTTGTAAGTGCTGACCATAGCTTAAAAGATTAGGAATTGGCAGGGGGGGGGGGGTTGAAGAGAAAGGGAGAAGGGAAAGAACTGAAGGCTGGAAATGAAACACTGCATACATTCAAATACAAAGTACAATTGCAACTAGGTTAATATATTCTAACATTGAATATTTACACATTTATATCTGATTTTAGTTTTATATAACATTGTATTGAAATAATTAGTATCTGAACAGTTTAATTTTAGCAATAGTTCGGAAAAATATATTTAAGGAGTATTTATTCGATTTTACTTTAGTATTTACCTTAATGAATCTTTAGTAAAAGGCGAAAGATTAGCTCGTATAAATGAAGGGAAACCTGAGCTTCTGACAAACAAACCAATTTCCATTTTGCGACATGAAATTTACTTCATATATAAAGTGGTAGCTTTGATATCTAAGCACGAATTGAAACGAACACTTGTAGTGATGCCATCGAGTGATGTGACATCTAGTCCGAATTACACTTAGCTGTCGTTAAATTGATTGTACGCATCAAAACAAAAAGATATGTTTGGAAATCACTGTATTTGAAAAAATAATTATGAAGCAAAATATCTAAAAGTGCAAAAGGTAGTCTAATACTCCATAGATGGCGTTTATTACATAACACATGATCACCTGAAATTGCCATTTCAATAGACACTTATTTAACATTTTGCAAATACGTAAACTGTTTTTTTTTATTTGGACAATCTAATACAGAATTTCCACAGAATCTTAAATTAGAAATTATAATACCAGCACTTAATATTGTTTTGTATTAAACGTATATAATCTTGCCCCATAGCAAAATATAATGTAATATTGAAGACCATTATAGAATATTTTTCGTATAAATGCAATTTGAATTTGCTGGAGAATAAGGCTATACCAGGCTGTAATCAAAGGTTCAAAGGCAGCAGATGTGAACAGAAAATTATTAGCATAAGTTGAATAACAACAAATTGCGAGATATAAGGAAATTTAGTATTTGTTTGATAGGTCCTCCCATCTGGTGAGTCAATATGGAACTACTAAAAAATTAATCCGGAATATTATTTTAACGTTAAATTATGAATATAAACAGACATTTTAGATACTTGGAACAGAATAATTAAACGAGTTACATGACTGATAAAAGAATAAACTTTGATATTTTCATTGGTATATGAAGTGTTATGGCCTCATCTTTTGAGTCTGCACACTCTGAATTGTGACGCAACAATCATTCGGTCAGAAATTTTAACGTGGTATCTCATGGGTCTCTTGTTACATTAATGTGGTCTAACGTCAAAGAAATTTTTGCAGGAAATCGGAATTTTTAGTTTTCCGATCAAAGGTGCATAATCTTACACAGGGGCGTAGCGAAGGAATATGGTGGGGGGGGGGGGCAAAATTTTACAACTCGAGCAAAATTTGCCAACTGAGCAAACTGCAAACTTGCTTAGATTTTCGCTTCGAGTGTGTGTGTGGGGGGATAAGCCAATTTTAAGTCTCTCCTACATTTTGCCATGTGACTTCCAATTTTGCCAACTAGCCATAATTTCTCAGAAATAATTCCAATATTTACATTTTGTCTGAATTGTAGCAAATCAGTAGTATGAATTGGGACAACTTGGCGAAATCTTGGGGAGTTGGCAAAATTCGGAGTGATTTCCACCCCAATTTTCACAAATCGCCCGTATTTTACCAACTGATTTCGAATTTTGCCAACTCCCCCAAGATTTTCCAACTCTCCTAGATATTGCGAAGCTGCCTCGATTTTGCCAACACACTCCATAATTTTACAGAAAAAAGATTGCAATTTTTACATCTCACCTGAATTTGGTCAACCTCCACGATTTTGCCAATTGCCGAATCCGAATTTTGCCAACTGCCCCTAGTTTTTGCCAACTCCCTAAGTTTTGCCAACTCTTCTAGATTTTGCCAACTCGCCATAATTTTACAGCAAAAATATCCAAATTTTCACATCTCACCTGAATTTTGCCAACTGCCCCTAGTTTTTACCAACTCTCCTAGATTTTGCCAACTCACCATAATTTTACCGCAAAAAATCCTAATTTTTACATCTCACCTTAATTTTGGCAACTCCCCAAGATTTTACCAAGTCACTCCGACTTTTGCCAACTCCCTAAGATTTTGCCAACTCACCTGTTTTTACTAAGTGGCTTCGAATTTTGCCAACTGCTCTAAATTTTGCCGTCTCTCCATTTTCCAAACTGCCTTAGATTTGCCAAGTTGCCTCGATTTTGACAACTCCCCTTAATTTTCCAAAAAAAAAAAGTTTTCACAACTCACCTAAATTTTACGAAGTCGCTTCGAATTTTGTGAACTCCTTATTACTTTGGGGGGGGGGAGTCTCCCCCCCATCCCCCATAGCTACGCCCCTGATCTTGCATTATACAAAATGCAATATTCAAGACTAGTACAGAATATTTTTCATGTAAATGAAATATGAATTTGCTGGGTATTAAGGTTATACTGCATTATAATCAAAGCTTCAAAGGAAATACATGTGAACAAAAAATCGTTGTTAACATAAGCTGAATAACAAATTATGTGAAATAATACAAAGAAACTAAGATTTCAGGTGTTGTAAATAAAGTGAAATTAGCCTCCAAAAAAGGGGCTCCCTATATTAGAAAAACACCACTAAGCAAGGCTTTGACAGGTTCTGCCATCTGGTAAGTGAATAAGGAACTACTTCAATTTAAACAAACTATTACATCAACTTTAAATTTTGAATATAAGCAAATATTTTAGAGCCTTGCAGCAAAATAATAAATGAGTAATATGACTAATAAAAAAACTGCGCAATTGGTAAATGAAGTGTCATTACAACATCTCTTAAGAGACTGTTCTGAGATCATGAAGAACTGTTACGAAGTAACGGGCGAATTCACACATACCTCTTTCATCTATTTTGTTGGTCAACAGAAGGAAGAAATCAAGGACATTTCTCAATCCACAAGAAGTATTAGGGGAAAGATTTCCTTACAGTTTTAATAAAATAATTTCTTAAATTTATAAAAAATAATTTTTATTTAATTTTTTATAAATTTAAGGAAATGAGTATATCGTTAGTTTCGAAATCATTACTTGTTGAAGGATGTGTGAACAAATATTTTTTTTAATTTGAGTGATGCACTGCCAATGGTTAATAAATGGAGCTACAATAATCAAAAGTAAAAAAATTCGTAAAATAAAATCTTAGATTACTAATGAACTGGTACAATTAATTAACTATGAAAATAAAATATCTAAAGAAATAAAAAAAAAGATTCTACAAACGTTTCCTTAAGAAATTATTTTTCTGATAATTATTTCTGACCAATAAATAAAATTAAAGAAACTAAAATGCAATATTATGATAAATAAATTTTCGAAAGCAAATGGTAACTTAAAAAAGCAATGAGAATGAGAAAAAAGAGGAAATTTTTCAACCATTATTAAAAATAATGAAATGATTAGGTATAATGATGAAGCATATAAATTTGTAGATTTAATTAATGAGTACTTTGTAACTATTCCTAAAAAACTAATTGAAAATTTAATATCTGATTTTGATTGCAGAATTAAAAATAAAATTTGCAGTTCGAAAAATACTTTTTTTTTCTATCACCGATAACGATCTTTGAAATTAAAACTTAAATAAGGCTATTACCAAACTCTTCACTATTAAAAAAACTAACTCACCTCTCTGCGAAGAATGCAATGTAATAGAAAATATAGAACACATAATTATGGAATGCAAAAAATACCAAACTGAAAGGGCTGAATTCATAGCAAAAATAGATATACTAGGAATCACAGAATTTAACATAATAAACGTACTCAATTATACACTATGGGAGAAGAAATTAGTTATTTGGAACATATTATTTAATATTCTCAAGCAAATTAACATGTACCACATCCTATAATAATAACAATAATAAGGCCCATCGACAAAATTTATATTTAAACATGAAAGATATGAAAGAGGATAGCAATATAGTCAGTCCGAATCTAATTTCCTACCTACAATGGAAAAAAATATACTTTTTTTTTTCTCAAATAGGCATTGTCGGGATATACGTAGAAAAGGATTCCAACCCAGACCTCTTTTGCCATTTCTCAGATAGCACTCACAGTTCTTCCAAGCCTGATCCAAGAGACCAATCCTCCCCACCCACTGCAGCAATTTACATACCACGGCAGCTTAGGCTGTGGAATGTGTTAGGATTTAAGGTGGGACAGGATACAACTAGACAGAGGTCAAACAACACGTGGCGCCTAATGAAGGGTCCTGACCTTGGTCGTCCGGTAATGTGAAAAAGGTGCAAGAAGGAACAGGGATGGTATTGTGTTTATCAGATGGAAGTCGTATAAACAGTTGAGATTAGATAATTCTGCTTGGATATTGTTTAGTGAAGGTTGAAAATGTCTAGTACTTGCTGTCAGCAGGATTATCGCCATTTGGATGCTTTTGAAAGAGGAAGAATTATAGTCCTATGTGAAGCTGGATGGACTATATATCTTAACTGCCCATGTTCATCGGGATGCAAAAAATGTTGGACACTGTTGTCAACAGTGGCAAAATGAAGGTTCTAGCCTGCGTCACAGAGGGAGTGGTATGTCCAACAGATGTCAGCATGGCTTGTTAGGTGCATTATTCGACATGTTTGTTCGTCACCACAGAGCACTGCAGGCGATATTCGACGAGCTGTGTCAGCAGTCATGGAAATCCCCGTAATGACCCGAATAGTAAACCGAACTCTAGGCAACTTACGTCGACTGCTATTGACTGCAAACTATCGCAGCACTTGTCTTGGCTTGGTGCTGAAGTCGTGCAAACCTTGGTCTCGAATGGAAAACTGTTGTGTTTAATGATGAATCCCATTTCCGTCTGGGTGCTAACGATCGACGGGTCCACTTATTGCAGCAACCTGGTGAGAGAACGGATCCAGGTTTTGTTCCTGACTGGCACACCGCCCATCAGCCAGGCATAATAGTATGGGGTACTATTGGATATGACAACAGGTCACCTCTTGTTTGCACCACAGGAAAACTGTGAGCTGCATGATACCTTTGCCTGGTTCTGCAACCCATTTTGCTACCGTTACTGGGAGGCATGCAGCAGCCCATTCTCCAGCATGACAATGCCGTGTACACAAGGCTAAGGTCTCCAGATATTGCTTGCAACATATTCAAGTATTGCCATGGCCAGCACAATCTCCAGATTTATCCCCAATAGAAAATATATGGGGTCAGTAGTTTGGGGCCACCATAGCGTTCCCCTTTGCACAGTGCTTTCCCCCTATGACATCACATGCCCCCCTTCCCCTATGACGTTACATGACATAATCATTACATAACATGCCACGCCCCCTTATTAATAATAATTCCTCCCCTTATTAAAAAAAACCCCCTTTCCCTTCCCCTCAGTGGCGCCATCTGGTGACAATGAAGAGTACTAATTCCCAAAAAACCCCTATTTTAATTCTAATTCTTCGATTTTTGATTTCCACCTTTATGAAAAAAATTCCTCCCCCCTTATGAAAAAAATCCTGGTGCCATGTGATGCCTGTGAGGAACACTAATTCCCCAAAAACCCTTATTTTAATTCTAATTCTTCGATTTTTGATTTCCCTACTATTAAAAATTACTCCCTCCCTATTTAAAAAAAACCCTGGTGCCATCTGTTGACAATGAAGAGTACTATTTTCGGAAAAAACCCTTATTTTAACTCTAATTTCCGATTTTTCTTTATCCCCATGGTTGACTCCCCATGGTTGACTTACATTTTAAACCCTTCCCTCCTCTTGCAGACTCCCTGGTTGACCTATATTTTAAGCCCTACCTATATTTTAAGCCCCCCTCCTTCCCGAGGGTCAGCTGATGCAAGACTCGGAATAATTACATAGAAAAGGATGATACTATTGTAAAAGTAACGTCTAACAGATAATCTGGTCCCTAGTAATTAAACACTTACCAAAATTCTCTTCCCTTAAAAATTTAACCGGCTGCATCCAATGTGTATTTTAGTATATCTCCTGTATTTAAAGACTCCCTTGGTATTCATCTGAAATTTTAGAAGTCTGTTCAACTCTTTTTGAATGGCGACACTCAGAATGTCTAATGCAGGTCGCAATTGTAAAACTTAACAGAAAATCAACTCCCAAAGTTGTATTTATTCCTTAGTAATTAAAACCCTTTCTATTAAAAATCCTTTGCTATTCATTTTGCCAAGACGGCTAAACGTTTCCCTTATAATTAAAATTCCCTGCTATTAAACTCCTTCAGTATTCATTTTTCCAAGTAAACTAATCAACTCCCTAGTAATTAAACACTCATCAAAATTCCCTTACCTTTATTAAAAATAATCATATGGTCAAAATAAATCAGTTTTCTGTAGATGCGTTTAATCAAGAAAAAAAAATCCTTCTCCCCGCAGTGAGGTTCGAACGCATTACCTCAGTGCCCAAGCTCATTTTGTCAACTCCTAGTTGAATGGTTGATGCAGCTCTCAATTGCAACTTTCGGTAACAGAAAACCAATTCTCAAAGTTGTATTCTTATTAATTAAACACTCCTCAAAATTCCCTCACCTTTATTAAAAACCATCCCACAGTCGAAATAAAAAATCCTTCCACTGTACCATGATTTGAACGCGCTACCTCAATGCCCAGTCTCATCTTGCCAACTCCTTGTTGAATGGTTGATGCAATCCTTGAACAAGACCCGATATTTTACAGCTTTCACTAGAACTACCCTAGACAGTAATGGTCGCCATAGAAAATAGCATAGAGTAAAACTAATATTGGTTTAAACCTACTTCAGAACATACGTCTGCAGTGGAAAATTTTCAAACTCGTTATCAGCATTCCTGAAACCGTGCGTGGTGCAATCGCTTTATCGGGGGAGAGTGCAGCTGGGTTTCATCATGCACTACGTGTCGACATCCCTTAAGTCCCTTACCGGCCAGGTAGCAAGTTTCAAAACATCATGTGACACATGGTGCAATCGCCCGGGAGGTCAGGAGGGTGAGAGGTCGAGTGTCCAGCGCTCAATGTGATTGTGATACTGATAAGGTTTCAAAATAGAAGCTGCCGTTCTCTAAGGGCAAGTGACGTGTCGCAACCAGGGGACTCCACGTTATTTTGACCTTGTGTGATATGTATCAGTAGGTTGAGCGATGTATATATACGGGGACAAGTCACCCCATGGACATTCTGCTCGTTGTTCTGTCTGACGTAGTTTTGAAGTCTCTCTGTCAGAAATGTCGAGAACCCAACAGTTGTTTTATGTAACTTCTCTATCCATACATTTTTCTTCTCTATCACCTCGTTAACAGAGTAAATTTTATAGGGATGTTTAACCTTCAGTATAATTTTACACAGTGTGTTAGGATTAACAACTCTTATAGCGTAGTTATTGGTGGTAGGATCCCTCTCCACTTTTAAAATTTAGATCTTACACCAAAACCCAACAGTCTTTTCATATACGTATTTTTATAACCATTTTAAACCAACACTTATTTCTTTTAGCCCTAGCGACTACTGGTTGTCCTACCCCACAGTAACACCCCCGCAGAAAATAAAAAATGCTATTGGGTAAAAAATTAATAAAATCTGATTATACTTGTCACGATGAAAAATATTGAGGGGTAATAGGGCCAACCTAAAAGACTCCGTGTTCGGATCCTCACCCCAGACAACGTTTCACTGGCATATGGTTAAGTCCTACGAAATTATTCCAAACGGTGAATCACAAGGGTTTTATTGACGAATGAATCTTGGATCGCTGCTGCTTTCATATCAGGAGCACTACCTTACATCGTGAAAACCCACTCACAGCCTTGATCCGTGTTTAAGCACTCGAAATTTTTACAAGTCCAGAGGGGGTTCTCCGTATTCCCAATTTCTTTTACTAAGTCACTTCAAAACGTGATTGGAAAAGTATGACTAATAATAAAACTAACTGTTTTATTACACCATGTTTTAAAAATACTTATTACTGTTGTATCCTCAGTACGGGAGAGTAACACTGTTCGAAGAAAAATCAGGTAAAACAGTTTTTAAAAAAATCTTCTCCTCCATCGTTTACCAGTGAACATATGTCTCATCATGCTGGTGAAATCGGGTGAAAAAATATATTTTTTTTTGCACGAGGTAGAATGATATAGAAAGTAAGAATGTTAAAAGTACGTGGCGTAAAAAACTTTAGCTCCATCACGAATGCACGTTAATGGAGTAGGGGAACATTAGTTTTAGCAAATACTTCAGCTATAAAAAAATAATACAATGTCTCACGCGAGCGCACCCCTCTCAACTGGTCTACGCTAATCTGCTGAAATTTTATTTGCAACGGGACTGATAGTCAAGATTTAGCAAAATACTTCTTCGAATCCGCTATATGGGCTGACCATCGCCTAGTGCTTCTACCCTCGTTTCGACACTCACTCCCATGTGATCTGAACGACGGACACAGCAAGCTGGTGATGTACGAAGGTCACGGGGGGGGGGGGAGCGGTGGAATTCATGACCAGTCACTCCTACTGAATGCTACGCTATCAGAACTCCATGCACTCAGCTGGTTTTGCAAGACCGACATTGCAATTAAAGTATGTAGCGAAACAGGATTCGACCTCGTACATTAGAAAAGGGAACAATTTTTAATGTCGTAAGAAATGTGTGGCGTATAATTCCGTGGAAAAAATACGAAATCTTTAGCATTAACATCCTTATACGTTCTCACTTCAAGCTTGCTTTCTCTATCATAACCCTCGGTGCTTGCGAAATTATCAAAGATGAATAGAGCTCTGTAAAGTTCTGACTACACAATCTTCGGAGTTCATTCTACTGATGTCTAATTTTTCATATTAATATACGTATAACCGATGTAAAGTCCGTTTTAATCAACACTTATTTCTTTTAACTCGGTGACTATTGGCTGTCACATTTTTACTAGAAGAAGGACTACCTCACAGTAGCAGTCACGCAGAAAAAAAATTTAATAAAAGGAAAAATCTGATTTTATTCCTCGTGATGAAAAATGTTGAAGGTAATAGGGTCGACCTAAAAGATTCGTGTTCGGATCCTCACCCCGGATGGTTTTTAACAAAAGTCCTACGAAATTAAAAACTACCCCGTTACGCGACGTTGTTTAAAAATACTTATTACGGCTGTATCCTCAGTACATGACACAAACTCTTTCCTAGGAAGTAACGCTATTCGATGCATCCCCATTTACATGTTTTTACAGGGTAAAGACTGTGTGGCGGAATGTTAAAAGTAGAATTCACAATGATAAAAGTAGGATTCACACGTTTCCGTAAAAAACGGAAAGTTAAATAATTACTGTCACCTGTCGAATGCTACACTTTATCAGAGCACCGTGTGGGGTACCTTCTAGAAAAGGGAACAATTTTTAATGTCATAAGAAATGTGTGAGGTATAATTCCATGGAAAAAAAATACGAAATCTTTAGTATTACCATCGACACTTCAAATTTCCATACGACATTCAGGGGTTAAGTTTCACCTTTTATTTTTCCCAACCGCAATAAAGCGCTGTTTCTGTGGAGCACTGCTGGCTTCGATGCAAAGGACGATCTTTCTCACACTAAAAAACAAATCCCATAGACAATGAAGAACTAAAAAAGTCATTAAAACCGTGAATGGACTTAGTAATGTACGGCGCTTGACAACAGTAATATAGACATGGGCACCTCGCTTACTATCATAACCCTCGGGAAATTATCAAAGATGAATAGAGTTCTGACCACACTTTTTCTGATATATATCTTGTTTGCAAATCTGAAAGAACACTGTCTATAGAAAGTAACATTACTAGCACTAATTACTTCTCGATTCTGAGGGACGAAGGTTGCAATCGTTGGCAGATATTTTTCAGAATTATGCAATCAACCATAGTGTTCGGATATTTGATTCATAGTAAGACAAGATCCCGACAGCCTCTCCCCCTTCTACGGGCCGTATGAGAGGTAACTGTTACGACAATTAGCTGCGTGAAGTCGTATTTATTTTTAAAGCAAAGACACACTGATTTCGGACTCGCTGGCTAGAGAACGATATATTAACTTGCTAAAGTTTGATTTTAACGACCAGATAGTGTATATATCATCACTTTTTTAGTCCATACTAATAACTTCCAACTTTTAAAGGAAATGTTGTCTCATTATAAACGATTTCATACAAAGAGATACACACTCTATACTTTACATTTAAATCTATAGAGGTAACAAACACTACCCTTGGAACACATTTGTGAAAACACACGTTATGATCGGGTTCGAACCCATGGGTGTGGTGCGGGTAAGCACACCGTCTTTGATACAAGAACCTACACGAAAGTTATACTGTTTGAGAAAGATTCTTTAGTTCACAGGGAGCCGTATTACCGTAAAGTACACTGTCTAGCGCGTATGTCTGTTTAATTTGCAAGAATAAACATATTGTCTTATGAACACTTGTTTGCTACAGAAGAAGTTAACACTTTACAAACCTCAACAGATTAGCATTATAGGAGATGACAAATCTACCCGATCTGCCTGAAATAGTTCATCTTTACACCCCACTATCACTCTATTCTTCAGAAACCACTGTTTCACCGGACTTGTGAATGGTGTAAGCTTTCCCCCACACAGACATTCCGTTATTTTTTGCTTTCTTCAGTTTCCCACTCCTTTCTTTTACAGCCACCCGATATAAAACATTCGAGCCAACATAGCTTACTGGCTGTGCGTGATCTTGATACAGAGAACGTTCATTACAGCAAACAATATTAACACTTTTAAGGTTAACCTTAAAATCCCCGTTAGCTATACAAAGAAATCACATTGACAGAAATATCAGAGACATTCATATTTATTTACATTAAGGCCACATTAATATTTAGTTCGTACATACCAGTTCATCGTGCACCTCTTTTAGTAATATTGGAAAGTTCAATTTAGACATAAATGTGATATTAGCAGGACGATTTAGTTCAATACATGATTCTTCCACAAAACGTTCGGCAATATCGGTAAAATTAACGTTTCTTACCACTTCTGTGAAATAATCGTAAGCTGATTCAGCGTTTATGGTGAGGCACGAATGACGAAGTTGACTAGGATGATCCACTTCACACCCGTAACAGTTCTTACGTAGCAGCGTAAAAAGTTCTTTTCGGAGAACTGTTTTCAAAGTCTGCTTTAAACAGTCCATAAACTTTACGGAATCACTGCTGTCTTGTTCATGGGGGTGATCGTTAGATGGGGTTCTTCGTGGAAGATATGCAGCTAATTCGACCTTCCGCTGGCATTCCAAAATTTACCGTTTCCGCACGGCATTCCAAAATTTACCTTTCCGCACGGCATTCCAAAATTTACCGTTTTCAAACTTCAGAGCCATCAAACTGTAGGTTATTGGATCACATAAATCTGCTAACCGCTGCCACTGTTCGACGCTGAGACGAACAGATGACGAAAACAGAAGTCCTCCATCATGGGGGATGCTTTTTTTAATGACCACCCCGTGTCCACCTTTGAGCACGACGAAGCAAACCATAGCGTCCAGTTCATACTCGCCGTATTCGACATCTTCGAATGCTTCGACGATTGTAAACACATACGAAACCAGGCCATACCACTGTTCTTCAGACAGCATCACACCATCCTTTGTATGATACAGTTTTAATGAGTTATCACTCTCGAACACATATATATGCACTTTAGGATATGTCCGGTATTCACAAACACTCGCAAACAGATCAGAGCCGAGTTGAAACATATTGTGACACGCATCTCTAACAGCAAGTCGCTTCGCAGGAAGATCACCACAGGTCAGGGAACGTTTAACACAAGCCATAGCAAGTCGATACTGGAAAAATAATGCCTTACTGCCCGTCGAAGGGTAATACTTATACCTTAAACCTGTGGCGTGTCCCTGTAACAGCCTTCCATTGGTCGAGAGCTGGTAGATTTGTCACCTCTTAGTAAACATAATGACGTCTACAAATATTTACTGGCATGTATAGACGTGCTTTCGAAATATGCATGTGGCGTTCCTTTAAAATGGAAATCGGGAAGGCTACTGCTCGCGAAAGCCTTTCAGAAAACCTCTGAAATTACAAACAGATAAGGGGGTGGAATTCACTAACAGGGTGTTTCAAAAGTATCTTAAAACACACTCATAATGAAACCAAAGCTAGCATAGTAGAACGATTCAACCGTACGTTAAAAACAAAAATGTGGTGATATTTCACAGATGTATTCCATGGATAGTGATCGTTGTCTCTATAGATTTAAAGTATAGAGTGTATATCTCTTTGTATGTAATCGCTTATAACGAGACAATATTTCCTTTAAAAGTTGGAATATTAGTATGAACCAAAAACAAGTGGTGATATATACACTATCTGATCGTTAAAATCAAACTATAGCAGGTTAATATATCATTCTCTAGCTAGCTAGCTAGTCGGAAATTAGTGTGTCTTTGCTTTTAAAACAAAATACGACTTCACCCCGCCAATTGTCGTAACAGTTACCTCTCATACGAACCCGTAGAAGGGGTGAGAGGATGTCGATGGTGTGTAAACAACGTTCATGTCTTACTATGGATCAAATATCCAAACACTATGGCTGGTTACATAATTCTGAAAAAAAAATATCAACCTTCGTCCCTCAGAATCGAAATTAGTACGGACTTACAGGAGTAATACACAAAATAATTTGTATATAGTAAACATCCGTAAAGGACCACCGAAGTTTGGAAATTTAAAATCTGAAAACTCACTGTTTATAGTATTTCCATGAAAAGTCGGACCCTAGAATCGAGACCTAGCTCTGTCGGCACTTATTCAAACGTGCTGAGAGGGCTAGGTCTCGACGACTCTTTGACGATGTTGTTCAGAAATTTCCAAACAGCTGGATGGAAACACGGAAAAAGTGACTGGAGTCCGTAGTGCCATCCTTCGATACAATTTGTAGTCCTTGCTATACAGTTGGCTGCAGATTGCCTATGGTTCCAAATAGAAACATTAAATAGAGGTTGTTTGTAAGTGCCGTTCCTGAGCTGTCGACCACGAAAATATGTACGTTCGAAATAAAGGAGAATTTGCTCGATTTGTTCATTCGTTTAAATCAGAGAACAGATTAGCAACTTCTAAAAAGACTTCCAACACTTCTTCTGGTAACAGGGCAAGTGATAATAACATTTTAAAGTGTATCGCAAATGACTGATTAGATTCATATAAAGATTTCGATCCACATTCATTTACTTTGCGCAGAATAGTTTTTGATAAATGAAAAAAAAAACAGCCTCCAATTTCGATATTTTCAAATATGGTAAGCAAAGCTTTCATTGCTGCAGTTTCAAAATCAGTCAAAATTTTTCGTGGCCGGGCTTGGGGAATTTTCTCCAGCAACATATTTAACATCTTCTCTTATATTCTTTCTTCTTTCCCTGGTAGAAGAGCCAGTAGACAAGGAAAAGCGACGTCTGAATCGCATTGGACATGGATGCTGTATAACTGGTAATATATTTCCGGAACAACTTTAAATGTACTATCTGCTAGCCAAAAAATCATAAATCACAAGGAAATCTAGAAATATCTTGTGGCCAATAAGTATTATGCGTTCTGGGTCATCTACGCCGGAATCATGAATAATCCAATTTGCGTACACTATGGTATTTCAAAATTTCTGTTATTTGGATTTCCGGAACGTTCCCGAGTGTTTTAGCTTTGGATCCATTTAATCGCCTCGTCAAGGAACTTTTCTTTGGTAGACACATTTTTATCCCATCTGATACAGTTACTAAACTGTCAGCTATAACTGAACGAGCCGTTGCCCCTGGATGCGACATTTCAATTTTCATTTGATTTGCAAGTTTATGAGCTGCAGCTTCAAAACTCCTATTAGCATGACAGTGTTCGGAAGGCTCACGGATGATCTTGTTGTCTCTGGTATGGAGCAGCGATCGACAGTGTCAAGTTCTGAACTTCGCACAACGCCAATGAATAGTCCCTCTAGCAGTTTCACGATGGCGAACAAACTCAAATCCTTTGTATGATGGTTTGACCACCTTTATCACTAATACCATACTCAAAATTATCCATGGAAAAATTAAAAATTAATTTTAAATATCGAAATTTATGAAGCGGGACTATAAATGCAAAAGCAAACACTTACGCGTAATACAACCAGTATACAGTAACTAAACAAGAACTGTAGAAAGTAAGATAGAAATTTACTTTATATATACTCAATCAACCAAACAATTCCTAGAAATTCTTAAGGAGATTAAAAGGACACGTTTCGAATAATAGAATGAAGCATACATTTTACAGTAACCAACTATCGGTTGGTTCTATATTAAGGAATTATCTCTCGGTAATCCTAATCAGGGTGGCTAATCGCTACATCCGTTGGAATCTCTGGTCAGGGCTGGATTAACCATTAAGCAAAGTAAGCGCGTGCTTTTTCAATTTTGAAATTCCTTTCTTCAGCAATCGATGTTGGTGGACAATTTTTAAGAAAGATATTCTAATGGAGTTGGGTTGGATTGTTTTACCTCTGAGAGGCACTTTTTTCACACCATGGGCTAAATGGCCAGGTCACATGGACCCCGAAGGCTCAGAGAAGGTTGGGGGAGGGGACCCACTGGAACAGCTATCGGGAGACAGATGGTAGCCTCCCGTCAAGGCCATCCAGCGTGTTCTTTAACATGCACATGGTATGGCTCTCCCACATACGGGGCCACAGCTTAACGTCCCATCCGACGGACGGCGGCCTTTCCAAGCTAATCGGTGTCCTCTACTGACAGTGGGCAGGGGGGGGGGATTTTGCGGAGATAAATCTCATTGCTGATCCAGCTTGGACTCGAACCTTTGGCTGATGATGATCCAGTTGATGGCTGATCCATTTTGGAACTCCAGATTACGAGCCTGGCGTGCTACCGACTGAGCCACCCCCGCCCCCTCTAATGGCGAAATATCATTATTTGTACGAAACAAAGCATCTTTTATTCCATTGCTTTCTAACCTTGAAGATACATAGCATTTCAGCATACATGGATCAAAAGATACAAAATAATGCTTATTGAATTTTGCCTACTTATAACTTCAGCACTTATTGAGTCTTAACTGACGAAACTTAATGTCTCGTCAGTTAAGCGATGGAAGGGCGAGGGGGCACAATTGTTGGGCTGTGCTTAGGGCATCAGTTGGCCTTTATCCGGCCCTGCCTCTGGGTTAAACTGAATAGTTACAAAATGACGAATTGTCAACGGAGACTACAAATTTTGTACTAGGTGTAATTTCGGACTTGTGTAATTTTATTCAGAGTTATTTTTTCCTGTGTTGGGTTGGGTTGTTATACCCAGTGGTTAAAGTAGATTTTAATTCTTAGCGGTACGCTTCAAAGCATAGCTATGTGTGGAAAATCACATACAGGCGATCACTCCAGAGAAGTCGTCTTACAGGGGTTAATAAATTGAAGTGTGTGGCGACGAAAGTACAGTGCTCTTAGATTTTCTCACTTTCCATATGTTTTCCGCAAAGAGTGAATAATTTAGGGATTCTTAATTGAAATAAATATTGATTATTTAAATATTTGCTGATTCCGTTGTATTCTTGGATTTCAGTCTTATTAAAAAAATAATTTTATGATTTAGATGTTTTTAAAAAAATTTTCGTACTTAAATTTTTTTAGAAAGGAAAATTAACGTTTCAGTCGTATTGTAATTTTGAATATTCAACTTGCATATTTTAAACTCAGAAGCCAAATATAGCATTTTTTTAGAATAACATTTAGTAGAGATTTGGAATAGCCTTTAAAATTTATAAAGCTTAATCAATGATGGCCGTCCCGTGGCCGAGTGGTTAGCACGCTTGGCTTGTGATCTAAGGGACCTGGGCATCGAGCCCCGGGTAAGGCATGGATGTATGTGTTGTTTTTCTGCTGAGGTCCTGCCATCCTCTCAGACCTTCTACTCTGGCATATAAACTGATAGGCTCCTGTCAGACCTCTGTGGTAAGCAGCTGCTTGAGGGGGTATTTTTTTTTATCAATGATTACATGACACGGAAATTTCGCCTCTGACTTATTCCCGATAATAGATGCGAAATTGCAGAGTTTCCGCATCCAAAATGAGGTCGAAAAAGAGTGACATTTGTCAAAAAAAATTTGCGAGATGATTTTGTTGAGCGCTCTTATGTGCCAAGCACTCTTGTCACGAGTACTATAAGTTGGCCATTCCTGCAGTAGAAAAATTAATCGTTTCACTTTTACACTTGATATATGTATTTGTTGGCACGCTTAACTTTACATATGATTTTAATAAAATATACTCCTTGTCTTCACCTTAATGAGAAATGTTTAGCGATTCAGCAACGCTAATACCACAGAGTGAAAATGGCAACTATTAGGTGGGCCGCCGCAGCCCGATGTGCAGAATACCATTGCATTCCAAACTCTCCTCATCTCTCATGCTTGCTTCCTTTCCTCCTTAAAGAAGGTAGCCGCTAATTGTAAACCACAACCCAACTCCTCTAATAGACCTGGCAGAATTCTTTCTGTTCTCTCCTAACCTTAATCCACTCTGATAAAAGGTTCCAAGAAAATAAACCTCGCTTTTGTATAATGCAAAACTGTTGGGCTTTTTCTTTCAGTTCCACAGCATTGTTCGTTAAAGCAGAACCCAAATCATGCTATAGCAATATTTTTGTATCAAATTTATTGTTTTTGTGTGATTAAAAAGTTGATAATAATTTTACCAATGCTTCTAAGGAAAAACATCTTTATCATAAATTGATAATCATAATTTCATTTTATTATAACGATTATGATATTTGGGAATCTGAAACGGCTCGACGTATCTAATATGTATAATAAAAAAATAAATACCCCCTCAAGCAGGTGCTTGCCACAGAGGTCTGACAGAAGCCTGTCAATAGAAGGTCTGAGTAGAACGTCACAGTAGAAGGTCTGTGAGGATGCCAGGACATCAGCAGAAAAACAACACAAATATCCATGCCTTACCTAGGGCTCGAACCCAGCTCCCGTAGATCAGTAACCAAGCGCGCTAACCACTAGGCCACGGGACGGCTTAGTATGTATACAAATGCTATAAATTCTGATACTGAAGGTTAAATTCCAAGGGATGCAAATGATGAAAAAAAGCATTAGAGAATTAAATTCTTAGTTGATATTTTTTTTTACACCTCTCAAACAGCTGTTTTTCACTGATCTAAGTGCCTGTCATTTAAGGCGTCAAATGGCCTATTATGAAGGCGAGATCTTAGCAGAAAGAAAATAGCCATATCTATAAGGTATCGAATCCAGGTCCCATAAACTTGAAGCGAAGCGTGTAAACCACATGATACAAGGACGATGTCAAGCTCAATAAATTTGACAAATGGCAGTTATCAACGACGCAGTTTTGTTAATCATTTTGAATCTTCTGTGGGCCTTGTTCTTGAACTATCTTCTTTATCATTAGCTACGTGGCCGAATGGTTAACGCGCTTGGCTGCAAATCTAAGGGACCTGGGTTCGAGCCCCGGGTTAAGGCATGGATGTATGTGTCGTTTTTCTGCTGAGGTCCTGCCATCCTCTCAGATCTCCTACTGTGGCATATAAACTGACAGGCTCCTGTCAGACCTCTGTGGCAAGCAGCTGCTTGAGGGGGTATTTTATTTTTTTTTTTATCCATCATTTTAGATTCTCTTTTACAGACGATAATGTTGACATGCTACGGGTCAATACTAACAAATATGCTGAATTCAGTGAAATTGATAGTGGTTATAAAAGTCGAAACTGGTAGTTTAGTATTAAACTACTGATGAAATATGAGGAGGATTCATCATTTCAGTTGCCTTGAGTATAGGTCTTTTTTGGATGCCGAAAATCTCAGACTACAGATACGTATTAAGAGTCAAGAGATTTTTCAAAAGCATTCATTATTAATATTTAACATCAAACAAACAAACAATTGGAATATTGTTACTTACAAAGAGAAAATTTACAGCAATCTGAAGTTTTCTCTTCAAACTCTATAAACAAATTAACTGCACTGAAATGAAAAACGCAAAATCATTTGCCCCAAGAGTATAATGGCGACAAGACTCGGATGGAAAATATTTTTTGAAGGACCTAAAGCTAACCTTATGAGGAGCAACGAGGAAGAAAGTAAAAATGCGATAGAGGTATAATAACTTTTATTTAATATTCAAATAAACTTATCTAGAGAAAATATAATATTTACCTCCTTTTGTTAAAGTTTATAATTAGATTCAAATTAAAAAATTTAAGTTAATATACGCCTTAATTCTTTTTTTTTAAATTTTCCAAATAATTTCAGTCATAGAGTTTAGGAGTGTGCGTGTTCTCTTACTCCGTGTGTGTATATTCTCTGAATGCATGTCTGTTTAGAACTCGCAGATGTTTAGGAGATGACGAAACAGACCACCAGTTTTTGAAATGGCTAGGAAGGACTGCTTAATATTTAAAATTTATAGCAAATATTTCCTGCCTTAAAATTAAGGGAGGTGTGCTAAGGGAAAATTATGTTTGAAAAAAAGATGTGCCAACTTTTGCGGGACAATAAAATTAAAAGAACGTGTATTAGTTTTTTTTATTATGGTTACTACAGTAGCGTAATGTAAGGTGATTAATTGATAAAACTAATTTAAAAAAATGTTTTTCCATGATTTTACATTAAAAATACCTCCCCCCCCCTTCAAACTCATAACTTAAATTTGGGGAAGCATGTACCCCATCGCCCCCATTAAACTGAATTAAAATAAAAAAATCAAATTAATTAAAAAAAATTATTTTAGTTAAATTAATTAATTAAAAAAAAATAAACCGTTATTCCCAGAAATGTTTAGAATTTTCCATTCAGCAGAAAATAAATATATATTTTGAAAACGAAAATTTTAAAACCACAAGTACACGCTGCTTTGTAATGGATTTCAATGTCTCAGCGAGTTCATATCCTTTCTCATATCCTTTCTTTGATTTACCACTCCGTTTTCCCAGTTCTGCCTCCGGTAGTGATTAAGACCGAACCCAGATCGCTACGGCGGATGAGAACGTGCATTGTCCGTGAACTCTTAATACGACTCCCCGAAAGACGGCTTTGGTTGGAGTCGCCTTTGTCTGTCTAATTCTGCTTTCTATACTCAATATCCTTGCTAACGATTCAAAGAAAGAAAGCGCTACTTCCATTTTCTAGCACTCTCTGTCGGCAGAGATGGAATTTCAAGTATCCGGTTTCTAAACAGCTTGGTATCTAAAGGGTTAAAATCTAGTAATGTAATTAAAAACCGATGAGTTTTTCTTAAAGGAATGATCCGCTTTAAAAAAAAATTAAATTCTCGGTTGAAAAAGCATTAAGGTGAAAAGGAAATCGTTAACGGAGCCACTACTGAAAAATGTTTGTTGTTTCTTGCCGGTACGGCGTACGGCCTACTTTTACCACTGGTTAAACCTCTGAGCGGCACTTTTTTGCACACCATGGGCTAAATGGCCAGGTCACATGGACCCCGAAGGCTCAGAGAAGGTTGGGGGAGGGGACCCACTGGAATAGCTGTTGGGAGACAGATGGTAGCCTTCCGTCAAGACATCCTTTAATGTGCACTTAATGTTCTTTAATGTGCACAGGGTATAACTCTTCCGTACAAGGGGTCATGGCTTAATGTCCCATACGACGGACGGCGGCCTTTCCAAGCCCATCTGTATCCCCTACTGACATTGGCAGGGCGGGGAGTTTTGCGGAGATAAATCTCAACGCTGACCCAGCTGGGACTCGAACCTGGGAACTGCAGATTACGAGCCTGGCGCACTACCGACTGATCCCCCCCCGCGCCCCCTTTTTTTCCTCTGTGTAAATCTGTCCTTACACCCTCCCAATTAATATGCACGCTTAGGAGTCTTAAGGGCTCTAAAGCGGATTTGACGTGATTCCACACCGAAGGACCCCATTTGCCCTAAGCCATAATTTTGGTTTTGTCTCTATTAATTAGAGCCCCACTGCAATCTGAGAATTTTTTTAAAAGATCGTAAAAATTAGCTATGAAGCTTCATCCGAAAAGGTAAACGTGACATCATCGGGGTGCGCAACATATTTCAGCGGCGTACGATGTCCAGGTATTATTACACCTTTAAATTTTGGGTCCTCTTAAACTTTCCTAAGCAAAGTCTCAAGAGAGAGTACAAATAGCAGAGGGGAAACGAACAGCCTTGTCTAAAACCCTCCCAACGGAGAAGCGTTGTGTAAGGTGCCCGTTAACCAAAACTTGGCTTATTACATTTTTATACATATTATTAAATAAATTGTAAAATCTAAGGACAAAGTGGTGAGCTTTCGCATGAAGTTATGCTAAACCCGATCAAAAGCTTTGTTTTGGTCAATTGCCAGAAAACTGAATTTCGATTTTTTAGAAAAATTAAAATCGAAGCAATCTTGAATAAGCCTAATGTTGTGTTGAATCTGACACTGCAAGCTGCACACAATCGTCAACGATTTCACACAGAATTTTTTCCAAAACGTTTGGTCACAATTTTGGCTAAGATTTTGTAATCACAGTCTATTAGCAAAGAAATCAGACGCCAATTCGGTAGGTATATATTATAATATCTAATATTATTTTGAGTTATGAGTCACCGGAAAGTGACTTCAAAAATTGCCGTAAGGCTCATTCTGTTGCTCCCTCCTCCTTTGTAATTAGGAAAAACTCTCGAAAGCAAATTATATCTAAAATCAGTTTCACTTGAGTTTTTCTTAATCCCTTGTGCCGTCGAACTAAGATTCAGACACTCAGCTGTCGGGCATAAGGTTAAACTAATTTAATGTGATCAGCGAGACAGCCTCAGCAAAACATAATGTTCTCTGCCAGCTGTCCCTCAAAAACACACATCTTTCAAACAACTTTCACTCTTTCACACAGCATTCACTGCCCCACACGCGTTTGGGATGTGCTTGCTAGGAAATATTCCCAAGTCTTACTAAACTGAATACTACCATTATGTTATAATATCTAATATTATTTTGAGTTATGAGTCACCCGAAGGTGATTTCAAAAATTGCCGTAAGGCTCATTTTGTTGCTCCCTCCACGGTAATCTTTAGTAAAAGGCGAAAGATTAGCTCGTATAAATGAAGGAAAACCTGAGCTTCTGGCAAATAAACCAATTTCCATTTTGCGACATGAAATTTACTTCATATCTAAAGTGGTAGCTTTAAAATCTAAGCACGAATTGAAACGAACACTTGTAGTGATGCCATCGAGTGATGTGACATTTAGTCTGAATTATACTTACCTATCATTAAACTGATTGTGCGCATCAAAATAAAAAGATATATTTGGAAATCAATATATTTGGAAAACCATTTACTAAAACAAATATTTGCCCAATGCAAAAGTTAGTCTAATAGTCAATAGATGGCGCTTCTTACTATACCTTAATCATTTGAAATTGCCATTTCAATAGATACTTATCCATCATTTTACACCTACGTGGGCTTTTTTTTTTTGTTTGGACTATCTGATACAGAGTTTTCACAATATCTTAAACCAGAAACTGTAACACAAGCACTTCAGTTTGTTTTGGATCAAACGCGTATGTTCTGCTACATAGCAATATTCAAGACCACTACAGAATATTTTTCTTATAAATGAAATTTGAATTTACTGGGGATTAAGTTTATACCAGGCTGTGATCAAAATTTGAAAGAAAACAGACGTCAATACAAAATCATTATTAACATAAGCTGAATAACAACAAATTACAAGATATAGCGAAATTAAGCATTTGTTTGATAGGTGCTACCATCTGGTGACTAAATATAGAACTACTGAAAAATTAATCCGGAAAATTTTCTTAACGTTATATATTAAACATAAACAGACATTTTATTATACACTTAGAAGAGAATAATTAAACGAGTTATATGACTAATAAAAAAAAACAATTTTTGATAGTAATCTATTTCTCTTGATGTCCTCACACAAGAATTCCACCATTATAGTTTAGATATTCCCGGCTTGCAAGAGACCAGATGCACAGATAAAGGTCAGATTATTAAAAATAATCTTAAATTTCTCTTTTTGGGGAGGGACGACAATAAACATTACCAAGGCGTGGGTCTGCTGCTCAGCAGACACGCTAGTGATGCTCTTCTAGGATATGAGTGCATTAATGAAAGGTTTCTTACAGCAAATTTCAGACAAGCGTTAAAGACTTGAATGTTATCTGCTGTTATGCCCCCACTGAGGATGCTGACGAGGATGAGAAGGATAGGTACTCTTACCTTTGGGGAGGGGTGATAGGTCCTTTTGGTATTGGTAGCTGCATTGGCAATGAGCAACGTCTCCTACAGGTAAGTAATCTCAATGGATTCAGAATAATTAACACTTATTACAAACACCGCGACATACATAAGTACACATGGGTTTCACCTGATGGGCTGCATAAGAATATGATTGATTACATATTAATTAACAGCAAATGGGCTAGTTCTGTTAGGAATACCAGGTCATATAGGGGAGCTGAAATTGGATCTGACCATTACTTTGTTAAAAGTGTCTTGCAACTTAAACTTAAAAAGTGTTGTGCTAGGGTTAAAAACTTTACTTTTAATACTGAAGCTCTGAAAGATCCAGTTATAGCCAAAGCTTACCATGATAGGTTACTTAGTCATTATGACAGTCATGGTATGCTTACTACTGAAGTTGAGGAAGAATGGGATCATTTTAAACAGGCTTTTTTGGACACTAACAGTACACTTTTAGGAAAAAAGGAGCAGAAGAGACAGAATTATCTGAGTGATAAGGACCTTGAGCTTATTTCAGAAAGAAAGAACTGCAGGAATGTCCTTAATCAATACCCTACTAGTCCTAATAGAAAGCATTACAGAGAATTTAATAAACGTGTAAAAGATCAGTTATCTGCTGATAAGAATCTTTGGCTTGATGGTTTGGCTGACAAAGCCGAGAAGCAGTTAGACAGCACAACAGCAGAGAGCTGTACCATATAGTTAATGTTTTGTGTGGTAGAAAACGGACAGGTATACAGGTTGGGTTGGGTTGTTTTACCTCTGAGCGGCACTTTTGTGCACACCATGGGCTAAATGGCCAGGTCACATGGATCCCAAAGGCTCAGAGAAGGTTGGGGGAGGGGACCCACTGGAACAGCTGTTGGGAGACAGATGGGTATCCTCCCGTCAAGGCCATCCAGCGTGTTCTTTAACGTGCACAGGGTATGTCTCTCCCGCACACGAGGCCACGGCTTAACGTCCCATCTGACGAACGGCGGCCTTTCCAAGCCCATCGGTGTCCCCTACTGACCGTGGGCAGGGCGGGGAATTTTTGCGGAGATAAATCTCAACGTTGACCCAGCTGGGACTACAGGTATACAGGGATCGAAGGATAAACAAGGTAAGGTTATAGAAGGTGAGGATTCCGTCATGGCTAAGTGGGCTGAACATTTCAGTGATATTCTAAATGTGGTTAGTTCTATTCCGATTGTTTGCAATGATGATAGATGCATTGGAGGCTTTAATGTTGGCCCTATAACACAATCTGAAGTTATTTTGGCTGTTTCTAAACTTAAACTACATAAATCCCCAGGGGTAGATGAAATTATTACAGAAATGCTTATAGCTGGGAATGTTTCGGTTACCACTTGGATGACTGAAATTCTGAATATCTTTTATGATAAAGGCATGGTTCCTAAGGATTTTAGCAGAGCTATTGTTATCCCTATTTTCAAAAAAGGTGATCGCAGTTCTTGTGATAACTATAGGGGTATCAGCCTACTCTCTGTTCCAGGTAAAGTTCTTTCCATGATTGTGCTTAATAGAATTAAGAATCTGGTTGACAATCAATTGCGTGATGAGCAATGTGGATTCAGAAGTGGTAGGGGATGTGTAGATCAGATATTTTCACTTAGGCAGATTCTTGAAAAATGTTTAGAGTTTCAGAAACCTTTGGTTCCTAGCTTTGTTGATTTCAAAAAGGCTTTAGACTCTGTTGATCGTCATAATTTGTGGTTGATTGTGAGATCATATGGTATACCTGACAAGTTAGTTAACATAATGGGTTGGGTTGTTTTACCTCTGAGCGGCACTTTTTTGCACACCATGGGCTAAATGGCCAGGCCACAAGGACCCCGAAGGCTCAGAGAAGGTTGGGGGAGGGGACCCACTGGAACAGCTGTTGGGAGACAGATGGTAGCCTCCCGTCAAGGCCATCCAGCGTGTTCTTTAACGTGCACAGGGTATGGCTCTCCCGCACACGGGGCCACGGCTTAACGTCCCATCCGACGGACGGCGGCCTTTCCAAGCCCATCGGTGTCCCCTACTGACCGTGGGCAGGGCGGGGAATTTTGCGAAGATAAATCTCAACGCTGACCCAGCGGGACTCGAACCTGGGAACTACAGATTACGAGCCTGGCGCGCTACCGACTGAGCCACGCCCGCCCCTAGTTAACATAATGAAAACTCTCTATAATAACACTGAGTCGTGTGTGAGAGTTGGTAAGGCTTGTAGCAATTGGTTTAGCATTACTTCTGGTGTTCGACAAGGGTGCTTTTTGTTTCCTTTTCTCTATAGCTTGGTTATTGATTATGTTATGCGAAATTCACTTCAATGGAAAGATTTTGGCCTTAAATGGACTGGAGATACGAAAATTTCTGATTCAGATTTTGCTGATGATTTAGCCCTTTGGCAAATGATGTTGATGAGATGAACTCTTTCATTCGAGCTGTTGATGAGACTGGTAGTAGAGTAGGTTTGGTTATAAACAGAGAGAAAACTAAAGTGATGAAAATTGGTCAAGCAGGCTGTGATTCAGTTAATCTGAATGGTTGCAGTCTTGAGCAGGTAATCCAGTTTAATTATCTTGGGAGCTATGTAACTGATAATGGTGATGCGTGGCATGAGATTAACAGACGAATAGGGATTGCTGCCGGGACTTTTAAGAATCTATGGAGAGTGTGGAGAAATAGGCGTATACACCTAAGACTAAAATTAAACTGTATAATAGTTTGGTTCTTTCTAGAGTTAGTTAAGGTAGTGAAACTTTGGACCCTTTGTAAACAAGATAACAGGAAACTTGATGCTTTTGATTCCAGATGCTTACGCAGTATCTTGGGCATTAGGTGGTTCAACTTTGTAACTAATGATGAGGTTAGGCAAAGGAGTTTGCAACCTCCTTTAAGCAGCATATTGTGCAGAGAGAGACTCCGTTGGTTTGGCCATGTTGCCCGTATGAATAATTATAGATTGGTGAATAGGGTTATGAACAGTGTGCCTAAAGGCCTCAGAAAGAAGGGGAGACCTAGGATGCGGTGGGCAGACAATGTCAAACAGGACCTTGTTAGAATTGGTGTGCAGTGACCAGATGCAGTAGATGTAGCTCAGGATAGACTTGCTTGGAGAACTAAATTGCACGGTCTGGTTGGACCTCCGTAGCTCATGGCTGCTTGAGGATGATGATGATGATTGGTATATGAATTGTCATGTCCTCATTTGTTCAGACTATACGCTCTAATTTTGACGCAACAAATATTCGGTCAGAAATTTTAACGTGGTATCTCATGGGCCTCTTGTTACATTAGTGTGGTCTCAGATGAAAGAAATTTTTGTAGGAAATCGGAGTTTCCTTTTTAGGGCAAAAACAAATTTTATTTTCGATATGTGATACTTTTCTCCCCAAAAGGTTACTGTGTGTGTGTGCTACCTTTTCCCTAGAAGAGGAAAACTTTGCACAAACTACGCACTAAATTTCGCACAGTTTTACGTAAAAATGTTTCCCATTTATTTAAAATAATTCTACATTGCAAGAACAAAATTTCTCCAGTTTATTTACCGTTAAAAAATTTCCTTCGCTGATTATATGTTTAAAATCATACATAGAATGAATGAAATTGCAGTTTAAGGGAAAATTTAGACCTTTTAAGTCTCATATTCCCGCAATCCCCTACACAGAAATCAATTTAGAAAAATTGAAACATTTACAAATTTCAACAATATTGTCATTATATTTGTACTGCGAGTCTTAATTCTGATGATTACTCAATATTTTCGTATTGTGATTCTTCATGTCAATGATTCCTCATTATTCTCGTACCTTGATATTCTTCAGATTACTCTGGATCATCAATTACAATCACTGTTCATTGCGTCTGTATTCTTCATTCTGATGGCCATGCAAACAAACAAACAAAACTTTAAGATAAATTTTATTACCAGGAAATATTTACTGACCTTCAATAAAACTAAATAATATCAAAACTCAACATCTCAAATCAGTTTCTGTCATATAATAATTTCAGTGACGTATATTTTCGCGATTTACACAGGAAGAAATCCACCAGAACCAAAGACGCAAAAAACAAGCAAACGATTAATCTCCTCAACTTGTTTTTTTAAGTGGGGGGAGGGGAGCAGATTTCGAACGAAGAGAGAAGTAAACAATTTGCTTCAGGCTTCATAAAGGAACAGAGCCGTACTCTACAGAAGGAACAGAAAACTCACGTATTCATATGAAAGGGTATTCCAGATCAGGTTTCGGCCCGTTTTATTAAGGGTCTTTCAAATGAAAAGTGGAGAAGTCGGAAATGAAGCGTAAATCAGCTATTAAAAAATTCAAATTCACCATGCCTTATTGTGGTATTGGTCTAATGTGAAAATAACAACTTGATATCCGTTTTCATAGAGCGGCTTTTTCTGCTGCATGAAGAAGTCTGACAATGACCTTTCACCTCTTTTGTCAGACTTTAAAATCATTCATTTCAGGTGTGTTTTAGAGGTCCATAAATGAGAAAATCTAATTTGAGAAATGCCAGGACTATAAGGAAGTTATTCCAGGCATTCCCAACCATACTCCTCCAACGTTGTTATTGTTACTTGGCCAAGACTATAAGGAAGTTATTCCAGGCATTCCCAACCATACTCCTCCAACGTTGTTACTGTTACTTGGCCAGGACTATAAGGAAGTTATACCAGGCATTCCCAATTATACTCCTCCAACGTTGTTATTGTTACTTGGCCAAGACTATAAGGAAGTTATTCCAGGCATTCCCAACCATACTCCTCCAACGTTGTTATTGTTACTTGGCCAACACTATAAGGAAGTTATTCCAGGCATTCCCAACCATACTCCTCCAACGTTGTTATTGTTACTTGGCCAGGACTATAAGGAAGTTATTACAGGCATTCCCAACCATACTCCTCCAACGTTGTTATTGTTACTTGGGCAGTACGGGAGCGGACATTAACATGGGGAAAAACAACTCCGTTACTAAAAAGTCCTGGATGCTTCCAGTTTATTACCTGCCTTGATATGCCCATAACTTCGTAATATCTTTGCGAGTTGATAGTGTCGCCACAGTCCAAAAACAATCAACATCGGACCATGATTGTCAAATTAAAACGTCAGAATAACTGCACATTGTTCGACTTTGGATGCATCCATGCAGAGTTCGTCTGGAATCCAACATCTGTCACGTTCAAGCGATACCTGCCAGTGATTCTGGTGTCGATGAGTTCCTTCTATCTATTGCCATTTCTCTGTGTGAGGGCACAAAGATCACTCTGTCCGTTACTCAGATAAAGATTCACTTTTCATTTGAACGAAGTTTCTGACACAATAAGCATCAAGAGAGCTTTTTGAATCTCCTACTTTTGTTATTAAAAAACGTTTTAAATCTAAATGAACCAGGACCTCCAGACAACATTCAAATGCTGTTACTTATTGACCTACTACTAACAACCAATCAACTTTTTGCACAATGGCTATAAAGAATATCTTAGATTATTTTTTCTTGAAACTCTAATCATTGATGGTGGGGGAGCCATATAATTCAAGAAAAATATGATCATTGTAGGGTTTTTTTTTTAAATATAATTTATGTCAGGGATGTCGAATTATAAAAATGTACGGATTTAGTTGTTTGGGTTGGGTTGGGTTGTTTTACCTCTGAGCGGCACTTTTTTGCACACCATGGGCTAAATGGCCAGGTCACATGGACCCCGAAGGCTCAGAGAAGGTTGGAGAAGGGGACCCACTGGAACAGCTGTTGGGAGACAGATGGTAGCCTCCCGTCAAGGCCATCCAGCGTGTTCTTTAACGTGCACAGGGTATGGCTCTCCCACACTCGGGGCCACGACTTAACGTCCCATCCGATGGACGGCGGCCTTTCCAAGCCCATCGGTGTCCCCTACTGACCATGGGCAGGGCGGAGAATTTTGCGGAGATAAATCTCAACGCTGACCCAGCTGGGACTCAAACCTGGGAACTACAGATTACGAGCCTGGCGCGCTACCGACTGAGCCACCCCCGCCCCTTTAGTTGTTTGGGATTTTGTAGCTCAATAGTAACTGCTAAATTGCATCAAACAAGATATAAAGTAGAATGGTGATAAAAATCACTAAACACAAATCCAATCTTAAAAATAAAATGCACAAATATCAAATGCTATAACAACAACAAAACAGAAGATATAACAACATGGTGTGTTTATACACACTGTGTTAAATGGCCAGGTCACAAAGACCCCAAGGGCTCAGAGAAGGTTGGGAAAGGAGACTCACTGGACAGCTGCTAAGAGACACACTGAACGACTGTCGTGACCACTCGGCATGTTCTTTAAAGTGAACAGGGTATAGCTCTGCAGGAAAAAGATCATCCTATGGACGATGGCATTTCTAAGCCCTTTGATATCCCCTTTCTGGCAGAGTAGTGGAACAACGATGGGTGTGTAGATCCTGTGTATGACGCAAAAATCAACAAGTACAAAATATGATAGTCACAATTCTGGGGTCAAAATTATCGAGACTATACTGACAACTAGGCCAGATTGCTACTTAAACCAATGTGTCTAATTTCCGATTGATAAATAATAAATTCTCGGCATAAAAGAAATGAAAAGCTCATTTAATGCAAATGAGAAATTGCTTTCATATTCTCATTATAGAACAAATGATAATTTTGTAAGTAAAAAAATTTAAAAATTTTTTTGTTGTTTTACTAAAATTTATTAGTAAGTTAGTAAAATCTTTCAAGTGTGTAAAAATGTTTTATGTTAAGTCCTGCTTCAATCCAGTTTTATGAAATAACAATTTCAACAACTCTTAATTTCAAGTGTAACTTGTTTTAAACAAACACATAACTAGGAAAACTATAGGCTCATAATCAGATGGTAATTACTTCTTTATAAATAAAACGATTTAAAATAGTAAACGTCGCATACACTTCCTTCGTTAGGAATTCTTGTTAACAACGCCTCGGGTTGTATACCATTTAATGGCGTACCCAGAGGGAGGGAGTGGGGGTTACAGCCCCTCTCTTTTGAGGGCTTCAATAACGAATATTTTCTAAACAAATCGTCTAAAATGAAGAGATTCAAGATTTGAGTTGGTAATTATTACGATAACTGTTAAAAGACCTGAAGATGTGTAAAGAATGTGCCAGATAATCTACAGCCTTGAAGGCATACAATTTGCGATTAAAAAAAGATGTTTGCGATTCCTTTTAAAGTTATTCCACGCCAACTCCATTTCTACCCTCGGGAAGAAAGAGGTCACTCATGGGCATCGAAAGACCATCGTCTATCGGAGGGACGTTAAGTCAAAGAAGGTATGCAGGAGAGCTACATATTGTGATGGTTGAAGAACGCACTGGATGACGTTGATTCATTCCAGATCCAATGGATAACCTTCCCCAGTCCTCTCTGCACCCTTGCGACCAGTCTATTTACACCATTATGGATAAAAAGTGTCGCTCAGAGGTGAAACAACCCAATCCTTTTAACTCTTAACTCCGGATCTAAAAAAAATTGGAGGGGGGGGGGCAAGAAATACAAGTGAACCGGAAAAATATAAATGGGGGGGGAGGCAAAAAGCTTGATTTCTAAAGCTGTATAACATTTCCCCCTCCATTTTACAGGTCTATAAATTTTTTCTTGAAAAAATGCATGGAATATAAATAAATTTAATAATTTTTTTGCCTCTATTACCTTTACAACCATTCTGAAACGGGGGAGATGCCCCCCCCCCTCCTAGATCCGGCTCTAAATATGTACGGTAAGTTACGCTTTAAATTTAGTATTTAAATGTGATTATAAATTGAAACTGCAAAATCAATAATCTGAGAAATCCTACCTTTGTGATCTTCAGAAACATAATTGCCCCTTTACAACAATCATGGCATTCCCACTTAAATTGACTCTTCCATCATCTCTGACAACAATACGCAGTTCTCCACCTCGAGGAGAGCATTGGCGGGCTATTAAAAAATAATCAGATAATTAGAAAACCTCTTCCAAGAGATTATACTGAATGTTTGTATTGAATTATGGAGTTGCAAACTTACGAAAACAGCACATTCATATTTTCGCTTGTCAAAAAGACGTCACAAAAAGAATTCTAAAAAACGAGAGTTCATCAGTAGCTGTTACATAGTATATTCCCAATTAGCAAAGCGCAGATTAGCGATGGAGATTTTAGCAACCTAATATTTTAATTATTAACAAAACCATGATTAAATCATGATTATCTAATCTGTTCAAGTGGTTATATATATAGTCTAAAGTGACCAGATTTTAACATTGGTAAAGCGGGACACCATGAGCGGTCACCATTGGTAAGCGGGACACCATATTTTATTCTTAGTTTATAAATTAAATTAATTTGATTGTTATAAAGTAACTATATTTTAAAAATTATTTTAATTTTAATCCTATGTTTCTTTCTAAATAATAACAATACTAACTTGTATTATTTTTCCTCTGAATTTGCCGTAACGTAAGTCGTAAGTGTCACTTACAAGGCCGGCGCTAGACTTTTTGCCGCCACTATAAAATATAAATAATACGAGTACTGTCTGCTAAATTCAAGAAAATTTATGTATTTATGAAATAAATAAGTAAATTACTTACCTAAATTATCTGAATAGCTGATTTGTTGACATCACTTGTTTAACTAGCACTAGCACGCAGTACGGTCATTGTTCATTAAGTCTAAACAATGGTGGTCGAATTCTAACAACTGATCAACAATGCGAACTTTGATATGCAGTTCTCGATAATCAGTTCTCAACAATTATTTCTTATTATTAAAGTTTAACATTATAAAATTAACAAAAATAATATAAAACTCATATCCTGGCGAAATAGCCACATGGCCGCCGAAAACCGTATATTCCCTTCCCGTTCTCCCGCTGTTCCCTAGCTTGTCGTGCATTCTTTCCAAAAATCGGGACTTTTTTAAAACGCCGCGGGACGCGGGACAAATTGTTAAAAATCGGGACTGTCCCGTCAAAAGCGGGACGTCTGGTCACCTTAATATAGTCCGAGCTTTCACCACTTAGTTTTATTAAACAAAGGTTATTGCAATCTTGCATTCCTGCTTCCCCCATCATTTCAAACATTTCATTTTTCTTAACCATTGCTGAAGAACTCAAATTCTGTTGAACAGCAAACAAATCAGGATTAAATTAAATGGATCTACTGTATTATATTTCATTTTCTTGTAACTCATTACCAAACACATCTATATTCAAATATAAGTATTAAAATGAAATTGAAAACAAATTATTTTCGAATTATACGCTATTTTGTATCAATTTCCCTACTTCTATTCCCAATGCTGAGAATAACTGAGTTTTGTGTCAATATTTATGACATACTGAACGCTTGCCTACCAACCTAATCTAGCTGAATAAAAAAGTCAAATCTACCTCTGCACAGGAAGTTCTCAAAGTTTAAATTGGACAGGTGGCAAGTGTCGCCATCTGGTAGCATAAATATAAGTCACAAGATAAGGTCCCTTCATGTAAGCATTATGAGCTATAAAATCAGCAGGGCTGGAACGGATTTTTGGTTGTTTTGCCTCAGAGCGGTACTTTTTTTGCACACAGTGAGCTAAATGGTCAGATCGAAAGGACTCTGAGCACTCAGCGAAAGTTGGTGAGGAGGGGACCCACTGGATGGTAGCCTGCCGTCAAGGCCATCCAGCGTGTTCTTTATAGCTTAAGGTTGGAAAGGAAGAAACAAAAAGAATTGATTGTTTTGAGGCTTTCATTCAATAAGCAACAAGTAAAGTTTGGCACTAAGGGCTTTATGACTAAAAAAAAACACATTAAATTATCATCATTCTTATAAACATTTTATTTTTTTAGAATTCAAAATTAAGTTATTGATTAATTTGGCACATAGCATGCAATATAATTCCTTCGCAAAAAAAAAAGTTCTCAAGTTCACTCTTTTTGATCGTTTTCAGTTAGTGACTGTGTATTCTATGCTGCAGAGGATACCTAAAAAAATTGTCAAATTTTAACATATCATTTTAATAAAATTTATGCTGAAGTTCTACATTTATATCCTTATTAGATACACATTCCTCAAAGTTTTGGATCCAAACTCTTATTTCCAGGATCATCGGGGGAAAAAATTCTCAACCCATTGCAGAACTCATACACAGAAATGCATGTCTCTGAATTTTTGAATTTTTTTTCTTGCATTACATGCTATTGCAAACTTCAAAATAACTAAAGAAACATTGCAATTAACATATTCATGTATTTGCTTGACGACCTAGAGCAGACTAGGTCTCAATAAAATTTTTAAACATTTTTTGCCCGTAATTGCGAAAACTATAAGCAAAAAAAAATTATTTCATTACGATTTCAATCAGTATAAGCAATTAAAATTAATAAGAATTATTCAGTTTATAAATTTTCCATTCTCTTTCATTAGCAAATCGCCCATAGCCATATAATGATGCTATTCAGTTTTTACCATTTATTTCTAGTAGTTTTAGTTCCAGATTTTAATTTCGTCTTTAATAATTATTTCAAAGTTTGTAATAATCTAAAATGCGAACGAAGATTTAAACGATTTTGCAACATGCATTACTCTGTTACATGTCTTACGATGTTTCAGAATCCCATTCTACTCGAACTCGTGCTCAGTAATTATTGAAATATTCCGGGCCTTGTATGAGCTTAGAATGAAAAAAAAAAAACAGACCGGATTCGTTTCAAATTGCAATATGATTTCCATAAATATTTAGAGGAATACAATAAAAACAAAAAAAAAACATTTTCTTACCATAAAATATAAAGTTTACACTACATACACATTTATAGTATGAGATTTTTTTAGAAATATTTTAACTACTGACTTCTTTCATTTAGAATGTATAAAAGTAACTGCTATAATCCTAACGAATGCTAATGTTTTAATAACTTATTTAAAAACAAGAGAAAGTCACCAGGGCCATCTCTTTACATCGGCAAAGTACGCAAATGCTGAGGGCCCATTTTCATTACCACATCTCGTGAAAAGAGGGAACATTCCAGCTTTAGAGTGAGATATTTTACTTTTGCGTAGGGATCCAGATGAGGCGTAAGATGGCCCTGAGAGTTACAACATGCTATAATAACAAACCAAAATGAAGTACATTACCAAAGAACTTGTTTTTCTTTAGAATTTTTCCCCAATATGGACCTAAAACAGAGTGTGCAGATCCTAAGCAAAAGAAAAAACAAACTTTACAATATGTAGCAATTTGTTGCAAAATTAACATAATATATGATAAAAACGATATATTTATGAAATATATATTGTACTTAGAAAAATGTTTGGTATAATATTGTTATATACATTAAACTTTTATAGATACGAGTCCTGCCATCCTCCCAGACCTTCTACTGTGGCATATAAACTGACAGGCTCCTGTCAGACCTCTGTGGCAAGCAGCTGTTTGAGGGGGTATTTATTTTTATTTTTTATACTTAAAACACTACACCCAGCGCCGGATTAAGGCCAACTGATGCCCTAAGCACAGCCTAGCAATGGTCCCCCCCAACCCCCATGGCCCTTCCATTGCTTAACTGACAAGACATTAAAACTCAATAAATGCTGAAGCCCCTTACTGATGAATAAGCCTTCAAACGTTTAAACTTTAGTCACTCACCATACCAAAGAAAATGTTTTTTTAATAATTCAGATTAAAGTCGAATATATAAGGACAATTACAAAAAATTCGATTAAAGTCGAGTGTAGTAGTGGAAGAGTTGAGAATTAAGAGCATGATAGTTAGGGGAAAAACTCTGTGGTGACCCCCCCTTCCCTTGATGCCCTAAGCACGTGCTTATTTTGCCTAATGGTTAATCCAGTGCTGACTACACCAACGAAATTCGGAGTTTATATAGTATTACTATGTCATGAGGGGAAAGGGTTTAACTCAGTCAGTAACATTCCAGACTGATAATCCCAAGTTAGAGTTCCCGTTGTATACTTGCATCGAGATTTCTTCCGCTAAATCTTGGATTTCTCTCAGCGTAAAAGGTAACAATTGATCAGCTTGCAAGCTTACTTTCTGTATGATGGAGCGTTGATTGTTGTTTTACCTCTGAGCTGCACATTTTTGCGCACGACGAGCTAAATGGCCAGGTCACAAAGACCCTGAGGGCTCAGAAAACGTTGGAGGAAGGAGATTCAATAGACAGCTGTTAGAAGACAGATAGTATCCTCCCATCAAGGCCATCCATCTGTTCTTTAATGTGCAGTGGGTATGGCTCTCCTGCACACTGAGCTACGGCTCAACATCCCATCTAATGGACCGCGGTCTTTTCAAACCCATACTGACTGAGGGTGTCCCCTACTGACTGAGGGCAGAGAGTTTTGAGGAGATAAATCTCAATTTAGCCCAGGTGGAACTCGAACCTGGGAACTGCAGATTACAAGCCTGGCCGAAGACATCTGAAGGGCAAGCCTGATGTCACGTGATTTTGGCTGTGCCACCGGAGGCTTAGCAGAGGCTCAGTCGAAGCGCGAGACTTTATTTTACGCTACTCGATTTACGTGCTAGTAGTCGTTACCAGGGCCGCGCCGCCGACAGGGGGGGGGGGGGGGGGGGGGGGGGGGCAAGGGGGACTAGTGCATAGGGGCCCGTCAGATTAAGTGACTCTACATTTTCTTATAAAAATTATTCTTAGTTAGGCTATATATCGATCCTATGCTAAAAAGTTTTATGTGACACAAACTGTGTAGGCCTATGTTTTTGCATGCCTGACTGCGCAACAGGCTTTTTTTCCTCTGTATGTCATCATTGTGTCCAGAATAATTGCTATTAATGATTCGTAAAGATAAAAAGTTTTCAAGGGGGGCCCCGAGCATAATGTTACATAGGGGCCCATAAATTCTCTCGGCGGCCCTGCTGTTTACAACTAACTTTTTGTGAAAAATGTAAGTTCTATTTCTTTATTCTGTTTTATGTATATCGTTTAAATTATAATGTATTTATAGTAATTATTATTTACATCATTATGTATTCCAGGCTGCCATAGTAATAATAGTAGATCGTCATATGCATGCATGCCACAACGCAAAAAAGAAAACTTTTTGTTATACGTATGTTGATCATTTAACAACAAAAAGGGATTTAGTATTGCATGTACCTCAAAAAAAAAAAAAAAAAAAAGCAGCTGCTTCCCACAGAGGTCTGACAGGAGACTGTCAGTTTATATGCCATAGTAGAAGGTCTGAGAGGATGGCAGGACCTCAGCAGAAAAACGACACATACATCCATGCCTTAATCCGGGGCTCGAACCCAGGTCCCGTAGATCAGTAGCCAAGCGTGCTAGCCAAGCGTGCTAACCACTCGGCCACGGGACCCTCAAGCAACTAATTAATATGTGTGAGAGTGGAGGGCTAACTTATCCGACTGAAGTTTCTATAAATGTGAGAATATTATATTATGTTGCTTTTCATACACTTACATCCAATAAGAATAAGAGAAAGAAGAGTAAGAAGTCCAGTAGAATAGCAATTTCTAAACCGCAAAAATCAATTATTGGCATATGTTAATATTGTAAAGCAGATTTTCAAAAAAGAAAGTGTTTAGTACAGATTTTCAGTGTTTATGTGGGAATAAAATAATAGACTTGTTACATCAAATTATATTAACATGCGAAATGTCTATATGCGTAATTACACACGATCAGAATCATATGCCAGCTATATCTATCTGTTGAATTTTACTAGTGTATCAGTCATGTCTCAATGATAGACATTGGTATATTTGATGTGGCTTAGCGCGCTTGGCTACTGATCTACAGGACCTGGGTTCGAGCCCCGGGTAAGGCATGGATGTTCGTGTTGTTTTCTGCTGAGGTCCTGCCATCCTCTCAGATCTTCTACTGTGGCATATAAACTGACAGGCTCCTGTCAGACCTCTGTGGCAAGCAGCTGCTTGAGGGGGTACTTTACTTTTCAAATATTTATTTGTGTTGTTACTATCATCAGTATATGGTACTCAATGTTATCATTTTCCTTAACAAGCTGCATGGGTTATATTTCTAGTTATTATGGAATGCTCTTCAATGTTGCAGTGAAATCTGTAATTTTTTTTTTTATATTCTTATGTCTCTTACAAACTATGTAAGAAAATAATATAGTGGTCATCTGTTGTGTGTTGTCTCAATGGTAGACGTTAGTTGTCGCAAACTATTTTTTGAATAATACAGTATGATTGAGTTATCATTGGCATATTTGACGTAGGTTTCAAATATTTATTTCTCTTGTAGTTATTATCATCAATATATGGTATTCAGTGTTATCGTTTTCTTTAATAAGTTGTATGGGTTATATTTTTTGTTATTAAGATATATTCTTCAATGTTGCAGTGAAATCTGTAATTTTTTTTTATATATTCCTTTGTATTCTCTTACAAATTTTGTAAGGCAATAACATAGTGTTCCCATGGTTCATTTATTAATTTTCGCTTATCGACTGGTATGTCTCAAATGATAGACTGGCTGTTGTAAATGTGGCTGTTGTAAAATGTTTTTGAAGCATAAAATATGATTGAGTTATCAATTTTAAATTTGATGTGGATTTCAAATATTTACTTTTTTGTTGGATGTATGTGTAGTCAATATATTTAGCTGTAAATAATTCAAAGTAATATTTCTATTAAAATTTTTATGTCATCGTGTTTGTTAAACAAGTCTTTCTTTCTGGTGTTTGTATTGGGTTTATTTCAATTATGTGATACTGATGATTTAAATCTTATTAAGAAAATAATTCTAGTCTTATTAATAAAATAATAGTATTGCACTGATGATTTGGTCAACTGTGAATGAATTCTGACCTCAGTAGCTTTCTTCTCAGAACGTAAACTATGTGAAATTTAAAAGCGTCCCGCTTCTGACGTCATTAGCCATGCCAGTCACATGACATCAGACTGTCTCTTCAGACGGCTTTGGCCTGGCACGCTAATGAAGCATTCGATCATGGCTCTGTGTGCAGGCAAGTCATACCATGTGTGTTTTAAAACCAAGCTTGATAGATGGCTTCCATTTTCTCCTAACAATTGTCCAGTAGATCTCCTTTCCAGCCTGGCTTAATTTCGGATGGGGTGTTAAGTCATGTCGCTGTGAGCAGGAGAACCATACGTTGTGCATATTAAAAACGGGAGGTTCCTATATGTTTCCTAACAACTGTTGGGGTGGGAGTGGTTCAGTCGGTAGCGCGCCAGGCTCGTAATCTGTAGTTCCCAGGTTCGAGTCCCAGCTGGGTCAGCATTAAGATTTATCTCCGCAAAATTCCCCGCCCTGCCCACGGTCAGTAGGGGATACCGATGGGCTTGGAAAGGCCGCCGTCCGTCGGATGGGACGTTAAGCCGTGGCCCCGTGTGTGGGAGAGCCATACCCTGTGCACGTTAAAGAACACGCTGGATGGCCTTGACGGAAGGCTACCATCTGTCTCCCAACAGCTGTTCCAGTGGGTCCCCTCCCCCAACCTTCTCTGAGCCTTCGGGGTCCATGTGACCTGGCGATTTAGCCCATGGTGTGCAAAAAAGTGCCTCTCAGAGGTAAAACAACCCAACCCTAACAACTGTCCAGTGGGCTCCCTTCTCCGAGTTCTTGGGTATTTGTGGTTTGGCCATTTAGCCCGTATTGTGAAAAAAAATTGCAGCTCAGAGAGCAGTGGCTTTCGTGGAGATTCCCCCTCCCCAGAGGGGGGCAACCCATCAGCACAGCATGCAAGGAAAGGGTGTCGTGAGTTCGGAAATGGAAATATGATTACTTTGGATGTCGACAGAAGCAGCCTGGACTGCTATCACAGGAAATGCTCCTATTGGACCTTTTTTTGCACCCTCCACAATGGACCTTTTGTGCACCTGACGATGAGCAACTCCTCTACGATGTAGAAAAATAATAAGGGTGGAAAGGGGCAAGAGACTGGATTTCCATTACAATGTAACATTCCCTCCCCCATTTTAGAGAACTTTAAAATTTCCTGAAAAATGTGTGAAATATCCACAAGTTTAATAATTGTTTGCTTGCATTACCCTTATTAGTATTCTCAAAGGGGAAAGACCCCCCCCCCCCACCCTTCCCCGATCCAGCACTGCTACTTAACATACTCCCCAAGACTTAGCGCTCTTGTATTTTTTCTTGTTTAAGAATAAGCATCTCCTAAGGCTATCCTCTCCATTGCATGACGCTGTCAAAGACAAAGTCAAAAAGTAGCTTCAGAAATAGGTTGGGTTGTTTCATTTCTGAGCGGCACTTTTTTGCACACCATGGGCGAAATGGCCAGGTCATATGGACCCATAAGGCTCAGAGAAGGTTGGGGAAGGGGACCCACTGGAACAGCTGTTGGGAGACAGAGGGTAGCCTCCCGTCAAGGCCATCCATCCTTACCACATATGGAGCCACGGCTTAACGTCCTATCCGAAGGACGGCAGCCTTTCCAAGCCCATCAGTGTCCTCTACTGACTGTGGGCAGGGTGGGGAATATTGCAGAGATAAATCTCAACGCTGACCCAGCTGGGACTCGAACCTAGGAACTACAGATTACGAGCCTGGCGCACTACCGATGAGCCACCCTCGCCTCAGCTTCAGAAACAGGACTCGTTTTTCTATCAGCAGGGCTTTGATAAGTTGATTGTCATCTAATTGCTTTGATAAGCTGAACAGGGTCACCACGGGCAAGGGTGGCTCAGTAGGTAGCACTCAAGGCTCGTAATCTGCAGTTCCCAGATTCAAGTTCCAGCATTGAAATTTATCTCCGCGAAACTGCTCGCCCTGCTCTCGTTCAGTAGGAGACACTAATGGGCTTGGAAAGGCAGTCATCCATTGGATGGAATGTTAAGCTTGGCCCTATGTGCAAGAGATCCATACCCTAGGCACTTTAAAGAACACCTTGGATGGCCTTGACAGGAGTTTATCATCTGTCTCCTAACAGTTGTCCAATGGGTCCTCTCCCCTAACCTTTTCTGAGCCTTCAGGGTCCACATTACCTGTCTAAAAATGGCCAGGTCACAAGGACCCCTTGGTGCAAAAAAGTGCCACTCAGAGGTAAACTGATAGGACAAGTCTCAACAAGTTTGGTGACTTTGTGAAAAAATAATGCATGAGTATGGAAAAATTTCCCGTATATTATTTGTGGTGCAGCTGTGCAGAAATAAATAGATAACCTTTTTGAATTACCCTCTTAGTATTAAGCTGCTCACCTGTGACAGGATCTTCATTAATGCCTATGAAAGGTGCAAAATAGCGGGACACAAAGTCGTAAATTTCTCCCTTTTCACTGACACAACCGTTTTCTTCATTTCCCTTAAGAGTTACGATCACTCCCTTTATTGTACCATCTTGCTTTATTTTGGTAAGTTTCGTAAATGATGGCTGAAGGCGTTCTAGTTCTTCCCTAGAAACAAAAATAAAAAAGATAAATAAACAAAATCTGCTGATCTGTTTTTTGAAATTACTGAATCAAGATGTAAATTTTATATTTTGTAGGAATATCTCAGACTCTAGCACAATTAATTTTTTTTTAAAAATCACTTCTCCTGTTTCCGTAGCAGCCCTATTTTGAGGCTGAGAGGCATTGCAGTCAGGTCCCCAGATTTCAGTTAGAATTCTAACTTCGGTGTCGATATTTTTTCTGCTCCTTGGGTTGTTTTATCTCTGTACGGCACTCTTTTTACAATGGGCTAAATGGTGAGGTCACGAGGACCTCAAGGGTTCAGAGGTTGAGGGAAAGGCACATACTAGACATCTATTAGGAGAGGGAGAAAGAGATGTAAGCCTCCCGTCAAGGCCATCAAGTGTGTTCTTTAACATGCACAGGATATGGTCTCTCACACACACAGAGCCGCGACTTTATAAAATCCGACAGACGATGGTGTCCAAGCCCATTGGTGTTCCCTTTCTAAATGAGGGCAGGGTGGTCTAGCAGAGACAACTCTCAACGCTGGCATATGGGGGTTGGGTTGGGTTGTTGGGTTGTTTTACCTCTGAGCGGCACTTTTTTGCACACTATGGGCTAAATGGCCAGGTCACATGGACCCCGAAGGCTTAGAGAAGGTTGGGGGAGGGGACCCACTGGAACAGCTGTTGGGAGACAGATGGTAGCCTCCCGTCAAGGCCATCCAGCGTGTTCTTTAACGTGCACAGGGTATGGCTCTCCCGCACACGGGGCCACGGCTTAACGTCCCATCCGACGGACGGAGGCCTTTCCAAGCCCATCGGTGTCCCCTACTGACCGTGGGGAGGGCGGGGAATTTTGCGGAGATAAATCTCAACGCTGACCCAGCTGGGACTCGAACCTGGGAACTACAGATTACGAGCCTGGCGCGCTACCGACTGAGCCACCCCCGCCCCCGGCATATGGGGGACCAAAGCCTAACAACTGCACATTGCGAACGTGGCCAAGCTGGCGCCTTTTACCAACTGAGCCAACACCTTCTCTTTACTAACATACTCTTCCTGCTTAGATAGAAGATCAAGATTGAAACAGCTGGGGCAATTTACGGGAGTACATATTAAGACATGTTCCCTCAACATAAAGGGGCAGGGGTTGGCTCAGTCGGTAGCGTGCCAGGCTGCAATTCTGAAGGTCACAAGTTGGAGTCCAACCTGAGCCACCATTGCAATTTATCTCCGCTAACCCCCCCCCCCCCACACACACACACACACACATACACACACCCAGCCCTCGGTCAGCATGCGACACCGATGGGCCTTGGAAAACAGTCATCCATCAGATGGGCCTCATGTGCAGGAGAGACATAATCTGTGAACGTTACAGAATGTGCTGGATGGCGTTGATGGGGAAACAACCATCTGTTTCCTAATAACTTTCCAAAAAATTTCCAGTGCGTCCCCTTCCCCGAACTTTCTCAGAGTCTTTGTGACCTGGCCATTTAGCCCAATGTGTGCAAAAAGTGCTGCTTAGAAGTAAAACAACCCAAACCTCAACATAAACATTTTAAACATAAGTTTTTCGCATAAATTACAAGTTTTTCCTGAATAATATGAGAATTTACTGTAATTCTCCAAGTATTTTCAATAAAAATAATCAATAATTTCCCAAATCATTATCAAAGGCCTAGCTTTCACACAAGATATTTTTAATTCAATATGGATTACATTGGGGGATACCCCAGATACGGAGGGTGTTCGAAAGGTTCGAAAGTGTTTTTGACACGTGTCTGCAGACTTGCACTCGGTCCTCCGCAGTTAAAGAACTACGACTTGTTTGAAAACTTGTCATTACTTAAAAACGAAAGCCACATCATCATTTCCCTCGTCGCTGGTGACGCGTCAAGTTTGGTCTGCGAAATCTGTGCGTTGCAATGGAGCCTACTAAAGAAGGAGATAGTTTTGCGTTTTCACAAGGATGCAGCTTGGGACTAAGCGAAAAAATTTATGCCGATTTATCACAAGAATATAGGAATCACGCCTGTTCATATGGCACTGTTACGGGATGGATGCGCAAATTCAGAGAAGGACGGCAAAACTTTGAAGACCTCTCTCGTGCAAGAAGACCGAAAGAGATCATGAAGGTAATAAGGTTAGATGTCGGTGTATCGATTGGAAGTATGGAAACGGTTATTCATCAACCATTAAATTTCGGAAAGATCTGTGCCGAATGGATCAAGTATTACCTTCAACATGTCACAAAGTGACAGAACAGCAAAAAAGGACTTGAGTCAACTCGTACAAGGAGATGATGCCAATGCTTGAATCTAGTGGCCCCAAACTGTTAAAAGACATTGCCAAAGGTGATGAGATATGGTTTGATTACTATACAACTCCCAGAAAGATGGCCGCCGTCCGTCGGATGGGACGTTAAGCCATGGCCCCGTGTGCGGGAGAGCCATACCCTGTGCACGTTAAAGAACACGCTGGATGGCCTTGACGGGAGGCTACGATCTGTCTCCCAACAGCTGTTCCAGTGGGTCCCCTCCCCCAACCTTCTCTGAGCCTTCGGGGTCCATGTGACCTGGCCATTTAGCCCATGGTGTGCAAAAAAGTGCCGTTCAGAGGTAAAACAACCCAACCCAGAAAGATCGACAACTATGTTTGGGTTGCGGAAGATGAACCGCATTCGAAATCCTCCAATAAGACTTTTGCTCAAGGAAGAGGATGTTCACAATTTTTTTCAATTTCCAAGGATTGGTATCCGTGAACACCTTACCTGAAAAAACGACTACAAATGGCCAATACTACACCAATATTGTTTTACGCAAAATGGCTAAGGAGATGAATGAGCAGCGTCAAATAACAGGAATGTCAAGGGTTCTCCTTCATGAAAATGTCAGTGCTCACAAAACCCGGCAAGTTACGGCCTATCTGGAGCATGAAAATATCAAACAGCTACCCCATCTTGCATATTCACCAGATCTTGCACCACACGATTTTTGGTTGTTTCCAAAAATTAAAAAGGAATTTGCAGGGAAGTCTTTTTCAAAGGTGCAAGATCTTATAAAATTCATTCATTTAGAGTTGCATAGTATTCCCCAACAGGAGTACCACCAAGCTTTCCAGAATTGGCATAGACGTCTGCAACTTTGCACCGATGCTGGAGGGGAAAACTTTGAAGGATACTAAAAGTTTCATTGAGGTAAGTGCAATGGTTTTTGTTCTGTAGATGCATGTCAAGAACTTTTCGAACTCCCCTTGTATAAAGTTTGGAAACCGGTGCTCAAATATTTAGGAAATTTTGAATCGAAAAATGTTTAAATACGTGAAAACTTTCGTTTATGTTCAGATATGAATTATAGCATCAGGAAAAGAACTTTAAACATATAATTAAATCACCATTAACACTTATTTTTCCTAAGTTCTATAAAAAAGGATCATAAGTGTCCGTGTACTTATTTCAATGTAGGATGCCGTTGCTTGTTCTTTTCCTGCTGTACGTGCTATTATCTTGCCGTCCAGGGCAAAATAGTGGCAATAAATAGCAAAATGCAGGGCAAAATAGTTAAGATTTCCTTGGCTTCTACAGTAGATTTGATACACACAAACACACAAATAAAATCCGCTAATTAAAACTTGTAAAAGGTAAAAATAGTTTAAAAAATATATGCGCGACGTTTCGACGTGGTCTCCTGTGTTCGTCATCCTCGGGCGTAGACGCTTTGTGTAACGCATCTACACCGCTTTGTGTAACGCATCTACGCCCGAGGAGGACGAGTACAGGAGACTTATGAGGACGTGAGACCCAGCCCTCGGTCAGCATGGGACATTGTATCATAAGTCTCCTGTACTCGTCATCCTCGGACATGCTGACCGAGGATGACGAGTACAGGAGACTTATGAGACAATTCCGGATTTTGTAAAATTAATATTGTTAATTAACAAAAATTGGACACCAATGGGCTTGGAAAGACCATTATCTGTCGGATTTTGTAAAATCGCGGCTCTGTGTGTGAGAGACCATATCCTGTGCATGTTAAAGAACACGCTTGATGGCCTTGACGGGGAGGCTTACACCTCTTTCTCCCTCTCCTAATAGATGTCTAGTATGCGCCTTTCCCTCAACCTCTGAACCCTTGAGGTCCTCGTGACCTCACCATTTAGCCCATAATATGGTGAGGATCCCTCCTAATAGATGTCTAGGAAATTTTTTGGAAAGTTATTAGAGATATACCCACGTCATAGGAGATTTTCGTCACGCATGTATTTTTAACTATTTTACCTTTTACTAGTTTTAATTAGCGGATTTTATTTGTGTGTGTGTGTGTGTATCAAATCTACTGTGGAAGCCAAGGAAATCTTAACGATTTCGCCCTGCATTAAAATTCAACATAGGGACCTGTGCACAATACTCACCCGACTGGACGGCAAGATACAGAAGGAAAAGAACAAGCAACGGCATCCTACATTGAAATAAGTACACGGACACTTATGATCCCTTTTTATAGAACTTAGGAAAAATAACAGTGTTAATAGTGATTTAATTATATGTTTAAAGCAGAACAACACTGTGAAACTTTTATATTTTATATCTGGAAGAACACTTAATTAAAATAGTAGCTATTTTGAAGTTTCGGATCAAAGGGCTCGGAACCAATTTTAATATATCATTAGGAGTGATTCAGTGTTTAGCTTTGGAAAAGGGAGCTGGTTTCATTCCCAAATATAGTACGGAGGTTACGTTTTTTTTCTTTCTTTTGATGACTTTTAGCTGATATCTTAAGATCTTCTGAATAGCGCATTTTATTGACATGATCCTGTCAGAGGTTTATGGCAAACTGTTGCTTGAGGTGTAATTTATTTTATAATATGAGGAATTATTCGATTGACATTGTGTCGCTTAACGTCGTATTTTTCAAAAACGAATTAAACGACGTTAAGCTGGGATTTATTACATTGCTATAAGCAAATATCTATAAATTGGGATCTACCGCATTGCTTTAAGGAAATACACTGCACATATTAAAGAATTTCTATGTTTTGTAAACGAGAGTCTAACATTCGAAGCTCAACTTCTAAAATATCACTTGAAAAATGCACCCGAAAAATAAAGATCATAATCATATTTATTTAAATCGCGATTTTCAAAAATATTCTTTCAGTATTTAAAGAGTTATGGAAGCAGGAATATTTCACAACAGCAGTACAATCGAGCAGGCAGAAAGAAAAAGAGGGCGCAAGAGACTGGATTTCCGTTCCAGTATAACATTTTCCCGTCAGTTTTTAAAAGTCTTTAAAAATGCGTGAAATATTCACAAGATTAATAACTTTTTGCCTTCATTACCCTTACTGGCTTTCTCAAAGGGGAGGGCCCTGCACAACAGCAATGCGTCATAAGAATTTAGTTCAGAAGTTAATTAATAAGTATTGTTTAAACCACTGAATACAATAAATATACATTTAAAAGTTTGACTATTGATTATTTTAATATTTGAAAATTATGAATGAGCTTTATAAAACAAGATAATTACTGTTGCATATTCCTGCTAACACTTGAAATACTGAAAGAATATTGTTGAAAATCCAGATTTAGACAGATATGTTTATGATATTTATATCTTCAGACACTTTTACCCATTAAATGCATGTTTTATAAGTTATAGAGCTTCGGAAGCTTACGACATAAACAGACATTCTCTAATATTTCGATAGGGCAGTGTATAAACTGAGATCTACTCCATTAATATAAGGAAAATATAAAAAATTGTACATTTTCTTACCTAGTGACATGGTCCTCGAGTCGGATGATAAGTTTTGTTGCTGAAGGTGCAAACTGTATTTCTTCGATAGGCAATTCGCCAACAGCTGCCTTAAAAAATAAACATAGCTTCAGTTTTGGTTATGAAGTGCAAAAATATTGTTTAAGCATCCAAAATGAACAAATATAAAAGATGAAAATAATGGAAAGAAATCTGTTTCTAATCATCGAAACTTGAAACATGGGCACAGTTTTATGTTTCGGATTTTGTAAATCGATTTAAGTAACTTGTTTTATCTCACTCAAAACAATATTGTAGCAAAAAATAAGAGGAATAAGCAGCACTTTCTTCAAACAACTCAATCGTGGAAGAGAATTCATAATCAATTGTTTCAAATTTTACTTTATAAGAAATATTATTTGAACATCTTTTTTTACTGCAGAAAACATCCTGTTTGTATTTTGTTCCAAGAGTGATGTTTGTGAAGAAAGTTCTGCTTAGTTCATAATTTTTTGTCTCAGATTTGGTTGTTTGGGGTTTTGTGGCTCTTTGGCAATATAAAAACAACAAAATGTATAAACTTTAGAAAAACAAAGGTAAAATATAGAAGCAATAACGGGTGTAAAGGACCCATAAAATGAAAAGAAACAAATCTTAATTTCAAAAAGGTAAAAACATTAAATCTGACCAAAATATCAAGTAAAATGTAAATGGGCAAAAACTGGGGTTAAAAATAGTCATCTGATAAAAGCTGTCCGACTGTAAGGGAGCTCAGATTTAAAATTATGGACGTTAAAATATAAATGACATTCCAGATTAAAAGCAGGGCATCCGATTAAAATGCATTTTTTGGATGTGTGTCACAAAATTTGCATAGGTTCGTCATCTTCCCTTAGAAGAAATGAACGTTTAATAACGAATGACCGTTAGAAACCAACCCAAACTGAGCAAATATAATTCCCTCTTGCGATTCCTATGGAAACATGGCTGCCACGATTTGATAATAGGCTTGACCTCGAAAAGTTTGTTTGCTATCTGTTCGAACCAAGATCTCTACCACTGTGACTGGAGCTCAGTGGAAAAACTCTGCCAGAAGTCCAAGTATGGAACCGGTAGTAGAGAGTCAGACAGGGGCCTGGTCAACTTTGGAGTGGCATCTGCTAAGTCATTGCCCCTGATGATGACATGACAGGGCACCCAACAGAAGAGAATGGTGGTAGTTACTGCCAGATGATGGAGCTGCTAGCAGATCTTGGAAAGAACAGAGGCCAATGCCTCACTAAGATCGAAGCCTGTAGTGAGCTAGACAAGTTGGTATAAAGAACACGTAGTCGTGGGGCGAGCTGCATCTATATGGTGTTGTCTTGCCCTCGACGTAGGTAGTGGAGATTATGGCATTATCCCTATAGATGTAGTGCAGTCCATGTATTGTGGAGCATCTGGGTTTTGCCTTCATTACTAATGTCAATGATGCAAAGTGCCACATGGTCCAAGGCAAAATTGCTAGCGTGCAACTCTCCAGTGAAAATGGACTATTGCTGTGGGATATGGTCTGCAATGATAGTATTGTAGCACTCCATGGCTGACACAATCGACATCCCAGACTTCATGCCATCTGTGAGACAGGCGAGAATGCGGGTGCTCAGAACAGTGGCTGACAGAGTTGCTGGTATACAGTCGACAGGACAGCCTTCATTGTCCTGCAAAGTGAAAAGTCATAGGAAGGGGAAATAGTGAGCCATGGTGGAAGAGGCTCAGCTGTCAATTGGCCAATGCTATCAGGACTGATGTTAATGGGTTGGGTCTGAGCGGCACTTTTTTGCACACCATGGGCTAAATGGCCAGGTCACATGGACCCCGAAGGCTCAGCGAAGGTTGGGGGAGGGGACCCACTGGAACAGCTGTTGGGAGACAGATGGTAGCCTCCCGTCAAGGCCATCCAGCGTGTTCTTTAACGTGCGCAGGGTATGGCTCTCCCGTACACGGGGCCATGGCTTAACGTCCCATCCGACGGACGGCGGCCTTTCCAAGCCATCGGTGTCTCCTACTGACCGTCGGCAGGGCGTGTAATTGAAAGTTGAAGATGAAAGCGCACAAGTGTGGACATGATAGCAAATCAGAACCGGATATACACCTCATGCGCTCCTAGGCACACGAGGTAGTAGTGCGCCGTCATGATTAGTGTTTTTTATTTACGCAGCCAAGAAAAACAAGGAGATAATGTAATCGAAACGGATGCAGGAGTTGAAATGATGAGTAATAAGATTTTGTTATCAAATACTGTAAAAATTAATATAAAATTATACATAGCGTAAAATTTATAATCAATATGCATTAACATTTAAAAATAAAATTGTTCATTTTTATAATTAAACATTTTCTTCCTCACTTATTTCTTTTTTTGGCTCTGAGAATAAAAAAAAATTATAACAAATTATCAAAAGCATTTAAACAACATGGAAAAGTCCTAATGCACTCATTGGGTTGTTTTACCTCTGAGCGGCACTTTTTTGCACACCATGGGCTAAATGGCCAGGTCACATGGACCCCGAAGGCTCAGAGAAGGTTGGGGGAGGGGACCCACTGGAACAGCTGTTGGGAGACAGATGGTAGCCCCCCGTCAAGGCCATCCAGCGTGTTCTTTAACGTGCACAGGGTATGTCTCTCCCGCACATGGGGCCACGGCTTAACGTCCCATCCGACGGACGGCGGCCTTTCCAAGCCCATCGGTGTCCCCTACTGACCGTGGGTGGGCAGGGCGGGGAATTTTGCGGAGATAAATCTCAACGCTGACCCAGCTGGGACTCAAACCTGGGAACTACAGATTACGAGCCTGGCGCGCTACCGACTGAGCCACCCCCGCCCCACGTCCTTGATGTTAATCGTTATTCAAATATTACGTCAATATGTTATTTCTATGATGATCGATGAATGCAAAACCTAGATTAGCGGGTGGTGGCATCCAGCTGTTATCAAACGCCTCGTGGAACTTATCAGCTGTTGCTTTCTGTTTACAGATTTATCAGCCTCTTAAAACCAACCTGAAGATGAATGCTCTGTCGTAAAAAAAATATAGGTCATATCGGCATCACCAAAATGAAAAGTTAACTACTTCGTGAAAATCACTGGTAGGAATGATCTAATTATGGGAAAGTGGTGGATCTCATAGTTCAGAGGTCAGAAACCTTTATTGGGTCAAGAGACAAAAGAGCAAAAAAATAGGCAAACCGAAATTTTTGAAAGCTGCAAATTATAAACTTTATTAGGTCAAGAACCATAACAGCAAATTAAACAGCCGTATTTTTATTAATTCTGCTTTAAATAAGAAAATAAAACCATAACGTATAATTTTGAAATAGGTATATTCAATTGTATACAATAAATCTATAGAAAAGAATTAGTTAACAAATCTGCCATTCATCAGAGCTACTTTTGAGTTTGTGCCTTCTTGGCCAACGAATTTAAATAAAAATAAATAAATATCCCCTCAAGCAGCTGCTTGCCGCAGAGGTCTGACAGGAGACTATCAGTTTATACGCCATAGTAGAAGGTCAGAGAGGTAGCAGGACCTCAGCAGAAAAACGACACATACATCCAGGCCTTACCTGGGCTCGAACCCAGGTCCCTTAGATTATAAACAAGGGTGCTAAACACACATTTCAATTGCATCAGTGCATTCAAACTATTGTTTGCCAGTCTACTCTGGTACAGTCGGTCAAAAAAGTATCCGAACACCACGGTTGATTACAGACTTCAGAAAAAATATCTGGCAACGATTTTTTTAGAAATTAGTGATCTGGCAACGATTTTTTTAGAAATTAGTGATCTGGCAACCTTCGTGTCACGTGACACGAAGGTTGCCAGATCACTAATTTCTAAAAAAAATGTTGCCAGGTATTTTTTCTAAAGTCTAATCAACCATGGTGTTCGGATACTTTTTTGAGCGACTGTAGGTGGTCACATTATTTTGATACTAGATCGTGTGGGCTCACTCGCGGAAATATTGAGCGTGTGCAGTTACCGTTCACAGCAAACTGGAGCGTGTGCAGTTACCGTTCACAGCAAACTGGAGCGTGTGCAGTAACTGCACACGCTCCAGTTTGCTGTGAACGGTAACTGGAGCATGTACAGTTGCTGTACACGCTCCAGATATTTTTCCTGAATTCTGTAATCACGTGACACGAGGTTGCCAGATCACTAATTTCTAAAAAAATCGTTGCCAGATATTTTTTCTGAAGTTTGTAACCAACCATGGTGTTCGGATACTTTTTTGAACGATGTAGGTGGTCATATTATTTTGATACTAGATCGTGTGGGCTCACTCACGGAAATATTGAGCGTGTGCAGTTACCATTCACAGCAAACTGGAGCGTGTGCAGTTACTGCACACGCTCCAGTTTGCTGTGAACGGTAACTGGAGCGTGTACAGTTGCTGTACACGCTCCAGATATTTTTCCTGAATTCTGTAATCACGTGACACGAAGGTTGCCAGATCACTAATTTCTAAAAAAAATCGTTGCCAGATATTTTTTCTGAAATCTATAATCAACCATGGTGTTCGGATACTTTTTTGAGCGACTGTACTTGATTTTAATAAAAATCTTTAAAGAAAAAATTGTTTCACAGTTGAATGTTGAACTAATAAAGGGTCAGGCCGAAAGTCTGTATCAACAGCTGTGTTTAGAATACTATAGTAGCATGTGGCTCCGGATCCTCCTGTTCCCTACCCCCGTCATAACTGAATGACAAAACACCTGGTAGCTTTTCAGTGAATGCAATGCTCCGATCCCTGATCTATAATTAGGGTTACCTGATAAAGAGTCCCGATCTTTGGAGGCCATCAAAAAGCACCTTAATCGGTTCTTCAACAAAAAAAATCAATCAAGTTTTACACCGAAGGAATAATGAAGCTGCACGACAGATGGAAAAAGATAATCGAACAAAATGGTGGATACATTATTCATTAAAGGTATTTTTTACTATTTAACATTTGAGTTTGAATTTTTGCCTAAAATCCGAACGAGCGCTTGGTTCAACCCAATATATCGAATCGAACACACTAAAAAATCTCATGCCTAATAAAGGAAGATTTTGCAATTTCCAAAAATACGAGAAAACACTGTTTGAAATGATGGAAATATTCTGATATTTCTTCTTAATAATAGGCTTTACGTAAACTTTAGAAAATTATTAACATTTTAATTATATGGCTATTTCTTACCTCTCTCATCTCTTTCGCTACCTCTGAATCCTAAATAGAGAAAAGATATAATTATTGTTATATTATTAAAAGATATAATTATTGTTATATTGTACACAATGCTATTTTACAGAGCAATGATTCGTCACTCCAGGTCAATGACGTTTCAACTTAAATTTTTTTTTTATTTCTGATGGTTTGTCGAATTTGACATTTGACTTAAAAAAACTTGAAAATTCCTAATATCTGTTTCAAACTTTACTGGTAGTCATTGCGTAATACGTATATTGAAATGGAATTATTGACATATCCTTCTGTTATTAAATATACAATTAAGAATCTAAAAACTACCAAAAATTGATTATTAATATTAATCACATTCATGATGTTAATGAAATGTGACAAAGGACTGAATATCAAAAAATAGTCGGCAAGTACAATTTTAATTCTCGGTTAAATTTTGTCCCAGAGATGATTTCACTTCTGAGATGTACCTCTAAGAAATTATATAATAAAGTCTAGGAGCAGTGATATTGTGATATTCTAGTTTGTTTTTTTTTTTCAAAATATATGAAGATACTTGATATACAACTATTTAAAGGAATATCTCGGATTTTTTTCTGTAACTTTTAATGAAAGTAACGGATCATAAACAATCAGCTTCGTTTTCCTTATTCGAAATTCCTCTCCTTGCTGCCAGTGACGTCATTATCTCAAAGCCCTCGCTCAAAGCCTTTCTTTAGTTGTCTATGGAATGAAATTTCCTCGAGATGATTAACTGGACGAGTGTTCAAAGGCATTTAGTATAGGCATAAAATTAAGATAACCGTTTGAATGAAAATGCACACATTTGTATTTTACGCAACAAAGTGTAATAATTTTGGCTTTTACGTAAAATATCATCAGTAGGTTCTAAAAATTTAAATTATTAAGAACTACAGCAAACCTTAAAACAGAAGTATTAATTTGAAATCCAATTAAATATTAATAATTGAAAGCTAATGGACTTATACAAAATGGCGTCTGATAGATTTCTTGCAGAGGCGGGGGGGGGGGGGGGGTCCTGAATCCCACTGTCTAGGAGCCGCATAAAAATGTCCCTGCATGATGATGTAATTCTCATTTTTTTTGTTCCATTTGCACCTAAAATAATGAACCACCACATCTTAAATTTTGCTTACCATCTGTTTGAAAACAATGTTGTTTTTTAAGCAAAGAGCAATATCCTAGACATGTAATTGTTTATTCATAACATCATTAGAACTAAATGCATTTGAATATTGAGCAATTCCATGAGGAACACAAATTTTAGTGTTATGAAGAATATTCACTCAACTGCATGCATTGTAGGGTCGCTCAAAAAAGTATCCGAACACTACGGTTGATTATAGAATTCAGAAAAAATATCTGGCAACGATTTTTTTAGAAATTAATGATCTGGCAACCTTCGTGTCAGAAGGTTGCCAGATCACTAATTTCTAAAAAATTCGTTGCAAGGTTGCCAGATCATTAATTTCTAAAAAAAATCGTTGCCAGATATTTTTTCCGAATTCTGTAATCAACCGTAGTGTTCGGATACTTTTTTGAGCGACTGTACTAAAGTTTAAAATAGACCCAAGAAAAGTATTATTATTAAAATAATTTTACAAATGTTTTATTTCATATAATATTAATTTCTATTTAGTTTATGTAATTATTACAAAACATATCTTCATTTATTCAATAGAAACTAAAAACAACAACAAAATAAAAGTCTAGTATAATTAAATCAAGGCTACCATGAATGTGGGGATTATGGGAATTTGTTAAGAATAAAGTTTACTTTCCACCTTTACCTGTAAGTGTTGATAATCTATGGAGGGATAATTATGGCGTAATTGCAGTAATCACGACGGACATTCTACGTCGTAATGTCGCTCAAAAAATATCCGCACACTATGGTTGATTACAGAATTCAGAAAAAATATCTAGCAACGATTTTTTTTTTAGAAATTAGTGATCTGGCAACCTTCATGTCACGTGACACGAAGGTTACCAGATCACTAATTTAAAAAAAAAATCGTTGCTAGATATTTTTTCTGAATTCTGTAATCAACCATAGTGTGCGGATATTTTTTTGAGCGACTGCACCTTGGAAGAAATTCATTATAGGAGGGATATTTGTCGTGTTTTATCTGGATATCACGTAGAATTGTCATTCTGAATACATCTGACAGAACTAGATGTGTTTGGGTACATTTCTATGTATTCGTTTTGTATCTCTCGTTAATTAATAAATATCTATACAATCTCAAATTTGTATCTTTCATTAATTAATAAATATCTATACAATCTCAAATTTCTAACTCTCATTAATTAATAAATATCTATACAATCTCAAATTTGTATCTCTCGTTAATTAATAAAAATCTATACAATATCAAATTTGTATCTCTCATTAATAAATAAATATCTATACAATCTCAAATTTGTATCTCTCGTTAATTAATAAATATCTATACAATCTCAAATTTGTAAACCTACTTTTGAAACACCCTGTATAAAATACATATTTTGTACGAAATTTTTTTTAAAAAGAATTAAAACTAAGTAAAATATTATATATCAGAACGGCATTGCAGGTCCATTTCAACTCGATCATCTCACTCACGTATCTCTTCAATAAATTTTTTTTCTACATCCAAGCTTGCTGATAAGAATAAAGTTTAGTTTTCTGTGGTTACTGCTTTCCAAACGATACGTTGCTATCAATATCAAAAGGGACGATATGAGATGCATCATTATGAACGATACAAAATGATCTGTGACGAATACCAGTAGCTTCAATAAGAAGCTCGTTTAGCTAATTTTCGAGTATCAGTTTTAACTCAAAAACGAACTCAAACATTGAAAGGCTTTATAAAGCCAACAAACTTTTCAAAGTTTAATACAAATAGTAAAATTAATATCATTTACACTATTCTAACATTTAAATATAATTTTTGAACAAACTTTAATTATTACTACATAATAAGTTTCAGTTAACTCAGAATATTTCTTAAACATTAACAACAAAAAAGTCTCACACTCAAATATGTACAGTCGCTCAAAAAAGTATCCGAACACTACGGTTGATTACAAAATTCAGAAAAAATATCTGGCAACGATTTTTTTTAGAAATTAGTGGTCTGGTAACCTTCGTGTCACGTGACACGAAGGTTACCAGACCACTAATTTCTAAAGAAATTTCTTTAGAAATTAGTGATCTGGCAACCTTCGTGTCACGTGTCACGTGACACGAAGGTTGCCAGATCACTAATTTCTAAAAAAATCGTTGCCAGATATTTTTTCTGAATTTTGTAATCAACCGTAGTGTTCGGATACTTTTTTGAGCGACTGTACAACCTGCTCGCTATACCGCGCATAGTACAAATTGTTTTGAACATCATTACCTACATAAATAGCAATTTATGCATACCATAGGTTGAGCAGCACCTGCAGGTAAGTCTATGCATATTTTATCATCAGGTAATCTTGACGCATACAACGTTCCACTGCGGGTTTCAAATTCTAATTGGTCTGATGGATTATCTAAAAACAAAAAATCAGTTCAATGGACGAAGAACAAATTACATTTCTAAACATGACATGATAATAAACGTTTGCAAAAAGTATACAATATAGAATGCTACACCTGAACACATAGTGAGCCTAGGTCAGAGACTTATGGGGAGGGGGGGAGGCATGGTGACCCCTTTGAGAATGCTAGTAACCGAAAAGGAGGTGAGAAAAACAAATGTATTATTCGTTATATTTCAAGAAATTTGTTAAAGAAAATTAAAAGGAAAAAATTTAGATTAGAAAGGAATTCCGGTTCATTCTGAATTGATCTTTCCCCCTCCCCATTCTTTTCACTCGTATCATTGACCACCTCCCCATTCTTTTCACTCGTATCATTGACCACCTCCCCCATATTTGTTTTTTAGATCCGGGCCTGGCCTGGTGAAAGAGTGATATCTAGGACTTCTTGCTATCCCTCACATATTCTAGAAATATAAGTAGTACAGTAACATAATTTTATCAGTGAGTCTGAACATTCTACGTATTCTAGTTTGTTGGTTGAAACCAATTAACCGCTTCCACAGGAATGAATCCCTCCCTATCTCTTTGATCCACAGGAATGAATCCCTCCCTATCTCTTTGATCCACAGGAATGAATCCCTCCCTATCTCTTTGATCCACAGGAATGAATCCCTCCCTATCTCTTTGATCCACAGGAATGAATCCCTCCCTATCTCTTTGATCCACAGGAATGAATCCCTCCCTATCTCTTTGATCTACAGGAATAAATCCCTCCCTATCTCTTTGATCCACAGGAATGAATCCCTCCCTATCTCTTTGATCCACAGGAATGAATCCCTCCCTATCTCTTTGATCAACAGGAATGAATCCCTCCCTATCTCTTTGATCCACAGGAATGAATCCTTCCCTATCTCTTTGATCTACAGGAATGAATCCCTCCCTATCTCTTTGATCCACAGGAATGAATCCCTCCCTATCTCTTTGATCAACAGGAATGAATCCCTCCCTATCTCTTTGATCAACAGGAATGAATCCTTCCCTATCTCTTTGATCTACAGGAATGAATCCCTCCCTATCTCTTTGATCTACAGGAATGAATCCCTCCCTATCTCTTTGATCCACAGGAATGAATCCCTCCCTATCTCTTTGATCCACAGGAATGAATCCCTCCCTATCTCTTTGATCCACAGGAATGAATCCCTCCCTATCTCTTTGATCAACAGGAATGAATCCCTCCCTATCTCTTTGATCCACAGGAATGAATCCCTCCCTATCTCTTTGATCCACAGGAATGAATCCCTCCCTATCTCTTTGATCCACAGGAATGAATCCCTCCCTATCTCTTTGATCCACAGGAATGAATCCCTCCCTATCTCTTTGATCCACAGGAATGAATCCCTCCCTATCTCTTTGATCCACAGGAATGAATCCCTCCCTATCTCTTTGATCCACAGGAATGAATCCCTCCCTATCTCTTTGATCAACAGGAATGAATCCCTCCCTATCTCTTTGATCCACAGGAATGAATCCCTCCCTATCTCTTTGATCCACAGGAATGAATCCCTCCCTATCTCTTTGATCCACAGGAATGAATCCCTCCCTATCTCTTTGATCCACAGGAATGAATCCCTCCCTATCTCTTTGATCCACAGGAATGAATCCCTCCCTATCTCTTTGATCCACAGGAATGAATCCCTCCCTATCTCTTTGATCCACAGGAATGAATCCCTCCCTATCTCTTTGATCCACAGGAATGAATCCCTCCCTATCTCTTTGATCCACAGGAATGAATCCCTCCCTATCTCTTTGATCCACAGGAATGAATCCCTCCCTATATCTTTGATCCACAGGAATGAATCCCTCCCTATCTCTTTGATCCACAGGAATGAATCCCTCCCTATCTCTTTGATCCACAGGAATGAATCCCTCCCTATCTCTTTGATCCACAGGAATGAATCCCTCCCTATCTCTTTGATCCACAGGAATGAATCCCTCCCTATCTCTTTGATCCACAGGAATGAATCCCTCCCTATCTCTTTGATCCACAGGAATGAATCCCTCCTTATATCTTTGATCCACAACCATGCACACCAGCCACAAGGACGATAAAAAGAAATAAGGAACGTATATGGTAGGAATATTTTTCAAGACAATATTTTAAAAGAAAACCATTAAAACGAAGAGAGAAATTTTGGTCAATCCAGTCCATTTCCTCCCACCCACCCTCAAATTGGATTCTCTTATATCCTTTCCTGGATCTCTCCGTAGCATTCCAAACTCGTAATCTGATGTTTCCAGCTTCGAGTCACAATATTGAAACACCCTGTATATTATGTTGCGCCATGAGTTGAGAATTCCATTCTACCCTTGGCGAGTAAGAGGACAACGGTGGGCTTGAAAAGGCCACCGTCCATCGTATGGGAGGTTAAGCCGTGGCCCAATATCCCCATATTTTAAAGAACACGTTGCATGGCCTTGACGGAAGGCTGCCATCTGTCTCCTAACAGCTGTCCACAATGTGTCCAGTCTCCCCAACCTCCTCTGAGCCCTTGTGGCATGCTCAATTTAGCTCTACATGTGCAAGAAAAAAAGTACGCTCAAAGAAAGTAGAAAACAACCCACTTTTACAATAAAAACGTAACTTCGCAGTGTAATCTAAAATTACTATTTATGGATAATGACATACACCAAAAAGCCAAAACATTATGCAAATCGAAGCAACTGCAGGTAAACGACGGCGCGTATGAAGTTCATGAAACGGTATGAATAACACCCGATATTGAGCTCAGTTAATCAGTGTTATTCTTGTTCTTCAGATGGGAAAGGCAGCGGACTTCAATGAGTTTGACAAAGGTCAAATTGTAATGGCCAGATGACTGGTCATTACAATTTGACCTTTCCGAGACAGCAAGGCTTGTGGGGTGCTAGTGGTCAACCCCACTTACTACACTCAAAAAGTGATCCGAGGAGGGAAAAACCATGAATCGCCAGCAAGGTGTGGGCCAACCACGGTTCATTGATGCTAGAGGTGAGAAAAGACTAGCTTGTATGGTACAAGCCAACAGAAGGGATACTGTGGCGCAACTCACCCGTAATTTGAGTTGGATTGTTTTACCTCTGAGCGGCACTTTTTTTTTGCACACCATGGGCTAAATGGCCAGGTCAGAAGTAACCCGAAGGCTCAGAGAAGGTTGGTGGAGGGGACCCACTGGAACAACTGTTGGGAGACAGATGGTAGCCTCCCGTCAAGGCCATCCAGAGCGTTCTTTAACGTGCACAAGGTATGGCTCTCCCATACACAAGGCCATGGCTTAACGTCCCATCCGACGGACGACGGTCTTTCCAAGCCCATCGGTGTCCACTACTGACTGTGAGCAGGGCGGGGAATTTTGTGGACATAAATCTCAATGCTGACCCGTAATTTAAATGCTGATGACAGGAGTAATGTATCACAACACACAGTACATTAAAATCTGCAGAAAATGGGGCTGCTTAGCTGCAGGCTGCTCCGAGTGCCCATGCTAACCTTGGTTCACCATCTAAAGCACCTACAATGGACATGTGAGCATCAAAACTGGATCTTGAGTGATTGGAAGGTCACTGGTCTGATGAATCTCGTTTCCTGTTGCACATTTGGGCAGCCGGGTTCATATGTATCATTTACCTGGGGAAGTGTTGGCATAGCATGCACTGTGGGACAAAAACAAGCTAGGGGAGGAAGTGTAATGCTTTCGGCAATGTTCTGCTGGGAAACCCTGGGTCCAGTAATTCAGGTGTAGGACACTATGACGTCTACCACCTACCTAAATATCATTTCAGACCAGGTACATCCTTTAATGGCAACGGTACATCCCTCTAGTAGTGACTTCTTTCAGCAAGATAATGCAGCATGCCACACTGCCCAGATTGTTTGAGAATGGTTCACAGAACATGAGGAAGACTTCCAGGTATTGCCCTGGCCTCCAAATTCCCCAGACATCAATCCAATCGAGCATCTGTGGTTTGTGTTGGAACAGCATATATGATCTGCAGTGGCTCAACCACGTAACTTACAAGAGTTAAAGGATCTGCTAGTAACATGTTAGTACAAGATACCAAAAGACACCTTTAGAAATCTTGTATCACCCATGACTCGCCAGGTAAGAGTTATTTTGGCAGCACATGGAGGACCAACATCATATTAAGCAGGTGGTCATAATGTTTTGGCTCTTCGGTTTATTTAAGTCGAAAAAGCACCCGCAAATGTCAGTAAAAAGATTTCTTTGTATGTACACTGAGTTGTGAATATATTAGGTACATCTACCTAGTAATGTGTTGTCCCTCCTTTGGCCTTCACAATAGCTCAAATTCGTCAGGGCATGGAACTTACAAGATGCTGGATGCATTGTGCAGGATTGTTTACTATGAGGAAACGATTGTGTTATCATTTGCTGCAAATTGGACGGTGACACAGTCTTTCTGTGAACAGCCCTTATCACTTCATCCCAAAGATGCTCTATATGATTTAGATCTGGGGACTGTGTAGGAAAATGAAGCAAGGAAAACTCGTCTGCATGTTCCTGAAACCATTCGGTGATGATACGTGCCTTGTGAGCAGGTGCATTATCTTGTTGAACGTGCCCTTCTGAATGAGGATAAACTGAACTTGGTCAGCAAAGATGTTTAAATACGCTGTGATATTCCTGTGGCTTTCGATTGGTATTAGGGGACCTAATGTGTGCCAGGAAAACATTCCCCACACCATCATACTTCCACCACTGGCAACATTTTCCAGTCCTCAAAGTTCTAATGTGGATGCAGGAGCATCCACACTAGAACTTTGACTATGATCTCAACATGGTCGACGGCTGTTGTAGCCCATTCATGGCAAGGTCCAATACGTGGCGTGTTCAGAGATAACCTTATGAACCCCAATGTTTAATTCTGCTGTGATTTGTCTGTTCGCTTTCATATTTCTCGCAGTCTCCTTTGACCCCTCTGATCCACAGGCAGTTTTCGTCCACAGGATCGCCTATCACAGGTATTTTTTTGGTTTTCACTCCATTCTTGGTAAATCCTTGAAATGGTTGTGTGTGAAAAGCCCAGGAGGACAGCCCTTTTGGAGATGCTAGAACCGGCACGCCTAGCACCAACTATCATGCCACATTCAAAGTCACTCAGGTCGCTCGTTTTGCCCATTCTGACACTCAACACAATACTAGCTGATGCTGGTCTGCCTGATTCATACTGCTGTCACATGACGTATTACGTGTTGGAAGAAACCATTTATGTGACGTGGGGTGGTATACCAAATAAACTTTATCTTAATATATATGTAAAGTGGTAAATGTGTAGAAAAAAATCTATCCTACTGTGATCTCCTTGTACCCAGGGTGGATTGCAATCCTCGCACATATAAATCCATCATCCATGGATACTGCAACCTATTGATCTAAATGTGGGGGCTGGCTCAGTTGGTAGTACGACAGCCTCAGAATCTGCAGTTCCCAGGTTCGAATTGCAACTGTATCAGTGATATAATATTTATCCCTTTTAGGATTAACATATGGGATCAATGTTTGAAGAAAAATAATGATTTTACGTTCTTAGTTCTTGAAATACAATTTAACCCATAACAATGGAGTAGTAAGGCGGCGATGGGCTTTGGCGCGACCCTTCCTCGCTTTAAAACTATTGTGGAGAAAAATTAAGAGAACAAAAAGTTTGCGAAGCTTGTGCTTTTTTGTCAACTTGATGCCAAACGCTTCCAAAACGAAAGAAAACGCCTTGGGAACGGGCTCTGGTTCAACTGAACCATTGGAACCGTGGTGACTATGTCTCTGCTAATAACCAATAGTTAGTTGGTGTAGTTTAATTACACTTCACAAAGGTTAAAAATTTACCTCTATATAAAACAATATTATTAATTGAAATTTTTAAACGAAAAAAAAATATCCGATTTAACAGTAATAAATTGAAATTATACTGATTCCATTTACGAGAACTAAGCAAAAACGCAGGTTAAACCAGCTGCATAGAAACGAATAAGAATAAAAGGTAAAAAGTTACACAAAACCAAGGGCGTAACTACCACAGACAACGAGCCACCATTAGCCTGGGTCTTGAGTCTGAAGCAGCTCTTTTTCAACCCTCTAAAATACATCTCTTGACTATCGTTTAGTTACATTTACATCGTTAAACATATATTTATATAACGTATATTTATACGATATATTTATATAAAAAGTTCATCCAAGTGATACGATATATTTATATAAAAAAGTTTATATAAAATTTTTTTATATAAAAAGTTCATCCAAGTGAAAAGTGGACAAACCCTATATTTGGTTAATGGACTGAGTAATCTTTGTGCTCCTACACAGAAAAAAGGAATGCATAGAAGGAACTCATCAACACCAGAATCAGTGACAAGCATCGGACGTTGTATGGATTCCGGATAAACTTCGCATGGAAGCATCCAAAGTTGAACAATGTGCTGCATGATGAAATTTAAATTCGACTTCAGGGTCCAGTGCTGATTGAGTTTCTGAACTGTGATAACATCATCAATTCGCAAAGATATTGGGAAACTAAGAACGTTTGAAGACAGGCAATAAATGGAAGCTCCAGGACTTTTCAGTAAACGGAAAAGTTGAACTCCATGACGTCCGCTCCCATATTGCCCAAGAAACAATAACAACATTGAACAAGTAATGGTTGTGGATGCCTGGAACACTTCTCTGTAGTCCTGATATTTCCTCTATTAGATTTACCATGAAAAGAAGAAAGTTGGAGTCTGATGAAGAGGTGCAGTACATTGTCACAAATTTCATCATGCAACAGCCAAAGTCGCTCAAGGAAAGAGGGTATCATGTTATTAATTTATCGTTGAGACAAATGTTTTAATAGGCGTGGCGAATTTGAACAACATCAATAAATGATTTACGTATGATTTCCGATTTGTTCACTTTTTATTTGAACGATCCTTATAAATCTATCGTTTCTTATACAAAATAGAGTTTATGAGTTGCACGATCGTGAGGTGGGTGTGTGGATTCTCTTACTAGCCCGTGCCCAAGCATTACAAACCTTGCTATATAAAATTTGTACTAAACATTTCAGGTAAGAAAGTTGGCTGGTTTATGGGTTGTTTTACCCTTGAACTGCACTTTCACATAATGGGCTAAATGGCCAGGTCACAAGGAACCAGAGGACTCGAGAAAGTTGGGAGGAAGGGACCCACGGGACAGCTGTTAGGAGACAGATGGTAGTCTCCCGTCAAGACGCTCTGCACTTTAACACTTGCAGGGTATGGCTCTCCCGCACACGGAGCCAGGGTTTAATGTTCCATCCGACCGATGTCAGCATTTCCAACCCATTGGTGTCGCTTACTAACCGAGGGCATGGCGGGGAGGTTAAATTTCTTCGAAGATGAATCTCAACATTGACACAGGTAGGACTCGAACTTGGGAACTGAAGATTACGAGATGTCACGCTACCAACTGTGTCTACCCCCAGCCCACAAGAGTTGAGGAATTAACACTGTTCCGGTACAGGAATAGACACTGTTCCGCACTGTTCTGGTACCACCCAGCTTGAAGCAGTGGATGCGTTCCTGGCAACTCCGCTTTAAATGAAATCAGTGTTCACCGGGGGGGGGGGGGGGGGGGAGGAATTATATCGTGTTTTTCAGTGAGATAAGTTACAATTAAGCAATTATAATTCATAAATATGTTAAATAATTAAAATATGTTAAATAATTAAAATATGTTAAAAAATATAAATTCTCTGGAGCAAACTAAAAATAAACTTAAAAATATAAATAAGTTGAATGTTTAGATATAAACAGACGGATGATAAAGTAAAAATAATAACTCGTTTTTGAAAACGATCTATTACTATACTTTAAAGGAAAATTAAAACGAGCTGTTATTTTAAAGCAAGATATTATTATGTTCCCAACCGAAAATAACAGCTCATTTTTGAAAACAAGCTATTATTTTCTCTTTAAAGGGAAAAAAAAAAATTTTTGAAGATGTATACCTCTTCTCAAGGCTGTGTTTTGCACATGTTACGCTTTGATTAACAGAGTGTCACACAGGAGATCAACAATCTTATTAAACGATATTAAAAGATTTGCATACTTACTGCAAATTTTAAACAGGACAGCAGATGATGCAAGAGTGGCATGGCCACAAAGATCTATTTCACAAGTTGGAGCAAACCAACGCAACCTGAAACGTTTTGCTGCAAATACAGAAAAAGTAAAAAAAAATTAACACATATGTCTAATGAACTTCAGCTCATGTGGATAACACTTATTTATCTAAATAACCTGACTTATTTATTTAACTTGATTAAGACACAACGTTTTACCATTCTTTCAGAAACTAAACAAAAGATTAAGTTGGTTGGTTGGTTGGTTGTTTTGGGTTTAATGGCGCATTAGCACAAAAGATTAAGACATTAGTAAGCACGAACGGCTTGGAATATCACTGGGCAATTTACAATATACGTATGCGGTGGATACATTAGTTTCCAAGCATTGCTTATCGTATAAATACATTAAGTATCATACTGTTGCCAACATTAATTGGTAGAAATATTACGATGGGGTTCAAAAGGTTCTTGACATGCATCTTCAGAACAAAAACCATTTCACTTGCCTCAACGAAATTTTACTGTCCTTCAAAGTACTCCCCCCAGCATCTATGCAAAATTGCAGACGTCTACGCCAATTCTGGAACGCTTGGTGGATTCCTGTTAAGGGATATAGCAACTCTGAATGGATGCGTTGTGCAAGGTCTTGCACCCATGGAAAAGACTTCCCAGCAAGTTCCTTTAAATTTTTAAAAACAACCTAAAATCGCATGGAACAACTCCTACAAGACCCTCTTAACCTTGCTTATAAAAAAGGGAGGCACGTCCCCAATCACCTGATCATCCATGGAATGGATGATCAGGAATCGTGGGGACGAAGAAACAAAGGTAACGATGGCGATGAAGACGAAGACAACGAAGATGGTGACTTTTTTTTTTATTTGCGACATATAGGACAGAGAAGACTCGTTCTTCTTTTGAGGGGGAGAGATTGCCTACCCCCCTGGACGATTGGATTGGATTGTTTTACCTCTGAGCGGCACTTTTTTGCACACCATGTGCTAAATGGCCAGGCCACAAGGACCCCGAAGGCTCAGAGAAGGTTGGGGGAGGGGACCCACTGGAACAGCTGTTTGGAGACAGATGGTAGCCTCCCGTCAAGGCCATCCAGCGTGTTCTTTAACGTGCACAGGGCAGGACTCTCCCGCACACGGGGCCACGGCTCAACGTCCAATCCGACGGACGGCGACCTTTTCAAGCCCATCGGTGTCCCCTACTGACCATGGGCAGGGCGGGGAAATTTTGCGGAGATAAATCTCAACGCTGACCCAGCTGGGACTCGAACCTGGGAACTACAGATTACGAGCCTGGCGCGCTACCGACTGAGCCCCCCCCCCCCCCCCCCCCGGACGAGACCTCCGCAGAAAGACAAGACAAAAAAGAAACATTGCCTTACCCAGGGCTCGAATTCAGTTCGCTGTGCACTCTAGCTAAGAACGCTAACCACTCAGCCATGGAAACTGAAACAACTGTCTCTAATAATGACACTGTTCCATATTTTTTCAAATTTATGTATTTCATAAATGCACCAAAGTTGTTTTAGATAGTGTAGGGCCTCTATAGGCATGGATTAAAAACCCTCCTTGAAGTCAAATTTGCTTACAGCAGTCTGGAAATTGGACGAAACATATCAGTGCAGCTCAGTTAATTCATTGGCATTAAAACCGACATCCTAACGACAAACTTAACCTTGTTCATATTTCACTATTTAGGAAACCTTTTGCTCCTGCTTTTGGAATAGTTTATCTTTAAATAATAATTAAAACATAAAATAGATCTAATCCAAATAATTTTCCGGAACAAGAATTAACGAAAACTTGTCGATTTCGTTAACATTCAACTAAAAAAAAAATAGCGCTCCAATGTACTTCATAGCTATACATCAATAAATGGATTTGATTTTTATCTGTGAATAGGAACAACTGTAACCATTGGCATAAATATTAGAGATTAGTTCAGACTCAGATTTTTGAGATAAGAGTCTGCAGGTTAGGTGAAACACATTTTTCAATTTGCTTAATGTCTTTAAGGTATATTCATAACTTAACTAAATCATCTATTCCGTTAAGAAACTGTAAATATTTAAAACCTTTGTTGGTATATTAATATATTTGATTTAAACTACTGTCATATTTTTAAAAGACACAAAATTATTTTAGAAGCTTCGAGGTTAGCTTCCATTTACGTAACATAGAATTGTAACTTTTGTCCGCCAGTATATAATTATATATATAGAGAGAAATGCATTCAAACCATTTCTTAATTCTTCTCATTATGGGCTATAATTAAGGCTGTAAATTTTTCGTGGAGAAAAAAAGGTGAAATTCGCGGAGCAATCGCACTGAAAAACGCCAAAAATCGCGGGGATTTCGTGGGGCAAATTTGCGAAATTCGCGAATCATTTAGGTTCACAAATCATGAAAATTGCACAACAACCGCTTGTACATAAACAAAGTAACGGGTTGGGTTGTTGTTTGGGTTGTTTTACCTCTGAGCGGCACTTTTTTGCACACCATGGGCTAAATGGCCAGGTCACATGGACCCCGAAGACTCAGAGAAGGTTTGGGGAGGGGACCCACTGGAACAGCTGTTGGGAGACAGATGGTAGCCTACCGTCAAGGCCATCCAGCGTGTTCTTTAACGTGCACAGGGTATGGCTCTCCCGCACACGGGGCCACGGCGTAACGTCCCATCCGACGGACGGCGGCCTTTCCAAGCCCATCGGTGTCCCCTACTGACCGTGGGCAGGGCGGGGAGTTTTGCGGAGATAAATCTCAACGCTGACCCAGCTGGGACTCGAACCTGGGAACTACAGATTACGAGCCTGGCGCGCTACCGACTGAGCCACCCCCGCCCCAAATAAAGTAACGATACTTGGATACATACAATTGCTTAAAAGTAGAAGAGAGCAAAAAATTGATTGGCTTTATTTAGGTTCAACTCGCACGTTGTTTATCAAGCATCAATGATGAATACTGTGAAATGAAATATAAATTATCGCAAGCTTCTCACAGCTTCTGTTATCGACAAGAATTCGCTCATGCTCAAAGCAAGGAAACAAAAATCTAAATTTTTTTGCTCTTTTTTGTATTCCGGTGATCATCTTGCACAACGCCTCTGCGTTTAGAAAGAGATCGCTTTTAATTAACAATGTTGAGACAGACAGAAAAGAATTAAATTATCAGCGTTATTTAATTATTTGACAGCATCGCTATGCGGCATTTAAGCTGTTGTCTTCGAGGATGGACATACTGTTTCAAAGTATATTATCTACATCATTCGCAGAAATATTTAAGACTTCAGTTAATTGGGATCGAAAATCCGACATGATAAAAAAAAAGCTGTTAGAGGCTAAAGAAATCTGCAGTTTTTTCATCACCGAAAATTGCCCAATTTCTTTTTTTGAATATGAACGGAGTGTGTTTCTTGCGATTCTAAGACCACACTCGGCTTTTATTGAGTTATTTTACTGCCAAATCGTTCATTTCATTATAGACTTTAAACAATGTAAGCGGATTGTAAATATCTGGCACGTATCTTTTTTATACATTTCAGCGATATCTTTTGATATACTACTGGACCTGTTCCCCATTTACTGCTGGAAAAGTCGCGATAATCTTCTATATGATGCGGTAAGAGAGTACAGCTTGAAACTAAATATCCCACCTTGTTTGAAAGGGAACTGGCGCTTCGTTAAATTCCTCTTCCTTGAAGAAACACATTAAAACGAGTTTTACGTACAGGACAAATAGTGAATTCAGGAATAGTTAATAACTTTGAATTTTCGTTATCCTATCTCGCCAAGATTTAGATTTTGTTGGGTTGTTTTACCTCTGAGCGGCACTTTTTTTGCACACAATGGGTAAAATGACCAGATCAGAAGGACCCCACTGGAACAGCTGTTGGGAGACAGACGGTAGCCTCCCGTCAAGGCCATCCAGCGTGTTCTTAAGGTTTTACGGGGGGGGGGGAAGAAAAGGAAAATCTGATATACATTCCCCCGCCATCTTAAGTTGGTTCGATTTCCAGTTTCGATTTAATAAAAATCATATCACATAAAATCCTGGGCAGTAGAGCCCAATGATATTCCACTCTTCCCCGCTGGAATCTTATCGTAACATTACGTTGTTATTTCTAAATCTAAATCTTAATTTCAACTATACACATAAGAATTATTCTTAACAATAAGTAACACTTATTGGAGTTAACATATTGTTCACAATTAGCATGACACTTAATATCAGTCAGTTGGTGTAGCTGAAAACATCGCAACATTTGCTCTCTGAGAGCAGACTAGAAAGTGAGGGCTTACTTGCCCTCACTTTCTCAGCACCTACTCCGACTTTCTTCGCTCTTCTCTAAAAACTCTTTCTCACGCACTTCCAAACTCTTTCTCCTTCCCCCTCTCTCTCCTTTCTCCGGAACCTCTTAGCTCGTTCACAAAGGGTCTCACTGCTCCCTCCATTGGTCAGTATCAACCAATCAGAAGGAACAAATATTAGCGGGGCTTAATATTTCTTCGATGTTGCTCTCTCTAGCCGTCCATGGCCGAGTGGTTAGCGCGCTTGGCCCCTAATCTGGGGGACCTGGGTTCGAGCCCCGGGTAAGGGATGGATGTATGTGTCGTTTTTCTGCTGAGGTTCTGGCATCCTCTCAGACCTTCTACTATGGTATATAAACTGACAGGCTCTTGTCTGACCTCTGTGGCAAGCAGCTGCTTGAGTGGGTAATTATTTTTTTTATATTTTTTGCACTCTCTACCACGTGGGCCGTTCCTTTCCTAGGGACACTCTGATGCCATGATCCTGATTGCCTCCCTGGGGATGCATCTGATAATAGGAGCGCCTTGCACATGTTGATGCCCAGGGGAAGTTGCAAACTGGGATGTCATCAACGCTTGCATGAATACAGGACAGCAGACGTGAAGGTAAATTCTGGCGCCAACCACCCAGAATTGGACGGAAATGGCTCGCTAGTCTTTGGTCCCTCTGCCGACAATGCTTCACAAAGAACAGTTCAGCATTTTTGATATCGTTCTGCGAATATATGAAAATTTACGCAGAACATTTAATGAGCACAGGGTATGTCTCTCCAGCACACAGGTCAGGTTTGAGTCCCAGCTGGGTCAGGCTTGAGATTTATCTCCAGAAAACTCCCGGCCCTCCCCACGGTCAGTAGGGGTCACAGACGGGCTTGGAAAGGCCGCAGTCCGTTGGATGGGACGCTAAGCCGCGGCCCCGTGTACGGGAGAGCCATACTCTGTGCACGTTAAAGAACACTTTGAATGGCCTTGACAGGAGGCTACCATCTGTCTCCCAACATCCGTTCCAGTGGGTCCCCTCCCTCATCCTTCTCTGAGCCTTCGGGATCCTTGTGACCTGGCCATTTAGCCCATTGTGTGCAAAAAAGTGCCGCTCAGAGGTAAAACAACCAACCAACCTGCACACGGGGTCATGGCTTAACGTCCCATAGAACGGACGGCAGCCTTTCAAAGCCAATCGGTGTCCCCTACTGACCGTGAACAGGGTAGGGAGTTTTGTGGAGATGAATCTCAATGCTGATCCAACTGAGACTCGAACCTGGAAACTACAGATTAAGAGCCTGGCGCGCTACCGACTGAGCCAACCCCACTCCACCAATATTTAGAAGATAGCATTACATGTAATACGAACTGCATTTAGAAAAAAAATTAAGAATTTTATTTTCTTGCTTTGAGCATGAACGAATCCTTGTCGATAACAGACGCTGTGAGAAGCTTGCAATAATTTATATTTCGTTATATATCGAAAAAATGCTATAATGAACAGCCGTACTTGCGAGAAATGTGGAGTTCCAACATTGAATTGATTGTAACATTTCTTTTCGTGATGTTTAGTTTAAGTGATGTAGAAATGTGGTTACTGAGGAAAAGTAAAGGTAACTAAAGTAAAAGTCACACTTTCACGTTAGTATTTTTTATTTCATGCATTTCAGAAAAAACAAACACAAGAAATGAATAGTCGGAAATTTACCCAATTTGTGACTTATTCATATTTTTCAGTTTTAACAATTTGAAAATTCTGATAAGTCACAGAATTTTTTAGGGGAAAAAATAAATAAATACCCCCTCAAGCAGCTGCTTGCCACAGAGGTCTGACAGGAGCCTGTCAGTTTATATGCCACAGTAGACGATCTGAGAGACCCAGTGGAATAAGCAAAAATTCTCGGAATAGTGAAAAAATATCGAAATTCGCGGAAACTTTCAAAAATTCGAATTCGAGCCGAGAAAAACTTACAGCCCTAGCTAAAATCAACTTCAAAATAATAAAATTATTTCAATACCAAATTAAAATCTTAGTATTATTTTGGAACGAAAAATTTGTAGAAATAATTGGTAGAAACTGAAAGTTCTTTCATTTGCAATACACAAGTAAATGCCCGATGTCCGAATAAAACGCCCGAGCCCGAAGTCGTCGATGTGATTTTGAGTCTGACAAAACCCTTGGCCCGAACTCATCTCTAATCCATATACGAGACTTCCATTAGGAAGTATAAAATTCAATACTAACATAAAAAAATTAGACTGCAATAAAAATAATAAAATTTCTGCCTCGATTTGAGATACTTTATGACAATTTTAATTAAAATTTCAACAGAAATATTTTACCTGAAATTCAGCATCACTGCATGAAAACTGGAAACGAAAAAATGGTACAATTTGACAAGAAAATTTTCCCCATACCTTTTTCGAAGGTATCGCCTGGTTTCAATGTGGAGACAAAAGCCGTTTCTGACAGATTCATTTCTGCAGCAATCTTCTGTTGCACATCGTCAGGTAGGAGCTAAAGCAGGAGAAAAAAAATGAAAGGCACACCCTTCTTCCTATTTTTACATTAAGATTAAGATAACACAAAAAGGCTTTGAAATGAAAATGGCCAATCTTTACTAATTTCAAGGTGCTGAACACGAAAATGACAATAAATTTGACGATTGGCTCTTGTTTAGGAGAGACAGAGATGGTCATGCATAAACGACTCAGTCCGCATTGAGTATATAGGTACCATTTCGCAACGCTGTATTTTAAACTCGAGATTGCAATATATTGAGTTGTATTGCTTCAGCCCGCCATACACACAACCCCCGAGGTGTTGCATCATTGTCTGATGCAATTTGGTTGAGTCGTGATATTGCGGCTTTACGATCGTGGACAAAAGATGATGCAATCGTTAGTTGTAAGTGACGTCTCGTAGGGCGAGCAAGTCTTTTTAGCGACTTCCATTTACCCCTGAAACCCACAAGTGATCCTTGCAGTTTTAATCCAGCAGTAGTGATGCCTCATAACTGTGTTAATAGTGCAGATATGTTTCGTTACTTTTGCGGGGAAGTGACGTTTGCAAGCCAGAAAAGGGCCATCACTCCAATAGTGTAAGCGACGTACGAGTTTTATTTTGGATGTAAGATCGAGGATCAGGGCAAGGTCTGGGCCCCACACATATGCTGCAGTACGTGTGCAAGAAATCTTCTGAAGTGGCTGAAAGGCGAAAAAGTGGTGATGCCGTTGGTTGTTCCTATGGTTTGGAGAGAGCCAAGCAATCATGCAAATGATGCTGCTTCTGCATGGTTCCACCTGTTTCTAGAGACATCACAAGGAAAAAGAAGTGGACAATAGCCTACCCGAATATACAATCTGCTCTCCGACCAGTTTCGCACGGCGAAGGCCTCCAAAACCATTCCCGAACCTCCAAAAGAATTTTCCATCGATTCAGACGAGGAGGGAGGTAAACCGACGTCAGGTTCTCCGCAGCCTTAGGTGTCTAATGATGATCCATATCTCTGCCACGATGCGTCATCTGCACCACACATTCTCACCGAAGAAGAAATTAACGATCTTGTTTGCGATCTGGAGATGTCCAAGGCCAAAGCAGAGTTACTTGTATCAAGACTTAAACAATGGAATCTTCTAAACGAAAATGTCCTAATGACTTCGTTTCGAATTCGTCATGAGCAGTTTGCGCCTTACTTCAGAAAGGAAGATGGCCTGATGAATGCCCTCGGAATCAAACGTGACCCTCAAGAATGGCGACTATTCATAGACTCCTCGAAATTGAGTCTCAAGGCGGTGTTGCTGCATAATAGAAATACTCTTCCATCCATTTCGGTCGGACACGCTGTCTACATGAAAGAAACCTACGACAACCCAAAACAGCTGTTCAACTATTTTCAATACAGCAAGTATGGCTGACATCTCTGTTGTGACTTGAAGGTAGTGGCTCTGTTGATGGGTCTGCAGCTGGGATATACGAAGTACTGTTGTTTCTTATGTGAATGGGAGAGCCGAGCAAAGACTTTTGCACTATGTGAAGAGAAACTAGCCTCAGAGGAAATCTCTGAAAATCGGAGAGAAGAATGTGGAACACCCAGCACTGGCAGAAATGCACAAAATCCTGCTACCGTTCCTACACATCAAACTCGGTGTGATGAAAAAAAACTTCATAAAAGACATGGACCAGACTGCATCAGCTTTCAAGTATTTGGCTGACAAATTCCCACGATTCAGCGAAGGACAAATTAAAGAGGGAATTTTTGTGGGTTCTCAGATCCGCAAGCTGTTCACAGACCAGATGTTCGACAACCTGCTTCAGGGTGACGAGAAAAAGACTTGGGTTACGTTTTCTGATGTCAACTAAATTCCTCAGGAATGTCAGGGCAGACAACTACAAGAAACTGGTTAAGGACATGTCTCTGTATTACAAACTTGAGTGCAATATGTCCTTAAAGATCCACTTTGTCCATTCCCACTTAGATTTCTTCCCCGACAACTGCGGCATGGTTAGTGATGAGCATGGTGAACGTCTTCACCAGGACATTGCACGATGGAGAAACGATACCAGGGAAACTGGTCCACTTCAATGTTGGCTGATTACTGTTGGACGCTCGCCAGAGATGATCCTGAGCAGCTGCACAAGCGACATCGGAATTAGAAGCGGAGTTTTACTGATACATGTCATGTACGTATTAGTACTTTATTATATAAGAAACTATTGCGGATTTCTCAGAAATCGTAGCCAGTTTTGCATTTTCATATTCGTGTTCAGCGAATCAAAATCTTGAAATCTTTAAAAAAAAAATGGCTTCTTTTATCTCAGATGCACGACTTTTATGAAAATTTGTTGCCCAGTGTAATTATATCTCTTATCATCGTAATATTTTACAGAATTCCAATGTTAAAACGTTTAAAATAGACATTTAAAAATGCACGAAAAAAATAAAGCAACTGAAGCTGTCAAAACAGTGTCAGATGATGTGTTGGCCAAAACGTGGATTGAAGTGGGCTATCGGTTCGTTGTACACGGGGTCACTAAAGATCCAGAAAAATTTAAGTTTACCGAATCAGATATGAAATTTCACTTGTAATTATGCTACAAGATGAAAAAAGCTAGAGCATTCTGCAATTTTCTTGCCATAAATTTTTAAAACCGGAGTAGGATTTTGTAGATATACTGTACAGTTTTTTTTTCGGGGTTCTGGAATCGGAAACAAAAAGAACCCTCTGAACCATCTTTCTTTCAATCGGTTTACAAACTTTCGTCGAGATTCTGTTTAACGAAATAAGATCAAGAACTTTTTCAAAAGAATTCTCATAGTTGCACAATAGTAGATTACAATGCATCACAATTACGTAATGTTCCCAGAGCGGGCTGAGCATTATTTCAGTATTTATTAGCAGATTTACGAGCGTTTGCTCGGGTTTTTAATTCCATAAAATATGTAGCAGATAGTTACACTTCTGGCACTGGCCCTCTCATTTGATGTATAACTTTTTCCAATCGAAACAAATGAAATTTTCCTCCGCCACTTTTCGGGATCAGAAAGGGGCATAATTTGAGGTAGCCCACTATACTCATAGCAGGGCCGAACATTAGTAGTGTCCACCCCCCCCCCCCTCCCTCCATTTTGCCCGCTCGGTTGTGTTTCTTGACACCCCTCCCCGATTTTTATTTTATAGATCCGGGCCTGCTGCACACGACAAAAGCTTCCTTTCGAAGATTTTTTTTAATCCCTAAAGAGATTTTTTTTTTGTAGGCCTGTTACTCTCAGTACTCGGTAATCCGTTAATCTCGGTATTGGTACGTACTTCTGTTTTTTTGAGGAGTTAGGATGTGTGTGCAAATCCTTATTTTGCTTTAAAGCCATAATGATAAGAAGCTGTATACTGAAATCCTGCGTTAGAGTGATCCTACTGTTCGGTGTGGCCTTTTAATATCCTCTCAGAACCATTTCTACATTTTCCGAATTCTTTCGCACGGTGTTGTGAGACTTAAAGATGGAGCGCCTTTCAGACAATACACACCATTTCAGGCATAGGTGGGTGATGATGGCACTAGCCAGGTATTTTGAACGTTAAAATTAGTGTGGTCTGCCTATTTGCGAGTTATATTGTGTCAACTTAGACAGGTGGTAATCATTCAGCATCTGCATAACATTATTGCACCTTGGTTACAGTTTAGTACTGTCGGCGGAAATGCGCTATATAAACACCATTTAACTTCTCCCTCATTATTTATGTTCCTTCAATGTCGCCCCACCCGCTTAGTGCCGGGTTTATAAAAGTCTAGGAAGATACAGAAGATAGTCACGCCATGCAACTTCCAGTATCCTCCTTCCCAAGGACATGAGGAGCAGGGGTTTGGACCCCGTCAGTAGCACACCAGGCTCGTAATCTGCAGTTCTCAGGTTCGAGTTCCACCTATATCAGCTTTGAAATTTATCTCTGCTAAGTCACCGAAGGACTTGGAAAAGGTTGGGTGGTTTTACCTCTGAGCAGCACTTTTTTTGCACACAATGGGTTATGTGGCCAGGTCACAAGGATTGTGAGGGTTCAGGGAAGGTTGAATGAGAGGACCCACTGGACAGCTGTTATGAGACATATGGTAGCCTCCTATCAAGCATGTTCTTTAACGTGCACAAGGTAGGCTCTCCCACACATGGTGTCATGGCTTAGCATCCCATCGGAAGGATGGCAGCCTTTCCAAGACGATCGGTGTCCTCTACTGACTGAGGGCCTGGTGCAGAGTTTCGCGGAGATAAATCTCAACATTGATCGAAGAAGATTTCGAACCTGACGCATTACCCACTGAGCACCCCGACTTGGAAAGGCCGCAATCCATCAAATGAGACATAAAGCCATGGCCCGTTTGTAGAACCTATACTCTGTATACATTAAAGAACATGCTGGATGACCTTGAGAGGAGACTTCTGTCTCTTAACAGCTCTCCAGGAGGCAATTCCTTCAACCTTCTCTGAGCCTTTAGGGTCCTTGTGACTTGGCCATTTAGATCATTGTGTGCAAAGAAAAAAAACTGCCGCTCAGAGGTGAAACAACCCAACTAAGTTTCAATTAACTTCTGAAGTCAATTTTTCTGACTGGCATATCGTTAAATATATATTATTATAATATATCGTTAATATCTTTGAAACTTAGTAATAAGTATTGTATCAAAGTGTTTAATAAAATAAGTTTGTATTTTAGAACTTTGTGTAAAGAATTCCTTCACTATTCTTCAGTTTTGTGTAAGTTTCTTAAGACTGGCATTGCTGTTGCTAAATATTCAAACTTCCATAACTCATGAAATACTGAACGAATATTGTTGAAAATCGAGATATTGATTTATTTGTTTGAGATCTTTATCTGCAGTCACATTTTTCAAAAACAAAAAACTTATTTTAGTAGTTACAGAGCTTTGACGTTAGCGTTCCATTGATTTAATATAGGATTTTTCTTAATTTTTGGAAACCAGTGCACTTATTCCGTCACAGTTCGTTGATAAGATTTTCCCTAGTAGTGATTGCAAATTGTACTCACTGTTGCCTTCATGGAACCCTCTGCTGACAATGGTGGAAACAACACAGAGATATTTTACATTCAATATTATTACAGAAATTTAATTCTAAACACAGGATAGACTAGGGGTGGTGAATTTAGGGAATGTGCCCTAAGAAGCAAGCAAAGAGATTTCTGTGGAGCACATTTGTATGGCAGTCTTTTTTTCTGCAGCCTCCAAAATCAGATCAGGGGAAAAAAGAGGGAATCCCAAAGGGGGACATTACGTCCCATATGGTTATTAGCATATGAGAATGCTAATAACCATATGGGCATGCTAATAACCAAATGCAGAATGTAGGAAAAAAAAACAACAGATACTTATTGATTTTTTTTAAACCACTAATACAAAGCGAAAATATTTTTACAGGATGGAGATGTCCAGATGAAATGTCCGCTTTCAGCGGGTGGATAAGTTTGATCCCTCCAGCGGATTGGTGTCATCCAGCAACGTCATATGACATACATCACAAGGTCTGTATATATCTAGTGTATACGTTATGTGCCTCATTTCTTGATGAGGTTCAACCATGAGTGCACAGGCTTCAGTCAAAATAGACCATGGAGATAGGCCAGTTGCACATAATTTTTCTTTATGAATTCAAATTCTGACATTCTGCAGGTATAGCGGCCTGAAATATTAATGCAGTATTTGGGCAGGGTGCTGCGAATGAACGAACCATACGCTTATGAATCGCAAAAATCCAAGCAGGAGACACGTCCATTGAAAATGAACCTCATGGTCATCCACCAGTAGCTGCAACAGATGTGAATATCATGGAAGCTGACCCATGGCAAAGTATCTGAGATCGCAGCAAAGGGTCATGTGCATCATTCGATGGTTGTCTGGTGCCTGACAGCCCTAGGAAAGTTGGATATCCGGGTGCCACATGAATTGACAGCAACCAACAGGACATGCTGTCTGGAGGTGTGCATTTCTCTCATTGCGGGGAATGGGATGGAATTCTGCATCGTATTGTAACCTACGATGAAAAGTCCTCTGAAAATCGTCATCAATCACCAGTGGTTGGATACCACAGAGCAACCAAAACATTGTCCAAAGCCACCCCTGCACACGCGGAAAGTGCTGGTTGTTGTATGGTGGTTTGCTGCTAGCATGATCCATCATTCCTTTCTCCGACAAGGGGAGACCATCAATTCAGACCAAGATAGACAGAGTGCGCAACCGGTTCCAAAAGTTGAAGCAATTTGAACGTTTTGCCTACCCTTTACATGGCCGCCGTAATGTTAAGTATTGGCTTTAACGCACTAAGCCTAAGTAGTTAAACGTTTTGTTTTTTTGAAAATTACGTTAAGTTTTCGTTCTTAGGATAAAATCCAATCAGTCATGTTAGTTGAACCTTTAATAGCCTATGAAAATATTGCATTTAATGAAAAAAGAAAAAATATCAATTAAAAGATAGCGTTATTTTCAGACTTTTTTGAAAGTAAATATTTCGTTTGATACTACAATTTAATGAAAATAGAAACTCATTTATTAAGGCATGTAAACACAATACTAAGGAAAGACGCTTGCCTATATTTTACATGCTGGCGTCCATGTAAAGGGTGGGCATTAATGAGCTTACTTTACCTTCAGACTGGGGACGCTGTAACATAGCGGTTGCTCACTATGTATTCTATCTCGTTAATTCTGACAGATATTGTGCTGAAATGCTGCAGATATATATAGAAAGCTCCGTACAAGCCAGTTTTGGTCAACAGGCATGAAGTCCTCCTATTGCATAACAATGCCTGCCCATGTCTCACAATGGACCTTCCAATAAATCCACCAGTTAGGCTACAAAACACTGTAGCACCCTTCATATTACCCTGACCTTGCTCCCATAGATTATCCCCTCTTTTGGCATCTGGACCATTTCCTAGTGGAGGCCCAAATGATAGAACTGTGTGTCAAACCATTGCCACCGTTTTTGCCTCACAAACTCTGGAGTTTTATCACTGTGGGATCCACAGTCTCCTAACCCATTGGCAGAAACCTGTCAATGTCAGGGGGAACTACTCTGACTGGCTGGTAACTGCTTCCCACTTTTATGAGGGTTTGCAGTTGGTATGCTCATTTCAGACATTTCATATGCACCAACACAATAGTTGCCCCCCCTAGATCCGAGTCTGTTGCAAGCGTTGATTTTTGACTCGTATCAGTAGTCACCTATTTCCCACTCTAGCATAACTGGTAGAACATGAGTAGGATAATGATCGATATTTTTTGTTTATGTTCTTCAATTCAAAATGAGTAAATTGGGTTGGGTTGTTTTACCTCTGAGCGGCATTTTTTTGCACACCATGGGCTAAATGGCCAGGTCACATCGACCCCGAAGGCTCAGAGAAGGTTGGGGCAGGGGACCCACTGGAACAGCTGTTGGGAGGCAGATGGTAGCCTCCCGTCAAGGCCATCCAGCGTGTTCTTTAACGTGCACAGGGTATGGCTCTCCCGCACACGGGTCCACGGCTTAACGTCCCATCCGACGGACGGCGGCCTTTCCAAGCCCATCGGTGTCCCCTACTGACTGTGGACAGGGTGGGGAATTTTGCCGAGATAAATCTCAACGCTGACCCAGCTGGGACTCGAACCTGGGAACTACAGATTATGAGCCTGGCGCGCTACCGACTGAGCCACCCCCGCCCCTAGAGTAAATTGGTGAACGTTCGTCAGAACGTCAACAATATCAGTAGTTGTTAACACTCTCTTGGATCACCAGGCTTTGGTTTGCACAGATTAAGATATAGTTCCTAGTTTTTCGCCATTTGGGGATAAAGCAACTCACATGGGACAGATTAATCAAATGATCTGCTGACCAATACGCTACCTTCCAAATAGTATCAGGACATATTGATTTCACATTGACAACTACCTTAATAGTATCTGTCTCACTTTGCTATGACACTCCACCCTTCTAGGTACTTTCCACTGTAAATGATGACTGCAACCAATTTAATATAGCATTCCATTCTAGAACAATGGATAGGCTCAGCTACCGAGGTAGGACGTATTGGTTTATTCCTCAACCTTCCAGTTCATCCCATAAGTGATGAAGTTCAAACTAGGACTCTGCATCAGCCATTCCAACTTTTGTACATTCATGGCCATGAAATATTACATAACAGCACTTTATAGTATGGCACATATTATCTTCTTGAAATGGGAATGTATCAATCAAGATCTGTCATATCGTGGGGCACATGAAATTGTCTAAAACGTAGGATTCTCTGTTCATGGTTTATGTCACAACTACTAAAGGTCTAGGACATGAGAAACTTCACACCATAACGCTATGAAAACAGGGTTTCCGGATATACTTTTTGGAGAGTAATTTGACCCACCTTAAAAAAAAATAACCCCTCAAGCAGCTGCTTGCCACAGAGGTCTTACAGGAGCCCTAACGATAATAAATTTCTTTCCCCCGAGAAACGCGTCTTCTGAAGACTATTTAGTCATGTTTACACCGTTGCAGCCTCCTTCAGGAGGGGCGGGGGTGGCTCAGTCGGTAGGGCGCCAGGCTCGTAATCTGTAGTTCCCAGGTTCGAGTCCCAACTGGGTCAGCGTTGAGATTTATCTCCGCAAAATTCCCCGCCCTGCCCACAGTCAGTAGGGGACACCGATGGGCTTGGAAAGGCCGTCGTCCGTCGGATGGGACGTTAAGCCGTGGACCCGTGTGCGGGAGAGCCATACCCTGTGCACGTTAAAGAACACGCTGGATGGCCTTGACGGGAGGCTACCATCTGTCTCCCAACAGCTGTTCTAGTGGGTCCCCTCCCCCAACCTTCTGGGTCCATGTGACCTAGCCATTTAGCCCATGGTGTGCAAAAAAGTGCCGCTCAGAGGTAAAACAACCCAACCTCCTTCAGGTTACAGAAACCAGTTAAAATACGAGAAAAAGATTGAATCGTCCATATTCTCTACATTTAATCTTCATTTTTAGGTTTTTGTCGTTCTTTCTAAAAAATATTGTTTATAGCATTTGCCTTATTTGAGAGAGAAAAAAAGATTTTTCAGTAGTAGCAATAGTACATTAGAATGGTGGGCTGTAAAACTACTGGATGATCAAGGATGATAATGCATTGAGTCGCACGTTCTGAATCGGCTGTAAACAGAACTTCCTGAAATGACACTAGAAAACAAATCGTAAAGCTCAAGAAAAAAAATATTTTTGTCAATGTGAAAAAGTTGAATGTTTTGTGAAATTTCATACTTGTAACAATAATTCAAAAACTTAAAAACCTAGTTGCTGCTAATTTTTTAGTGCCAAAGATCATTGCTCAACACTTGAAACTCTTTAGCAATGATGAGTACATCAAATAATTATTAGAAGGTGCAGTTATGAGCCGAGAAATTTTAAAAAACCGGCTCGTATTAAAGTGGGAATATTTATTTTTTTTTACACACTGATTACATTTTTATAGTTAAATTAATGGATGCATCGATTGCGCAGCGCAACTAATGCAGCCGGGATTACTTTGTGACAGCATAACTGGCACCGAGAATTGATCACGTTTGAATAACTTACGCGATTCTTCGCTGTTCTTATATTATTTTAATACTAGCTATGTATGAATGTATTAAAATATGAAATTTATAAAAACATATACAAGTTTAACCAGGTGCGTATACAGGATTTTTTTTAAAGGAGGGGATGCTGAACTGAAGGTTGAATAAAAGGCCATAGATAAATTTTGAAACCGTACATAAAACAGCGTGGACAAGACATTTATGTTGGGGGGAGAGGGAGGGGGGTTGTTATATGCATTCGAAGCAGTGTATGTAGAAGAAACGTTATCTTTTAAGCACAAAAAGGTGGTTTGCGTCGTTGAAAACGCTATTTGTATGTGGTGTGCCAGATTTTTTTTTCGATGCTATTAAAAAAAACATTTAGGTTTTTTTAATAACTCTTCATATTAACCCCTATTTACATATATTTATGAGCCGAAATTTCCCACTTAAACGAGATTCGCCTTAGTTGCCGTTTTTCGGGTCCCAATTAAACAGGGATCTCCTGAACTAATATGTAACATACATACATATGTACACAATCGTATCAAAATAATATGACCACCTACCATACATATACTATGGTAAGTGGTCATATTATTCCGATATGACTGTGTGTGTGTAAGACAGTTGTAAATGAACTCTGCAGTTAAGACTTTTCCAAAGTAGTATTTTTCAACCTCTTACGGAGCACCCAATAAGACTGATAGGGATACATACTTTGAACTATTGCTGGATTTACCTTGTATTTCAAAAGAAATTAAATAATTAAAGTAACAATTATATTACTTTGGAGTGCTTGAAAACGGTATTTTAAATCATTAGTAATCGATGTGAATTCACTATACAGATCATTTAAAATACTGTTTTGTGGTTTAGGCGAAATTTGTCTGCTATTGTATGAAAAAACAATTTCCACAAATTCCAATTTTAATGCATTAGCAGACTCGTGTTTTCCACAAATTCTTTGTGCTTTAATGAGGTGAATACTAAATTACATGGATTTCGGAAAATAATTGAAATGTTTCACATCGTAAAAATTTTTGAAATTGGAAATACATATTCAAATGTGGTGGAAAATTGCAGTTCTGAGTATGCTTCAAAAGACATACTACTGATCTCCAAATTCACGAGGAATTAAATGCTAAAAATTTTCAAAACTATTTTCTGATATCATAGCTGAAACTCTAAAACAGTTAAGATTTTTGCAACTTAGAGAATTTGAAATGTTTTAATGGATTGCTTTAGGTTGTTTTACTTCTGAGTGGCCCTTTTTTGCACACAATGGGCTAAATGATCAGGTTACAAGGACCAAAAGGTCTCCGAAACGGTTGAGGGAAGGGAATACACTGAACAGCTTTTAGGAGACAGATAGCAGCCTTCCTTCAAGGCCATTCGACATGTTCTTTAATGTGCACAAGGCATGGTCCTCCGGCATATGGGGTCATAAAATTCATAAGAAACAGGGATCTTATGAATCCCTGTTTCTTAATATCCCATCCGACTCAAGGTGGCCTTTCTAAGCCCATTGGTCACCTTTTCGAAAGCTCAGCAGAGATAAATTTCAATGCTGGCACAGATGAGGCTCTAACTTGGGAGCTGCAGACTACAAGTTTGGTGCACTACTGATTGAACCTCCACCCCCTTCGATGAATGGTTTTTACAGATGAAGTGAAATAAATTGAGTTACAATTAAGCTTCATATGGAAGCACTGTCTTATTCATTTCAGGATTTAGTTAGAAACCAGTGGACTAAATCAATCAACATGATCAACACCAAAGCATTCTGAAAATGAAGTGCAATACCTGAGAAATATTAGATTTCTTAAAAATAGTAGCAGTGACTATTTTATCACTTTTCATTCATTTATGTTACTTTCATTATAAAATTCAGATATGAGAGGCCAACTAACTTATGAGATGTATGCTGTTTGCATAACATCAAAAACTACAAAACATAAATAAAAATGAATACCCCATCAAGCAGCTGCTTGCCACAGAGGTCTGTGAGGATGTCATAATAATAGGTCTGAGGATGGCAGGACCTCAGCAGAAAAACAAACATCCATGTCTTACACGGGGCTCGAATTCAGGTCCTTTAGACCAATAGCCAAGTACGCTAACCACTCAGCCACAGGACGGCTACAAAACATAAGCCGATATAAAAAAATTCATCCGTCGTATAACAAAAATCTCACCGAAACTATTGAAAAACTATAGTTATGTTCTGACCTTAAAAATAAATTTGTGGAACTGTACATCATTTAGTAATCTATATACTTTATTTCTTATAACCCCCCCCCCACCCCTGCAATATCAGAACTTGTCAAGGAAATTTTAGATTTCTCTAACTATAGATAAAAATAAATCATTCCTCTAGTGTCTTCGCGCAGCTGCTTGTCATTTATTTGTTTCTTGACTGATATTATATTTAAGGATTTGTTGTGATCAGTTTCACTTTGGGTTTTAGCAGATAGCGATTCTGGCTCTCTTTCGACCCTGGCTAACACTGAGTTCCTACAACATGGCTGATAGATAAGGAATTAATGTGACATAGGCGTAGCATGTTGTTTGGGTTGTTTTACCTCTGAGCGGCACTTTTTTGCACACCATGGGCTAAATGGCCAGGTCACAAGGACCCCAAAGGCTCAGAGAAGATTGGGGGAGGGGACCCACTGGAACAGCTGTTGGGAGACAGATGGTAGCCTCCCGTCAAGGCCATCCAGCGTGTTCTTTAACGTGCACAGGGTATGGCTCTCCAGCACACGGGGCCACGGCTTAACGTCCCATCGTACGGACGGCGGCCTTTCCAAGCCCATCAGGCGTAGCATGAATAGTAACAGGAAACAATAGGGAGACTTCATAATTCAAGGATGGGCAACCTTATTTTTGGGTCACAGACAGCACGAGTTGGGTTGTTTGACCTCTGTGCAACTTTTTTTTTTTTTGCAAACAATGGGCTAAATGGCCTGGTCATAAGGACCCCAAGGGCTCAGAGCAGGTTGGAGGAATGGGATCCATTAGACGGCTGTTAAGGGACATATGGTAACCTCCTGTCAAGGCAGTCCAGTGTGTTCTTTAATGTGCACAGGGTATGGCTCTCCCACACATGGGTTGGGTTGTTTTACCTCTGAGCGGCACTTTTTTGCACACCATGGGCTAAATGGCCAGGTCACATGGACCCCGAAGGCTCAGAGAAGGTTAGGGGAGGGGACCCACTGGAACAGCTGTTGGGAGACAGATGGTAGCCTCCCGTCAAGGCCATCCAGCGTGTTCTTTAACGTGCACAGGGTATGGCTCTCCCGCACACGAGGCCACGGCTTAACGTCCCATCCGACGGACGGCGTCCTTTCCAATCCCATCGGTGTCCCCTACTGACCGTGGGCAGGGCGGAGAATTTTGCGGAGATATCTCAACGCTGACCCAGCTGGGACTCGAACCTGGGAACTACAGATTACGAGCCTGGCACGCTACCGACTGAGCCACCCCCGCCCCCCCACACATGGGGCCACGGCTTTACATCCCATCTAACGAATGGCTTTCCAAGCCCATTGGTGTCTCTATGCTACGGCAGGGTGGAGTTTTTGCAGATACACTGAAGAGCCAAAGCATTATGACCAGTGTCTTTATGCAAATGGAAGCAACTGCAAGTAAACGATGCTGCATGGTCATGAAATGGTATAAATAACACCCGATACCGAGCTGTTAATCAGTGTTAGTCTGGTTCTTCAGATGAGAAAGGCAGCAGACTTAACTATGACGTCTACCACCTACCTAAACATTATTGCAGACCAGGTACATCCTTTCATGGCAATAGTATTCCCCTCTAGTATTGCCTTCTTTCAGCAGGATAACGCAGCATGCCACACTGTCTGGATTGTTCGAGAATGGTTCACAGAACATGAGGAAGGCTTCCAGGTATTGCCCTGGCCTCCAAATTCCCCATATATGTCCAATCAAGCATCTGTGGTTTGTGTCGGAACAGCATATCCCATCTGTGACAGCCCAACCACGTAACTTAAAGAGTTAAAGGATCTGCTGCTAACGCGTTGGTTCAGATACCACAAGACACCTTTAGAAATCTTGTAGTCCATACCTCACCGGGTGAGCTGTTTAGCATATGGAGGACCAACATCATATTAGGCAAGGTCATAATGTTTTGGCTCTTTGGTGTATATCTCAATGTTGGCCCAGGTGGGACTTGAACATGGGAACTATAGACGAAGCCACACCTACCCTAGGCAACATGAGTAGATTAAATAGCCAGTACAGATAAATGACTGCTCGTGGCCGAGTGGTTAGCACGCTTGGCTACTGATCTAAGGGACCTGGGTTCGAGCCCCGGAATTAGGCATGGATGTGTGTGTCGTTTTTCTGCTGAGGTCCTGCCATCCTCTAGATCTCCTACTGTGGCATATAAACTGATAGGCTCCTGTCAGACCTCTGTGGCAAGCAGCTGCTTGAGGGGGTATTTATTTTTATTTATTTATAGAAACCCACTGCAGCACAAAAATCGATGCTTACACTCCTATCGAGAAGTGGCTTAACTAATTTTATTGCAAATAATATAGAACTATAGTTTTAAACTCTACAGGTAACTTTAAAAAAAAAAGCCAGCAGTTAATTTTAGATTATATTCTTGTTAATAATTTATTAATTTGGTATATAACTACAAAGAAAGATCTCCACACTTCAGAAGTTTGTTGGAAATGGAGAATTACTGGTGGCTGTTAAAGGTAGTGTAAGCAGTGCCATTAAGTTGTCTTTGTTCTATCTAGTTATTCTCTAGAGCAAGAGCTGCTTATATGGATATGGTTCTGTGCATATCAAAATGATCCTCTTCGGCAGCCTGCACATGTTCTCTGTCACAACCTTTGATAAAGGGGAGGAGGATAGTATTGCTTACTGACTCGTGTGAGCCTATGGACAAAGAAAGGCTACTGTCAAGGATCCACTAATTTTGATCTGTAATGTTTATTTACTAATGTAACTATGTAATGTTTTCAGGCAAACTTTCCTTGGGTAAATATTGAACATATTGTAAAATTGCACAAACATAATTTTTAGATTGACCATATTAATTTTACTTCACACCTCACAAATTTTAAACCCAAGGGCTGTATGTCACAGGACTGTACATGACTGTGGCCACCCTGGCATAGTTGATATTTTAGTTTTAAATTATTGTAACAATATTATTGGCTGATCTACAGATGTTTGAATATGCCATTGAATAATGAGAACTGTCAACTATACAGCCTCCCAGTAATGTGGATTTTGTCTTCATAGCATTGAGCTGTTATGTTACAGAGAACATAAGCCTGAAATAACAGTTTCATCCATGGTACAGGAACAAAACTAGAGAAAACATTTGACCCTGGATGAAGATTATCTAAGACTATTTTGATAGGCCAGCAATTTAGTGGATAAGCATTTTGCTTTCCCAGCAATGTTTAGATTTCTTCAAATCCTCAATTCAACCCTAGTAGGAAGCTTCATCTTCAGCAAAATGCCTAAGAGAACTGAATAAAGCCTGTATTTTTATCAGTAATAATTTATAGTAAAATTTCTGTTGGATAGCTAAATTCAAATAATGGCTGCAAAAAAAAAATAATTCACTTGTTTGTTTGTGACCAGATGGCAACACCTCAGCTACAGTATAATTAACAGGTTACTGCATACAATTTGGGAAACTTAAAGGGATTAATCAGAAAAATTAGAGATGGCTCAAGTGCGATTAACCCTGAATTATAAATCTCATTTACAATTACATTATTACAAACCATTTGTCGCTTCTACTACCTTGTAACTATTTGCTATATTACTTAGTATATCATTATTATTAATATTTTTATTATCTGAGAGGAAACTTTTTATGCATTACATTTCAATTGAAAAAATGCACAGAATTGCATTTATTTTCTAAATCAATTCAAATTTCTACATTGATATATCAATGAAAAATTCATGTTATGGAATCAAAAATAATAAATTGAGAAAATTTTCAAATGCTGATGCCACATGTAAGCACTTAGAATCAGACTACATATAAGGCCCTGGCAATGGTGGTCTGTTTACGGAATGAGAGACAGCAATAAATATAAAGAGACTGTCAATTTGACAAAACATTAGTAATCCAGGGTTAAAATTATAAGGTGAAGCATAATTAGGTAATTGAAGGATTAAAAATTAATTGACAATTACCAAATCAATAGATATTTGGACAATTTGAAGATAGGAATAGCTTAGAAAGTTGGATGACTGAATGGATTAAGATAGAAATCCATGACATAACGGCTGTAATTTGTTGTAAAACTGCAGAATACCAGTTGGAAGGCAGATGTTGACCAGTGTTTGTGAAGGTGGGTGAATAGCTGCCCACTGCAAAAATTTGGACTGGGAGAGTATATTTTGCACATCTATTAATTTTGTATGTGATTTTAAATCTTGCAAGTGATATCTATAGGAAAGTGCTTTCTGCATTTTGCTTTAGCACCAATTGAATATTGCACACAATTCAAAACTTTCAAATTCGAAAATAAACTTATTTTCTGCCATCCTGATGTTAGTTGGTTAGGGTTTTATGACACATGGGCAACAGGGCCGAAAATACAGATGACAGAGCTGATTATTTCTTTTCCAAATGAGGAAAAAAAAAGAGTAAAAAATACAGAAATCCACAACCAAAGTTAAAAGCAAAAACTGAAATGGAAAAGACAAAACCAATATTCATATATAATACAAAAAAGGTTGGGTTGTTTTACCTCTGAACGGCACTTTTTTGCACACCATGGGCTAAATGGCCAGGTTACATGGACCCCGAAGGCTCAGAGAAGGTTGGGGGAGGGGACCCACTGGAACAGCTGTTGGGAGACAGATGGTAGCCTCCCGTCAAGGCCATCCAGCGTGTTCTTTAACGTGCACAGGGTATGGCTCTCCTGCACACGGGTCCATGGCTTAACGTCCCATCCGACGGACGGCAGCCTTTCCAAGCCCATTGGTGTCCCCTACTGACCGTGGGCAGGACAGGGAATTTTGTGGAGATAAATCTCAACGCTGACCCAGCTGGGACTCGAACCTGGGAACTACAGATTACGAGCCTGGCGCACTACCGACTGAGCCACCCCCGCCCCAATACAAAAAAGGAATAATGTGTAAAGCAATAAATACAGAAATACAAAAAGATAAAATGAACCCGTGTCTAAAAGACCCAGGACGATCAAGGTAAAAAGGCAAAGACAGATGGTAAAAAGGAGTCATCAGATAAAAGATGGCCGAGTGTAAGAGGCTGAGCCGTAAAAGTATGGAAGTTAAAATATATATCATTCAAGGGTAAAAGTGGAACAAATTATTAAAATACGTTTGATCGTTAAAATGGTGTCACAAAATAGAAAATACGGAAATAGCTGCTTTTTGGTGTGATCATGGCACCCAAATTGGGTTGGCGATCTCTTGGCTAGAAGCTGTAACTTCATATACATTCTACTCACTCTAGATTTTTGGGCTTTGTATGCTGATGACATTCACTGAGTAAAAATGCCCTCAATGTTATTGACCCTTTATTATTAGTATGGAAGGTTCCCCCGACCATGCTTTTGCACAAATCCACTGTTACACAGACAAAATAATTTGAATGTCAGTTTCTTGGTCATAAAATCAGTGTCTTTTGCATTTTCAACGACTTATGGGGTCTGTGGATATTAATCCTAGATGAATGCTAAGTTCCTCTACAACCATGCTTAGTTTCCCAGGACATCTGATGGAGCTGATTTTAGGATACTCCAGGATGACAGAGCTGATTATTTCTTTTCTAAGAGAAGAAATGGCAAAACTGCATATAGGGTCAAATATTTTCCCTGCTGGTGTCTTATTTCCAGTGGTTCTTCAGAGAACCACTGTAAAAATTCTCCCATTTGTATTTAACTTGACGCCTGAATATTTCAAAGTTTAATTTTTCTACTTAAACTCTCCACAGTCAATGTGCTCTATCTGCTTCCTCAACTGCCACTTATGTCACTGTAAAAGTAGATATTTGCTATAAAAATAAATACCCCCTCAAGCAGCTGCATGCCAGAGGTCTGACAGGACAGTTTATACACCACAGGTCTGAGAAGATGGCAGGACCTCAACAAAAAAACAACACAAAAGTCCATGCCTTAACAGGGGTGCTAGCAAAAATATTGAAAAAAAAAAAGGCTGTGTGAAATTTAAATTATCTGTGAAAGCAGAAAGTTCATCTATCAGCTAGTTGTGCAATAGTGATCAGTTATAATAACCATGTTTTTTAAACAATTAACATTTTTCACTTTTTACGTCATTCACTAAAAGTCCTCAGAATTTGCTTTGAAATAAAAGAAAAACAGTACATTTTTAACAGTAATCTTAAATTTCATGCCTATTTAGGTAAAAATGAAACCAAGCTGGAAATTTCATGATGAAGCTCAAAATTACTAAAACCAAGGCCTGAACTATTTCAATAATTACTGAGTGTCAAAATCCAATTAAGGAGAATGTAATGCATCAACAAGTGATGCAGTATATAGCAAGCTACTTGGAAGCTCCAAATTTATTCATTAATTATTCCATTATACTAAGTTATGATGTAATTGATTCATGAATCTTTTGACAGTCATCGGATAAGAAATTTTTAATCATTTTTGCTTTCACTGGCTGCATTTTGCTATTTAATATCACTTCCTTTGAACTTTTTTGTTGTACACATTTACACTGGCAAGATCTCCCCAGTGCCTGCGTGACCTTGACCTCGATAGCAGCATCTCTCATTACTGCCTCTCAGACACTGCATTTACTGGCACTCCTTGCATCGCTTCCTCTCATTAAGCTCCAAATTCAACATAGTGATTTGTATATCAGTTAAGTCCTACATTTTCCAATTAAAAAAAAAATATTCCCAAAATGAGTACTGAAAGTAAAGGAGAAAAGTCTAAATAAAAAAATAAGGATATAAAGAATATTAATTTCAAAGACAGTAACAAAATGGAATTTTCTTGTGATGAATCTACTGGTTATTAAATTAATCCATGTTTTAAGTGAGCATCAGACCTCTGTGGCAAGCAGCTGCTTGAGGGGGTATTTATTTCAGCCGTCCCATGGCCGAGTGGTTAGTGCGCTTGGCTACTGATCTAAGGGACCTGGGTTCGAGCCCTGGATAAGGCATGGACGTTTGTGTTGTTTTTCTGCTGAGGTCCTGCCATCCTCTCAGATCTGCTGTTATGGCATATAAACTGGCAGGCTCCTGTCAGACCTCTGTGGCAAGCAGCTGCTTGAGGGGGTATTTATTTTTTTTTATTTTGTCATTAAAAAAAGACATCTGATTTAAATGAAAAATTCAAGAAATAAGTGAGTGCAAGAGAAGTACGCAATACAGCTCTAATAAATTAGATGACTTTATGAAAATGATCACTGAAATAAACAGAAGTGAATGAGTTTAAGAACCAAACAAAATATTTAAGGAAACCAATCAGTTATTGCAGAAGGATATTAAACAAATGTGAAAAAGAGTAAACAATTTAAAACAAGTCAGTAAAAATAAAAACAGAGAAATAGTCCATGTGCCTGAAACACCAAATGGAAATGTCCAAGAAATCATTCACAAGGTAACTAAGGTATTAAAAATTGGCTAGAATGACTTGGACATTCAAGCAGCACACCAAGTACCAACAAGAAACATGCAAGCCAATAGAGTAGTTCAACTTAATTCAAGAAAAATGAAAGAAAATTGGATCACAAAATGAAAGAAAATAATTGCTAAAGAAGTCTGTAGCCATTTCCTGGAAGGAAAAATTTTTTCAACCAACATTTAAACACAGGAAAATACTTATTGAATGAAGCTAAAAAATATCAAAAGGAAAATAACTTCAAATTTTCTTGGGTTAAAGACTGGAAAGTGTTTCTGTGAAAAGATGAAAAAGTAAAGGTGATTAGACCGAGAAACATAGAAGAATTGGTTAATGTTAAGTGTTAAGATAAAAAATATATTATATATTATAGTTGCTTTAATAAACTCTAGTGATTATTTTTCTGACTGTAGTTTCACATCAGACTTTATTGAGGTGTTTGGTGACACCAATGTTAAACAATTAATGCTGAAAATGTTTATAATAAATCTTACTATAAATGAAGTAATGGAATAAATGTGCTAATAGGTAATATTAGAAGTTAAAGAAAGAATTTTGATTACTTTTCAGTGTACTTGAATTTAACAGAATTCAGCCCTGATGTAATAATCTTCACTGAAATATGAGTTAATGAAAATGAGATTGATTTATATAAATTACCTGGCTATGAAATTCACTACAAATGTCACAGACAATATTAAAATACTCAACTATAGTACAGAATTTGTTAGAGCAGATAAAATTTACCTATGAAAATATAACTTATATTCTAATGCCTTACTATAGGCAGTAGAGCTTTACAAAACTGACTATTATTCAAGAACTTGAAAGGAAATTAGCACAAATTAATATTAATAACATCAGCTGTCCTGTGGCCAAGTGGTTAGTGTGTATGGCTACTGATCAAAGGAACTTGGGTTCGAGCCCCAGGTAAGACATATGTCTGTGTTTGTCTTTCTGCTGAAGTCCTGCCATCCTCACAGACCTTCTACTATGGAGTACAAACTGACAGGCTCCTGTAAGATCTCTGTGGTAAACAGCTGCTTGAGGGGGGGGGGATTGTTTTATTATATATTAGGGATATTAATATAGATATTAGATCCAAAGATTTATATAGCAAACACTACTTATGAGGTCCACGAGTTTCTATGAATGCCATATATTAATAACTAGAGAGGATTCAATTACATGTCTAGATCACACTTTTGTCAGAACTAACATTAAAAAAATTTATTTCATATGTTATTAAGACAGAAATCAGTGATCACTTTTTTACTGGCTTTTAGTCTCAAATTTAGAAACCAAGTTACAGCTTGTAACAATAATAGATAGCTTAAAAGAACTGATGTTAAAAAAATAAAAATAAATTTGGGGTTAATGAAGTGGGATGTAATTAATTGCAAGAAAGACCTGGATGCATTTGTTTTACAACTAAATTGCACAGATTGATAAATCTGGCTATATTATTTGGAGGGAAAAAACAGTAAAAAATTGAAACTATAAATTACCAACGCTTGAATTCTATTGAAAAATGTAATAAATTATATAAACTATTAAAAAAAGCAACCCTTTAATACACAACTTAAAAATAAGTTAAAGAGTTATCAGAATATTTTACTTCGTTTGATAAGAAAAGCAAAGTCAATATATTTAGAGGGTCAATTGTTTTACCTCTAAGCGGCACTTTTTTGCACACAATGGGCTAAATGGTTGAGTCACAAGGACCCTGAAGGCTCAGAGAAGGTGGAGAAGAGACCCACTGGAACAGCTATTGGGAGACAGATGGCAGCGTCTTATCAAGGCCATCCAGCATGTTCTTTAATGTGCACAGGGTATGGCTTTCCCTCACACGGTGCCATGGCTTAATGTCCCATATGATGGACAGCGGCTTTTCCAAGCCCATCAGTGTCACCAAACGACCATGGGCAGGGATTTTGTGGAGATAATTCTCAATGTTGACATACTTAGGTGAAAATTTTACTTTATAATTGTAATTCTAAGAAATAATGAGAGATCATTAATAACATGGCAGGTAAAAAAAAAGATCAAATAATGCAGTACCTAGAGAAATTAATGTGGAAAACAAAACCTATAATTTAATTGAGAATCCTGTTCTGTTTGTAAATAAATTTAACGAATATTTCACTAAAATAGCTATAAAATTAAACTGAAAATTTCAAAGTGATTCTTCAAACAGAAGTTTGCATATTAAATCAATACTGAATAAAATTTTTTATTGACCACATTAAAAGTGCTCAGGTAAACAATATTATCCTATCTTTAGATTCAGGGAAGTCTTCAAGAATTGATGGGTTGAGTTGTTTTACCTCTGAGCGGCCCTTTTTGCACATCATGGGCTAAATGGCTAGGTCACATGGACCCCGAAGACTCAGAAGGTTGGGGGAGGAGACTTACTGGAAGTTGTTGGGAGACAGATGGTAGCCTACCATCAAGGCCATCCAGTGTGTTCTTTAACGTGCACAGGGTACGACTCTCCCGCACATGGGGCCACAGCTTAACATTCCATCTGATGGACAGTGGCCTTTCCAAGCCCATCAGTGTCCCCTACTGACCGTGGGCAGGGCGGGGAATTTTGCAGAGATAAATTTCAATGCTGACCCAGCTGGGACTCAAACCCGGGAACTGCAGATTACGAGCCTGCGCACTAGTGTCCGAGCCATCCCCACCGCTTAGGTTGTTGGGTTGTTTTACCTCTGAGCGGCACTTTTTTGCACACCATGGGCTAAATGGCCAGGTCATATGGACCCCGAAGGCTCAGAGAAGGTTGGGGGAGGGGACCCACTGGAACAGCTGTTGGGAGACAGATGGTAGCTTCCCGTCAAGGCCATCCAGCGTGTTCTTTAACGTGCACAGGGTATGGCTCTCCCGCACACGGGGCCACGGCTTAACGTCCCATCCGACGGACGGCGGCCTTTCCAAGCCCATCGGTGTCCCCTACTGACCGTGGGCAGGGCGGGGAATTTTGCGGAGATAAATCTCAACACTGACCCAGCTGGGACTCGAACCTAGAAACTACAGATTACGAGCCTGGCGCGCTACCGACTGAGCCATCCCCGCCCCCCCACTGCTTAGGAATTGATGGCATTTCACCAGATGTTTTAAAGCTAGGTTCTCCCCATATTTCAATGATTCTAAGCAAACTATTTAATCTGTTATTAGGAAGTGGAATTTTCACAAATAATTTGAAGCTGCAGTAGTTATTCCTATTTTTGAAGGAAAGTATAAGTGAGGTCCAGCAAATTACAGGCCAATATCTATTTTGTTTATCATTTCAAAAACTTTTAAAAAATTAATTAAAAAGAAAATGATTAATTTCTTAAATAAAAAAAAATTCTCTAATTATCAATTTTGGTTTAGAGAAAAAAATGTGTATTCAAGATGCTATTTTGCAAATGACCACTGCTATACATAATGGAATAAATAAAAATTTAAAAGTTGCTATAGACATTAAAAAAACTTTCAACACAGTTTCACGATTCATTGCTGAATAAACTAGAAAACTATGGTTTTAGAGGTGAAATGCTGAAATAGCTCAAAAGCTGTTTAGCCAATAGAACACACAGAACAAAAATTGAAAATGACACTAATGAACTTGGATATGGCATTTTTAAGAATCTGTGTTAGGACCATTATTATTCATCTTTATTGACAATTTATGTAAGCAAGAATTGAAAGGTCAAATTCTAACTTTTGTTGATGATACAGCACTGATTATGCAGCACAAGACGAGGAGAGGTTAACTGCTGAAGCAAATGAGGGTAAGTTTACGATTAAATATTAGTTCTTAAATAATAAATTTATCAACATTGAAAAAACAAAATATATTTTTAAATTGAGGGGGCAACCAGATAGACTAAGAAGTAAACTATTTTTCATGACAGGAGTTGTACTGTCAAGTCATATAAAATCTCTTGTTCGAGTTGTTGGGTTGTTTTACCTCTGAGCGGAACTTTTTGCACACCATGGGCTAAATGGCCAGGTCACATGGACCCCGAAGGCTCAGAGAAGGTTGGGGGAGGGGACCCACTGGAACAGCTGTTGGGAGACAGATGGTAACCTCCCATCAAGGCCATCCAGCGTGTTCTTTAACGTGCACAGGGTATGGCTCTCCCGCACACGGGGCCACGGCTTAACATCCCATCCGACGGACGGCGGCCTTTCCAAGCCCATCAGTTTCCCATACTGACTGTGGACAGGGCGGGGAATTTTGCGGAGATAAATCTCAACGCTGACCCAGCTGGGACTCGAACCTGGGAACTACAGATTACGAGCCTGGCGCACTACCGACTGAGCCCCCCCCCCCCTTCGAATACAAAATCATGTTGTAAGATATAAAAATAAAAAAATAAATCCCCCCTCAAGCAGCTGCTTGCCATAGAGGTCTGACGGGAGCCTGTCAGTTTATATGCCAGAGTAGGTCTGAGAGGATGGCAGGACCTCAGCAGAAAAGCAACATATATATCCATGCTTATCTGGGGCTTGAACCCAGGTCCCTTAGATGAGTAGCCAAGCGCGCTAACCACTTGGCCACAGGACGGCTGTTGTAAGATAAACTGCCAAAAAAAGAATATAACAGCACCAAAAATAAAGAGTTTGATATGTTATCCGTAAAAAAACTATGTATTCTGAACCCTATGCAAACCCTTAAAAACTGGGATAAATAAATTTTAGTAACATCAATTTATGAAAGTAGAAGTAGCAAACACCCAAATATTCATATTTCTAAGCATTGGATTGTTTTACCTCTGAGTGGCACTTTTTTTGCACGCAATGGGCTAAATGACCAGGTCACTAGGATCCTGAAGGCTCAGAGAAGGTTGGGGGAGGGGACCCACTGGAACAGCTGTTGGGAGACAGACAGTAACCTCCCATCCAACGTGTTCTTTAACGTGCACAGGGCCATGGCTTAACGTCCCATCCGACGGGCGACGACCTTTCCAAGCCCATCGCCGTCCCCTACTGACCGTGGGCAGGGCGGAGAATTTTGCAGAAATAAAACTCAACGCAGACCCAGCTGGGACTTGAAACTGGGAACTACAGATTAGGAGCCTGGCACGCTATCGACTGAGCCGTCCCCACCCCATATTTCTAAGCCTACAAAAACTCATTCAGAAACATTTTGCCTACAAGGCCTCTAAAATATTCAATGAATTGCCAGAATGTATTAAAACTGAAAGAAATCTTTATAAATTTAGGAATAAACTAAGAACTTGGTTGCATAATATTCATGATATTGAAGTTTTACTGTGACCTCTGTTGTACATTTTTTCTATTACTTATGCAGATTGTATGTATATAGATTATTCAAGAGCAATAGCACTTCAGAAAACAGTCTTGCACATAATATATGTATTTTCTTATCCACAGGAGAGTTTGCAACTCTTGTGGGTGGTTTATTTCCAACAATCAATTGTAAAAGTGTTTCTAGACACTATTCTATCTGAAAATAATTTGATCGATTGATTTTTATTCTTCATATTTGTAGGCTATTACAAACTAAGAATAATTATACTCATTCAAAAACCAATTAAAATTCAAATATTATTTAGAATGAAACAATGCCAGAAATAATTCAGTGATAGTAAAAAGAAACTATTACTACTAAGAGCAGTTAGTTCATTCATGAAAGAAAACATCTAAATAAATAAAAGTCTTGATGATGCTCACTGTTGATTACTAAATATTAATTAAAAGGTTGAAATTTCAAAAGACTTTTTTTTCACAGTTAAAAGAAAAAAAATATCAGATATTTAAATTATGACTGAGCTCAAGCCCAAACTTGATCTCTAACAGATAACTATCTTATTTACTTCTTCTATACTGCAAAATTTGTTATTTAAGTGCCATTTAATTTTATTAGCATAGCGGAAATCTAATTTTTAGGTCACTGTGTTTGAAAGTCGATACAAGATACTGCATAAGATTTTGCTGTCTCATTCGCTGACATAGGTAAATTGAAAAATCATTCATTGTTGCTAATGATTATAAAAATAATTTTTTATGACTATTTCTTGGTAATCTTGGATGTATGCACACCCAGCATGTAGGAGCATATTTAAAGGGGTTCACCCCTCACCCCACATACAAATGTATCATGTTTCAAACACTTTTTGCATTTTCATGCTTTTGAAACATTTAGTAAATCCTAAGCATTGATGCAAAATATATCAGTTTTTATTTTACTTACTGTTTGACACTCTAATATTTTCCTTTATTTTTAATCTTTTGAAAAAAAAAAAAGTGCCCCATCCCCTACACATTTTAAAAATACGCCACTGCTGGCAATGCCATTACTACTGATACACTATATTACCAAGTCTTTCAATGCTTTCATGTTATAAGAATGGAATGCTAGAGTTCATTAACTTTGAAAATAAATTCTTAATAGGAAAAATGCTGTGAAACTAAATTGAACAGCTAAATGAAATCTTAATTTTTAACAATATTCCTTTGATTATTTAACTAGGTTTTTAAGGTAATATTGATTTCTGAAGGTAATATTGATGAAAATGTAAGACTAAAGGGCATTTTGCATAAATTGACAGGTTCCAGTCAGATCTCTGTGGCAAGCAGTACTTGACGGGGTATTATTTTATGTAAACTATATAGTGCACATAATTTTAAAAAAAAATGGGATATAAAATATCAAAAAAAATTAAAATAAATCATAATATACAATATCAAATCTATCATATGATCATTGAACTGATCTCATGCTGTCTATTGCACAAATCTCTTTGTAAAATATTTCCAATTAATCATAAAAGCTACTTTCAACCACATGAAATGCACATTAAAATTATATCCGTGACCCTTTAAACAATTAGAAATATTGTTCCATTTTTTGCGAATAGTGATTGCTTGGCATCAGCTGTTGACCTTTTGTAATTTTGGCATCCAGTTAGAGAAAACTTCTGAGTTGAAAAATGTAAAGCATTAATTATTTTTTTTTTAAAATAATGAAGCTTATTATAATAAAATATAAAAATATCTGTCCTGAAAGTTTCTTTAAATATTTTCGCAAATTTATATTTTTCCAAATTTTTTTTGACAAAAGACACTACTTATAAGCTCATTCTAAATACTTTTTTTTAAGAATTATGGAAAACTACAAGAATCATTACACAAACTCCTAAAAATTGTCTTTTAGTGAATGATTTTTATATGCTTATCGAATTAACTTTTGAGGTATTTCTTATGAATTTCAACACTGCTGTTACTAAATGTTTCAACTTCCTTAACTCTTTAAATACAAACAAATGTTGTTGAAAATTGAAAGTAGTTTATGATTTATCTTCAGTATTGAAAATTTCATGAATAACAGATATGTTAGAATTGGGTAAAAGATGATTTTAATGTGTTAACAAATATGAAAAAATAAGTGTAAAGTCAATAACAAAGATTGAATTGAAGAAAAAGTTCCATTTTTAATCACTATGTTGATAATGAAAAACATATTTAATACTTGCTGATAATGCAGAAACTTACACAAATTCACATGTGGAAGTAACTAGTATGATTACATGTCATCCTTAGCAAATATAGCCTTATAAAGTGCAAAAATCATCTCGTTTAGCACTTAAAATGAAAAGGTTGGATTTTCTTATCCCCTACAGCTAAGGGGCAAATTATCCAGTGTATATAAAATAAAGTTATTTATTATTACTACAATGCTGTCCCTTGGCTGAGTGGTTAGCACACTTGGCTACTGATCTAAGGGACCTGGTTCAAGCCACGGGTAAGGCATGGCTATTTGTGTCATTTTTCTGCTGAGGGCCTGCCATCCTCTCAGACCTTCTACTATGGCATATAAACTTGACAGGCTCCTGTCAGACCTCTGTGGCAAGCAGTTGCTTGAGGGGGTATTTATTTTTCATTTTATTATTACTACCACACATGTAACCAGTGAGACTACTGGGTGGCAAATTTACAAACTAATGACCATACCTGCAGCAAAGTTGACTTGAATAAGTAGGACCTATTTTTCACCAGATGATTTTCAACTGATTTTAAAAATGACCTTAAATTTAGTTAAATTAATCATTAATATCTAAGATCAGCCTCTGAGAAAGGGACAGCAGAGTCAAAAGTTTGCTCCAGGCTGCAAAATAGCAAGTGCCAACCCCAATTACTGAAATGAAATTTTTGGAAATTTTAAAGAGTCATGTCAAATCAACCAAATTTTGGAGAAAGTTCACCACTCATCACAGATTTCAATTATCTTTTGGCATAAATGTTAGTACACATACCTAGGGGGAAAATATACAAATTGCAATTGTGACTAAAGGTTTTTCTTTTTTTTTTTCTTTGCTTCTATGGTAGATGAGAAGTCCAAACTTGGTGTACTTAGAAGATTTGGATTATAAAGTCATTAAACAATTTTAAAATGTGAAAAAAGTGATGTAGCCCCATATATATAAAAAAATTAAAACTGACATGTACATTATGCTCCATAGAAATGTTGTACAAAAATTAATAGATTCTGAAAAAAATTCATCGCCGCCACGGCGGGAATCGAACCCGCATCTCTCCAGATTCATGCCAGAGCGCGCTACCATTGCACCACGTGTCGGACAACGAATATTTTCAGAATATGACCTTTTAAGTTTTTCTTCTTGAGACATGACTGAGACAGCGCCATCTATACTCAAGGAGATGCAACGCTTTACAGTCGTTGCATTTGATTATCAGATGTTAATGAGAAGGTCGCTAACAGTAAAAAAATATTGAAATTTTACTAATGTTATGGTTAATGATGAACTTCAGGGAATCACATTGACGTTCTTGCACATGCGCACTAAAGGAGATGCATGGAGAGGTTCTGTAACTTCAACTAGCATTCAGCTGCTACTTACAGCTATAGTGCTGCTATTGATAAAAGTTCATATCCATTTTTATAGATGAACAAACGAAAAAGCCTAGTATTTAGAGGCAACAAATTTAGCAATACAAATGTTGAGGGATACATAAGGTGACCAGATTGCAATCAGTAAAAACTGGGACAAGTTATTAAATGTTCCACTTTAGTTTGTATAACTGAAAACTGTAAATTATGCTTTATTTTTGATCAACTGTTGTTCTATAATTAAGGAAGTACTTAAATTTAATTTAATTAATTTAATTAAGGAAGTGCTTAATGGGCTAGTGTAGTCTAAATAAGAAAAGAACTGTAGCTCTTTTGGTGCCCTGGGCAAAAAAAAAGATGCTCCTTCAAATTTAATGAGTAGAAAAAATTACACATACACAAGTTTGAATTTAGTTCATTTTAACCAAGTCATTCATTCCAGACGAAATAAATGCTATCATAAAAATACATTGATAATAAAGAATTTAGTCATAACTAATTATAATATAATCATTTAAACTGAAAAGGGCTAAGTTACCAACATAATGATCAAGAGAATTGATTTTATATTTTAATACATTTTAGAAGTACCAAGTATGAGTACTATGCAATTTCAATTAATTTTGAGAAGTCTAGTAAATGAAAACAATTAGTTTCTATTATTGGATTAAACCATCCAGCACCCCATTCTACCTTGGCACTGCACTGTTCTCAAGATAATATCAGCAAAGAAATATTTTTCCTCACAGATTAAAAAATGGAGGTAATCATGATTACACCATCAATTTTCACATTTCGGAATAAATTTTTTCCCTTGATTATTACAGAACAATTGATCAAAAATAAAGCATAATTTAGTTTTCAAGTTATACAAACTGAAGTCTGAACATTTAATAACCTGTCATGGTTTTTCCTGATCGCAATCTGGTCACCGTATGTATTACTCAACATTTGTATTGCTAAATTTTTTGCCTCTAAATACTGGGCTTTTTCATTTGCTCTTCTGTAAAAAAGGATTTGAACTTTTATCAATAGCAGCATTATTGTTGTAAGTAGCAGCCGAATGCTAGTTGGAGCAGTTGGAGTTGCAAAGTCGCACTTGAGTGCAAGTAGCAATGTTGGCCTCGAAGCAGTAAACACATCAGTCTCCTGAAGAGCCTCATTAACCATAACATTAGTAAAATTTCAATATTTTTTTTACTTGTTATCAAAAAAAAACATACTCCAAATTTTGTACAACGTTTCTATGGAGCATAATGTACAATATATGTCAGTTTTAATTTTTTATATACAGGGCCACACTTTTTTTCACATTTTAAAATTTTTGTTTTAAATTTTTTTTTTCAAAACCATGTATTTTTTAAATTTGATTTTTTTAAACAAAAAAAATAAATAAATAACACCCTCAAGCAGCTGCTTGCCACAGAGGTCTGACAGGAGCCTGCCGGTTTATATGCCATAGTAAGTAATTTTCATATTTTAAAAAATTTCCACTGTCAGAGGGTGCAGTAAAGCTTTTGAGAGATTCTAAAAATGTGAATCGTAATAGTTTATCAATACCTATCCAACCTACAAAGAATTTTAAAAGAGCAAACAGAGAAACAGAATGCATTTTTCTACCCACTCTGGGGGTAAAGCTGAAAATCATTATTGCAGTTATTTACATTTCACAACCAAAATTTCAAATTTGCATATGTAATTATATTCCCTACAATTTTAAAAAATTTCCACTGTTAGAGGGTGCAATTATAGAAATACAAAGGTTTGAAAAGTGTGAATCATAATATTTCATCAATACTTATCTAACCCAAAAGACTATCTGTAAAATAAAAAAACAAGGTCTACAGATTTAGGCAAATTAACAAATGACAAAATGAAAATATTAGTTTGGTTTTTCATTAGTTTAATGTGTATGTGTTGCTTCTTAATTATTTTATTTTTACATAACTTAGTTTTTCCCTCTTTTCCAATACTTTACATGCTCACTTATCCTTAAGAGTGATAACTGATTTTTTAAAGATTTAATGTCTAGCAATATATTCAAAAACTTGAGAGTAATACTAAGGTTTACTCTAACAGAACTGTAACAAAAAAAAAAAACAGCACTGCAGTAAACTCTCAATTTGAAGGACTACGAGAGAATATATTGGGAAACATCTGTTAAATCTGAATATTCAATAAATAGTGGATGGAATTTCATTTAAACCAGAACAAGTTAGCATATACTTAATATTATATTTACTGGTTTTATACAAAATAGGAGACAGGTTTGCAAAACTTAATTATGCATTTACATAAGAACTCATGTATTTACAAATGTGCAACAGACACTAAGTGATTCTAATATTTTAGTCAATTGTAACTTTTGATTTGAACTAAAATATAAAACGAAAATTTTCCAGCTACTTGCCACAGAGGTCTGACAAGAGCCTGTTAGTTTAATACACCACAGAGATTTATAAGGAAGGCAAGACCTCAGCAGAAAAGACCATGAATAGCCATGCTTTACCTGGGGCTCAAACCCTGGACACTTATCAGTAGACAAGTGCATTAACCACTCAGCTTACTCTTGTTCTTTTAATGCCTACCTTTGTAACCATGATTGATTAAAATTTCAAATTTTTATTATAAAATATCACAAACACTAATAGCTTGCAGGTCAAATTATGCAGATGCAAGATGGTGCTTTACACACACACACACACACAGACATTTTGTCTGAGTAAATTACTACGCATCCAAGACGATGCTTATGTACAGAAAGGATATAGAAAATGTGTGCCGAAACGTTATTGACAAAGAATACCCAACATGGAAGTATTGAATATTGTCAGGATTGATTTGCAAATAATGAACTGTCTCTTGTTTCAGCAGTTTTCGCTGAAATTATTTTCTACATTAAATCCAAAATCTAATAAATCAAAATGCATTAAATTGAGGGTTTACTCTGATTTCAATTATGAATCAAATTTAAGACAGATTTTTCACCATTTGAGCACAGTAAATTTCATTGGCAAAAACAGTTTGAGGTTTATGCCATTGGAATTCATATTCCTCTACACCAAATGAAGAAAATGTGCAAGTTACTATGAACACAAGTTGCAACTGAAACAATGCTTTCCCCACATATGAAACTTTACCAGGTTTTTTTCAGTGCTTTTAATTTGGGAAGTAAAGGTTTCATATCTAGACTTTATGCAGTAACTAAAATGACAAGCTTCGGCATCGTACAGCAAGATTACATCTAAAACCTCTTTGTGACCAATATATATATATACTTGCTTTTTTCACAAATATACTAAAATTTTAATACAAAATATTTGCTACACAAAATTATTATACAGTTTAACAAATTGACACATTACATATTCCAAGTTTATTGAACTTTACGTGCCTGTTTGCTCCTTTTCCGCTTTTTGCTAAGTGGTTTAACTTTGTTCTCCAATTTTTTTTGCAATTCATAATACTTTCCAAGTGGAGTACCTTCCTGTAAACAGTTTTTTTCCCAAAGATCTATTTTTTCACACTCAGATATCTTGAAATTTACAGATTTTCTTCTTTCTGTGATCATATTGCTATTTTCTTGCACTTTATCTAAAATTTGTTTCATCTGTCTACAATAATTGGGAATTTTGCACTTTTTTAGAAAGTTTTTTAACTGAAGCACAGTAGGCAATGCTAATTCTGGAAAACCAATAGTATGGGAATATACATTGAAGTATTCAAAAAGCAATTCATAAACTTGGGTTATAACACTATCTTTAAAGGCAACTTCTTGTAGTTGAGATTTAGACACTTTAAGCATACACAAGAAATTGAGAGGCTTTTTACTGAAACTTGGCTTTTTGCTAAAGTCCAAAAGTTTAAGTGTCTCCAAGATCATAGGCAAAATAGGAATAAATATATCAGCATCTTTTGAAAGTTGAATAAGAGCTCTTAACAAATGAAATCGAAGGGGAAAATACTTAGCTGTTGGAATAAGATTTATTGTCCCAATGGTTGTCTGAACTAATGGAAATATTAAAGATTTTAAAACTTCACTTTCATTTAACTCGCACAATAACTGTGTCCACAACAAGACACAATGAACATATTGCCAATTATAAACTGCTTGATATGCATCTTTCTTTTTCACAGTAACTGCATTGCGGAGATGAATGCTCAACTGTCTTATGTAGACAAATGCATGTTCATATGCCACAGCATGATCCAAAGAATAAACTTCAACCAATGAGCGTTTCATGAAGTTAATTAGTGGCCAGGTTGAAGTTGATGTAAACTTCGAATTTTTTACATACGATAAATACATTTGTTTTAAAATGTAGTCAAGGTATTCTTTGGGCAGAGCTTTTGTTATGCGAACTATATTAAGAAGTGCAAGTACACGAACAGTTTCTTCACTTGTGCACCACAATAACACCAATTGTTTTAATAAAAGCCTTGAGAGCTTTACAAATTTTGAATAGAATGGAATAAGATGTACAATATGCTTTAAAATCAGAGTAAGAATTGATGCCTCAGATATAATTGATAACATTTTAAGCACATCTGACAAATATGATTTGATACTGGTTAGCATTTTTTTCCACATCTTGCTAATAGAGGGATCTACTATTTTTCCATCAGGTTTCAATACTGGCAATTTCAAGACTTTACATAATGCTGGAACTAATTCTACAATGCACAATCTTATTATTTCATTGAAACAAGTATCATCTGCAACAATGCTTTCTACTTGAGAATCCTCGCCACCTGCCTGATTTACAACTGCTTTAAAAGCCATAATAATGTTCTTGCACACCAGTACAGTTGGTTTATTTTGAATCTGTTGTTTCCATTTGGTAATCTGGGAGTGTGTTACATTTTGCCTATCACGTTCTATGTTTTTTTTACTTTGAATGTTTACTTTCACTTTATTGTCCTCAGAGCTTAAATTCTTTGTTTCCATTCCTTCTTCTTCAGAGCAAATATCGCTTTTGTCCTCCATTGCTTCAGCTTCGTCCTCTTGTTCATCAAATTCTAACAACTTTTTATCATTTTCTTGTAAAAAAGAATAAAATTCCGGATCTTTCGTTCTTAGTTTTTTTAGTGAAGCTTTATGACTAACAATATCTACTTCAGAATCACTGCTAGACATTTTCGATGTCGATTATTAAATAAACTTAAACTTTACTTACTTCAAATAACAAAAAAAAATCTTGATTTTATGATATAATGAGGTATATATATATCTTACTATAACACGTTTCAACTCACACGAGGACTTATGGCGTAATAATTTTTACACATGTTGCCAGATGCAAATGAATGATTTTGTGATAAAGTTCGGAAAAAGAAACGCCTACAGTATTTTGATATGATCATTAAAAGTTATACCTTTCACAAAATATTAAAGAAAGTTAAAAATAATTACCTTGTCAAAAGAAACCAAACATACTGCAGCAGCATTTCCAGCAAAAGGTTTCACTGTAAATGCATCCGCAATAAATAAAGGAATAATACTGCTAGAAGTAGATGTCTCCATATTACAAAGCAAGTTTCAAATGGAACTCAGGTCAGATCAAAGTGCATATACCTAAGTACTACTCCTACCTAGAAAGATCAATTCGGTTGAACTCCCTATTTCAAGGCGACTAAGGTCAACATATGTTATTATTTAAAAATTTACTATTTTTAATAAAACTTATTTTAAATGGAGCTGATTTTTAAACAAGGAAAATGGGATGAAATATTTTATATATTTTTATTTTAAATAATTGAATGTTGGTGACTATACCTCAGTTTTATTAAGACTAATATTATTTCCAAAGGGAATTAGTTTGAAAATCAAATGGCACAGCACTGGTGGGCGATCTGGTCTATTAATGCATTGGTATAGTGCCTTGGTTTGGCCGTGTTACTATCACATAGGTATCTGACAGTAGCATAGGACTTGCGGGAGGAGAAATAGCGAAAACTTGGGGAAGGGTGTTGCGAAACTTTCCCAAGTTTCGATTAATAAAAGGTTCATTATAAATCAGAGTAAGAAATAATAAATCAAGAAATGGGAGAGAACATAATACGCACTCTATTCATTTCCTTCCGAAAGGCTGCAGAATTTCCATTATGCCAGTGAGAACTTATCTTGGAAGCTCTGAAATTTCTAAAATATGCATTTAATGGAGAAATGTAACTGAAGGTAAATTAAAGATCGTAATTTAATCTAATTAAATCTCGATTTTAAACAATATTGGTTTAGTATTTAAATACTAGCGGAAGCTGGAATATTAAGTAATAATCTTCCATATTATGTGAGTGAGGACCTAACTTGGAAGCTCTATAACTTCTAAAATATGCATTTAATGGAAAAATGTGAGTCATGATAAATTAAAGATCATAATCAAATCTATTTAAATGTAGATTTTCAACAATATTCGTTAAGTATTTAAATAGTTATGGAAGCTAGAATATTTCATGAGAAATTATGTTTCATGTTGATGGAAATCTAACTTTGAAGTGCTATAACCATTAAAATATGCATTTAATGGAAAAATACGACAGAAGGTAAATTAAAGATCATAATCAAATCTATTTAAATCTCCATTTTCAACGATATTCATGCAATTTAATGGAAGAATATGACTGAAGATAAATAAAAGTTTATAAAACTACTTAAGTTTCTATTTTAAACAATATTCAGCATTAAAGCCTATATTAAAGTCTGGATATTTCACAACGAAGTTCCTGCTTTTCATTCCAAAGAGTTTATTTTGTTAATATTTACATTTTTTCTTATATAAGAGATTTGACATCACTGTTTACTCTGAACATTAGAAATTTGATATATATGTAGTGAAACCTGCACTGGATATATGTAGTTCTACAATCAATCCCTATTTTATGAAAAAGATGGTGTAGCTTTCATTTGATAAGTAATTTGTTATTGCTAACTTTAAATGGGATTAGCAACTGTGTTTAAAAATGTAAACAAAAGCAAAATTGAAGCGGAAAAAGTTTTTTTATATATATATTAAACATCTCTTGACCTTCCAAGAAAAAAAATATCGATTTAACAATATTCGGCGAAATAATTCCTTTTTTGTGCATGAAACAATTGCGATTTTATTGAGCAGTATTCGTATAAAGCATTCGGATATTTGCAATTGGCGTGCAGCTTGTGGCTTTCTGAGTAGCAACAACATGGTTACCGCCGTTTTACGCGGCTACAGTAGCGATCAATGCTAAGATATAGTAAGGGAGCCTCTCCCCACTTCATACCCTCCATGGTTGCTATGCATGCCGTGTTGCCGTAAACTGGCGAAAAAAATTATGAATAGTGCATCTAAATGCCTCAATATGGAGACATAGGATGAGGTGGGAAGACAATGTCAAACAGGACGTTGCTAGAATTGGCGTACTGTAGCCAAATGCAGTACCTCCAAACAAGTCTATACTCAGTATAGACTTGTTTGGAGGGCGATCTTACCCACTTTGGTTGGACTTCCATAGCCTATGTCTGCATGTGGATTTTGTTGGTATATATATTATAGATCTACCAGCAGATTTACCAGCTTTGCTTGGATTATTAAAGAAATTAGGTTTGTCTTTTATAAAATGAAAATATATACAATCTATCAAAATGATTTATTTTTCAAATATTTGATGATTAAACGAATTTGTTCTGGAGACTTGGGGCGAAATTCAAATTCTTTCAGCTAACTATTCCCTAGTCTCATATTTACAATATATCCACAGTGCTATTCTATTATTGATATGCTCCTGTTCATTTGTGAGTTGTCACTGCACCACTTTTTTGATGGCGATTTTTCGCTTTCTTTCTCTTCTCCATTTGCTCGATGTACTGCTTGTCTATACCTTTATGATTCAAGTCGATCTTTTCTCTGCTTTATAGTTTCAACAGATCGTTTCATTCTTTTAAAATTAATGAAGTCGAATTTGAAAGTGATCCTTTTCTTTTAGACATTTGGAATAAATTAAGATAAGGCGAATTATTTTATGAAATTTTTTATTTTCTTTTTTATTCCTTTTTTATTTTCCTTTATACAAAAAAAAACTTAATGATATAATAACAAATAATACTATAAAAGTAAAAATATTGTATTTGATAAAAAATTAGCTTATATTAAATTTATCTACTTAGGCTCTTAAGTAGGCTGACCGTATTTCCTTGAGACAACAACGGGATATTGGGATGGCAAAAACGGGATGTGGGGGGGGGGGGTATGTAATATTCTGTATTCATGAAAAAATAACACGATAAAAAAGTTTTATTACATAAACATATTGAGCTTACCATTATTCTTCAGTGACAGAACCCATACAAAAATTTAGGTAGACGTAGAGGGGGGACTGTATTTTACCACGATCGGTACCATGAATATTTCTCCGATGAAGCAATCTTACGCAGCAAATTTCGGTCTTTCAACACCTTATCATAAAACTTCTCACACTCCATGACACAATTTTGTCTTACAACTAACATAGGCCTCATGGTCTCAACACTTAATCTAGATTTCTCTTTTGACCACATATTGTTCATAACAGAAAATATTCTCTCAACAGGTGCTGTACTTCCTGGAAGACATAGAATAAACTGTACAATATCACAAAAGTTTTGAAAGTCTAGGCGTTTTTCGCTCATTTCAGAAAAAATCTGTTTCCATCTATCAGACACAGGAATGTTTTCTTTATTCCATGTATCAAACTGACTCACAATTATAGATTTTATGAGGGTCCGCTGAATCGAATGCACGAGTTTCTTCTGTTTCTGTGCGTGTGATGAGTTCATTGTTCAGGCTGTCCTGTATTACTTTCCTTTCAGGTATCTTACTTAGTAGCACCCACTTGAACTTCTTAGTGTTTCCTAAACTGCACTTCCACTTGTTGACATATTCTTAGCTGGTTTCATTGAAATTCTCAATTACCTCAATAAACTTAGCCTCATTAATTTCTCTTGAATCTACTAACATTTTCAGTTGTTTTTTTACATCAGTAATTACAAACACTTCCCTTTTTCTGGGCTCTAAATTATTCACAAGATTTTCAATGTTCATGGCTACTTCTGTAGCTGAAATATTATCTTTTTCAATTAAGCTAATGTATGTTTGGAACGTAGACACTTGATCTCTTGCAAATAATAAAAATTTCAAACAGGGATCTTCAAACAGTTTTCACAACATAACAGGGCATTTTTCTTGAGAGAGAAAATAAGAACAAAGCCCATCAAACATGCTTAAAATTCTGTCATTTGATGGACCTAAGGACAAAAATCTTGTATTTCCATGCTCTAACAATTTAGCGTAATTGTTTCCTGCAAAGTCACAAAAGTTTTTCAGTTCTCCTACTCCGACTATGTGTATATTGAAGTATTTGTATACTTTCACTGCAAAACGTTCAATATCAATTGGTAAACAGTCGACAGCACACTGGAGACAATTGTGTATAATGTGTGCCTCACAAACCAATACCAATAATCTGCCTCTTCAGTTCAGTTTCAAGTTTTCGCCACACATTTTTGCCAAGTCTTTTGCAACCACCAAAATTAGTGTTCGTGTTATCTGCACAAAAAGCAACAATTTTGTTTTGTAAGGCAAATTTGTCACTTACTTCCTTCAACATAGCACACTGTAGGTCGGATGCTTCACCAGGTAAGGAAATAAACTCTATAATTTTGTCTTGAACACCATAATTTGGCAAAAAGTACCGCACAACGATTGGAAAAAGTTTGAAGTCTTTTTTGTTTGATGCATCTAAACTGACTGTAATGCATATTGTTTTATTAAAATCCTCTAGTACTTGCCCAATATGTATGATGAAAACGTTGGTAATTATTGCTTCTGATTTGGTAGGTGCTGAAGAAAATTTTGGTTCTCACATTTTCTTTATCAATGTCTTTGGCCGTGCGCACAGTATAATAAGCAACAAGAGCTTCACTTGCTGGAATTTTATCGCTTTCACTATCACAATCACATCTCACCATAAACGAGCAGATGTTTTTAAGAAGCCAGAATCTTTTCAGCATCCTTATGTTTCTGGCTACGTAGATGTTGGTTGATGTCGCTTCTGCTTCCACGAGCAACGGAAAAATGGACAGTACAATGTTGTTATACCACAGTTGTTCCATCACTACACAGCTTGTCGAGTTTAAAAAAATTTGAATTCTTTCTGGAAATCGTCATTAAAACTGCAGTTTCGCCTCTTTGACATTGCAATAGACTTAAAGATTTAAAAAATATTGGATAGACTTAAAGATTTAAAAAATAAGATTTAAAACTTTAAAAAATATGAAATTTGAACCACTGGCATTAAATGACAAAGCCACCAGTTAGGATACAGGCAAAACAAAACTAACGCAACAGCAGAACAGACATTTAAATATATACAGTCTGAGATGCGCAAGTGTTGCCAACACGTATTTTTTATATTCTCTGCATAAATTACTGCAGATATCGATACTTATTATCGAACAATGCGAATCCATGGTTATACAAATTACTGGTATCCATGATATTGATATATGATTATAGGTTATTAATAATAATTTATGATTGACCAATATTAAAGTATATTTATAGTTTTTATTAAAAACAGGACAAAAATTGATATTTTTGTTAAACGACGGGACGGCCGGGAAATATATGGAAAAAAAAGGTACTGTCCCATTCAGAATGGTACGTATGGTCAGCCTAACATGTATTGACAACTGTAAGCATTGTTACAATGCATAGTTTAAATGTGGTACTAAAGACATAATGCCCATAAGAAAAATAATATCGATACAAGAAGACAGTGATACTCTTAATATCTGGAGTCCAATAGAAATTAGAAAAGTCCAACTACACGATGAAGATATAAGGAAAATGAATTTGATTGAAAAATCTGATATAAGACCTAATTGGAAGCAAATCTCGAGGTATAGCACAACTACCAAAAGTTATTGGATGCAGTGGGACTCCTTAGAAGTGAAACATGTTGTATTATACTGACGATGGGAGAATCCCACTGGACAATTGATCCGTTGCAGATAATCCTTCCTCGCTCCCGAGTGGAACTAGTGACGAAAGATGTGTATGATAGTGCCACTGGTGGACACTTCGGTGTTAATAAGACATTAGCGAAAGACTGGAAACGATTTCATTGGCTGAAATGTAGGGCAGACGTTGAAAGATGGTGTAGAAAATGTGAAGCCTGTGTAGCAAAGAAAGGTCCTAAGACTAGGAGTCAGGGTAAGTTGCAGACGTATAACTTTGGTGTCCCTTTTGAGAGAATAGTCATTTATGTAATTGGTCCGTTTACTAAGATTGATTATGGAAATCGCTATTTGTTAGTGGTAATGGATTATTTCGTGAAGTGGCTTGAAGTCTATCCCATTCAAGATCAGGAGGCAACAATAGTTGCAGATATGATAGTAAATAACCTGACTAGTAACTAACCTGACTTGCAACTCCACTCAGACCAAGGACGGAATATTTAATCCAATGTGTTTAAAGGCATCTGCCAATTATTAGGCATTCAGAAAACCAGAACAACTCCCCTACACCCTCAGTCGGATGGTATGGTTGAAAGATTTAATAGGACAATTGCACAGCATCTAGCATTGTTTGTGAACGACCATCAATGTGACTGGGATCGCCATATACCACTCCTTTTTTTGGCACATACAACAGCAATGCATGAAACAACTGGACAGACACCTTCCACGATGCTCTTTGGAAGAGAGCTACGTCTTCCCTGTGACCTTTTATATGATTGACCCAAAGCAATGCCTGTATCCACTCCACAATCATCATCATCATCATCCTCAAGCAGCCATGGGCTACGGAAGTCCAACCAGACCATGCAATTTAGTTCTCTAAGCAAGTCTGTCCTGAGCTACATCTACTTCATCTGGCCACTGCACCCCAATTCTAACAAGGTCCTGTTTGACATTGTCTGCCCACCACATCCTAGTTCACTGTTCATAACCCTATTCGCCAATCTATAATTATTCATACGGGCAACATGGACAAACCAACGGAGTCTCTCTCTGCACAATATGCTGCTTAAAGGAGGTTGCAAACTCCTTTGCCTAACTTCATACGTACAAGAATTACAACAATGATTAGAAGAAATCCATCACTCCATTACACATAACATCAAATTAGCAAGCGATAGAACTAAAACGAGATACGACAGTAAAATAAAGGGAACTGTTTTCAATCAAGGAGATCTTGTCTGGCTACACATAGAAAGAAGAGGCTTTCTCCAAAACTTCAGAAACCTTGGGAAGATAGTTAACAGGATATGTACGATAGTTAATAGGATTAACGACGTTGTGTATCGCATTCGTCGACGTTCAACTACAAAGCGCAAGGTAGTTCATGTGGATCATTTGGCCCCATTTTATCGAACAACTGAGGAAGCTTCGGAATCAAGAATTGTTCGGGACGAACAACACTTAAGGATGGGGCAATGTTACGACAGATGAACATGCTACAATGAACTTATGATAGATGTGTCATGAACGCTCGCATATGCTTCAGCGTGACAATTCCGTTATCAACTGATTAGAATGAGAGAGACTCTTTGAATAATAAGAAATGTGGAGGAAAAACGAAAGATATAGTGGAGTAGTAAAGAAAGATATAGTGTGTTAAATTAGTGTAGTGTGATGCTATGTAAGAAGATTGCTCTTATTTGAGATGATTCAAAATGAAGCCTGGTTCCGATGGTGAAAAGGAATCAACAGTAAAGTTTATTTTTGGGTCCTCAATCAAGGAAGATCAATGTTAGATGTTTCGCATCTATAAGGTATAAAGTATTGTTAAGGTAGTCTTGTATCACAAATGAAATTCAGTATAAATTGGTTTGTTTGTTGAATGTTACAAGGTCATAGGTTCTGTTTTGGCATAGGAACTGAATAGTGACAGCACTTAGTTTAAACATTGAAAATTAGTTAAGCATAGTAAATCGTTCTTTTTATGGTTTGACTTTATACAAAATAAAATAAATACCCCCTCAAGCAGCTGCTTGCCACAGAGGTCTGACAGGAGCCTGCCAGTTTATATGCCATAGTAGAAGGTCTGAGAGGATGGCAGGCCCTCAGCAGAAAAACCGATACAAACAGCCATGCCTTACCTGGGGCTCGAACCCAGGTCCCTTAGATCACTAGCCAAGCATGCTAACCACTCGGCCATGGGACGGCATACTAAGAGGAAGACAAATACTTGTGTTTAGATAAGATTGTTTTATTTGTATGCTTTTGTGCCTGTGGAATAAATGACTTCATTCATACTTTGGTTTGATAAATATACTTTAGAATTCACGCATAAAAATAATGGCGCATAAGCAATGTAAACTGCAAGTCTGCCTTAAATGTCTCCTTAAGATGCAAATTGTTATTCTTAATTATAATCTTGTTCATAATTTTTATTTCACACCTTTATAAATTCAGTTCAGAATTTATGTCTGCATTTTAATGTTATTAAAGATGTAGCATGTTTCGTTTTGAAACTGTTTTTACCATTATATGGGATTTTCTACGAAAATATACGTAGAGTAATAAGCAGGGGCGTAGCGAAGGACTATGGTTGGGGGAGACGAGAAATCAAAAATTTCCCAACTCAAAATTCAAATTTTGCCAACTGAGCAAACTTACCAGATTTTTGCTCCGTAGGGTGGGTGGGTTGGGCAATTATCACAAATCTCCTGCATTTTGCAATTTAACTTCCAATTTTGCCAACTAACCGTAATTTGACATTTATCATCCAACTTTGCCAACTAGCCATTATTATTTCACAGACATAATTCCAATATTTACATCTCGTCTCTGAATTGTAGCAAGTCAGTGTGAATTTTTCCTTGATTTGGCTAACTCTCCTTAATTTCACGAAACTAATCCCAACTTTACATCTCTCCTAAATTTGCCAAATCACTTCAAACTTTTTAAAAACCCAAAGATTTTGCCAAGTTTTCTCGATTTCAGTCAACTATCCTGAATTTCACAAACCCAATCCCAATTATCACAACTCGCCCGTATTTTCCAAGTTGGTTTCGAAATTTGCCAACTGCCCTACATTTTATTAAGTTTCCTCAATTTGTCCAACACTCCTTAATTTCACAAAAGAAATCGCAATTTTCACAACTCGCCTATATTTTACCAAGTGGATTCGAATTTTGGCAACTCGCCATAACTTACAGAAAAAATCCCAATTTTTACATCTTCTCTGAATTTGCCAAGTCACTTCGAATTTTATCAACTCTCCTTAATAGCACAAGGAAGGCACAATTTTCACAAGTCCCCTGTATTTTACCAAGTGGCTTCGAATTTTGCCAACTCCCCTAGATTTTGCCAAGAGTTCTTGGTTTTTCCAACTCTCCTTAATTTCACAAAACTAATCCCAATTTTTACAACTCACCTGTACTTTACCAAGTGGTTTCCAGTTTTGCCAACTTCCCTAGATTTTGCCAAGTTGTCTCGATTTTATCAACTCTCCTTAATTTCAAAAAAAAAATCCTAATTTTCACAAATCGCCCGTATTTTACCAAGTGGATTCAAATTTTGCCAACTGCCCTAGATTTTGCCATCTCGCCACAATTTTACAGAAAAAAAAAACAATTTTACATCACACCTGATTTTTACAAAGTCACACTGAATTTTGCCAACTCCCCCAAGATTTGCCAACTTTCCTAGATATTGCGAAGTTGCCTCGATTTTGCCAACACGCCGTAATTTTACAGAAAAAACATTGCAATTTGTACATCTCACCTGAATTTTGTCAACTCTCCATGATTTTGCCAACTAGCCATAATTTTACTGAAAAAAAAAATCCAAATTTTCATATCTCACCTGAATTTTGCCAACTCCCCACGATTTTGCCAAGTCATTCCGAATTTTGCCAACTTTCCCTAGATTTTGCCAACTCGCCATAATTTTTCAGAAAACAATCCTAATTTTTACATCTCACCTTAATTTTTGCCAACTCCTCACGATTTTGCCAAGTCACTCCGAATTTTGCCAAGTTGTCCTGCTTTTGCCAACTCCCCAAGATTTTACCAAGTCACTCCGAATTTTGCCAACTCCCTAAGATTTTGGCAAATTGTCCCGATTTTGCCAACTCTACCTTGAATTTTACTAAGTGACTTCGAATTTTGCCAACTGCTCTAAATTTTGCCGTCTCTCCATTTTCCAAACTGCCTTAGATTTGCCAAGTTCACTCGATTTTGAGAACTCCGCTTAATTTCCCAAAAAAAAATTACAAATTTTCACAACTCAACTAGTTTTTACGAAGTCGCTTCGAATTTTGCCAACTCCGAGTATTTTTTTTGGGGGGGAACCTCCTCCCATGGCTACGCCCCTGCTGACCATGGTAGTATTTGAGTGTTTTGCTCGTGTAGATACTGCAGCTAATTAGGGCTGTGTGGAGACGGGCGTTATCTTTCTGGTAAAAGGTTCCATGCTGCTGAACAAATGGGACATCCACTGGCTGCAAAACGGTTGGTAACATATCGTTGGGCAGTTAGAGATTCCCTTATGATGACCAGTTCTGACCAAGATGTCTGACTAATAGCCCCCCCACACTAAGGCACCAGGTACTGGAGTTGTGTGATGATGTCGCACGCACTGGGTGGCGTTCCTTTCCCTTGGATGACCGCGAACACGTTGTTTACCGTCGTCGTGCTGACCAAGACAAAAACGAGATTCGTCACTAACCACCACAGTACTCGACTCTTGCTCGTTCCAGTTCTGCCTGAGGTGACATCATTGAAGACATGCTTGCATGCGGGCAGATGTGAGGGGCAAATGAAGTGTCGGATGATTAGCTCGCAATGAAAACTGTAAAAGCCTGTTGTTCATCCGCCTGGTGGGTATTCAATGTGTTACCTTGCCAGTCCCTTTACAGTTGTGTTGTAGTCGCGAATCTGTAACGCAATGCCATGCATCACAAATGGCAGTCCTGTCGCCCCATGGTCATATGCCATCTTCCTGATCGTTGTCGGTGTGTTTTGTGTCCTTCGTGAACCCACTGGGGCCATATGTGTACGATGGTTCTGGGATTGCGACCAACACTGTTGGCCACATCTCTGTACGACAAACCAGCTTCTCTAAGGCCGATGATTTTTCCACGCTCAAAATCTGTTAACTGTTGGAATGGCTATCGACGTCTGCATAAGGGCATCTTTAGTGGTTTAGAACAATTTCCACGTTTTGTTAACCAGGGAGCTTTGGTTGCCTATGTCTGTGTTTGACTGCTCCGCACGTGTGACGTCAGCTCGCGCCTGTCCAATTGTTTTGATCATCCTGCAAACATAATCATTTCCATGCATTTACATATACTACTGGTGGGGCGGGGGTGGCTCAGTCAGTAGCGCGCCAGGCTCATAATCTGTAGTTCCCAGGTTCGAGTCCCAGCTGGGTCAGCGTTGAGATTTATCTGCGCAAAATTCCCCGCCCTGCCCACGGTCAGTAGGGGACACCGATGGGCTAGGAAAGGCCACCGTCCGTCGGATGGGACGTTAAGCCGTGGCCCCGTGTGCTGGAGAGCCATACCCTGTGCACGTTAAAGAACACGCTGGATGGCCTTGACGGGAGGCTACCATCTGTCTCCCAACAGCTGTTCCAGTGGGTCCCCTCCCCCAACCTTCTCTGAGCCTTCGGGGGCCATGTGACCTGGCCATTTAGCCCATGGTGTGCAAAAAAGTGCCGCTCAGAGGTAAAACAACCCAACCCAACCCATGTACTACTGCTTCCCTAAATTTCGTCACATTGGCATAACTTCTTGAGAGCGCTGCATTTTTCATTTCCTGTAGTGTATTTTCGATATGCAAAATTTCGTATAACGAAATAATTTTCGTGAACCTTATCTGTACACATTTTATTGATATTATATGTTTTAAGTAATATACATAATTTTAATCTTAATGTTATATATTTTATTCACCATATTTTTCAAATAATATTACAGTTAAACGAAAGGGAAAACGATTGGTATATTCGATATTTTTAAAGTGATATTATATCCACCCTGCATTGAAAGCAACTTAATATAACAAAGCAGATTTTAATTAAAAAATTGAAACGTTTTCTATGCAATAGTAATGAAAAAGGAACAGCGCATAGATGGAAATTGTTGAAAGAAGTAACTAAGAAAAAATTGTACATGCCAGGATCAAGACTTCGAAGCTGCTATGAAATATACATTTAAAGACTTAATACGTCTTACATCACCGGTACACAACATTTTCATGAAAAGTGTTATGCACAGGTTATGCAGCATAAAAAATCCTTCCTTAACCTGCCACTGCTCCTCAGAATGCTTTTGCCTCAGTCCAGTTTACAGCCCTTTTATGCTGAGGTCTTGCCATCCTCAGAGACCTTCTACTATGGCATATAAACTGACAGGCTCCTGTCAGACCTCTGTGGCAAGCTGCTGCTTGAGGGGGTATATATACATTCAGTTAGTGGCTCAGGCACCATCTAATATCGCAAAATGTCCTGGAACCGTTTTGCAGGGTCCTTGTAAATTAAGATTTGAGAATCCAAGGTAGTTTCTGATATTCCCTCATTACGCAAATTCCAATTTTCCCTGATATTTTCGGTTTTCCTTAAGCATGTTCTTCTTCCATTTTCTTATAACATAAAGGTTGACTAAACAAAAACTTGTATGGACGGCATACCTACAGGGCCGGATCTAGAATGAGAAAAAAATCCAGGTGGGGCAAGAAACACAGTCACTCTAAAAAAGATATATGTATAGAGGTGATGCTGGTGGTGGTCAAGAGAATGGATTTCCAATGTAGTACATTTCCCTCTTCGTTATATATCTTTCAAATATTTCTTCAAAAATGAATGAAATATTAATAAAGTTAATAATTTTTGGCGTCTAATTGCCCTTTCTAGCATTCTGCACGGGAACAAAATCAAAGACTATTCGTCGGCCTCCTTGCCCCCCCACTTCTAGATTCGACTCCGCATATATGCATTTTAATTTGGCTATAAGAATCTTTGACGTTCCACTTGGCCATTTCCGTGGATATTTGGTTTACCAGACAGGTCAGTTCGTAAAAAAAAAACAAATTTCCACTTGTGAAACGTCTGACAAACGATAAATCGTCAACTAGATAGATATATATCAAAGACTATGTCGTCATTTAGCATCTTCCTCTTTCTTTCTACAAACACAAATGTCCATAAGATATCTAAGATAACCAGTAGATATTCATTTTAGATAACCTCTGGATACTTTATGGATATTATGGTTATGTTGGTATATTAAATTTTTAGCCCGTTTTGAGAGAAAAAAAGAGCTAATGTTTTCACTTTGTCGTCTGTCTGTGTCTGTAGACATCGACGTTTTTAAAGCTAAATTAAAAATCTTTTAGGGTTGGATAGATGTTGATGAAATATTACGATTCCCACTTTCGGCATCTTCCTATAACAGCATTTGCGTTCCTTGACAGTGGAAAAACTGAAAAATTACAAAATTTCAAACAATTTTCCAAGCGATGTAATTATGTTAGAAATTTCAAATTTCGGTTGTGTAGTGTGAATTTCATGAAGTTTGTATTGACAGCAATTATTTCCACTTTTATCCCCAGAGAGGGGGGGGGGGGTAGGAAAACCAATTTTTGTGTTTTAAAAGATAATTATTTGTTTTTAGAGAAAATTTGACAATTACTTTTGGTAGTATAAAAAATAAAATAAATAATAAATACCCCCTCAAGCAGCTGCTTGCCACAGAGGTCTGACAGGAGCCTGTCAGTTTATATGCCATAGTAGGAGATCTGAGAGGATGGCAGGACCTAGGTATTCATAAACTATTATGATTCAAACTTTTAGAATCTTCCAAAAGCTTTAATTGCACCCTCTAACGGTGAAAAAGTTTGATAATTTAAAAATTTTTAATCAATATTGAAACGATCTATTTGGACTAGAAATTTGGTTGAATGGTGGTATGATGAAGGGGTTTGCATTGGCACCAACAATTTGTCCCTTCACCTCCAGAGTGGGTGAGAAAATGCAACTTTTAATTTTGAGAAATTAATGAATTCTTTTTGAGTTGAATAGGTGCTAACGAAATATGGATGATTCAGTTTTAAAATTCTCCGAATTCCTTAATTTACCATCGTCAGTTTGCTAAATCTAAAAAATATAAAACTTGATGTAATATTGCAAATGGTATATTTATGCTAGAAATTCTGGTGATATAATGTGTTAATGAGGAACTGAATAATTAACAGGATAATGCGGGGGGGGGGGAATAAAAATTGGAAGCCTGATAGGCTGCCTGCTATAGATAGTCATATATGTTTGAATTAAATTACAGTTGATTTAAATTCTATCGGCTTTTTATAAATTTAGTACTTATTTTAAAATTTCCAGTAACATTCATCATAATAATAATAAATAAATAATTTTATTGTATATGCAGTGGTTGATTTGCCTAACCTTAAGAAAATCGAATTTTTTTCATTTTGGGTAAATGAGGTATGCTTCATGTTTTAATGGGCTAATAATGGAGCATTATTTAATTTAGTCTCTTAAGTCGTTATGTTGCTATGACAACTTTTATTTTTGCAACTTATGACCACTAGTGTAGTTTTCTACTACACACACCAGCCACTGAATTAGAAACCTTTGTTCAATACAAAATTGGAGTTCCTTTAGCCCGAATTACATCACGTATGCCGTTTGGTAGATTCCACAAGGTGTTGGAGTGCCTTTACACAGGGCTGGATTAAGGCCAACTGATGCCCTAAGCACAGCCCAACAATGGTGCCCCCCTCCCCCTCGACCCTTCCATTGCTTAATTGAACGTTTCATCTTGGCGTCTGAAAATACAGAAGCTAAAATTTAAAAAGCCACAAAAAAGAATATGGAATATATATATATATTTAAAATGGTTAGACAAACACTGAAATTCACGCAGAAAAACGTTGGTAAAACAGTCAAACGTATTGAACTCTAGGGTCTCTCTCTCTCAACTCTCTGAACTCTATGTCTGTCACCCTCAAACGTTTAAAATGTAGTTACTCAACATACCAAAGAGAAAGTTTTTTTTAACAATTCAGATTAAAGTCGAACACGGCAGATGACAATTACAAAAAAAAATCGACTAAAGTCGTATGTAGCAGTGAAAGAGTTGAGTATGATAGCTAAGGGGAAAAAACTCTGTTGTGCCCTTTCCTTTCCTTGGTGCCCTAAGCACGTGCTTATTTTGCTTAATGGTTAATCTGGCACTACCTTTACATCTCCGCCATACCAGGTGTTCACCAGACAGTCCTTCAATTAGCTCAGATTTGACTTTGCTCCCTGATCTGTTTTTCTAACATGTCCCATACATTCTCAATGGGGTACACATCCGGGCTTTGTGGAGGCCAGGGAAGATGGCAGAAGTCGCTGTCATGCTCGCTGAACCACTGCCGAACATATCGTGCGTGATGGACAGTAGTATTGTCGTGCATGAAAAATTCGTCACCTGCTGTATAAAAAGTCAACATTGCAGGATGGCCTTGATTGGCAACAATGTTCAGATATCCTTGGAGGACACCAGACCTTCCAGCATTATCAGGGGACCTGTTCCATACTAACAGAACGTGATCCACACCATGACACCTCCTCCAGAACCTTGAGTTGTGTTTACAAGGCAAGTTGGGTCTATTGCTTCATGGGACTCCCGCCAAACTCCCTGCCTACTGTCAGTACAGAACAAGGTGTACCACGACTTTTTTCCAGTCACGGTGTTTCTGACACCACTGTAAATGAACTTTCCGGTTCTTCACAGAAATCAGTGGCTTCCTTATAGGTAAGTGACTGCTAATATTTATCAATTCCTGTGCAGCCTTCATTGAATGCTTCAGTCAGTTGCTGCATACAGGAAGTCCCGTTTCTCCGTACAAGCCTTCTCAGACAACTGGCCACATTTATGCCTCTTAGATAAGCAATGTGAGATATTTTTCCACTGATTAAAGACCCGATATATCTCACCTTTTGCGAAACCAGTCAGCTCTGCTGTTTTTAAAATCGTCGCTCCAGCAAGACCGGCACTCACAATAAACCCTTTATCGAACCTCGAAAGATCCTTTGTTTTCCCATTGTGATCAACAATACTGACGATCCGGGCTTTGTGGAGGCCAGGGAAGCCAGGCCAATCTATTGTATGTCTAGATCATGTGGTGATGCATGTGATCACGTATTTTGCATATATGCTGCGCAAGTAACGTTTACGTACATCTGCATAAAGGTTTCTAATTCAGTGACCGATATGTGTAGTTTTATGCAGAAAAAACAGTTTTGCTTTCATGAAGATATTAGAATAATTCTGTGTTCTTGGAATACTATATAAAATGGGACTTTGGGCTCAAAAAGATAAGGAACCACTTGTTTATATCAACATTCATGGGAAATCGCATAAACATGAAATTCGCGTAAGTCAGGGGATAACTGTATACCTTTCAGTTTAAAAGCTATTGATATCTTTAGGTATACTAATTCATTCGTGAATTCGCAATTATGATGAAGTTTTAACTCATTACTGTGGGAGCAAAATTTGTCATCGTGAGCTTAGAAGAGAGTCTCATAACACGTGGAAAGCAGCACATAATAGTCGAAAGGTAATATGTTAAAAAATTATTGCTGATGCAACAGGAATCGAACCTGCAACTCTCTAGATATATGCCAGAGCGCTCTACCGTTAAACCGCGCATTAAACGATAACTTAGTTCCAGGATGAGACTTTTAAACTTTCTTCTCTGAATGCTGTGGTTGCACAATCTATATTTCAGGAGGGGCACCAACTCTTTGTAGTTGCGGGTTCGATTTCCGCCGCCTCAGCAATAATTTTTTTTTTCACATAAATATTTGAATTCTATATCTACAAGTATTCTATGTATTTAATATTAAAAGCAAATGTATTCCAGTTTCAGCCCTAATTATCAAAAATAATTTATTAGCGTTTAGCATTAATTAGCAATGAAATGTTATTTCAGAACAAAGCCACGTTTGTAAGTTTCACAATTAATATTCTTTTACTGCCAACGTACATGAATTCGTGCTTTGATGAGCTGAATCCGAGTCCGTGCAGCAGGGGCAGCCCAGAGAGTATTATATATTGTACAAAGCAAGATATGGTAATTTTATATAGAATAAGCTCTCAAAGGGAAATGTTATTGCCTCCTCCTTGTATGCAGTTCGGAATAGTACTAATGACTTCGAGATCAATTAAAATTCAAAACTTTCTCGCAAATAGGTAAAAAATAATTTCTTTTGATTACAGTTTCAACCTTTCAATGTCTTTAGTAATAAAAAAAATTTCCATCCAGCCGGTAATTTTTTAATGTATTTGTCTCTTTTAAATAAAAGATTTTTTAGCGCTTATACCAATGCTACTCAAGAATTGTCAGTTTATAACATTTATTTCTAGTGTTTTTAGTTTAAGGAATATTAAGATTTCAATTTTGATATCCAATATTTATCATCATTTTGAAGTTTGTAATAGCTATAATACGAAGGAATAGAAAATAGCTTAGTAGCATTTATTTCTGTAAATAAGTTTTCAGTAGCCGGGATCAGGCAAGCTCAGTAATTATCGAAATGATTAGGGCGCGAAAATTTGAATTCGAACTGATCTATGTGTTATAGAATTTTTTTTCATACTCGAATATAAATTTTACTCATGTAGAAATATCAGATATCTATTCGTTTTCATAAACGACGAAGAGATAAAGATGGTTTATCAGTCTGAAGACTCTAGAACGGCGAGATATGGAAGACTCCTGTGCAAACACGGAGGGCACAATGGTTGAGAGGATCCAGCAGCTTCATCACCAAATTTCAGGAGTAATCGCAACAGCTGGAATCTGTAGTCCAGTTTTCGACAAGTGCACGGTATAGGTGAAGCAAAGAATATTAGTCCCTTTCCCAGGAAATAGGAGAACCTTGACAATGTTCAATGCCTGTTTGCTACTGGATCCGAGATGACGTACGTCCGATAAAAATGCAAATTTCCGGTCAAAGACGAGGCTGAGAATCTTGATCACCGCCACAACTGGAATGATGGTAACCCAAGCCAAAGCTTAAAAATCCATTAATGAATTAATAAACTTTGTCAGGGGCAGAGAATTGTTGCAATTGGAAATAAACTACTCTATCTCTCGAATATAAGGAACGAAAATGCATATACATATTAATCTTGAAACGTTATTTTATATCAGGGCCACTCAAGTAGCTGTAACCTATGAAATATATATTTATGTTGCTATTGAGCAAATACAAGTGCATTTTTTTTTATATTAAACTACGAAAAAACAAATGGATGAAAATTGTGAACACGGCCATCTTAAGCCTTACCTGGGCCTCTAGACAAAAAAATATGGGTCCCCTTTAAAATTGCCTACAGAAATTTTTCCTCACGATATGTAGTAACGAAAACAGGTCCAAAAATCGCGGGACCCCCTAGCATTTGACTATGACAAAAGAGGGCTCTTATTGTGAAACATTATATGCACACAAGTTTATTAATTCTGTTTTTTTTGTATTGAAGCCATTACTCTTTTGATATCTTACTATTTCCTGGTAATAAGTTTATTCAACATTAGGGTCATAAGGTGGTTTTGCATAAGTAGGTCAATGTATTCGAGTAAACTGAATGAGATCAAATTAATTCTCCGTTAGGTTTAATTGTAAAATGGTCACACCAAAAACTAAATATTTCAAACATAAGCATCTCAAACAAACGTCCCTTTTGATATATATTTTTGAGACGACCAAAAGTCGTCGGACTAGCCTTTGTATATTTCGGATATAAGTGAGGGGGCTTAATTTTTGTAGTGTCACTCGTAATCAGGTTCGAATTCCAATCGTGCCAATGTTGACATTTATCTCCACTAACCCACACCCTGCCCTCATTGAGAAAGAGGTCACCAATGGGCTTGAAAATTCTCTTGAAAGTCAGATGGGATGTTGTGACTCGGGTGTGGAGAGCCATACCCTGTGTTCGTTGAATGATCTTGACAGATTTCCATCTATCTTCATATTGTTGTTCAGTGGGTTCCCCTTCCCTACTCAGCTCTGCGCCCAGGACATTTCACCGTTTCTCCAAAAGTGCAGCTCAGAGGAGAAATAATCCAATTTTGGCATAGCAATGATGAAGTATGACAGCTTTCGTGTGCTAATGTCAGAGGAAGAAAACTTTTTGCATCTTTTGCAGATGTTTGTTTATAGAATTCAGTACTGCATGCAGAATTTTTTTTTACTTTATTTTAAAGCATAACACAATTACAATTAGACGGAAATAGTAAGAATATAAATCAAGAATTTCGCATAATTCTTACATATGCAATCAGTGTGAAAAACATTTGGAAGTACGCACAGGCGTCGACTTTTACCACGGGGATAGAATAGTTATATGCAGGGTGGATTCTAAGGTGTAGTTCTTCCCTCTCCTTGATGATACTATTAAGGGTAATAGAGGCAAAATATTAAACTTGTGCATATTTGAAAAAAAAATTTTAAAAACCTCCGAAACAAAGGGGAAACCGTTATGCTGCAATGGGACTTGTTTGCATCACTCATTATATGTAACATTTATGACTTTCACACAAAAAAAAATGATCGATTTGGTGAGGCTGGGACGAAAAAATATCAGGCAAAAGATTTAACTCTTTCTTGCTCAAAATTGTACCTCACAAAGGTACTAATAATGTTTATACACTCTTCCAATATAGGCATTCCCGCTGAAGTATTTGCCCCTTATAAACGTTTTGGAATACTGCTTATATAATTAAACATAATAAACGAGCCAGCTTTTTACAGTTGTTTCTTTTACCTGGGGCTTTTATCGCATTAACTAAGCAAACGCGAACCCGTTCAAACAGATATCCGACACCATAGAACAGACCGCAGCGTTGCCAACTTCAACGGAAACAAAAAACGTACCTTGAGGTAAAAATTATCGTCTTTATAGTTCACTATTGTAAGCATGACAACCACGCTTACAATAGTGAACTATAAAATTAATAGAGGCATTAATTTTTCACAAGATGCAAAACATAATTTGTTTTTTAATTTATAAACACAGCGCAAAAAGGTACTTTTGTCCCCGTGCCTAAAAAAAAATAAAGGGGTGGGGGGTGGCAACTGGTCCTGTAGAATTGGCACCTGCAGAAGTATGGAGTTATCAAAAATTTAACATTAGTGTTATAAATTATAGTAATGTGTTAAAAAAGAGGAGACTTTTACCTTGAGGGTGGAGGTGGCTCAGTCGGTAGCGCACCATGCTCGTAATCTGCAGTTCCCAAGTTCGAGTCCCAGCTGGGTCAGCGTTGAGACTTATCTCCGCAAAACTCCCCGCCCTGCCCACGGTCAGTAGGGGACACTGATGAGCTTCGAAAGGCACCGTCCGTAGGATGTGATGTTAAGTCGTGGCTCCGTGTGCGAGAGAGCCATACCCTGTGCATGTTAAAGAACATGCTGGATGGCCTTGACGGGAGGCTACCATCTGTCTCCCAACAGATGTTCCAGTGGGTTCCCTCCCCCAACCCTCTCCGAGCCTTTGGGGTCCATGTGATCTGGCCATTTAGCCCACGGTGTGCAAAAAACGTGCCGCTCAGAAGTAAAACAACCCAACCCTTTACCTTGTCTTATTAGTTCCTACAAAAATTATTTGTTTTTGCGATTTAAACCGGTAAACAGGCGAGCTTATTGTCCACTGGAGGATAGTTTAGGCTTTATTAATGCAAGTTCACTTTGTTCTTGTGGTGGTAGTCTTTGGTGGCGATTTCGTGTTGTCGTTTGGCCAGAAACAGAGGACAAGATGACAGTGTACAATAAACTGCCTATTGACTGGATTTCATCGCATTCAGATAATTTTTGTACAAATTAATAAAACCAGCGAAATGTTACTGATTCTCTAAGACATTACAGTGTTATAGAGTAATGATAGCAATTTAAATCCACATGATCACTTAAACTGCACAGTTTTTATTAACCTTTTTATTAATGTCAATTGATGGTAAAATGGTTCCTTTAAAAATAAATTTCCAAAATGAGGAGGAGACTGCACCCTCAATCTACCCCACCTCGTTTCCAGACTATAATACCAATATTTCCCATAAAAATTATTGAACTACTTGCACTCAAAGATTCAAAAGCATCACGTACCAAAATGGCATTCAGATTTAGTTCTATCACTGTTTTTGGAAAAACTTTCCTCGTCTCAAAGAAGTCACTTTGCCACTGTTCATGGCACACACTGGTATTGGAATGAGACCTCGTTGCTTAGAATCCTTGTCTCAGCTGCTAGATACATAGCCATTGTTATTTTATCAGTGTTGTGAAATTCCTAATATCACAGTGATCATTACATTTTTAGGAAAGTAACAATTATTTATTACAGCTGATGACATCTTTAGTATTGGTATTTTTACATTATTTTTCTTAGAAGTTGAGCACAGATCAATAAAATGAGAATAAAAAGAGAGTTAAAACATGTTGAAAGTCAATAGGTAATTTATTGTGCAGTTTGGAACATGTAAAACCCATATGAGGTCACGGATATGTAAAATATAATCTATAGAAGAGTACTTTTATAGATGCTCAATTATTCCAAATCGAAAGGCTACATTATCAGTCTGGTATACCAATTGTTTCATGATGCCTCAAAAAAATATAACAGTTTAGACGACAATGAATGTTGGAGACTGGACAAAGAATCTCGGAGGTGAACATTATTCTTGGTGCCCACTATTCTGTTACCTGAAAACTGGCAGAAATTACAAAGAACCCAAACAGTCATCAGAAGACCTGTTCAATGGTGTCCTAGGATTAGAACCCTTTAAGATGACTGCCAAATTGTCCCAACAGGAGTGCAACAGAATATCTGTGCTTTCAGACCTCATTGCAACCACAGGAAAACAGATGTCTATCTCAAATACGAGCAGAAGGCTATAATACTATGCTTGTCAATGTGTTGTATGAGTCTTTTTAATATCCAGACAGGGAAATACACTTTTGAAATCTGTCATGATCATGGAGCCTGAACTTAAGAACAGTTGTGTTCATGAACGAGACTTTCTCTACAATCTGACAGCAGACATGTACTGATCTGGACAACCAAGCCCCATAGCATTGAGAGAAGTTCATTTGGTGATCTGTGTGAGCAGTTTTCATTGGGTGGAGAAAATGACCTTCATGCATTTGATAGAAGCTCTGTGAATGATCTATTGAGATGAGATCCTTGATTTCTATGCTAGTGCAATAGATGGCAATTTCCTCCCAATGAATTATAAATGGCCATCCATGTACTGACTGACCAACCAATATCTAGGGAAAGTTATTCAACAAATCGCTGGCCTGCATTCTCTCCAGATCTTAACCTGATAGAACATCTATGGGATGCCATGGGATGATGAACTGCTGCCCTTCAGCCCCACCCCCAAGGACTGTTCTCATTGATCAGTAAACTTTACTGCTTTCTACCAGTTATCTTATTGAGGTCATGAATCGATGTTGTCGGGTCTGCATTAGTGCTAGAGAGGCCACATCCTCTTTCGACCATACATTTTGCATTGAAAAGCACCAGCCCTTTTTCATGCACTTTTAGCCTATTTTTGTGATATATATATATTTTTATGGATGTGACCATAAAATTTTCACGAATTATATTATCTTTTTATCTTCCTGTGAAATTTTATTAAATTTATCCAAATATATTACGAGATTTTCACATTTTACTGATCCATGTTAACCTTTGAGGAACAGTGCATTACTGTATGGTGTAACATGCGTATTTTATGACAATTATTTGGAAATTTGTTTTAAGCAACAAGAGAGATGTAACAATGCTGATTTTCCAAATTAAGTTAATTTTTCAACAAAGCTGTTTAATGTGCAAATACTTCAGCAATTCTCTTTCTATTATAATTTGATAAAATTTGTAGTTTATATATTAAAATATAACAATAAGAGGTGTTGCATTTTTTTATGCAAAGGATAAAAGGGTGAAACCAATGCATTTTCATCTGGTATTCATTTCATCTTGATAAAATAGCAATATATTTTCACTGCAATCTGAATATTAGCACATCTGTCTGTGAGGTTTCTACATATATAATATTGTCGTCTATTGTAGAAAGGATGGCCATTTATCTTTCCCTACTAGTGCATTGCTGTAAAAGTTTAATTTTCGGTACATTTTTCATTTTGTTATTGGAACACTGCTTTTTCCTCCGTTTTTATAATTTGCTACATATAACACTGAGAAGGTTGGTTTGTTTTACCTATGAGCAGCACTTTTTTGCACACAATGGGCTAAATGGCCAGGTCACAAGGATCCCAAAGGCTTGGAGAAGGTTGGGGGATTGGACCCACTGGAACAGCTGTTGGAAGATAGATGATAGTCTCCAGTCAAGGCCATCCAGTGTGTTCTTCAACGTACACACGATGTGGCTTTCCTGCACAAGGGGCCACAGTTTAATGTCCCATCTGACAGATAGCAGCCTTTCTAAGCCCATCGGTGTCCCCTACTGACCATGGGCAGGGAGGGGAGTTTTGTGGAGAAAAATCTCAATGCTGACACAGCTGGGACTCGAACCTGGGAACTGCAGATTATGAGCCTGGCATGCTGACTGAGCCACGTCTGCCCTGCACCGAGAAGGATCCTAGAAAATACTCCTAGACTGTACAAGCCTTCTCATAAAAGGGTGTTCTCCTTTAAGATTGGAATTTGCTGACCACTGCCTCAGAGGTAGTACAAAAAGTATGGATTGTTTTACTTCTGAGCTGTTAAAAATTAACTGAGCGGCACTTTTTTTCACAGAATGGGCTAAATGGCCAGGTCATAAGGACCCAAGGCTCTGAGAAGGTTGGGGGAAGGGGTACTGGAACAGTTGTTGGGAGACAGATGGTAGCCTCCTGTAAAGGCCATCCAGCATGTTCGTTAACATGCACAGGGTATGGCTCTCTCGCACATGGGGCCACTGCTTAATGTCCCATCCAATGGATGGTGGCCTTTCCAAGCCCATCAGTGCCCGCTTACTGACTGTGGGCAGGGTGGGGAGTTTTGTGGAGATAAATCTCAATTATGACCCAGCTGAGACTTGAACCTGGGAACTGTAGAATTATGAGCCTGGTGCACTACCAACTGAGCCACCCCTCCCCCACAAAAATTATGTCTCCTGTAGTCTTAGTCATTAAGTGGTTAGGCTTGTTTTAGTCAATTTTAAGAAAAATAAGTTTGAAATTGATATTATGTGTGTGATTTATCACTAGTACATAGTAATTCAGGATATTATGAATGGTTGTTGATGCCTGATGGGATAGTAGAGAGTGAAGTGCAACAGAGGAATTCCTAGAATCACACACACACTTGTTTGGAAATACAGTTGAACCCATTTAAAACGAATCTGAAGGGACAGTTAAAAAAACTTGCACTATATCTTAAATTTGCTATAAAAATTATCTAGAAAAGAAAATATACTATGCATTTAAGCACAAAAAAGTGGAGTGAAATGTAAAAATAAGACTGCTTAAACATAAAAAAAAAAGGCTGCTTACTTAATTTTTAACAAACCATGCATCTGATGAATACAGCCTTTTTGCTGGAAGCAATGGACAGCTCGGTGGAATTTTGAGTCTTGGTTCCTACTAAACACTAAGAAAAAGTTTCTTCAGTATCATTTACAAAACTGATCTATTGTACATAATTTTCTTGTACATCTCTTCCATACTCCTTGGCAATGTTAACTTCCTTTTGGCCTTTCTCACATTTTTTATGATTTCACTTTTCTGTGCTGAATTAAGAATTTTTAGTTTTTGAGATATCTTTATGTAAAACTATGTAGAACCCAAAAGAACTGCACCTAGATGTGTGAATATCACCAGGCAGACAAATTTCATGGTTTGATCCACTTCTTCCTTTGGTTAGGATTTTTGTGTTAATCCAGTGGGTGAAGTGTTAGGTAGAGACTGACTCAGTTTGAAATCTTAGGTCAGTAAACATGTTCCCCCACCTATGGAATGAGATCCCCCACCCAGAGGTAAGACTGCTTTGAAAATGGTATTGCAAAAGAATTAACTTTCATATGGGGGGGGGGGATTAGTCGATCTGGACTATTCTGCATGTGCTGACTAAAAAAGGACCCTTAAAAACAGAAAAAATTTGTGACATCAGTAATGAATGAAATAAAAGTGTTTCAATAAAAAGTACATAAAACATAGTTTTAAAACTCAACTTGAAGAGGAATGTGTGATAGTGAATACATTTTGTCTCTGATTAGTTTTTGTCACAAAATGCATATGTCAAAGCAAGAGTGAACACCTAAAGAGAAGCAATAAAATTCTGCCTACATATGACGAAATGAAAAATTGAAGTCACACTCTTATGATATTAATGTTAGTGAAATAGCAGAAATAGAGTACCATAAAGGTAGAAGAGGGCTCATGTCACAGTGTCTCTTGATTATATAATTATTTTTGCTTACAATGAAGAACTTTCTTTTGCACAATGAACAGCGTCTAAAAAATACAGGCAGTGGCATTTCCAGATAATGCAAACAGGAAACTATTATAAGTTTTACTACGTAAATGCATAGGTTTCTAACCTAGTCAATGCTAAAAATCTGCAATTCTGATGGGGACACAGTAAGCCATACCTTTTCTATGACTATGGTAATTATTTCTATTTCATATTCACACAAGATACCAATAGTAGGATCATAAGTCCTACTATTGGTATCTTGTCTTACTTCTTGCTTAATCCATTGCCATCATAATATGCAAGCAAAATCTGACCATTCATCATTCTTGGTGCCCCATACATAAACATGTCATTTGTCAACTCATAAATGCTTATGTTTAATTTCCTGGTTTTCACTCATACATACATTGACTTATGCATTAGTATGTCACAAAGATCTAGCCAAATAAAAAATATATTCAATATCACAAAGAGAATAGCTAACTCAGCTTCCATCCAAAATACAGGACACAAAGTTTTTAATGTGAAAATATTTAAATTGATGTGTTCCATTCTATTGTCTTTTTTTAGATTTGGACATATACTACACAGAAGAATCCTAGAACCTATTCTTAACTTTTACAGGTCTCCTCATGCAAGAACATGACCAGAGTCACTGCAGATGCAAGACCAGAGTCACTGCATGAGTTAGAGCTAACACAACACACGAAGTTTGACTTGCTGGAACAGTCACTAGCTCACTGCCAATTAAGGCTTAAATTTTGGTAGTAACATTCATTAATAAGATTCTGAACTGTTACCAGTATTAAATGTATGCATAAAAATCAATTTCCAAGCTTATTTAATGACCTTACTGTGAAAACATTTAAAACCAGTTGTGATTTGTTAATGATTATGTTAATTCCTTGATCTCACTTCCACTGTGGCACCTGGTAGCTGCAACATTGATAAGATTCTGAATTGCTACTAGAGTTAATTGTAAACATAAAAACCAATTTCAGACTTGTTTTTAACAAAATGTGCTGAAACTAGACTTAATGTTAGAGTGGCTAAGGTACTCTTTTAGTAAGCATATTTTTTGTACAGTTCTAGCTGTGAGGCAGTGGACAGCACACTTTGATTGTAGTGGAATATCTTTTTTATGCAATCTGTACAAGCCAGGAGCATTTTCCAGGACCCTGTTCTATTACATATGTAAAAAGTGATAAATAAAAGCAGAGTTGGAATAATATTGACAAAAACTGAAAACTCTTCTACTATTGGTGAAAATTTAAAGGGCTGAGCAGAAACTTACATTTTTTTGTTTTAAAAAATATTTTGCATGCTTGTATAGAGCTAAATTTGCAACTTTTCCACACTATCAAGAAATAATAAAAAAAATTTATAGCATATTTGGGACTTAATTTCCAGACTGCAAGCCTAGTTTTGCTACTGATAGAACATTTTCACACGAAATATTGTAATTATTATACTATTACTAATCATTATGGTGTAATTAACCTCAAATGATATTTTTAATGTTTTTAAAATACACACAATGATTTTAAATTACAACTTCATATACGAAATAAGATTTAGTATATAAAACAAATTTATTTCATATTTACTAATAATCTTCATTGCTTTGAAGGAGCATTTATTTTTGAAAGACTATTCAGTCATGATCTATGTGGTCAACACTTCTGAAAAATTTGATTATGTTCTTTTATGAATAATAAATCAAAGGTCATTAAAAATTTATACCAGCATGAAGATATTCAACATTCACTTTTCTTTGAAAAGACTGTTTTACTTTGTAAATAATGCATAGTTATCTTTCAAAGGAATTCTTCTGTTGATCATTTACAATCATTATTTTTATAAAGCATGCAACTTCTGCACTTTCATTTCAATGTGTTACTATCACTGCAAATAGACTCCATGTTGATAAGCAGTTTGTAACAAAACCTTTACGCTCGGCATAAATGCACTAATTTCACTGAAGTTTGCAGTAGATACTAGTTGACCATGAATGGCTAAGGCTCCTTGATAATCACTTTGTTGTATAGCTTGAATTATCTGATGGAGTCCTAAGATGACTGGATTTGATAGCTATGATGAAAACAGAATATTTGTTACTCTCAATAACAATATTATTTGTAATATAAAATAACCTAAAGGTGATTTTATGTAAAATCCACATTTTTCAATCAAATTTGCTATTATTATCATACGCATACAGGTGTCCCTCGCTTTACGCATTTTCGCTATGACCCGATTTTAAAAAGTTAATTTAAAAAATTGCAATTGCAAGTCACCATGTGACTGTGAAATTGCGATTTTTCAAATTAATTTTTTTAAATCACGTTATAGCGAAAAGGCGTAAAAAGTGAGATTGCGTAAAGCGAGGGACACCTGTACATAGAAAAAAAACAACAAAAACATTATATTTTTCTGTATAATAGTTTTAACACTATAAACACTGAAAAGTTTCAAATACTTCAAAATTTTAACAACCCAGTTTTCCTTAAATATTTCTAAATTCATATTCTATTTATGCTAAAACATTAAAATTGACCTTAACCCCCCCCCCCCCCCATTGAAATGAGGTATTAAATTAATGATCACTATAAAACTGGTAATATAAAATTCTTAATAACCTTGGTTCAACCTTTCCTAAGCTCTAACAATGTATTGAAACATGGCATTTATGTTTAGAGGCATACTGCTGTCCTGTCATTTGTCATTTCACTAGTTGGTATTTGATATATGATAGCTTTCAGATTTGCCACGCATACACACAACATAAAAAGAAATAGAGATATTTAAAATCACCAAAAATTCCGACAATTTTGGACATAACCTTGGTTATCTACAGGATTGGTTTTTCAAATACTTCGATGACAAGTGTCGGCAACCTTCTTCTGTCAGCCTACAGAAGAAAGTTGCATTGCTATCAACTGACCCAACATGTCAGCATTCAAAATATATCTTGCAATCACAATAGGGAAAACACTGCATGGCATGATGTGATGATCCAACTGTGAGTATATCCAAGACTCTTTTTGTAATTTTCTCCCAATTTCTCTGGTATCAACTGGCATATGCTGCTTTATTTATTTGAAGTAATATTATGCTAATTTGAGAATTAATTCCATGTTGTATAAGGCAACTAGATATTTAGAAATGTGACTCTAGAAAGATAGCTAATAAGATTAACTTGGGAGCATTTAAACCTTTTTAAAACAATAAATTTGTTATTAAATTACATTTTAACAATAATAAAACCCTATAACATTACAGTAACAACAAAGGCCAATAAAATAGTATTAGAGCTGATAAAAAGTGATTAGATAAAAGTGAAGATATGAAACCAAAAGCAGAAGGAGTGTATAAAATATATATTTAACCATGGCAGCTGAAGATCCAGAAAATTCTTACTTTTGAAAAACTAAACGTACATTTAATATCAGAATTATATCAAGTATAAGAAAGCTATTACAGCACTAGAACAAAATGAGATATATAAAAAAAATACCAATTTATCAAATTTAACTCATGAACCCAAATTTACACTCAATAGCTAACTGACTGCATTTCAACTAGTTATCACAAAACAGTATTATATACTATATTTAATACTCCTTATTGAATATATTGTATATATACAGGGTGAATCTGAAAAAGTGGGCAAAACTTTACGGGGTGGTAGAACGCAGCTATATGAGCAATATTCATCATAGAATGATGTATGGTCGGAATGCAAATGGCGAGCCACTAGGTGGCGTTGGAAATGGTATAAAAGGGTCGGTCCTCACTTGCATTCCCGTCCGCCGCACCGTACACAAAGTGCATATCCACCATTTCGTGGTTAGTATAACCAGCCATCCTCTCGGCAATCCACGGTAGAAATGCCGTTGGGTGCGAGGACCGACCCTTTTATACCATTTCCAACGCCACCTAGCGGCTCGCCGTTTGCGTTCCGACCATACATTCTATGACAAATATTGCTCGTATAGCTGCGTTCTACCACCCCGTAAAGTTTTGCCCACTTTTTCAGATTCACCCTGTATATATACCTGCATCACAATAACCGTTGCAATATTATTGAACTACCCCATCTACAGAAATTACTTTTGGACAAATAATGTCATTTGAAACAGATGCTCTTAAAAACCACACAGTTCTAGCCAAGAACTAGTTCACAGTTCAAACAATAAACAGTTGTATCACAAGCAAGAACAGCAATTCCAAAGTAAACACTAAACTATGGCAAGATGACACTGCAATATGCAAAGTCTTAAGTATCTGCACCTAAGAGTAGCAGCATAACAAACATGCAACTGAGAAAGCATAAATGCAACCTATTTACCAGGTGATAACTATTTCTCATTGACTGAAAATAAGGATGAAATGTCAGGATTTTTAATAACCTTAACATTAGTAATTTTAATGTACTATTTCACTTTTATATTGTGTGGGCCTATCAAATTTGAATGGTACCCTATATAAAATAACAACCAATGAAATGCAAATGAAAGGAGTGGAAAAGTTCCTAGTAGTATGCTCCAGATAAGAATGTCATATTATACCATCAGAAATTACGAAAGTTCTTCCTCAATATCCTTGTGTGGGATATCTTTCAAAAAGTTTCATAGATATCCCATACAAGGATATTGAGGAAATTTTTTTTATATAAGTAGCTTTACAGTGATTGCTAATATACTTTTAACAATGATAAAAATTTGTCATGAAAATAAAAATTTCAAGGTCATTGTTCAATAAAAACTTTTTACCTTGAAAATCTCAAAATATACATACACCCTTACTCAGGTTGAGAAAAAATGTGCAGATTATACAAGGGGTCCAAAAAATAATGGTGGAATTTTGAGAACCAATAATGTAGGAAAATAATACACATATTCAAGAAATTAATATTTTAACTATCTCAAATAGCTTTTAACAAAATTAGTGAATTTCAACATATTTTGTGACCTTGTATATGCCCAGTTGATATTCCACTTCTTGCTGTGATGGTCCACCCATTCACTTTTACTTTACCTTAACCAGTTTTGCTTAATTTACATTATATCAGTTTGGGGATTTTAATTTCCTTTTGGTGGGCTGTCCCGATCTCCTTCCGAGCTGCAGGAGTTGCGCATGCACACTCTGACCTTTTTACTGTTAACCGATAAATAGTGCATGTTCAAGGACACGCCCTCTCTTGCATCATAGCTCGTGTGCTTGTCAGCTTATGTAAACGTCTTTCCCAGCATGCAACATGACACGTGCGGGCTTTTGTACAATGCACGATATAACAGTGACATTAGGTCTAGTGACAAGTAGACCAGTCAGAGTGAGTAAGTAGTCAGAGTGAGAAGTACCAGAAGTTAGAGATGAGTTAGTAGTGAGTACAAGTTAGCTGAAGTTGGTGTAGTGAGATAGTGATGAGTCGAGATGTAATCGACATTTTCATTTGATGTTGGTGAGTTGAAATTTTGGAAATAAACTTTGTTTTAGAAACTTTTTGAATCTTTGCTATTTTTTTCTCTTGAGCAATGCGAGTTAATTTTTGATTGTATTTAATATTTAAGCTTGACAATCATTTCTGAATTCTTACTCGATAAGTAACGCTTGGCAATTCAATGAACCCTATTTCAACTTTATTTGGCAAGTTATTATTGCCTGGTGCCCAATTTAAGCTATCCAGAGTTTGAATAAATTGGATCAGATAAAAGGTTCAAAACTTTAAAAAGTTATTAATCTTGGAGCATGACATTGCCATACACATTGCAGCATATCTCTTGCTATTTGTTCAGTTGCTTCTTTTATTACATCTTTCAAATGCTTCGGTCTCAAGTTTTGTTCCTGCACAAAAAATTCCTTACAAATTCCCAGAAGGAAAAAAAAAAAATCAGGGCTCATTGGTGGCCATAGAATTGGACCATTTCTGCCAATACATCTGCCAGGAAATATTACACTAAGAACTTCTGTATTATCTATTGAGAAATGTGGTGGTGTGCCAACTTACTGGTGGTTGGCTGTGAAACTGTTTAAGTGGGGACATGCACAGGTACAACATTCTGTGCGCAGGAAAGTCATACCCTGTGAACATTAAAGAACACCCTGCAAGCTTTGCCATTCCATGTTCTTTTGAATAAAGTCTTGATGGGAGATGCTCATCTATCTCCTAGCAGCTGTCAAATGGGCTCCCTTCCCCCAGTCTTCTCTCAGCCCTTGGGGTCCTTGTGTCCTGGCGATTTAGCCCATTGTGTGCAAAAAATGTGTCACTGAGGTAAAACAACCCAACACTCGGACATTACACATACATTCCATGGGTGTAATGCTGGATGTACATATGAATTTATTAAAATTTTGTTCAATGTGCAAAGGAAAATTTCAAATCATTCTTGCACTACCCTGAAAATCAACTGGAGTTGACAACTGCTACTGACCACCACTAGCAACCTCAAAAAATACATATATTATGCCTGTTAAATCAAGTAGAGGAAACATTTACTCTATTATGAAGTCTGAGATATACTCACAATGGACATAAATGAGCAAAAGGATGGAGTATAGCATTATTATCCTTATCAAGAACAAAAGAAAACTACAAAAGCAATATTTTTGGGCACACAAAATGTAAAATAGAAAAATTGCCTGACTTGCCACATCCATGAACACTATTGAGACTTGTTGAAAGTAACTATCAGTTCATAATATCTATGTTCTGTTTACATAAATTATTCTGTATGCTGCTACAAAATTCTGACCCCTTCTCTAACTATGGACTAAATGAACTGACCTTCACTCCCGCATCAACAGCCTGCAATCAAAAGTGGTGCATCAAAATGTAAACAAATAAAGTAGCAAGATGTGCACCCTCACACCTTTTTGTGTTCACAGTGATCATGGATCAAGAGTGATCTGAAATGCATCTGTATATTTTCTAGCATGAAGTAAAAGTTGATCTGCTATCTTGTGTCTGTGGTACCTCAGATGATTTTTGTTGATTGTCATAGCCACGAATTGCTGAGGAGTCATGCCATGAACCAGAGATAACAACGAGTGCAGGAGACAACGACCCAACAACAGCAACATCCACAAGCCATCTGTGCCAGAGATGAGAAGGAGACATCTAACTGTGGTGAAAACAAATGTAAGTAGGAGCGTACCATAGCAGGTTTTCAACAATATGAGAGGATAGTAACCTTATATTAATATTTAGAGAACCCTGTGACATAAATTTAACATTATTAAGGAATTAAAAATTACTAATTGCTACTGTAGATAGCTTTACAGCTACCCTATAATAAAAAGTTCTATAGCTCTAGATTACTAACAGACATTATTAATAGACTGTAAAATATGTTTTATGAGAAATAACAATTAACTAGCAACTAAAACTGTTCTTTAATAACATCATAATCATTGACTCGTCAAGGACAATATTCCAATTAAACTAAAGATAATTATTTTATATAAAATATAGTAGAAAAAGCTGATGTATTACTGCATTGACCATACGACTACACAATTTATCTGATTGATAATCAAAAGATGGTAATAGCTTTTAGGAATGTTCTGCCATTTGAACAAAGTATGTTTTGCCAAACTACATGTAATGAACTTCAACTAAAGCTCATTCAAAAAGAGGACTAGCATTAGAACCTAAAAAACAGATTTTTTTGTAATGTATTTATATGTTTCTCTCTGTTACCTTTAACAGAGAGAAACCTTTCCCTTTCATGATGACTTTTGAAATTAATACATACAACTAACAGTTTAAGAAACATGTGCACAAATATGAACAATACTAGTCAAAACAATTTGTATCAAACACTGTCAAAACTAATGTTGAACCTTAAGTGATGACTGGGGCATGTTAATAACATACTTACACATTATAACCTCCCCATAGCATTTTTTAAATATGAATGTGGACTATACAGTCATATCAGAATAATATGACCACCTACCTAACAATGGGAATAACCACCCTTGGCCTGGATGACAGTGGCGAGATGGTGTGGCATGGGTGCAATGAGGCCCTGGAAGGTTTCCAGGGGCACACATGCCCATTCAAACTCCAGCAGAGCACGGAGGTTCCGGAGATGATGTGGTTGTGGGTCCGCTCGCCGAACCTGTCAATCCAAATGGTCCCACAAGTGCTCTATGGGATTCAGGTCGTGCAATTTTGCTGGCCAAGGGAGAACAGAGACATCGCTGTCTTGTTCCTGGAACCAGTCACGCACCACCTTAGCAACATGGTAGGGTGCATTGTCCTGTTGGTAGACACCATCACCACTAGGGTAAATGTTCAACATGAAGGGATGCATGTGGTCAGCAAGGATGGACAGGTAGCCATTGGCATTCAGGGACCCATCCAGTGGTACCAGTGGTCCCAGGTAATACCAGGAAAACATCCCCCAGATATGCACACTGTCACCACCAACCTGTACTTGACCGACAAGCGTGTTCGGGTGTTGGTTCCCATGTCTGACGCCATATCCACCACTACCTGTCACTTCTGTGGAATAGAAACCTCGATTACTCGGAGAAGGCAACCTTTTTCCACTCTTCCACTGCCCAATGACAATAGTCCCATGTGAACTGCAGGTGTCATTGCCAATGGACCTTGGTTAACATGGGCACCTTTACACAGTGTCAACTCCGGAGACCCATGCATAACAGGGATCACTCTGTTGTGACGTTCATTTGAGTGGTCAATTGCTGCACTGTTCCACATCAATTGCCCTTTACCAGTCGACAGAGACGACGTTCTCCTCTGGAGTCTATGGTCTTTGGGGCTCTACAGTTATGATGTCCGGAGGTACTTGATGTGCCAGTGGTCCATTCTTGGTACACCCTTACTACAGTACCTCATGAACAGCCCATGGAATCTGCTGTTTCCAAGATGTTTCCATGCTTGGTGTGGTAGCCGATGATCATTCCTTTTTGAATGTCCGTCAAATCAATATCTCTGCCCATTGTGCTCATGTTATGCATTATAGATCATCTGTCCTGGTCAGCCACTTATATCTCCAGGTGGTCAACCTTGTCATGTGCACTCTGTAACATGCCTGGATGGGTACATTGTAATTCTGTGGGTGGCTATATTATTCTGATTCGACTGTGTATATGTTCCCATTAGATGTGAAAGAGTTAAAGTAATTGGTTGACAGCAACAGAATATTCTTATTGAGTGAAATGTAAAAAAAAGAACTGTCAAGTTCACCAACTACTGATCATGCTGATTCACAAGCCTGACATTTCTGGAATCGTCTACTTTCATCATAAAATTTATCAGGATAGAAACAATCAATTTAAAATAGTAACATTTCCTGATTCAGCACAAAGAGTACTGAAACTAAAGAACATTAATTTAGTTAAAACATTTCAATATCTACCATATTATCTCGCAGTTTGTCATATAAATTTTCTAACTTTTTGGCAACATCTTCTAACTTCCTTCTGGTTTGCTGAAAATAAAAGATAATCAATTAAAAATAAGTCAATATATAGAACTCGAGGAAATGTTCAACAAATATTTTGAAGGAGGAAAAATATGTTCATTCTTATTTATAGTTTTTTTTCTGTCAATATAATGTTAACTATTAACCCTTATAGTGTTAATTTTTTTTTCTGTAAAAATACAACTCAACTTCTGAGCCTTATTATGAAACAATTAATGAATGAAATAGTTTACATACTAAAAGAAAGAGCACATAATTCTGAGCAAAAATATAAAAATTAAAGGGAAAAAATGATAGAGATGCATAAAAACTGATTAATCAGCTTCTGACACTTACAAGGAAGAGTTATGTAAGCAGTGGCTGAATCTGGAAATAATTATTTGGCTTTTCCTTGAAAGGATGTATGGAATTCGAGTCAAAATCATTTTTTCATGGAATTCGAGTCAAAATCATTTTTTCATCTGAAATTATTTTCAATGTAGTCTCAATAAAACATCGTTTTTTTTTTTGAAGATGGAGATTGATTTTATTTTTGATCAGTTGTGGATGTTTAGTTATTTCTGTTGTTCTATTGCTGTTTTCTAGATTGTTGGCTGTTGATCAGCTGTTTCATTGTCAAGAATTTGGCAGTGGCTTGGTATTCACTACAGTGCGTATTTATTATTATTCCGGGTTGAGAGGAGGTGAATTTTATCAGTTATTTCTTTTATTAGAGCTGGATGGGCAGATTTCTCAGCATATCTTAATGTGGAAGAAAGCATTGATCTACTATCTGTGAGGATTAGAATTTTTTTGTTATACTCACATTTAGTCTATGAAATTGCCTCCTTACTTGCAGCCAATTCAGCAATAATGATCATGGATTCTTCTTCAATTATAATTTTTTTTTTCAGGCTGAAATGATCCATCTGTACAGATATGTTTAAAATTGGGGCAATTTCTAGCTACTTCTGAGTATGCCATTGTTGGATTAATGGGAATTATTTTGATGAATGCTATCAATGTGTTTTTATTTTTGGCATAAGGTAGCTCCTAAGCACCAGGGTGGATTTTTATTATAGAAGGGTTCTAATAGTTTAATCTGTTTTATTTCCCTATAAAGAGGATGTTTTCCTATTTCTTCTGCTGTATTGGATAAATTATTTTTATTTTCAATTGTCTTTAATATTATTTGTAGTATGTTTCAGACAAAGACTACTAAAAAATTTTATTAGGTGGTCTAGTTTTAGAGTGAAGGGGACTGAATCTGTTTCAGTATATAAGACAGTTACTGGCTTGATTTCAGGGCACCTGTTCTATTTAATGAAACAGGAATGTGAATTCATTATCATGGACAAGGGTAATCATTGTGCATCAAATTTTGAAAGAATTAAAGTAGACAGTTATTGCCATCAGTTAAATTCAGCATCTGAGTTGGATTGTTTTACCTCTGAGTGGCACTTTTTGAAATCTATAAAGCTAGTAACCACAGGTTTCTGAAACTCTAAAAGTTTCTCAACAATCTGCCTAAGTGAAACAATCAGAATCCCTACCAGTTCTGAAACCACACTACTCATCAACCAGATTCTTAATTCTATTAAGCACAATTATGCAAAAACTTTACCTGGAACAGAAAGCAAGCTGATACCCCTTAACATTATCACAGGAACTGCAATCACTTTTTTTTTTAACAATAGGGATAATAACAGTTCTGGTAAAATCCTTAAGAACAATGCTTTTATCATAAAAGATATTCAATGAGGAGGAAAAGATTGGCTGACAGAGCAGAGGAAACAGCTTAACAGCAGATAGCTGCACCAGATAGTTAATTGTTTTGTGTGGGAAGAAACAGGCAGGTACGCAGGGATTGAAAGATAAACATGTCCAAGTTATTTAAGGTGAGGATTCTGTCGTGGCTAGATGGGATGAGCATTTCAGTGAATGATAAGAGCATTATACATGATGCTTTAAACAAAGATAGTAAACAAACAGTAAACTTATATTAGTTTCTAAAAGCACACTCTATAACTACTAGTCTCTATAAACTTATATTAGTCTCTAAATGTACACTCTAAATAAAATTAGTATTAGTCTAAAAATCCTCAAAGTTCTGCAGGTGAATATTCAAACTTTTGCATTGGATGGCAGTTGTTACCAATTCTTATTGAAAAATTGATTTTTTGGGGCATTTTATCCATTCACAGTTCATTCAACTTTGCATTATCCATCCAGAAGCAGTACTTGCACACTAAAACTGTGCTGTTGAAATGATCTAAAACTTGAAGGTATATCTTTCAACAGGTTTCGGTATCAATGATACCTTCTTCATGACATTTGCATTGATGAAAGGCTTAAATACAACTGGTATAAACTTTCTGCCTTAAAAGTTAATAAGAAGAAGAGTTTAAAATCAAGCAACTTAGTTGCTTGCTATTATGCCACAAAACCCAAAATAAACAGCCAGCTGGTTGGATATCAAAATTCTTCAAGAGGTCTATATCTCTTTTCAAGAGACATACTTGCAAATTGTCAATCCCATCCTCAAAAGTATAGGGAGTTAATTGCTGAAATATTTCCAATGTCACTGAAAAATCTTAATGTTTGAAAACTTGATTACTTTGAAATTCAAAGATCCCAAATTTCAGTCTTAAACACTGGTTATGTGACTAAAAAATGAAACCTTTTTAGAAAAACAAATATTTATTTTATAAAACAATTATGGTTATACCCAATATTATTATTATTACCAAACTTTTCGAAGCTTTTTAAACCATAAAGTAAATTTATTAATCCTATAATGCTCAAATGGAGAGTAAAGGGAAGTAAAAACAAAGGAATAGCACCATTCAGATGAGTGCATTTAAAATCTCTGCTGTTATAGGCATACTTTCTATGTTACTTAAAATATATATTTTAAGCATTTTTTTTCTTCCTCTTATGCATCTTTAGCTTCATTTTTCATGCAGATATAGTAATTGAATTGTGAATGTTCATTTAATACATTAAAATAAAAATGAACAAATTGATAATTTTGGCATAATATTTGAAAAAAAAAAAATAACTGAACTTTCTTTGACTGGTAAATCATTATAATTAAAAAGCAATTTAGAAATGTTTGGTGAAGCTTAAGCCTACACTGCTCTACCTGTAGAGCTACCATCTCTTGGATCTCAATATGATATTAAGTGCCAAAAGAGGAAATAGCCTGTAACATGAGGATGTTTTGAAATTCCTCTTAATCTTTCATGCAAGTGACAAGTGTAAAGTTTTATTCACATTCATATATACACCTAAAATTTAAAACTCACTAAAATTATACCTAAGAGATAATGTAAAAGACCAAGAATAATATTAAGTACTTACAGGGTTTGTAGCTACTTGTTGGCATTGCTGTCTAAGATCTTCAAATATATCTTGCAATACTTGGTGTTCTGGAGGAATAGGTTCTTTTTCTTTGGGTGGCTCTGGTACAACTTGTGATACCTGTAATACACATAAATTTGCAATTCAACCTGAAACTGAAGAATAACTTCTACACTCAATACTATGCCTGGTTCAACTAAGATATCAAACATTGTGTTATACATTTATTAAATGCCGGTGCTCTGAGTAAACCATTTGTCTGTTAGCTTCATTTTACTTCATAATTCCTACAAAGTATGTTTAACCATTAACAAACTGGGTTTATAGAACAGAATTCACTCTGGTGGCAGGGTCAATTTTAAAGTGCTCCCAGCAGAATAGAAGAACACCTTTAAAACCTTATCTTGAAAAAACTAATAGAAAGAAATAAGTCATGTCACATACCAAAATACAGAATTGTGAATTTTTGGAAAATAAAATATTTGACAAAAACAACAAGCATATTATTTTAATAGTGCTTATTAAAAACAGTATTTAATTAGATTTGGACCTTATTCTCACACCAATGAAGCAGAATATGACATCTTAAAAGAAAGAACATTTAATTCCACATAATAATACACATATTTACCTGAAATGGGATGATTATATAGCCCCATATTTTTTTTCTTGTACAGTAATGTTGAACATTTCATCAGTCACTATACTATTCATTTGTGGTATTGGCATTTACTGTTAACCCATTACAGGTTATTTCAAAAGATAAAAGAAAAATTTGAATGGCAAGAGGTTAACCCTTCCAGTGTCCAGCCAAAAAAACAGGTTTCCATCCAGAGGCCAAGCTATTTTCTCCCTATGCTCAGCAACAAAAACTTTAACTTCAGAACTTTTTTGCCAAATAACTAATGAAAGGAATTATGGCATATTGTATGCCAAATTAATAGCATTTAATTCTGGATTTTCTGAAAATAAAGTATTAACAAAAAAGACTATATTTTATTTTAATAGGACTTTTTTTTAGAGTCGAGTAGTAAAAAAAATGTATCTGGCAAACACAAATAAAAATTTATAAAAAAAAAACAAACAAACAAATAGACAGAAACGATTACAATGCACATGAATAGAATAACTATATATTTCTGAATAACAAAAAATTTTTTTTTGGTTTTAAGTAAACACTTCTCTTGTTTTGTAATATTTTTCTCAGTACCATAATTTGAGAAAATTCCAGGCCTTTAGCCAATTGTGTTGAGTCACATAAACAAGTCAACTTTAGAATTTTTTAAATAACCAATCAATGGAAATAGGTTATGTTACATACCAAATTAAACAGAATTTAATTACGAATTTTATGAAAATAAATAAATTTGCAAGCATATTGATTTTAATACACATTTTTCAAGGTGATATGGTGAAAAAAAAGATCGCACTATGCAATTCAGGCTTCATTTTGGAAAACCTGATGAATAAAAATAGTTAAATTATATATTTATCGAAAGGAAATTTCCTCCAGAATAATATAATATTCAACTTGAAATATGATTTTTATTTCTTTTAATGATTCTTTTCAGTATCTTATATTTTAAACATGGCTAGTGTTATACAACGTGACTTGGACTTCTTACAATCATGGAATTTTCTGAACTGGTTATGAAATAGAAAAAACCCTTCCTTGGCTGCTTTTTTTTTTACTAAACATGAATTTTTTTCTTTGGGTGTTGAAGTTTGGTGATCTGGGCAAAGTGCAGAAAGGGTTATGCACCAAAGAAGAAAAAAAAAAGCGTTATATTGCCTGTGTGGCACAGCCAAGGTACTTGGGGAGGGGGGAATGTTCAGTGAGTTTAGCAGAGGGAAGCCTTCCCAAAATTGCCCTCCCACATGATGGATGATTTCTGTAGCAAGGAAGTCTTACTTTGCTTCCATATCCAAGACATTCATTTTCAGAAAACTGTACAAGCTCAAAGTTTTTTTTACCAAAAAACAAGAAATAATAAAAGAAAAATTACTTACAACCTAATGGGATGTTAAAATATCTGCAACAACTTTTAAACCGGCCTCTGATGTTGCATAACTCAGAAAGATCAATAAATCAGCTGCCCGAAAGATCACTAACTTACAGAAATAAATCTACAGAAATGAATTTGCTTCCATATCCAAGACCTCATTTATTTTCAGAAAATGATACCAGATCAAAGTTTTACTGGAAAAGTAATAAATAATAAAATAAAAATTAACATATAGTCTAATGCAATGTTAAAATATCCACAGCAACAAGTTGTAGGCCAGCCATATGATGTAGCATAACTATGAAAAAATAAATACTTGTCAATCAGTCAAAAGACCACTATTTTCCGAAAATCTGCTGAAATGAAAACAAAGGTTTAAATAAAAAAAATAATTATTATCAAATCTTATAAAATAATCAATATCTTTATAAAATTATATTGCAATTTAATTAAAATATGCATCAAATTAAAAAACAAAATATTTTTCAAGCTGAATTATATATATTTTTTATAAGATACACATATATATAAATTACAATGATAATTTTTATTTTTTAAAAATAGTTTATTTGTTGTTCTAAAAACACATACACATGTCCTTGGCCTCTCATTTCGGATTCTGTGAACATATACAGATGACATGGACACTGGAAGGGTTAAAAAACACTCTGCATGATACTTTAGTTTGGGATCATTAAAAGAAAACAACTTTATATCATCAAGATGTGAAGAGTCACAGTAGTGGCTGTCATAGCAGTGTAATGCTTTCTTTCATAATTTTTTTTAACTCTATTGGATATCTAAATCATCACATTTATATTATGAAATTTAATTCAGACATTTTCAGGATTGATTAAAAAACTTCAAAAACTGCTGATTTGTAGTAGTAAAACAAATATTTAAGCATACCATCTTCGGATTTGCAGTTCCTAATGGATATAACACTGCATTTGGCTCTGGGAACTACGGTTACTTCTAGCACTTAAGGGGTTCATAATGAAAATTTCTTGACGATTTCCAAGAGAAAAAAAACGGCAATTAAGAATATTTGGGTTGTTTTACCTCTGAGCGGCACTTTTTTGCACACCATGGGCTAAATGGCCAGGTCACATGGATCCCGAAGGCTCAGAGAAGGTTGGGGGAGGGGACCCACTGGAACAGCTGGTAGCCTCCCGTCAAGGCCATCCAGCGTGTTCTTTAACGTGCACAGGGTATGGCTCTCCCGCACACGGGGCCACGGCTTAACGTCCCATCCGACGGATGGCGGCCTTTCCAAGCCCATCGGTGTCCCCTATTGACCGTGGGCAGGGCGGGGAATTTTTGCGGAGATAAATCTCAACGCTGACCCAGCTGGGACTCGAACCTGGAAACTACAGATTACGAGCCTGGCGTGCTACCGACTGAGCCACCCGCGCCCCCAATTAAGAATAAGTTTTGTCATAAGTATAATTATAAAAATGTCATTAAAATAAGAAAACCTGGATCCTTTAAAGGTTATGGAGTGGTACTTAGCTCTATAACTATGAGATATATGAATGGTCAAAAGGAACATGATAAAAACTAGACCTTATGGCAAAACTTATTCCTAATTTCAGTTTATTCTATCAGAAATTTTCATTATGAACTGTTCTTAAATGACTTCGAAATGTATGAAATTCATTTAAAAAAAAAAGAGATTTAACCTGACTCCTCGTTTCAAAAAATATTTGTAAAGCCCTACCATACATAATACTTTACTAAAGATCCTTAGATTAAAGCAACATGTACTTGCTTCTTTAGTTAAGAATCTCATGTAAACTTAATTTATTTTAAAGGTGAAATAATTCAGCACAGTAACTAAGTATACTAATTTACTATATTCCTGGTAGATGAAAATGCTAGATTATATATCATTTCTAGAACATTACAAGAAAGAATTGAAAAAAAAAAAAAATAAAATATTTAAAATACTCCAGCAACTTTATATTAGCATGTTATTAATAACAAAGCAACAGCAAATTTACAAAATGCTAACATCATTTTTACTGCTGATTCTCTTAAATTATCATGTATTGAATTCATTTATCTCAACCACCAACTATTTTGCAAAGATGAAATACCAATTATACCTTCAGCATGAAAAATTTTACTACACGAATTCCCAAATGACATTCATATATTTAGCACCTATTAACTGATTGTCATCATCAGGTCTGGGCCAATCGAATAGATGTTTACTTCTATTCGATTGTTACTTTCTTCTTCAACTGTCTGAACCATCAATGGTTTCCAAAGGAACCGTTACAGCTCAAGTCATTAGAAATTTTCACTATGAACCCCTTTGATACTACCCAGTAAGGATAATTTGGATGTGAGTGCTGTTGCTGATTGTTTAGTGCTTGTATATTTTTTACTTGTCTGGATATATTTTCTACATGGACTATCTTTTTTTTTATAATTGATGGGCTCTTGTATTTAAATCTAATTCTGATCAACAATATACTCAAAAATATCTCCAACAAATCTTAGCTAAATTGCAATAATTAAACAAATTATGATGCCATATAAACTTCATGAACATTATACGGCACTTTCACATATTGCAATATCATGCTATTCATTCAAAAATGTTTTTTTCAAATAACCCATATATCAAAAATTCGTAATGTTCACTATATTGCTGTATGCAAAATACGTATATATAGCAGCCACTGGTGTTATTATTGTACATAGGATGTGTTGCAGAGGGATGAAAGAAGCACTTACACTGAGTTGATTCCAATGTGTTAGCGTTGCAGTCAAGTCTGCTCTCTGTTCCCTTCTTCCTTTGATGGTTGTCGTATGTACAGGTGGCATGACCAGTATCGCCCCTTCTTCGGCAGGTGCTTCTTCAAGTGTAAGGTTACAATTTGGGGGTATGTGGAAGTTGATCTCGTTCCGAAGGCGGTGCATGCACAGTGGTGTATTTCTGACTCAGATGTTTTGGATGTGGGTACGTAGACTGGTTGTTTATGGCTGTAGTATGGGGTAATATGGGTTTCTCAATATGATTGTTAAGAAGTTTCCAGGCTGATGGGATGGAGTAAATTTCTTCGTTGATGCTAGGTTCTCTATTCCTATATATTGCAAGCTGTTCAGCGTAATTGAGTTAGTACTGTGTCGGTGGAGCACAAATAATTTTAGCATCATTAAATTTTGGTATTGAATTACTACGGTAGATGGCTTTTGCCAGTGCTGTGTTTTGTTTTCGGCTGTTTGTATCTCTTCTGTGTTCTTTTAATCTTTGCCTGAAGGGTCTTTTGGTTTTTCCGTAGTAATCGCACATTTTAATTTCTTCATTTACTTGCATTTCGACTGGGATTTGATATATTCCACCTGAGGTTGGGATAAAATCTGTCATTTTTAATTATTTTCAGTATGGTTTTTTCTGTTTTATTGGGACATTATAGTTGTATGGTTTCATAATAGCCTGCAGCGTTTGTACGAGCCATGGTATGTTGGGACAGCTTGCTGTGAATTTGGATTTGTTATTCTGAGCTGCTGGGGGTTGGGATGATATTTTTTGCTGGAAGGTAGCACTAACACAAGCGGCTGCTATATATACGTACTTTGCATACAGCAATATAGTGAACATTTATGAATTACTGAACCTCATGCTGTGTTTATATCGTTATTTTGTAACCCATATATCATTTAATTTACTACCATCATAGCTGATGACTTATTTGTAAGCTTGGAACCTAGATACAATTAAATTTGTACTTTCATAGGTATTGCGAATTGTTCTAATTTTGTGCTCATATTGTGCTTGGCTACTGATCAAAGGGGCCTGGGTTTGAGCCCTGAGTAAAACATGGATGTTTGTGTATTCTTTCTGCTCAGATCTTGCCTTCCTAACAGATCTTTACAGCATATTAAACTGACAGCTCCTGCCAGACATCTATGGCAAGCTGCTGCCTTGAGGGTAATTTTTTTAAATTTTAAAATAAAATTGCTACTTTAACAATTATGGAATCTATTTTAAATAAAAACTTTATTAGTGACTGGTGTTTTAAACTGGCAGGTTCCTATCAGACCTCTGTGACAAGCAGCTGCTTGGGGAGCTATTTTGTTTTCAATTAAAATCAATCCAAGGTGAATGCACAGTATCCCCTGTGCAATGGTTAGCGTGCTCTGGCATGAATCTGGAGAGATGCGAGTTCGATTCCCGCCGTGGCGACGATTAATTTTTTTTCAGAATCTATTAAATATTTTGTTTTCACTAAGTTATAACCTGCTGCATCTTTCCACACATCAATTGTGAATTCTACTAGTGCTGCAAAAAGATTTATGATCATAACTGAACTTTATATTTTGTGTAACACTTTTATCTATCATTGATATAGTGAAATAAATTTTCGTTGGGTTCAAAAAAGTTATGTAGAAATCACTATTTTCATTAATAATAAAAAAAAGAAATAATTTTAGAGTACTTTCTTACACATTTTTGGTATTCAAGAAGAAATATATGGGTAAAGTATGCAATTAATTTAAAGGTCTTTCTGAAGAGACATTTTTACAAACTTTAAAATGTAAGTACACATAATATTAGAAAGAAGATTCTTTTTCACCTGAGGCTGCATAGATTGTGGAGGAACAGGTGCTGGGCTAGGTATACCTTGAGGTAACATTTGTTGAGACTGTGGTGGATATGAAGGAACAAAATAGCTGCCAGGAGCAGTCCCTGGGAGTGGCTGAGGTGGTGGTTGCATTACATCACAAGCTCCAGTTATGGGTGTTGTGATGGGAGCAGGACTTTCATACCCTGGTGGCAGCTGAAACAAAGGAATTACATTTTGTTTTTGTCATCCTGCATTCAAACTATATTTTATTTCATTCTAAGAATAATCACAAAGGATAAAAAAATTGCAGACTTTATTTGAAATGAAGTAGAAAATTTAATCCTCTATGATCTAGAGTGTATCTGAGTGCATATATATATATATGAAATCTAAAATCACATGGTGTATTTTGGGGATTAAAAGCCAATGTAAAATATAGTTTCATTTAAAATGATCTCATGGATCTGGTTGATTGGCCAATAATTGATGGTTCAATCAATTATTGGTTAAATAAATTGAGTCAACAATCGATCTAAGAAGTGTCAAGCATCAACTTCACAGTCTAATTGTCTCTGAAGTATTTTTTTTTATGAGCTTTACCACTGTATAAAGGATTTTTATTGTATTCAAAATTATTTTTGTCAGACAATCAAATTTTCATATTGATACCTGGTAGAAAGAATTTTATCTGAAATATACTATTTTAAATTCTAATATACATCTTGTTATAAATTAAATAATAAAGAGAACTTTTTCTAATTGAGGTTGTGTTTGTTCAATCCACAACTTTGTATTTTTATGCAGGAAAAAAAAATTACATTTTATGGTAATGGACCATAGAGAATTAATATAAATGAAAATTGCATAAAATACTAAAAAATATGTAAATGAAGTCACACATGTCAGTTGTGATTGACTAAAGTAAGCAAAATAGCTACTATTCTTGAATCCATTCTTTAGAAGGTAAAACTTAAAAAAAATATAATTAAAAATACCTATAATTTATTCAAAGATGTAGTAAATTAAATGATAATATTTTACTAAAAATGACAGATCAGTTGGTTGACTAGAGTTTTACAGAACATAAGCAATTAAGGCTATGGTATGTCAAACATAACCATCAAAGAACCAAAATACAAAATCATAAAAGTATGTAAAAATAAGCAAAAATATATATAATAAATGCCACTTGCCACAGAGGTCTGACAGGAGCCAAAGATCTATAAAAATATATAAAAGATCTTGTGATCACTTAGTCTGTTACGAGTTGTTTTACCTGAGTGTCACTGTTTTACACACAATGGCTAAATGACCAGGTCACAAGGAACCTGAGGGCTCAGAGAAGGTTGGGAAGCTATTAGGAGACAGATGGTAGTTTCCCATCAAGGCCATCCAGAATATTCTTTAACATGCACAGGATATGGCTCTCCTGCACAAGGGGCAGGAGAGCCATATCCTGTGCATGTTATGCTCAAGATAGGTTCATTCAGAAAATTATATTGCACAATATTAAGATCTCTGAAATCTATGGCTACTTGAAGATTACGTATGCATGTATATTCTATAAAAAAAAACTTCGAACAACCTTATTTTTAAATTAGACCACAAAATTTTAATAGCAGTAGTCCAAGTGGAATACCAGATATTTTTAAATTTCACTTTTGAATCCTAAATATCAGTGTATAAGACAACTATCTTTTAATATACATTGAGAAACTCATCCTCGCCCAAAACACTGGGGGTTGGCCCAGTCAGTAGTGCACCATCTGCAGTTCCCAGGTTTGAGTCCCACCTGCATAACATTGAGATTCATCTCTCCTAAACTACAGCCTGCCTTGATCAGAAAGGGGGATGTGATGAGCTTGAAAAGGCCTTGGCAGGTTTTTATCGGGCTCCTAACATCTTCTTGGAAACCTTGTGACCTGGCCATTTAGTCCATTTTATGAAAAAAAGTGCCATTCTGAGGTAAATTAACACAACCTGAAAACCTGGATTGAATTAAAGGTTAAATTTTTTTACTACATTGAGTAACAAAAAAAAGTAAACTTTAGAATTTTATCCTGAAGTAATTAATAAGCAGAGATAGGTCGTGTTATATACTGAAAAAAAAAACAAAAAAAAACAAAAAAAACAATTTATTGTGCACCATAATGGAAATCATAAAAAAATGTCAATAAGATAGTGGAATGTTTTAATTTTTTTTAAAACTAAAACAAAAATTTTACTTTTTTTCCCCAATTTACTTCATTATTCCAACATAAATAATTTGTAATATTTTAATTATTTCAACCAAACAATGCCCATATCAATATTGTAAAAAATATTTACTTAACCAAGGTGAAAGCCTAAAAACTTAATGTAATAAAAATCTGTTTTGCTTCAAAAACAAGAAAATTTGTTATATTATCAACTTATACATTAAAAATTGTAAATAACAGAGAGAGAAAAAAAAACTTAAATATATTCATATTTTACAGTATATTAAATATTTGAAAAGCTTAATGGTCCCTGTTCAAATCCATTTCCAATCTAGTTTAAAATATCCATATGGAAAAATTACCTTTTCATTTAAATTGTAAAGTAATATTTAAAAGTAATTAAAGATATTGTCAATAGCAATCATACCTAATAAAATGATTATTCTAAATATCATATCCTTAGCCCACAACTCTATGCTAATCCAGATAGTTTGGGAGATAAACTAGGACATATGTTACAGCTGGCTTCAGATAATTAAAATTAAATAATTAATCTAATAAATGACAAAAATAATTTTAAAATTAGCAAATTATAAAATAAAATAAAAATTTAAGGATTAGTAAAAATAGAAAGCAAAAATCAAAGTATTGAATAATTATTATAAGTATTGAATAATATAAATTAGGTATTTTTTTGTTTCTGTCACTTTCTGTTCTGTAAAAAATAATTTATCAGATATCATCCCAAGAGAAAAACCATAGTAATTTTGTAATGAATAATTCCAGCTATTTGTCTCAGTTTTGTGACCGTTATAGTGATATAGAGGAAAATTATTAATTTTAAATCAGCATTGTGACTTACGCAACTTTCTTTTAATGTATTATATGTATGAAATATTTACACAGTCATATCAGAATATGACCACCCACGGAATCACAGTGTACCTGCCCAGGTGTGTCACATAATGCACATGACAGATCGACCACATGGAGGTATAAGTGGCTGGCCAGGACAGATGATCCATAGCGCATAACGTGAGCACAATGGGCAGAGGTATTGATTTGACGGGCGTTCAAAAAGGAATGATCATGGCTACCACACCAACGGTGGAAGCATCTCGGAAACAGCAGACTTTGTGGGCTGTTCACAAGGTGCTATATAGTAAAGGTGTACCAAGAATGGACTGCTGGCACATCGAGTACTTCCAGACATAATTGTGGAGCCCTAAAGGCCATCGACCCGAGAGGAGAATGTTGCCTCTGTTGACTGGTAAAGGGCAATTGATGCGCAGCAGTGCAGCAATTGACCACTCAAATGAATGGTGGGCCACCCAGGTACGTGTGCTCGATAACAGCAGAGCAAACCCTGTTACGCATGGGTCTCTGGAGTCGATGCTGTGCAAAGACTCCTATGTTAACCAAGGTTCATTGGCAATGATGCCTGCAGTTTGCACAGGACTACCGTCATTGTACAGTGGAAGAGTGGAAAAAGGTTGCCTTCTCTGACGAATTGAGGTTTCTACTCCACAGAATTGATGGACGGTGGTGAATACGGCATCCGACACACAAGAACCAACACCTGGACACGCTTGTCGGTCAAGTACATGCCTGGGGGATGTTTTCCTGGTATGACCTGGGATCGCTCGTATCACTGGATGGGTCCCCGAACACCAATGGCAACCTATCCATCCTCGCTGACCACATGCATTCCTTCATGTTGGACATTTACCCTGGTGGTGGTGGTGTCTACCAACAGGACAATGTGCCCTGCCATGATGCTAAGGTGGTGTGTGACTGGCTCCAGAAACACGACAGCAATGTCTCCGAAAATTGCCTGACCTCAATTCCATAGAGCACTTGTGGGACCATTTGGATTGACAGGTTCGATGTGCAGACCCACAACCACATCTCATGAACCTCTGTGCTCTGCTGGAGTCTGAATGGGCATGTGTGCCTCTGACAACCTTCCAGGGCTTCAATGCATCCATGCCACACCATCTCACTGTTGTCATCTGGGCCAAGGGTGGTTATTCCCATTATTAGGTAGGTGGTCATATTTTTCTGATAAGACTGTGTATATAAAACACTACACATTATATATATTGACTTAACTTTGACTACACAGATATTTATGTATACAACTGGAAAAAATAATATACAACATATGGGACAACAGTAATTAATGTTGAATTAAAAGAAAACATATAATTATTAATGGGCAGTATTGTATATAAAGCACAGAAAAAGCTTGAAATCCACAAGTTTTCATTTGCATGTGGATTCAATTTTACACTAATAAAATATTATCAAAAATCACTTTCAATACACAAAAACTTGTTCAAGAATCAAATTAAGAATACAAATTTGAAATTTATCATATAAATTTTCAGTCCAGATGACAACCCATTTCCTGTCCAGATGATAACAGTAATTAAATTCAAAGTTCTCTCAAGAACTGATGATCCAAAAACTGCAAGACCAGATTCCTTGGAACAGTATTAAAATATCATTAGCCTAATGAACATAATTCCTCTCAATCTCAGTTAATGCTCTAGAAGTCACAATATTGCACAACAATACAGGTATACCTCTTTCAGCAATTGGGATGCATTCCTGAAATCCAAGCATTAAATGAAACAGCATTAAATGAAGCCTCATGTACACTAGTATTCTGATGAAAATTTTTTCCATACATATGATTTGTTAATTTTTAAACAAGTCTGAAAACAAAATCCTGTTGGCAGAGTGGTTAGCACTTGGATACTGATCAAAGGGACCTGGGTTTGAGCCCCGATAAAGCATGGATGCTCATGTCATTTTTCTATTGAGGTCCCGTCAACCTAACAGACCATCTGCTATGGTGTATAAACTGACAGGCTCCTGTCAGACTTATGTGACAAGCAGCTGTTTGAGGGTTTTTTTTTTTACACATTGGCATAATTACCCATACTTCTTTATTTAAAAATTCTGCAATTCATTTTTTAATCAGTTCACTTTTATATTTGTATTCAAAATGAAATTCATATCTAAGAAAATTTAACAGAATTCAAAAGTTTTAAAAGAATACATGACAAATTACTGAACGGAGGTCTTTAGAAAATTATCTAATTATCTTAAATTTGTGTCATGTTTAACCCTTTGAGTAGTACGAATGTATACTTATGCCATACCTTATCTGGGCCTACTGTAGTATAAAAGCACATGCACATTTTGAATTTTGTGCCAAAATTCAAAATTTTACCTTAAAAAAAAAAGCCATGTTTTCTTTTAACCTGAAATTAATATATTTTTTTTTGAATATTTAGGAACAATTGACTGGATTCAAATCAATCCCTAATAACCAAAAGTTTAACTGCTATCACCAAATATTGCTGAGCCAATCATCAGCATATGAAACTTAACAAATAATTTCACTTCATAACAATTATTAACGAATAAAAATAACAAGAATCAAAGACAGATCCCTAAGGAAACTCATAATTCATATTAATTTCTTTACTCAGGTGTTTACTGATTCTAATACATTGCATTCTATCCTCCTAATAACCTTTCAACCAATCAAACATTTTATCTCTAATTCCATATAATGACAACTTTTTAACAGGATTACATGTGAGACAGAGTCAAAAGACTCTGTAATATACAAAAAGAGAACAAAAACTTTTAATTAGCTATTGAAGCAGTGAAAAATAATTACAGTTAAATTCAAAATATCTTCTTCAGTACCCAGTTCCTTCTACAACTGTACTGACTGAAAAAAACTTAGGTTTATTGAAATATGCAATTAATTTTTGCTTCACAACTTTTTGAAGAATTTAGGTAATATAGAAAGCAAACAAATAGGCTAATAATTACACTGGTTTACAAAGTTTTTATAACATGAACAATTGCAGCTGCCTTTATTTTTCAGGTGCTGATTTCAGTTCTGGCCTTAAAAAATGGCTAGCACATCACGTTTTTATGTTATAGGTCATTTTGACTACTATTAAGATCTTCCTATACCAACACCTCCAGGCAACTGGGAGGATACTAAAAATTTTACTTTTTGTGGTTGGCAACACTGATTGCCAAGTGGGAGAAACCATTTAACAGTAACCTAACCTCAGACTGCCATTCCTGTTTTCATTGTAGGAGGAACACATGCTGTACATTGAAGAATGAATTTTGGCATTTAAATGGCACAAAGGCAGCGTCACATATGTGTAACTTTAGTAGTTTTATTAAGTGTGTAGAAATTATATTTTAAAATCCCAGAGTCGTTCTTTGACAAAGATTGTGAAGAAAGCCCATAACTTGTATTTTAGATGTCATGTTGGAGATCAGGACAAAACATGGGCTCCACATGTGTGCTGCATTTTGTGCTTTGTTGGCCTGAGTGAATGGTTGAAAGGTAAGATAAAAACCATGCCCTTTGCAGTTCCAATGGTTTGGCATGAGCCAACTACTCACTTACATGATTGCTATTTTTGTTTAACTAAAGTGTTAGGCTTTTCAAAAAAGAACAAAAGCAAAATACAATATCCAAATGTGCCTTCAGTCACAAGGCCATTCCTCATGGAGAAAATCTTCCTATACCAACACCTCCAACCAACTAGAAGATGGATTCACATTCATTAGAGGAAGACATTGAGGCACATACAGATCCTGATCCTACATACACCTCTAAAAAGTTAGATAAGCCTCATCTGATTCAGCAAAATGAACTAAATGATTTTGTTCGAGACCTAGGACTTTCCAAACAACAAGCTGAGGTTTTAGGTTCAAGAGTTGAATCTTCTAGCCAAGGGTACCAGAGTTTCTCTGTTCAGAAAGAGAAATTTGGCTTTATCTGTTTATTATGAGATGCAAGATGGTTGTGTTTCTGCATAGAGATTTCAGGGTTGATGGAAGAAATTGGAACAACTCATGACCCTAAAGAATGGTATTTATTTATACATTTGTCAAAATTCAGCTTAAAAGCTGTCCTTTTGCATAAAGGAAACCAAAAACCGTCAATTCCAGTGACACACACCATGGTAATGAAGAAAACTTATAAAAGTATGGAAAAATACTAACTGTTATAAAATATGACCAGTTTAAGTGGGCAATTATGTGGTAACCTAAAAGTCATCTCTCTTGCTCGGGCTTCAAGGCTTCATAAAATTTTGCTGTTTTCTGTTTGTGGGACAGTAGGACCAGAAAGGAACACTAGAAAACAAAAGACTGGTGCAAAAGAGATGTTTTTATTCCTGGAAAGAGTAAGGTGAGGTATAACCTCTAGTTGACCTCCCTGATGTTCTGCTCCCACCACTACACATCAAATGGGGCTTATGAAAGACTTTGTAAAGTCTATGGACAAAACTGGTAAAAGTTTTTTGCACTTGAAGGAAAAATTTCCAAAACTAAGTGATGCCAAACTCAAAGAAGGGATCTTTGTTGGTCCTCAGATCAGGTAGCTACTGAATGATACTGTCTTCGAAGTAAAACTGAATATGAAGGAGCAGGCTGCATGGAAATCCTTCATATCTGTGGTCCAGGGTTTTCTGGAGAATTACAAAGAGGAAAACTACCATCAGCTCATTCAAGATCTTCTCAAAAACTATGAAAATCTCGGTTGTAGAATATCTTTGAAGATCCATTTCTTGCACTCGCATCTTGACTTCTTTCCCAAGAACTTAGGAGGAGCTGTCAGTGATGAGCAAGAGGAAAGATTTCATCAAGATATCTGAACCATGGAGGAGAGATACCAAGGTAGGTGGGACCCAGCAATGATGGGTGATTACTGCTGGTTCTTGCAGAAGAAAGATACTTCAGCACATAAAAGACAAAAATGAACTTCTTGTAAGTATAAAAAATCCTTACCCATGTTTTCTTATTTTGCATTTCAATATTATTTCATTTGTTACTTTATATTCAGTGGTAGGACTATGATGTTTCTATTTTTTTTCACTGTAATCATGTAATTAATGAGTTTTAAGTTGCAATTTAATAAAATAGTCACATTTATTTTGATTTCCCAGATATGCGTATTTATCGAAATTTGAAATACACGAATCCATAGTTAAAAAAAAAAATTGTACATGCTGCAGATTTTTCACAGCCATATTTGAATTCAGCACTCCAAAATTTGTTAAAAACATCCCATTATCCTGTTTGACCAATGTTATATAAAACAAAAAGCTTCAATTTGTTGTCTAGTGTTATCAAGAGCATTACCATGTTTAAAAATAGGTAAAACGACAGTTTTAAAACTACTGAAAAAATTTCTGACTGCAAAGCAAGATTAACTATGTAACTCAAAACTTAATTCAGATCTCTTTATAGATATTTTTAACCACAATAGAAGAAATATAATCTTTTGCTGTTGATTTACCATTCTTTGACTGTGCTACCACCTTAGAAATATAATAATCTAAAACATGTGAGGAAAAAAGGATTGCTATAATAAAAGGTAACATTAGGTTGTTCATTCATTCAACATATAATAAACCATTTGTAGTTTCTTCAAAATCTAATATTCCAGAAAAGTAACTTGTTTTTATTTACATATTCAGAGGATAATGGTTAAAAGTATATAGAATAGACATTTTTTTGTACCCCTAATTCAAAAATCCCATTTCCAACACTGCTTGGAGATCTATGCGATTGTATTGCACAGTTCCAATCCATGAATAAAAGCTAATATGTTATATTTTTTTATCATTCATTAAATTCAAGCTATTGTTACATTTGTTCATTATTATTGTTTTAATTAAGTTCATTAATTAGTTTAGTTTTATTATTAGCAGCTAATATGGCAAGAGTCTTTGCCATTTCATGTTCATTATACTTTCAGTATAACTTCTGAACAAGGACATTAATTTTCTGCCAAGAGCTTTTATACAGTAAAAAATATTAAGCTTCAGTAAATGTAAAAAAAAAAAAATCATGACTTAATCATGCTTATATAGTTAACTGGGGGGGGGGGGGCAGTAATGTTTGCCATAAAGAAACAATAATTCCTAGTCACATGCAGACCATTTGTAATTTACAATTCTTACCTTAGATACTGCAGATTTTAATGGTGGTGGATCATTCCATCCAGGTTTAGATTCAAGGTAAGTAGCAGTATAAGAACCCATAGGCATTGCTGGAGATGGTGGTGGTGGAACTGAAGCAGTACTTAAAGGTGCTGCAAACAAAACATTTGCATTTCAGCAAAAATAACTAATACATATAACTAACATTTTCAAATAAGCAAGACAATCAAGGCTTGTTTCGTTAGTTGTTTTTTTTTTTGCTGCTGTCACTATTGCTGCTACTGTTACACAATGTGTTATATAGCAATGCTGCAACAACCACCAAGACTTAGGGCAAAATGTAGTAAGAACTTTATTGGAAATCTAGTCTTGTAAATGAAAAAAAGTTCAATGTCCCATTTAAAGAATGATGACTTTTACATGCCTGATGTCTTAAGTAAAAAAAAAATCACTATTAGAAATGTTGGACTTCAAATTTTGTTTACATTTCTAAGTTTTGGTTATGTGCCTTACATTCTGTTGACTAGACGAGGGGTGGTTAATCTTTTTCTGCAACATGCCACCAGAGCCAAATCTAATGGCACCAAATCAGGTGGCCATAACATTAGACCAGTATGTATGCTAAACTGGAACCTGAATGCCATGGTAAACCGTTGACAAATCACATGGATTCTGTGATGGAGCTCCATTATGCTAGTACAATATTTCCTATCTGCCTAAAGAACAGTATAAGGCTTCATACTGAAAAATCTATGTCTAAGTATATCATAATATCAAGAGTCATACACCGCCATTCTAGTGTCATTGCACCTGATATTGCCCTTATACGATGGGCTGAGAAAAATATTTTTTTCTTGTGTGCTTCAGTTTTATTCCCATAACAAAAGTCAATTGTCCTACATTACTGATTTTCTTATCATGATCATCCTATATAACCATTTTTTAAAAAGTTTCCATAACTAAAATGAAAAATGAACAATTTTCTTTTGTTTGATTTTCTTGGCATTTAGCATCTCATTTAATTTACAGTATCCAGTTGATTAATGAAAACTATTTCCCAATTCTACTTAATGCCTAATCAATGAAAGATTAGTTAAAAGTAATATTCTGATTTAATTCATTGGCCTACGAATATTTTTGTACTGAACATACCCAAAATCACCCTTTTATTATTAATAGAATTATGTCCACTATAAATAATTGCAATTTTACTTGTTTAAATAATATGACTTTTCTGATAACATTTCCATCACTGAAACTTGAATTTTCTTCTTGTGATCCACCACTGATACCAGAACTGGACAGGGCAGGGATCTCAATCACAAAGGGAAACTGAAAGGCTGGGGAAGGTCACTATCTATCAGATGGAACATTAAGCTGTTGCCCCATGTGCAGGAGAGCATACCTTGAGCACATTAAAGAACACACTACATGGCTTTGATGAGAAACTACCATGTTTCTTAATGGCTGCCCAATGAACCTCCTTCCCCAAACCTTCTCTGAGCCTTGAGACCTAGCAATTTAACCTATTGTGTGGGTTGGGTTGTTTTACCTCTGAGCAGCACATTTTTGCACACCATGGGCTAAATGGCCAGGTCACAAGGACCCCAAAGGCTCAGAGAAAGTTGGGGGAGGGGACCCACTGGAACAGCTGTTGGGAGACAGATGGTAGCCTCCCATCAAGGCCATCCAGCATGTTCTTTAAATGTGCATAGGGTATGGCTCTCCCATACATGGGGCCACGGCTTAATGTCCCATCCGATGGACGGTGGCCTTTCCAAGCCCTTCAATGTCCCCTACTGACTGTGGGCAGGACAGGGAGTTTTGTGGAGATAAGTCTCAATGCTGACCCAGCTGGTACTCGAACCTGGGAACTGCAGATTACGAGCCTGGTGCACTACCGACTGAGCCACTCCTGCCCACCCATCTTGTGTGTAAAAAAGAAAAACGTCACTGAAAGGAAAACAACCCAAATCAGAACTAAACATATCACCATCTTTGGAATTAGCATTTTCTAAAGATCTGCTTCCACTTTTGAACAAAATATTAAAAATTTCATTTCTAGTTAGTGTATGTGTACTTTCTCTTACATGACGGATAGGTCATGTTGTTGTATGATCAATATCTATGTTGTACTATCAAATTTACAGTCATAAACAATAAGTATTAGCCTAAAAGTGTATTAAAAATAAATGTTTTATAACATTGTATCACCTGCCAAATTTGTAATACAATGGCACACAATGGTGCATCATGGTTTTTGGGTGTTTAACCAGGAGTGGGAAAACTATTTTCTCTGTGGGTTACTAAAAAAAAAGGTTAGACATTTAGATGACTGTAATGAAAATCCTATGAAATCATTTATTATATACATAACTATGGGAAATAATAAAGAAGTCATTACATTGATCTTGGAATAATACTATTTATTAAACAATGGTACGAAAAATGCATTTCCCAACTATTTCACCAAAATTTGGTTGTATACTGGATGTTAGCACTCTGATTGTGGTCAATAATAATATTCTTTACTTGCCAGTGGGCCACAAAAAATAATTTTGTGGGCTGGAGGTCTAAGCAGTTGACCCAAAAATGGTATTAAAAAATGGCACTATGCACTATAAAAAGCTTTAATATTTTAAAGAAAACACTTCTTATAAATGAAAATATATGATGAATATGAGAATTTTTTGCACTTTTTTTTTTATAACAAAAACAACCTACCAATATTGTTATACTATGAATTACATGTTTTAATTCTAATTTTATATGGTCAAGGGTATAATGATCATACAGCAAAGAATTACTAACTAGTGAGTCTCAAGGAGCCTTTTCCAAGGGGTGAAATGTACCTCTATCATATTGATTTGACAATTACATTTTACATTTACATATTTGATGATATATTACACAAAGGAATTGAGTGTGCACATGAGCAGTGAAGGAGCTAGATGAGACAATGAGTTAATGCAAGTTTGAGACTTAAAGAACAAAGAAAAATAAAATTACCTGGTGTACCAGCAGTATTATAAGAACCAGAATTATATGAAGAATGTGCTGTATTTGCCATAGTATATGTTGGAGGTGCTCCACTGTAAATATAAATTTTGTTAGCAAATATCAAATGATTTTAATCTGAGATATTAATAGAAAATAAAAATGAGGCACTTTTACCCAATTGCAATGGTGGACTTCTACAGAATTCTCATTTGTTAAATAGTTTACGGTTTCTGCCACTATATTCAATATTAGACACTAAACTTAAATTAGAGAATTTTGATTAAACTGCTAAAGAAACTTAGATGTAAAACAGGAAAAAGCAAATTACTATTGCCAAAAAAGGTGATATAATGACAATATTCAATTTCACTTTAAACAAACCTTACTTTTTTTTCTGCCCTTGAAGTCACCATGTTGCCACATATATATTAACTCACATAAAAAGCTGTTAATTGTTGGTGATGGCAGTCCATGAATTAAATGATTCACCCTTGTACTTCAGGATAAAATTTTACGACTGTTTAAATTTTCATGTTGTTAAACAGAAATGATATTAATCTGAAACTTTATAGAGTTAAATGCAAATTGTCACAGATGAGTGTAAATACAGTTCAGCTTGGACATTGGCTTTCATATTCAGTAATATTTCTGCTGTCAATTTCTTAAGATAGATTGTCAGCATACCTTAAGAATGTATGTTGATAATTCAGGCCTCCCAGGTATGAGTCCACCCTCAGTCACTCAACTCTAATCATATAACTAGCCATTAAAAGAGTCACATTTCTAGCCATTATAACTACAGAAACAGGACTTAAGCAACTTTTCAGGTAAGAACTCATTACAGAGAAAGAAACAGAAAAATTGTGACCATATTTATGGGTCACTTAGTGGTTCCATATGTGTAATACTATTCCAGTAAAGCTAATTTCCTGCCAAATTTCCTAGCTCTCCATGTGAACATATTCTTGGAATTTCAATATCATGTGGGTTGACATCACAAGTCTCTGGAAACTTTTCTGTAGACTTGCCACTGGCTCCATAATTTAAAAAGCTGATACAAAAAGAATGTTTGAGCACTCAGCAAATGAAGGAAGGATCTGTTATTTTACCTCTAAGAAGCACTTTTTTTTTGCACACAATGGTCTAAATTGGCAGGTCACAAGGACAACAAAAGCTTAGAGAAGATTGGGGAAGGGGGATCCACTGGACATCTGTTAGGAGACAGATCAAAGCCTCCTGCACATGAAGCCACAGCTTAATGTTCCATCCAAAGGACAGTGGTTTTTCCCAAGCCCATCATTGCCCCCTTTCTCACCAAGGGAAGGGTGGGGGTTTAGCAGAGATGGCACAAGTGGGACTCAAATCTGGGAACTGGAGATTGAAAGTATGGCATGTTACTGACTGAGCCAACCCCTGCCTCAAGGAAGAAAGGCAATTCCCATTTGAAGCTGAGGAAACAACCAGATAAAAACAGCTGTACTGAACCAGTCTGTTACTTGTTCACTCTTAAACCTTAGGATTAGGAACAGACTTCATACCCTATAAACTACCTGCCTGATCAATGGACAATGCATCCCCATACATATGTAACCATTTGTTTTGGGTTGTTTTACCTCTGAGCGGCACTTTTTTGCACACCATGGGCTAAATGGCCAGGTCACAAGGACCCCGAAGGCTCAGAGAAGGTTGGGGGAGGGGACCCACTGGAACAGCTGTTGGGAGACAGATGGTAGCCTCCCGTCAAGGCCATCCAGCGTGTTCTTTAACGTGCACAGGGTATGGCTCTCCCACACACGGGGCCACGGCTTAACGTCCCATCCGACGGACGGCGGCCTTTCCAAGCCCATCGGTGTCCCCTACTGACCGTGGGCAGAGCGGGGAATTTTGCGGAGATAAATCTCAATGCTGACTCAGCTGGGACTTGAACCTGGGAACTACAGATTACGAGCCTGGCGCGCTACCAACTGAGCCACCCCCGCCCCACATATGTAACCGTAGAGGAAAGTAAACCAAAAGTGTAGGCCAACAAATATGGTGAATTTTTATTTTTCCCAAATGCACCCATTTATGTAATCTTTATTACATACCCTCATTACTGCATATCTAAACATGTAGTTACTCATAATTTCTGTATAAAGTTGGCAATACTTAGCAAGATAGGGAGTTATTAAAATGATGGTCTCTCTGTTGAATTGCAACACATTTGAACCGAAAAATGCCATTTGTTTTTTTCTGTCAGAAGGAATCAAAATAAGTGAAATTTCCCATAGAATGTGTGCACAATATGGGGCAGTTGTTCATCATAAAAAAAAAAATAAAGTGGCACAAGTGCAATGGATGAACATGAACCTGGTAAACCAATCGAAGCAGCAATAACTGATATAATGTAACTTGTTAATACACTTGTTCAGGAGAACCAAGACATAATTTTGGAATAATACTAAAGGGAACACTATGGGTTGGGTTGTTTTACCTCTGAGCGGCACTTTTTTGCACACAATGGACTAAATGGCCAGGTCACAAGGTCCCCTGAAGGCTCAGAGAAGGTTGGGGGAGGGGACCCACTGGAACAGCTGTTGGAAGACAGATAGTAGCCTCCTGTCAAGGCCATCCAGCATGTTCTTTAATGTGCACAGGTGTGGATCTGCAATAACTGATATAATGTAACTTGTTAATACACTTGTTCAGGAGAACCAAGACATCATTTTGGAATAATACTAAAGGGAACACTATGGGTTGGGTTGTTTTACCTCTGAGCGGCACTTTTTTGCACACAATGGACTAAATGGCCAGGTCACAAGGTCCCCTGAAGGCTCAGAGAAGGTTGGGGGAGGGGACCCACTGGAACAGCTGTTGGGAGACAGACAGTAGCCTCCTGTCAGGGCCATCCAGCACGTTCTTTAATGTGCACAGGTGTGGATCTCCTGTACATGGGGCCATGGCTTAACATCCCATCTGATGGATGGCGGACTTTCCAACCCATCAGTTTCCCCTATTGACTGTGGGCAGGGTGGGGAGTTTTGTGGAGATAAATCTCAATGCTGACCCAGCTGGGACTGGAACCTGGGAACTGCAGATTATGAGCCTGGCACTACCAACTGAGCTACCCCCACCCCAAAAAAACTAATGGAGTGCAAGTTCAGGGATACAATGTTCAAAATGCAGTGCATAATTCGCTATGCTGTTTACTGAAAACCTTTTTTTTTGATGGAATCAGAAAATCTGTCAGCTGTTGGACTAAATGTACTGAGAGAGACACATTGAAAAATAGTGTATGTACATGTTTCTGAAATAAACTGTTTTGATGCGATACTTAAATTCACCTGATTTATTGACTTACCTTCATAGTACTCATATGCCAGTACAGCAGCACTATTTCTTAAGTGATATAAATCAGTTCCCACACAGACCCTCTGCCACACACAATAAGCTGTGCCAGACAGACAATATAACACTGTTTTTTTTCTGCTTTGGTGCATAAACCTTTCTGCACTTTTCCAAGATCACCAAATTTAAACACCCAAAGAAAAAAAATTCATGTTTAGTAAAAAAAAAAGCAGCCAAGAAAGTTTTTTTTTTCTATTTCATAACCAGTTCAGAAAATCACATGAATGCAAGAAGTCCAAGTCACGTTGTATAACACTGGCCATGTTTAAAATATACGATACTGAAAAGAATCATTAAAAGAAATAAAAATCATATTTCAAGTTGAATATTATATTATTTTGGAGGAAATTTCTTTTCGATAAATATATAATTTAACTATTTTTATTCATCAGGTTTTCCAAAATGAAGCCTGAATTGTACAGTGCGATCTTTTTTTCACCATATCACATTGAAAAATGCATATCAAAATCAATATGCTTGCAAATTTACTTATATTATTCATCTTCATGAAATTCATAATGAAATTCTGTTTAATTTGGTATATAACATGACCTATTTCCATTGATTGGCTATTTAAAAAAATATATTCTAAAGTTGACTTGTTTATGTGACTCAGCACAATTGGCTAAAAGCCTGGAATTTTCTCAAAGTATGGTACCGAGAAAAAAATTACAAAATGAGAGAAATAATTTTTTTGTTATTCAGAAATATATAGTCATTCTATTTATGTGCATTGTAATCATTTCTGTCTATTAGTTTCTTTTTAAATAAATTTTTATTTCTGTTGTCAGATGTATTTTTTTGCTACATGACTCTAAAAAAGTCCCATTAAAATAAAACATATCTTTTTTTTATTAAATACTTTATTTTCAGAAAATCCAGAATTAAATGCTGATTAATTTGGCATACAACATGCCATAATTCCTTTCATTAGTTATTTGGCAAAAAAGTTCTGAAGTTAAAGTTTTTTTTGCTGAGCATAGGGAGAAAATAGCTTGGCCTCTGGATGGAAACCTGTTTTTCAGGAACTGAACTGATTCTGGAAGGGTTAAAGGAGACTGTAATGATAGGAAGCCTTGACTCATAATGATTAGAGAGCTAGATATTGTTACAGCAGGGCAAACTTTGTGTGTTGTGTTAGCTCTGAGGTATTGGTCAGCAATGACTTCAGTTTTAGTGAGACGTGTCCTAGGACAAGAAAACCTGTATAAACTAGAAGCAGGTTCTACAATTATTCTCTGTCCTACACATTGTAAAAATGACAAAATCTAAATGGTAAAATTATTTTGCAGTTTATTAAGTTTTGACTGCAGATTCTAAGGCTAGCATAACTGATGGATGCTAGAAGATATGGGCAGTCACAACCCTCATCACATAAGCTTGATACATTTTCTGCATATCTGTGCACATAACTTTAACATTTTTTTAACTTGGAAAGTACTGTGTTTTGAAAAAGGGGAGGCAATTTCATTCCTTATGTTCTACATAGATTTTTCATATTCATCTAGAACCATTTCTGCATTGCCCTTAGTTCCATTTCCAACATTCTGGAGCCATAGGAATGATTATCTCCATGGACAATTCCATTTGAAGTACTGCAGAATAAGGCAATCCCATTTACCTGCCATGCTGGCTGTTAGAATCCAAGGTGATGCCAGATACTCAACTAATTTGCACAAAGGGGCTTGTTCTTTCACCTATGCAAAACAGCAAAAGCAGCTGTCAACCATGTGGGAAGTGATGTGTCTGGCTCGAAGTCTGAAAATTGGACACAGCGACACGATGCCCCAGGAAAATCCTATGTACCAAAGTTTGATGATTCCCGTGAACGGACAGGAGGAGGACAGTCGCAAGATTTTGGGATTATGATATTGTATTGCTTGACTGCAGGGCCAATCAAGTGCTGGATAGCTGCCCCTTTGTGAGCAACAGAGTAGACAATGGTTCGTTTTTGGAGTAGATCGTTTTTGGAGAGACAGTGGGTAGGATGCTTGAGAGGAAGTCCCAGAGTGTTAGGAGTTTCGATGATTAGTAGTCATGTATTTGCTGTACTTCGTGCATCCTACAGAGTGATGTAAGTTATTATTAGTTCCAATATGAGTCATATGTTTGTTTATAAATACATGAGATGAATTGATTGATGTAATTTGAAATAGAACTAAGAATGTTGTAAATAAATCTGTCTTTTATTTAAACCATTATCTGCAATTGTCTATATTTATTTCATCTTGTGTGTGAAGTTGACCTTAAGCCTCCGGCCAGATATTTGGCAGAAGTTTAATTATTGCCCATGATATTTTTGCCTCTTCAATAATTTTATAACATGTAATATTGCAATTTAGATATTTTAAAAAAGGACAACGCAACATTTAGAAAATGATCATGGCCAATTAATACAAAGTGGGAGGATTACAAATTCCCCCTCCCCACATAACACTAGTATTTTCCCTATGGTCAACTGATCTGTAATGACTTACACATATGAAATAATATTAATTACTAATTCAGGTATGAATATAGCCAACATTACCATAGCAATTAGCATGAGTACCTTCTAGTGCAGTCCAAAAAACATATTTTTTTGCTTAAATTTTAGCTAAACTTTTTTACTTTAGAACCTTATCCTGAAGTGACTAACACAGATAAGTCATTAAATACCAATATTAAGAGATGTTTATTTTGCACAACAGAAATCCTGAACTGGAACAAAAAATCTAAATAATTTGTTTTTTCAGCAAAGGCAAACTTTTGATTTTTAATTTTCATTTCAGTGTTTCAAAAATTTCTAGTTGTTTTCTAATCAATTTCATTATTCTAATATAAATATTTCATATTTTTGTTCTACTTTTCTTCTTTCCAGTTTTTTCCTTACTTTTTTGTGGCAAAATACACACTAGACCCAGTCCTAGAAAAACAAGGTGAGGTAGTAGTGTTCAAGTGAATGGATCACCATTCCAGAATAAGTTTTATTTTATTTTTAAGGGTCTTTAATAAATTTCTTGAAAAATGCATGTAATATACACTGAGATGATAGTTTATTTGGTACACCACTCATCACATAAATGGTTTATTCCAACATAATATGTCATGTGATGGCAGTGGGCAGTATAAATCAGGCAGACCATCTCTTCAAGCATCAGAACTGGATTGAGTGTCAGAATGGGGAAAAAGAGCGACCTGAGTGACTTTGGACATGGTATGATAGTTGGTGCTAGGTATGCCAGTTGTAGCAACTCCCAAATGGCTACCTCCTGGGCTTTTCAAGAATTTATTGAGAATGGTGCGAAAAGCAAACAACTATCAGTGATCGGTAATCCATGTCGAGTGCTGATGTTGTCAGCAAAGAACACGAAAGTGCATCTCCAGTAGGTGGAAGAGCATTCATACTGGAAAAAAGAGTTGGTTGGACGAATCAACATTCCTTTTGCATCGTGCTGAAGGGTCAAAATTTGGTGCGAGCAACATGAGACCATAGAGCAATCTTTTATGGTGTCAATAGTGGCAATGTGATGGTGTGGGGAATGTTTTCCTGGAACATATCATTAGGTCTCCTGATACCCATCAAAGGACATCTTAATGCCATTGCATATTTGAACATGGCTACAGTTTACCCTCACTTGGATGGACATATTCAGCATGATAATGCACCTGCTCACAAGACATGTATCATCACCGAATGGTAACAGGAACATTAACCTATAAATTACTACTTTGAAGTCGATTTAAATTTTAGAGGAAAAATTGTCTTGAGCCGGGTGGGATAGGAACCCATGACCTCCTGATAACATGTCAGGTGCTCTGGACCACTGAGCTACCAGCCACCGATCAAGATCTCCTCTCCAAATCCATCTAAAATTTAAATTGACTTCAAAGTGGTAATTTATAGGTTAATAACAAGTATGTCAAGTTTATTTATCATTTATCAACAGGAACATGCCAACGAGTTTTCCTTACTTCATTGGCCTGCACAATCCCAGATCTAAATTCTATTGAGCATCTTTGGGATGAGGTAATAAGGGCTGTTCGCAGTGAGATTATGCTGCCATCCAATTTGTAGCAACTGCGTGACACAATCATTTTTGCGTGGTACAACATTCCTGCACAACACATCCAGCATCTTGTAAGTTCCATGCCCCAACAAATTTGGGTTGTTCTGAAGGCCAAAGGAGGCACAACATACTACTAGATATGTGTATTTAATAAACTGGCATCCAAGTGTATAGATACATTTAATTTTTTGCCTCCATTGCAGATACTAGAATTTTCAAGGGGAGGACCATGCACAATCCACTCTACAACTGAGCCCAGTATTTATCAGCATGGTTCATAATGCTACATAAAATTTACTTTGCTTTGAAAACAAATTTTTTTTAAATATCTTAAAAATGCTAAATAACAGGAAAAAATTAGATAAATTCATAATTTGAGAAACATATATTCACATCGGAATCTACTTCTGATCATGTTTACAATATCATTGCAAAAATTGAATTAAAATTGTGATATTTGTATGTAAACTGCTAAATAATAATAAAAAGTAATCAAATATCACTAATAATAATAAAATTTTACAAAAATGCAATCAAAGCTGTTTATAAATATGCACTAAACTATGCCACTGTTACATATTATTTTGGCATGAAAGTGTGATTTGAAGCTCACTTCAAATATAATTTAAAAATAATTATTCTTATAAACAGAAGCATTAATAAATGATAAAACATCTTTAGAAACAGCAAAAGCAGTTTTTAAACCTCAAAAAGAAGAAAAAACAGTAAAAAAAGTACTTATTTCTTAAATGCTTCAATTCCTACCTAATAATATTTTTTTTGATGATTAATTGAAAAAATCTTCTAAAAGGCAATTTCTGTTGGGGAAAAAAATAAAAATTTGCAAAGATCTTTGGGAAGTGTAGTGTTTTCTGGTACTTAACCAAGCTATTTTTAAAATACATATACAAAATAGTTAGGCAAAAGATGAAAAATCCACCAATGTTTTTATTTACATTAAATATCTTTTAAGTCTATCAGAAAATGTGAGTTCTATTGCTTCATTTGAGTTATGTATATACATAATGGAATCATTGTACATTTTTTTTATAAACTTTTTGCTATTTTTTAAATAACTACAAAATATAAAGAATTACTCAGCCTCAGATGTAATTATTCAAATGCAAATCTAACTTACTTTTGCTCTGTAGAATAATAACTTAATGGTGTCTGTGGTTGGGAAAAATTCTGTTGGTTATATCCTAGTTGTTGCTGGGATACAGGGAATGACTGCTGCTGAGATACAGGGAATGATTGTTGTTGAGATACTTGGTATGACTGTTGCTGATAATACTGCTGAGTATAAGCAGTTTCTGAATAAACACTGGGATCATGCAAATGACGTGGATACCTCTGAGATAAGTGACCTATGAAGAAAATGCTTCTTAAATTTTAGAAGATTAAGACATAAGAAACATAAGACATAAGAAAATTCAATTTTTTCACATTTTAATATTTATATTTGTCAGATGGACATAATTTAATTCCCTTTACCATGTAATACAAAAACAAATCATTTATTAAATCAAAATATAGATTTAAACACTGAACTTAAATTTTTAATTTACTTTTATTAAAATTTATTAAAATTTTTTAATTTACCAAAAAAAATCATGAGACATTAATATTCACTTTATAAAATCTATTCCTTTAGATAGAGTGATGAGACAACTTGCTTTTAGTGAAGAGACTCAGTGCTTCAAAAATATAGTTGGAATGCTAAATGTCACCCCTTTCTCATCTGAATTCCATTTGCACTTTCTTTGGAGGAAATATATTAGAAATCTATGACTTACATGAAGCTGAGCAACTTCCTTCTTGCAATTCCTGTCAAAAGAAGACTGCCAATGTTTAGCAGCAGGCCTTTATTTCAAAGAGTCTGTTGGTAATCTGTTGAGACCAGGACCACTGTACAGACTTCAATGGAAAAACACTACTGAAAATTAGCTATGAAAGAGGCAGAGTTGAACAAGGGTATGGCTAACCTGGCAGCAGCATCTGCAATGTCATTACTCCTGCTGCTGGCATGTCCAGGTATCCAACAAAACTTGGTGGTAGACACAGTGGCCAAATGTTAAAACTGCTGGCAGATATCGGAAATAATAGGGTGAGGAAAAGCCTCACAGAAATAAGGCATTAGCAGACTTTGATGGTGCATATCATACACTCATGATGATGATTAGTCATTATATGATTCAAGGCAAGGGAGATAGTGCACAACTCTCTGTGAAAATGGTACATGTAGGTGGGATTTAGTCTGCTCTTATGGTGTAACTGCAGACCATGATGATCCCATCAAGGCCCCAGACTTCAAGCCATCTCTGAAGACAGACATGACACTGGGGTGAACAGCAAGATGCTTGACAAAGAATTACTGTTACAAACAGTCAGGAAGATGTCTTTCTCCTTCTGCAAAAAAAAAATCACAGGAAGAGGAAACAGGAGCTGAAGTTAAAGTGGTGAAACTGAAAACTGAGCAAAACTATTGAGATTGATGTCTGTGTCTCACAAGGAGTTTTGACAAGCAAGCTGAAAGGATGAATTATAGTTAATTGATTATTGGAAAATGTCTCGCACTTGGAGTGAAAAAACAAAAACATTATGAAGTGGGATGGCTCAGCAAGATCATAATTTACAAGTGCACTGTAGGAACAGTGCTGATGAAGAGATAAAGGTTTGTTAACCACAATATAAAGACTAGACCAGTAAGTTGAAGAATGCCCCTGTGCACACACATTGAGAGCCTGATGATTGATGAGGCAGCAATTCACCACCATTCCAAGTAAATGCATAATCCTGGGATATGTGGACTATATCCAAATAGACATGCATGGTACAGGTGGAACAATATCAGTTTGCATCCCAGGAGAGAAAGTTCTTGATGGTCTTCAATGAATGCAAGCACTTGACATGACTGAGTGATAAAAGGTAAGTTTCCAGTTGAAGATGAGAACAAAATACTTGGCCTGTCACAACCAAAATGATGGAATCCCATGTCATAATTCAAGGTCAGAGTGAAGATTGTGCTTGCAGCGAATGTACATGCAGTCTTCTGTAGAGAAAACTAAAACTTGTTTGCTGTCACTCACAGAGAGATTGTTTAGGACTGTTTGCAACTACCATTCAATGACAAAAAAATGTTGAAATCATCAGATCAGTATAGAGGGCACTGACTACAGTTATAGAAAGTTGTATGATAGAATTTAATATCATACAACTTAAGAGCAAAAAAGAGAGAAAAGTTCTTCAGGGAAAGGATGTGACAGTGTTGCTGACATACACGAAAAGAAAATTGGTGATCAAAATTGAAATGGAGGTCATTAAGAATGTCAAATCTTTGTGACATGTTGCATCGTACATTTTTTCGATTACAAAGAAAATTGACACCAAGTGTTCTTTACAAAGAATTCCTGATCATCAGGATGGTATTCCTGAGATCAAGTGGTATACAGTTAACCTAATTCTTGCAAAAGTTGCACTGAGTATTGAAAAGGTCTTTGGTCCCCAAATACCAAATGAATACGGCACTGACATTCCCAACAGCTTGTAAAACACAGTTTGTCAGTGCTATTGAATGATAATTAGAAGTAATCTTGGGATCTTTGACTGGCTTTGGGAATGTCAAAATGATTACCTTCTACCAGGAGTATAGGAAAAGAAAAATGCCTGTTGTAGGGCTCCAGGCCATTTTAGTGGAAAGAGAGCAAAGAGTGCTCTTCAGGGCCAGAAACTCCAGGAAATAAGAAGAAAATGTTTCATCTATAGTATTACCAATTATTTTGGGAAAAGCAATTGCACATTCACTGTGTTCCATGAAAAATAATTAGTGGAAATAATTACCATCCATCTTCCAGACTTTATAGCACAACTCGAGAATTACCTGTGTAGGTGATGAGAAACATATATTTCCTGCAAGATTTCTTTTGGCTCAGGCACTAAACATATTAAGCTTTAGCTTGTGTACACTGAAAATGCTTTAAGGCTGGAAGTTGTTGGTTATCTCTGGAGAACTCTATGCCTTCTTCTGAGTATTAGGAGCTGTGATGTAGTTGAAATTCCATCATGGGTTTGGGAAAACGGAAATTGTAAAAGTCTATGGGATTGTAGAAGCAGCTGCTTGGACAATACTACCAATGATCTCTCCCACTACAACACTGATAGACTGACCGAGGAGGGTTGAAGTGACAGAAAATTTCGAAATCACTACGGTCAGCCTGATCAATCCTTCACTGATACATATTAAAAATTGCAAAATCCTTCAGGAGAGATGTTACATATCACAGGGAGAAAGGGCCACATGATTACTACATATGGATCACATATAAAAGAGAGAAGCAGATGAAAATATAATGAAGTAAAAGAGATGACTTAGAAGTGAAAATATGTACTGACATCAGTGTTCAGCAGGGGGAGCAATGGATCCCCAAGATGATGCTTAAGGACTAGATCCCATTCATTGGTGTCAGTACTGCCCCAAAGACAACTTTATCCATTGGAGTCCACCATGTGAAGGGAGACATAGCTGCAAGGTAAAATCACCTAGGTCAGCCAGGAAGATGACATTTTTCAAGTGAAAAATAGGCACAGAGTAAACGAGAATCCCACAAAAAGGCAAATAACTGCATCTAAGGTGGTCAGGCATATGATTCAAATAGAGGCTCATAAAGATGGTAACACCCCAATGAGCTAGCCCACTCCATCCATGTACTGGTGTATGAGAAAAATGTCAAAGGTAGTTGACAAGACCATCATCTAAGTACATCTCTTTCAGGCACATGACTAAGAGACACCTGGATTTTGTTGAATCTGCAACAATTCCATTGTATGAATTTAACTATTTCAGGTCTTTGAGGATGAGCAGACGATAAGTTGAAGTTTAAAGTAACTTGTTAAGTGGATGGTTTATCAAAACAAAGGATGATCTATATTAATGCCATTGAGAGTATCTGATGGACATGTACCAGAACTTTCCATTTGAATTTCTGTTCTTATGATCCTGGTGAACAACCTTTGGGCTTGTAAGGTCAGATGGGAAGTAGAGATAAAAACTGGAGTTGATTTTGAAGCAGATACTGACTGTGGTTTCATCTGCTCCAAGAAGTACATTATTGTGGCAATGCAAACAATAATAACTGTTTGCATTGCCACAAATATTTAGGAATGATGAGTTTTCAAATAACCAAAAAGGAAATCTCACCAGGGGTTGTGGGCAGTTCAGCAATATTTCTTCTGAGTATGAAATGATTTTAACACTGTTTTGATGCACTGCACTTTTCTCCCTTTTCCACCCTTGAACAGTTGTGGAAGAACATCTAATGGTTGACCCTACAGTTCACACAGCTTGCTGTTTCAGCAGTGTAGACCAGATCAGCATGATCTTTACTGCCATAGCAAGCACATGTGGGCTTACTATGACAAGCTACACAGGCATTACCATACTTCTAGAACTGAAAACAGTAAACAGGGTTAGTGAAGATACCTTACAACATAAGTATCTTGCCTTGATGGAGGTAATCAAGCAGAGCATATTGAATGTTAATATTGCCTCATGACATGATGAAACCCAGCAGACTGTAATGATTCCTTGGGTGGATAACTCAGAAATATTTTTCTCCTCAGAATGATTTAAGAGGCTCCATTCAGAAATAGGAATTCCATATTTTGAGGCCACATTATATTATGGACGTAGTACCAATGGCTGTAACCTTAAGGAGTAGATGAATGCTATGCACATAACAAATCGGCACTTTAGCGTCGATTTAAATCTTAGACGAAAAATTGTCTTGAGCCGGGTGGGATACGAACCCACAACCTCCTGATAACATATCAGGTGCTCTGGACCACTGAGCTACTGGCTGCCGATCAAGATCTCCTCTAATTGTTACTTGATTGAATACATCGAGCTTATTTCATTATTTATCTGCATACTTGTAATACATGCTTCCATCTATTGGCAAATATGCTGCTTGTGGCTAAAATTGCCTGAATAGCACCTATATGAAACATAAAAGGAATGTTCATAGCTAATTAGAGGAGATCTTGATCGGCGGCTGGTAGCTCAGTGGTCCAGAGCACCTGACATGTTATCAGGAGGCCGTGGGTTCGTATCCCACCCGGCTCAAGACAATTTTTCCTCTAATATTTAAATTGACGCTAAAGTGCTGATTTGTTACTTGACTGAATACGTTGAGCTTATTTCATTATTATCTGCATACTTGTAATACATGCTTCCATCTATTGGCAAATATAAATGCCACTTGTGGCTAAAATTGCCTGAATAGCACCTATATGAAACATAAAAGGAATGTTCATAGCGCTAATTAGAGGATATCTTGATCGGCGGCCGGTAGCTCAGTGGTCCAGAGCACCTGACATGTTATCAGGAGGTCGTGGGTTCATATCCCACCCGGCTCAAGACAATTTTTCCTCTAAGATTTAAATCGACGCTAAAGTGCTGATTTGTTACTTGATTGAATACATCGAGCTTATTTTCATTATTTATGCTATGCACATGCAATCTCAACAAGCAAGTTACTAGAATTCCTCCTGGAATTTCCTCTATACATTAGTCATCATGTGACAAATTCAGCATAATAGCACGTAAATACTTAGTTGGATCTTTCATGTTGGCAAATTTTGGAGTTTCTGCAAGACTTTCAAAACTTCTTTCTATGAAATATGGGACATGTTTTTTTATCAACTGATCACTTGGGGAATGGACTACTACTATTGGTCTAATGTTAATATGGATATAAGTGATGTTGCAACATTGGGTATCCAGGAACTGTGGAATTAGAAAAAGAGATGAAGAGCAAGCAAAGATGAAGAGGAATCTTCATGCTAAGGCCTCTTCACAAAAGCAATGAGATTTATGGCCATGAGTATTCATATTGAAAAAAAAAAAAAAAAAATGCATCTGTGTCCATTGTAACGCTCCAAAGAAATGCAAAATACTTTTAAGTTTGGACCCTTTTACTGATCCAATTAGTTTTATGCTCCGGATAGCTGAGACGGGCGCCAGGCAATAATTAATAAATTGCCAAAAAAAAAAATAGAATAAGTTAAATTAGGGTTCAAAATACCAGCAAGCATTAATGAGTAAGAATTTAAAAATGATTGTCAAGTTAAATATTAAATATAATCAAAATTTAATTCACGTTGCTCAAGAGAAAAAATTAGTAAAGACTCAAAAGGTTTAAATAACAAACAAATTTATTTCCAAAAATCCCTCACCAAAACTTCAATGAAGAAGATACATCAACTGAGCTCTAACTCCTTCATCGTTACTTCTCTCTGCGCTACAGTGCGCTGTGCTCCTACGCTATGCTACTACTGTGACAACATGTCACCAGACTTTTACAAGAGCCGAACGTGTCATGTTGCACGTCAGGAAAGACATTTACATAAAATGACGAGTGACGCAAGAGGGGGCGTGTCCTTGTGCACGCGCTTTAGCGGGTGACAGTCGGAAGATCGGAGTTGCGCATGCGCAACTCCTAACTCTTGGAAACGAGCGCTGTGTTGCCAAAAAGGAAATATAAATCCCCAAAATGATAAATATAACGTAAATTAAGCAAAACTGGTTAAGGTAAAGTAAAAGTGAACGATGGGGCATCACACCATGGCTCCCACTTATTATAGAGCCCAACAAGGGGACACCTAACTGAACATCAGGGATGCAGTCACCATACACGTAGAGAGTACAAATCCTGTAACAAAAAAAGGGAACTCATGACCTGTACTCAAACCCAGGCAAAGAATTCACTTGTATTGTGCAGTTGATTCTAACAGTCAAATCCATCAGCTGGCCAATCTTGTGAGGACCATCCCAGGACTACCAATTTACCTGAAACTGAAGGCAACTCAGTGTATTATAGGATGCCCTTTAAATACTCCCAGCCCCATAAACAACAGGTGCCTCAATAACAAGACAAAGGGAATTCCATCAGTCAAGGATAGAACTAAAGACAGAAGTGAACCCTCACAATAACTTCCAAGATACTCCTTTCTAAGGACACAGTTGCAGTACATAGCATACTGGGGCGGGGGTGGCTCAGTCGGTAGCGCGCCAGGCTCGTAATCTGTAGTTCCCAGGTTCGAGTCCCAGCTGGGTAAGCGTTGAGATTTATCTCCGCAAAACTCCCCACCCTGCCCACGGTCAGTAGGGAACACCGATGGGCTTGGAAAGGCCGCCGTCCGTCGGATGGGACGTTAAGCCGTGGCCCCGTGTGAGGGAGAGCCATACCCTGTGCACGTTAAAGAACATGCTGGATGGCCTTGACGGGAGGCTACCATCTGTCTCCCAACAGCTGTTCCAGTGGGTCCCCTCCCCCAACCTTCTCTGAGCCTTCGGGGTCCATGTGACCTGGCCATTTAGCCCATGGTGTGCAAAAAAGTGCCGCTCAGAGGTAAAACAACCCAACCCAACAACATAGCATACATGCAAGTGGGTGTTTAACCCTTCGAGTTCCCATCCACATTGCCGGTATACATTCGCAGAATCCAAAATGAGGGGCCAAGGACGTATGCATGCGTTTTTAGTACAACAACAAAAAAAAAAATTTTTTTTTTTAAAATAAATATTGCCGTTGTAATTTTTTTTATATATATCTTATGAAAAATATCGTTCAGGCTTGAAAAATAATATATATATATTTTTTAATTTGATGTCCATTTTATTAAACTACAATCTAAATAATTTTATAAAGCCACCTGATTGCCATTTCTTAGAAGCACTATATGGTATTGCCAATTTGCCTGTTAACGTTCCTATTTGCAGAAGCAACCTTCTGATTTAAGCTCACAAGTTTCATTTAAACTATTATCAACAAATTTTTCCTTAAAATTTCCAAAATCTCTAAAAATTAAAAAAATTGCAGTTTTTAAAAACGGTAGATTTTGGAATTACAAAGTATGTCCTGCCTTTTTTATTGTTTCACACCCTTTTCTGTCACAAACCTATTTCAGTATTCCTAAACTTATTTTTATCATTTTTCCCAGCATTTTATGCATATTTCTCACTCTTAAAATCGAAACTGGAAGTAAATACATCCTTCTTAGAAATTCTGGGTGCAGCTGCATTTAATTATGTATGGCTCACTGAGGCAAACAAAGGCTGATGGCTGACGCTATCTGCATTCCGTGTGCTATAAAGTGGCTCCCATATTGTTTTGGTTCAGCATATTGGATACCCTTTGCAAAGTTAGCATTTACATTTTTATATTTAAACCTTAGTTTTCATTTAGGTAGATTTATTTTCGTAAATTTGTGATCTTTTGGCCGATTGATAAGTATTGATTTATCATAGTTATGCTACATTGGATGGCCGGCCTACAACTTATTGCTGTAGATATTTTAACATTGCATTAGGCTATATGTTAATTTTTATTTTATTATTACCTTTACAGTAAAACTTTGATCTGGTATTATTTTCTGAAAACAAATGAGGTCTTGGATATGGAAGCAAATTCATTTCCGTTAGTTAGCGAATTATGATTGGCTGATATATTGATCTTTCTGAGTTATGCTACATTGGAGGCCGGCTTCAAAGTTGTTGCGGATATTTTAACATCCCATAGGTTGTAAGTAATTATTCTCTTATTATTATTTTTTTTTTTTAGTAAAAAACTTTGAGCTTGTACAGTTTTCTGAAAATGAATGTCTTGGATATGGAAGCAAAATAAGATTTCCTTGCTACGGAAATCATCCGTCACGTGGGAGGGCAATTTCGGGAAGGGTTCCCTCCGCTAAACTCAATGTGACCGTTTCAACTCCCCCCCCCCCCCTTCTAGAAGAATATAATTTTTTAAAATTAAGAGTTTTTATGTATATATTGAATGAGTTTTTAAAGGCAACCCCTTTTCATATTGAATGATTTTAAAGGGGGAAACAAAACAGCATTATATTGTCAGTGTAGCACAGCCAAGGTATCGGGGAGGCCCCAGTACCTTGGCTGGGCCACATAGACAATATAACACTTTTGTTTTTGCTTTGGTGCATAAACCTTTCTGCACTTTGCCAAGTTCACCAAACTTCAACACCCAAAGAAAAAATTCATGTTTAGTAAAAAAAAAGCAGCCAAGAAAGTTATTTTTCTATTTCACAACCAGTTCAGAAAATCTCATGAACGCAAGAAGTCCAAGCCACTTTGTATAATACTGGTCATGTTTAAAATATACAACACTAAAAAGAACCATTGAAATAAAAATCGTATTTCATGTTGAATACATTATTCGGGAAGAAATTTCCTTTCGATTAATATATAATTTAACTACTTTTATTCATCAGTTTTTCCAAAATGAGGCTTTAATTGTATAGTGCAATCTTTGTTTTCACCATATCACATTGAAAAATGCATATTAAAATCAATATGCTTGTAAATTGTTTATATTATTTATTTTCATAAAATTCGTAATTAAATTCTGTTTAATTTGGTATATAACATGACCTTTTTACATTGATTGGCTATTTAAAAAAAAAAAGAATTTTAAAGTTGACTTGTTTTCTGACTCAGCACAATTGGCTAAAAGGCTGGAATTTTCTCAAAGTATGGTACGGAGAAAAAAATTACGAAACAAGAAAAATATTTACTCGAAACCAAAAAAAAAAAAATCATTTTTTCATTATTCAGAAATAAATAGCCTTTCTATTCATGTGCATGATAATCATTTCTGTCTACTAGTGTTTTTAAATAAATTTTTATTTGTGTTGCCAGATGTATTTTTTTTACTACATGACTCTAAAAAGTTCTTTAAAATAAAGCATATAGTCTTTTTTGTAAAATACCTTATTTTCAGAAAATCCAGAATTAAATGCTGATTAATTTGGCATATAACATGCCATAATTCCTTTTATTAGTTATTTGGCAAAAAAGTTTTAAAGTTAATTTTGTTTTTCGCTGAGCATAGGGAGAAAATAGCTTGGACTCTGGATGGAAACCTGTTTTTCAGGCTGGACACTGGAAGGGTTAACAAACATGCAGGTAAATTGTCATATTTTGAGTCTAGAAGTTTGGGAAGCTGAATACAAGACATATTTTGACATTTATAAATGTTGGCAAGAACTGAAACTGCAATTGCCATATTAAAAAATCTGCAGTGGTAATTATTCTGCAGATTTACAGGAAATCACCTTCATTTTCTTCCCAAAAGTTGTTTGTGAAAAGTCTTTTTTTTTTTCTTCCATCATAATCAGAAAACCAAACTACCATTCTCACACCTCAGACTTTAAAAAAGTCCAAGATCAGTTAGAAAAGCAATAAAAGATAACATTAATTCCCTTTCTCCATTATACCTTTCCACCTATCTACCCATGCAACATCACGTGTTGCATATGTAGACCCTCAACCCCCGTGCAACATCACATATATCCATATTAACGTTAGACCAATAGTAATTACTACTGAAAGAGTACATTGCTAGAACACTTAGCTCCATAACTATTAATAACTCACTTAAGACTTTCCTGACTTATGTTTACATTCCTAAAATGCAGCTGTTTACTGTGCTTCTAATTTTCCAAAATCCCTAAAAACCTAATATTTAACTAGTCTAATAATTACCCCTGTAGAATTTTAACACTGAAATTGATACATTAATCAAAATTGCAATTACATCACAAACAAGAGTTTTCAATTTGTTCTTTATACAATAAAGTATACATTTTGAAAACTTTGAAAACAAAATATAGTACACTTACAGTTTTGGTGTTTGCACAAATCATTTTAGGTATGCAACGTAAATTTTTTGCTTATTCACAACCAGTTCAGTAGATAATACAGTTCAGTAGAAAATAAACAAAGAATGGAGAAAATGACTTTTAAAAATACTGGTGTAACACCATATAATATTTGAGTAATAACTGTATAATTAAGAGCCAAAACATTATGACCACCTGCCTAATATGATGTTGGTCCTCCATGTGCCACCAGAACTGCTCGTACCTGGCAAGGCATGGATGCTACAAGATTTCTAAAGGTGTCTTGTGGTATTTGGTACCAACAAGTTACCAGCAGATCCTTTAACTTTTGTAAGTTACATGGTTGAGCCGCAGCAGATTGGATATGCTGTTCCAACACAAACCACAGATGCTCGATTGGATTGATGTCTGGGGAATTTGGAGGTCAGGGCAATACCTAGAAATCTTCCTCATGTTCCAAGAACCATTCTTGAACAATCTGGGTAGTCTGACATGGTGCATTATCCTGCTGAAAGAAGGTATTACTAGAGGGAAATACTGTTGCCATGAAAAGATGTACCTGTCTGCAATGATGTTTAGGTAGGTGGTAGATGTTTCCTACACATGAATTCCTACACATTGTTTCCTACACATTTCCTACACATTGTTTCCTACACATGAATGACTGAACCCAGGTTTCCCAGCAGAACATTGCCCTAAGCATTACACTTCCTCCACTGGCCTATTTTCATCCCATGGTGCATCCTGGTGCCAACACTACCCCAGGTAAATGATGCATATATACCCAGCCATCCACATGGTGCAACAGGAAATGAGATTCATCGAACCAGACAACCTTCTTCCAATCATTCAAGGTACAACTTTGATGCTCGCGTGCCCATTATAGGTGCTTTTGACAGTGAACTGAGGTTAGTACGGGCACTCAGAGCGGCCTACAGCTACGCAGCTCCATTTTCAGCAGGGTTCAATGTACTGGTGTTGTGACACATTACTCCTGTCACCAACACTAAAATTACAGGCAAGTCACACCATACTATCTCTTCTGTTAGCTCGCACCATATGGGATAGACTTCGCTCACCTTCCTTGCCTGCGGTTCGTGGTTTCCCTCCTCGGACCAGTTTTTGAAGGTACTAACCATGGCCGACTGTGAGCACCCCACAAGCTTTGCCATCTCAGAAATGCTCTGACCAGAAGTCTGGCCATTATAATTTGGCCTTTGTCAAACTCACATAAGTCTGCTGTCTTTCCAATCTGAAGAACAAGAATAATACTGATTAACAGAGCTCAGTATCAAGTGTTATTTATATCATTTCATTACCTTCACACGTGCCATCGTTTACCTGCAGTTGACTTTACGAATCCATAATTTAAGTGTTAATGATATATGTTCCATTGTGAAATGTATAACATTAATTTTGATGTAAAACAGACCCATTTTACTTGGGTATAAAGTTTTAATATATTAGTAATAGCTATTGCCAATGTATAACAGAGAGTGCAAAGTGGAACTAAATCAATTTAATACTCTTAGTCTTTCCTTTTCCTAGCTGAAACATTTTGTATACTAACTTAATGTTGTTAAAGATGGTGATTTTTACACCACTTCAATGACTAATGCACATGCAAAAGAATTATGCTGTTATCTATGAATGTTTATATATCATAAGAAATATAATAGTGAGTATTAATTTTTTTAAGCAGTACTATTTTACTGAGCCGTCCCATGGCCGAGTGGTTAGCGCGCTTGGCTACTGATCTAAGGGACCTGGGTTCGAGACCCGGATAAGGCATGGCTGTATGTGTCGTTTTTCTGCTGAGGTCCTGCCATCCTCTCAGACCTTCTACTATGGCATATAAACTGACAGGTTCCTGTCAGACCTCTGTGGCAAGCAGCTGCTTGAGGGGGTATTTATTTTATTTTATATTTTACTGAATCTAAAAATTTTAAGTTAAGATTGATTTTACAAAACTGCAAAGAAAATTCAAAGGTTGAAATATCTAGTTAAGATTTTTTTCTGATTGCCAACAATACATTGAATTTAGGTTCCATTGCAGCTGCAGCAGTGTGCCATTTTTTAAATGTAATGACATTGCAAGTGAAATGTGATGTGGTTAACAGTGGACATAAATTTCTATGAACCTAAAATACTTTAGGCTCCTCTCCCAGATCCATAACTTTTGTTAATGCCACAACAGTGCTAAGAATACAATTTTAGTAAAAGAACCAAAATATAATTTAAAACCAAGTGATTAGCATGCTTGGCTACTGATCTAAGGGACTTGGTTTCAAGCCCGAAGATAGGCATGGATGTTTCTTTTGTGTTAAATTTTTACCGAGGTCTCATTTTCCTTGCAAATTTTCTCTGTGGTGTATTATATTATGTAGAATTTTACTGATGATTTTGACACTATTATTACAATAGTAAAAGCATTTGACCTAAAAGTTTTACAAAATAAAGACTTTCACAGGTTATAAAAGCCAGCCCAGTTCTATTTCTCATAAATTCAAAGTCTTACATGTTAAAGTCATAAAGTTTTTAATATTAATGAAGAGAAGATTCTAAGTGATGCATCTTACTGTGTGCCGCTTGTGAAGAATTTTTCTAAATATTTTTAAAACAATTTTTTCTCAATAAGTATGTATGTTTTTATTATTCTTCATACCCATGTTAGGTTATACTACTTTCATGGCTTGTAATTTTTGTGAAATCATTCAATAAGTTTATTTAACTCCATTAAAAATTATGATAGAGATTGTGACTAGTTCAAAACAAAACTGTGCATACCCAGTTCCTTTTTTTAAATGTAATTTTGAGCAATGTTTTTGGGCAAATGCAGAAAAATTGCTATCTAGTGGGTTGCCAGCCATACCAAATCGAAATAAGAATTGACTAATTTGTTGACCCAAGACTAGATGCCTAGTGTGAGGAATTTCATGTTTCTGTACTTATTGCAGATTATGATTTCAAAATCACCCTTATGCGATTCTAAACTGTATAATATATATCAGAAAAAGAAAATTTATTTTAACCTGACCTTAATTCAAACAATAAAGGTTTAAAAGTTAATGAAACAGAAGAAGGAAATACTTTTCCCTGCAGATGAAGCTACTTGATCAGTTGATGGGGGCACAGCTGGTGGAATTGGCACAGTGGGAGAGAGAGGTGCACAGCTAACAGGTGGAGCTGCAGAAACAGGCTGTTGGTATTGGGAAATATTACTATTGCTTGTATACGAATAATTTGGTGGTGGTACTGTTGATGTTGCTGCTGCATATGATGGAAGCTGTAAAAATCAAAATTTTTTATTATGTTACCTACATAATGTGAAACATTATACATTTAAAAAGCATTAACAATTTTAAGTTAGCAAAAAATGACTTTAATATGTTGACTGCATCACAAGTCATGAGTATCTTATTCTTACTTTTCCTGCAGTGTGAGAGTGATTTAAGATTATTCAGATTACTATACACTATGTAGCACAACAATACACAGAATAGATACAAAGTGTACAAACAAAAGACACAGATATATATATATCTTACAAGAAGAATTGCCCAGCATTGCTTGGTCTTAATATATAACAAGACTTATAGCACGCTTCCATCTATTACATATTTTTTAGGCATATTCTGAATGGGTGCATGGAAACTTTTTTTTATTATTAACTCAAAGGAATGCATAATGCTTCTTTGCTGGTTAGATTTATTTACACAAGTACTGCAATGTGCTATTTACATGGAGCTGAGCACTTTCAACTGCACTCAGCAGTCATCAGGGTGGCATGCAGTTCCTTGGAGAGGCGAATTGTTGGTGACAAGTTAGATTAAGCAAAAATACCTTTTTTTCTTGTAGACATTTTCGCTGGTGAGAATCCTGCAGCAGATGGAAGTTTCAGCCTGATAGTGGAGTAAAAGTCACTAGGTAGCAGCAGTTTGGTGCTTTCCAGTATCACTTAGATGTAATCCTTTCTCAGTAGCAAGAGTGCAGAGCAGTGAGCCATCTTCCCATGTGTTGGTTACTAACTTCAGAGGAACAATGTTGCGCAGTTGAAGTATCAAATTAGTCTTGTGCGGCGGGGAGGAGGGGTGTGGCTGGTTGGTCATTGGTGAGGGGTGGGAAGTCACGCAGCAAGATGATCCATGTTGCAGGAGGAAGAGGTGTTAACGTTGCAACATCTGTCTTGGAAGGTGAAAATTTTGAGGGTTTCATGGAAAGTAACTTGTTTTAGAGTGGGGGGAGGAGACAACGAACGCGGAGTCAAACTGGGGGACTACCTTGCCATCAAGAACTATTTTAGCAAGGGTGGTTCGTGGAATTTTGCTTCTAACATCCTGTTTATACTCTTTATCCTTTGTTTTAGGTGTGTTAGGACTTTTAGGTTAAATTTGTTTTAGGAGGTTGCTAACAAGGGGTGCAGTATTGGAGAAGGTAATGGAGGTGGTGAAGTTATGCTGTGGTTGAAGGGTGATTGTGAAATTTCTGATTAGCGTTGTGAAGAATTCTGTTTGAAAAAGGCATTAGTATAACCAGCATTGTTAAAATAGAATTATCAAAGCTTTATCAGACAGAATTCTTCACAAAGCTAATCATAAATTTTACAGTCACCATCCAACCACAGCATAACTTCACCCCCTCCATTATCTTCTCCAATAACGCACCCCTTGTTAGCAACCTCCTAAAACCATTTAACCTAAAAGTTCTTTTCAAAACACCACCGAATTTATTTAAAATTCTTAAGCATGACAGAGATTCCATTAGCCAAGCTGACAAAGGCAGAATCTACTTCATTCCCCTAACCACCATTTCACCCACCAATACCTCCTCTTTCTATATCAGCTGCACTAAACGCACCCTAAAACAAAGGATAGACTAGCATAAACAGGACATTAGAAACAAAATTCCACGAACCGTCCTTGCTAAAATAGTCCTTGATGGCACTTTCCATGAAACCCTCGATATTTCTGCCTTCCGAGACAGATGTTGCAACTTTAACACACCCCTTTTTCCTGCAGCTTGGCAGATCTTGCTACGTGACTTCCCACTTTCCACCAATAGCCAACCAGTCACACTCCTCCTTCCCGCTGCACAAGACTAATTCGACACTTCAACTGTGCAGCATTGTTCCTCTGAAGTTAGTGACCAGCACATGGGAAAATGGCTCACTGCTCTGCACTCTCACTGCTGAGAAGGGATTACATTTACGTGATACTCGCAAAGCATTGAACTGCTGCTACCTAGTAACTTTTACTCCACTTGCAGGCTGAAACTTCCTTCTGCTGCAAGACTCTCGTCAGAGAAAATATCTGCAAGAAAAAAAAGTACTTTTGCTTAACCTAACCGGTCACCAACAATCTGTTCCTCCAAGGAACTGTATACTGCCCTGATGACTGCTGAGTACAGTTGAAAGCGTTCAGCTCTATGTAAATAGCACATTGCAGAACTTGGGTAAATAAATCTAACCGGCAAAAAAAGTTATCCATTCTTATGAGTTAATAATGATGCTGTGAAATTGTTTATCGGTTTACCACTATATTCGTTACAATTTCCTTTTATGCCTGCAGTGACATCATGGTGACAAAATATTTTGGTCCCTGTAATTCCACAGATACTTGACCAGCCAGTCCCATGTTTAGTGTGGTGGTCCCACTTGTGTCGTCCTGTGTGGGGTTTAGAGATCAGGTACCTAACTGTAGTGAGTCACGATTATTTCTCATAAATAAACCTGCTATGATTTTCTGAAACTTCTTGGGGTACTGCTGTTGCCTACCTTATGAACAGAGTAGTAATTTATTAATGGGAAAAGTTATCAATGGAGAGATGTTTCACAGCAATTTCTTTTTTTTGTGTTTGTGTGTGTGTGTGTGGGGGGGATCTTAATTTTTATGAGGTTTTTTTTATGAGTTATGATGATGATGAGATGAAACTGTATGAAATTTGATGGTCCTAGCTCTTACCATTTAGGAGTTCTCAAACAAACACACAAACTCTCTAAAATAAATAATATATACATACAATGTAACTTTTCACATTATTAATATCAGTAATGCCCACTTGTACTACTTTATGGGTCAAATAATAGCTTTAGCAAAAATATTGTAATGATGTCTATGAATCATTTACTAAAATTAATCAATTAAAATAGTGTTACAGTACCAAATTTTTTTTAAGTAATAACATGGAATAAAAAAATTACATTAAACTCTTCTATAATCATTTTTTGTTATTAAAAATCATTAACAATTCCCTCAATTTTCAAACTGATAGTGCATTAAGCAATTTATTTACAATATAGGCATAATTAGTAAAAATTCTCCTCTTTACAGGTGCTTCAACTAATAATATATTCTCTGATAATCTTGTATAAGCTAAAAGCCTTAATTTTTTTCTTCAGAGTGAATTTAAAAGATTTTCGAAGATCCTGTCCAATGTGCTTAAAGATTCACTGTGGTTTGAATTCCATTTACTAGATGGGGTTACCAGTTCCAAGGCTGATCTTTAGTGATATTACGTCACACAATGTGAAGATGATTTGACATGTGCAACTTTGACTTGTTTAGAAAAATCCTACATAATAAAACAATTGAAAATTAGCAATGCACAGAGTGGAAGACAAGCACAAGTCACCTGAGACTTCTTGTGCACTACAGGCCATATTAAAAAATGCACTGTCACAGTGAGCATGTTAAGCCAGATACAATATAAATTCACAATTTCAAAAAAAGTGACATGTGCTCTGACACTTAAGCTAGTGGCTGACAAGGCCCATGAAAAGATACACACAAATGAATCATATGTCATATGGTATTTCAATTCTTTATCTACACTGGTGCTCATAATTAAGGGATAATGTGTAAATTCATACATAACTCCAAGTATTTTTAAGGGAATGCAATGAAATTTGGCAAAGTTTATTACATTACAAATGAAAAATCATACAGTAGAAATTCAAAATTGTATAATGTGCATGCATTAAGATCATAATTATGAAACTGACATGAAGGAGCAGTTCATGGAACAACACTTAAAGTCTTATGTAAAACATGTGATATGTTAATATGAAGTATACCCCTGACAGCCATGCAAGCTCAAGCAACGACTTCTCATACTGTTTATGAGGGTATTGGTGAGGTATTGAGGGATTAATGACCATTCCTCAAGTGCTGTTCTGAGTTCGTGGAGTATTCTGGGAGGGGGATGGTGAGCTCTGATCTGGGTGGTCAATCCATTCACCGAATATTTTCCACTTCGAGAAAATCAACCACATGAGATTGATGAGGTTGGGCGCTATCATCCATAAGAATAAAATCTGGACTGATGGCTCCCCGGAATAGTCTGACATATGGGTTCAGGAACTTGTCTCTGTATGGCCCATGGCAGTAATAGAGCAACTCAGAAAGAAGTGCAGGTCTGTATGCCCACTCAATATGATTTCTGCCCCAACCATCCACCAGAGTAGTCCCTTTCTCTGATGCTTGAGGGACTGTTGTGGGTCCCTGATTCTCTCCAGATGTGAATAGTCACAAATCAGTACTTAAGCTGAATAGTGATTCATCTGTGAACATGCATCCAATGGTCTGGACTCCAAGTGTGATGTTGGCAAACTCCATGTTAAACAAACTCGCTGGGTGGCAGGAGTTAGAAGGGACACAAATAACACGTCTCCTGACATAAAGGCATTGCTCACGAAGTCTCCTGTAAACAGTATGCCTTAAAAACCTCTGTTCCTGTAGCTGCTGCAAGCTCCAAAGACAGTTGCCTAGCAGTAAGACTCATATAGCAATCATCTGCAACAGTTGTGGCTCTAGGACAGTCTTGTCCTGGTAGACGATGAACATTTCTTGTCTGCTGAAACTGATTCCAGAGTCTTGACAAAACATATTGTGGAACATTCAACACTTTGGAAACTTCCATCTGGGACTGACCTACTTCCATCCTTCCAATCGCTCTCCATCATTGAAAATCATCCACGATGCTTTCAGGATATAATCAGCTCAATGTGACACTGAAGAGAAGCAAGAATTACTTAGAACAGCTACAAGCTGCAAGTAGACTCGCATGTCTTTTTAATGCATTCCTAATTTGCATATTCAGACTTAAAATGCGGGAATTTTCCATAGTGTATTTTGCATTCTTTTACACACAAATATACACCGACCAGCTGATACAATAAAACCACCTCTGCTTTATGCAAAGAAGCGAATGTGCAGCCAATCAGTGTCACATGATAAGGTAGTGAATGATACATATAATACCTGGGTTGGAGCTCTCGCAGGCAGTATTTTGTTTTGTCTCAACATGGGAAAAGCAAAGGATTTATCTGATTTCGATAAAGGCCAGATCATTATGGTAATACGCCTTGGTAAGAGCATCTCTGAAACAGCGACACTAGTAGGCTGCTCACACTATGCAATAGTATCTATCAAAGATGGTCCGATCCAGGTGGGGGCGGGGGTGGCTCAGTCGGTAGCGCGCCAGGCTCGTAATCTGTAGTTCCCAGGTTCGAGTCCCAGCTGGGTCAGCGTTGAGATTTATCTCCGCAAAATTCCCCGCCCTGCCCACAGTCAGTAGGGGACACCGATTGACTGTGGGCAGGGCGGATTGCAACATGGGCTTGGAAAGGCCACCATCTGTTGGATGGGATGTTAAGCCATGGCCCCCTGTGTGGGAGAGCCATACCCTGTGCAAGCTGGATGGTCTTGACGGGAGGCTACCATCTGTCTCCCAACAGCTGTTCCAGTTGGTCCCCTCCCCCAACCTTCTCTGAGCCTTCGGGGTCCATGTAACCTGGCTATTTAGCCCATGGTGTGCAAAAAAATGCCGCTCAGAGGTAAAACAATCCAACCCGAACCAGGTGACACTTCGAGTCATCAAAAAGACGTAGGCCGCCATGCCTCACTGATGCCAGAGGTCAGTACAGGCTATCTAGTCTTGTCTGCAGCAACAGGAAGGCTACTGTGGCTGACATTACCCATAATTTCAATTACGGTAAAATACACACATAATTTCTGAATTACCCATAATTTCAATTGTGGCCCAATGTGTTCAAACACACAGTTCATTGTAAGCTCTTGGATATGGGTCTCTTCAGCCACAGAACCCATTTGTGTGACTATGCTCACAGCTGTTTACTATTGTCAACGCTTGCAGTGGGCATGTAATCATTGACATTAATGGGGGGCATGTAATCATTGCAGTGGGCATTAATTTGGGCATGTAATCATTGCAGTAGGCATGTAATCATAGAAGACTGGAATAGGGTCGCATGATCAGACAAATCCCGCTTTTTGTTACACCATATGGATGGACGAACTCATGTGCGACGTTTACCCATGGAAGCCTTCTCACCTGGATGCACTGTGGGATGGATCTAGGCGACTGGAGGAAGTGTGATGGTCTGGGAAATATTTTCTTGGGGAATACTTGGGCCAATTATCCCTGTAGAGCAAACTATAACAGCTGTCACTTACCTGAACAATGTGGCTGAGCAAGTACACCCCTTTATGGTGACTATTCCCTGACGGAGATGGCACCTTTCAACAAGACAATGCCCATGTCACACTGCGAAGAAGGTTCAGGAATGGTTCCTAGAACACGATGAGGAAATTCCATTTATTACCATGGTCCCCAAATTTGCTGGACATGAATCCTATCGAGCATTTGTGGTTTGAGTTGGAGAAACGGATACGAGCAGTATCACCCCAACCACGTAATTTAAGGGAACTGCGGGATCTGTTGCAGTCATGATACCAAATATCAAGTGATGCCTACCAACATCTCGTTGAATCTATACCTCATTGGGTGAGAGCTCTTTTGGTAGTGAGAGGAGGACATACATCATATTAGGTAGGTGGTTGTAATGTTTTGGCTGATCGGTGTATATTGGTAGTTATATATATATATTTGATTATCCTTTAATTTTGAACATCATTGTATATACTTACGGATGGTTGAAGGATTACAAGTCCCATAAAAATATTCAGTGGCATTTTCAACTCCTCTTAAATGATTACCATAATAAATAGTTCAGAATGAGATGCTAAAGTTCAGAATTCTACTGATGAATTAAATTGCACTGATTCAGTAGTCAAGAATCACAGGATGTGTTCTGTAGATATGGAACTCATGAAATAATCAGTTGAAAAAAAAAAATTGGTTTTGCAGTTATCAGATTGTCTCATTGTCAACTGTCTCACAGCAAAACCAATTTTTTTCAGCTGATTATTTCATAAATTGCACTGAATTTTTTTTATCGATTCATATATAAACTCATATTACTATGTAGTTCCTGGGAATATTTACTGACTTTTCTTCATTATCTATGCCAATTAAACATTAGTACAAAGTTGTTTGTTTGTCTGTCCACTTATGCACTCAGCTCCCAGAAGAGCTAGAGACACCAAACTTTGCATGGACGTTCACTTCACCCAGGGAAAGAATATAGGCTATGTGCGAACTCGCTGGGGTTAACCAAAATTGGGGTGGATTTGAATTTCTCAAAATCTCCATAGACTTAACATTAATGGTTGGAAGTTAATCAAAATAACTGTTTCCACCATTAAATTTGAGATATAAATGCATCAAACTAATTTCTTTCTGATTTTGCATGATAAACTCATTGTTTGGTTTGCTGACTCAAGAGCACGAGCATCCGTGGATAGTGTCACAGTTCATTGTCATAATGAACATGTTAAGCCAGTCCATGGAGCAATTTGAATATCTCAAAACAGTTCCTCACAGATATTCTGTATGACATATTACTCTGACAGTCTCTTGATAGAACTATGTGGCAAGCAAATGCCTGAATGGTAAATATTTTTTTATGTTATATAGAACTCAAACCTTTTTATGTATCACTGCAAATGAATTTAGCAGTGGAATCATGAACTTCCTCAATATAAAATGAATTTTCGAAAAGTTAAGGAAAAATTTGTTGATAATAGTTCAAATCAAACTTGTGAACTTAAATCAGAAGGTTGCTTCAGAAAATAGGAACGTTAAGAAGCAAATCGGCAATACCATTTAGTGCTTCTAAGAAATGGCAATCAGAGGTGGCTTTATAAAATTATTTATATTATAGTTTAAAAATATGCATCAAATTAAGAAACAAAATATTTTTGAAACCTTAATTATATATTTTTATAAGTTATATATATATAAAAAACAATGGCAATTTTTATTTTTAAAAAATCGATTTTTTTGTTGTACTATAAACGTATACATACATCCTTGGCCTCTCAATTCAGATTCTCCGAATGTATACAGACAACGTGGACACTGGAAGGGTTAATAATAGCTTAACTGATGCATTGCAAAAATTAATATTGCAATACAGAAGGAATTGCCAAAGGACAAATGCCTTTGTGTATTTTTTTCCATTTTTTTTTTTGGGGGGGGGGGGGGAAAGTGCTTAGACTGCTGGCAGTAAGAGCTTGTAGCAGCCATGACCAAACTCCACAGCATACATACTTTTTGATATTAATGAAAACAGCAGGAACTATTATATATATACTTGCATATAAGTGTGTTCAAGAATAGGTTGAAGTCTGAAATTTAAGCCTTAAAACCAAACTAAAACTGCCTGACCTGCAGATAAGCCAATCCAGCTAGCAACAGATGTGAATGAGGCCAATTTCGATTGCAATGACAATAAAGACCCATAGATTAGAGAAGTTCTCTGTTCTATAAGTGACCTCCCTATCCCTGAAACTTCAAGGCACTAAGGTTTTAAGTGATCTGATTTGCAATTAGTTCTTCAGAGCAGGGAGAGTGGGGGACAGGTTTAAGTTGTAAGCATCTATTTATATACAATTTGCAATCTTCAAATCTAAAAGAATTTAGGTGGACCTTTGTCTGGTATTCTGTCTGGAAATGTCAGTTGAAGTCCAATAGAGTTGAAGTCCAAAGTCCATATCTGCAGGGTATAATTATGTAGGTGAGCCTACAGTCAAGCACAGGTTAGGAAGCATGGATAAAGTCACATCTTTAGTACAGTAAAAGAGTTAAAATGGGAATAATTTTTTCCTTTTATTACCATTTCCATTTTCGAAAAAGGAGAAAATATCGAAAAATTTGTGAGCAGAATTCATTAAAAAAAGGCAAAACTGAAAAATGCAAATATATAATTGTCAAATGCAAATATATAATTGTCAGATACAACTTGTTTGTAGAAAAAACTCTGACACAACAACACATTTTAAAAATACATCTCAAATATTTAAAATAAAGAAATATATGCAAAATTATCGCCTGGAACATGAATCCTTCCATTATTTTTTACAAGAAAATTAAACTTGTTTCATATAAATTTGCTTTACACAGTTTTCTAGAGTGTATCTTTCATGCTACATGAGATTTACAGTATTAGTTCATAAATGTATATGTTTTTCAGAAAAGCTTATACAGGCCAGATGATACATTTATATCATCTGGCATTTTGAAATATATATAAATGATACATTTTTGGGCATGCTATATATGAAACATTTTTGGGCATGCTATGAAAGGGCTAAAAGAAAATTGCTAATAAAATTTTTTTTTTCATTTTCCTTGAATTTTGATTATTTTATTGCTCAGATATAATTTTTGGCATATAACATCTTTGTTAGTTATTTTAGTATAAAACTCCAAAGTTCTCCCCCCAGATAATGAACACAATTTGATCACCAATTAACTGACTCACCAAGTTAATGGTGAGTCAGTTAAACTCACCATTAACTTGTTTGCCCTTCCTGCCTACTCTTTTCCATCCTTACCTTCCTTCTTAGCATCAAGTAACTATAACCCCTTTCCTTTTATACAGTTTTTCTTCCTATTTCTACATTATATTTTCTCATCGTTATTTTTACCCTTTTCGTGTGGATAGGGATTGACTCAGTAGTGCACCAGGCTCATAATCTGATATTCCCAGGTGCGAGTCTCAATTGTGCCTAGGTTAAGATTTTTTTCTACTAACATTGACTACTCTGTCCCATGAAATAGGGGCACTAAGATGGGTTTGGAAAAGTTGCTATCGCTCAGATCGGACATTAAAAGTGTGGCTCTGTTTGCTGGATGTTAACCTTGTGGATGTTAAGAACATATTGGATGTCCTTGATGAGAGATTTCCATCTGTTTTCTAATAGCCCTAACAATTTTTTTTCCCTGCCCAGCTTTAACCACTTGGAATACATGTGATTTGGGTTGTTTTACCTCTGAGTGGCACTTTTTTGCACATAAAAGGGCTAAATGGCCAGGTCACAAGAACCCTGAAGGCTTAGAGAAGGTTGGGGGAGGGGAACCACTGGAACAGCTGTTAGGAGACAGATGGTAGCCTCCTGTCAAGGCCATCCAGTGTATTCTTTAACATGCACAGGGTATGGCTCTCTCACACAGGGTCACGGTTTAACATCCCATCCAACGGACAGCAGCCTTTTCAAGCCCATCAGTGTCCCCTACTGACTGTGGGCAGGGTGGGAATACATGTGAACTGGCCATTTAGTCAAAAGTTAGTTTTAGTCTCTTACGTGCAAAATGTGCTGCTTAAAAGTAAACAATTCAACCTAAAACTTTTCTTATTATTAAATCTCTCTTACTCTTTTATTATTATCTTCAATGAATTCCTGTACTTGATATTCCATGTGCTTAAGTCCTTGACTTTAACTTTCTCCCTCCCCCACCTCCCCTCCATCTGTCTCTAATCCTGTTCATTGACATTTCTTTAGTTTTGGTCCACTACCAGTACTTCAGTATGTTCTTTCTTTAGCAGATTCTGTGAAACACATTATATTTATTATTTAAAAATTTACTCTTTTTTAGTAAGTTTTATAGTTTTTTTCTTGTCTATTAAAGGCTATTGTAATGTACTTTGACCTTCACATCATCTATCCGGTAACAGATTCAAACAACATAACTCCCGAGAGTTCTTGACAACAGTCTAAACAAAACTAGAAATTAAATTCTTTACATTTATTGATTTTAGTTTTAAATCTATTTTAGTCTTTACTTTATATTCAAGTTTGTAACTGTTGTTTTTATAATGAACTTGTGTTTCACAACAATATCTTATTCTTTATGACATGTTATAACTTTCATAAGTGCAAAGTGCCCAACAAGAATAATTACTACCCAATTGATTTTTATCTCATTTTCAAAGAAAACGAGAAAATAATTTTGCTTTGTCGTCTGCCTGTTTGTCTGTAGAGATCAAACTTTTTTGTTTACAGAGATATATTAAAAATCCTTTTTGTGTTGGACAGACATTGATGAAATATTACAATATGCACTTTCCAAATCTCTCCAAAGCTAATTTTATGCCCTCGAGTGGCAGAAAAAGTTGCAAATTTCAAACAAATATTACAAATGATGTATTTATGTCAAAAATTTGAAATTTTGGTAGTGGAATGTGAAGATCATAAAGTTTCCATCAAAAACAATGAAAATGATAATTAGAATTTTTTTTAGTCGATTGGTGCTAATGAATTATAATTCACATTTTTTAAATGCTATAGTAGTTTCAATATATATATCTTTACAGATCACTTTACATATACTGATTTACTTTACAGATCAAGTAAATATGAAATGGCAAAGCTGTTATCAGTTTTACAAATAATATGTATAGAACAGAAATTTGGAAAATTAGTGGTAGCTTTTAAGAGATACTCTACTGACAGCAATAATCTACCCACTTTTCTGAGAGAGGTGTGGGAAATGCACCTTTTTAGATTTAAGAATTAAAAGACATACTTTTATGTTGTATAATTACTAATAAAATACTATTTACATTTTCCCTATCATCCACTAGCTCAAATCAAAACATTTAAGGAATGAACATTCTCTTTGAAAACGAGATTCTCATATGTGCCAGAGGCGATATGTGTCCTAGTTATATCTATTATTAATTATACTTTAGTTTTAGTGTATTTTAAACAATTGCTATTTTTGTTTAATACAGAATGATATATATATTATGAACAGTGTAGAAAGGCTTCAGAAAAAGAGGATCTAGAATACAGTGAATGGACAATGTCAAATAGAATCTTTTTAGAAGTGGCCTGTAAGGACAAATGCAAAAGCAGTTGTTCAGAATAGACACGTATGGAGAACTAAATTGCAGTCTGGCTGAGCTTTGATAGCCCATGGTTGCTTGAACAGATTTTGTCTTTCTGTCAAACTGGACAGATGTGTCTATGTTAAAAAGTAGTTAGCTTCTAGTATTTCACCATTTTGTTCCATTTAACACTAAAAAACAACAAAACAATTTAGAAAAGAAGTAAAAACTTGAAGTTTCAGTATATTATAATGGTTTTATTCTTAAAAATAATGAATAAATATTTACCTGTGTTTGAGGCTGAGGTTGGAATGAAGCCTTAGACTCCACAGGTGCAGTTGGTGGCTGCTGTACACTGACTGGCTGTGTTCCTGTAACTTCCACCCGTTGAAAAGGAAAATGTGGAGATTGGTGGCCAAGAGACTGATAGATCCTATCCCTTAAAACTGCTAAAGTTTTCTGCAAAAAATATAAATAAAATAAAAAAAAGTTAAAAAAGTTTCTCATAAAATTCCCACTTTAAACTGAAAAAGTGAATTATGGCAATGTATGAGATCATAACTGAAATGCATAGTCACAAGCACAACTGGATTATGCAAACTTATGCCAATTGCTGTTGTACCCATGGTATGAGTAACGACATTTATTACCTATAATATACAGAGGTTCGGAACATTTGCTTTTATATCGATCCTGCACACCACTAAAAAAAGAATTATCAAATGACATTTCAGCAATGATTGAATTCACTGATAAAGAGAGAAAAAACACACCCTCTCTACAGGATACATCAAACATCCTCCAAGTACCATTTGTTTGGACCATTGAAAGATCACTGAGAGGTCAGCATTTTGAAAATGATGAGTCGGTTCAGAAAGCAGTGTATATTAGTTGTAACATGCTGGAATAAATGAATACTTCAAGCTTTACAGCTGTGGGATTTTCAAAGCTTGTCCAACAATGGAAGACATATGTTGAACATTATGGAAACTTTGCAAAAAAAGTAGTAATAATCGCAGCACATGTCAGATACTGTCAGTTTTTTTGTCCTCATATCCTTGAGATGTGCCTCATATCCTTGAGATGTGCAATCATGAAATGTGCTCTTGACTTTCAGTATGCTCTTTATATTTATTACAAATTACTATATAACAGATAATATGATTATAACATTTAGGATTTTCAAACAGAGTTAGAAGTAACATTAGTTTTGAAAATGTACTATTGACGAAGATAAAAATAAAGGAATTTCAAACTAATGTTGGGCATATATTTGGTTGAATTTAAAAAAAAGAGGCTTCCACAAAAGACATGACTTCAAACATGCAGCCCTCAAAGTCATTTTGTGTAGCCTGCAAGCAATAAATTCCATTATAATCATGACAACAAATTGAATTATTAGCTTGGCTGAACTATGGTGATCTCATTTGAGTATGGAGAATGTGGTTGCTTTCAAACCACAGATGAAGTCATGCCATATGGAATTTTGGTTATGTTTCAATATTATAATTATGTAACATTTAAATAATAAAACAATATGAGAAATTATATTTTGTTTATTATTTCTTAAAATAAAATTTGTCCCAACATATATTGAGAAATAACTATGATTTCAGACTCTTGACCTAAAAGCTCTACTTAGCTTGCCCTGGTTCTTATACAACCATATACTGCCTGGCCAAATTATTGTGAACACTGAATCATGCATGAAGTATCATGAAACACGACAATGTATACAATATTTCTTACCAGCTAAGTATTGTATGCCACTATGAAGTCCTATAAAAACTGTAAAGACATGGTGGAAAGCAAAGTCATATGGAGTGCGATGGGCAGAAGCATCCACAATAGAGGTGATGGAACTCAGTGGAAAATCATGGGGCAAAATATCCCAAGTGTATGGAGAATGACAATAGTCTCGAAAAAGTTTACCAATTGCTGCAAATGGGGGAGGAAAAAGGCTCTAGTAGACAAGATACCAGTTTGTTAACATGAGCTTTATGGCAAAATATACGACACATTTTTTGACCATTATTGTCCCAAGAATTTATTATACTAAAAAGAATCAGTGAAATTGTTTTAAAAATATTCTCAAATGTTTAAAGTCAGAAAACCAGTCAAAACAAGAAAGATTCTTACCAAGGTGCAGTACCAAATTTCTGGAAAGTTTAATCTTTTATTACACATTCAGTTCCTTTTCATTTGACAGTTTTATGTAGAGTTCCAAAAGATGTTCTTAATTTCTGGGTTGAAATTTTCTTGGAATTCTTACTAGTTATACTGAAGTACTATTTAATTTCCCTATGCTAAAACAGTAATTTGGATTTCACTACAACTGGGCATGCATTTGAAATAATCTGATTAGATCATGCACAGTATTTCAATGAGAAGCAGAAATTGTTCAAAAACATCAGTAAACTTTTGCTTCAAATTTATACTAAGTTATGCAAGGTATTTTTTCTTTTGAACATTTATGCCATATCTTAATTACATGCCATATCTTAATGTTATAATTAGTAATATAAATGCCAAATGTACTATCAAAACTTAATGAGGAAAACAGGGTTTGAATTGTTGCAATGAGATTTTTATTAGCTGCACAGAATTTATGCAATACATAAACTTCTGCAGCTGAGTCCTTAAAAGACTTGAGACTGCTATTAAATATCCTAGTTAACTCAGGAAATTTTAAATAGTGCTAATTTTTTTTTAAATAGATTTTATATAAATATATATATGTTCAATACTTTATATAACTTTTGATGGGTTATTATTTCTTCCTAGCAGTGCTTTGGTGCACACAGTGGGCTAAATAGCCAGGTTACAAGGACTCAGAAAAGGTTGGAGAAGAGGATCCAATGAACATTTGTTAGGAGACAGGTGAAAACCTCCCATCAAGGTCATCCAGCATGTTCTTTAATCCTTTAATGAGCAGAAATTTTCAGAAAAGGGTAGAGGATAATAAAAACAAAAGAATAGCACTATTTGGATGAGTCCATTTCAAAATGTTGGCTATTTTGGGCCATTATGGGCATTAAAGGGTTAACATGCAGAGGGTATAGCTCTCCTGCTCACAGGACTACAGCTTATTTTGTCTAAAATTATGACAAAATTATATTTGTTTAAAATTATGATGCACATATATAACTTCAGTAATTAAAATTATATATTCTAAAAATAATTTTTTTTTATAACATGAAAGTATATTTTTTGGGGGCATTTATTCACTGAATAATGCAAATTGAAAATATAAGATCATTCTTTTTATGATTATTCTTTTCAGACCAATTTCCTTTTTCATTTTTATAATAATTAAAAGATATAACATTACCTCATTTGCATCCACTAAGTATGTGACAGCACTAGTAAGACTGCCTTGGGCAGCTAAAAGTGCAGCATATTGACCCAAAAGAGCAGAAAGTGTTCCAGTTTGTAGAGGTGGAGCCTGTCCTGTTAGCTGTTCCACTGCTCGCCTAAGTATCATTATTTGTTCCACCAAGCCCTAGAGATAAAATAAGACCACTAAATGAACTTTTTTTAGGCAATTATACCACAAAAAATTAAATTCAAAAGAACTATGGAATATGAAACAGTGTAAAGCAAACTACTTTGCTACTAATAATAGCATAATAATGTAAAATGTAATTGCAAACTACTTCCAACACCAATCAGACAGTATACAGCACGTTGCACACATCTGCTCAAGGACCAGATATGGCCTGCAAGAGCATTTTATGTTTTATTTTTAGAGTTTATAGTTCCAAATAACATTTTAATTTGAATTCTGTCTTCAAATAAATATATATATTTTTTAATTTTCAATTAAAAAAATTAAACAGTTATGATTGCATTTCTCTTTATTATTATACCAAAACTTACATTTCCTTTAGTTGGGCTTGGGCTCAATAATTATAGAAATAGATTAGGAATCAGGTGGGCTAGGCTAAAAAATATAAGCCCACACACACATTTCTAAGAGGTATTAATAAGTTATTGATATTCACATTTTAAAAATCTTCCAGCTTTAATTTCCATTGTTTAAAAGGCACAAAAGTTGAAAAAAAGACAAAACCTTAATATAAATAGTATATGCTGGAAATTTTATATTAGGTGTCAGAGTGTTGGGGGTCAAGAACTGTATATTGACAGCAGAGACTCCACTCCCACATGGGAAGAAGACTCAACTTTTGAATTTTAAAAGATTAATGAAAGGCTTTTGGGTTGCACAAACACTAATAAGATATTAGAATTGCCATATTTCCAATCTTCCACCATTTGAATTTCTACCATACAGGACACTAAAGTTGGAAAACTGCAAAACCTTTTCTCTTTAAAAATTAGCATTTCATACTTTCCAAAGGTGATTGGACTTTTTTTTATTAACTTATTTATCTATATTTAGCAGAGCAGAGATTTGTTATTCTACAATGAAAATCTGCTTTATATGTTAAGAAATTTTATTTTCTAGAATATCAAATATTAGTTCATTGCAGTAAACCAATTAGAAAACTTTATATCTTGGCAAAATTACTAAATATAAAGATTTAAACTTTCCTATTATTTACTATGTAGTCCCATGGCCGAGTGGTTAGCACGCTTGGATACTTGTGTTGTTTTTCTACTGAGGTTTCACCATTTGCATCCACTATTTATACGCCATAGAAGGTCTGAGAACCTTCTATGGCGTATAAACTGATAAGCTATTGTCAGACCTCTGTGGCAAGCAGCTGCTTGAGGGGATATTTATTATTTATTATAAGACATTTTTTCATAGGTTATTTTTCTACATACAAAAAGGGGAAAGCCACCATTATAGGATTGCATGCAAATAATCTGCACAAATACAGGACTTGGATTGGATTGTTTTACCTCTGAGCGGCACTTTTTTGCACACAATGGGCTAAACGGCCAGGCCACAAGGACCCCGAAGGCTCAGAGAAGGTTGGGGAAGGGGACCCACTGGAACAGCTGTTGGGAGACAGATGGTAGCTTCCCGTCAAGGCCATCCAGAGTGTTCTTTAACGTGCACAGGGTATGGCTCTCCCGCACACAGGGCCACGGCTTAACGTCCCATCCGACGGATGGCGGTCTTTTCAAGCCCATCGGTGTCCCCTACTGACTGTGGGCAAGGCGGGGAAATTTTGCAGAGATAAATCTCAACGCTGACCCAGCTGGGACTCGAACCTGGGAACTACAGATTACGAGCCTGGCGCGCTACCGACTGAGCCACCCCCTCCCCCAAATACAGGACATTTGCCTGTGAGTTACTGTTACTGAATTTGAATGCTAGGATATAAATATAACATTTTGCTATAGTCACACTCAATCAGGAATATGAAATGAGGCACTCCACAATTGTGAAATTTTCTCCATAGTCCCAGTTACTTGAAGAGCGAGTAATTAGGAGAAGTGTGTATGTCTGGCTGGGGGACTATTGATACAGTTAAGGTATCAGTTAACAGTTAGGTTATCAGGTTATGGAATCACACTCTGAAGTTATTTCAAAATGAAATCAACACAGGAATAGCCATCCAAACCTGTCTTGTTCATCTTTTATATTGGAGTGTTTTACCCCTGAGTGGCATTTTTTTGGCACACAATGGACAAAAGGACCCTGAGGGTTCAGAGGAGGTTGGAGAAAGGGGACTCCCTGGACAGCTATTAGGGGACAGATGGTAGCCTCCCATCAAGGCCATCCAGTATGTTCTTTAATGTGCACATGTGGCTTTCATGCACACGGAACCACAGCTTAATGCCCCATCTGATGGAGAGCAGTCTTTCCAAGCTCATAAGTGTGCCCTAACTGACCAAGGCTAGGGTGGGGGAGTTTTGCAGAGAAAAATCTCAGTGCTCTCCCAGGTGGGATTTGAACCTGGAAACTGCACGAGCCTGAGCCATTCTCACCTTGACCATCTTTCAGGAGATTAATATCAATATCTGTTGTACTTAAGACAAAAGAGATTGACAAGTAGAGGTCAATCTCTTTGTCTTAAGTCCAACAGATATTGATATTAATCTACCTATTCTGAGACAGCCATGAATGCAATTATTACATCTTTTAGGAATCAAGCCCTACAAAGTGTTGCCATCTATGAGCTAACATAGGAACTACAAATTTCCTTTTATGAAACTCACAAATCAAATTCTCCCTCTCTAAAAATCTAGTTTTTGAAATATTCTGAAGATCTTATGCAATTTCCTTTCAATATTTTTATGCGAGGAGAACTCGGAGATTCAATGCTGATGATTACATAGATTAAGTAGATAGCTCAGATAAATGACTTCTATATACACTCACTGTAGCACAAAAATTGATGCTAGTGCTCCTGCCAAGCAAGGCTCAACTAAAATTGTTCCAAGGGTTTTTGCTGCACCCTTAACCCTTTCTCTATCATACAGGCCCAAAATGCAGGTAGAGGCAGCGAAGAGGAAGGAATAGCATTGATTGGACATCATCATCGTCAAGCAGCTATGGGCTACGGAGATCCAACCAGACCGTGCAATTTAGTTCTCCAAGCAAGTCTATCCTGAGCTACATCTACTGCATCTGGCCACTGCACACCAATTCTAACAAGGTCCTGTTTGACATTGTCTGCCCACCGCATCCTAGGCCTCCCCTTCTTTCTGAGGCCTTTAGGCACACTGTTCATAACCCTATTCGCCAATCTATAATTATTCATATGGGCAACATGGCCAAACCAATGAAGTCTCTCTCTGCACAATATGCTGCTTAAAGGAGGTTGCCTAACCTCATCATTAGTTCATCATTGACACTTTGTAAACAAGATAACAGGAAACTAGATGCTTTTGATTCCATATGCTTACGCAGTATCTTGGGCATTAGGTGGTTTAACTTTGATTGGACAAGTCCATTTAAATTCTCAACAGTTTTCGGGCCAGTATGGTACTTAAAGGGTTAATGGTACCACCCTCCTAGTCTTTGATTTCATTCACTACTAATATATTCCCCCCCCCCCCCCCCCCTAAAAAAATGTTTCTTCCCTGGATGTGAAAAATCTTTTGATCCAATAATTAGATGCAAAAGAATTTTTGCGCAGTAAGTTTTTTGGGTCCAAATAATGCTGAACAATTTTACATTTCATTAATCTACTATGCATTTGAGGGAGTTTATCTTTCACTTAGCTTTATACACAACAAACACAATGCATATACATATAACATTCTAATATAAAGGCTTCTAACACAAATTAGGTCTTAACGATAAAGCCAATTTCCAGCTGGATGACATGAACAGAAGTCAAGAAACATTAATTCATAACAATTGAAAAATGTATTAATAACTGAAAGCAACTGATTACCTTTCACGATATGCTGGAGCTTGAATATTAGCATGCATTAAGTATTCTGACAAACTTCTGCATCACAGTGATTTCCAAAAATATGATGAAAGAAGTTCAAGTAAAAAGAAAGGCAATAAAGAAGGCATATAAGTAGTCAGAAATGGAACTGCAAAGTAAAGAATGTGAGCAAAGGATGATGCCTCACACTTTGAAAGTTGATTGGAAAAATGATAATTATGGCAAGCTGTACTAGGTGCACTGCAAGCAATGGCATTCAGTCACCTGTCTGTGCATGATTCTAGGCATTCGTTCAATAGATATTAGAAACCTGACCCAGAAAGCCACCATATTATATATGTATTGGCATATCCAGTCTGGTTAAGGATAAGACATTAAGCTTCATGCTGTGCCAAATATATCAGTAGAGCACCCACTCTAATCAAACTTCAATTTTTCTGATAACACCACCCTTGTTATAGAGTAATGGCAAAACAGTAAATCAATCTTATAATAAAATGACTAAACATTTTCTTACCTCTAAAGAAGTAGAAATATCATATTTATCTTGTGTTTTCACCCAGCATTGTGCTAAACGTTCAAGATTTCCAGCACATATGTAACAAAGAATAGCATTTTGAACCAGTACACCTGCTTTTTCCACTTCTAGCCTACTACCAAGAGACTCTGGAAAAAAAAAGTTTTATTTTAAAATGCATGTATATCAAACAAATGCAAGTTGTTAGAGATAAGTAATGATTGAAATCTGGTTTTAATTGCATACAACTACATCCATCTTATTCAATTAGAAATGTTAATTTAAAAAAATCTTAAATATACTAAGACTGATGAGGTTAAATGAATCATCAATCACTTTTAAGAAGCATCTTATGCAGAGAGAGGGAGAGCCTGCATTTGTTCATCATGTTGCCTGAATGCAGAACTGAGAACTTTCTATGGTATCCAGTAATTTTTAACAGATTAGTGAATAGACGCATGAACAGTGGGTCCTCAGGAAAAGGAACATATCTAGAATGAGGTGGTGGACAATGTTAAAGATGACTTTATTGGAATTGACCAAATTCAATAATTGCTGCTCAGGATAAATGTACTTAGAGATTTAAATTATACAGTCTCATTGACTTACATATAGACTAATTCCATCAAATTTAAACATTAATCCTAAAACGAGCACTACTTCTCAGTGTGCAAAAACAAAAATGCTCCAGTGAGTATTGTCTCTGCCTTTTGGCAATCTTCCCATTGCCAGTATGTGGCTAAACTGCATGTTAGTAATGATCAGTTTCTCTCCAGAATGCTTTTGCTTTCTTTCTAAATTTTATCAAAGGACAAATGATAGCATTGACATGGCATTAGGAATTGCAATTATTGCCCCTTGAATATTAATATATAAAAAAGGTAAACAATTATTGCATTCTACAAATAAAAATGCATTCTGATTTACATAAAAATGCACCTTATGTGTTCAAAATTAAAGCATTTAGCCATAATAGAACCTGAATTTGAGTTTAAAACCAATTTTTATCTTGTTTAAAAAGGAAAGATAATGTCACTTTGTCATTTGTCTATCTGTAGACAGTGAACTTTTTTTGTGTTGGACAGATATTGATGAAATATTACAATTCACACTTTCTGAATCTTCCAAAAACTAAAATTGCACCCTCCAATGGTGGAAAAAGTTGAAAACTGGAAATTTTTAAACAAATATTAGAAATTTTATGAGAGAAATTCGGAATTTTAGTGGTGAACTGTAAAGTTATGTATGAGGTTTGCAATGACAACATTGAGTTGATTCCTTATACCAGGATGGATGGCAAAATAAAACTTTTTTAAAGAAATAACTTTATTTTTAGAGATAAATTAAAATTTTTTTTTGTGTTCGATAGGTATTGATGAAATATGATTTTGCACTCTATGAATATTCCAAAAGTTTAAACTGTACCCTCTGACATTGGAGAAAGTTGAAAATTGCAAATGATGCATTTACACTAGAAATTTTGATAGTAGAATGTGAAATTCAGGAGATTTGCATTTGCAACAATAAGTTACCCCTTACACAAGGGGTGGGTAGCAAATGCAACTCTTTTGTGTTAATAGATAATTGGAAAATTCCTTTTTTAAGAAAATAATTTTTTAAGGCAATTTTAAGACAAGACTGGACATTTAAGCCGTGGCCTGTGTGTGGGAGAGCCATACCTTGTGCACATTAAAGAACATGCTGGATGGTCTTGATGGGAGACTATCATCTGTCTCCCAACAGCTATTCAGTGGGTCCCCTTCCCCCAATCTTCTCTGAGCACTTGGGGTCCTTGTGATCTGACCATTTAGCCCATTGTGTGCAAAAAAAGTGTCACTCAGAGGTAAAACAACCAAACCCTAAAACTCATATTTTATGCCCCCACCTTAGTAACAGAGGATGTTGCTTTACCTCTGAGCAACCCCCCCCCCCCACCTTGACAGGTGTTAATCTCCCATCAAGACTATCCAACATGTTCATTAATATGCATTGGGTATGGCTTTTCCACACATGGTGCCACACCTAAACCTCCCATCCTATGGTTGTCAGCCTTTTCAAGCCCATCACTGTCCTCTACTGACTGAAGGAAGGGCAGGGAATTTTGCAGAGAAAAATTTTGATGCTGGCCCAGCTGGGATTCGAACCTGGGAACTGCAAATTACAAGCCTGGCATGCTACCAACTGAGCCACTCCCCCCACCCCCAATGACTTTAAGCTTCTTCATGTATCAATAGTTCAACATACTAAAATAGGTCCCCAAAACACCAACCGAAATTGCCCTACCAAAATAGAAAATTACCATGTTATGTCAATGTGAATCTAACTTCAAAGCTCTATACCTTCTAATATATGGATTTAATGGGAAAAAAAGTGATGATAAATTAAAGATTATAACCAAATTTTTTTAAATCTCAATTTTCAACAATATTTGTTCAGTATTTAAAGAGGCCCTGAAACTGGAATGTTTAACAATTTTTTTTCATAAAAATTCATTAACCCTTTAATGCCCAGAACAGCCAAAAACGGCTGAGATTTTGAAATGAAGAGAGTCCGAATAGTGCTATTTCTTTGTCTTTACTACCTTCTACTTTTTCTCAGATTTCTTGGGCATTAAAGAGTTAATGATTGCCTAAGATTGAAATAATTGTTATGCAAACATTTAAAATCCATATTTTATTTAATGGTTTGAAACAATATTTGTTATTTAAGTTTCAATTAATTTCTGAGGTAAATTCTTTTGATGCATATTTAATCTTTCAAATTCAAAATTATTGCCTCTAGAATTCATTTGAGCACAGATGCAGAAAGTCAATACACTGTGATGAATTGATGCTGTGATGTAGTGATGTCACGATCAATTGACATTGTGATGAACTGACATGCGATGAATATGACGGCAACACCATCACATCCCAGCAAATGTAGATGAACTTTGGGCATGGGTGTAGAGTGCTTGGATGGCTATTCCACAATCCAGCATCATTTGTTTGACCCCATGCCTTGCTGTATACAGCAGATCATACAAGGGGTGGAAACAGTCAATAGTAAACAACTCTGTATATAATTCTCCAATTGCATCCATATTGTAATCTTTTATTACTACAGTAAAACTACATTCAATCCCCAAATATGAGTGTGTTCTGATTTTCATGAACACCATGTATATTGCACATACTGCAAATTAAAATATAAAGTGATTTTTAATATGATTAAACAGTACACAATGGTCTCACCACAAAGAGATGCAAATTCTTCAGGCTTTGCATATGTCAATATGGCAGCTAGTGCTTCTTTCCAATAATCTATATCACAAGTTTTAACAACCTTAGCCCAGTCAGATGTAACAACTGCAGAAATCAACTGGAAAGAATACACATTTAAAGATTAGCATTATTAATAAAATTGAAATAATCATGCTGAAACAGCAAAAACTTAAATTTTTAACTTGATGAGCTATCCTATTTACTTTACCAACCAAATTTCTACAGAGTAATTAAGGTTGAGTTCAGAACTGGTCTGATGTTGCATCAGGCTCTGGATTTTGAAAGATTTGGCAGTCTGGCAAAATATATTACTCAAATTAAGGTGTGAAATAATATTTTTCACATAGTACAGCTGTAGATGATTTTTAAATTGAACAGTTATACTCACTCAACACTACTACAATGCAGAATGAATAAAAGGTTAAATTGAAAGAAAAATTAGGATTTTTTTCATTTACATTTTTGTTGTGTCCTATTTTTAATTTTAATGTACTATTATCAAGGATAGAGCAAAAGTACCAAAAATACTGTATTACTCTTATGTGTGTATTTCAGAGCCTTGGACATTAATTATTTGTGAATAATTGTTTCATTATTTGTCGATTCATTATCAGTTGTATTTTCAAGAACCCAACACCAATGAATGGGGTATGACTGCATTCAGCTTTCTAAAGATACCAATGTGAAAAATCAAGTACTGAATTATCTGCAGAAATGACATATACAATGCTATTCTGAAAGATGAATTAATGCCACTTCTATACACAATTAAATTCCTTGGCACCTTTGTAGAGGGGTTAAATATACTGAAAACAGTTCAATGACTCTGGGTCTAAAGTCAAGGTATATTGCTACTTCAGCAATCTGATTTTCATATAAACTATTTTAAAGTCAGTGGTAAAGGAAAGTATTGAATACATTTGCCAATCTCTCAGTACATAAAGAATACATCACAGAAACTCATACTTCAATGATGTTATTAAAAAAACACAAAGAAAAAAAAAAGGTTAATATTTGAATAAACACAATTATTATTCACATTTATTTGAATACTGCATATAACATCAGTAGTAATGTTAAACCGATCACTACAAGTCCCATCAATTCTCATACATATAACTCAGTGTTATTATAGTCATTATTATGTTAACTAATCAGGTATGCCATACAATCACAAAATTAACTGCAAATTCATCATGAAGTTGTACATCAAATTCTTAATTCAATTAACCCTTAGAGTGTCAGGTTTAAAAATGATTTGTACCAGGTGGCCAAGCTCCACCCCCCTTTCGTTCGGTAAAAAAAAAAGTGCATTTTTTTGCCAAATTACTAATGAAAATAGGGCATATTAAATAGCATGATCATTTAATTCGTGAACAGAAGCAAAAGGTTAGATTAAATATCATCCTCTGAATTTGCCTGGCATTTGACTTTCTCAAAATACACTCCCTTGAACTTCACACATTTTTGCCATCACTGTACCTATGCATTAAAAGCAACTTTGAAGCCATTTTTCAAAAGCGTGCAAAGTGTTGTCATTGTGACTCTGCAAGCTTCGTCGTCAGATGTGAAATGTTTCCTCTTAAAAGCTTTCTTCTGTCATGGAAAGAGGAAAAAAATCGAAGGGTGCTAAGTCCAAGGAATATGGAGGATGTGGCAGAACCTCAGCATCTATGGCAGTGATCACTGGCTGCATAATATTAGCCGTATGGGGCCTGCTGTTGTTGTGATGGAGAAACCAAGTCACACCAGAAAGTTCCGGACGTTTTATATGAATGGAACACCGAAGTTTGGTTCTGAGAACCTTCGAGTAGGTTTCCTTATTCATGGTTGCCCCACAAGGAACAAAGTGAGTAACAAGAACACCTTTGATGTCAGAAAGCACAATAGTCATTTATTTCCCAACTGAATGAGAAGCCCAAATTTTCTTGGGTCTTGGTGAATCGGGATGCTTCCATTGACTCGACTGTTGTTTTGTTTCGGGATCATAGTGAAAGATACAAGTTTCATCGCAAGTCACAATTTGACTCATGAAGGTTGGACCCTGGCTTTCGAAACAATTAAATATCTTCTTGCACAGCTGTACCCTTTTTTCTTTTCGTTCTGGAGTCACACTGTGTGGAATCCATTGAGAACAGATTCTTGACATTGTCAGATAGGTTTTCACAATTGCTTGAGCGCATCCGTATGAAACTGACATTTTCACAGCCACTTCACGAAGGTTATTCGTCTGTCTTCATTCAGGATTGCCAGGGCTCTTTCGATTTGCTCAGGAGTTATTGAGGAAGAAAGCTGGATGGGTCTTGGGTCATCAGCAACAGGTTCATGTCCTTTGAATCGCTTATGCCACTTAAAAATGGCAGACCTACGAAGAGTCATTACCATAGGCTTCACTCATATCTTCAACAGTCGCAGCAGCACTTAGACCTTGCCTAACACAATAATGAATGAGGATAAATTTTTCATAGCTTGCGACACTCCAGTGTCACAAGCTTTCATTTGATATACAGCTAGTTACTTTCTGCATTCATTTTCAGGAAATATAGAGGAACAATCATTTTCATATTGTCCCCTTTTTTGGGGGGGAAGAAAGAACGGGGAGGGGGCAATTTTTCACAACCTATGACATTTCCCATGTCAGAAGCTTTCATTTGATGTATAGTTTGTTACTTTCAGCTTTCGCATTCTGGAGATACAGTTTAAGAATAGTTTTTACATTTCTGCTTCTTTAGGGGGGGGGGGGGGAAGAAAGCATGAGTGGTCAATTCTTCATAGCTATGACATTCCCCACATCACAAGCTTCATTTGGCACATAAATCATTAAGTTTCTCCATCACATTCAAATGATATGGTGGAACAACATTTGGTCAAATCCACAAACCGACAAAAAAAAAAATCACAAATGTCAAAGCCAAAAGCAATAGGAAGGTAGGTAAAAATGGCAGGTTTTGGAAGTAATTACAAAATACCTCTGTCCCCCCCCCCCCCCCCCCCCCCCAGTTTTAGACTCTTTTCTGCCTTAAACCTATTTCACTATTACCAGAATTATTTTTATCATTTATCACAGCATTTTATGCATCTTTTCCACTCTTCAGATAGAAACTGTAACCAAAAAAAAGTTTTCATAGAACTTGAAGACTGGCTCAAGTCACATTGTAATGGTAGGAGGAGGAAGTAGCAGGCATTATAATTACTTGTTCAAACACATGTGCAACAGTGGCGGAGTTGTCTGCTAAGTGTTAAGTGCAAAATGTTTACATCATGATTTAAATCAAGGATATATACTCTCTTCATATAGTTAGCATTTCATTTCCTTTTATAATGAAATCTTAGATTTCATTTCTGTTGATTTACTTTATTTCTGTACGTTGTTGATCTCTTGGGAGAATTGTGGGATTAAAGGAAGGTGGATTATTGTACCGAGACATTGATGCTAATTGTTGGATGGAATGCTGCCACAGTGATGAGAATATGGTGTCTATGGGTAGAGGAGGAATGAACTCACCGATGTAAGGGATCTCAATGGCCCTGTCACACAAACAAATGAGAGGACAGACATCTCACGTGTATGGCTTTACGTTGGAATGATCGCACAGCCAAATCAAACACCTTAGCTCAACAGTTAGGGTGTGTTGAACGTTAACCAGTGTCCGCATATATACGGTTCAATGTCGTCTGCACTATTGGGGCATCTTTGCTAGGCAGCCATTGCTTTGGCTACCTTTGACTCTACAACACAGGTATATGAGATGGCAATGGTGCCAAGAACGTCACGCATGGTTGTGCAAATGGCATTGCATCATCTTTTCAGACGAATCCTGCTTCACTATGCAGCACCATGATGGACAAATCTGTACCTGGTGGTACCACAGTGACAGACTCAGTGAGACATGCATGATGCAACCCATACAGGTCTTGCCCCTAGTGTTATGGTATGGGGTGCCATTGAACTCAATTCATGCACATGCCTCGTACACATTACTGGTACTTTGAATGGTGATATCCTGTCACATCCTTGTGACCTGGCCATTTAGCCCATTGTGTACAAAAATGTGCCACTAAGAAGTAAAAAACCCAACAAGTTGTAACCTTCCTCATCAGAAAAAAAATGGAAAAGATGTATTATAACTACAAAAAATTGATAAAGATTTATAAATTTACGGAAATAAAATAAAAATAAATCTATATAAATAAAAATGAAATTATAATGAAGTTATTAATGCTAATCAAGAAAATTCAATCTTCCTGCAATGTTTACAAGAACACTGGCCAGTACTGGACAATCACAAGCACACTCCTATGTAGGTCACAACATGCACTGAGTAACATCACAGTTGCATCTTCTCTGCTTGATTCCAGAAGTAAATATTAGCAGTTTCAGTTTCATTTTGAGGAATTACTCATTTAATGCTGAAATACATGATAGAAAAATTCTAGAAATACCGAAATTGGCTAAAGCTCAAAAAGAGTAAAACAAAACAGACATATATTTTGCAATTGCTTACAAAATCCTCCTATTTAAAATGTTTTATTTTTAATTTTTGTAAGATTTCAAAACTTTAAGAAAAAAATGTGTTGAAAATAGTTCAAATCAATCTTCTGAGTTGAATGAAATCAGAAGGTTGCTTCAAAGTGGAGAAACAAAAACAGAATAGCAATGGCACATATCACATCTATGGAATAGTGATAAGAGAGCTGGAAGAAATTATTTATATTGGATGTATGTGCATTTTTCTGCTGAGGGCCTGCCATCCTCTCAGACCTTCTACTATGGCATATAAACTGACAGGCTCCTGTCAGACCTCTGTGGCAAGCAGCTGCTTAAGGGGGTATTTATTTTTTTTATCATAATAAAAGGTTCAGAAAAATGGAAAAGGTACATATGATTTTTTTCAAGTTTGAACTATCTACACTTTTATGCGGTATAGGTAAAACAAAAAATTCAAATGTGAATTTCTGTTTTTAAACTAGGATGCATATCACCTTTGGTGCATATGAGAATCTAGTTTTTAAAGAGAAAACTTTTTCCTTTACTTAGTGTTTCATTCCTTGAAAGTTTTAATTTGAGCTAGCAGATGATGGGGGAAAAACGCAAAGAGTATCTCATTAGAAATTATACAACATAAAAGCATTCATCCTTTAATTCTTAAATCTAAGAAGTTGCATTTCCCACACCTCTCTCAGAAAAGTGGGTAGATTATTGTTGTCAGTGGAATCTTTCTTAAAAACTACCACTAATTTTTCAAATTTCTACTCTATACATATTTTTCATAAAACTTGGTAACAGCTCTGCCGTTTCATCATTTCAGTGATATGTAAATACACACACACACACACACACACAGAAGAGCCAAAACATTATGACCAGTGCAACCATATGCAAATCGAAGTAGCTGCAGGTAACTACAGCACATGTGAAGGTCAGGAAACTGTATAAATAACACCTGATACTGAGCTCTGTTTAATCTGTGTTATTCTTGTTCTTCAGATGGGAAAGGCAGCAGACTTAAGAAGTGAGTTTGACAAAGGCCAAATTGTAATGACCATATGACTGGGTCAGCATTTTTCAGACAGCAAGGCTTGTGGGGTGCTGATGGTCAGCACCTTCAAAAAGTAGTCCGAGGAGGGAAAAACCACAAATCGCTGATAAGGTATGGGCCAACCACAGCTCATCAATGCTAGAGGTGAGTGAAGACTATCCCATATGGTACGAGTCAACACAAGGGATATTGTGGTGCAACTCGCCCGTAATTTGAATGCTGGTGATGGGAGTAATGGGTCACAACACACAGTACATCAAACCGTGCTGAAAATAAGGCTGTGTAGCCGCAGGCCACTCCAAATTCTACTAACCCCAGTTCATGCTAACCTCAGTTCACTGTCAAAAGCGTCTACAATGGGTACACGAGCATCAAAACTGGATCTTGAATGTTTGAAAGAAGGTCGTCTGGTCTGATGAATCTCGTTTCCTGTTGCACCATGTGGACAGTTGGGTAAATGTGCGTCATTTACCTGGGGAAGTGATGGCACCAGGATGCAGTGTGGGACAAAAACAAGCTGGTGGAGAAAGTGTAATGTTTGGGGCATTGTTCTGCAGGGAAACCCTGGGTCCAGTCATTCGTGTACAAGAAACTGACATCTACCATCTACCTAAACATCATTGCAGACCAGGTACATCCTTTCATGGCAATGGCATACCCCTCTAGTAAAGCCTTCCTACAGCAGAATAATGGCCATGTCACACTGCCCAGATTGTTTGAAAATGGTTCCCTGAACATGAGGAAGACTTCCAGGTATTGCCCTGGCTTCCAAATTCCCCAGACATCAATTGTGCACCTGTGGTTTCTGTTGGAATAGCATATTCGATCTGCGGCAGCTCAACCACATAACTTACAAGAGTTAAAGGATCTGCTGGCAACAACATGTTGGTACTAGATACCACAAGACACCTTTAGAAATCTTGTGGCATCCATGCCTCGCCAGGTAAGAACTGTTTTGGTGGCACATGGAGGACCAACATCATATTAGGCAGGTGGTCATAATGTTTTGGCTCTTCAGTGTATATTAAACTACTAAGTATTTGAAAAGTGCAAATTATATTTCATTAGTATCAAATTAAAGAAAAGGTTTTCTAATTATCATTTTTATTGTTCACAATGGAAACTTCATGATGTTCACATTCTGCCACCAAAATCTTATATTTCTATCATTAATACATTGTTGCAATATTAGTTTGAAATTTCGGAATTTTCAATCTTTTTCACCATTAGAGGGTGCAATTTTAGTATTTGAAAGATTCTGAAAGTGAAAATCATAATATTTTATCAATTCTTATCTAATCCTAAAAAGATTTTTTTCATTTATCTCTAAATACAATTAATTATCTGCTAAAACAAAAAATTGTGTTTTCCATCCCACCTGTCTAAGAGGTCAATTCATTGTTGCCAATGGAAACATCATGGCTTTCACATTGCACCACCATAAGTTAAAATTTCTAGCTTAAATAGGTCATTTGTAATATTTGTTTGAAATTTGTAAATTTTTCCACCATTAGAGGGCACAATTATGGGCACAGTTTTCGGAAGATTTAAAAAGTGTGAATCATATTTTATTAATTCCTATCTAACCCAAAAAGAATTTTTCATTTATCTCTAAAAACAATTATTTGCTGTTTTAGCAGATAATTGTTTTAAAAGGTGTGTTTTTCCACTCCTTCAGGGTCTAAGGGGTCAATTCATTGTTGGGGATGGAAACTTCATGACCTTCACACATTCTACCACCAAAAATTTCAAATTTCTAACATAAATACATCGTTTGCAATATTCGTTTGAAATTTTAGAATTTTCAAAATTTTCCACCATTAGAGGGTGCAATTATAGCTTCAGAGAGATTCGGAAAGTGCACATCATAATACTTCATCAATACCTATCAAACACAAAGAGTTTTTAATTTATCTCTGTAAACAGAAAAGTTCGATGTCTACAAACAAAGTGAAAAAAGCGGTTTCTTCAAAAATGAGATAAAAATTGAAGTTTTATTTGTTGTGCTGGTGGATGCTGCCAGTGCCTATTCACTGATATGTGGAAATTTGACATGCACTATATAGCACTGATGGCTCTGGAAGATTTAATCTTAAATCATACAATTATTTCTAATAATATATTTATATTAATACATATGAAGTTTACAACCATTTATATTTCATTCTACCTAAATTTTATTTATTATTAATGCTGACTTGTCCCACACCTCTTATTCAAACTTCAAAGTGTGGACCAACTTGTAACAAAATGTGGAAGGTTTACTGTATTATGCAATACAGTAAACCTTCCACATTTGCAACTTCAATATTAGTGAGATTTGCATATTCACAATTTGCTTCAATGATTTTTCAAATTCGGAAATTTTTTGAATAATTTAGCTGCTATTTAACTAATTGCAAATGATCTGTGAAGTATATTCTATGAATGCAACAGGCATAGTTTGAAATATAAAAGGACAATAAATGATTTGTGACACTCAGTGTATTACTATACAAGATCGAGTAATGCACCAGAGAATTACTGAAGATGACCTAGCTGAGCTCTTTAATGAGGACAGTAAGGAGGAAGAGGAAGTTGATGCAATAGCTAATTTCAACTTCAAAGCTTTGAATGAAATAATAAAACTGTAACAGGAGTTGATTGACAAAGTTTTGGAAAGTGATCCCTAATAGAAAGGAGCCTCAAAAATTTAAGAGGGAAATATGTCTATGTTAAAAATCAAAAACAAATGATCACCTCAGTTTTTTCCATCTTAAATTCTTTGCTTTGGCTAGCAACAGACAATTTCAATCACCTTCCTTAGAGGATATGGATTGATTTTACTGGAATACTGTATTATTATTTACTGATTGTTCCTCCTATGTTCTCATAAATCTACCTTTTTACTCTATATTACATTTTCAATTAAATTATGGTCTCAATGTCCATGACAGTTTACAGGAATGTAACCCTCACGAATATTGAGATTTATTGCACATAATTTACAATACTCTATCATAAGTAAATCTACTCAAGTGCTAAGTAGGCTAATAACTTTGTTCATACCTACATCCATCCTTCTGGAGATATATCTAATGTTCAAGTGTGAAATGTGCTGATAATTGTTGATTTTAACATTAATTTTATACCTTTTTTCTGACTGTTTTATATCCTGTTTTTACACTAGATGCTAAAATGTCAAGCATTTAATTTTAACTGTTTTAACAGAACGTTCATTCACAATACTCTTTCAACCTATGGCATCATGGGCACCTCCTGAATGCAATGGCCATAACATTCACATTGTATGTTGTCATCTGTGTCAGGTCATTAGAGGCGATTTTGCTCTACAACAGGTCTTTACTTCAATATTCCATTTGTGAATTACTAGAATTTGTGGGATACTAGAATTAGTTCTAGAATGAATATTTGTCTTCATACTAAAACGCTCTTGCCAGTAAGTTACCTGCACTGAGAGTGCATATTAGCTATGGATACTTACAGTGCTATTCATTACATCTAAGAATTTTTTTTTTTTATTTCACAGCAATATATATATATAAGCAACCTTATCAACATAAAGTATTTGAAGTCATCAATCTCCATTCTGATTATGGACACTATTAGACTACAGAGTGTATATAAATAATCTTTACAACTCTACTCATGAAAAAAACAAACAAAAAAACATGAAAAGACGCACTTTGGGTTGGGCTGTTTTACCTCTGAGCGGCTTTGGATTGTTTGGATTGTTTTACCTCTGAGCGGCACTTTTTTGCACACCATGGGCTAAATGGCCAGGCCACAAGGACCCCGAAGGCTCAGAGAAGGTTGGGGGAGGGGACCCACTGGAACAGCTGTTGGGAGACAGATGGTAGCCTCCCGTCAAGGCCATCCAGTGTGTTCTTTAATGTGCACAGGGTATGGCTCTCCCGCACACGGGGCCACGGCTTAACGTCACATCCGACGGCCTTTCCAAGCCCATCGGTGTCCCCTACTGACCGTGGGCAGGGCATTTTGCGGAGATAAGTCTCAACACTGACCCAACTGGGACTCGAACCTGGGAACTACAGATTACGAGCCTGGGGGGAATCTGTTAAAAAAAAAGGCAGCAATTTTTTCTGGCACTTGTCTCTGGTGCTAATTAATATACTTAGTTAAAATATCACTTACTTAAGTATTTAAAATAAGTCCTAACTTTTAAAAATCATTTTTTAGGGTAATTGTTGTTTTAAATTAATTATTTTTTCTAACTGAAGTATATATCTGAGAAGCAATAAAAATAATGCTAGTAGCAACAAAACAATGGGCCTATGTAAATATCTCAAATGTTATCAGTTTTAGATCTTATTCGTCTTCATTTCAAGATTGCCAAAGGATTCATTTATCTGCAGTCCATTTTCTTATATGTGATGTTGTACACAACCATTGAGTTCATTTTATATTTATAATGCTATAATGTTTGTTTGGTAAAATCTCCCTAATGAAGTCAATGTAAATAATATTTACCTTCCATTTATTGCTAATAAATTAAATTAAAAAAAAATTTAAAGTCTACTAAAATACTAATTGAAAGTGATATGTGTAGTCCTGGATGATGCAACTTCTGGTAGTAATAAAAATTTATAATTTCCCATATAAAGTTCAGATAACATTAAAACTCTGTTAGAGAGAAAAGTAGATAAAATCAGAGGAAACCAAATTAATAATCATGTATAGCAGACATAAACTATATCATTGCTACTTGACACCATTTACAATTAACATGTAAAAAATATACATCTTATGTAAAATTCATGATTAAATGTCATTTTTTATATTTCACTAGAAACAATGAAAAACTGCTATTATCTATTGGGAAAAAATTTCAATCTTTGCCTACAGAAATTATACATAACTTTCAGGTCAATAGAAGTTGATAAATAAAACTGTTTAATCAGACTTTAACAGAGAAAGGGTTAATGAAGGACATTACAAACTCAAAATTGGTTATTAAGTGGCTCAGCGAGAAGATTAAGTGATCATATTTCAGTCAACAATGTTACTGAATCACTATAATATTTTCCTCATTGCCAACTGTTAACTTTATTTCTAAGCATGGCAACAGGTGATACTTCATGGGTGACAATACCACCTCCCATTTTCAACACCTCATTGAGTCCTTACCAAGACACTTGGTTGCTATGGTGAGAGTAAAAATTGGAGCAACAGTTATTAGGTAGGTGTATATAATAATTTGTCCATTCAGTCTATATATATCAATTAGAATTAAAGTAATAGGCTGATTTGTTGGTCTTAATCAACAGCAATCAATAATCTCTCAAAGTTTATATGATTACTTCCTTTGATAAGCATCAACAGATTTGAGTTGTAACTGATTAAGCCATTGCATTTTATAATGGATTTTATCATATCTTTGAAGTCTTTTATTATGATAATCCATAACAATTAATTGCCTACAGCAGGGGTTTTCAATGCCTACACAGTAGGCCTACAATAGGGGTATGTGATAAAATTTTTTGGGGTATGCCATGAGAGTTCAAAAGTTGCTAGATATATGTTATATATATATTATTTTATTCCCATTGCTATACTATAACTATAGTTTTATCTATTCTATACAAGGGGTATGGCAGTTACATACACATTTCCAGGGGGTATGTGAGGCATAAAAGGTTGAGAACCACTGGCCTACAGTAATGTGACTGACAGTTCATGACAGTGGTTTCTACATTATTATACATACAATATAAATCAGTATTGCTAATAACTATAATGAGTGTACCAGACAAGGACAGCTCACTCAAAAGTGGTATATATATATATAGCAGCTATGCTTATAACTTCAAGATATTTGAAAATGAACCTATTACCAGTGCCTGTAGTAACTTATAATAGTACTGAATGATTTTAACATCTAAAGCTGCAATACAGGAGACATTGTCTTAAGTGATATTGTGGAAAAAATCGATTTTATTAAAAATAAGTTATAAAAGTTTAAATGTGTTTACTTTTGAAGACTACATAATACAAAGCTACAATTTATCGTTATTAAAAAATGTCTTACACAGATTCATTCCAATGTTTATATAACATTATAGAATGAATGAAAGGTAAATAGGAATGTTTTACCAATGAGTATTGCTTTCTTCACACAAAATGATTTATATGGCCAGGTCACAATGATTTATATGGCCATCACACACAAGGCCAAAGGCTCAGAGATGGGTGTGGAAAAGAGAGCCACTGGTCAGCTGTTAGGAGACACATGAAATCTCCCATCAAGACCCTCAGAATGTTCTCTAATGTTCACAGGGCCATCTTAATGTTCTATCTGATGAATGGTAGCCTTTACAAGGCAATTGGTGACTCTTTTGGGATAATCCACACGTTACACAATGCTGTTTTAGCCAGATTTAATCCCCTTTCCTCATGTAATACTTTTCCCTTTGTAAGGATCTTCACTTTTCACTGGTAATCAGCATAGAAATAGAGTATTATGCTAGAAGAAGTTAATAAGTGACAATACAAAAAAAATTGCATAATAAGTATAGCATTTTAATGTTATGTAGCACCAACTCTTCCTTATGCCATGAATTTTTCTCCTATCCTTGTTATACAATTTATGGGCAACTCTTTTGTCACCAAGCTGGAAACATCAAGTAACATGCTTGGTATGCTGAGACTGAACCAAACCTCATTCCTAAAACATCAAAGAAAAGCAAAGTATGTCAGGCTAATATGTAAACCTAAAATTATTACAAGTTTTTTTGCTCACCTTTGATGAATTTGTTGCCACAGCTTTAAAATATAACTTTTGAGTCTTTTGAAGAAGCATTTGCCCACCAGCTTGAGCAAGAACTAAAGCATCTGCCCACCTGCTATCCCTCAAACAAAGATCTACTGCAGCTTCGATATTTCCAGTTAGAAGAGCTTGATTCAACAGTCCATCTGTTTCATCTAAAATATTTAAAATATAAATATCGAATATTAATACAGATTTAGTACAATTGCATTGCACTGCAGTAACAAAATAGTTTTATAAACTGTTAACATATATTTTTCTGCATAAAATTTATTATAAAGCTCTTTGAATTTAAAAATAACCACTCTTCTCATTCATTATTTTCTACAGTTATTCATTTCAAGAAATAAGGTTAAAAAAAGGTGCAGAACCAAATCAATCATGGTAAAACTGTACAGAGAGATAAAATTGTATGAGAGATGTGAAAGATCGAGATGAGAAATATATATGTAAATAAGGATTAGTACACAACTCAATTTTGTTAAAAGAGGAAAATGATTTTTAAGTAAAGAATTCTTTCTCAGACAGAAATTGCTTTGGAAATTAGTGTTAGCAGTATATCTTTAATCCTTAAAGTATCAGGTTTTTAAAACTAAGCTCACTTTAGTGGCCAAGCTAATTTTGAAGTTAATTATTTTAATATAGAATATAATTAAGAAAATAACTTTAGAACTTTATCCTGAAGTAACTAACAAGAAATTTCTATTATTTACCCCTCAAACAATTGCTTGCTACAGATGTTTGATAGAAACCTGTCAATATAAAATGCCATAGGAAAGGTCCTCAGCAGAAAGAAACCACCAGAAAAGAAACATCCACATTTTATCAGGTGCTCAACCTTAGGTCCCTTAACTCTAGGCATATATTTGCCACCAGGATGGTTCTAACAGGTAAGAGGCATGTTACACATCAAAACAAAGAACATTTCACCATGAACAAAATGGCTAAAATTCAAAGAAAATTAAGTGAAATCTTTTAGGTATATTTTAAAATAAAAACAGACTTTTACTGTTTTCATTTTAACTTCAATAAAAATTTGCTTAAAATTTGTTTTGCCATTTTTCCTGAACTATGTCATTGCTTCAATATAACAAAAAAAAAAAAAATACTTTTCTAGCAGCTGTTTACCACGAGGTCTGACATGAGCCTGTCAATATAATATAGCACAAAGAAAGTAGCTCACAATATTTATGTTCTTACATATATTTTTCATCATAACTTATCAGTCATATATGCAAATGAGGCATAATGTATAAGCCAAGATTTTTAGTAAATGACAACACTAAATTGATGATAATTATGCATGTCACAAAATGTTTTCTTTAAACAAGACAACTGAAAACATATCTAAAAAAGAGATGAAATGTAAAACAAATAAAAATATTCTAAAGAATATGAAGTTTAAATGAAATACTGAAACTGAATCACTTCCAAATAACATTTGCATTAAAGAAGATTAAGAATTTAATTCGTTAAAGAAAAATAAGTCCAAACTTTTACAAATAAAACTTTATCGAGTTCTGTTATTCAGGTAAGTAATTACCATTTCATGGGGAAAATTTTACTGTATTAGAATTGGTTTAGTTTCATTTTGACAAATTTACTGATCAAAGAGGCCCAGATAAGGCATGAATGTTTTTTCCTTGTGTTGTCCCTTTTGCTGAGATCTTACTTTTTCACCGATCTTCTCTATGGCATATTATACTGACAGATACCTGTCAAATCTCTATGGCAAGCAGCTACTTGAGGGGTAATTTTTTTATTAGCATATTAAAAGAATCTTCCTTTTTAATTAAAATATTCATATTATCTTAGAAATAATAAAAATAATGCTGGGAAAAAATTAAAACCAAAAAGCTATTAAAATATGCTACAAAGGTTATACACCTAACTAATGAATGATGCAATGTCCATTAAAAAAGATTCATCATTAACCCTTCCAGTGTCCACATCATCTGTATACATTCGGAGAATCTGAATTGAGAGACCAAGGACATATGTATATGTTTTTAGTAAAAAAAAAAAAGATTTTTTAAGAATAAAAATTGCCGTTGTAATTTTTTTTTATATATAACTTGGATGGCTTAAAAGTTGTTGCAGATATTTTATTTCACATCCCATTAGGTTATATGTAATTTTTCTTTTATTATTTTTTTTTACTAAAAAAAAACTGAGCTTGTACCGTTTTCTGAAATTGAATGCCTTGGATATGGATGCAAAATAGACTTCCTTGTTATGGAAATCGGCCATCATTTGGGAGGGCAATTTCGGGAAGGGCTGGTTCTTGGTACACAAACCTTTCTGCACTTAGCCAAGATCACCAAACTTCAACATCCAAAGAAAAAATTCATAATGTTTAGTAAAAAAAAAGCAGCCAAGGAAGTTTTTTTTTCTATTTCATAACCAGTTCAGAAAATCCCGTGAATGTGAGAAGGCCAAGTCACAGTGTATAATACTGGCCATGTTTAAAATATATACGATACTAAAAAAAAATCATTAAAAGAAATGAAAAATCATATTTCAGGTTGAACATTATATTATTCAGAAGGAAATTTCCTTTCAATAAATATATAATTTAACTATTTTTATTCACCAGGTTTCCAAAATAAAGCCTTAATTGTAAAAAAAAAATACCCCCTCAAGCAGCTGCTTGCCAGAGGTCTGACAGGAGCCTGTCAGTTTACATGCCACAGTGAAAGGTCTGAGAGGATGGCAGGCCTCAGTAGAAAACGATACAAACAGCTATGCCTTACCCAGGGCTTGAACCCAGGTCCCTTAGATCAGTAGCCAAGTGCGCTAACCACTTGGCCATGGGACGGCTTTAATTGTATAGTGCAATCTTTTTTTTCACCATATCACATTGAAAAAGACTTATTAAAATATATATGCATGCAAATTTTTCTATATTATTTATTTTCATAAAATTTGCAATTAAATTGTTTAATTTGGTATATAACATGGCCTATTTCTGTTGATTGGTTATTTTAATAAAAATTCTAATGTTGACTTGTTTATTTGACTCAGCACAATTGGCTAAAAGCCTGGAATTTTCTCAAAGTATGGTACAGAGAAGAAAAAAATTACGAAATGAGAGAAATATTTGCTTAAACAAAAAAAATGTATTTTTTTTGCTATTCAGAAATACACTGCTGGCCATTAAAAGTGCAACACCAGGAAGAACTCATCAGATTGTCCCAAAATATGCAAGCTGGGTAGCCCATGGGAGAACACGTAAATGATTCAAAGCACAGCACATCATGAGTGACAGTAATACCCTCTGGAAGTGGTATAAGAGGAGATTACAAAGAGCTGGTGTAAAGCACTGGAATTGTGTTTGCTTGTAGTTCTTGTGCACTAAAGGATAAAATATGCCCCATCAAAGAACATGGCATCCATACAACCAGGTTTCCGACTTTGAGGGAGAATTGTGGGATTACAGGAAAGCGGATTATCGTACTGAGACATCAGTGCTCATGTTGGATAGAAAATGGTGCCATGGTGATGAGAATATGGTGTCAGTGGGTAGAGGAGGAACAAACTCGCAGACTTGAGGGATCTCAATGGCCCTGTCACACAAACGAATGACAGGATAGACATCTTGTGCACATGGCTTTGAATAATTGTACAGCCACATCAAACACCTTAGCTCAATAGTTAGGGTGTGTTGCACATTAACCAGTGTCCACATATACGGTTCAATGTCGTCTGTACTATCGGGGCATCTTTGCTAGGTGGCCATTGCTTCGGCTACCATTGACTCTACAACACAGGCATATGCGATTGCAATGGTGCCAAGAATGTCGTGCATGGATGTGTGAATGGCATCACATCATCTTTTCAGACAAATCCTGCTTCAGTATGCAGCACCATGATGGAAGAATCTGTATCTGGGGGTACCGTGGCGATAGGCTCAGTGAGATATGCATGATGCAGTGCCATACAGGTCCGGCCCCTGGTGTTATGGTATGGGGTGCCATTGGGCTCCACTCACGCATGCCCCTCGTACACATTACCGGTACTCTGAACAGCCAGCATTACATCACTGAGGTGTTGAAGCCTGTGGTCGTACCTTATCTTCAGGGGCTCTTCTGTGCTATTTACCAAGAGGACAATGCCTGACCACATGTGGCATGCATCGTCCAACAATTCCTGGATAGCCACCATGTGACACTTCTGCCTTGGCCTGCGTGTTCACTGGATCTGTCCCCAATTGAACATGTCTGGTCCATGATCTACCAATGACTAACACACCAGACACCAACAGCTGCTACAACAGATGAACTTTGGCTATGTATCGAAACTGCAAGGACTGACATTTCCCAAACACACATCCAATGTCTCATCCTCTCAATGCCGAATAGGTAGCAGTGGTTATTGCCGCTCATGGTGCTACACAAAAAAACTGATTTCTTTGCATTCTACATGTCTAACTGAGTTGCATTTGTAATCATTTGATCCTTGTAACATAAGCTATATATTCACTAAATATGGCTTTGATATCTCTTCTTTCCTGATGTTGCACTTCTAATGTCCAGCAGTGTATATAGCCATTCTCAGTGTATATACCATTCTCTCGTGTGCATTGTAATCATTTCTGTATATTAGCTTTTTTTTAAATAAATTTTTATTTTTGTTGCCAGATGCATTTTTTTACTACACGACTCTAAAAAAGTCCTATTAAAAAACATCTTTTTTGTTAAATACTTTATTTTAAAAAAAAACCAGAATTAAATGCTGATTAATTTGGCATACAACATGTCATAATTCCTTTCATTAGCTATTTGGCAAAAAAGTTATAAAGTTAAAGTTTTTTTGGCTGAACATAGGGAGAAAATAGCTTGGCCTCTGGATGGAAACTTGTTTTTCAGGCTGGACACTGGAAGAGTTAAAGATATATTTAAATAAATGAAAAAAAAAATTCTTTTGAGCAGTCGTAGTATTCACACACAGCCAATCAAGAAACAAAAAAAGAATGATCTTTGCAAGCACATGACAATATCTTTGAGTACTAAATGTATTCTTATTTGTAACAATATACCCACATTTACTTGGCATCTGCTTATAACACAAAGAAATATGGAATACAAAAACTGTACTAGGCAAATGAAACAATCTCTCAGCAGCCTACTTGCCACAGAGGTCTGACAGGAACTCATCAGCATAATAGTTGAGAAAGGCTGTGAGAGAAATGAGATATTCTACCTACTTAGCCAATGCACCATCAACCATTTTTATATTCTTTCATGGTGCTTATAATTTCTTGTTTTCCATACAATTGATGGGTGGCAATTTTGAAGTTTCTATGAATATTGTGTTCTGCTGAAGAAAGGGGGTAACAATAAACATGTATTGGTCAATTCTTGTTTTCCTTTTCCTTCTCAAGTGCTAAGATGCAATTATTGTGATAAAGAAAAAGATGCAGTAGATTGTATAGTAAGATTTACAAAATATATTTTCAGAGAAGAATCACCCAATGTGTATTAACCAAATGATGAATAATCTTTGGAAAATATTAGGAGCTGAAGACAGCTTGATGATGGAAACAAACTGCTGATAATACAAAGGAGTTGTCATCTTTGCAGCATATAATAATGACAGGTTTTGTCAGACCAATGTGGCAAGTTAATTATGACTGAAGGGTATCTCTTGAAGTTTAGATTCTATTTTAGTATCTAAGCTCCTAGAGACATGTCATGGTTAGATTCTAAAGCTTAGATTACATCCAATAAATTGCATTACAGCTGAAAAGCACTCAAGATAATCCAAAATATATTTTAGTACTGTTTATAAACATTTATAAAGTTTACAACAGTATGCATATACATCATCCATCACTAACAGTTAATAGAAAATAATCACCATTTGAAAAAACGAACATGAAGTTCTAATATCTATTTAATATAGTACCTTTATCTGTTTTTATAATGAAAGGGGTTTCATCTGTCTCCTTAGTTTTAGCAGCAATAGTATCAAAGGCAGAAATATTGTCACCTGTAGGTATATCCTCAGACTGAAATGGGAAAATAAAAATAAAATAAATACACTCAAGATGATATACTTTTACATGCATTTTAACTTTATACTCTAAATGGCTATAAAAGGCACCCATCTCAGATTGCCACTATGCTTTTAATTTATGATGTATGAACCTTATATTTATAGTACTCATTTCAATAAACAATTTATATTAGGGTAGTTTACTAAATGCAATCTGGATCCATGTATATGAAAAAGTTATATAAATTGTGACTAGGTCAGAAAAGCCCACATTTAAAACAAAAAAATTTTTGCTGTTATACAACTACAAAATTTAAATCAGTATCTATAAATAAGCTGCAAAAATCAGTGTGATACAATAAATTAATTGAAGTAGTATCTTAAATATTTCTTAGCATATTTCCTGCCATTCAAACAAACATTTCTTATGTAACAAAGTGGTTTGATCCACTGTGAGTGATGCAAAAATTGAGACAATTGCAAGAAAATTGTGATGATAAAAACAAGGTTATATAAAAATATTTCTCTACAAATCGTTTTAACCTTTTATTGCCAAGGTTATTTCCTATTTTAATTTCGAAAATAAATAATTAAATATGTAGATTTGCTTTATGATGAACCCAGAAGTTCATTTTTATACTCTTCAGGGGGTGCAGATGGTTCAGTTGATATTGTGCTAGGCTTGTAATCGACTATGGAATATATACTGACAGGCTCCTGTCAGACCTCTGTGGCAAGCAGCTGCTTGAAGGGGTATTTTTTTTGTAATCTGCAGTTCCCAGGTTTGAGTCCTATCTGGACCAGCATTGAGATTTATCTCCATAAACCTCCCCACATTGCTCTTGGTCAGTAGGGGACACAGATAGGCCTGGAAAGGCTGCCATCCATCTGATGGGATGTTAAGCAGTGGCCCTGTGTGTGGGAGAGCCATACCTTATGCACGTTACAGCTATTGGGAGACATATGGCTGCCTCCTATCAAGGCCATCCAGTGTGTTCTTTAATGTGCACAGGGTATGGCTCTCCCACACCTGGGGCCACAGCTTTATATACCTTATGCATATTACAGAACATGCTAGATGGCCTTGATTGGAGGTTACCATCTGTCTCTTAAAAGCTGTCCAGTGGGTCCCATTCCCCCAACCTTCTGAGCCCTTGGGGTCCTTGTGACCTAACCAATTAGCCCATTGTGTGCAAAAAAGTGCCACTCAGTGGTAAAATAGCCCAACTCTCATTCTTCAAATCAGCTTTGTGACTTTAAAGTCACACTAGTTGACAAGGTCTTGGACATATTTTTAAATTTCTTTCACATAAAAATAAATTATTGAACAATCTAATGTAAACACACATTAATTATTTGCAACAAAAATGTACATATTAAAATAGAATACTATTATATATATTATAAATTTTCTTCTCCGTACTGCAGAGTGAACTACCATGGATAGCAGCATAAATTGGTACATTTATCTCTTGTCAGGATGGGTTGTTTTACCTCTGAGTGGCACTTTTTTGCACACAATGGACTAAATAGCCATGCCACAAGGACTCCAAGGGCTCAGAGAAGGTTGGGGGAGGAGCCCCACTGAACAGCTATTGGGAGACATATGGCAGCCTCCTATCAAGGCCATCCAGTGTGTTCTTTAATGTGCACAGGGTATGGCTCTCCCATACCTGGGGCCATAACTTTATATCCCATCCAATGGACAGGGCTTTTCCAAGCCCATCAGTGTCATCTACTGACCATGGTGAGGGAGGGGAGTTATTTGGAATAAATCTCAACACTGGCCCAGATGGGACTCGAACCCCTGCCACACCTACAAGATGACACTCTCTCACCTAACAGATAGCAAGAGTCCACCCTCTCTACCTCATGTGATAGGGGTCAGAGCCATGCATAAAGTCTCAAATATCCAGCAGCCTATCAGCTGACCATTGATTTCCAAAACTTCTGGCTAAGAGCCCAGGACTTAGTTTCCAAGAAATAGGACTGCTTTGCCTGGCCCTCACCATTCCGATGGCTGTCCTGTTGTCATTTGAAGAGAGGAAGCCAGAGGATGGAGCAATGGCCAGTCGGCTCTCCCCCCTTTCATGCTGCTCGTGAGAAACACATCCCTTACCCTCAACAACTGAATAACCACTTGTCTCAATATTGACTATAAATCTCCTGAATATAAAGTTTGTTGACATTCTTCCAGTCCTGAATACATAAGTTCATCTTGGTCAGTTCACTTCATGCTGACACTTGTGCACAGAGAGCTTCATTCTAATTAGAATCATATTCACTGCACATTGCAACTACCACTATTGCATTAGCAGTGGGTGCTATCTTGGAATGTTATAGCTAAGGACAGTCCCTCTTCAAATGTGTATTGGAGTCAAATACATAAGAATTGTGTGCATTACTAGTGTTAACTAGTTTTTATTTGTCAGATGGGGCTTTGTGATCATCCATGAGGTCTCTCCTGTGCAGTGGAATGTATGGTGCAGATGCAGCCTTTCTGTCATAATCTCAAGAACTTCCATTATGCTGGATACTCGCTAAATGATGTATATTTCACCAGTTCACAGGCCTAAGCAGTGCATCTTTTTTGTAATGAGATATACTCTCTGGTGTTATATGTCACTTTAGATTTGAGCTTCTCACAAAATAGCTTTGAATGGTGAAACACACTCTATTCTCTGGAAAAATATCCTAGATTTCCAGAGGTTGGTCAAACAATGGACTCTGGATGGAGGGTTTACTTTGTCAACAGTTTGCTTGCACAGTCAGATCCACAGTGGGACCCAGGTGAACCATTTATGTTAGAAAGTTAGTGTTGCCTTCAATGCACTCTTACCATCTCGAGATCATTTTGCATTTGGAGCTTTGTTAGCCCAAATTTCCCCACTTGCTTTCTTTCTTGTGCTTCAAACTACATTTTGAGCATAGCCATTTCATAGGTAATACAAGCTTGCTCGCTGGAGCACTCAGCTATTCTACTTGCTGGCGAACATTCGCTCTTGGGATTCTCTATCAAACTTGCCTTGCTATCCTCCATGTTTAGTTGTATTTGTGTTTTGCATTTCTCACATACTTTTCGCATTCTCATGTGCTATAAGAAATAACACAAGGCAACAATCAATAAGAGAAACAATATTGCAAATTAATCCCACAACATCATATTTGTAGATCAGCTCCATTCTAGCAGGGATGTTTCGAATCACTTCCTCCGCTGGCATACAACCACAATAAAATTTCAGAGCCACCACATACCACTGTGTTTACCCCACTTCTGATACCAGCTATAAACTTTCTTTTTTGCTACACAGAGTGCCTGGGGCTCAAACCTGGGAACTGCAGGGTTGGGTTGTTTTACTTCTGAGCGGCACTTTTTTGCACGCAATGGGCTAAATGACCAAGTTCACAAGGAACCCGAAGGCTCAGAGAAAGTTAGGGGAAGGAACCCACTAGAATAACTGTTGGGAAACAGATTATAGCCTCCTGTCAAGGCCATCCAGCATGTTCTTTAACATGCAAGGGTATGGCTCTCCTGCACATGGGGCCACCGCTTAACATCCCATCCAACAGATGCAGCCTTTTCAAGCCCATCAGTGTCCCCTACTGAATGTGGGCAGGGAGTTTTGCAGAGATAAATCTCAACGCTGACCCAGCTGCAACTCGAACCTGGGATTATGCAGAACCTGGGAACCTGCAGATTATGAGCCTGGTGTGCTACCGACTGAGCCATCCATGCCCCTGGGAACTGCAGATTGCAAGTCTGGTGTGCTACTTACTGAACTACTCCTGCCCTCACTTGTCAGGATGAGGAAGACTCCTGGTGACATCAATATCACATTAGACTGATGTGATATATACATTTATTTACACAGAAATATGTACAGAAAGTCTCACAAGAACGTATAGAAAGAGGCCAAAACTCAGCCAGAGGTGACAATCTGACTCTCTGCCACACCTACAAGACAACACTCTCATCTAGTGGGTGACAAGATAGTCCATCCTCTCCACTCTGTCATGTGACATGATGGGAGTCAGGGTCATGTATAGAGTCTCAAATGTCTGTCAGCCTCTCAGCTGACAATCTATTCCCAGAACTTAGTTTCCAAGAAATAGGAATGCTTTGCTTGGCCCTTACTGTCACAATGGTTGCCTTGTTGTCATTTGAAGAAGGGAAGTCAGGGGATGGAGCAATGGCCACTCCAACCAGCTCTTCCCCACCTTTCATGCTGCTCATGAGACTCTTACATACACAGTCTGTAAATGGTAGCTAGGCCCACAGTGAAAGTAGAGCTAAGCACCACTCCCCTGTGATGATGTACAGAACCGGCCAGATCTAGCATCTGAAGTATAACCACTGTATCCTCGTGGTGCAGACTGTTAGTATCTTTCAAAAGATATATTCTCTACTGGAAGGGGAGGGCTGCCAGAGCAATGTGGCCAATTATTCTTATCTACTATAGGTATTTTTTCATTTTTTTTCTACCCTGATGAGGAGTAGTCCACACTGGGTGTTAGTGTTGACCACTAATACTGACCGGAATGTGTATGGCATTAACCGTTTGCACTCCAGATGTTTTTTAAGTATGATTGTTAAATAGTATTAGTTATTCTGTAGCAGTGCCTATGGAGTGCAAAGGGTTAAACTTGATTATGGATTCTGAACTTGCTACACAGGTGGGTTTCTGTTGAGGGAACATCACTGCTATGTTTTGTTTGTGAGTTAACAGCTCCAGGTGAATATATTACATAGGGCCAGATTTAGGGATGAGGGCCAAGCCCCCCCTCCTGATTTTTCAGAATGCTAATAATGGTAACAGAGGCAAAAATATTAAATTTATTTATATTCCACACATTTTCCATGAAATTCCTTAAAGATCTGTAAAACAGAGGGGGGTATGTTATAATATATTGGAAATCCATTCTCTTTTACATTTTTCTGGCTCAACTGTGTTTTTTGGCCCAACTGTTATTTTGGGGCTAAAATATAATATATAAATTATATATATTTTCTATTTCTTCTATATATAAACTATAAATTATTTTCTAGATTCAGGCCTTATGTGCAGAATACCTTATATCAGCTGGTGGAAAAACCTGATCAGAGGCCATTACTGGTACCTGAACCCTTGTTTCCACTGCATCATCAAACCTACACTGGTCCTACCAGTCTGAGCTTTTAGTGGTGGGAGAAACAAGTCTTTGCCCCATGCCTGTGATTAGGGGGCTTTTGGATAACGTTAGCACTATCTCCAGTTTCTTTAAAAATACCACTAACCATGTTCTTCATGGAACATGAGAACTATGCACAGAGATTATTCTCTTGATGTCCTCACACTGGAATTTAAGTGCTATAACCTTAATATTCTGGGCTTCGAAGATTCCAGATTAACAGGTAAAAGTCAGATTCTTAAAAACAAATTTAAATTTCTCTTTTTAGGGAGGGAGGATGGAAAGTATTTCCAAGGTGTAGGTTTGCTTCTCAGCAGACAGACCAATAATGCTCTTCTAGGATATGACTACATTAATGAAAGATTTCTTAGTGAAATTTAAAACTAAGATTAAAGACTTGAATGCTATCTGTTGTTACACCCCCACAGAGGACGAGAAAGATATGTTCTACAGACAATTTCAAGATATTTTGAATTCTGTCAAGAAAGGAGATATTACTCTTGTGGTAGGTCACTTCAAATGCTTTTTGTGCTAGAGGTACATATTTTATTATAAATAAATTTGTATTTATTATTTGTAACAAAATATGTACTCTAACACAAAAGCATTGAAGTTACTAAAAAAAGAAATATCTGTGATATTGCTGCTCTCATGTTATTGTAGAATAGCAGTGATGTCCTTTGATCTGTTTTCAGGGTGCAAAATTCCATGAAACAACTGGAATTGGGTGTAAAACACATATGGACTTTATATTTCGAGCAAATAATTTTTGGGACCATTTTTTCTCAAAAGAGAGACAGTGGCTTAGTTCACCTTTCCTTACATCTGATGTGGGTACTGCTGCCATGAGCTCCTTTTCTCTTGTTTGTTTTCCCACAGTGAAACTGGATTTACTTCTTTTCTTTAGCATTTTTAGTTCTGCTATCACAAGCTTGCTGCAATATGTGCCTTGAAGTCAAGGAAATTGTCTTTTCTTGTGTATGTCACAAGATGTACAGTCTCTTCTCTACAACAGCCAGACATTTATTACTGCCATGTCCAGAAGATGGAACACAATACAGTGGTACTATTTCCTTGAGCAGATCTTTATCTTTTAGAAGATAATTAATGAATTCACCAAATCAACACAACCCATAAATTTATGTACTGTTATTGATAAAATGATTGTTATCATATAATATTCATCAGTGATATAAAATACAACTCATAATTACACTGCATAAAGATAAAAACTGCAACTATTCATAACACAATATGGATATAATAAAGTTCTGTGAATGGCATGACCTTAAGTAAACAAAGTAGCAATTGTAGCCCAATGTTACCTGAAAGTTACAAAGCTATTTTTGATAATAAACAGTTTAAATTACTTAAATATTACATAATAATTATATTCTGAATACCTAATGGTGAAGTGATTTTCTTTGTTGTTTTTGAATAAAACTGAAAAAACAACGTTTTTGAGAAAAACTGGGAAAACAGCAAAAGAATTACTTCTTACCAAGCTAAGTTACCATGTGATCATATTTGAATATTCATCTGATATCTGTTGGTAGGGAGATGGTACTATAATTAGGCATGTGTGAAAAAAATTCATCCATTCACTTTCCGAATGGTACCAAAAGTGAAAAGAAAGCACCAGTGACATCCATATTGTAACTTTGAAGTTAGTGTGATCCCCCAAGGAACAGTAACAGAACAGTATAGTAAAAAAGGGAAAAACTGAAATGTTATCTCAAAATTACATTGGGCTTTATAGAGGGTTAAGAAAATGTTCTTAATAAAAATTTGATTTTATTCTCCATACTTTTGTATGTTGATGAACTAAATGTATACAAGAGAAGCTCATTAATTAAAAAGTTACACAAATAAATAAATAAATAAATAAATAAATACACCCCCCCCCCCAAGCAGCTGCTTGCCACAGAGGTCTGACAGGAGCCTGTCAGTTTATATGCCATAGTAGGAGATCTGAAGGGTAATTCAAATGAAAAGTGGACACACCCTATACCTGGGTAATTGCCCAAGTGATCTTTCTGCCCTCACATGGGAAAACATGAATGCAAGAAGGAACTCGCCAACACAGAATTAGTGGTAATATCCTGTTGAATGGGATAGATAATGTGTGGATTTCAGACAAAATCTGCACAGAAGCAACCAAAGTTAAATAATATGTGATGTGCTGACATTTCAATTTGATAATTAGAGTCCAGCTGTTGATTGAGTTCGGTGAAACCGTCAACTTGCATGCTATTGAGAAACTATGGATAATTGATTACAGGTAATAAAAGTAAAAGGGTTTGAGTAAAATGGTTTTGTATGACAATACTGACAAAGTAACAATAATAATGAAAAGGTATGGTTGAAAATGCCTGGAACACCCTTGCTATAGTCTACTGTATTAGCATCCACTGTATTATATTTTCACATTTCTGGACCTCTAAATAAATAAGACCATGAAAAGAAGGAAGTCATATGAAAACATGCAGTGCATTGTTACAGATGTCCTCATGCAAAACCAAAGTCACTCTCTACTAAAGAGAATATGCTTTTAATTTCATGTTGGTACAAATGTCTCAATAGGTACAGCGAATATGAATAGACCAATAGATAAATAATTAAAGAACATGCTTGCCACAGAGGTCTGACAGGAGCCTGTCAGTTTATATGCCAGTGTAGAAGGTCTCTGAGGATGGCAGGACCTCAGCAGAAAAACAACACGAACATCCATGCCTTACCTGAAGCAGATAAGGGCTATGGAGGTCCATACACACTAAGCAATTTAATTCTCCAAACATACTTGCCTGACCAATATTACTGTACTGTGGTGTGGCCATTGCAGAAGATTCTTCACCAGCATTACATCTGAATATAGCCAAATTAATGCAATCACTCTCTGTATAAAATTTATTATAAAGTGATTGATGACATCATTTTCAGGATTATCTAATGCCAAGATACAAAATACTGTACAGGCAATGGTATTAAAAGCATTAAACTTTCTCTTACTTTGCTTACAAAAGGTCAATCTTATCCTATCACACTGAACTTTATAGTGGACAAAAGTATTATATGTCAAAATCTGTCTTTAGGTGTATCATTCTAATTTCCCCACTCTCTAAAAATTCTTAGAAATTCTGGCAATAATTACTATTCTCTTGTTTACTTAATGTCACATTTGTTGGCATCTGCCATACATCTCCAACAACATCGAAAAATTTGCTTCAGAGAATTCACAAGAACAAGGGATACATGAGGTATTACCCCTGTCCAGTTTTCAGCACTTTAATATTCTTTACACATATTCCCAAGCCTAATCTTATTATCAGCTTCATTAATGCATATGTACAGGATTCACCTCATGAACATCATTTGCCAAGTGATCAAATTTTCGGCATAATCCAAGTGCTATTCAGATATTTATACCATCCAAGATTGATCTAACCCTAATTGTAATGCTCAACCAATTAATGCAACCTTTATCAACTGTCTCCATGTGACTATGATACTATAAAAAGCCACCATTATGGTAACTTTTCAGGTATTCAATACGATCTCATGATCAGCCAATAATGATGCCAGTCAAGAGAGTCAAAAGCTGTTTTGAAATCTACAAAGCCAGAAATTACATTTTTGAGAATCTACCTGTGTGTGGGGGAAACCTATGTAGCCCCTATTTCTAATACCACCCAGAAATAGTTCAGCAATCAAATGTTAAATTCTGTTAAACATAATAATGCAATGAACTTTATCAGAAATAGTTACTCAGAATAGTTACTGAGCCAATATACTTATTCAAAGAACTGCAATGTTCTTTTGAAAACAAAAGTAATTTTACCTTTCGAAAAAAGGTTTCGGAAAAACAACCATACAGGATGAAAATATCAGATTATGCTGATAATTTAACCTCTTGTCAATGGCAATGCAAAATAAAAAGTTATAAAACCATGTTATCATCTAATGTTTCGGTTTCTAATGGAAATCTGGTGATAATTTTGAACTTTGCTTAAAAGCTCCTTTAAAAAAAAATACGCTTAAAAGCTTTTTTTAAGAACACTTCATCTTATGTATGTTTATCCAAGTATACTTTATTTTCAAGCAGGCCACACTTCACAAGAAATGTGTACCACTTTATTCATCATTGGCAATACGTTCAACTGGGCAGCATCTTTGACAAGAGCCAAGAGGATTTTAAAAGTGCAGTATATCCAGAAAGTCAGCTATGTTATTAGTTTTTTTACTTATGCAACATGTACTTACCATTTACCTTTTTGCAATCCACTACATATTCTGCAGATCTATGTGTATGAGTTAAATTAAAATCACCTAATCTAATTCTTCATTATTCTTTGCATTAATACAGTATATGTTTATAACCCTATGTTTAAAATATTTCTTGTATTAGAGTTTTTCCTATCTTCTATACCACTAGTCTTGATGGTGACAATAGACATAAGAATATAAATTTAACGTTTTATGCTTTGTACCATATTTGTTATAGAACGTTCTTTAAAATTTCCATTTCATAAAATGATGAAAAAAAAAGCAAATATAATTTTAACTTACATTTAAAGCAGTGGTTCTTTCAAAATACTTACCAAGTTAGTAACTCCAGACATTTTGTTAACTAATTCATCTGTTTCATTTATTATTGGTTCACTGCCTTTATCTTTTATCAGTGCTGTCACCTAAGGATATAAATAAGTCAAGAAGTTGAATCTAGTTAGTATTTATTAACCATACACTAAGATTATGAAAACAAAAAAGTATCAATGTAATTCTATCCAAACACTGAAATGCAAAATCAAAAGAAACCCACATTTTAGATAAAGAAACAAGTTGTTACAAAATATCTTAGATTATTTTGGAAATCTATTGTGTCACTCAAGATGAAATTATTCCAAAATATTAAATAAATGAAAATAGTTTGTATCCTATTATATCAATGACCAGTCTTCATAACAGTTGAATTATGATATTTTTGCATCTCCTTGGAAAGCTGTCATGTGCTTATCCACTAATGCAAAGAAAATTAATTCAAGAAATTTTAACATGGTAGAAAACAAATCATTTTAATTTGTGTATAATGTTATCTGGCTCATAACAAATCACTGTAGGCCTCAAATGTATTAACTAAGATTTTTAGTATGAGAGTTTGGAAATTGAATACATCATTCCACACTTCAAATTCAATTTCCTTTGATAAACCCAGGGCAATATGACCATTATATGGTTGACATAACCCACGGTTTTGTATTCATTGCATAGCACAGACACACACACAATATTGTCCCTGTAAAATTAAACATTTAATACTCAATAACACTGTATAAAAAAAACTAAACATCAAGGTAAAATCTTTTTATAAAAATATCAACTCTTTTATAGAGTTGATAATGGCACATAGTTTACAATTCTATCACATAAAAGGTGAACAAGAGAGCTAGAGAGACAACATTGTGTTAGTAGATAAATGTCCATTACTGATCAATGATGGGAAATATCCATTACTAATGAATAATGGGAAATATACTCAGTTGCATAAAGAACAGTTTACAGTTAAAGGCTGAATGAGCTATCCGTTATAGAAGTATAACAGAAAATTTCAACCAAAGATTAATATGCTTAAGTAGATACTACTAGTAAAGAGTAGGCCACTTTGTTACAATTTATTTGCAGATAATGAAGAAAATGATAAATCAATAGATTCTTAATAGACACAGATCATAATTAATATCTCACAGGAATATAGAGAGCTGGTAAAAAGATAATTTGCAATAAAAGATATCATTCAATGCATAGAAATAATTAAAAACTTAGGTAATAAAGCACTGTTATGCAGCTCTATTGCATTCCTTTTAAGACATTTGATCATGTGTGAGTATAATAATTAAAAAGTGCTGAATAAAAAAATGTCTGCTTAATGATGCCTTTCATAGCACACAATTTGCTGCTTGGTCTATTTTTTTAAAAAGTTATAACTTGGGGTTCTTAAAATTTTATGAAGTGTTACTGAGAATTAAATGTTTACCTTGAAACATACTGTTAATTTATTTTATTTTGCTGTCTCTACATGTAGTATTATTTAAAATTCTATTGACTCAAAAAATCCAGTGATTTCTTGAACATGTTGGATATGGTATATTATTAGATATATCATTTCTCATAATTATGTTTGTATATTTTCCCCTTTTGAAGCTGAACCATTGAACTTATCCCAAAAAATTTTATATCAGTGGAGAGCTTAGATATCAGGAAGTGTGTAATAACTATGTTTTAAATTCAACTTACTGTTCAGAGGGGAAAAAAAATCCACTATAGGTCTTGTACCCCAAAATTATTAGAAATGTGCCTTAATCTGTGTGTGTGTATATATATATAGAATTCAATAAATACTTATGTGGAAAAAAATATTGCCAATGGTGTGGGATTTGAACCCATGACTCTCTAGATTAGGGGTTCTCAACGTGGGGTACATGGTAAAATTTTTTGGGGTATGCTGCAAGAGCTCAAAAGTTGCTAGATCTAGTAACAAAGTAAAAATAACCATTGTTATACTATAACTATAGTTTTAAATATCTATACAAGGGGTATACCAGTTACATACATGTTTCCAGGGGGTATGTGAAGCATAAAAGGTTGAAAACCACTGCTCTAGATACATGCCAGAGTGTTCTAACCAGTAAACCAACCATCAGATGATAATTTGTTTCCACAATGCGACCTTTACATCTTTCACTGAATGTAGCAGACCTTGTGCCATCTACAATCAGGAGAGGCAACTTATTTTTTTCAATTGTTACTAATGAATCAAAAGTTAATGTGGATCTTTGCACAGCTATCTTGATCTTATTATTGTTCACACTTATGCTTTATTAATGAAAAAAAAAACCAATCCATAGTAAAAACAGATTACCTGTAAATATAGAATTCAATAAATACTTACGTGGAAACAATTATTGCCAACAGTGCAGGATTCGAATCCACAACTCTCTAGAAATACGCCAGGGCGTTCTAACCATCATCCACTCACATCAAAACTAACTTTTTTTTCCACTGAATGTTTCATGAGACCTGATAGTTTATTTGTGTATTTTCAGATAAGAAAAATTTGGAACACAAAAAGTGCAAGGTGAGGTACGGTTAGCAAAGCTTAAATCTATGAAATATTGTTAAGATTTCAAGATTAGAAAGAATTAAGATAGCAATGCAGAGTCATTGAAAGTTTTAAGAACTTATCTGAATTAATAATGTCATTATCTGTATCCAAAGTTTTGCACACAATTTCTATTTTCTTCTTCCCAATGCAATCTAGGTTCATTCTTAAAATTTCTAAAATTTAGGGCATTTTATTGAAATAAAATTTTTAGATCTCTCACTGTTTCCAAATTTTAGAATGAGAAGCACTATTTTTTTTTTAAAGAATGCTTGGTTTTATATATTAACTTGTAAAACTTGCATCATATATGATGATTTACAAAGGTAATATATACAAGTACTGGAAGAAAAATAGAAATAGTTCCATGTTATCTCAGTAGAAAATCACATTTGGAGCTCAATAATTTCTTCAATATGATATTTAATAAAAAGTATGTCTAAAGTTAAATTAGCAATCTCAAATCTATCTAAATCTTGATTTTAAACAATATTTGTTCAGTATTCAAAGAGTTATGAATGATGGAATATTTAACAGGCTAAAAAAAATTGACCCCAAAATATAATTAAAGCATTAAAACAGGTCAGTACTGGGTGCACTGGACTTGTACTCTATTAAAATCAATTATGATCTCTGATCTCTTAACCTATTTTAATATTTTAAATTTTGGGGTCAAATTTTTTGCAGCCTGTTAAATATTCTAGTGCTCATATAACTCTTTGAATACTGAGCAAATATTGTAAAAGATCTAAATTTAGATAAATTAAAGATCTCAATCGAAGCTATCTTTAGACATATCTTTCATTAAAAATTGTATCGAAGAAGCTATTGAGTTCTGAATGTGATTTTCTATAGAGATAACATGGAACTGTTTCCAATTTTCTGTCTGCTACCTGTATATATCTGGAGGAAAAGTACTCATAAAAATATATTTAATCTATAATTTGTTTCAGTTATATTGACCAGGATGAATTAACTGAATCATAAGAGCATGACACAATGCATTAAAGGAACCAGATTAGATAGTAATTTTTACTGCTTCTTGAATTTTTTGATTTAATTTCATATAGTTTGGGTGGACCAGAACTAATTAATAATAAAAACAAAACTTTTAAGTTGTTTAAAACACTAAAACTCTACAACACTGTGTAAATATTTATTTAAGTTTTTTATAGAGTTTTAAAGGTTTTTAGACTACTATCCTATGAATAATTATATATAGCATTTAAGTAGTTTATTATATGAACATGAAAACATTTCATCCTGTTATCATTAAGTTCTGGTCATTGCAGTTTAAGTAACAAAATGTCTTTTTGAATCTTTTTTATGGGTCAAAGGTTAAAAACAAATAATCATACACACTTAGATAGCAAGTCTCATATTTTCCATTTGTTTTTCACATTTCTTTTGCAAAAATATAAATATATATATATTTTATATATTCTCTGGGGCTCAAAAAACTTTCACGGGATAGCTACTGCCATGGGATACACTCTGAGGGAGAAAAAAAATGGTAGTTAAGGGTATTTTTAAATTTGAACAACAAACTATTAAAGAAAAAAAAAACGTTTTCTGTATATGTCTATTATAATCATCAACTTCTGCAGTATGAGCTTGTGATATAGCGGAATAAACTAGTAATAACATTTTTTTTATATATATATATATCTTCAAAAAGTTATTTATTGCATTAATATACCAAAATTTCATTGCAGTGGTTTCAAGAGAGATACAATAAGCTATACAGATTGAAAGGAATAAATAGACACCAACAAAATATATTACAGAACATGCCTTTCAATTGTAAAATAAATAAAAATTTGAAAGCAAAAGTAAAAAAATTAAAACATTTTTCAAAATAATTTGAGTTAAAACAGTTTAAATACAATTTAAAAGCATAAAATACACCACAACCTACCTGTGAAATAACATTTTGTGGATCATATCCCAGAAGTGACAACATTTTAGTTCTAGGTGAAGGATCAAATGTTGCCTAAAGTATATAAAACATAATTATAAGCAATAATATAGCCTGTATGTATATATAATCTGATATAATAATTTTAAAGACTGATGAAATAAACAAACTGAATCATGTGAAAAACTATTTCCAGATAAAAATATATACTATAAATCAATTCTGCTTTCCAGTAACAGAAAAATTGAAGTATAGTGTTTTCTATTAACTTCATATAGGGCATTGTAATTCATGTGACAATAAACTATATTGTTATTGTACATACATAAATATATAAAATCAAAGAAAAAGTGCATATCAGTATACCACAATCAATGATTTGCTGATACACTATCTGATTGAAAATATCCTGAGTAGTGGATTCGCCTATATACACAACAGCCATGGTCCAAACAGGTATAAAAAGATGCATGTGGCCTGACAAACCTCAAAGAAAAAAATTCATAAATTTTAGTAAAAAAAAGCAGCCAAGGAAATTATTTTTCTATTTCATAATCATTTCAGAAAATCCTGTGAATGTGAGAAGGCCAAGTCATGTTGTATAACACTGGCTGTGTTTAAAATATATGATACTGAAAAGAATCATTAAAAGAAATAAAAATTATATTTCAGGTTAAATATTATATTATTCTGGAGGAAATTTCCTTTTGATAAGTATATAATTTAACTATTTTTATTCAGAATGTTTTCCAAAATAAAGCCTTAATTGTATAGTGCAATCTTTTTTTTACCATATTAAATTAAAAAAGGCTTATTAAAATCAATATGCTTACAAATTTGTTTATATTATTTATTTTCATAAAATTCGCAATTAAATTCTGTTTAATTTGGTATATAACATGACCTATTTCTGTTGACTGGTTATGTCTTAAAAAAATTCTAATGTTCACTTGTTTTTCTGATTCAGCACAGTTGGCTAAAAGCCTGGAATTTTCTCAAAGTATGGTACCGAGAAAAAATTACAAAACGAGAAAAATATTTACTTAAAACCAAAAAAGTAATTTTTTGTTATTCAGAAATATATAATGTGCTTTGCAATCATTTCTGTCTATTAGTTTTTTTTAAATAAATTTTAATTTGTGCTGCCAGATGCATTTTTTTACTACATGATTCTAAAAAAGTCCTATTAAAATAAAACATATGGTCTTTTTTGTTAAATATTATAATTTCAGAAAATCCAGAATGAAATGCTGATTAATTTGGCATACAACATGTTATAATTCCTTTCATTAGTTATTTGGCAAAAAAATCCTAAAGTTTTTTTGGCTCAGCATAGGCAGAAAATAGCTTGTCCGCTGGATAGAAACCTGTTTTTCAGGCTGGACACTGGAAGGGTTAACATGCATTGGGTATGGCTCTCCTGCACATGGAGCCATGACTTAACATCCCATCTGATGGAAAGAGAACTTTCCAAGCTTATTGATGTCTTCTTTTTCACTGATGGCAGAATAGGAATTGCATCCCCTTTCCCAAGTGCACTCTCTTTCCATCAGTCCATTCTCTTTCCCAAACTTCTCCAAGTCTTTGGGGATACTTCTAACCTGGCCACTTAGCCTATTGTATAAACCGTGCCACTCAAAGGTAAAATAATCCAACTAATGCAGAAATTTTGCAATGTCAATACCTGCAAAGAAAAAATGTTTATTGTACAGAGTTGAGGACATCAAATTTAGTCCCTAGAAATATGTTAATAGGATGTTAGCACACTAGTCTAAAGTTTAAATTAAATATTAGGAAGGTTAAACTAATTTAAATATTTACTTCATGCTTTATTAATTATATTAGAGCCTACCTGAAGGAAATTCCAGGACATTTTCTCATATTTGTCAGAACATTTATCTACTTTATTTTGGCAAAATTCTGCTAAATTCCCAGTATTAAGGGCAGATTCTAATTTGGTACTCTTATTTAAAAGTTCTGGTTCTGTAACAACTTGACTGATAGTGACACTTCGAACTGGCTGTTGCACAGACTGAGCAGGCTGAACTGCAGCATTTTGATGATCAAAGGATACTAGTTTTCCCCCAAACTGAAAGAAAAAGGAAAATAAATATAAATATCAATTCAACAGAATATAACTTCATCTTTACAGGAAAACAAATTGGAAAATTGTTCCTTTACATAACAATTGGCTTTAGATGATGCTCAGATGTATAGTTATTAAATATTTTAAATCAGACCTCAGACATAGTTGTGGTGTTAGTTTTCCACAGGGATTATCAGTATGGTGCATAGGTCATCATTGGTCAAAAGTATAATCATTAAAAATATACAAATGAAGCATGAATATAAATATACTCTGAAAAAATGAGCAGACCTAGAAGAAATGGGTTGACAATGTAAAAACAGGAGCTTGCCAAAAATGACATATAGAAGATAAATGCAAACTTTAAACTAGTTATTGCTCTTATAAAAATGCAAACACTGTTATTCAGGGTGCATAAATTTAGGAAACTAAATTAGACTAGTTGGACTTTCATAGACAAAGGCTGAGAAATGAGTACAGTGTGAGTGAATGAGTCTGCATGTACAAGTGATGGCAGAAAAAAAACAGCATACTCAAGTGACAAACACTTTACCTAAATTTCAAATTCAAAGGCAGCAAAATATTAATGGTTTTTTAGACATAAGTAAACAATTTTTACTAAAGCATTGATAGATGCAAGTGCTAGACAAAACAGAGAAATTCAATAGTTATGATAAATTGTGTATCAATAAAAATCATGTGTAGATATATGCAACAAGTTCCAACTCAGGTGTGGCACCAAATAAAGTTCTTTGATTCAGATGTTAATGAATTCGATTTTTTGATTGAGATGTTGATGATTCGATCTAAAAAAGCAGTTTGTATGATGGAGCACAAAAAAGACAACTTTAAAAAAATTCTCTTTAAAGGAATGGGCTGTTTTACCTCTGAGCAGCACTTTTTTGCACACAATGAACTAAATGACCAGGTCACAAGTAACACAAGGGTCAGAGAAGGTTGGGGGAAGGGACCAACTGAACAGTTTTTAGGAGACAGATGGTAGCCTCAAGGCCTTCCAGCATGTTCTTTAGGGTGCACAAGGTAATGGTTTCCAATACACAGGGTCACAGCTTTACATCCCATCTGACAGACAATGCCAATCGGTATCCCCTACTAACCAAGTGCAGGGTGGGGGGTTTTCTGAGAATTTAAAAAATGAATGGAATCTTCAACTTTTAACACTTGTGAAAAAATACTTCAATAGAAAAAAAAACCAACTCTTGTAACAATTTGCTCACTAACACAAATTAAATATCTGAAGTTCGTATGATGATTATTTAAGATTTTATCAATTTCGAGGTAATGCGACAGTATCAATTTTCAACAATCTTTGATCAATATTTAAAAAGTCATTGTAGCAGGGCCATTTAACAACAGATGACACTTTCATATTGCCTCCAAATTGATGAAATCTTAAAAAAATCGGCATACAAACTTCAGATTTTTAATTTATGTTAGTGAACAAATTGTTACAAGAGTTGTGTTTCATCCATTGAAGTATTTTTTCACAAGTGTCAAAAGCTGAAGATAAATGCTTCAGCTTCCATTCATTCTTTAAATATTAAACAAATATTGCGGGAAATATATTTAGAGAGATTTGAGTGACATCTATAATTTATTGCCAATAACAGTTTTTGCATAAAAGGTTTATTTTCAATGTTAGGGAGCTTTGAAAGTGGCTTTTCATTCACATAACATGGAACTGTCTGGACACTTGTTTTTTCAACGTAGTCTAGGTCTACTTTCTGTTCCAGCTAAAGTATTTTGCATTATTGCACTTAATAGAATTAAGATTCTGGTTGATGGGCAAATGCGTGATGAGCAATGTGGATTCAGAAGTGGTAGGGGATGTGTAGATCAGATATTTTCATTCAAGCAGATTCTTGAGAAATGTTTAGAGCTTCAGAAACCTGTGGCTACTAGCTTTGTTGATTTCAAAAAGGCTTTTGACTCTGTTGATTGTCATAATTTGTGGTTCATTGTGAGATCATATGGCATACCTGACAAGTTAGTTAACATAATGAAAGCTCTCTATAAAAACACAGAGTCATGTGTGAGAGTCAGTAAACCTTGTAGCAATTGGTTTAACATTGCTTCTGGTGTTTGACAAGGGTGCATTTTGTCTCCTTTCCTCATTAGTTTGGTTACTGATTATGTTATGCAGAAATCACTGCAAGGAAAAGATTTTGGACTTAAAATAGTCTAGAGATCTAAAAATTTCTGATTTAGTTGGGTTGTTTTACTCCTGAGCAGTAATTTTTTTGCATACCATGGGCTAAATGGCCAGGTCACAAGGATCCTGAAGGCTCAGAGAAGGTTGGGGGAGGGGACCCACTGGAACAGCTGTTGGGAGACAGATGGTAGCCTCTCGTCAAGGCCATCCAGTATGTGTACAGGGTATAGCTCTCCCACACACGGGGTCATGGCTTAATGTCCCATCTGATGGATGGCAGCCTTTCCAAGCCCATCGGTGTCCCCTACTGACCATGGGCAGGGCGGGGAATTTTGCGGAGATAAATCTCAATGCTGACCCAGTTGGGACTCGAACTGGCATGCTACCGACTGAGTCACCCCTGCCCCATTTCTGATTTAGATTATACTGATGAGTTAGTTCGTTTTGCAAATGATGTTGATGAGATAAACTCTTTCCTTTAGAGCTGCTGATAAAATGAACTCTTTTATTCAAGCTGTTGAAAATATGGGCTGTTGATTGAGATCTGAAGTATCCATTTCGGATTGAAAATGCAGCTTCAAGTGGGATGGCCTGGCAGGGATCAGAATTTTGATGCATATTGTAGGGACAACTGCTGATGGAAAAGAGAAAGATGGTTCGTCATTTTCAACATAAACACTCTGGACCAGTGAAGTGCGGAAGGCCCCTGTGTAAACATGGAGAGGTCCAGCACCTTCACCACTGAAACCTGGGATCCGTAGTCCAGTTTCAACTGGACAAGTGCATGGTAGAGGCAGAGCAGAGAACATTGGTCCACTCCCCAGGAGAGAAGGGAGAGGACCTTGATGATGTTCAATGCCCGCATACACTTGGACCTGAGATGACGTATGTGTGGTAAAAAGGTCAATTTCCAATCGAAGACTGAGAAACTTTGTCTCTGCCAGAATTGGAATGATGTTACCCTCCCCATCCAGATGAAGATTACGCTTGTGGCAAAAATGCACACAGTGGTTTTCTGTGGGGAGAACCAAAACTTATTGGCTGTCACACACACTGAAAGATTGTTCAGGGCAATTTGCAGTTGTCTTTCAATGAGCAAAAGCAAACGAGCAAAAGATGGTAAAATTGTCAACATAGAGGACACTGCCTATAGATGGAGGATGTTGTCTAGTAATAGAATTAATTTTGACAGCGAGAAGTGTAACATTTAGAATGCAGCCTTGTGGTACCCTATTCTTGGGGGGTAAGGCTGCGATTAGTGTTGCCGACATGGACATGAAAAGAACATGACGATAAAAAGTTGGAGATGAGATCATCATGTGACCTCTCAAGCCAAAAGCTATGGAGATCACAAAGATTGCTGAATCTCCAAGCTGTGTGCTATGCTTTTTCAATGTCGAAGAAAACTGACACCAGGTGCTCTCTACATAAAAATGAATTTCTGATAGCCAATTTGAGGCATATCAGATTGTCAAGAGTTGACTGTTACCTGCAAAAGCTACACAGGGTATTGGAAAGAAGGTTGTGGCAATCTAAATATCAGATGAGTCTGTCATTTACCATTCTTTCCAACACCTTGCACATGCAGCTCATCAACATAATGGAACGATAATTAAAAGGAATCTTAGAATCCTTTCTTGGATTTGGGAAGGCTGATGGCCTCCCACCAGAAGTCCGGAAACTACTCCTCGAGAAAAATGTGATTGAAAGATGGAGCAGTCAATCCTTATTCAATTGTGAGAGATGTTGCAGCATGGCATAATGGACATTGTCTGGTCCGACAGCAGATACACGAGAAGTGCGAGTAGCAAGGTGAAGCTCCTCCACTATGGATGGCCTGTTGTAAGGCTGCAGGCCATTCGAGTGGAAGGACAGTGGAGAGCATTTGGCCTTGCTCTTCTTTGCCAGAAACTCAGGGGAATAAAAGAATAACAAAAAGATGGAGGAAAATGATTTTCCCAGAGTGTCAGCAACTGCCTGTCCATTGTGTTCCAGGATCAATAATGAGTGGGACGTATAGTTCCCACCCATCTTTTGGAACTTTATCCCACACAATCTTAGAACTGGCCGTGCAGGTGACAGAAACCAAAGAGAAATGTTAGAAGGCATGTACTTGATCCAAGATTCCTTTTGGCTCTGGTGCCAGATGAAATGGGTTTCACCCTGGCATGTTTGAATGTTTTAAGATTGGGGAATGTTGGATATCTCCGAAACACCCCCTAAGCCTTGTTCTGAGCCTTACAAGCTGCGGTGCAATTTGGATTCCACCATGATTTTGGAAAATGAGGAAACCGTGTCGAAGTTTGAGGAACTGTGGATGCAGATGCATCTGTGATACAGTCCTGGCTCAGAGTTCACTGAGCTGAGAGAGGAGCTCAAAGCTACTCCAGTCAGCCCGATCAATTCTCTACTGTGATATGTGTGTGAAGGGTCACAAGGCCCCTCACAGGAGATGGTACATACCACTGGAAGGTGATCGCTTCCATAAGAGTTGTCCTCGACCTCCCATGTAAAGAGTGGAAGTATTGAGGAGGAGAAGATGGTGAGGTTAATGGCAGTAAATGTGTGGGTTGGGGCATGAAAGTACATACTGACACCAGTGTTCAACAGGAAGAGGGAAAAATCCAAGAGCCATTACTCCAAGACCCTAATCCCTCCCATTGGTGTCAGCACTGCCCCAAAGTGGACTGTGTCTATTGAAGTCCCCCATGATGCGGACGGCAGCCATGAGATGAGATCATCAAGTTCTTCCTGGAAGACAATGCTTCCAGGTGGAAGATATACTGAGCAGACAATCAGAGAGAACCCCACAAAGAGGTGGACAGCTACTGTCTCTAAGTTGGTGGTGAGGTGTTTGACCTGGAATGGAGAATAATTGCTCACGAGGATGGCAACATCACTGCGAACTGGACCATCTCCATCCTGGTCCCAGTGAACTAGTGAAAAGTGCTGGATAGTGGGATCTGTGACTTACTGCAAGTGTGTCTCCTGCAGGCCCTCCTTCATGTACACCAGCCCAACTGTGTGTGCCTGAAGGAGGGCCTTGATGTTGTCAAGCCACAACAATTCCATTGCAGGAATGTGGCCATTTCAGGACTTAGAATAGTGGGTGAACGATGAATTCCTATTCAACTTAACTGCCACAGAGGACAGTTTAGTGAATAGGAGACGGTCAGTATCCATGTTCTCATAATCATCTGAAAGACATGGATCTGTTACTGCCTTTTGTGGGGGCAGTAAAAATTTCTCTTTAGGCCCCAGCGGGGGAACCCTTTTTGGCTTGATGTTGCCGACACCAACCTCAGTGGTGATTACCAAGAAGGGAGGTGATGGAGTAGTCGGTGGTTCCGATAGCATGAAGCTCCCAGAACAAAGCTTCTCTTTCAGCATTGTAGCAACTCTACACTTCCCACTTTCAGCAGAGCTTACAGTCCAAACTGTGCCTCTTGCAGTCCACCTGAGACTGTATTCCACGTTCTGCTCAACCGAGTTGCTGTAGATGACACCAACTCAGAGACGATGAAGGAGGGTCTCAGATCTGCAGAGATTAATGAGGTTAGGTGCAGTGATAGAAGGGTCAACCTGGTACCTAATGAGGAACAGCTGCTGTCCTTCTGCCACTGGGCAAAACGATACTGGCTCATCAGTTGTGAGACAGAATTCTTGCAGTCGCTGAGAGAGAGAGGGTAATTAGTTACACACCTCTGACTCTCCAGTGCCTCCTTCGCGGTGTGATCAGCGAGCTAATTGCCAGGTATCTCTCTTCATGGGAAGGGATCCACTGGAAATGAACCGTGATTCTGGCAGAAGTGACCATGGAGCAAGTCTCCATGATCTTGTGGATGAGCTTCCAAGGTTGACTTCAAGTCACAGAGAATGACAAAGTTGCCACTCTCGAGGCTGAGGATGAAGAGTACAGCTTCAAGGATAGCATGATGTTCTACACAAGTGGAGGAAACAAGATGCGGGAGATGGAAACCTCTGGCAATGCCTGTATCGGGGATGGCGAAGGCAGAAGCAGCAAGTATCCCCTCTCGGTTCACAGATCTATCAGTGTAGACCTCAGAACATTTCTCATATCGTGCAGTGACATAGGAGGTGGAGAGAAGTCTAACGGCAACAGAATCCGAGTTGCTCTTTTGACCTAGAGAAGGGACAGTGATATTGATCAAAAGATCACTGTTTCTCCAGGGTGGAAGGTCAGGGAAAAACGTACTGCCAGCAGTGGAGTTGGCAGGGATGACTTGGTCATAGAAGTCAGTGGCAGACATGGCGATGGCAGAGTGTGGCCTGTCTTGCAACTTCCTGAGAAGCTCATGGTAAAGTGGAGGGAATGGAGCCTTGAGAGATGACATAGTGTATTTCTCTTCTGGTGCAGGTGGAAAGGCATGTCATCAGTCTCTGCAATGACAGACACATTTGGTGTGTTAGGGCAGAGTCCAAGACAGAGGCAAAGAGATATAGTGTGTATAGTGGCCAACTTGCTCAACAGTGAAGCAGAGGCAATGCTCAGAAGATGACCACTGTAGTTGACAGGAGAGAGGATCAAATGCCGGTACAAGACCAGGAGGGTCTTGCAGGAACTACTACCCCAGTGGGTACCAGAAAGGAAAGATAGTATATTTTTCTGTGCTGTGGCAACTGTCTTAAGATACTGGATGTGACGTTCCCCAGTCAGTCTGTTGTCCAGGACCACACCAAGGATCTTGTGCTGTTTGACAACCTTGATGTGGTCTGGCCCAAGCATGAGGCCAGGGAAGGTGGGAGGAGGGCATTTCTTCGTGAGAACCATGGTCACAGTCTCATTGGAGGAAAGAGTGAGGCTTAGGCTGTCCAAAAACTTGACAACCATGGACACAGCTTGTTTAATCTTGAGTTGAGCATAGGAAGGGTCCTGGCAAGGGAACCAGATGCAGATGTCATCTGCGTAGATGGAAATACATGCTCTATTCTTGAGTCAAGAGGGTAGGCCTGACAGCAAGATGTTCAGTAACTTTGGGGTGAGGACACCCCCTTTAGGTACTCCATGATTGATAGTGTGGGAGGCACTGAGAATGCTGCCCAGCTTCAAACGAACCATCCTGTCAGAGAGGTAAGCCAAAATACAGTGGATATTGCCTCTGAGGCCGAGATCATGGAGACTGCAGAGAATATCCGAGTGGGACAGGGAGTCAAATGACTTCTGAATGTGGAAGAAGACAGCGACTGTAGTCTGTCCCTCAGACAGCACCTGATCAGCAGCAGAGGTGAGGTCAATAAGATTATCAGACATGCACCTCCCTTTGCAGAAACCCGAGAGGCTGTCAGGGATGAGGCCTTTGGACTCTTAGATACCATTCTAGGTGTCCAAAGACCAGTCAAAGATCTTGCAGAGGTCAGATGATAGAGCAATGGGCCTGTAAGAGGACAGCTCAGTACGAGTTTTCCCTGCTTCAAGATAGGCACGATGTGCTACCTTCCATGAATCAGGTACTGTGCAGGTGGTCCAGGAATGATTGAAGGCTTTAAGAAGCACAAGCAGAGTCTCAGGTGACAGGTTAGCTAACGGAGTATAGCTGACACCGTCAGGGCCTGGGGCTGATGAGCACTTCGAAGCCCCAATTGCAGAGCTGAGTTCCTGCAAAGTGAAAGGACCATTACAGCAAGGCTTCTGAGCGGTATCCTGATCAATCACCAGTTGGGCAGGAAGGGAAGAGGCGAGGTGCTGCAAAAAGGCATTAGCAGTGGCAGCTAAATCCTCCCCACAGGACAGGGCAAGGTTATGGAAGAAAGGGAGGGCAGACTGTGGCTTCCCCATCAGGTTCCTGATGCACTTCAAGACTTTCCCAGAAGGGGTGAAGACATTGATGCTGGAGCAGAAGAATTTGCCACCTGAACCTTTCACGACAATTCAGGTACCTTCTGATCATGGCATGCAGACTTCTAGCATGAAGAATGTCTGGAAATCTACCAGAGTGGTGGGTGTGCCTTTCAGCTCGGTGGCAAATGGTGCAAAGCCGCTAATAGTGGATATCTGGAGGGAAAAGATGCCCAGGTGTTGAGATCGCAACAGTGCAGGCATCAGAGGCAGCAGTGAGGGCCTGTGACACTGCACTGAGATCTGTAGCATCAATGGCGACAAGTACTTCAGACGAGATCTGCTGAAAGAGTTGCCAGTTGGTAAGCTTCTATGTTCTTCTTGGAGCTGCATGTCCCTTGGGAAGCAAGAAAATGTGCAGCAGAAAGTGGTCACTGCCCCAGGTGTCAGGGTTAACCAACCAGCTGAGGCTTTGACCAATGCTGGAAAAACAGAGGGTCAGATCAATGGAGCTGTAGGTACTCGAAGGTCTGTAGAATGTGGGCAAGCCATCGTTGGCAATAAACAGATTGTGCTGCAAGATGACATTCTCAATATCCTCCCCTTGCTGATCACTGATATCTTTGTCATAGGATGGACTGTGGGCATCAAGGTCCCCACAGAGAATTCAGGGCTGAGGTCACTGAGATAGAATATCCTGTAAGGTGGATACAGGAAAGGCAGTGGAAGGCAGAATGTAATAGGATATCAGGGTGATATCATGTCTGTTCAGCTGGATGCGGCATGCTACGAAATCATTGTTCGCATCAGTGAAAGTGAGATCAATAGCATGATGGGTGACATTCTTGTGCACAAAAATCGCTGCATTGTGGGAGAGTGGACTCTTGCTCATGTGCACGATATAGGGCTTGAAGACATCCATGATAGGGTGGTTGGCCTCACAGAGAGCAAGGATGGGAACTGGCATGATGTTGATGTAGTTCCAGATGTCAGCAACCTTGCTCCTGAAGCCCCTGCAGTTCCACCGAAGGATGGAAGGGACGTTAGGCACTCCATTGGCCATGCACATAGTCGGGGTGCAAAGTGCAAGATAGCCCTGTTTCATCGAAGAACTGGAGAAGCTTCAGAAACCAGAATTGTTCGGGATGAATAAGACCTAAGGAGGGGCAGTGCTACGACAGATGAACGTGCTACAATGAATTTATGATAAACACATCATGAATGCTTGCATATGTTTCAGTGTGAGAGGTACGTCACAAATGATTTCAAACACAGAAAACTGAAAAATAAGAAATAAAGTTTTGTTGTGAAGAGCAGTTGGAGTGCAAAAAGAAACATAGTTAGTCTAAGTTTTTACATAAGATATTCCAAGAGATGTTTTATGTGGTGAGTGCGTGGGAGGTTAAAAGAGTTGATTACTGTAGGATTTGTTAGTAAAACTAGTAATAAAAGACAAAGGGTTGTTTAAGCTGAAATGAAGGTTATACAAGAGACATGGCATCAAAATGAAGAGGTAATATGTTAGTCGAGCAGACAGAGCTGGTCTTAACTTTTCTGTAAGAAAGTTCATCACTTGGTATATAATTACATTTAGTTGTTTGTAAGATTTGGTAAGGTTATTCTCGAGATTGTAGATGTGCTCACATATATGATAAGCACAAGTTGAATTTAGTTTGTATAAATGATTTCATCCATACTTTTGTAATAAACTACTTTTTTTATAATTATTGTTATATATTATTTATTTGAACTCAAGCTCAGTTTCATCCATTTAATTAGTAACAATATTAGCGTAAACAAATTAATAAAATATATAAATCCATTTATAAATATATAGCTAACTCAGAACCAACATCAGTCTAAGCACTAATAGAAAGTATACCAAAATATACCATAGACTGCCCATTATATGAGTTTATCTTACTGATTCAATTATTTTTCGAGAACTAAAGATATAAGTTCCGTAGCTATGACCCACACTGTATATAACTCATAGCAAGTGATAGAAATAAAATTCCACCAGCAGGGGGAATATATTTGGTAACATTAAATTATCCATCACGAAAGCTGTACCCAAAACACCAATATGTAAGGCATACATGTAGATCACTTTAACAATGTCTGAAGGAACAGCAAACAGATATTCTAAATAAACACCCATCTACAGCATTAGCAGAAACAACTATAATGTATTGGTAGTAAAGAATCACAGGATATGTCCTGTTGACATGGAACTCATGAAATAATAAGGTGAAAAAAATTGGTTTTGTCATGAGTGGGATTGGAACCCATGTCTCCAGGAAACATGCCTGTTATGCTACCACTACACCAATGGCTAACCTTTTCTCAGCTTGTGTGACAATATACTTTCCAGTTTTTTTTTCATTTGATTTGCACAGTGGCACCATCTATCCGGGAAGTGGACAACTCTGTTGCCTCATTACAGGTTGAATTAATATTTGTCACTCACACTCATGGCATTAAATCAATAAAGCAGTAGTAAAGAATCACAGGATATGTCCTGTAGACATGGAACTCGTGAAATAATAAATTCGAATCCCACTCATGGCAAAACCATTTTTTTTATAATGTACTGATTTTATACATTATTTATATGTTAATTCTAAAGACTGCAGGTTAATTTTAAAGATACTAAAATTCTACTAGCACTATTATTAAATTTCTACTTAATCGTACAGAAATTCTAATTATCGACTTATATGCAAATGTGCTATGCAATACTAACAGCAGCTGCTAATTGCATTTGCATATATTTTTCAACTTGCAGATAACACCATTTAAGCATCTCCATTCCCTCCCCATATATGCTTGACAAAGCTGACAGGAGTTTGACAAAAGGAGTTACCTTATTCCGTAATAATTTATCACAGGAAAAGTTCTGTAGAAAAGGAATACTTGAAAAAATGAGTTGAAAAAAAATAGTTTTTAGAATTTTTTGACTTTGGGAATTAGAATATATCTATTTTAAATGTCTAGTGAAATCGTTCATTGAGTCAAGCCCATACTACTTGGTTGGGAATTGTTACCCAAAGAGTATGCACAATGTTAGTTGTAACATTGTGCATAATAGATGTGGACAATAATAGTATAAGCAAATGTCATCTAGAGTTTTCTACAAGAAGTTAACATTGGACCTGTGTTAAGGTAGGCAAATTAAAGTGAGAGTAAAGTATGCCCTTTGATATTAGTAGCTGTATCAAAACAAAACCTTGGGTCTCTGAAAAATGCACTTATGTTACCATCCTGCAGTTGACAGGAGCTAATGTGCCATCTGACAACAATGGATGTTCCTTTAAATACCACAAATTGCCAACAACAATAGTAACTGATATAGAACTTTATTCATATGGAGAATAAACACTTAATATGAATTGTATTTCCACATCAATACACATGCAACTACAAATATCAAGGAACTATAATCAGCATTCTCCAACTATCTGATATACTGCCAGCAGGGTAAATGCTTTTGTATCATCAAAAATGTAAAGTCTACCTGTATTATTTACATGTTATTAGATTATACATTATCCTGAAATTGTGTATTCAGTAATAATAGATAACTTTCTGATTCATGTTACATTTATAAAGCCAATACCAAATTATTTCCACAGTTACAACAGTCTAAAATGTAAACAGTAACTGGGGAAATAAGTAAACATCTACTTAGTATAGAAATAAATATCTACTTTGTTAATGCAAAGGTTGGCTTAATTACTTAGAAAATGGTCGAAATAATGATTTATTATTAGAATGATTGACTGTTAATGCACAGCTGACCTCTGTTTTATGATGTAACCCTTTCTCTATGAAGGGCTATATCCCCCGACTATTCTACAGTGCTAACTTTTGAGATATATATAATTATTAAACTTATACACTGTGATTAGTAGCTATTTTTATTACATTTTAAGTAGAATACCAATAATAGCAACCTCTAGCAGTGAATTTTCAAACTACTGAATGATTTGAAAATTGCAAATAGTAATATTAGTACCTACACAATACAAAAGTAACTTTTCATTTCTCTTAAAACAAAAAGTTGCACCCATACTCTGGGTACGAGGCCAGATCATTGCTGTTAATATCAATTTCTTGACCCCTCACATTCTAGCACCAAAATTTCTAGTATTAATAGTTAATAGATCGTTTACAAGTTTTTGCATTTTCCACCTTCAGAGATTGCTTGCTATTAAAGCTAATGGGAAACAGAAAAAAAGTGCCCTCTTGACAGGCTTTCCCAAGTAACCAAAAAAAAGTGTGAATCATAGCATTTCATCAATACCTATTTATTCCAAGAAAAGAATTTTCATCTCTAAAAACAAAAAAGTCTAATGTTTACAGATGAACAGACAGAAAAATGGCAAACCAAAAACATGAGCTCTTTCTTCAAATACATACTAAAAATAAAGCTTCTCCGTACTACAATGAATGGACAAATTATTATATACAGACAATATGCAAAGCAGAAGTATTGTGTCCAAGTCACATGGGATGCAGAAACTGGCAATGCCTATAAATAGAGCTGGTCTCTACGCATTGAAAACTAGTCACAGAAAAGTAATCACTGGTAAAGGCAGTGACATAAGTGAGTTTGACCATGGCCAGATAGTAGGGCGAGGTTAATGTGTGAAGGCTGGCTGTTCAATCACCGCAATTGCTGAACTGTTGGGATTTCGATGTCAGACTGTCGCATGTGTATACCAAGACTACATGAAATACAACTTCCAACCAGTGGAAGAAATGTGGATGTAAACATGCAATTCACTCTTGAGGTCAGTGCAGACTATCCTGCATCATTACAAGGAATCGCATGGTTACTGTGGAGCAGATAACGTTGGAACTGAATGAGGGCCATAAGCTTATGCACAAAGTTGCATCTACTTAGTATGGAAATGACTACAGGAAAAGTCCTGTAGACAAGTAACACTGAGAGTTAAAAAATTACAACAAAGACTGCCATACCCTGGAAAAAATAGGCTATGGCAGTTGATATCCACATTGTGTCCCCTTGTTGACTGCAAGACACTGAAAGATTAGGTTGCAGTTTACAAAGGCCTATTGCAACTGGAGTGCCGAGGACTGGAAACACACCATCTGGGTCTGACAAATCAGTTTCAACTATCACATCGATGGAAAGGTGCATGTGTGGCATAAACCACATGAAGCAATGGACCCAGCTTGCCAAGTTAAGGTCATACAGAGAGGTGGAGGCGGTATAACAGTTTAATCTCCGTCACCAGCACTAGGTATGTTAACATCCTCATCGACCATCTACATCAGTTTGTAATAATTCTCTTTCTCCACCATGATGCTGTCTTTCAACAGGACAATGCCACACTTCAGTCTTTCAACAGGACAATGCATACTTCCTGAGTGGTGACCAATTGGCTCCAGGAGCATTAAAGTGAGTTTACCACACTCAAATGACCCCCTTGATTGCCAGACCTCAACCCCATTGAAAATTTGTGGGAAGAATTGGGAAGATCTGTTAAAGCCTGCCAAACTCCACCAGCAATTGTAGATGCACTGTGACAAGAGATCCTCACTTCATGGCAATACCACTTCACTGAGTCCTTACCAAGACATCTGGCTGCTGTTGTGAGGGAAAAAAGTGGAGCAACAGGCTATTAGGTATGTGCAAATAATAATTTGTCCATTAAGTTTATAATTCACAAACCATTCAAGTGTTAATGAAATTTTATTTTTATTTCAAAACACAATTCTTTGTTTTAAACATTAAATTATTAATATAGTGAAATATAATCTCAAAAGTAAAGAAACGATATATTAGTGATACCCCAAATGAGGCTCCTACAGGCTTCCTCAACCATTTTGGAGGTTTCTGAAGTGATATGGAAACATGCCTTTGTGTTGGCTGATGCAGAGGTGGTTGAATGAACTTGTCTGAGCCAGGAAATGACTCTGCAATCTAAATTAGGAGAAAGGAAAATAGTAAATATCTGTACTTACTGATTTGAAAAACAAAAATAAAAGAAGTGAATAACTTTTTAGTATATGTAAAAGACAAAAACACAAATGCCAAAAAATTGAGACTAATTTATTAATATATTTTCATAAATCTAAAATTTATACCATATATTTCTAAATATCATAAATGCCCCTTTAAAAATTATTTTGTACTAAATAAATATTACATCATCATGCTTCAAATATTTTATTTCAGAATTTAACCAGTCTCCATAACTAGCTGCCAATTATAATGCACAAAACTTTGGTAACACTAGGCAGGTTCATTGTTTGGCAGTTCTCAGTTCCACTGCATAAGCTTGCACCTTTCCATCGATGTGATAGTTGAAACTGTGATTTGTCACACCAGATGGTGTGTTTCCAGTCCTCCAGCTCATAGTGGCACTTTTTTGCACATCATGGGCTAAATGGCCAGATCACATGGACCCTGAAGGCTCAGGGAAGGTTGGGGGAAGGGACCCACTGGAACAGCTGTTGGGAGACAGCTGGTAGCCTCCTGTCAAGGCCATCCAGAATATTCTTTAAAGTGCACAGGGTATGGTTCTCCCGTATACAGGGCCACAGCTTAATGTCCCATCCAATGGACAGTGGCCTTTCCAAGCCCATCGGTGTCCCCTACTAACCGTGGGCAGGGTGGGGAGTTTTGCGGAGATAAGTCTCAATGCTGACCCAGCTGGGACTCGAACCTGGGAACTGCAGATTACGAGCCTGACGCACTACCAACTGAGCTCCCCCACTGCATAAGAATTACTCATGTTTGCTGTAAGAGAAAAAATTGTGTGATTGGTACTTATAATGATAAACAGTGCTATGTAAAGGTGTAGTCTGCAGCTCCTACCAGCATTGGTGGCTTAAGCCTTTATTGAAGGAAGAAACAGGTCTTGGCCCCAAGCCTATTATTAGGGCACTGACTGATATTGTTGGACTTAGTTCTCTCAATAAGCTTAGTTTTTGAAAAAATCCTACTAAGCATTTTCTTCAAAAGATACCTGGAATGCAAGGAATCTGCATAGAAATCATTCTGCTGATGTCTTCACGCAGGAATTACAGCATTATAACTTCTATGTTCTGTGTTTACAAACGAACAGACAGATAGGTAAAGGTCAGAACTCAAAAACAATCAAATTTCTCTTTTCAGGATGAGAGAAGACAAAAATCTTCAGGGTGTAGGTTTATTTTTCAACAGAAATGCTAGTGATGTTCTTCTAATAAATGATTGCATTAATATTTCTTATCATCATCAGCATCATCCTCAAGCAGCCATGGGCTACGGAGGTCCAACCAGACCACGCAGTTTAATTCTCCAAGCATATCTGTCCTGAGCTACATCTGCTGCATCCGACCACTGCACACCAATTCTAACAAGGTCCTGTTTGACATTGTCTGCCCACCGCATCCTTGGCCTCCCCCCTCCTTCTGAGGCCTCTAGGCACACTGTTCAATACCCTATTCGCCAATCTATAATTATCCATACGGGCAACATGGCCAAACCAGCGGAGTCTCTCTCTGCACAATATGCTGCTTAAAGGAGGTTGCAGACTCCTTTGCCTAACCTCATCATTAGTTACAAAGTTAAACCACCTAATACCCAAGATACTGCGTAATCATCTAGAATCAAAAGCATCTAGTTTCCTGTTATCTTGTTTACACAGCGTCCAAGTTTCACTACCATAACTAATCCTAGAAAGAACCAAACTATTATACAGTCTAATTTTAGTCTTTAGGTGTATACGCCTATTTCTCCACAATCTCCATAGATTCTTAAAAGCCCTGGCAGCAATACCTATTCGTCTGTTAATCTCATGCCGCACATCACCAGCATCAGTTACATAGCTCCCAAGATAATTAAACTGTGACACCTGCTCAAGATTGCAACCATTCAGATTAACTGAATCACAACCTGCCTGACCAATTTTCATCACTTTAGTTTTCTCTCTGTTTATAACCAAACCTACTCTACTACCAGTCTCATCAACAGCTCCAATGAAAGAGTTCATCTCATCAACATCATTTGCCAAAAGGGCTAAATCATCAGCATAATCTAAATCAGAAATTTTCGTATCTCCAGCCCATTTAAGGCCAAAATCTTTCCCTCGAAGTGGATTTCGCATAACATAATCAACAACCAAACTAAAGAGAAAAGGAGACAAAATGCACCCTTGTCGAACACCAGACGTAATGCTAAACCAATTGCTACAAGACTTACCAACTCTCACACATGACTCAGTGTTATTATAGAGAGCTTTCATTATGTTAACTAACTTGTCTGGTATACCATATGATCTCACAATCAACCACAAATTATGACGATCAACAGAGTCGAAAGCCTTTTTGAAATCAACAAAGCTAGCAACCAAAGGTTTCTGAAACTCTAAACATTTCTCAAGAATCTGCCTAAGTGAAAATATCTGATCTACACATCCCCTACCACTTCTGAATCCACATTGCTCATCACGCAATTGCCTGTCAACCAGATTCTTAATTCTATTAAGCACAATCATGGAAAGAACTTTACCTGGAACAGAGAGTAGGCTGATACCCCTATAGTTATCACAAGAACTGCGATCAACTTTTTTGAAAATAGGGATAATAATAACTCTGGTAAAATCTTTAGGAACCATGCCTTTATCATAAAAGTTACTCAAAATTTCAGTCATCCAAGTGGTAACCAAAACATTCCCAGCTCTGAGCATTTCGGTAGTAATTTCATCTACCCCTGGGGATTTATGAAGTTTCAGTTTAGAGATAGCCAAACTAACTTCAGATTGTGTTATAGGGCCAACATTAAAGCTGCCAATGCATCTATCATCATTACAAACAATGGGAGTAGAACTAACCACATTGTTTAGAACATCACTGAAATGCTCAGCCCACCTAGCCATGAGAGAATCCTCACCTTCTATAACCTTACCTTGTTTATCCTTCAATCCCTGTATGCCTGTCCATTTTCTACCACATAAAACATTAACTATCTGGTACAGCTCTCTGCTGTTGTGCTGCCTAACTGCTTCCTCAGCTTTGTCAGCCAAGCTATCAAGCCAAAGATTTTTATCAGTAGCTAACTGATCCTTTACACGTTTATTAAGCTCTCTGTAATCTTTTCTATTAGGACTAGTAGGGTACTGATTAAGGACATTCCTGCAGTTCCTTCTTTCTGAAATAAGCTCAATTGCCTTATCACTTAAATAATTCTGCCTCCTCTGCTCCTTTTTTCCTAAAAGAGTACTGTTAGTTTCCAAAAAAGCCTGTTTAAAATGGCCCCATTCTTCCTCAACTTCAGTATTAAGCAAACCATGACCGTCATAATGACTAAGTAACCTATCATGGTAAGCTTTAGCTATAACTGGGTCATTCAGAGCTTCAGTATTAAAGGTAAATTTTTTAACTCTAGCACAACACTTTTTAAGTTTAAGTTGCAAGACACTTTTAACAAGGTAATGGTCAGATCCAATTTCAGCTCCTCTATATGCCCTGGTATTTCTAACAGAACTAGCCCATTTGCTGTTAATTAATATATAATCAATCATATTCCTATGCGGCCCATCAGGTGAAGCCCATGTGTATTTATGTATGTCGCGGTGTTTGTAATATGTGTTAGTTATTCTGAAACCATTGAGTTTACTTACCCCTAGGAGAGGTTGCCCATTGCCAATGCAGCTACCAATACCAAAAGGGCCTATCACCCCTCCCCAAAGATCAGAGTCAGTACCAACTTTGGCATTGAAGTCACCAAGAACAAGGGTAATATCTCCTTTCTTGACAGAATTCAAAATATCATGAAGTTGTCCGTAAAACCTATCCTTCTCATCCTCATCAGCATCCTCAGTGGGGGCATAACAGCAGATAACATTCAAGTTTTTAATGCTTGTCTGAAATTTTGCTGTAAGAAACCTTTCATTAATGCACTCATATCCTAGAAGAGCATCAATAGCATGTCTGCTGAGCAGCAGATCCACGCCTTGGTGATGCTTTCCATCCTCCCTCCCTGCAAAGAGAAATTGAAAGTTATTTTTAAGTATCTCACCTTTATCTGTCCATCTGGTCTCTTGCAAGCCTAGAATACCTAGGTTATAGCGCTGGAATTCCTGCATGAGGACATCAAGAGAATAATCTCTATGTAATGTCCTCACGTTCCACGTTCCTGCAGAGAGAAAATGATTAGTAGGATTTTTAAAGAAATTAGGTTTATTGAGATTGGTAGGGCCAACAATATCAAACAGCCCCCTGATCACAGGCATGGGGCAAAGACCCGTTCCTCCTCCGCTAAAGGCTGAAGTCACCGATGCTGGTAGGAACTTCAGGCACCACCTTTTCAAGTGGACTTTTTCAAGAGCCACATGGCCTGCTTGAGACGCATTACTCCAGTTTAGGCTTGACGATGCCCAACTAACTAAGTAAGGTTCAGGTACCTGCGATGGTCTCTGATTAGGATTATCCACCAGCTGATATAAGGTATCCCATGCCTCTGTTCACTTAGAGCTGGCAACCCAGAAGCAAACAGAAAACACAGCGGCAGACTCTCCCTCAACAGAGGCCCACCAGTGCAGCAAGTCCAGGATCAATAATCAAGCTCAAATCCATAAACAAGTCCAGTCTAGTAGGTATAAATGGTCAGCACCAGGACCCTGTGAAGTTGACCACTCCTCAGCAGGGTTGAAAAAAAAGAAAAAAGTGGCCGTAGATGATCAGATCAGCAGGCCATACTGAACTGGCAGCCCTCCCCTTCCGTTCCCTTCCAAAAGAAAATATCTCTTTTGAAAGGTACTAACGGCCTGCACCACGAGAAGGCGGGGTCGGACATTAGGTGCTAGACCTGGCCGGTTCTGTGCATCATCACTAGGGATTGGTACACAGCTCTCCTTCCAGTTTACGCCTAAGACAAATTTAAAGCAAGAATTAAATATGCTATCTGTTGCTATACCACCACTGAGTCTCTGATGAGAACAAGATAGGTTTTACAGACAAACTCACGATATTGTGAAATCTGTCAAGAAAGGAGTTATTATTCTTGTGCTGGTAATTCAAATGCCACAGTTGCTATTTACTTTGGCCTTTGGGCAAATGCGATATTTCCTTTTGGTACTGGCCCCAGATCATATAGTGGAGTTGAAATTGGGTCTGATCATTACTTTCTTAAGAGTGTTTTGCAACTGAAGATTAAAAAAATGTGAAGTCTAAAAGAATTACTTTCAGACAGAAGTTCTGCAAGATCCAGAAAGAACCAACACTTACAATGATAGGTTCTAAAATTATTAGGCTATAGCTAAATTAGAAACTACACAAATCTACAAGAACTTTGCTTAGATTTGGCAAATGTTTATTTTGCAGCATGGCTGACTGAAATTTTGAATTTCTTTTATAAAAGTGCTGTTTTTAAAAATTTTACTAGTTATTATTATCCCTATTTTTGAAAAGGTCAATCGCAGTTCTTTCAATATTAGCTTCAAAAATGTGTTGCTACTAGCTTCATAGATTTAAAAAACGTTTTTGACTATGTTGATAATCATATGTGATTGACTGTGATTGTATAGTATACTTGATAAGTTGCTTAACATAATGATAGCTCTCTATAAAAATACTGAATTGTGTTTTAATTGGTATGCTTGTAGCAATTGGTTTAGCTTTATTATTGAAATTCAATTAGACTGTACTTTGTTCCCTTTTCTCTTTGGTTATTATAGTAAGCAGAATTCTTGAGAAATGTTCCGATTTAGATTATATTGACGATTTGTCCACTTTTTTGCACACAATCAGCTAAATGGGAAGGTTAAAAGGTCCCCGAGGTCTCAGAGAAGGTTGGGGGAGGGGACCACTGGAACAGCTGTTAGGAGACATATGGTAGTCTCCTGTCAAGGACATCTAGCATGTTTTTTAATGTGCACAGGGTATGGTTCTCTCGCACACAGAGCCATGGCTTAATGACCCATCCGACAGACAGTAGCCTTTCCAAGCCCATCAGTGTCCCCTACTGTCCCTTTTGGAAAATGACGTGCAAAAGATTTAGGGCTGTTGATGAGATTGGTAATAAAGTAGGTTTGGTGATAAACAGAGAAAACTAAAGTGATAAAAATTGATCTGGCAGGTGGTGTTTCAGTTCTTTTGAATGGCTGCACTTTTCAGCAAGTTCTCAGTTTATCTCAGGAGTGGTGTAACAGATACTAATCATGTGCAAATGAAATAAGTGCAAAAATAGGTATTGTTGCTGGGACTTTGGGTTGTGGATTGGGTTGTTTTACCTCTGAGCGGCACTTTTTTGCACATCATGGGCTAAATGACCAGGTCACATGGACCCCGAAGGTTCAGAGAAGGTTGGGGGAGGGGACCCACTGGAACAGCTGTTGGGAGACAGATGGTAGCCTCCCATCAAGGACATACAGCATGTTCTTTAACGTGCACAGGGTATGGCTCTACTGCACACGGGGGTCACAGCTTAATGTCCCATCCGATGGATGGCAGCCTTTCCAAGCCCATTGGTGTCCCCTACTGACCGTGGGCAGGGCGGGGAATTTTGCAGAGATAAATCTCAACGTTGACCCAGCTGGGACTCGAACCTGGGAACTGCAGATTACGAGCATGGCATGCTACCAACTGAGCCACCCCCGCCCTTGGGTTGTGGCAAGATAAGGACAAAAATAGGTATTGTTGATAAGATTATGGAGATTGGCTTCTAACCAGGCTCTCAAACCAGTTACATAGGCTTGGGCAAAGAGCCGCATGGGAAAATGGAATGGCGGACCTCCAAAAAATATATAATTAGTAACATATGCATAACTAAAAAAAAAAACCCTCTAAAAGTGGAATAAAAGCAACATAATTTTATTAAAATTAATTATTTTAATGAGAACTTGGTTTGCCAAAGTTAGACTTCTTGTCCTCTGTAAGTTTCCTCTTTTACAAATTTATCTGTCATCAGTCATTCACTGGTAGTACAAAAAGAGGTGGGCCTTATAGTGCCCAGCCTGTTCTAAAGAATACATATATACACCTAAAGAATAAAATTAGGTTGTATAATAGATTGGCAACAATTCCTATAGGGATAACTAGATAGGTATAGGGATTGCTGCAGGAACTTTTAAGAATCTACAGAGAGTGTGGAGAAATAGGCGTATACACCTAAAGACTAAAATTAGAGGAGTTGGCAAACTCCTCTAATTTTAGTCTTTAGGGAGTTGCTTAAAGGAATTAAAAAGTTTAAAAGAGCTTAAAGGAGTTGGCAAACTCCTTTAAGCAGCATATTGTGCAGAGAGAGACCCCGTTGGTTTGGCCATGTTGCCTGTGTGGATAATTATATCTTGGCAAATAAGGTTATGAACAGTGTGCCTAAAGGCCTTAGAAAGAGGGGGAGACCTAGGATATGATGGACAGACAATATCAAACAAGACCTTGTTAAAATTGGTGTGCAGTGGCCAGATGCAGCAGATGTAGCTCAGGACAGATATGCTTGGAGAACTAAACATCATTTGGTGGGTTGTGTTGTTTTACCTCTAAGGGGAAACTTTTGCACACAATAGGCTAAATTGTCAAGTCACAAGGATTCAAAGAAGGTCGAGAAAGGGGATCCACTGAACAGCTGTTAGGAGACAGATGGTAGCCTCCCATCAAGGCCAGCCAGTGTGTTCTCTGATGTGCATAGGGTATGGCTCTCCTGCATATGGGGGTGATGACAATATACCATCCAGCCAGAAGATGGTTTTTTCAAGCCCATCAATTTTCAAACCCTTTATCACTGAGGGCAGGGTGGGGTTAGTGTAGATAAACCTCAATATTGACACAGGTGGGACTTGAATCTGATTACAGATAACAAGCCTGGCATGCTACCAACTGAGCCAATCCTCACTTCCCAATTACATCAGTGAGAAATGAAACCAGAATGCTTTGCTTAACGTAAGTTCTAGAATTCACAAAAGACAAAGGAACATGAAATGTCTTGTGATTCATTTTTTTTGTGTCCCATCACATCCACAATGAAATTTCTAAGTGACTTTGTTTCCTTATTCACCTGCTTACTCTCTTCTCCCCAGCAATTCTCTCCAACCACTCCCTTTTCCCCAGCAATGCACCCTGGTTGTGTGACAATCAACATACTACATAAATTTCCATGATTGACCACAGTTTATTCCTTGGAATTTTGTAATAATCCAATGTTTGGGTGTTATGTAGAGCTTCAATGACTCAGTTTAAAATCTTAACACTCTTTCCCAGGTCAGGAAACAGGTTCCCTCCATAGGGAAGGTGATAGAATATGTTCTGTTTCATGAACAAATCAGACCCCAGAGATCTTATGGCCTTGAAAGCAGTGTTATTGTAAATGGATTAACTTTCAAGGGGAGAAAAGCAGGGAATTTTGATTATCTGTATTGCTTTGACCAAATAATATAACAAACCTTTCCTGTTCTTAAGGTTAACAAATGGAAAAAGTATTCGCAATAAAAAGTACATATAATTTAGTTTTAAAACACAAACTGAGAAGTAATCAGCTTTGGATTATTACAACCATATTTTCTTTATACTGACTTCTTTATAAATGGGCTTGACTTATTGTTAAAAATATGTATCTTTATTCAGCTATCTAAAACTGAAATAATATTTACATAATAAAAGGAAATATATCTTCATTTTGTCATCTAAATTTAAAATAATAGAACAAAATAGAAACATAATGCTAAACAAAATTTTGAAATATTTACAGAACATGAATAGACCAGCAAAGGTGGAGGGGAGGGTGTGATGAGGCATAACCAAAGTATTCATTAATTTTACTGCCATGATAGATATTACAAAAATATATTTTGATTATTTCAGTGGCATTAATGGCTTGGAGGGCATGGGAGCCATTACCTTTAGTTTAACCATTTTTTTATATTCATTCAACAATTGGAAGACTGGATGAATCAGCATACCAAGAATCCAATTGGAATAATCAGTAATAAGGACTTATCTAAAAGGTGCTTATGGCAAAAATGTCTTACATAGTTTTGACTTTTAATGCTTTGGATAAGTGAGTGAATGGTTAGATAAAAATTAATTATGAAACACTTTTGTTATATATATATATATAATTGTGAGTTTACTCTATATATATTATAGCTAATATTGACATTAGTGAGAACATAACATACAGTGAAAGGTAATATTTAAAAGTGGCCAATATCAAAATTACTTGATTTCAAACATTGACCATAATACATAAATGTGAAAAATTCATTCAAAATATTATGCATTTATAAACGTAACTACAGATAGATATTTATATACTAAAACATAACTACAGATTAGTGAATAGGGTTAATCAGTGTGCCTAAAAAGGACATAGAAAAAAAAAAGGGGGGGGGAGGAGACCTAAGAGGCAGTCAAGCATATTGGGTTTGGTTGTTTGGGGTTTGATGGCACATGAGCAATAAGGCCATATTGCACCAAACAAAATTAAATAAATAGGTAAAAGGCATGCAAACACAGAACCAAAGTTAAAAGCTAAACACAAATGGTAAAAGATAGTACAGAAACAAAAGGTGTAATAAATTGGGGTAGAAAATCAGGAACTAAAAGATCCAAAGTGCAAAATGCAACAATAACATGTATAGGATCCAAATAAAATGAGAAACAAATGTATAATCTATGAAAACCATAAATGCCTAAAATATCCAGTATAATGTAAAAATTCAAAAAGTGGTGTTAAAATGGATTCATCGGAAAAAAAGTGTCCAAATGTAAGGAGCTCAGACGCAAAATTGTGGAAGTTAAAACACAGTCTATGTTCAAGGTTAAAAGCAATGCAGTCAATTAAAATATGTTAAATGGTTAAAATGGTGTCACAAAACTCACACTTAGGTTCATCGTCTGCCCGAAAAAGAAATGAATGAGTAATATACAAATGACCTAAGGGGAGCCAAGCAAGTACAACTTCGTGCTTGTGATTCCTGTGGAATAATGATTTTGATAATGGACTTGATCTCAAAAAGCTTGTTACCAACCTGTTCAGACCAAGATCTCTGCCACTGTGCCCGGAGCTCGATGGAAAAACGCTGCCAGAAGTCAACTATGAAACTGGCAGTGGAGAGTTGGACAGGGGCATGGCAGACTTGGCAGCAGTATCTGCCAAGTCATTATCCCTGATTCCAGCATGACAGGGCACCTATCAGAAGACAGTGGTTGTGGCTGCCAGACAATGGAGTTGCTGGCAGATATTGGAGAGAAAAGGGCAAGGCTGATGCCTGTAGCGAGCTAAGCAAATCAGTGTGAGGACATACCAATGACAACACTTAGCTGCTATGTGGTCCAAGGCGAGGCTGTGTAATGCTCCAAAGATTATTAACTTTTCAATTTTTTGTCTGATCCAAATTTATTCAAAATTCCAGATAGCTTGTCGGATGCCAGGCAATATTAACTTGCCAAATAAAGCTGAAATACGGTTTGTTTTGTATATTTAGCATTACTTATAAAGCAAGAATTCAAAAATGATTGTCAAGTTTAAAATTTAAATCTAATCAAAAATCATTTAACGTTGCTCAAGAGAAAAATAGCAAAAGTAAAAAATTTTTAAAACAAAGTTTATTTCCAAAAAATTTAAAGACTCACCAATTCGGTAGATGAATGCAAAGAGTTGGAGAATTAACAACTTACATCTACCTAAATCTCTACAAACAACTCCTTTTATCTACATAACACATTCCTTACTGACTTCTCCTCCTCCTACTAACTCATACTGATTCAACATACTCCACATACTACTTCAACAAACTTCAGCTCCTACTAACAATACTCTACTCAGCTTTTACTAACAATACTCTACTCAACTTCCACTAACTCTGTGGCCTAATGTCAGTTAGTATAACATGGGGCATACAGTCTGGCATGTGTCTGTTGCAGGCCGGGAAGACATTTGCATAATCTGATGATTGTGCTAGCTATGATGCAAGAAGGTCGTGTCCTACATGTGCACTTTAGCAGCTGAGAAAAGATCAGAGTTGTGCATGCGCAACTCCTTTGGTTCGGAAAAAAAAATTGTGATTAATCCAAATGAAATAATCACCAAAATGATAAATATAACACAAATAAAGTAAAACTGGTTAAGGAAAAGTAAAAGTGAATGGGTGGACCATAACAGCTAATAGCATGCAACTCTATCAGCAATGGAGAGCCGGACAGGGGAGTGGCCGACTTGGCAGCAGCATCTGCAAGTCACTGCCCCTGATACCAACATGACTGGGCACCCAACAGAAATTGATGGTGGTTGTGGCTGCCAGAGTATCTTAGAAAGAACTGGGTGAGGCTGATGCCTCACCGAGATCAAAGCCTGTAGCGAGCTAAGCGAGTCGGTGTAAAGCACACACTGACAATGATGCTTAGCCGCCACGTGGTCCAAGGCAAGACTGATAGCGTGCAACTCTGCAGTGAAGATGGAACAATGCAGTGGGATCTGGTCTGCAATGATTACATCACAGCAGACCATGACTGATCCCACTAATGTGCTGGACTTTGAGCCATCTGTAAAGACAGGCAAGAAGTCCAGGTATGCAGCATGGTGGCTGGCAAAGAGTTGCTGGTACACAGTCAGGTGTAAAGGCCTTCCCTGTCTTGCACAGGGAAAAATCACAGGAAGGGGAAACAGCAAGCCATGGTGGTAGTGGCTCGACTGTCGATTGTTCGACGCTATCGAGACTGGTGTCTGTCTCTGAGGTAGCCTCGGACTCGCAAACCAAAGGGACGAACGGCAGTCGGCCGATTTGTGTAAAGCATTTCCCACTAGTCCCAAGTGGGATGGCCAAGCAGGGATTGCAATTTAGATGCATATTGTAGGGACAACTACTGATGGTGAAGAGATAAAGATGGTTCGTCAGCCTCAACATAAAGACTCTGGACTGGTGAGGTATGGAAGGCTCCTGTGCAAACATGGAGGGCCTGGTGATGGAGGGAGTCCAGCACCTGCACCACTGAATCCCGGGCAAAGTCATACACTTGGGATCCATAGTTCAGTTTCAATCTTGGGATCCATAGTTCAGTTTCAATCAGACAAGTGCACAGTATAGGCTGAGCAGAGAACATCAGTCAGCTCCCCACGAGAGAGAGGAGATCCATTTGACGATGTTCAATGACTGCATGCACCTGGACTGACGTGTGGTAAAAAGGTCAATTTCCAATCGAAGATGAGACCGAGAAACTTAGTCTCCGCCACAACTAAAATGATGTTATCCCCAAGCTGAACTCGGGATACAGATGAAGATTACGCTTGTAACAAAAATGCACAAAACAGTCTTCTGTGGGGAGAACTGAAACCCATTTGCCATCACCCAAACCGAAAGATTGTTCAGGGCAATTTGCAGTTGTCTTTCAATAACCCTTATGCTGGACGAAGAGTAAAAGATGCTAAAATCGTCAACATAGAGGGCATTGCCTACAGATGGAGGAAGTTGTCTAGTAATAAAATTAATCTTCACAGCGGAAAGTGCAACACTCAGAATGCAGCCTTGTGGCCCCCCTGTTCTTGGGGGTATGGCCGCAATAGAGTGTTGCCGACACAGAGATGAAAAGAACGTGCTGATCAGAAGTTGGAGATGAAGATTGGCATGTGATCTCTCAAGCTGAAGCTATGAAGGTCACAAAGAATGCCGAATCTCCAAGCCATGCTGTATGCTTTTTTGATGTCGAAGAAAATTGATACCAGGTGCTCTCTACATAAAAAAGAATTTCTGATAGCCGATTTGAGGTGTATCAGATGGTCAAGAGTTGACCGGTGCCTGCGAAAGCGACACTGGGTGTTGGAAAGAAGATTGTGGTGTTCTAAATATCAGATGAGTCTGGCATTTACCATTCTTTCCAACACCTTGCACATGCAGCTCATCAATGCAATGGGATGATAATTAGAAGGAATCTTGTAATCCTTTCCTGGTTTCGGGAAGGGCAAGACGATGGCCTCCTTCCAGGAGTCCGGAAACTGCTCCTCGAGAAAAATCGTCATCATCCTCAAGCAGCCATGGGCTACGGAGGTCCAACCAGACCATGCAATTTAGTTCTCCAAGCAAGTCTATCCTGAGCTACATCTACTGCATCTGGCCACTGCACACCAATTCTAACAAGGTCCTGTTTGACATTGTCTGCCCACCGCATCCTAGGTTTCCCCCTCTTTCTGAGGCCTTTAGACACACTGTTCATAACCCTATTCACCAATCTATAATTATTCATATGGGTAACATGGCCAAACCAACGGAGTCTCTCTCTGCACAATATGGTGCTTAAAGGAGGTTGCAAACTCTTTTGCCTAACCTCATCATTAGTTACAAAGTTGAACCACCTAATGCCCAAGATACTGCGTAAGCATCTGGAATCATTTATCCAGATATCCTGTTATCTTGTTAACAAAGCATCCAAGTTTCACTATCAAAACTAGAAAGAACAAAACCACTATATAGTCTAATTTTAGTCTAGGTGTATATGCCTATTTCTCCACACTCTCCATAGATTCTTAAAAGTCCCAGCAGCAATCCCTATTCGTCTGTTAATCTCATGCCGCATATCACCATTATGTGTTAAATAGCTCCCAAGATAATTAAACTGTGACACCTGCTCAAGACTGCAACCATTCAGATTAACTGAATCACAGCCTGCCTGACCAATTTTCATCACTTTAGTTTTCTCTCTGTTTATAACCAAACCTACTCTATTACCAGTCTCATCAACAGCTCGAACGAAAGAGTTCATCTCATCAACATCATTTGTCAAAAGGGCTAAATCATCAGCATAATCTAAATCAGAAATTTTCGTATCTCCAGTCCATTTAAGGCCAAAATCTTTCCCTTGAAGTGAATTTCGCATAACATAATCAGTAACCAAACTAAAGAGAAAAGGAGACAAAATGCACCCGTGTCAAACACCAGAAGTAATGCTAAACCAATTTCTACAAGACTTACCAACTCTCTCACATGACTCAGTGTTCTTATAGAGTTTTCATTCAGTTAACTAACTTGTATGGTATGCCATATGATCTCACAATCAACTACAAATTATGACGATCAGCAAAGTCGAAAACCTTTTTGATATCAACAAAGCTAGCAACCAAAGGTTTCTGCACTCTAAACATTTCTCAAGAATCTGCCTAAGTGAAAATATCTGATCTACACATCCCCTACCACTTCTGAATTCACGGGGCGGGGGTGGCTCAGTCGGTAGCGCGCCAGACTCGTAATCTGTAGTTCCCAGGTTCGAGTCCCAGCTGGGTCGGGTTGAGATTTATCTCCGCAAAATTCCCCGCCCTGCCCACGGTCAATAGGGGACACTGATGGGCTTGGAAAGGCCGCCGTCTGTTGGATGGGACGTTAAGCCATACCCTGTGCACGTTAAAGAACACGCTGGATGGCCTTGACGGGAGGCTACCATCTGTCTCCTAACACTGTTCCAGTGGGTCCCCTCCCCCAACCTTCTCTGAGCCTTCGGGGTCCATGTGACCTGGCCATTTAGCCCATGGTGTGCAAAAAAGTGCCGCTCAGAGGTAAAACAACCCAACCCAACTTCTGAATCCACACTGCTCATCACACAATTGCCTGTCAACTAGATTCTTAATTCTATTAAGCACAATCATGCAAAGAACTTTCCCTGGAACAGAGAGTAGGCTGATACCCCTAGAGTTATCAGAAGAACTACAATCACCTTTTTTGAAAATAGGGATTATAATAGCTCTGGTAAAATCCTTAGAAACCATGCCTTTATCATAAAAGATATTCAAAATTTCAGTCATCTAAGTGGTAACTGAAACATTCCCAGCTCTAAGCATTTCCATAGTAATTTCATCTACACCTGGGGATTTATGAAGATTAAGTTTAGAAACAGCCAAAATAACTTCAGATTGTGTTATAATGTCAACATTAAAGCCACCAATGCATCTATCATTATTGCAAACAATGGGAATAGAACTAACCACATTGTTTAGAGTATCACTGAAATGCTCAGCTCACCTAGCCATGACAGAATCCTCACCTTCTATAACCTTACCTTGTTTATCCTTCAATCCCTGTATACCTGGCCATTTTCTACCACACAAAACATTAACTACCTGGTACAGCTCTCTGCTGCTGTGCTGTTTAACTGCTTCCTCGGTTTTGTCATCCAAGCCATCAAGCCAAAGATTCTTAGCAGCAGCTAACTGATCTTTTACATGTTTATTAAGTTCTCTGTAATCCTTCCTATTAGGACTAGTAGGGTACTGATTAAGGACATTCCTGTAGTTCCTTCTTTCTGAAATAAGCTCAAGTGCCTTATCACTTACATAATTCTGTTTCTGCTCCTTTTTTCCTAAAAGAGTACTGTTAGTGTCCAAAAAAGCCTGTTTAAAATGATCCCATTTTCCTCAACTTCAGTAGTAAGCATACCATGACTGTCATAATGACTAAGTAACCTATCATGGTAAGTTTTGGCTATAACTGTGTCTTTCAGAGCTTCGGTATTAAAACTAAATTTTTTCACCCTAGCACAGCACTTTTTAAGTTTAAGTTGCAAGACACTTTTAACAAGGTAATGGTCCAGATCCAATTTCAGCTCCCTTATATGACCTAGTATTCCTAACAGAACTAGCCCATTTGCTGTTAATTAATATATAATCAATCATATTCTTATGCAGCGCATCGGGTGAAACCCATGTGTACTTATGTATGTTGCGGTGTTTGTAATAAGTATCAGTTATTCTGAATCCATTGAGATTACTTACCTGTAGGAGACGTTGCCCATTGCCATTGCAGCTACCAATACCAAAAGGACCTATTACTCCTCCCAAAGGTCAGAGTCAGTACCAACTTTGGCATTGAAGTCACCAAGAACAAGGGTAATATCTCCTTTCTTGACAGAATTCAAAATATCCTGAAGTTGTCCATAAAACCTATCCTTCTCATCCTCATCGGCATCCTCAGTGGGGGCATAGCAGCAGATAACATTCAAGTCTTTAATGCTTGTCTGAAATTTTGCTGTAAGAAACCTTTCATTAATGCACTCATATCCTAGAAGAGCATCACTAGCATGTCTGCTGAGCAGCAGACCCACGCCTTGGTGATGCTTTCCATCCTCCCTCTCTGTAAAGAGAAACTTAAAGTTATTTTTAAGTATCTAACCTTTAGCCGTCCATCTGGTCTCTTGCAAGCCGAGAATATCTAAATTATAATGGTGGAATTCTTGTGTGAGGACATCAAGAGAAAAAGCTCTGTGCAAAATCCTCACATTCCAACTACCTATGGAGAGAAAATGGTTAGTGGGATGTTTCAAGAAACTATGTTTATTGAGAGAGGGAATGCCGACAATATCAAACAGCCCCCTAATCGCAGACATGGGGCAAAGACCTGTTCCCCCACCACTAAAGGCTGAAGCCATCTACACTGGAAGACTTCCTCCAATGTAGAATTTGACGATGCCAATAGAAACAAAGAGTTCAGGTGTCTGTGATGACTGCTCAGGATTATCCACCAGCTGATAAACATATCCTGTGAATCTATTCACTTGGGGCTGTCAACCACAAACAAACAGAAAACACAGCGGACGATTTCCCCCCCCCCCCCCACAGAAGCCCACCAGTGCAGCAAAATCAGGATCCATAATCAAGCTCAGAGCCATAATTCAGTCCAGTTCAGTGGGTTTATATGGTCAGCACCAGGACCCTGTGTGGTTGACCACTCCTCAGCAGGGTAGAAAAAAAAGAAAAGTAGCCATAGTTGTTAAGATCAGTAGGCCACACTAATCTGGCAGCTCTCCCCTTCCGTTCACTTCCACAAGAGAGTATCTCTTTTGAAAGGTACTAACGGTCTGCACCACGAGAAGGCGGGGTCGGACATTAGGTGCTAGGCCTGGCCGGTTCTATGCATACAATTGAAAAAACGGAGCAGCCAATCCTTACTCAATGGTGAGAGATGTTGGAGCATGATATAATGGACATTATCCTGCCCAACAGCAGATGCGCGAGAGGTGTGCAGAGCAAGGCGAAGCTCCTCCGCTATGAATGGCCTATTGTAAGGCTCCAAGCCATTTGAGTGGAAGGACAGCAGAGAGCATTTCACCATGCTCTTCTGGGCTAGAAACTCGAGGGAGGAAGAAGATGAAGAGATGGAGGAGAATGACTCCCCCAGAGTGTCAGCAATTGCTTTGGGATCAGCAATTGTCTGTCTATTGTGTTCCAGGATCGATAACGAGTGGGACGTGTAGTTCCCATCCATCTTCTGGACTTTATCCCACATGACCTTAGAACTGGTCGTGCGGGTGATAGAAGATGTATATTTGATCCAAGGTTCCTTCTGGCTCTGGCACTGGACAAAACGAGCTTTTGCCCTGGCATATTTGAACATTTCAAGGTTGGGAGAAGACAAATATCTCTGAAACACCCCCCAAGCCTTGTTCTGAGCCTTACGAGCTGCAATGTAATATGGATTTCACCATGGTTTTGAAAAACGAGGAACCAATGTTGAAGTTTGAGGAATTGTTGTGCAGCTGCATCTACGATACAGTCCGTTATCTCGCTACTGCCACATAGATGGGCTCCTGGCTGACAGAGTGGTCATCGAGCTCAGAGAGCAGCTCGAAACCACTCCAGTCAGCCCGATCCAGCCTCCACCATGAGACGCATGATGGGCTGCAAGGCCATCAAGGGAGATGGTACACACCACAGGGAGGTGATTGCTTCCATAAGGGTTGTCCTCGACCTCCCATGTAAAGAGTGGAAGGATCGAAGAGGAACAGATGGTGAAGTCAAAGTCTGAATGTGGGGGTTGGGGAGTAAAAGTAAGTACTGATACCAGTGTTCAACAGGGAGAGAGAAGGATCCAGGAGCCACTGCTCCAGTACCCCACCCCTCCCATTGGTGTCAGCACTGTCCCAGACTAGACTGTGTCTGTTGAGGTCCCCCCCATGATGAGGAAGGGGGATGGCAGCCGTGAGAAGAGCAGCATCAAGGTCTTGAAGAAGAGCAGCATCAAGGTCTTCCTGGAAGACGATGCTTCCAGGTGGAAGATATATTGAGCAGACAGTCAGGGAGAATCCCATGAAGAGGTGGATGGTTACCATCTCTAAGTTGGTGGTGATAGGTATGACCTGGAACGGAGAATGGTTGTTCACGAAGCTGGACCATCTCCATCCCGTTCCTGGTGAACTAGTAGTGGCACTAGTGAACTAGTGAAAAGTGCCAGATCGTGGGATCTGTGACTGTCTGCAAGTATGTCTCTTGCAGGCACACACAGATGGGCTGGTGTGCCTGAAGGAAGGCCTTGATGTCATCAAGATTCCTCTGGAATCTATGACAATTCCATTGTAGGAGTGCGCCCATCTCAGGACTTAGAAGAGTGAGAGGATGATGAATTCCTATTCAACTTAACCACTGCAAAGGACGGTTTAGTGAATAGGGGGCAGTTAATATTCATGTCCTCAGAATCATTCAAGGGACATGGATCGGTGCCCACCCTTTGCAGAGGAGTGATAGTTTTCTTTTTCAGCCCCAGTAGTTTCAGCCCTTAGGTTTGGAAGGTTTAGCTGTCTGAGGACGGGAAGGAGGAGGCCTTCCGGTAGAGGTGGAAGGCTGAGTTGCAGGAATGGAAACTGGAGTTGATGTCGAAGTCAACACCACCCTCGGTCTCGCATGCGTCAGGAGGTATCTTGCTGCAAGTGAGAAAGACTCAGTAGGTGGTACACTTATGTCGGTCTGCACTGCCACCGAAGTCAACGATGGGCTTCCCAATGACTGCACTGGCATAGGATACCTTGCCAGGTGGGGCCGGCAGTGCAGCAAGCTTTCTTGTCTCAGCATAAGAGATGTATGTTATTCATGATCTTTAGATGTTGAACCTCCTTTTCCTCCTTCCATTTCGGACAGTCGTAGGAGTATGCTGGATGTTTGTCACTACAGTTCACATAGCTTGCCTTTTCAGCTGTGCAGTCAGGATCAAGGTGATCCTTACTGCCACAGTGAGCACAGATGGGTTTGCCCCTGCAAGCTGTATGGGCATGACCATATACCTGACACTGAAAGCAGCACAGAGGGTTCGGAATATATGGTCATACCTCACAATGCAAATAACCTGCCTTGATGGAAGAAAGCAGGAGTGGCATATTAAATGTCACAATCAGTACCTGGGTGGGTACCAATTTCCCATCATGTCATGGCAAAAACCGATGGACCACTGTTACTCCTTGAGGTGTGAGCTCTGAGAGGATTTCCTTCTCGGTGATTTTGAGGAGGCCCCACTCGGCGATCACACCCCCGAAGAGGAATTCAAAGTTTTGTGCGGAGTGATCTCGACAGCTACCCCACCAATTTCTCTGACATTCAGGAGCAGTTCTGAGTGTTTTGAATAAGCAGTCTCAACCTGCAAGTCGCCAGATCGTAAGCACTTGACAGATTTCAGCTCTCCCACAAGACCTTTCAAACCTTAATTAACAAAAAATGGGGACATGTCCCAAAGTACCTGATCACCCGTGGAGTGGATGATCAGGAATCTTGGGAACAAAGAAGTCAATGGTGTAGATAACAGAGACAATGAGGAAGATGGGGGGCTCATGTGGAGCCCTCTTGTTGGCATTGATCGCATTAATTTCATCATTAACTCTCATGATTGTTTTTGTGCGATTCAGTGCCCGCTGTCCTCACCTTCCATGGAGCCCAACAAGGGGACGGCCAGCCGGGCGCCAGGACTACGCAGGCACTATACCTACAGACAATGAATCTCTTTTGTTGCGATCTTATGCAACCATGGCAATTCCCAGTTCCGCTTGTACAGCACTACCTGGTTATGAAAAGCCGTACTTATCTAGAGCCGGGGGCAAGGAATACGCCCTATAGGCGCACCTCAACCCCAGCCTCACATGGCAGCAGTCCTATAAAAGGAAAGCTGACCACCGGAAGAAACCTTACTTTAATCTATTCCCCGGTTAGCCATGAACAAGGATATATAGATCCAAGTTCGATTGGCATCCGGGGTGGAGACTTTTAGTAAGACCCAGACTTTTGTGAGGGCTCTGGCTTACTAGGAGCCAATCCCGTTCTGCCGAGCCCTCGAACAGCTCACCCAGAGCTCCTGATAGGTGAGGTCTCAGACGCTGTCACCGACCAACCGGCTAGGGAACTGGTTGGCAGCATCGGCGACCTCGTTTGGCTTTGGCAATGCTCCAGCCGGGGACCCAATCCGGCCCTTTGCCGGTTAGCTGGGCCCTAGGCCCCCCCCACCACGACAAGGTGGTCCCCTATCGGGGGGGGGGGGTATACCTACAGACAGTGAGCCAAGCCCACACAAATAAACGGGAAATGAAAAGAGAAATGTGCAGAAAAAAACTTTCTAGCCCAGCCCTGCGACAACAGTCTCCCCAATGGCAAGGTAGCCAAAGGGGACCCTGCCAGTCATGAGCTGAGAAGAGAAGACAGGAACCCTGAGAAACTACTAGGATCCTCCTTTCCCGGGACACAGGTCTCTGTGCACAGCAAACACATGGGTGAGCATTCAGAACCCTGTGAAGGCACCCGAGCCAGTGGAACCTTCACAGGATGGTCCCCTCACCACGTACAGGAGCTAGCACCAAAGGGCCAAGAGAGGAAAGAAAAAACCTTGAGATGTTCAATGCCTGCATGCACTTGGACCTAAGATGTAATATTTGTGGTAAAAAGGTCAATTTCCGGTTAAAGATGAAACCAAGAAACTTGGTCACCACCACAACTGGAATGATGTTACCTCCATGCTGCAGCTCGGTGTCCAGATGAAGATGCTCGCAGCAAAAGTGATTGCAAATGGTATTCTGTGGGGAGAACTAAAATCCATTGGCTGTCGCCCAAACCGAGAGATTGTTTAAGGAAGTTTGTAGTTGTCATTCATGACCAATCAATGGCAGTGAATGTGCAAGAGCCACTTCCATCTTCCATAATGAGCAAAGGATACTAAAATCGTCAACAAGAGGGCATTGCTACAGTCAGAGGAAGCTGTCAAGTAATGGAATTTATCTTGACAGCAAAAAGCATCACTCAGGATGCAGTCTTGGGGGAAAGGCTGCGACAGAGTATTGCTAACATGAACTCAAAAAGTACAAGAAGATAAAAAGTTTGCAATGAATATTGGCATGTACCTCTCAGGCTGAAGCTATGGAGGTCACGAAGAATGTTGAATCTCCATGCTGTGTTGTACGCTTTTTTGATGTCGATGAAAATTGACACCAGGTGCTTTCTACATAAAAACGAATTCCTGATTGCAGACTTGATGCGGATCAGATGGTCTAAAGTAGACCTGTGCCTGTGAAAGCCACACTGGCTGTTGGAAAGAAGGCTGTGATACCAGGCCAACATGGTACTTACCATTCTTTCTAACACCTTGCAGACACAGCTTGTCAATGCAATTGGACGATAATTCGTAGGAATCTTGGGATCTTTGCCTGGCTTGGGGAAGGCCAATACTATAGCCTCCCACCAGGTGTCTGGAAACTGCTCCTTAATGAAAGTACAGTTGAAGAGTCGGAGCAGTCAATCCTTACTTGATGGTGAGAGATGTTGGAGCATAGCATAATGGGCATTGTCTGGCCTGAAGGCAGATGCATAAAAAGTGTGCAAAGCAAGGTGAAGCTCCTCCGTTGTGAATGGTCTGCTGCAAGGGTACAGACCATTCAAATGGAAAGACAGCGGAGAGCATTCCGCCATGCTCTTCAGGGCCAGAAACTCGGGGGAGTATGAAGAGCAAGAAGAGATGGAGGGGAATGACTCCCCCAGAGTGTCAACAATTGCTTGTGGATCAGGAATTGCCTGTCCATTGTGCTCCAGGATTGATAACGAGTGGGACATATACTTCCATTCATCATCCAGACTTTATCCCACATGACCTTAGAACTGATCATGAGGGTGATAGAAGACATGCATTTGATCCAAGATTCCTTCTGGCTCTAGCACCAGATGAAATGAGCTTTTGCCCTGGTGCATTTGAAAGCTTCAGGTTGGGGGATGTTAGATATCTCTGAAATACCCCCAGGCCTTGTTCTGAGCCTTATGAACTGTGGTGAAGTTGGAATTCCACCATGGGTTTGAAAACTGTGGAAACCGAGTCGAGGTCTGAGGATAGTTGAAGTAGCAGTGGACAGTGCAGTCTGTCATCTCAGCCACTGCAACATTTATTGGTTCCTGGCTGACAGAGTGGGAATTGAGCACAGAAACTAGCTCAAAGCCACTCCAGTCAGCCCAATCAAGCCTCCACTGTGAGATACTTGAAGGGCTGCAATGTCCACCATGGGAGATGATGCACATCAGGGGAGGTGATCACTTCTGTATGGCTTGTCCTCCACCTTCCATGTAAAGAATGGAAGGATTGAAGAGGAGTAGATGGTGAGGTCAATGGCAGTGAATGTGCAGGTTGGGTAAAGTAGGTGCTGACACTGGTGTTCAACAAGGAAAGTGATGGAGCCAAGAGCCACTGCTAAAGGACTCCACCCCTCTCATCGGTGTCAGCAATGTACTAAAGTGGACTGTGTCTGTTGAACAGGGGGACAGCAGCTGCAAGATGAGATCATCAAGGTCTACCTGAAAGATGATACATCCAGGTGGTAGGTAGATGGAGCAGACAGTCAACGAAAATCCCACAATGAGGTGGAGGGCTATTGCCTCTTAAGCGAAGGGTATGACCTGGAATGGAGAATGGTTGGCTCATAAGGTTAGTGACACCCCCGTGAGCTGAACCATCTCCATCCCAGCCTCAGTGAATGAGAGAGAAGTGCCGGAGGGTGGGATCATTGGCTGTCTGCAAGTATGTCTCTGGCAGGCACATGCAGATGGACTCGTGTGCCCTCAGGAAGACCTTGAAGTCATCAATGTTCCTTTGGAATCCACAACAATTCCATTGTAAGAGTGTAGCCATCTCAGGTCTTAGAATTAGCAAATGAAGTTAGATTTATTTTGACCATTGCCAGCAACAGTTGTGGAAAAATTGAGTGGTCTGTGAGCATGTCATCGGAGTCACTCAAAGACCACCGAATGGAGGTGGAGTTAAAACTTTCTTCTTAGGCCCAGGAGAGGGCCCTTGGGTTTAGAAGATCTTGCTGTCTGGAAAGAGGAGGCCTTCCAGTGGTGCAAAATGGAAGGCATATAGAAGCAGGAATCGAAACTGGAGTCGATATCAAAATGGACATAGACTTTGGTATCGGCTGCTGTAAGACGTATTTAGTGGCTGTTGAGAAAGACTCAAATGGTGGAACACTGACGTCTGTTTGCACTGCCACTGATGCTGTGGGAATGATGGGCTTTCCAGCAGCAATACTGGCACAGAACTTGCCAGGTGGTGCAACTATCTTTCTCACTTTGGGATGCAAGATGTTCTGTATTGTTTTAATCTGTTGCACCTCTTTCCACTTCAGACAGACACGGCAATACGCAGGATGGGCACCATTACAATTTATGAAGAGGATATCCTCCTCGAAGTTTCTGAGGTCAAAGTTATGTCCACAAGCTCCTGATCCCCCATGGAGTGGATGATCAGAAACCTTGGGGATGAAGACATGAAAACGACGGGGATGATGAAAGAGAGGACACAGAATAAACTCGTGCCAAGTTCTTTTTGTGGCGTTCGCTGATTAAATACTAATAATGAAACTCATGTTGGGTTTAAGGCTGTTCAGGGCCTAATGTCCCCATCCACCATGGAGTCCAACAAGGTATGTGTGGGTATGGTGCCTGGCCACCCTGGCACTCCCACTTACCTGAAGCAGAGGCCAAAGCAATGTATAGCAGTGGCCCTGGAATACACTGCCCAGCTCCGTGACGAACAGGCTCTGCAATGGTAAGACAAACCAAAGGGACATGAACTGAGACCCATTGGGTCCCCCCCCACTTGCTAGTTCATGAGCTGAGAGCAGACAGGGAGTGCCAAGCAACTACCAGGATTCTCCATTCCAGGGATATGATTATCAACACATGACAAACACATGGGTGAACACTGAGGACCCTGTGCCAGTGGAACCTTCACAGGGTGATTGGATTGTTTTACCTCTGAGCGGCACTTTTTTGCACACCATGGGCTAAATGGCCAGGTCACATGGACCCCGAAGGCTCAGAGAAGGCTGGGGAAGGGGACCCACTGGAACAGCTGTTGGGAGACAGATGGTAGCCTCCCGTCAAGGCCATCCAGTGTGTTCTTTAACGTGCACAGGGTATGGTTCTCCCGCACACGGGGCCACGGCTTAACGTCCCCTCCGACGGACAGCGGCCTTTCCAAGCCCATCGGTCCCCTACTGACCATGGGCAGGGCGGGGAATTTTGCGGAGATAAATCTTGCGGAGATTATCTGACTGCAGGAGCAGTCAGATAATGTCAAACAGGATCTTGCTAGAATTTGCATTCAGTGGCCAAATGCAGCAGCTGCAGCTTAAGACATGTTTGGGGGACTAAATTACACTGTCTGGTTCCTGACTGACAGGCCCCCAAGCCCTATCTGTTTAGGGTATATGCATATACAACACCATGTTGAAAAAAGTGTCCAGACACTTCCATGTTATGTGAATGGAAAGCCATTTTCAAAGCTCCCTAAACATTGAAAATAAACCTTTTACACAAAAACTGTTATTGGCGATAAATTGTTGATGTCACTCAAATCTCTCTAAATACACAATTTTGTTCACTAACATAAATTAAATATCTGGAGTTTGACAATTTTTTAAGATTTCATCAATTTGGAGGCAATGTGAAAGTGTCATCTGCTGTTAAATGGTCCCACTTCAAAGACTTTTTAAATAGTGATCAAAGATTGCCGAAAACTGACACTGTCACATCACCTCCAAATTGATGAAATCTTAAAAAATCGTCAAACTCCAGATATTTAATTCATGTTAGTGAACAAATTGCTACAAGAGTTGGGTTTTATCTATTAAAGTATTTTTTTCACAAGTGTCAAAATTTGAAGATAAATGCTTCAGCTTCCATTCATTCTTTAAATATTAAATTAATATTGCGGGAAATATATTTAGAGAGATTTGAGTGACATCTATAATTTATCACCAATAACAGTTTTTTGCATAAAAGGCTTATTTTCAGTGTTAGGGAGCTTTGAAAGTTGCTTTTCATTCACATAACGTGGAAGTGCCCGGACACTTTTTTCAACATAATGTATGTAAACATATCAGTTATTACACATGTTTATAATACAAATATTAATGTTATATATGTCAGTTGTTAAATATATAACATGGACGTGGCCGAGTGGTTAGCGCGCTTGGCTACTGATCTACGGGACCTGGGTTCGAGCCCCGGGTAAGGCATGGATGTTCGTGTTGTTTTCTGCTGAGGTCCTGCCATCCTCTCAGATCTTCTACTGTGGCATATAAACTGACAGGATCCTGTCAGACCTCTGTGGCAAGCAGCTGCTTGAGGGGGTATTTATTTTATTTTTTATAGCATATTAAATTGTATATAATCTCAATATGTTTTAATTTGAAATTCCTTACCTTAGAACTACACTGAGCTTGCTGTTGACCTCCCATGAGAGAGAACACACTAACATGGCCATCAAATGATGAACTAGCAATCACAGCAGGATTTCTTGGGCACCAAGCTACATCAAAGCTCCACTGATTGCTAGTTGGTAACTCACAAACCACCTGTAACCATTATCAGGAATATCACCTACCAAATCACTATAATAAGGAAACTAATTATCTTATATACAAATGCAATGAAATGAATGAACAATATATTTAACAAAGTTTTAAATCATTTTTTTGGATTAAAAAATAGTCTTGCAGTATAGATTAAAAAAAAAAATCTTTTAGTAGCACAAAATGTCAACACATTGTCATTGTTCTACCAAATGGAATAAAAAGTTTCCAAGTATGGAATGCTACCATTTTAGTTCAACTGGTAGAACAGCATATTACCAGAGGATTCCAAATTAGAAATCAGGAGACCAGGAGACAAATGGCGAACTTTTTCTCACCTGCACTTCAACTGCCACTATTCTTGAATATGTTTAATCAGGTCTATATCTTATACCTGAGAATTTCCTTCAGCTTTTTTAGGGATAGAGTTGACTCAGGGTAGTGCACCAGGCTCGTAATCTGTGTATACCAGGTTTGAGTTCCAACTGTGCCAGTGTTGAAATTTATCTCTGCTAACCCCCTACCTTCTCCTTGGCCAGAAAGGGGACACAGATGGGCTTGGAAAGACTGCAGTCTATTAGATAGGATGTGAAGCCATGGTTCTGTGTGCAAGAGAGCCATACCTGGGTTGGGTTGTTTTACCTCTGAGTGGCACTTTTTTTGCACACCATGGGCTAAATGGCCAGGTCACATGGACCCCGAAGGCTCAGAGAAGATTGGGGGAGGGGACCCACTGGAACAGCTGTTGGGAGACAGATGGTAGCCTCCCATCAAGGCCATCCAGCGTGTTCTTTAATGTGCACAGGGTATGGCTCTCCCGCACACGGGGCCACGGCTTAACGTCCCATCCGACGGACGGCGGCGTTTCCAAGCCCATCGGTGTCCCCTACTGACCGTGGGCAGGGCGGGGAATTTTTGCGGAGATAAATCTCAATGCTGACCCAGCTAGGACTCGAACCTGGGAACTACAGATTACGAGCCTGGCGCGCTACCAACTGAGCCACCCTCGCCCATCAGCAGGCATATTCAAGTTTATAATTCCTTTACCTTAGAGAATTAACACTGGACTTGATGTTGATTTACCATGAGAGAGAATATATTAATGTGGCCATAAATGTGGTCAACTGAGAACTTTAAGTTACATCCAACTCTCTATGAACACTGAAACAATAGCAAACTGCTTATTTATAATGTGAAAGGAACATATACAGGGGTTTATCAAAATAATGGAAACACCGATGGCACCTGGAGTACACGCAATATGCCATATGCATATCACAGGGATGACATCACTTGCAATGTGAGGTATATAAAGGGAAGAAGTACGATGATGGCTATCACATAGCAGTGCCACAGGTGCAGGTGAAACAGTCAGATCTCAGTGATCTCCAAAAAGGCATGATCAATGGGGCACATCTTGTAGGAGCTTCAGTAAGCAGAATGGTGGAAATAGTAGGTGAAACATGAAGAACTGTATTGAAGATTATGACTACCTATCAAAATGGACAGGGCATTGCTTCCAAACATGCAAATTGTGGATGCCATATGAAGTTGTCAGATAGGGATAGGCGAACATTGGCATGGATTATACAAAGGAAGCACAAGACCACAGCACAGCAAATAGCAGCACAGTTGAACACCAGCAGGAATGATCCTGTTTCCATCATAACAGCTTGTCGGGAACTTCGTGACATCATATTTATGGCCATGCTGCAATCCACAAACCTCTGATTACCAACATCAATGCAACAAAAAGTATAAGGTGGTGCATAGCACATGAAAACTGGGATGCTTAAGACTGGCAACATGTCATCTGGTCTGATGAATTGTGCTACACATTGTTTCCCACCACTGGTAGAGTGTATGTCTGACGAAAACCTGCAGAAGCGTACTACCCCGACTGTGAAGCATGGAGATGGATCCCTGATGCTGTGGGGTGCCATATCATGGCATTTCTTAGGGTCATTAGTTATTCTGCAGGGTTGTGTCACACCTGCAATGTATGAATCCATTCTCAAGGACCACCTGCACCAATATTGCGGGAATTGTTCCCTAATGACTGTCCCTGATTTCAAGCGGATAATGCACCTGTGCATTGTGAGAAACATGACAAGTTGTGGTTTGCAGAACATGATAATGAGGTACAGCAGCTACCCTTGCCACCTCAATATTATTGAACATTTGTGGGAATATCTGGAACACAAGGTCAGATCACACTTTCCACCTCCAGCATCACTTACACAGTTGGGCCATATTTTGCAGGAAAAATGGTCATACATTCCATTACCATATGTGCATGACTTGTATAAGTATTGCACACTGAATTGCATCTGTTCTGAATGCCCAAGGTGTGCCTAGAGCTTATTAATAAAATGTTCTCCACAAACAGTACATGTTTCCATTATTTTGATAAAAAACCCTGTATTTGTTTCTAAATATGACATGGCTGCAGTTTCACTCCAATGCGCACCATGCCATTTTCAGAATCTAAACAGCTTTAACTTTGTAACAATTATGACTAAAAACAATATTGTTTTGGGAATCAGCAATATGTATCTAATAAGTAAAAACAAACACAGAATAGAAAAAAAGCAAAAGCTAGAAAGAAAGTAAAGTCACACCCAAACTCTTTTTTTATTGAACAGTGTGCATTTCCTTGAATCACAAAAATCTTTTCTTTCCCTGATTGATGAATTTCCTGAATCAATGGAAACAATTTAAAATGCATTTCTAACTGATGACTTCATTTTGAAACATTACATTGAAAATGCCCAGTATGATCAGCTCATCAAAAATGACCTATATGGGATCATCTAATGTATTTCCTCAAGTAAGTAATTGGATATGTAAAGCAACAAGAATTTTTCCCATTATGAAATTCCATTCATTAACTTTCAGATTTAATTAAATGAAAAAAACAAAACAATATGGTTTCATGTGGAATCTTTAGCCTAGTTATACACAGCAGTTTCTGACTACTGACCTCTGTACTGATTCTTGCAGAAGTAGAAAACTGCTTTTGGCACTATAAGAGTTCAAGATTGTTATGCCCCAGTTGTAAAAAATCACACTTTTGGAAATTTTAACTATAAAGTTACCTGAAAATAATGTTTACTTGAATAAGTTAATATTAATTTTTGATCTAAGTTTAATTCTTACAAAATTATTCTATTCTCAAAACAACACTAAAAAAAGATTACCTCTCCACTTTCAACATTAGAATTTGGGTTCCAGCATAAAATTCTGTTGTCCTTTCCACATGACAATAACAAATCTGGATCTTGAGGGCACCAAGCAATAGATAAAACACCTCTGAAAGTGTAAAAAAAATTATTAATTATCCATTTGTTTTATTTTCATCTATCAATGTTTATATGCACTTGAATATTTTCTTGGATAATTTTCAGAAACTGCATATGTTTTCTAGTGATAAGAGTTTTGTGCTTATGGGTAGTGACATCCAAATAGTCACCTATGGGTGACTGATAATTCTTGGACAATTTGAAGCCACCTGTAAAGCAAATTATCATCTATGTTTAAATCATTAATAATGCTAAATAGTGCGATGAGACTATTATTCATTTCCATCTCACTCTGTGCAATATAAAGGTAATGGTTGCCACACGAGATCATAGATGGTGCCAATGGTTGGCCTGCATATCTCGATGATAGAGTTTAGTCTTAAAAATAATTGGAAATAAGACGAGCTGGCATTAGTTCAACTGGTAAGAACACTCTAGCATGTTTCTGGAGAGATGTGGGTTCAATTCCCGCATGTTGGCGAAAATTTTTTCTGCTAAACATTTATTTATTTATCAATGCCAAAAGAGCATCAGGTCATGCTGCAATTATCATCTATGTTTAAATCATTAATAACGCTAAATAGCATGATGAGACTATTATTCATTTCCATCTCACTCTGTGCAATATAAAGGTAATGGTTGCCACATGAGATCATAGATGGCGCCAATGGTTGGCCCGCATATCTCGATGATAAGAGTTTAGTCTTAAAAAAAGACAAGCTGGCATTAGTTCAACTGGTAAGAACACTGGCATGTTTCTGGAAAGATGCAGGTTTGATTCCTGTATGTTGGCGAAAATTTTTTCCGGTAAATATTTATTGATTTATCAATGCCAAAAGAGCATCAGGTCATGTTGCGATTATACTCTATGTTTAAAACATAGTACCATCATACATTCATGTTAAGTGTTTTAATTTATTACAAATTTTCTATATATATTATTGGTCATATAAAAAGTTATTTTGAAAAGACCTTCTTTTTTCAGCTAAGCCCTCTGCCAAAAGAAAAACCAAATTTAAAAAATAGCCCTCTTACAAAAAAAAAAAACATTAAAGAGCAGTCATAAAATGTTTCTGATCAGTACTATTTAGTCACAAAATCAGCAGCTCCATCAACTATACACCTTTTCTAATAAAATGGATTAATCCTTGCTTCATTGCCTACACCTTTAATTTTTTTAAAGATACCATTAAAACAGAGAGCAGAGATAGCTTCTTTTTTTGAGACTTCTTCTCAAAGACAACATTTATAAATTTCTCACTAATATTAAAATATGATAGTCACATCTTTTATTAATTATGCTATTTAAATATGAATAATAGTAACAGTCCTTAATCCCATTTAACAAAGCTACATTACAGAATATTTGAGCAGTTTTTACTTGCTCTAGAAGTTCCATTTTAATAACATAGGTTGTGACTGAGACAATTTGCTGTAAGTGCTCTTTCTTTTCAAGGACAACTGCATAATTTGCAAAGCAACAGATTAGCAAGAAAAACTAGATTGATAATAAACTAAGAATTTCTTTTATGTATAAGTTAGATGTTAAATAAGGGAAACCTATCTGAAAGTCCAAGATGTTAGTACTTTAGTAAAAGCTAGTGCTAGAAAAAAAAAATGAAGCTTTTTCTTTTATTAATCATTGGTATGCACTGAAGAAGTTAAACTGTGCCAGAATTTTACAATGGTTAAGTGGCTATAAGGGTGAATCTGATGCTTCAAGTACAATTCCTTGTAAATATTTCTAATATAACTTATTTACACTATACACAAAGTAATGTCATACACTACAATATAGCTCAATCTCAGAGCATAGCACATTTTCAACATTCTCGCATAAAAATGTTTAAGAGCCTCTTCTTCAAAATATAGTTTAGTATTATTTAGTTTGCATGCATATATTCAAATAGGTTAGTGGTCCTCTTCACCCTATCTTAAAAGATTACAGAGTCAGTCTACTTTCTCAGCCTTTTACACCTTATTTACTTTGGTCAGCAGCCTAGAGACAAACATGGCTGTGAACACTGTCTTTTAAAGTTAAAGCTTAGTTTTAAAAGTTTCAAAAAATTAAAATTTTAAACAAAACAATCAAGAGGTCTAAGGCATATTTTGTTTTAATTTTTATTTACAAAAAAAAAAGGGGGGGGGGTGTTCAACACAAAGAACAGATAATGCAGAAGCTTTGTCTTGGCTCATTAGACACTGAAGTGCCATTGAATTAGGGATAGGAGATGTTATCCAAATTCAATACCGCAAGTCCTGCATTTGCATGAATGCGTGGCTGAAACTCTGGTCATATATAGCTGTCAGCTTTGGCTTCCCCAAGCATTCATCATGAGAAGTGTAATGGGAAAGGCATGGGATTTAGATGCATCTGACAAAGGGCAGATCACAAGTGCCTGACAGATGGGACACTCGATCTCTGAAATTGACAACGAACTTGGATTTTCTTGTATGACAGTTTCAAGAGTGTTCCAGGAATATGAAAATTCTGGCAAAAAAAGCAAAAAAAAAAGCACCTGGACAAACTGCAAAGGACAACCAGCCTTGAATGATCGTGGGTGTTGCCATCTGACCTGCATCGTATGGACCGATAGGGGCCAGACATTATCTGAAATCACCTCCCATATGATTGCGGGTTTCAGCCGGGAAGTCAGTGCACAGACTGTGCAATGCTCACTTCATCGTCTCAGCTTCAGGAGTAGCCGACCTACGAGAGTTCCACTTCTAATGGCACACAAGGTTCAAGCAGAACCACAAGGTCATCTTCCTTTCTGAAGTAAGGCACAAACTGCTCATGGCGAGTTCGAAACGAAGTCACTCGGACATTTTCTTTGAGAAGATTCCATTGTTTAAGTCTTGATCCAAGTAACTCTGCTTTGGCCTTGGACAGCTCCAGATTGCCAAAAATATCGTTCATTTCTTCTTCAGTGAGAATATGTGGCACAGATGATGCACCGTGGCAGATGTATGGATCATCATTAGATACCAAAGGCTGGGGAGAACCCGACGTCGGTTCGCCTCCCTCCTCATCGTATGAATCGAGGGAAAATTCTTTTGGAGGTTCAAGAATGGGAAGGCCTTCACAGTGTGCAACTGGTTGGAGAGTCAGATTGTATATTCAGATACGCTACTGTCCAATTCTTTTTCCTTGTGACGCCTCCAGAAACAGGTGGAACTATGCAGAAGTAGCAGTCATTTGCGTGATTGCTTTTGGTTCTCTCCAAACCATAGGAACAGCAAACAGCATCACTTTTTCACCTTTCAGCCACTTCAGAAGATTTCTTGCACATGTACTGCAGCATATGTGTGGGGACCAGGACAGGGCCTTTCACTATTGAAGTGATGGCCCTATTCTGGCTTGCAAACTTCACTTCCATGCAAATGTAACAAAATGTATCTGCATTATTAACACACTTATGAGGCATCACTACTGCTTGATTAAGACTTGCTCACCCTATGAGACATCGCTTATAACTAACAATTGCATCATCTTTTGTCTGCAATCGTAAAGCCACGATGTCATGACTCAACTACAATGCATCAGACAATGATGCAATACCTCAGGGGGTTGTGTGTATGGCAGGCTGATGCAATACAACACAATATGTTGCAATCTGGAGTTTAAAATACAGCGTTGCGAAATGGTTACCTATGTACTCAATGCAGACTGAGTTGTTTATACATGACCATCTCTGTCTCTCCTAAACGAGAGCCAATCGACAAATTTTACTGTCATTTTCGTGTTCAGCACCTCGAAATTGATGACGATTGGTTTTTTCATTTCAAAGCCCTTTTGTGTGTTGCCCAGTGTTATTGAAAGTTAAAATTATAAATATTAAACCAATAAAACATTAAATAAAGCCATAGAAAATTATAAACATCAAAATATATAATTATGGGATCATATTTAAATCCAGTGTCAAAATGCATTAATCTGTTGCTAATTAGGATTTTTTTTTTTATATTTCTACAATGTATGTTTAAAAATATTCCAGCAGTGGCAGAAGGATAGAGGATAAGTTATGACAAGGATTTTTGACTATACTGACTTTTCTCACCACAAAATAGACATTCAATTTCAAAATTTACTGTGCTGTATAAAATTACTCAACACTTAATTACTATATATCCTTAGTAAATTAGTTTTTCAGTTTTAATCCAAAATGTGCCTTAAGTTAAACTATAATATACACCGAAAAGTCACATTATGACATTCTGTCTAATATGATGTTGTTCCTCCACATGCCACCAAAACAGTTCTTACCCAGCGAGGCATGGATACTACAAGATTTCTAAAGGTATCTTGTGATATCTGGTAGCAACACTTACCTGACTGAACCCAGGGTTTCCCAGCAGAACATTGCCAAAAGTATTACACTTCCTCCACTGGCCGGTGCATGTAACGGTTCGTCCCAGGTGCATGTAATGTCAACACTTCCCCAAGTAAACGATACACACATACCCGGCAGTCCACATGGCAGCAGGAAACAAGATTCATAGAACCAGAAGACCTTCTTCCAATCATTCAAGGTCCAGTTTTGATGCTCGGGTACCCATTGTAGGCACGTTTCGAGCTACACAGCCACATTTTCAGCAGGGTTCGATGTACTGTTGTAACACATTACTCCTGTCACCAACATGCAAATTATAGGTGAGTTGCACCACAGTATTCCTTTTGTTGGTTCATACCATATGGGATAGCCTTCACTCACCTCTAGCATCGGTGAGCCATGGTCGACCCACACCTTGCCGGCAGTTCTTGGTTTTTTCCCTCTTTAGACCACTTTTTGAGGTTATTAAACATGGCTGACCATGAGCACCCCACAAGCCTTGCCATCTTAAAAAAAGCTCTGACCCAGTCATCTGGCCTTTACAATTTAGCTTTTGTCAAACTCACTTAAGTCTGATGCCTTTCTCATCTAAAGAACAAGAATAACACTGATTTAACAGAGCTCATTATCAAGCATTATTTATACCATTTCATGACCTTCATATGTGCTGTTGTTTACCTGCAGCTGCTTTGATTTGCATAAAGACATGCTGGTCATAATGTTTTGGCTCTTTGGTGTAGCTTTGACATAATCTATATAAAAAAAAACACTACAAATATGAATCAAATTCATGGCAAACATATAATTAATCCTTCCAACCATATACAGATCTTAACACATCTTTTTAATCACAGAGCGAAAATAAGCACAATCTATTTCTAGCCCATGCATTAAACTTAAATTTTTGAAAAACAAGAAATAGATTAAAATTTAGTTATGCACTTAAACAAATTAAATTAAAAAATAACATTTACTTTTCGATTTATGATAAATATTCATCAGTAGTGAGATAAATAACACTTGGTACTATTCTGGCTGATATTGTAAAAGCCCAATATATAGCATCATCATCTCCCTGCTTCACTTAGAAAAGGATTACTCGCACATCACATTTAGTGGTTATGAGTTTGATCTGAGCTGTTTTCATCCTCATTTCCTAAAAGCTTCAAAAAGTTTAAAAAGTAACATCAAACAGTTTAATATTTTAGTATCAAATAGATTTATAAGTATAAGACATTAAATAGTACCAATCCATTAACTTTAATCATAAATATTTCCTAATAGAAACAAACCTTTGATGATGCTCCAAAGTCTTCAAAGGAGAGGTTGCAAACCGCAGATCCCACAGTTGTATAAGTGGGCTGTGATCATCTTCTGATGCAAGACAGAGCTGGGTAGCAACTTCTGGATGCCATGCCACCATCTTACACCTGATCTACACATAAGGAAAACAATATTGTTAGGAACTGGCCATTAGTTTAATTCCACTCTACACTCCAGCATTATTTAACAATTTATATTATCAGTTAGTATGTGCCATGAAATTGTATTTATAAAATGTACATATATCAGCTTGATTCCTTATCATTGCATTCTATTTTCCATGGTTTCAAAAACAGATCTATGAATTTTATGATTTCTGTTTATAGATAATTTAAAAAAACCAGTTATGAACATGGGAACACTTTAGTAGCTTTGCATATTAGGCTCAGGTTACACACTGCATGGCTAAAAAATGATTTAATAGCATTCTGATAGTTTCTGGTGTGATATGATGCATTTTCCTTATGCAATATGATGCACATGAAGGAGGAGAACCCTTGACACAACAGGTGTGTCAAGGGTTCTCCTCCTTCATGACAATGCCAGTGCTCACAAAACTCAGAAGTTAAGGCCTATCTGGAGCAGGAAATAATCAAACAGCTACACCATCCTGCATATTCACCTGATCTTGCACCAAGCAATTTTTTGGTTGTTTCCAAAAATTAGAAAGGGAACTTGATGGGAAGCCTTTCTTGAGGGTGCAAGACCTAGCAAAATGCATTCATTCAGAGGTGCAAAGTATTCCCCAAAAAGAACATTCCAGAATTGGCATAGACATGTACAACTTTGCACAGATGCTGGAGGGAAGTACTGTGAACAGTAAAAGTTTTGTTAAGGTAAGTGCTATGGTTTTTGTTCTGCAGATGCATGTCAAGAACTTTCTAAATGTGCCTCATATTTCAACATTCTTCAGTTATTTTTGGAAGAATGGATTTGGTAACTTGTTCATACTGGATCAGAAAATCCAAACCATTTTGCATTTGTAGATATAAAAAAAATATGATGCTAACAACCAAAAATTGCTGCAGATGCTTTACTGCATTTTATTTGTGAAATCCATTTCTTTAATGGAATGGTTTTAGAGTTTGAAAAAAATACAGTACACAGTTCTACATTTGAAATAATTAAAAGTTTTCTTTTTAATAACTAATAATGCCTAAAGGCCCAGCACATAAGCTCCACTTTCACACCAAACTCCACTGAACCTAAAGTTAATTCTCTGTAATTATACAGCAATTATGTACAACCCAATATCTAAACTAAGATTTTAGTGATTTCAGTATTTGAATATTGAATATATGACAAGGTTTGTCTTCAGTATTTGCATTGATAGGATATGAGCCATTATATTTTTACTTTTAAAATATGGAAGGTTTAAATGAAAAACATACTATAGCATGTCCAGAAAGTTCCTGTGCTCCAACCTTCACATTTAGTCATATTATATCAATGCTGTAAATTAGGGGTTCTCAATGTGGGGTATGCGGTAAAATTTTTTTGGGTAAGCTGTGAGAGCTCAAAAGTCACTAGATCTAGTAACAAAGTCAGTGTTTTATTTTATTCCCATTGTTATACAATAGTTATAGTATAACAATGGGAATAAAATAAAACACTGAAAACTGAAATAAACACAAAACATAAAATAAAACTATAGTTTTATCTATCTATACAAGGGGTACACCAGTTACATACACATTTCCAAAGGGTACGTGAAGCAAAAGGTTAAGAACCACTGCTGTAAATAATGGCTATGTGCATAAAATATATGAACAAATCATTGCATTTTGGGGAACACATGGCAATTTTGGTGAAACATCTGCTACATACTGTCAGGTGGTCTGTTTGGTGTTGAGGTACCTTGTTTTCATATCACCTTTCATTACACCCCAAAGAGGGGAAAAACAGATAGAGTGACTTGGAGTGTGATATACCCATGAATATGTGTTATTTGTCAAGATCTCTAATGATAAGTTAATAGATAATGGTGGTGTGCATAGCTATAAAATCTTGTTTAAATCAAGCATAGGTGATGTTAAACTCCATCAGCTTCCCTAAGGCTGTAAAATTAGTAGCAATGGTAGTTCAGAATGGACATATTCCTATGAAACACAAAGATAATAATTGCATACCAAATACCAAATTTCTGGTTGTGTAATGTTGCTTTGTGAGAAGGTAATTAATACCACATTATCAAGCAATCAGCAGCAAAATACAGGAAAAAAAAAAAAAGAGGTATAACTATGCTCTTCCAGAACTCATGATGACTGACAAAAACTGGTAACAGTGAAGGACAAGTGTCTCAATTATCACCATTCAATCTTTCGATAAAAGAAAGTTACTAACAATCATTATAAACTCTACGATAAAGGCTTAACTCATTAGTAAGTATTATTGTTTTAGAACAGAAGATAAACCCATACTGATGACAGAGTTCATGGAAATAGACAAGTGTAAAAACTTGTCAATTCATTCACACCTATTTTACACACTTGTCAATACATTCACACCTATTTTACGATTTTTTATCATCGAATTTAGAGGATAAACTCTCTTGAGCAGAGTGGATGCTTATCCTACTTGGCTCAAGGCAATTTTTCCTCTAAATTTGATGATATATAAGAATCACTATCACTTTTAAACATATACTTAATTTGATGTGAAACTGTGAGGTAAAAACATGTTAGTACAAATGAGGCTGTTGTGATCAAGCTCCCTTGCAAATATTCCCATTTCTGCTATAATTTTCATACAGCTATTAATTTACAGATTGATGACAAAAGCATAAACTTCATTTTAAAAGAACAGATATTATGCAATTACAATCATGAATTACATATCAGAAAGAAAAAAAAAAAGATTATCTAATGATATTGCAGTATTAGCCAACAGAATTTGCTTTATAACAAGAAAGTTCAATCACCCTTGCCAAAATGGAAGCTCATTTTCAAAAAAGTTAAAAGTTTTCGTCTCCCATTCAAAGAGGAAATAAAATATGGTTAGTGCAAATCCTAAATCAAAACAGTCTGAATATCAAATGTCTGGCATTATATTGCTTAAAACATTAATGTTTTGTCATTTTGCAACTGCAGTGCTAACAATGAAATTTCAAGCTCATGGAAGGGAAGATGTGAAAAATACGAAATAATATTCATTTAATAATTATGCACCCAAAAATGAATTTTCAACTTAAAAAAAAAGATTTAATGTCAATTTGGGTGGACAGGCAGATAGGAAACAAAGTGGTGAAGGCAATAACTTTTTTCCACTTAGAAACAAAATAAAGAGAAACATTGCTTTCTTGCAATTTTAAACTCACTATTTTAAAAGCTTATTCTTAAAACTATAAGATTAATGATATAACAATCAAAGATTCATTTACTCTTGAAGTAGTATCTGAAACTTTGATGATGGGTTCATTTTTTCTCAAGTCCCAGACAACACAACGAGCAGGAAAAGTAGATGCAAGAATATGTTGAACTTGGCAGTTCCATGCAACACATGTTACTTCTTCAGCAGGCTTAAGAGAAAAAAAAACAATATGCATAGTCTTTTACTGTTAGAAAATAATACACACCTTAAAAATGTTTTATTAACACTTCACTTTACACCAATAACACTTATTTAATAGCAAGTTTTACACATTTTGGACATAAATCTACTAACAATTTAGCTTTTCTAAAGTAAACAGTAAAAACAGAATTTTCATAAATATTTTTTCAATAATTTGTGCAGGTTTCAATCCTTAATATGTGCTGAATGCATCAATATATTACAATAAGAAAAATTTTTCTTTGTAGGGATTGGGATGGGGTGAAAGTAAATGGTAACAAATCACTTAATTTGGGAATTTTACTGAATCTTACTGCAAAAGTTACTGCATGCAATTACAAAAATCTGAGAGAGTAGTATTCAAAAGGAAAGACAAGACTATGAAGCTGAGAAGGATTTGGAGCTTCTTTAGAGCAATGCAAGACCTGCAAATAAAGCTGCCAAACATTCATTGGATGATGGAAAGAAAAAGCAGCATTCCACAGTTTTCAGTAAGTTGAAGTCCAGTAATATCTTGTGCAGAGAGAGACTCCGTTGGTTTGGCCATGTTGCCCATATGAATAATTATAGATTGGCGAATAGGGTTATGAACAGTGTGCCTAAAGGCCTCAGAAAGAAGGAGAGACCTAGGATGCGGTGGGCAGACAATGTCAAACAGGACCTTGTTAGAATTGGTGTGCAATGGCCAGATGCAGTAGATGTAGCTCAGGATAGACTTGCTTGGAGAACTAAATTGCACGGTCTGGTTGGACCTCCGTAGCCCATGGCTGCTTGAGGATGATGATGATGATGATGATGAATCTTAGAATGTCAGAGATGAGAGACTTTATTCTCAAACTCTTCAAAACATTTGAAGACAATATGTGGCGAGAACAGGATGTTATTCTTGAAAATGTCTTTTTCAACAACAAAGGCTTTCTGATGTGTGGGGTAGATATGGATATTGAGACAGTTTTCTAGAGTGATCATGCTTTACAATGGAATAAGTGGGTTTATGGCATGAAAATGCATTCTGAACTATGATGGAATAATAAGCACCTTACATTGTTGTAAATATGTACTTGGTATTATTCATAGCTTGACCACCAGTGATATACTTGGCTGCTATTTTTAAAGCCTTTGACTTCATCTTCATATTTTGCAAAAAAAAATGTGTAAGTTTATTTGTCCCACAGTAGCTCTAATAATAACATCTTTTTTTGACTCACTGAGGTTTCATGATATGGACTACCTGGCATGGACTAGAATTTATACAACTTCTAAATACATGGGTACCATTTTATATTATATTCTTAATTATTAAAACTTGTTTGCTCATTTCTCTTAACTAGCCAAAAATTCAGGAAGTTCCCTGATACAGAATCCGGTGCTTTCATTTCTGCTTCGGTAAATACCTGTACAAGATTTCAAAGTAAAATTAATCTGAAAATTATTTATAATATAAAGGAAAACAGTACAGAAATTTTAATTAATTTGATTCATAGTTATTAATATTAATGCATATAATTACAAAAAACAGAGAAAATGCCAGAGTGGTATTCAATAGAGCAGACACAAGAGCATAAAGTTGAGGAGAATTTGGATCTTGTTTGGAGCAATACAATACCTTCTCTCTGCAAATAGGTAGATGGTGGTAAGATGCTGCTAATGATTCATAGATTATGACTACTATGATTCATAGTTATGCTATATTCTGGAAAACAAATATTTCTAAATGTATTAAAAATAACCTAAAATTCTCTGTCGTTGAGCAATAAAATTTTAAAGTTTATCCTTCAAACTATTTGCATGTTAAAAGTTTTTAGGAGAAAACTTAAAACCTTTCAGAGCAAAAAAAAAAAGCTCCTAAAAACTTTTAACATGCAAATAGTTTGAAGGATAAACTTTAAAATTTTATTGCTCATTGACAGAGAATTTTAAGTTATTTTTAATTAATTTCTGAGCAAGAATGTCCTTTTGTGTTCTAAATGTAATAAAAATGCATTAAGGTAAAACTATGCTCTCACATTTTCTTAAAACTGACCTGTGATTTTGCACCAGGTGTCATTGGTGTGGTAGGATTATTCAAGTCCCAAATAAAAATTTCTGAGTCACTAGCTCCAGATGCAAGCAAGTTCAACTGTTAAAAACATGCAAAACAGATATATATGTATATGTACAGAATTTTTAATTTCACAGATAAATTCAACATAATAATAAAAACTTTATTATCATATGAATCAAAAGCAACTGTATTTATCTATGTAGGTTAATTCAATCAATCAATCAATTATAAGGAGTATTATGTCCCTCTAGCAAGCTTTGACATAATACTCCTTATAATTGATCAAGTTCAACTGTTAAAAACATGTAAAACAAATATATGCATATGTAGTGAATTTTTAATTTCACAGATAAATTCAACATAATAATAAAAACTTTATTATCATATGAATCAAAAACAACTGTAGTTATCTATGTAGGTTAACTAGCAGATTTAATCTGCATTACTTGTACTCAAAACTCTCTAAAGCATATAGTAGATGGCACTCTCCATCTAGCAAGTTTTGACATAAAACTCCTTATAATTGATCTCCAGATCCTATGCAATTCTCCTCTCCTTTTAGGAAATGAAAAGTGAGTGCATGATGATACTCCCTACACCAGAAACTTTCATTTGAAATATAACTCATTATGCTTGGTAATCATCTTCATTTTTATTGGGGGAGGGGGGATAACAAATCCTTGCATTAAGTCATGATGTGAGGAAACTACCTTTTTGAAGATCTAGCTCTTCCACTTAGGAGCAATTCTTCCACCATTTCATGGGGACTTTGTGTGTGTGTGTGGGTGGGGAGTTATGGGTGAAACTTATAAATTGCTTTAACTTTCATTGAGAGGAATCTATATTCTGAATTCAATGATTTAATGTTTAAGAAATTTCCCTCTCCACTTTTTTCTCTCCAGGATAGGTTAGGATGAAGAAAGGGAAATATAATTAATAACCCATTATATAAAATGGGCTTAAAAGAAGGGAATTAAATATTACCTTTAGCCAATATATTGCTGTTATATTAATCTATGTTAGATAATTAAAATAAATTTTTTGATTTCACCTTATAGCATCAAGCTATTATCACTCCAAATAATTTATATTATTCTAAAACGATTTTGTTACCCAAAAATTCAATTATGATGTTAGACAGGGAAACATTTTATAGAACAAAAAACCTTTATGTTGCTTTAAACTGTGGATGGATGTAACCATATACCAAATTTGTATTCCTAGACTTTACCATTTAAGAGTTCTTGATAAATTTTTCATTTCCACAAAAAAAAAAAACTTGCATTTATTTATGCATCTCTTTCCACTCCTGACTTAAATATTTACTTATCATTTCTGAAGTTGTTGGTTGTTTGGGCATTGGCAGCTGAGGCCATAATGCACCAAACAAGACAAATAAAAGGGTAAAAGAAGCATAAACCCACAACCAAAGTTAAAAATTAAGACAGTCAAGGACAAAAACCAATAAATAGGTGTAGACATAAATACAAAGATAGAAATGTTAAAACCAACTCAGGTGTAAAAGACCCAGGTTATATATGGTACAAAAGACAAATTCATAAAATTACAATCTGTTAAAACAACTAGTAAAATGTAAAAAAAGCAAAGACAATAGGTAAAAAGGAGTCATCAGATAAAAGATGTCCGAGTGTAAGGGGCTCGGACGCAAAATAATGAAAGTTAAAATATAAATGGCATTCAAGATTAAAAGCAGTACAAGTGATTAAAATGTGCTTAATGGTTAAAATGGTGTCACAAAACTCGCACTTAGGTTTGTCATCTGCCTGAAGAAGAAAAGAATGTGTAACATACGAATGACCTAAGCGGAGCTGAGCAAATACAACTTCCTCCTTGCGATTCCTGCGAAAACAAGACAGCCATGATTTGACAAGGGGCTTGATCTCGAAAAGTTTGTTACCAATCTGTTCAGAGCAAGGTCTCTGCCACTGTACCCGGAGCTTGATGGAAAAACACTGGCTAAAGTTAAACTATGGAACAGGCAGCGGAGAGTCGCATGGCTGACCTGGCAGTAGCATCTGCCAAGTCATTGCCCCTAATCCTGACGTGCTTGGGCACCCAACAAAAGAGAACGGTGGTGGTGGTGTGTGCTGGCAGATCTTGGAGAGAACAGGGTGAGGTCGATGCCTCACCAAGATCAAAGCGTTAGCGAGCTAAGTGATTTGGTGAAGAGGACACACTGATGATGATGCTTAGCAGCTATGTGGTACAAGGAAAGACTGATAGAATGCAACTCAGCAGTGAAGATGGAACACTGCTGTGGGATCTGGTCTGCAATGATTACATCACAGCAGATCATGGCTGAACCCACAGATGTACCAGAATTCAAGCCATCTGTGAAGACAGGCAAGAAGTCCAGGTGCTCAGCACGATGGCTGGCAAAGAGTTGCTGATATACACAGTTGGGTGTAAAGGCCTTCCCTGTCCTGCAAAAAGAGAAATTACAAGAAGGGGAAACAACGAGACAAGGAGAAAGTGGTTCGGCTGTCGACTGTGCGATGCTATCAAAACTGGTGTTAATGTCTCGCAGGTAACCTCGGACATGCAAACCAAAAGGACGAATGGCAGTCGGCTGATTCTGGTATAACATTTTCCACTGGGGACTGAAAACACAGTCCCAAGTGGTATGGCCTGGCAGGTATCACAATTTTGCTGCATATTGCAGGGACAACTGCTGATCGCGAATAGATAACGAAGGTTCGGCAGTCAATGTAAAGACTCTGGACTGGTGAAGTGCGGAATGTCCCCATACAGACACAGAGGGCCTGATGGTGTCGAGGGTCCAGCACCTTTACCACCAAATCCCGGGCAAAGTCGTACACCTGGGATCTGCAGTCCAGTTTTGACCGGACAAGTGCACGGTAGAGGCGGAGCAAAGAACATCGGTTCGCCCCCCAAGAAAGGGAGGAGAGGAACTTAAGGATTTTCGATGCCTGTGTGCACCTGGACCTGAGATGTCGAATATGAGGCAAAAAGGTCAATTTCTGGTCAAATATAAGACCGAGAAACATGGTCTGAGCCACAACTGTAATGATGTTACCTTGGAGCTGCAGCTCAGGATCCAGATGAAGATTACGCTTGCGACAAAAGTGCACTCAAGTGATCTTCTGTGGGGAGAACTGAAACCCATTGGCCTTCACCCAAACTGAAAGATTGGGCAGTTTGCAGTTGTCATTCAATGATCCTCATGCTGGACGATGAGCAAAAGATGCTACAGTTGTCAACATAGAGGGCATAGCCTATAGTCGGAGGAAGTTGCCATGCAAAGGAATTTACCTTGACAGCAAAAAGCATAACATTCAGGACGCAGCCTTGTGGCACCCCCTGTTCTTGAGGGAAAAGCAACGACAGAGTGTTGCTGACAAACACTTGAAAATTATGAGATGATAAAAAATTTGCAATGAAGATCAGCAAGTGACCTCACAAGCCGAAGCTGTGGAGGTCATGAAGAATGCCGAATCTCCATGCCGTGTTGTACACTTTTTCAACGTTGATGAAAATTGACACCAGGTGCTCTCTACATAAAAACGAATCCCCGATCACCAATTCAAGGTGGATCAGGAGGTCTAAAGTAGACCTGTGCCTGCAAAAGCCACACTGGCTATTGGAAAGAAGGCCGTGATGTTCCAAATACCAGGCTAGCCTGGTATTAACCATTCTTTCCAACACCTTGCAGATGCAGCTCGTCAAAGCAATTAGATGATAATTCAACGGAATCTTGGGATCTTTGCCTGGCTTGGGGAAGGCCAAGACTATGGCCTCCTGCCAAGTGTCAGGAAACTGCTCCTCGATGAAAATACGGTTAAAGAGTAGGAGAAGTCTATCCTTATTTGATGGTGAGAGATGATGGAGCATAGCATAATGGACATTATCTGGCCTGACAGCAGATGCATGAGAAGTGTGCAGAGCAAGGCGAAGCTCCTCTGCTGTGAATGGCCTGTTGTAAGACTCCAGGCCATTTGAATGGAAGGACAGTGTTGAGTGTTCGGCCCTGCTCTTCTGGGCCAGAAACTCGGGGGAGTAGGAGGATAAAGAAGAGATGGAGGAGAATGACTCCTACAGAGTGTAGGCAATTGTTTTGGGATCAGCAATTGCCTGAACAATTGCCTGTCTATTGTGCTTCAGATTGATAATGAGTGGGACATGTACTTCCCACCCATCTTTCGGACCTTATCCCAAACGACCTTAGAACTGGCCGTACTGGTGATAGAAGACATATTTGATCCAAGATTCCTTCTGGCTCTGGCGCTGGAGAGCTTTCACTCTGGCACATTTGAATGCTTCGAGGTTGGGGGATGTTGGATATCTCCGAAACACCCCTCAAGCCTTGTTGTGAGCCTTAAGAGTTGCGGTGCAGTTAGGACATTTCTAAAGCAATGGCTTTATCAAGCAAAAGCAAAAAGAACTTGAGCCATTTCTTCTTTTAAAAGTGACAATTACTCAATAACAGACAATCACAGGTTGTTGTTGGGTTGTTTTACCTCTGAGCAGCACTTTTTTGCACAAAATGGGCTAAATGGCCAGGTCACAAGGACCCCGAAAGCTCAGAGAAGGTTGAGGGAGGTGACCCACTGGAACAGCTGTTTGGAGGCAGATAGTAGCTTCTCATCAAGGCCATCCAGCATGTTCTTTAAAGTGTACAGGGTATGGCTCTCCCATACACAGGGCCATGGTTTAACGTCCCATCTGACAGATGACGGCCTTTCCAAGCCCATCAGTGTCCCCTACTGACCATGGGCAGGGCAGGGAATTTTGCAGAGATAAATCTCAATGCTGACCCAGCTGGGACTCGAACCTGGGAACTGCAGATTACAAGCCTGGTGCACTACCGACTGAGTCACCCCCACCCCTGACAATTACAGGTAAATAGTATAAAGGAGAAATTGTCATTAGCTGGGTGGGATCCAAACCCATGACCTCCTCATAAATTGTTGCCATAATAATTGTTTTCATGTTAAGTGTAAATGAATTTTGAGGTATTCAACTCAGTCCGGCATGCAGATTGGTACATAGCCTAAAATCTTTCCCTGAGTGTGTAGGGAAAGTTCTTGCAAAGCTTGGTGACTAACTCTTTAGAGGGCTAAGTGCATAATAAGAAAAACTCTTCTTTATACGCAACTTAAAAAAGCAATGCAGTGGCACTTTTAATAAGATAACTGAATCTTAAAGCTTACTTGCAACCCACATGGGCCAAAAGAAATGTTTTTACTCAAATCATAATTTCAATTCATAACTCACAAAGTTAAAATTGCTATACAGGGTGTTTCAAAAAGGAGGCAACCCTCTATTGTATTTTTCTATTTAAACTTGACAAAAGAACAAATTTCAAAAGATGCAAATTAGACATATATCTACCTTTACAACAGATGTTGGAAGTGATTTCTTGCAACTTTGATGCAGTTTAGTACCAGTTTCATGACATTTGCAACCACCTTTAGTAATGTTTGTTTTCTTATGTTTTAAAATCTCTCTTTCAATGTTAGCTTTCAAGTCTTCAAGTATATGAGGATTGCTTTGAAACACTACACATTTTAGATATCCCCAAAGGAAAAAATCTGGAGGAGTAAGATCTGGGGATCTTGGGGGCCACAATTTTTTTGAAATCAAATGATCACCAAACAATTCCTGCAACATGACCATTGTGTCATTTGCAGTATGGGTGGTTGCACCATCTTGATGAAACCAACATTCTCATTCATTCACATCCAATAGTGCAATAAACTGTTGGATGAGGTCATGATAAACTTCACCTTACAGTTGAGTCAAAAAATAAAGGCCCTATCACACAACGACAGGAAATTGCATACCAAACACCAATTTTCTGTGTGTGTAATGGTCGTTCATGAAAAGTGTGAGGATTTTCACTGCTCCATATTCAACGACTGTTCACATACCCATCCAAATGAAACCAAGCCTCATCACTGAAATCAACACTGTCCAACACCTCAATTCCATTTTCATCAACAAAAGAACGAAACCAATGACAGTACCATAAACGTTTTTCATGGTCTGGTTCTTTCAGTTCATGAACGACATCAATGCGGTAGGCATGATATTTTAACTTCTTTGTAGCCCTGAAAACAGTAGTTGGTGACAGTCCATCCTGGAAGCTAACATTCTAAGAGATTTTCTGGGTGAGCGAAATTAATTATCAACAGACTTTCACATTTGATAATGAAACATCAGGTTCTACTGAACAATATGTGCAGGTAAATATTTTTCCTTAAATTAATTTATTAGGAATTTTCTCTAAATGTTCTGAAAAACAGTTAAAGTACAATTTTTTTTGGATTTAGAATATTAAGTAACAAAGTACACTCATGAGACTTGCCACAGAGATTTTATCCAGCCTCTGTGTACAAAAGACATAAATCAGAAGTGATCACATCAATTGAAAGTAGTGGAAGGAAGAAAAAAGATATTGCCAAAGAATTTGGAATTACTAGCAGTACTCTGTCATTGACAATCTGCTTGCTTGAGGTTATATGTTGATTTCCTCTTTGAGATTACAGGATAATACAACATAATGATAATGATAACACATAAAAATAATCAAAAAATGCAATGCAACAGTGAAGAAAACCGACTTTTGTATGAAATCTAATAATAGCCAAATCAAACCACCTTACTTCGTATAAAGCAGCAGATTTCAACACTTATTTTTATAGAGCACATTGCCATGACTCATCTAAAACCTGGGGTGGGTGTGTCTCAGTCGGTAGTGCACCACACTCGTAATCTGTAGTCAACATGCTGGATGGCCTTGTCGGGAGGCTACCATTTGTCTCCCAACAGCTGTTCTAGTGGGTCCCCCTCCCCCAACCTTCTCTGAGCCTTTGGGGTCCTTGTGACCTGGCCATTTAGCCCATGGTGTACAAAAAAGTGCCACTCAGAGGTAAAACAACCCAACCCATCCAAAACCTTACTAACAAAGGAAATTAACTATATTTACAAAATAGGACAAGAAGCTGGCTGTGAAAAAAATCTTTCATAATGGAAATTCATAATCAAGTCAAATGCAAACTTAAGTCCAGCATTCAACCAAACCCAGCACAATAAGAATTGGTTAAATTTAAGTATACTATAACTTTCCCATACATACCAGGTCTCTCACATTCAATAAATAATGTCTTAAAGAAGTATAATATGAAAACATCTTAACTGTATAACAAATACAATAAAGAACATTGTACTTAACAAGAGAAACTAAGCTAACCCACAGGAGGAATATATAATATAAAAATTGAGGATCCACACCAATTACTACAAAATAAAAATAACTACTTAGGAAAAACGTATAGAACAATTGATAATCACATTACCGAACACGAAACAGATGTTAAGAAAAAAATTGCAACTCTAATGTAAACAATAATTCAAAACGATTTACCAACAACTAAACTTAATTATAAAATATTATCATTACAACTCATAAAATTTCAGGTAAACTGCATGAAAATTTTATTATAAAACTTAAAAAAGAAGAGCTATGCAACACTGATCTGACCCCCCTCCCACCGACTTGGAACTTGCTATTACACAATTTCTGGTTTAAGTTATAGGAGCACCATTAGAGGGACCATATTTATCAACTCCATCTGCCAAGGAGTTGATGTCATCTGAAGATGTCGGTAAAGGACTGCTAACATCTTCAGATGCTGCTGAATGTGTATACCAGCAGAAGATGATTTTTTACCATCACTCATCAACCAGTTTAAAGCTTCATGCTTCCACTACAGCTGAGCCCCACAGCAAGTCATTCTGCAGCACTTGGAGACAAACAGCAGACTCCATGTGTTAAACAAATGAACATTCCATGCATCAGCAGACAGTGACAACTACCACATGGCACTGCTATTGGGCTGGCAAACCGCTGACAGCTAGAACACTGAAGCAATCAAATGTGAGCCTCGCTAGCAACTACGGTGAGTGTGCCAACCAAGGACTACTCTCCCATAATGGTAAATATAACAGCTAAGCTTTTAACTGTGCAATATGTAAAATGAACTATTACCACTGAATTGTTTTAGCATCTCAAGCTGCAACACAGGAGACTTTAATTCTCCTAACAGTGATTTTGTGGAAATAAGTTATTTTATTATTCTTACTCATTGTGTTCAGTGGTAACGATTTAGAATTAAATGAATAAATAGCTATAGAAAAGCAAATAATGGAGCAATGAATACCCAGCTCTATTTGTTTGTTGTTGAGTTATTAACATATTTCTTACAAAATTAAATAAGAATATCTCATAGAACATTAAAATCTTGCATTTTTAATATTTTACAGATCACAGCGACAAAATAAAGGAACTTTGAAATTACACTTTCATAAACTGTTGTCAGCTTGTATAAGACTAGTGAATAAGACAGGCACCTAAATAAACCTTGGCAGGCACACTGTTGGGAATCACTGCTATAACATATGTAAATGTTTTTAAAGCTGGACATTTTTTAAAAAGTTAATTTTATTGTACTAAGGAATGTTGTAGTGTCGCTGCTCTGATTTTGCCATTTATCAAAAGATACACGTCACTGTAATTAGTAGTTATTTATATTATAGTCTTGAGATTACAGATAACTTACCCAATATGATTATTGCAAATAGGCTGTTTAAGTGGGAATGCAATTTAAATAGAAACCTACTTAAATTTACATTTTTAATGAAATGTAAAAAAATCTAAATTGATATTTAAAGCATTATAAATAAATAAATAATCAATATCAAATTTGAGAGGGATTTATATACTACTTTGGAAACTGCAGAATTTAAAATATTGAGTAAAGCTATTTAGAAATTTATGGGAACATATACATAAGAAAGGCATGTAATATTTTGAATTAGAAGTAAAAACTAACCCTAATCAATTTACTACAATAATTTGGCAATTACATAATCTACTTGAATCCAATATTAAATGAATAGAAATGATGCATAAATGAAAATTTAATAACTTGCAAAACACAAGGAAAATGTTACTAGATAAAGATCAAGCTACGATAAAAGTAACATAATGCAACTAAATAACATATACAAAACCCCAATAAAATAAATAACCCCCAATGCACACATTAATATCTCAAATGGAGCAATTGATTAATCACATATATAGACTCTTAAAAGATACAAACTCAATCTAAAATATATAGAGGATTAAATTATGCTAAACAACATAACATATTCATTAACAATTAAAAAGTAATTGAAATCTTATGCAATTAAAATGAAACAATAATCTTAAAATAGTTTTAGCAGATAAAACTAATCAGCTGGTAATATTAGATGTAGATGAATAGGGAATGAATCTTAATCATTACAATTAACGAGTTAAATTGTGGACCCATTGGTTATAATCCAACACCAACTATGTTATGTGAACTAGTATAATTACAAACAGATCTTTTTCTACCCATTACTACATTAACAAAGGTGGCTAAGACTCAATAAATTTAAGTATTCCCAAATTATTTGTAAAAATAAAGTTGCATAAAAATAATAAACCTTTTTGTCCATTGGTTTCGATGAGAAGGGCCCTAACCTACAAACTAGAAAAAAGTATTATTGACCCTCCCTCTTTTCCCCCACTGAATATACCTTGAAGTTGGGTGAACAATTAATTCACACTTAAAGAAATTGGGTTTCAATCCACATGTACATTACACTCTTTTATGTATTGCTCTATCCTAGTACCCTGGTATTGGATGTAGTGTTGCGACTCAAAGCAAAATATTTGATAGATTCCAGGCAGACAGACCCAGAGTACTTTAGTGTATGCGAGGCCTTCAACCTGGCCACTAACAACAACTGGTTTGTAGCTGACAGATGGACATGGCTCCAGACAGGATGTCCCAATCAGTTCACCACTGTCAGGACTCATGTCTGACAACATATTGCAATACATTGAAAATCGAGTATTGGCAGAATGTCGGATAAAACCATTATTGTGTCAGTGATACATAGATGACATATTTTTGATTTTGCCAGGATCCCATGTGGAACTGCAAAATCTTCTTGTATCCTTTAATCAAGTTGTACCTTAAAAATCAATCCAAAGTGAATGCACAGTATTCCCTGTTAAGATAGACATCAAACATTAATTACTAGATTCTGAAAAGAGGTTCGTCGCCGACACGGTGGGAATCGGGCCCGCATCTCTCCAGATTCGTGCCGGAGCGCGCTAACATTGTAGCACGTGTCAGACAATACTGTTCATCACTTTGGATTGATTTTTAATTATATATTAATGCTTTAGCGACCTTCTCATTAACATCTGATAATCAATAGCAACGACTGAAAAAGTTGCATCTCCTTGAGTACAGATGGCACTGTCACAGCCACATCTCAATGAAGAAGATTTTTAATGTCTTATTCTGAAAAATTTCATTGTCCGACACGTAGTACAATGGTGGCGTGCTCTGGGGAGATGTGATTCAATTCCCGCCGTGTCAGCGATGGATTTTTTTCAGAATCTATTAATCAAGTTGTACCATTCATAAAGCTTATACATGAGGAAGAGGTTAATAACATTCTCCCTTTTCTAGATATTTTGTTTACACAATACCCAAATTATGTAACCACTTCCATATATAGAAAACCTACATATGTACCAAGTATTATTCCCGCAGATTTGGCCCATCCCTATTATGTAAAATATCAGCTCTATGACAAATATTTGTTACATAAAGAAATAAAAAAATATATTTCAGATAGATATGAAGCAGGATAATATAATAAAAAAACATAAAATATATAAATGCATTAAATATCAGTATACTGTAAATGGTAGATAGGTAGTCACTGGAAGGAGAGCTATGCACCAATCCCCTGTGATGATGCATAGAACCGGCCAGGCCTAGCACATAATGTCCGAACCCGCCGTCTCATGGAGCAGACCATAAGTACCTTTCAAAACAGATACCATCTTGTGGAAGCGAACGGAAGGGGAGGGCTGCCAGATTAATGCGACCTACTGATCTGGACAACTATGGCTACTTTTTTTTTTACCCTGCTGAGGAGTGGTCTACTACACAGGGTCCTGGTGCTGACCGTATAAACCCACTGGACTGAACTGAATTAAGGCTCTGAGCTTGATTATGGATCCTGAATTTGTTGCACTGGTGGGTTTCTGTGGAGGGAAAATCTTCCACCGTTTTTCTGTTTGTTTATGGGTTGACAGCCCCAAGTGAATAGATTCACAGGATATGTTTATCAGCTGGTGGATAATCCTGAGCAGAGATCATCGCAGGCACCTGAACTCTTTGTTTCTATTGGCATCGCCAAATTCTACATTGCATGAAGTCTTCCAGTGTAGATGGCTTCAGGTTTTAGTGGTGGGGGAATGGGTCTTTGACCCATGTCTGCAATTAGGGGGCTGTTTGATATTGTTGGCATTCCCTCTCCCAATAAACATAGTTTCTTTAAACATCCCACTAACCATTTTCTCTCCATAGGTAGTTGGAATGTGAGGACTCTGCACAGAGCTTTTTCTCTTGATGTCCTCACACAAGAATTCCACCATTATAATTTAGATATTCTCAGCCTGCAAGAGACCAGATGGACAGATAAAGGTCAGATTTTTAAAAATAACTTTAAATTTCTCTTTTCAGGGAGGGGAGACAATAAACATCACCAAGGCGTGGGTCTGCTTCTCAGCAGACACACTAGTGATGCTCTTCTAGGATATGAGTGCATTAATGAAAGGTTTCTTACAACAAAATTTCAGACAAACATTAAAGACTTGAATGTTATCTGCTGTTATGCTCCACTGAGGATGCCAATGAGGATGAGAAGGATATAATTTTACAGACAACTTCAGGATATTTTGAATTCTGTCAAGAAAGGAGATATTACCCCTGTTCTATGTGACTTCAATGCCAAAGTTGGTACTGACTCTGACCTTTGGGGAGGAGTGATAGGCCCTTTTGGTATTGGTAGCTGCAATGGGCAACGTCTCCTACAGGTAAGTAAACTCAATGGTTTCAGAATAACTAACACATATTACAAACACTGCAACATACATAAGTACACATGGGTTTCACCTGATGGGCTGCATAAGAATAGGACTGATTATATATTAATTAACAGCAAATGGACTAGTTCTGTTAGGAATACCAGGTCATAAAGGGGAGCTGAAATTGGATCTGACCATTACCTTGTTAAAAGTGTCTTGCAACTTAAACTTAAAAAGTGCTGTGCTAGGGTGAAAAAATTTACTTTTAATACCAAAGCTCTGAAAGACCCAGTTATAGCCAAAGCTTACCATGATAGGTTATTTAGTCATTATGACAGTCATGGTATGCTTACTACTGAAGTTGAGGAAGAATGGGATCATTTTAAACAGGCTTTTTTGGACACTAACAGTACTCTTTTAGGAAAAAAGGCGCAGGAGAGATAGAATTATCTGAGTGATAAGGCACTTGAGCTTATTTCGGAAAGAAAGAACTGCAGGAATGTCCTTAATCAAAACCCTACTAGTCCTAATAGAAAGCATTACAGAGAACTTAATAATCGTGTAAAAGATCAGTTAGCTGCTGATAAGAATCTTTGGCTTGATGGCTTGACTGACAAAGCCGAGGAAGCAGTTAGACAGCACAACAGCAGAGAACTGTACCAGATAGTCAATGTTTTGTGTGGTAGAAAACGGACAGGTATACTACAGGGATTGAAGGATAAACACTGTAATGTTCTGTCATGGCTAGGTGGGCTGAGCATTTCAGTGATGTTCTAAACAATGTGGTTAGTTCTACTCCCATTGTTTGCAATGATGATAGATGCATTGGTGGCTTTAATGTTCACCCTATAACACAATCTGAAGTTATTTTGGCTATTTCTAAGCTTAAACTTCATAAATCCCCAGGGGTAGATGAAATTACTACGAAATGTTTAGAGCTAGGAATGTTTCTGTTACCACTTGGATGACTGAAATTATGAATATCTTTTATGATAAAGGCATGGTCCCTAAGAATTTTACCAGAGCTATAATTATCCCTATTTTCAAAAAAGGTGATCGCAGTTCTTGTGATAACTACAGGGGTATCAGCCTACTCTCTGTTCCAGGGAAAGTTCTTTGAATGGTTGTGCTTAATACAATTAAGCATCTGGTTGACAGGCAATTGCGTGATGAGCAATGTAGATTCAGAAATGGTAGGGGATGTGCAGATCAGATATTTCACTTAGGCAGATTCTTGAGAAATGTTTAGAGTTTCAGAAACCTTTGGTTGCTATCTTTGTTGATTTCAAAAAGGCTTTTGACTCTGCTGATTGTCATAATTTGTGGTTGATTGTGAGATCATATGGTATACCAGACAAGTTGGTTAACATAATGACAGCTCTCTATAATAACACTGAGTCATGTGTGAGAGTTGGTAAGTCTTATAGCAATTGGTTTAGCATTACTTCTGGTGTTCGACAAGGATGTATATTATCTCCTTTTCTCATTAGTTTGGTTATTGATTATGTTATGCGAAATTCACTTCAAGGGAAAGATTTTGGCCTGAAATGGTCTGGAGATATGAAAGTTTCAGATTTAGATTATGCTGAAGATTTAGTCCTCTTGGCAAATGATGTTGATGAGATAAACTCTTTCATTCGAGTTGTTGATGAAACTGCTAGTAGAGTAGGTTTGGTTATAAACAGAGAAAACTAAAGTGATGAAAATTGGTCAAGCAGGCCCATATGGATAATTATAGATTGGCGAATAGGGTTATGAACAGTGTGCCTAAAGGCCTCAGAAAGAGGGGGGAAACCTAGGATGCAGTGGGCAGACAATGTCAAACAGGACCTTATTAGAATCGGTGTGCAGTGGCCAGATGCAGCAGATGTAGCTCAGGACACACTTGCTTGGAGAACTAAATTGCACGTTCTGGTTGGACCTCCGTAGCCCATGGCTGCTTGATGATGATGATGAGTTAAATGCTGAGACACATAAAGAACTTTGGCAGTTAACAGTGATGGCTGGCCTGGGCTCTTTCGATCCTGTACAGATCCAGTATCATGAAATTTATCAATCAAACGAGATATTGTCGACTTGTTGAGAACTGCAGACTGAGGAAACTTCAAATGAAACTCCTCTCTCACACGTTTGTAAGATTTGTATTCACAATAAGTCTCAGTAATAAATACACGTTCGTTTTTGGAAAACGACATAGCTGACACAACACAAAGGAATGAATGCTTGAGTGAGACTAGTGCATGACAAGGTCATTTCAACTGCTAAAGGCTATTAACCTTAAGTACAGTAATGTCAAGTGACTAATATTATGGTATAAAATGTACATGCATGCAAGTTCTACTCTCTTATATTTAGGGTTACATCCTTTTTGAAACACCCTGTATATTTTGCCATGCAAGATACGATCAACACTTAAGCCCTGAAAAACTAAATCATACCAAGTGAATAAGCTTTTTCTTGACTGTGCTTAGTCAAAAAAAAAATAGTGAACTACAGCACTTTTTCTGTCAAATAACAAATGAATGGAAACAGGGCCCATTATATAACAAATTAAACAGCATTTAATTCTAGATTTTATGAAGTAACAATATATAATTTTAATAAGACTTTTTCAGAGTAATGCAATAAAAAAAGATATAATTATGCAAAATTTATTTTAAAAAAACTAATGAAACAAAATAGATATGAATAGAATGAAAATTTCTTTTGGAATAATAGGAAAATATAGTTTTACTTGAAGTAGACAAATTATTCTTTTCCCTAATTTTATTCTTAGTGATATATTTTGAGAAAGGTTTAGGCTTCTCAACTTCTTGGCAAAATGAAAAAGCAAACTTCAGAATTATTTTTTGCCAAACAACCAAATCAACAGAAACACATCAAGTTATATACCAAAAAGATGAGAAATTACTATGTTAATAAAAATGCAAAAATTCAAAGAAACTAAAAGAATAACGTAGCAATCTCCAGAAAATATAGAATGTTCATTTTCCAAATTTTGTATCCTTTACCAACAGTAATGCATAGTAATGAGTGATTGGAAAATATAAATAGTAATATATTAGTAGCCCTATACAGTGCAAAAATAATTTCACATTTATCCTTTAAAATGAAAAAGTTGTGAATGAAGAAGTGTTGATGGCATTTTTGGAAACTAACAGTACTCTTTTAGGAAAAATGAAGCAGAGGAGGCAAAATTATTTGAGTGATAAGGCATTTGAGCTTACCTCAAAGAAAAAACTGAAGGAATGTCCTTACTCAATACCCTACTAGTCCTAATAGAAAGCATTACAGAGAGCTTAATAAACATGTAAAGGATCAGTTAGCTGCTGCTAAGAACCTTTGGCTTGATGGCTTGGCTGACAAAGCCGAGGAAGCAATTAGACAGAACAGCAGAAGAGAGCTGTACCAAACAGTTAATGTTTTGTGTGGTAGAAAACAGACAGGTATACAGGGATTGAAGGATAAACAAGGTAAGGTTATAGGAGAGGATTCTATCATGGCTAGATGTGTTGAGCATTTCAGTGATGTTCTAAACAATGTGGTTAGTTCTACTCCCATTGTTTGTAATGATGATAGATTCATTACTAGCTTTAATGTTGGTTTATAACACAGTTTGAAATTATTTTGGCTATTTCCAAACCTAAACTACCTAAATCCACAGGGGTTGATGAAATTACTACTGAAATGCTTAGAGCTGGAAATGTTTCGGTTACCATATGGATGACTGAAATTTTGAATATTTTTTATGATAAAGTGATGGTTATTAAAGATTTTACCAGAGCTATTGTTATCCCTATTTTCAAAAAAGGTGATCGCAGTTCTTGTGATAACTATAGGGGTATCAGCCAACTTTCTGTTCCAGGTAAAGTACTTTCCATGATTGTGCTTAATAGAATTAAGAATCTGGTTGACAGTCAATTGCGTGATGAGCAATGTAGATTCAGAAGTGGAAGGGGATGTGTAGATCAGATATTTTCACTTAGGCAGATTCTTGAGAAATGTTTAGAGCTTCAGAAACATTACACAACAACAACACTCGTACGGCATAACAGACAAGTTAGTTAACATAATGAAAGCTCTCTGTAATAACAGTAGGTCGTGTATGAGAGTTGGTAAGGTGGTAGCAATTGGTTTAGCATTGCTTTTGGTGTTCGACAAGGGTGCATTTTTTCTCCTTTTCTCATTAGTTTGGCTATTATGTTATGCAAAATTCACTGCAAGAGAAAGATTTTGGCCTTAAATGATCTAGAGATCTGAAAATTTCTGACTTAGATCATGCAGATGATTTGGTTTTGTTGGGTAACGATGTTGATGAGATTAATTTTTTCATTAGGGCTGTTGATGAGACTGGGAGTAGAATAGGTTTGGATATAAACAGAGAGAAAACTAAAGTGATGAAAATTGGTCATGCAGGCTGTGATTCAGTAATCTGAATGGTTGTTAATCTGAACCCTTGAGCAAGTGTCTCAGTTTAATTATCATGGGAGCTATCAAACAGATATTGGTGATGGACGGCATGAGATTACAAATAGGGATTGCTGCCAGAACTTTTAGGAATCTATGGCAAGTGCAGAAAAATAGGCATATACGCCTAAAGACTAAAATTAGACTGTATAATAGTTTGGTTCTTTCTAGGGTTAGTTATGGTAGTGAAACTTGGACGCTTTGTAAGCAAGATAACAGGAAACTAGATGCTTTTGATTGTAGAAGTTTACGCAGTATCTTTGGTATTAGGTGGTTTAACTTTGCAAATAATGATGAGGTTAGGCAAAGGAGTCTGCAACCTCCTTTAAGCAGCATATTGTGCAGAGAGAGACTCCGCTGGTTTGGCCATGTTGCCCGTATGGATAATTATAGATTGCCAAATAGGATTATTAATATAAATAATTATTAATATATATATTTAATTATGAATAGTGTTTAGGCACGCTATTCATAATCCTATTCACCAATGCCTCAGGAAGAGGGGGAGACCTAGGATGTGGTGGACAGATAATGTCAAACAGAATCTTCTTAGAATTGGTGTTTAGTGGCCAGATGTAGTTCAGGACAGATATGCTTGGAGAACTATATGGCATGGTCTGGTTGGACCTCCGTACCCCTGGCTCCTTGAGGATGATGAAATGATAATAGACCAAAAAGAATTTTTAATTTATCTTTAATCATGAATGAAATCCTTGGGACATAGGGGAGCATTATATTATATTATGGTGCACCCACTGTATTAAAACATTATTTGTTTCAACTAGTACAATGTGAAGTTTAGCAGTGAAACTTTAATATTTTTAAATTCAACCATTAAAAGTGAAACTGGGATATGACAAAGCACATATTTAATTTTTTTATTTAAAATTATGTAACTCTAAAAGGGAGCAAAACAAACTAAACAATATTTATTCTAGTTAAAGTTAAGCATATAAGTAACTCATTTGTTAAAAATTTGAATGTACAAATGACTTTACATACATTTCTGAGTTATGAGTTTTTCACCCAGAAGAAATTAAACCACCCAAATTAAATAATACTAAAATTTTGATGTGGAAGTATAAAGTTTGCAAAAAAATTTAGTCATAGGTTTTATTTTATTCTTGAGAAATTGTGGAAACTGAAACCCTGTTACACAAAATAAATATTGAATCCTAATACAGGGTGGGGTGCAAAAACTTCCTTTTTTTTGAAGGCAAATAAAAGAAAAATTGTTGCTGATAAACAAAATTTATTTTTTGATAATGAAAGAACATAATTTCAAATTTCAAATCATGCTGTTTTAAACAAAATATCTTGAAGGTTGTGGCCACCGTTCTCTATGCAGTGATGCAACTGATTTCTGACATTTCCCTCTACACATTCCAACATGTCCAGCAGAATTCGGGCTATTTCCTGCCGAATAACATTCTTCAGCTGAAGCAGGTTTGTGGGGTGATGTTTAAAAACCTCTGCCTTGAGGTATCCCCATAAAAAAAACACAGGGCATTAGATTGGGCGAGTGCACCGCCCACGGGATGTCACCTCGAATCGTGATGAGTTGTCCGGGGAACAATGCCCTCAAAACTGTCATCGAAGCTTGGGCTGTGTGGGCCGTGGCACCATCCTGTTGGAACCAGACATTTCCTAGGTTCATTTCTTCAAGAGCTGGTTAAAAAAAGTTTTGAATCATGTCCACATAATAATAGTTTTGAATCATGTCCACGCTTTGAATTGACAGTAACTGCTCGATTGTCCTCCTCAAAGAAATAAGGACCAATAATTCAACTCTCGACAATGCACACCATACTGTTACCTTATCACTGTGAAATGGCCTCTCATGGAGCTCTCTAGGGTTGTTACCACTCCAATAGTGCATGTTCTGCTTATTAACACATCCGAATAGGTGAAAATGTGCCTCATCACTAAAGAAAACAATTGTGTCAAGGGGAACAGTTTCCAATAAAGTTTCACATGGTGTTATTCGGTTCTGGAAACGACGTGGTGGCAATTCTTGCGCAATACACATCTTGTAGGGATGGAAATGATGATGTTCATGAAGAATTTGACGCATTGATCGATTGGATATTCCTAGGGCGACTGCATGTTTGCGAGCGGAGCATCTCGGAGATCTCAAAATCGACTGTCGAACTGCCTCCACATTTTCTGGCGTCGTAACGGTCTGTCGTCGTCCTGGGTTTTTTTCACCACACTCCCGGTTGTCCTAAGGCTCTCTACCCACAAAACAATCAATTTCCGGTCAGGAACCAGACCTCTGGGCTGAATTCCGAAGTGAGTACGGAATACACGCTGCACTGCCACATAGGAACAGGAACGGTTGTTCGAAAAATAGGCTTTGACTGCAAACGCACGCTGCTCCTTCGTCCACCTCATGTTTTCTACTGAAGGGTACTAGACAACAACTTCCGTAACTGCTGCATTCGCCAAGCCCATCCCCACTTTTCTACGACTTTACCTCCCTTCACAATGTGCTGTCAGGAAAATGAAGTTTCTGTGCCCCACCCTGTATTTTGAATAATTTTCTTAAAGAACTGTCTTTAAATGGTTTCATTATCTTAATTAAAAAAGTTATTGACACTGGCAAAATGTTTTGCCACAAAAATAAGATAATTATTTTTTTCATTTCAATAAGGCTGGAGTGTGATCCATACATTGCATAGCATCTTGAGAAGGGGAATGGGTTAGTGACTGTGTTATGTTTGTTGCAAAAATTACTATTTAGATAAAACACTAATGCTTTCGTACATTTCAATTTTCATATTGGAAATATACAAAAGTAAAATTGAGATGAAGTGATTATAAAGGATTAAATTCTTTCACCTCTGAGCAGCATTTTTGTGTGCACAGTGGCAAGGAAAAAAGGACACCAAAACATCAGAGCTGGACAGGGAAAAGAGGACCTATTGGACAGGTGTTAGGAGATAGATGATAGCTTCCTGTCAAACATCCAGAATATTCTTAACTAGAACATCCAGCATGTTCTTTAACTTGTACAGAAGAATAGCTCTCCTGCACACTGATCAAAGTTAATTGGTTTATCTATTCTCACAGTGGAGAGAGAAGGGGATTGTAGAGAAAATTTCAATGCAAGTACAGTGGGGAATTTGAATCTGAAAACATCAGATTACAATCCTTCTCCATTATTTAGTGAATTAAGAATATGATAAACATAAAACATTAATGTAGCACCTTTTAAAACTTTACTAAAGCTTCTTCATCTCTGGTATGTTTATCAGCAAATGTATATAAGCCTCTTGTTTATACATCCGTATTGGAATCTATTAAGAAAAAAGTTTCTCACTGATAGAATTTTTTCATGTCCCCCCCAAAAAAATGTTTACATTATCCCAATACCATTTTCTGCATTCAATTTTGTTTTGAATACATATATATATACACACACACTCATAAAATATTGGTTTCATTATCGTCATATTTTTGTAGTAATAGGGTCAACATTTATTCCCAGATTATGAATAAATTTGCTTATTTTTATGAACTACAACTTGAAAATACATAACTATGTTCTATAATTGGGACTTCAGACTACTCCTTTCCCAATTATTAGTTTTAATTAGTAAGGTTTTACTGAACATATTTATCTAACATCTACATTATAAATATATTAAGGGAGTCTGCCAATTCTTTAATCAATGGTAACATAATAATTCAATGGAATGAAAACTGACAGTTTATTCCATGGACAGAGAAGAATATTTGTTATTGTGAAAACTGTCTTGATAAAAACTAATCATTTCGATAAGTTGTCATCAAAATTTTTGAGGATGTGGGACCCTTGTTATTTTTCTAGAAACCCTAATAAAGAACTCTCAATAAAAGAGTAGAAATTGGGTTATATTTCAATAACTTATCATAAATAAAATTTTTATTTTCACAAAGTATATATTTTTAAATTTAAATAAGAAAAATTTGTTATCAGCAAATCAGCATTATCGATTACTTACCAGTTAGTATTAACTATATTAGTAAGTTCAGTTGTATCATAAATATATTACTTCTCTTGTATATTTCACTGTTTGATGAAAATACTGCAACATATTTCCCAAAATTAAGCTAACATTATAAAATATTAAATCTTGGAATATCTCTGTAAGAACCCTTGGAAATATTCTGAAAAACACAGTTTGAAGAACACCGATTTGGATTATTAAACTAGAAATGTATCCATAAGATCAGACAAATTATGTTAGACCATTTTCAACAGATGGCTGACATAGAGTGTGGCAACAACCCCATGAAGCAATGGATGCATCATGTATACTGCTGTGCAAGGTGCTGGTGGTAATTAGATGGTGTGGGTATTTTCACAGCACAGATTCGCTCCTCTGGTTTTTATGCATCTCAGACGATTTGGTGTTCCGATGAAGCATCATTTTTACCCCAGTGGAGATTGCAAATTCCAGAAAAAATAACTGAATCACTGCTTTCGAATCATACAGGAGTGGTATTAGGAACACAAAATGAACTTTCATCACATTCCCTAATCTGCACAATTGCCTGATCTTAATCCAATCGAAAAATATAAGGGACAGTTAGAATGTGCAATTCATACGCACAGACTTTCTTTGAGATGGCCAAGCCATTTTGCATAGAGTGGATCAAAATCTCTCTTGCTGTATTTTGAAAGCATACCATGTCAATTCCAGGCTGTCATCAATGACAGAGGAGGCCCACAGAAGTGTTAGGTGGGTGTTCATAATAATTTGGTCAAGTAGGGTACTAGCAGTAGTGTCACACTCTGGATTCTGCTAATGGCGATTTGAAGGAATAGCTAACACTTTTTTTTAATGCATCAGTCGAGAAATAATAAGTATTGCTTTACTTTTCAATATATCTCAAAAATGCCTATTTTAATATATTTACAAGTTAGCTCAAGTTTTTGCACTTAAAACAAAATTAAATTTCTTTTGCCATACTAAATGTCTTATTAAATGTTTTCAATGAAATATAAGGTCTGGTGAATGTATCTCAGTGGCTTTGGCAGCATAAGATTTAAAGGATCAGAATCTGCAGCAATGGTAACAGTCTACCACTTTCAAGTAGTGCATATTCCTTTTATTGTCATATCATTTTCATAAAATTTTCCAGCATTCATTACAGTTGTAACTATTCTTGCACACTTAATAAACAATTCTACTTTTATCAGCAATATTTTATAATGGTAAGAATACCGAGTGGTTGACCGAGTGGTTAGCGTGCTTGGCTACTGATCTAAGGGACCTGGGTTCGAGTCCCGGGTAAGGCATGGATGTGTGTGTTGTTTTTCTGCTGAGGTCCTGCCATCCTCTCAGATCTCCTACTGTGGCATATAAACTGACAGGCTCCTGTCAGACCTCTGTGGCAAGCAGCTGCTTGAGGGGGTATTTTTATTTTTAAGAACATGTAATCATTTACATTTGTTTCAATTATTACTAAAGTGCAATTTTATATACTGAAATAATTCAAACATTGCTAATAACTCATAAATAAATAAAACATTTGCTAAACAACGGATGTATTAGGGTAACTCATGATTAATTTATTCCTTTTTAACTTACTCATTTTAACTCTTAATATAAAAAAATTCACCTTTGGTTGCTAAACGATATAAAAAAATGCAAACAAATATGATAAAAAAAAGAATCCAAAATTTTTAATAATTTTATTGACAAATGCCAAAATATTAAATATTCTAAAAACTCACAATGATTAAAACCAGAATTAGAGTATTTAGTATAGTGGTATCTAAAATTTTTTAGTAATAAACTGCTTTTGTGAAGGGAAGATGAAAATTTAAAATATATCCAATAAGTAGAAAATTGTCAAAACTACAATATTTCAAACATGATAGAAATAGAAACACTAACAATATTGCTTAAAACATTGCTGCAAATAATTCACATTGTAATAAGAAAAATAAAGCAAAATAAAATTATAAACTATTTTTCAGTTACTATAATTACAAGAAAATAAAACCAACCTGAAATTTGTTGAAGTCTAAAGAATGAACAGGACCTGTATGCTTCGTTTTATGACAAAGTAAAGCAGTTTCCCCTTCTAGCAGCTTCGCAGGATCATAAACTAATATGTTACCACCATCAGCACCACCTACTAGGATGCCACTGCTGAGTTCTGAGGTTTTCATACCCTCAGAGCCCCACACCACTTTGTGAAACCTAGAAAACAGGAAAAACTTTAAACCTTAATATGAATAAAGGGGCCTTGGTAACTCATAAATTTCAGCATTATAGTTAAAGACCTCACAGTTATTACAGAATTATGTTGCATATTTTCTAAAATATTTCATTAGTTTAGATTTCTATTATTACTTAAATATTTAATTTTTAAATTGCATATTGCAGTTTTAGGTTGAAATGCATTAGACATTTAGCAATTAGTGATCTATGAGACTTACAAAGTAGTGCCACAGAATATTTAATTTACTTTAAAATCATGATAATAAAAAATCATATATTTAAAGATCTAGAGAACTCTTGAAAATATATATATATTTACCTATAGCAGGAATCAGAAAATGCTGGAATTTTGTGCTAACAGTTTGGATAATGACAATAAAAACTTTTTGCGGAAAAAATTTTCGTCAACATACAGGATGTGAACCCTGCATCTCTCCAGAAACATGCCAGATCCCATATGTCAGAGAAAATTTTTTCTGCAAAATATTTATTGATTTATCAATGCCAAAAGAGCAGCAAGTAACACTGTGATTATCATCTATGTTTAAATAAAAACTTTTTCCAAAATCGCAATTTTTTTATTTGAACTATTAATTATGAATAAAAAATTTAAAACTATCACTAAATTAAGTTCTACCTTTCAAAAATAGAAAATAGTTTAGGTTCTGTAATCCAGTAAAACAATTGCCATTAATAGTGGCATATTCAAAGTTTAACAGTCAAAATTTAATGCAATATATGGTTAAAGGTTTAAAACAACATTCTTTTCGATCACATTATATATCTGAGGAATAGAAGCGAAAACAAAGTTTTAAAACTGAAAAGCTAGTAGTACATATGTATTTGCTCAACAATACAAATTCCGTTAATGATAAAAATAATTTTGTCCATTAAAAGTATTTAAAACATTGCAGTGTATTTAATAAAAGAGAATGTAATGGTTCAGAATGTGATATCAATCACTAATCTATTTACAGAACAGTAGAAAACGTGCATAAAGGAATATGAAAAATTCCTGCAAAATGAGATGGAAGGTAGACAATGGAGTCTTGTCCATTTACCATTTTTTTCTATGCCAGGAAATATCAGCTACCATTCTGCATTATTTCAACGATGAAGTTTGTTAGGAAACATTGTTTTGGGGTGAGTTATTTTCCATGGTTGAGAAAGGCCACTTCATTGTTGTGCCTAGAAATCTTACTGTCACTGACTATTCACAATTCTAGACAATCGTGCTCTGCCAATGCTTGTCAATATTATGAAAATGGCAACTGCAGTTTTCAACAATAATTCATGTTAGAAAGAAAAAGCTTGCATCCATAATAATTTGAGCAGAATAAAGTTGTTGAAACAGACTAGACAGAAGAGAGGCCCAACCTTAACCCTACTGAATATCTTTGAGATCAATTGGAATGTAAATAGGGCAAAAACAGACTGTCCCACTTCCATCATGAAGCTGGTGACAGCTTTGCAAGATGACGACTAACGATATTTATGTAGACTGCTACTGAAAACATGTAGACTTGCATCAGGATTGCAGGTGGGCAATATTATTTTACTAAGATTGTTGAGAAGCAACTATTTCCAAAACATCCTAGGTGTCTGACAACTTTCAGTGATGGTGTACATGAACTTTTCTGATGATTTCATTTACTCCTTTATGGTGGTGCAATTTTTATGCATGAGTACTTTTATTTGTTGAAATTATGCAATGAACTATTTTTGCAGCATTCACCTATACTTTGTATTATAATTTTTGCTTATTTGATCCTGCAACTGTTAAGTTCAAAATAGTACGAAAGGTGTTTAACAAACATGCATGCTATTATCACATATTTGATTCTATGGACACACATATATATTCTACAGGTGATAGTTTACATACATGACTGACAATGATCAGCTATTGCATTTTCATAAGCACCAACAGTTTTGACGTGAGCACTACCAAAAGCTATATCAAAATTTTGATGCTAAGCATTTATAAAGTAGGACATTTTTTAAAGAGAACGTTTCCCAGCATTACTGTTGTATGATGCTAAGACAAGGATGAAAGAGTAGCTGTAAGAGTATCTAAGTTTAACTATACAAAGAAAATTTAATGAACTCATGAATGTAAACAAAATTTAGGAATTTACAATCTTATCACTAAAATTTGTGATCAAGATATAAGAACTCTGTATGATATATAATCAACACTTACCTAAAATCTGAAACAACACTCCCTTTTACAGACATATCTAATCCAGGCTCAGTCAGGTTCAATGAATATATTTCAAGTGATGCTGTTGTACTGGAAACAGATACATAAAAAACTAAGAAACTACTCTTATGTAAGGTTTACATATAATTTTAACTATCATATGAACCCTTTCATTGAAAATGCATTCATGTGAAGAAATTCATTACTGAAATTAATACATGTTGTACATGTACTATATTAACTGGCTTTCAAACAGATGCATTAAAATTAATCTGTTAAGGGTTAATAAAATAAACAGAAATATATATTAACTTTAGGATTGGAAAATATACAGAATGTTTATGTAGTAGTTTAGTAGAATATTTAGAAAAGCTACTATTTATATAGGAATAACAAAAAATTACCATTTTAGATAATTACACAGTTGAAAATAGTCATTACATTTACAATTAAGGAACTAATGAAAAGTAGTTAAAGCAATAAACTTATATTTATTTACATTAATCATATAAAACACGGCTAGTTAAATGGAAAGTCATATAAGACAAGAGAATGAAATTTTGTAGCCTGTAAATTACAAATACTATAATAAAAAGAAAATTTGTTGAAAAATGTAAAATATGGCAAAAAATGCAATTGTATGTTTTTATTTTTATGCTGTTTATACTATAAGACAACACTTTTTCAGCACAAAAAAAGTTCATGGAAAAACAGCTTTTTGTGATACTATATTCTGTTCCAAATAAATAATGGAGCTGAAAATCTGAAGATCAAACAACCAATGAAAAGAGCCCACACTACAAGAATTCTTGCAAGAATAACTTACAGGAACTTCTGCCACAGCAAATAGTCCACACCTAATCCAAATAATTCTAAACACAGCCAGTAAGGTAAAAGTTTAGTAAAATCACAATAATAGCTGTACAATAAATTGTATAAAATTACCTATTTTCAAACATAAGGAGTGCTTACAAAATATCATTGTAATGCTTATATTACAACTATATTTGATCCAAACATTATCAATCAATCTAAGTGATACCTTATATTTACATAAAGTATACTAGGTTACTTTATAAAAATATTGATATTTACCAGTGATAGTTGTTGGTGTATCTACTTGCATAGGCACATTAGATGTCTAACATGACATATAATTGCAGTGTCAGACTTTGTGAGCAATCTTTGATGTTGAAGAATGCAATTTAGATGCCATTAACAAGAAACCAGTCCTCAAGGGCATGATGTTATAGATGTCATTTCATAATAATGTAGTACAGTTGTAATGCAGCTAAATTATTACTCCATATGCATAGTTCTTCAGGTGTGCTGGTATAATCCCAATGATACCATGCATCATCTATATTTCTTGCAACTATAGAGTACTTAAAGATGTAGTTGTACCATTAACTAAATGTTCTGATGTAAACTATATTATGATTTCCAGCACCTGTTTCTATATCACTGGTGTATATCACAGATGGATCCACAAAATGCACTTTCATTACTGTTTGAAACATAGATGTGTGACTTTTAAACATTTTAAAACCGATAACATTAGTATAAAAATAGGATAAAAATGCTTTCATACCACTGCCTCTGATGTTAAGACAGCGAACATTTTATCGGTGCTCCAACAGTTCATTTGAGCTACGCGCGTTTCTCCGTAGTTACATATTACGGCGTCATCAGGCTCTAGTGGTGTCAAGAGTGGCGTGTTACTTATACGTATCCCAGTTCCTACGTTGTTGATCATGTGATATTACGTAATGCTTGATGACTGGGTGTTTAGGAGAAGGTTCCATGCAGATGGAATGGGTACTATGTCACTATTGCATAAATTATGACGTTGTGTGTGGATTAGCAACTTTTCGGCGTAATTCAGCTGGAATTTAGTCCTTGGAGCAATTAAGGGTTTGTATTCTACTTTATTTTCTATTATAGTTTGAGTGTAAGCTGTGTTTGGAATTTGTTTATTTAAATCAGATTGATGCTCTTTCATTTAATCATTTAAATCAGATTGATGCTCTTTCATTTAATCATTTAAATCAGATTGATGCTCTATCTGGAATCATGTCGGACGTTGTTATGCGTCACATCGAGGAAACTGCACTTAATAAATCTCAATACAAACCATCACTGTACATCAGGTATGTGGATGACATATTAATTTTTTGGCCGCACGATGTAGACAAACAAACTCACAGAATTTATAAACATTATTAATAATATATTACCTACAATTAAATTTACATTGGAATCTGAAGAAAAACGACAATTATCTTTTCTGGACATATTAATAAAACGTAATGATAACTATTGTGATACTACTGTATATCGTAAAAAAAACATATTCCCACATATATACCAGCCGACTCTGTACATCCATTAAGATACAAAAAATCTAGCATTTTACCATTATATATTAGGGCATACAGATACTGCTCCGAGGCTTTAACATTTGATACCGAAATAGAATATATTACTAAAACTGCCCAAGAAGCAGGTTATACCATGCAACAATTAAAAAGATGGCAACATAATGCTAAATTCATTGTCTTAAAAAACTCTCAGCCAATTCCAAATCAGGATGTAAAACAACAAACCTATGCACAGTTTTCCTTACATGACAGGCATTTCGAAAACATTACATACTACATTAAAAAAATATAATATTGTATTACCCACAACAGTTAATAATACAATTAAAAACTTACTAATTAATGATCGAGGCACAAAATTACTCACCGGCAGAGTTTATCAACTCAATATATCTGACCCCTTAAATTTACTTGATGGAAAGAATAAATACATTGGTAAAACCCATAGACAATATGCTGATTGCATGAAAGAGCATCAATCTGATTTAAATAAACAAATTCCAAACACAGCTTATGCTCAAACTATAATAGAAAATAAAATTCAAATAAATAAAGTAGAATACAAACCCTTAATTGCTCCAAGGACTAAATTCCAGCTGAATTACGCCGAAAAGATGCTAATCCACACACAACGTCATAATTTATGCAATAGTGACATAGTACCCATTCCATCTGCATGGAACCTTCTCCTAAACACCCAATCATCAAGCATTACGTAATATCACATGATCAACAACATAGGAACTGGGATATGTATAAGTAAGACACCTAATGCAAGAAATAAGTATTATTTCTAATGTGCATTATTAATATGTATACTATTTGGAAGTGAACAAAAGGTTTTTAATTTTGGAGCACTGCAAAGTACAAAATGAAGCATAATTTCTTTTACATTGGTAATTAGTGACTAGAAGAATTCCTCAGTGTTGCTCATGTTGTTGCTGATATCAGTGCATTCTCTCATAGTTCAAGGTTTCATTTCTACACAAATTATCTAAAGTGTTATTTCTATTTTGACAGATTTTGGTCCACTGTAATTCCTGAGATACCCGATCTAATGGTCCAAAACTTCATACCCAGGTTCCCCCTTTGTGACCCTATGTTGGGTGAAAAAAAAACAGATTCCTATGTGCAGTGGGCTAACTTAATATATCTTTGGGAATGTGAGGGATCTAGTGGCTTTCTTGATTAGAATTTGCGAATGAGAAATAGCTGCAAATGGAACACTGTCACGACATTTTGCAGGTTCCAAATAATACTTTCTTATATACCTGATTGAAACTAAGACTGTATGAGTTACGCTTGCTGATGTGTCGAGTTGTTTAACCTCTAAGTGGCACATTTTATCCAAAATAGCAATTTCTAACCTATTCAAACATATCAATTTTATATTTTGCACTGTGAATACTCATGGTACTCTTAATCTTTTGTGAAAATTCCAGGTTCCTAACCCTTTATGTGAAGAGTTTTGGTGATTAGACATTTTATTATTATAGATGAAAACTCTTGCCGTAGAAGCTCCCTAATGAGTTGAGGATTGATACATTTCCAGGCTAGTTTTTCATTGGCTTCTGTGGCTAAGTGTCATAAGCCATGATTGAACAGACTATTTGAGGGAGACTTGCTGATCTATTCTTCATGTGAAGCAGAGTATAGCCACAACTGAAATTTATTTTTTATGCATCTGTGACATTACAAATGCTAGGGAATAAAGTGGAACACTGTCATGACATGTTGCAGGTCCCAAATTGTACTTTCTTATATACCTATGATTGAAACTAAGACTGTATGAGTTATGCTTGCTGATGTGTTGGGTTGTTTAACCTCTAAGCGGCACTTTTTTGGCACACAATGGGCTAAATGGCCAGGTCACAAGAACCCATAGTGCTCAGAGTTTTGAGAGAGGGACCCACTGGATAGCTATTAGGAGACAGATGGTAGCCTCTCATCAAGGCCATCCAGTGTGTTCTTTAATATGCACAGGGTGTGGCTCTACTTCATGAGGGCACAATTTTACATCCCATCTGATGGACAGTAGCCTTTCCAAGTCCATCAGTGTCCCCTATTGACCAAGGGCAGGGTGGGGAGTTTTGTGGAGATAAATCTCAACACTGGCCCAGATGGTATTCAAATCTGGGAACTGCAGATTATGAGCTTGGCATGCTATCAACTGAGCCACCCCTATCCCTATTGGAAAAGCAGATCAATGTGTAATGCTAAAATTTAAAATAAAGTTTTAACAATTTTATTTTTGCTTTAGATTAATGTTTCAAAATATACTTTTCAATCATTGTCTGTTTCTGCTGGTTACAATAACCATAGTTGGTTGTCTTTCAACCTAACCCAGCAAATATATCCTCATTATTAAAAGTTTTAATCCCGATTTTTTTTTCCATTGCCATTTTTCTTCATATATCCTAGACCTAGGATGCGGTGGGCAGACAATGTCAAACAGGACCTTGTTAGAATTGGTGTCCAGTGGCTGGATGCAGCAGATGTAGCTCAGGACAGATATGCTTGGATATTTAAATTGCATGGTCTGGTTGGACCTCCATAGCCCATGGCTGCTTGAGGATGATGATGACACTAAAAGTTATATCTAAGTTTTTAGTTTAACGCTTCATATTTACTTGGAGATATTGTTTGCACACCACAAATTTAGAAGAAACTTGGCACTAATGACAAATCAACGTTGTGAAATAAACTCAAACTTTCAGAGGTCTAGTATCCAAATTATGCAGTAGAAAGTGCAGCTGCCATACTTCATGACAATGTTCACTGACAATGAATGTGCATCATAGAGCTCACAATACTTGTTCTCTATTCAGCTCTTTGCCACACATTCATTGTCATATGGATTAATTTAAAGGGAACAGGCTCAGCTGGACTGGTATAGGGTTAGCACTACTTAGAATGAGGAGTGGCAGAGCACTGTCTTCAACAATGAACCCTGATTCAGACTCGAGCTGATGATCATCACATTCAAGTTAGAGATATGGGCAGAGGGCAGACCTAACTCTTGTCTACAGATGCCATACTACTTGGTCATACGATGTCTTTGAGACATGTAAATGGTAATGTGAACAACTAGCAATATGTTGCCAATATTCTACAGTGGCAAGCAGCTGCTTGAGGGGGTATTTATTTTATTATTAGCCAAACTATCATTTCTGGTATCTCTGCTGTGTTCCAGAAACAACATTTGACTACACACTGCTGTTATCTCCAAGGTATGCCAACAAAGCACCCAGCCTATTCTTGGTCAGGCATAGAGCAATATTCGGGACATGGACAGTGCTTGCAAACCCACCAACTAGTCCAAAATACAGCTGCATTGTGGGACCATGCGCAAGTGACATTACTCCTGACACTATCAGAAATTTCTATGTCATGAACCGTGGTGGTTTCTCTACATACTAAAGGACACACATAAATTTACTAAAATACAAGGTACACTACTTATTTACTAAAGTACACCATTATTTTTAGTTACTAAAGTATGCTATTCATTTAATTCATTCCACTGAACAAAACCACGTAATACCCATATGATTAGCTGTGTCATAAATTTCAGAAGATAACATTCTGTACTTCTAAGTGGGACAATTTCAATGTCAAGCAGTATTTAATGATCATATAACATGATCTATTTTTGTTTCAAACTTTTTTGCAAAAAAATCCTAATTATCATTTTGGTTGAACACAGTGAAAAAACAAGGCCCTCACATTCATTTGTTTTTTCAGGATGGGTATGAGGAGGTGTAAAACAAAAGGGAATGGTAACAGTTAACCCACATTTTATGTTATTAATTCAATTGTTGAAGTGTTGAATTCTAAAAAAAAAATATGTCATACAATTTTTGCAACAGCCAATATGATGGTCATCATCAGTTTGCAATTCCAGTGATTTTATTTTCAAAGCAGGATAATATTCAGATTTAAATTAATTAAAATAAATTTAAAAAAACTAACATATTTCTTCAAAAGTGATCATGATATAATTGTTTAACTGAATTAAATACAAGTCATCAATTTTGGAAATAAGAATCAAGTATATTACACTTCAACACATTAACCCTTTAAGTGTCAGAAACAGATAAATCGTTTTTGAAATCACTACAAATGAACTTGCAACATCGTTTTTGTGCTTAACTAGCATTTTATTCCTTCTAAACTTTATATTTTTGTTCAGAATTAAATGCTCTTTCTTTTAATATGCATGAGAACTATTTTATTCATTGGTGTTTTCATAATTGGTGCTCCATTCATTGGTGCTCAAAAGTTGAGTTGCATTTTTAGAGAAAAAAAAAATCTGACCCTGTAAGGGTTAATACTGAACAATCTGAACTACTACCATAATTGGATATGTTCTTGATATTGTGTGTGGTTTGAATCCCAACCTTGGGAGTGTTCAGATTACACTCCCACCCTTTCCTCAATAAATAAAAAGAGGGACACCAATGGATTTGGAAAAGTTGCCATCAGTCAGATGGTACATTAAGCTGTAGCTATGTGTGCAGAAAAGCCATACCTTGTGCATAGCAAAAAATATATTAGATGGACCTGATGAGAGACTTTGTGATGGCCCACCCATTCACTTTTACTTTTCCTTAACCAGTTTTACCTATGTTATTATCATTTAGAGGATTAATTTTAGTTGGCATCATTTTTCCTCATCCGGATCCACTAAAGGAGTTGTATATGTACAACTCAAACTTTTGATTGATAGCCGCTAATGTGAACGTTAACGACAAGTCTTGCGTCATAGCTAGCACACAATCGTAAGATTGTGCAAAATATTTTTCCCAGCCTGCAACACATGCCCATGCATACTAAGTGACATTAGGTCACAGAGTTACTAGAGTGATGATAATGGAGTCAGTAGGCTAAGAATGAGTAAGGATAGTAGAGAGTCAGTTTGAGATAGTAATGAGAACGATGTTAGCTGAGAAGTTTGTCAGTTTTAGAGATGCTTAAACGAGCTTTTATTTGCTCATACAATTCATTCAGTTTATATTCATCAGTTTATATGGTGAGTCACGAATTTTTTGGAAATAAACTTTGCTATATGAATATTTTGATATTGCTATTTTTTCTCTTGAGCAATGATAATTGATTTTGATTAATATATAACTTTAAAAATTTGACCATTTTTTGATTTATTACTCAATAATCATTGCCAGTTTATCTAATGAAACTTCATTTAACTTTATTTGGCAAGTTAATATTGTTTGGTGACTGATATGCTACCGGAGTTTTAATTTAGATCAGTAAAAAGGTCCAAAGAGAAAAAGTTCAAAAATCTTTTGGAGCGTTACAGAGCAATAAAGAAAGTGGCACACTGAACACAGGGACTGTATGTATAAATTGTATGTTATTTAGCATGATTGTCAAAGTTAAAAAAGTTTTTGAGCTCATTAGTTATATCATCATCCTCAAGCAGTCATGGGCTAAGGAGGTCCAACCAGACCGTGCAATTTAGCTCTCCAAGCAAGTCTATCCTGAGCTACATCTACTGCATCTTGCCACTGCACACCAATTCTAACAAGGTCCTGTTTGACATTGTCTGCCCACCGTATCCTAGGTCTCCCCCTCCTTCTGAGGCCTCTAGGCACACTGTTCATAACCCTATTCGCCAATATATAATTATCCAAATGGGCAACATGGCCAAACCAGCGGAGTCTCTCTCTGCACAATATGCTGCTTAAAGGAGGTTGCAGACTCCTTTGCCTAACCTCATCATTAGTTACAAAGTTAAACCACCTAATGCCCAAGATACTATGTAAGCATCTAGAATCAAAAGAATCTAGTTTCCTGTTATCTTATTTACAAAGTGTCCAAGTTTCACTACCATAACTAACCCTAGAAAGAACCAAACTATTATACAGTCTAATTTTAGTCTTTAGGTGTATACGCCGAAGATTTCCCTTCCAAAAGAGAATATCTCTTTTGAAAGGTACTAACGGCCTGCACCATGAGAAGGCGAAGTCGGACATTAGGTGCTAGACCTGGCCGGTTCTGTGCATCATCACTAGGGATTGGTACACAGCTCTCCTTCCAGTTTATGCCTAGCTACCATTTACAGACCAGTTATATATACTAATCATTTAATGCAACTTAAGCTAAAATTTTTGTTGAGAAAGAAGCTTAACTTTGTATTAGTCAAAGGTACTGAAGTTTTAGGACAGTTATTGCTGATAGTTAAGATCTTTATTGTATGTATATAAAGATAGAATTGTCCAGACACACACAATAAACTTTCTGATAAGCAAGTTTATTGCAACTTAGTATAGCTTTAGTATTGTATTGTTGTATAGCAGCACCTTTGTGTGCTGCTCAACATAAAAAGCGTCAAAATTACATAAATTCATAATTTTGGCAGATCCCTAACATGTTTGCTAGTCTAGTAATATGGCTGATTCTGCCACAATGACTCCAGACTTAGAAAAAGTAAAAGATAGGTTGCAGGATGTGATGAAAGAAGCAGAAGTGTTAATGAATCTGCTTCAAGATCCTCGGGAGAAAAGGGAAATGACAACAACCCCTGAATTTGTCAACAATGCTGTGTCAGCTCATGAACATATACACCTATCCCTCGATTTACACGGTACTCAGTTCACACAATTTTCGCTTTGCACGGTCAAAAAATGCAACCAGTTTCGATTTATACGGTACAGACAGAGTTCCTTTCTATGTACGTCTCAGTCAGCACCGTGTAAATCGAAACTGGTTGCATTTTTTGACCGTGTAAGCCAAAATTGGGTGAACTGAGTACCGTGTAAATCGAAGGATAGGTGTATACTTTAAATGTAAAGTTCCATCTTTTGTTCTGTCAGAAGCAAGTGATAGAAGAGAGTATTATCAACCACCTCAATGATGAGTTGCCAATCCACCATTGAGGTTATAATATACATAACATAAGGACAACATTATTAACTGTATTCCTTATGTTAATTGGCCTTTACATGAGAAAAGGTTCGATAGTTCGAAAAATCCATCATCGTGGATATTTGTAAAGTTCATGGAAGAGCATTTCCATTTACATGAAGTGCCCAGCAACAAAAAGGTGGTTTTCACAGTATCGTGTTTAATTGGATGTGCTAAGCAATGGTGGAATAACACAAGATGTCGTCATGGAAGAGAAATTTTGAAAGACTTTAATAAACGAATTTTGGAAATCTACCCACCTTCTGATGAGTTACAGAACTTTTTTACAGAAGATCTAGCTACAGAACTTTTTTCATGAAGACAAAGAGGAGATGATACTGAAACATTCATCTGGGGTACAATAGAGTTATACCAGCTGTACGATGCTGATGCCGCTGAAATTGATATAAACTGCATTATGTCCCAATTACTTCTGCCCTTAAGAGAGTTTTTAGAAGTCAGAAACGCAACTTCAATTTCATCTTTAGTCAAATTGGCTCGACAATGCAATGCAAGAGGAGAATCTGCAAAAACTGCATTAAATCAACAATAGATGCAATCCTCGCCAAAGCAGAGATATCATGGTTGAGTTTCACAAAATGACTCCAGCAGGATTGGATGTTACACGATCCTGACAATTTGCACTGAACACACCAACAATGCAGAAAGAACGAAGCAGAGATAATGTTCTGTGTCAAACTTCCGACAATGAAATTAGACCAAAAACTTTTGCTATGAATAATAGAGAAATTTTCAGATGTAGTTCTTGTGGCCGTCTAGGGCACGAAGATCAATATTGCTACAGAAAAAGATGGCAATTCGGGAAACAATTTAGGATCTTTAAAGTGAGAGGCCAAAATTCCCCAAGAAAAGTCCTTATGAGTTAAACCACCTAATACCCAAGACTCTCTTGCCACTGTCGGTCACATAACATTATAGATTTACCTTTTCTGAAGCCTTATCCAAAAAACACTCAATTAACCCTTCAAGTGTCCAAGCCGCCTGTATACATATGGAGAATCTGAATTGAGGTATCAATGATATCATCCTCCTCCTCCTCCTCAAGCAGCCATGGGCTATGGAGGTCCAACCAGATCATGCAATTTAGTTCTCCAAGCAAGTCTGTCCTGAGCTACATCTACTGCATCTGGCCACTGTACACCAATTCTAACAAGGTCCTGTTTGATATTGTCTGCCCACTGCATCCTAGGTCTCCCCTTCTTTCTGAGGCCTTTAGGCTCACTGTTCATAACACTATTCGCCAATCTATAATTATTCATACGGGCAACATGGCCAAACCAACGGAGTCTCTCTCTGCACAATATGCTACTTAAAGGAGGTTGCAAACTCAGTTGCCTAACCTCATCATTAGTTACAAAGTTGAACCACCTAATGCCCAAGATACTGCGTAAGCATCTGGAATCAAAAGCATCTAGTTTCCTATTATCTTGTTTACAAAGTGTCCAAGTTTCACTGCCATAACTAACCCTACAAAGAACCAAACTATTATACAGTCTAATTTTAGTCTTTAGGTGTATAAGCCTATTTCTCCACACTCTCCATAGATTCTTAAAAGTCCCGGCAGCAATCCCTATTCATCTGTTAATCTCATGTTGCACATCACCAGTATCTGTTACATAGCTCCCAAGATAATTAAACTGTGACACCTGCTCAAGACTGCAACCATTCAGATGAACTGAATCACAGCCTGCCTGACCAATTTTCATCACTTTAGTTTTCTCTCTGTTTATAACCAAACCTATTCTACTACCAGTCTCATCAACAGCTCGAATGAAAGAGTTCATCTCATCAACATCATTTGCCAAAAGGGCTAAATCATCAGCATAATCTAAATCAGAAATTTTCATATCTCCAGTCCATTTAAGGCCAAAATCTTTCCCTTGAAGTGAATTTCGCATAACATAATCAATAACCAAACTAAAGAGAAAAGGAGACAAAATGCACCCTTGTCGAACACCAGAAGTAATGCTTAAACCAATTGCCTTACCAACTCTCACACATGACTCAGTGTTATTATAGAGAGCTTTAATTATGCTAACTAACTTGTCAGGTATACCACATGATCTCACAATCAACCACAAATTATGATGATCAACAGAGTCGAAAGTCTTTTTGAAATCAACAAAGCTAGCAACCAAAGGTTTCTGAAACTCTAAACATTTCTCAAGAATCTGCCTAAGTGAAAATAACTGATCCACACATCCCCTACCACTTCTGAATCCACATTGCTCATGACCCAATTGACTGTCAAAGAGATTCTTAATTCTATTAACAAGAATGATGAGATAAGTACAATCATGGAAAGAACATTACCTGGAACAGAAAGTAGGCTGATATCCCTATAGTTATCACAAGAACTGCGACCACCTTTTTTGAAAATAGGTATAATAACAGCTCTGGTAAAATCCTTAGGAACCATGCCTTTAGCATAAAAGATATTCAGAATTTCAGTCATCCAAGTGGTAACCGAAACATTCCCAGCTCTAAGCATTTCGGTAGTAATTTCATCAACCCCTGGGGATTTATGTAGTTTATGTTTAGAAACAGCCAAAATAACTTCAGATTGTGTTATAAGGACAACATTAAAGCCACCAATCCATCTATCATCATTACAAACAATGGGAGTAGAACTAACCACATTGTTTAGAACATCACTGAAATGCTCAGCCCACCTAGCCATGACAGAATCCTCACCTTCTATAACATTACAGTGTTTATCCTTCAATCCCTGTAGTATACCTGTCCGTTTTCTACCACACAAAACATTGACTATCTGGGTACAGTTCTCTGCTGTTGTGCTGTCTAACTGCTTCCTCGGCTTTGTCAGTCAAGCCATCAAGCCAAAGATTATTATCAGCAGCTAACTGATCTTTTACACGTTTATTAAATTCTCTGTAATGCTTTCTATTAGGACTAGTACTGATTAAGGACACTGATATAAGGACACAGATAAGGGTACTGATTAAGGACATTCCTGCAGGTCCTCCTTTCTGAAATAAGCTCAAGTGCCTTATCATTCAAATAATTCTGCTCCTTTTTTCCCAAAAAGAATACTGTTAGTTTCCAAAAAAGCCTATTTAAAATGGCCCCCTTCTTCCTCAACTTCAGTAGCAAACAAACCATGACTGTCATAATGACTAAGCAACCTATCATGGTAAGCTTTAGCTATAACTGGGTCTTTCAGAGCTTCAGTATTAAAGGTAAATTTTTTAACTTTAGCACAACACTTTTTAAGTTTAAGTTGCAAGACACTTTTAACAAGGTAATGGTCAGATCTAATTTCAGCTCCCCTATATGACCTGGTATTCCTAACAGAACCAGCCCATTTGCTGTTAATTAATATATAATCAATCATATTCTTATGCAGCCCATCAGGTGAAACCCATGTGTACTTATGTATGTCACGGTGTTTGTAATAAGTGTTAGTTATTCTGAATCCATTGAGTTTACTTACCTGTAGGAGACGTTGCCCATTGCCATTGCAGCTACCAATACCAAAAGGGCCTATTACTCCTCCCCAAAGATCAGAGTCAGTACCAACTTTGGCATTGAAGTCATATAGAACAGGGGTAATATCTCCTTTCTTGACAGAATTCAAAATATCCTGAAGTTGTCTGTAAAATTATATCCTTCTCATCCTCATTGGCATCCTCAGTGGGGGCATTAACAGCAGATAACATTCAAGTCTTTAATGTTTGTTTGAAATTTTGTTGTAAGAAACCTTTCATTAATGCACTCATATCCTAGAAGAGCATCACTAGCGTGTCTGCTGAGAAGCAGACCCACGACTTGGTGATGTTTATTGTCTTCCCTCCCTGAAAAGAGAAATTTAAAGTTATTTTTAAAAATCTGACCTTTATCTGTCCATCTGGTCTCTTGCAGGCTGAGAATATCTAAATTATAATGGTGGAATTCTTGTGTGAGGACATCAAGAGAAAAAGCTCTGTGCAGAGTCCTCACATTCCAATTACCTATGGAGAGAAAATGGTTAGTGGGATGTTTAAAGAAACTATGTTTATTGAGAGAGGGAATGCCAACAATATCAAACAGCCCTCTAATCATAGACATGGGACAAAGACCCATTCCCCCACCATTAAAGGCTGAAGCCATCCACACTGGAAGACTTCCTCCAATGTAGAATTTGATGATGCCAATAGAAGCAAAGAATTCAGGTGCCTGCGATGACCTCTGCTCAGGATTATCCACCAGCTGATAAACATATCCTGTGAATCTATTCACTTGGGGCTGTCAACCCACAAACAAACAGAAAACACAGCGGAAGATTTTCCCTCCACAGAAGCCCACCAGTGCAGCAAAATCAGGATCCATAATCAAGCTCAGAGCCATATATCTGTCCAGTCCAGTGGGTTTATATGGTCAGCACCAGGACCTTGTGTGGTTGACTACTCCTCAGCAGGGTAGGAAAAAAAAGAAAGGTAGCCAGAGTTGTCCAGATCAGTAGGCCACACTAATCTGGCAGCCCTCCCCTTCCGTTCACTTCCACAGGAGAGTATCTCTTTTGAAAGGTACTAACGGTCTGCACCACGAGAAGGCGGGGTCGGACATTAGGTGTTAGGCTTGGCTGGTTCTATGCATCATCACAGGGGATTGGTGCAAAGCTCTCCTTCCAGTGACTACCTAGCTGCCATTTACAGACTATATGTATAGGTTTTTAGAACAACAAAAATATATCGTTTTTTAAAAATTAAAATTGCCGTTGTAATTATTTTTATATATAACATATAAAAATATATAATTCACGCTTTAAAAATAATTTTTGTTTTTTAATTTGATGCATATCTTATTAAACTACAATGTAAATAATTTTATAAAGCCATCTGATTGCCATTTCTTAGAAGCACTAAACGGTATTGCTGATTTGCTTGTTAACTTTCCTATTTGCTGAAGCAACCTTCTGATTTAAGCTCACAAGTTTCATTTGAACTATTATCAACAAATTTTTCCTTAAATTTTCGAAAATCTCCTAAAAATAAAAAAAATAAAAAACTGCTATTTTTAAAAACGATAGATTTTGGAATTACAAAATACGTACCACATTTTTTTTTCCATTTCACACTCTTTTCTGTCATAAACCTATTTCAGCATTCTCAAGTTATTTTTATCATTTTTCCCAGCATTCTATACTATTTGGATAGTTTAACATCCCTTAGGTTATATGTAATTTTTCTTTCATTTTTTTAATAAAAAAAAAAAAAACTTTGAGCTTGTACTGTTTTCTGAAATTGAAAGTCTTGGATATGGAGCAAAATAGACTTCCTTGCTACGGAAATTGGCTATCATTTGGGAGGGCAATTGTGGAAAAGGCTGGTCCTTGGTACACAAACCTTTCTGCCCTTAGCCAAGATCACCAAACTTCAACACCTGAATATAAAATTCATAATGTTTAGTAAAAAAAGCAGCCAAGGAAGTTTTTTTCTATTTCATAACCAGTTCAGAAAATCCCATGAATGTGAGAAAGCCAAGTCATGTTGTATAACACTGGCCATGTTTAAATTATATAATACTGAAAAGTATCATTAAAACACAATGAAAATCATATTTCAGGTTGAATATTATATTATTTGGGAGGAAATTTCCTTTTGATAAATATATAATTTAACTATACAATTAAAAAGACCTTCTTGCTCAAAAATTAATTAAAAATAATTTAACTATTTTTATTCAGCAGGTTTTCCAAAGTGAAGCCTTAATTGTATATTGCGATCTTTTTTTCTTCACCATATCATATCGAAAAAGTCTTATTAAAATCAATATGCTTGCAGATTTGTTTTTATTATTTATTTTCATAAAATTTGCAATTAAATTCTGTTTAATTTGGTGTGTAACATGACCTATTTCCATTGATTGGTTATTTTTTTAAATTCTAAAGTTGACTTGTTTATCTAACTCAGCACAATTGGTTGAAAGCCTGGAATTTTTTCAAAGTATGGCACCAAGAAAACAATTAGAACATGAGAAAAATATTTACTTAAAACCAAAAAAAGTAATTTTTTTGTTATTCAGAAATATATAGTCATTCTATTTATGTGCATTGCAATAATTTCTGTCTATTAATTTTTTTTTATTTTTGCATTGCCAGATGCACTTTTTTACTACATGACTCTAAAAAAAGTCCTATTAAAATCAAACATTGTCTTTTTTGTTAAATATTATAATTTCAGAAAATCCAGAATTAAATGCTGATTAATTTGGCATACAACATGCCATAATTCGTTTCATTAGTTATTTGGCATAAAAGTTCTAAAGTTAGTTTTTTTTGGCTGAGCATAGGCAGAAAATAGCTTGGCCCTTGGATGGAAACCTGTTTTTCAGGCTGGACACTGGAAGGGTTAATAGATCATCATGATACAGAAGCTGATCTTTCATGGTCACCTGAGAAATTTGTGATGAAATTAACCATAACTGTGAATTGAAATTGCAGCAGTGGCCCAGTACACTTTCAAATTTATCTTGTAGTCAAAAGCAGAATGTTCAGGAAGAAACTGTAAAATGTCCTATCAGTTTAATGTGAATTTAGAGAAACAAGTTGATGATGCAAAGCAAACTGATAGTAAGAAAAGTGTTGAGACAGAGGTTTTAAAGGAAAATTGGGCCAAATTAGTTGATGAAAAAAGTGTTGAAATAGAGGTTTGGAAGGAAAAATAATACTACTGAATTTATAGACAATAAGCCTAGTATCCCAGAAATTATTTTGAGTTTAAATAATCATGATAAATCTAACATGTTAAGAAATTTTCAACTATTGAAGCATCATTTAGAAGCAGGCAGCAATAACCCTGGAAAGCAAAAAGCCAGGCTCTTCAAAGACAAGCATGTAGCTATGAGATGTCAATGAGATGACGATAGCCTGCAGAGCAACAATCGGTAATGAAGTAGTAAACATAGAATAGATGATGTCACCAATGAGGGAATGAAGTCATTGGGAAATGACTGGATGATTTATCACAACAAAGTGCCAGCAATGAAAATTTAAGTATACTATTATTCTTCCACTGTGTCACTAATTACTTACGATGTTTTATTTCTTTTCTCTGGAATAGATGAAGACAGAGATGATTGAATATTATTTATTGTGGTTCTTACTTAGAGATTTTGAAACGTTTAATTTCGTGTTGAAACTTTGCAGTTTCGATATTTATTTTTTTAAAAAGTGAAATTATTCAAAGTTTATAGTTTGAGTTTACAGTGTGAAGTGATTAGAATTTTTTTATGTGTTCTGGTTCATCTGAAGTTTTAATTGAACCGTAAAGAGTTATATATTGTATTAACGTGATTTCATGTGTATTCATGATTGTAGATTTTTTTCGTTTCAGCTGATAAAGCTGAATTGAGTGTTGTTAGTTAGAATTTAGAAATTATAAAAATGTTTACGGATGCGAATGATGAGAGTTAAAGAGAATTTAGTATATAGTGATTGTAATAAATTATATTTTAAGTGTATTTCTGTATCTGAAGTACATTTTTGTATTTAAATTGATTCTTATTGTAAAATTTGGATGCAATTGTATTGGATGAAATGTTAGCATCATATATGATAAATTATTGATACAGCTTTTCTTTACTCTTAGATACAATGTATGTGTGTTTAAATCTGTTTGGTGTCATCAATGATGCATAATTATCAGGATGACATTGGCAGAATTTGTTTGCATATATATGAGCTGACCATGATGTCTTGAAGTTTTTGTACCTTTGAGCTGTCCCCAACAGCAAAACCTAGTTTGACTGAGGTGGTCCCTAGCAAACCTCTTTTGGGAGGGGGGCATAAAGCTCGATGAGGGGAGGTAATGCTATTTTCATTTCAGCTAGCTTGCAATTTATTGTGGTTTAGATGAAGTTTTAGTGGATGATTAAACTGCCACTTGTTTGTAAAATGAAATTATTAGCTTTGCATGTTTAATTGTAGTTAGGAGGATTTAATGGAGTACCAATACCCTTTTTTTTTATGTATGGCAGGCATGAAAGAAGATTATACTTCACATATTTGATTGTTGCTAGTGAAATAAGCAAAAGTTATGTACCCTGCTTGATGCATCTGATTTACAGTGATCAACCAAAACATTAAAACCACCTACCTAATATAATGTAGGTCCTCCTCTCGCTACCAAAAGAGCTCTCACCCGATGAGGCATAGAGTCAATGAGATGTTGGTAGGTGTCGCTTGATATCTGGTACCATGACTGCAATAGCAGATCCTGCAGTTCCCATAAATTATGTGGTTGGGGTGATGTTGCCTCATACCCATTTCTCCAACTCAAACCACAAATGCTCGATAGGATTCATGTCTGGTGACTTTGTGAGCCATGGCAATAAATGGAATTCCTCATCATGTTTTAGGAAACATTCCTGAACCTTCTTCACAGTGTGACATGGAGCATTGTCTTGTTGAAAGACGGCATCTCTGTCAGGGAATAACAGTCGCCATAAAGGAGTGTACTTGGTCAGCCATGATGTTCAGGTAGGTGACAGCTGTCAGAATTTGCTCTACAGGAATAATTGACACAAGAACCCAAGAAAATATTGCCCAGACTATCACACTCCCCCCAGTGAACCCAGGTGAGAAGGCTTCCATGGGTAAACGTCGCATACGAGCTTGTCCATCCACATGATGTAACAGAAAACAGGATTCGTCTGACCATGTGACCCTTTTCCACTCTTCTATGGTCCAATGTCAATGATTACAAGCCCACTGCAAGCGTTGATGATGGTGAATGGCTGTGAGCATAGGCACATGAATGGATCTGCAGCTGTGGAGACCCTTATCCAAGAGCTAACAATGAACTGTGTGTTTGAACACATTGGGCCCTTTACCACAATTGAAATTATGGGTAATGTCAGCCACAGTAGCCTGCCTGTTGCTGCAGACAAGATGAGATAGCCTGCACTGACCTCTGGCATCAGTGAAGTGTGGGCGGTCCATGCCTTGTTGACAGCTCAAAATGTCACCTGTTTCGGACCACCTTTGATAGGTACTAACTACTGCATAGTGTGAGCAGCCTACCAGCGTCGCTGTTTCAAAGATGCTCTAACCAAGTCGTCTTGCCATAATGATCTGGCCTTTGTCGAAATCAGATGAACCCTTTGTTTTTCCCATGTTGAGACGAAATGGAATACTGTCTGCAAAGAGCTCCGACCAAGGTATTATATATATATATCATTTCTAACCTTGGCATGTGACACTGATTGGCTGCATGAGTACTTCTTTGCATAATGCAGAGGTGGTTTTAATGTATTGTGGCTGATCGGTGTATATTCTGTGAAAGAGCAGAATTTGATGTAATTGAATTTTTCTTTAACCCTTTAATAAATTAAGCAGATTAGGAGTAAATTAACAAGATTTTTGTAACGGTTATAATATGCAACTTTTGGAATTGTATCAGAATGGGATACTAGTTAGACCGATAATGCTAGTATACAGTTAACTGCCACAGCCATTGGTATTTATTTATAGTAGGTAGCTTGACACTCTTTTTAGGAGGAATGGGAGGTGGCACCTTTGGTTGTGATGAAAAATTGTGTTGAAGAGAGAGTAGCTAATCTTATCAAATTTGTGTATGCATACTTATTACTTTATTTATGTTCAGTGATATGTTCAGCGATATTTTTATTCGAAACTGCTCAACAAAAACTGTTAGGTCAAATTTTGACTCCCTTTGGGATGGGGAGCTGTGATGGTCGACCCATTCACTTTTAGCTTTCCTTAACCAGTTTAACTTTATTTATGTTATATCTATCATTTTGGGGATTATTTTTAGTTGGACATCATTTTTCCTCATCCGAATCCACTAAAGGAGTTGAGCATGCACAACTCTGACTTTTGATTGACAGACACTAATGCACACATTAAGGTCACACCCTCTCTTGCATCATAGCTAGCGCATAATCCTAAGATTATGCGAATGTTTTTCCCAGTGTGCAAAACATGTGTCAGTTGCATGTATACTAATGTGACATTAGGTCACGGAGTGTCAGTAATGTTAGTAGGAAGGTAGTGATCATAGTAATGATAGTGGAGAATGAGAATGATGTTAACTGAGAAGTTTGTCAGTTTTGGAGATGTTTAAATGAATTTTTATTTGCTTAGACTGCTTTTGTATTCATCAGTTTATTTTGGTGAGTTGTGAATTTTTTGGAAATAAACTTTGCTATATGAATATTTTGATTTTGCAATTTTTCTTTTGAGCAACGATAAATTGATTTTGATTAAGATATAACTTTAAACATTTGACAATCTTTTGATTTCTTACTCAATAAGTAATACCAATTTATCTAATGAAACCTAATTTAACTTTATTTGGCAAGTTAATATTGCCTGGTACCCGATATGCTATCCAGAGTTTAAATTTGGATCAGTCAAAAGGTCCAAAGAGAAAAAGTTTAAAAATCTTTTGGAGAGTTAACAACTTCTGTCCCTAAGAGCTGTCCAGTGGGTCCCCTTCTCCCCCATCTTCTATGTGTCCTTGTGATATAGCCATTTAGCTCACCATGTGCATAAAAATGTGCTGCTCATAGGTAAAACAACCCAACCTTGATATGTGCTGTGAAGAAATCACGAACATTTGAAGAAAACTTTAGTTTCCCAAACTTATGCACAGAGACCTGAAGACTGCACGTTAACAAAAACAGTTAATGTGATGAACGCATAATAATCTAGAAGCTCTCTTGGTGTCTAAAATTTGTTGCATAAATATAGATATATAGAGAGCTTTAAAAACATGAAAGCCACTATTCTATGTGTTGGGTTATTTTACTCTGAATGGCACTTTTTTTGCATACAATGGGCTAAATGGTCAGGTGGCAAGGACCCCAAGGACTCAGAGAAGGTTGGGGGAGGGGACCCACTGGGCAGCTATAGGAGACAAATGGTAGCCTCCCATCAAGGACATCCAGTGTGTTTTTTAATGTGCAGAGGGCATAGCTCTCCCCACATGGGAACATAGCTTTATGTCTATTTGATGGGTGGCAGCTTTTCCAAGCCCATCAGTATCCCTTGATGACTGAGGACAGGGTAGGGGTTTCATGGAAATAAATTTCAATTTTGGCGCAGGTGGAACTCAAATTTGGAAACTACAGATTATGAGCCTGGCACTCTATCAAATGAATCCTAAAAGTCACTACCCAGTTCCATTAAAAAAAACTCAACACATTATTTTAATCACTGAGATGAAGCTTTAGCAAAACACTCACAATTTAATTACCAGATTACATATACATATTTAAAATATCTATCCTGAAGTCTCTGAGTTGTAAACATTGTTTAGAAGTACATATATGCATTTTTATATTTAGTGCCAGGGACAGTGTTAGCATGCTTAATTGCAGGTCAAAAGGACCAGAGTTAAATCCCCAAAAACTAATGGATGCTCCTTTTCTTGTGTTGCCTTTCAGTAACAAAGAAATTAACACAACAGTTCAGTAACAAAGAAATTAACACAATTTCCATATAGCTGTCTTTGCAAATCCATCTGGCTTCCAAATGTTTTTGGCTGGTTCCTAGACTTTACAGAAATTTCTTCATCTCTGAACTTAATTATAATTAAATATGCTAATAATTAGTTAAGATTTGTAAAATTATTACCTGAAAGTAGCATCTAGTTGCTGAGCAGCTGTCCCAGCAGCTAAATAAATGGGGTGATGAGCTGCTGGTGACCATGCTATATTAGCAGTTCTGTCTATTTCCTTTACCTTCATTTTCCTTTCTTACGTTTCACTGAAAAAAAAAATATATATATATATTTTATAAATTCAGCAAGTTTTGATTTTATGTAGACTGCATTTTAGGATTACCATATTTCACCATAATCACTGAGAAAGTATGCCTAATGAAAAAGAAAATTTAGTCTAACTAAAATTCACTGCACATGAAAGCTATAATTAAGTTCTCTTTCTCAGAGGCATTTAGACTAAAACTTTTAATGCCCATCATCCTCAAGCAGCCATGGGGTATGGAGGTCCAAACCACATTGCACAATTTAGTTCTCCAAGCATCCTGAGCTACATCTGGTGCATCTGGCCACAGTACACCAAAAAACCATTCCCCACTACTAAAGGCTGAAACCATCTACACTGGAAGATTTCCTCCAATGTAGGTTTGACAATATCCATAGAAGCAAGAGTTCAGGTACTAGCAATGACCTCAGATCAGGATTATCCACCATCTGATAAAACATATCCTGTGAATCTATTCACTTGGGGCTGTTAACTCAGAAGCAAACAGAAAACACAGCAGCCCACCAGTGCAGCAACAACAGCCCAAAATGGTTGAAATTTGAAATGAACTAGCCCAAAGAGGGCTATTCCTTTGTGTTTACTACCCTCTACTCTTTTACAAGATTTCCTGGGCATTAAAAGGTTAAAGAATGGTCAAACTGCATACAATATAACTGCAACAAGAAAATTTTTGAAAAATATATACCACGTAAATCATCCCCAAAAATGGTACAAATACTGCAGCTGTTTTGCATCATAAGCCATCCCATGAATGAGTAGTTAGCATGTTTGGCTACTGATCAAAAGGACCTGGGTTCAAATGCCAGGCAAGGAATGGATGTTTGTGTTGTTTTTCTGCTGAGGTCTCACTTTCCTTACAGACCTTCTACTATTGCATATAAACAGACAGGCTCCTGTCAGGGCTTTGTGGCAAGCAGCTGCTTGAAGGGATATTTATTAATATCATTTGCATCATAAGATAACTATTTTCCATACCCCAAAAGTGGGGATTATGTAAAAGCTGAACCTCAAAACAATGTAATATTTAAATGAAATTTTTGCCAATTTCAATTTTTTTATGAAATTATTCTCAATTTAATTAGAAATAACTAAAATAATTCCTATCATTTTAACATAATATTTTCAGTATTTCCTGAAGCAGCAGCCATTTGAGATCATATATACTTAATGACTTAATTTTCAGTAAGTAACAAATTATTCTTTTTAATCAGTGTACATATTTGGGGAGCAATAAAATAGTCTGAAAGTAGTAAAGCAAAAAAAAAAAATTCATCACTAATGCACTCTACTTGGAATTGATACCATGCTTTTGAATAAGAGAAGCTTAAAAATTTGTCTGATTCACTATCAGAATCAACAAAATGTTACCAGAAATAAAAAAAAAATTAAGTGTTCAGGATTAACTTGATCCAAAACATCCATCACCAGAATTCACAATCATATTAAATCAGAAACTAATAAAACCCACATAAAAAAACCAATATTTGCTTAACACTAAGCATTTATTTTTACATCTGTAACATTGCAGTAACATATGCACTAGGTTTCAAATAAAAACCAAATGTTCATTGCTATTACTTGCTGATCAAAACCAAATGTTCATTGCTATTACTTGCTGATCAAAACCAAATGTTCATTGCTATTACTTGATGATCACGTTTCAAAAAAAAATTTTTTTTCCCTTCATAAGATACACCTGAAAAATAATAATTTAAAACTATTCAAAGTTCTAAACCACAAAATAAAAAACAACATACAGCTATGCCTTTCTAACAGTGATTTAATCTCCAATGAAAAAACTGTTGCCATTGAGAGTCCAATTAGAACCTTTATGATATTAGCATTTTATGGAAAAAATTTAACTGAAATTAGGTATCAAATCTGTCTAAATCTCACGTTCCAGCAATATATCTGTGTTTCAAGAGTTAATGACGTTTGAATATTTAACAATAGAAATCCCAGTAATGGGAATTTACTTCATAAGTGAATTAAAACTTAATGCATATTCAAATAAAGTGTTTATTTCAAAAGATTGTAAACAATTCTTATAATATTCATCAACTTTATATATTTCTTAGGAATGGCATTGCTACTGTTAAATATTCTATTTTATTTTAAAAATTACAAAGGTTCAGATTTAACTCTATTGATGTAACATGGGTGTTTGTTTTCCTCTTCAGTAGCCTATTAATTATTTATTTAGCATTTTATTCTTTCAAGTATCCTCACAGAATAATAATCACAAACATTTATTACTTTCTGATGTATCAAGCTGAGAAAAAAAAAACTGAAAAGTTAGCATTACTTAAAATAAAACTAGAAGAACGCACATCACCTCTGGCACAAATGAGAATCTCATTTTCAAAGAGAAAGAAGTTTTTCTTTTACCCATTGTTTCATTCCTTAAAAGTTTTAATTTGAGCTAGCAAATGATGCAAAAAATGCAAATAGTATTTCATTAGTAACTATACAACATAAATGCATTCATCTTTTAATTCTTAAATCTAAAAAGTTGCATTTCCCACACCTCTCTAGGTGGGTAGATTATTGCTGTCAGTGGAATCTCTCTTAAAATTTTCAAATTTCTATTCTATACATATTATTTTTAAACCTCGATAACACCTCTGCCATTTCATCATTTCAGTAATCTGTAAAGATATTTATACACAATCATATCAGAATACTATGACCACCCACAGAATCACAGTGTACATGCCCAGGCACGTCAGAGTGCACAAGGTCGACAACATGAAGATATAAACAGCTGGCCAGACAGATGTGCCATAGTGCGTAACGTGAGCACAACGGGCAGAGGTATTCATTTGACAGATGTTCAAAAAGAATTGATCATCAGCTACCGTGCCAAGGGTGGAAGCATCTTGGAAACAGCAGACTTTTCACAAGGTGCTATAGTAAGGGTGTACCAAGAATGGACTGCAGGCACACTGAGTACCTCTAGACATCATAACTGTGGAGCCCCAAAGGCCATTGACCACAGAGGAGAACATCACCTACATCGACTGGTAAAGGGAGCAATTGACCACTCAAATGAATGATGGGGCACCCAGGTACGTGTCCCCGATAACAGTAGAGCAAACCCTCTTACACGTGTCTCCGGAGTCAATGCTGTGTAAAGGTGCCCATGTTAATCAAGGTCCATCGCAACGATGCCTGCAATTCACACGAGACTACCATCATTGGACAGTGGAAGAGTGGAAAAAGGTTGCCTTCTTGGATGAATCGAGGTTTCTACTCCACAGAAGAGATGGACGGTGGCAGATATGGCGTCAGACACACGAGAACTAACACCCCGACATGCTTGTCAGTCAAGTACATGCCTATGGTGGTGGCAGTGTGCCTGTCTGGGGGATGTTTTTCTGGTATGACCTGGGAATGCTGGTACCACTGGATGGGTCCCTGAACGCCAATGGCTACCTGTCCATCCTTGCTCCCCCCCCCCCCCCCCCCCGGAGTGGGACCTCCTTGATGAGGGGGGGGGGGAGACAGACACTGCCTTTGAGAAGTTGGGCTCAGATCACTGGCACTCTGGAGTTCTTGCAGTCTGGTGGCCCCCGGTTGAGGGGGCTTGTTGAGGGCAGGTGGACTGGTTTGCAGTGGGCCGGTCCTGTCAGCTTAATAACTTGTCCCCAGTGAAGCTGGGGGTTGCAGCCATGGTTGAGGGACCGATCTGAAGGCCACGGACAGGGCTTGGGGAACCCTGTCTTCTGTTGGCTCATCGGGGAGTACCGCAGATTGAGTTGTGCACCTCTTCGTACACTCGTCCGTGGGCTCTTCGATGTGGTCTCAGTGATATCGAGCTGGATGGATGTTCACTGGGGGACTTCAGCCCGTTCACAATGGAGAAGTAGAAGTTGGAGGCTCGCGGCCGGGAGTAGCTGCCCTGGCCAGTGGACTTATTGATGGAAGAGCCAAACTAAGAGTCCCAAGGAATTAAATTTGGCCATATACAGCTTTTTTAGGGAGGAACTTGGGTTCCTCTGCGAAGTGGGGTCAGGGTGCTGCAGTGATGCGAGCCCCAGTAGGCTAACGGCTTTGTCAGGGTCGTGGGAGGGAAGCTGACTGGCTTTGGGTGAGATCCGGTCAAGTGCTCCCCGAAGCGGCCTCGGCTTGGTTAAGGCCGAGACGGTGAGCGGGCTGTGGTTGCCCGGCTCGATGGAGAGGGCGAAGTTGAAGGTCATGCTGAAAGGATTGGTGCCCCGATTAGGCATGGCCTATCGATGGAAGTGCTTAGGAGCCTCTGCTGCGGAGGTCTCAAAAAGTTAGGACTTCTATTTATTTTTCTGGCTCAAAATTCCAAAGATACCATCTTTTATTTTATTGTTGGTAATTATCTGGACAAAATTCAGTAAGTGATGGGCATATTCCTAGGCTTCACTCAAAATTTTAAAAGATCCCACTCTCACTACACCTCAATGATTATATCTTCAGGCAGGCTATAAATTCCCAAGCAGTGCTTTTCTCTTCACATAAGGTCTTCTCCCGCTGTAGGCAGGTACAATGTAAGGCAAGCTTAAAAGGATAGGAACCTTTTTAATTTATAGTGGTTTCAGTGACAACTCCCTTATGGTGATATGCAGTCACAGTACTGCGGTGCACCGGGATTGTCACGATTTATATTCGTTGTCCATCCTTGCTCTCTCCCCCCCTTGGAGTGGGACCTCCTTGACAAGGGGGGGGGGGGGGGGCTTACGGTGCCTCTGAGAAGTTGGGCTCGGATCACTGGTGCCCTGGAGTTCAGGATATCTTGTGGCCCCCGGTAAAGGGGGCCTGTTGAGGGCCGGCAGAATGGTCGGTGCTTGGCAGTCCAGTCGGCTTATTGACTTGTCCCCAGCAAAGCTGGGGGTTGCAGCCCCGGTTGAGGAGCCGTTCTAAGGGCCCCGGACAGGACTTGGAGAACCCTGTCTTCTGTGGGCTCATCGGGGAGCACTGCAGACTGAGCTGTGCACCTCTTCATACACTCGTCTGTGGGCTCTTCAATGCGGTCTCGGTGATACCGTGGTCGTAAGATTGTTCACTGTGGGGGGGGGGGGGGGGGGCTTCGGACCGTTCACAATGGAGAGGTAGAAGTTGGAGGCTCGCAACCGGGAGTAGCTATCCTGGTCGACGGACTTATCAATGGCGCAGCCAAACTAAGAGCCTCACGGAATAAGTTTTGGCCATTATAGCTTTCGCAGTGGAGGAACTTGGGTTCCTCTGCGAAGTGGGGTCCGGGTGCTGCAGTCATGTAAGTCCCGGTAGGCTAACGGTTTTGTCGGGGTTGACCGCTGGCCGGCTTAGGTTCCTCCGGTCTGGTGTCCCGACGCGGCCTCAGCACGATTACAGCTGAGACGGCGAGCGGGCTGTGGCTGCCCAGCTCGATGGAGAGGACGAAGTTGAAGGTCATGCTGAAAGGCTTGGTCACCCGATTAGGTGTGGCCTATTGATGGAAGTGCCTACGAGTCTCTGCTGTGGAGGACTCAAAAAGTTAGGACTTCTTTTTATGATTGGCTCAAAATTCAAAAGATACCATCTTTTATTTTATTTATTGGCAAATATTTGGGCAAAATCCAGTGAGTGATGGGCATATTCCTAGGCATTACTCAAAATTCTTAAAAGATCCCACTCTCACTGCACCTCAATGATTATTTCTACAGGCAGGCTATAAAATCCCAAGCAGTGCTTCTCTCTTCATATAGGTCTTCTCCTGCTGTAGGCAGGATCAATGAAAGGCAAGCTTAAATGGACAGGAGCCTGGTTAGTCGATGGGTATTTCAGTGGCAATTCCCTTATGGTGATATGCAGTCCTTGTACTGCAGTGCACCGGGATTGTCACACATTATCACGTTGTCCATCCTTGCTGACCACATGCATCCCTTCATTTGGACTTTACCCTGGTGGTGATGGTGTCTACTAATAAAACAATGTGCCCTGCCATGTTGCTAAGGTAGTGCATGATTGGTTCCAGGCACACGACAGAGATGTCTCTATTCTCCCTTGGCCGGTGAAATCGCCCAAACTCAATCCCATAAAGCACTTGTGGGACCATTTGGATCGACAGGTTCGATGTGAGAACCCACAACCATGTCATCTCCATAAACTCTGTGCTCTGCTGGAGTCCAAATGGGCACATGTGCCTCTGGCAACATTCGAGGGCCTTATTGCATCCATTCCACGCTGTCTCACCGCTGTCATCCGGGCCAAGGGTGGTTATTCCCATTATTAGGTAGGTGGTCATATTATTCTGATACGACTGTATATATTAAAACTACTAAGTATTTGAAAAATGCAAATTATATTTCAATAGTACCAGTCAAATTAAAAAAGTTTCCTAATTATCATTTTCATTGTTTCCAATGGAAATTTCATGATGTTCACATTCCACGAACAAAACTTCATATTTCTGTCATTAATACATGGTTACAATATTTGTTTGAAATTTTGGAATTTTCTAACATTTTCAATATTAGAGGGTGCAATTATAGTGTTCAAACGATTCTGAAAGTGTGAATCATAATATTTTATCAATTCCTATCTAACCCTAAAAGGTCTTTTTCATTACCTCCAAATACAAAAATTATCTGCCAAAACAAAAAAAAAATGTTTCCCCACCCCCCTGGGTCTAAGGGATCAATTCATTATTGCCGATGGAAATATGGTGTTCACATTCCACCAACAAAATTTAAAATTTCTAGCTTAAATACGATGTTTGCAATATTTGAAATTTGCAGATTTTTACACCGTTAGAAGGTGCAATTATAATTTTCAGCAGATTTAAAAAGTGTGAATCATAATATTTTATCAATTCCCATCTAACAAAAAAAGAATTTTTCATTTATCTCTAAAACCAATTAGCAGCTGAAACTAAAAAGGTGTTTTCCTATCCCCTCTGGGTCTAAGGGGTCAACTCATCGTCAGAAATGGGAAGTTCGTGACCTTCATATCCCACGACCAAAATTTCAAATTTCTAACATAAATACATTGTTTACAATATTTGTTTGAAATTTAAATTTTTACTGCTAGAGGACGTAAATTATAACTTTAGGGGGATTAGGAAAGTGAATATTGTAATATTTAGGAATTTTTAATTTCTCTGTAAACAAAAAGGTTCGATGTCTAGAGATGGACAGAGAGACGAACAAAACTATTATTTTGTTTTCAAAGAAACAAGATAAAAAAAAAAAACAATTTTATTTGTAGCTATCTAAAACAGAAAAAAATTCCATTCTTTTTTTAAAAATGTTTTGTGTTCCCCACCCAAGGAGAAAGAAAACAAGCATTGTTATCAATTTCAACCCCTTGACCACCACACTGTTAAAATAAACATTAGCTTCCTAACATGAATAAACTCTTTACAATATTAGTTCAGAGTTCTCCATTTTCCACCTTGCACAACCGCTGACAATGAAAATTAAAACTAAAAAAATTTTCAAAAAATGCGAATGATAATGTTCTTAATTAATACCTGGAGTACCAAAAAATTATTCTTCATTTATCTCCTGAAACAAAACAAACTTCAATCTTTACAGAGGATCAATGTAAAGAACAGATCTGCAAACAATAAAACAAAAACTATAGCTCATATTTTGAAAATGAGATAAAAAGAAACACCTTAACCGTCAGATGATGACAGATTCAAGAGGTCGTTTTTAAAGAGTTATTTTAATATTGTTGCCAATAATAGATCAAAAATTACAAACTTTTAAAAGTAATGTTTGGTGAAACACATAAATCTCTTTTTCAAGATTCCTGGGATATTATATTGCCTCATTTCTAGGTAATGATACAAGTTAATATTCCAATCCAAAAGAACTTACCTCTCTGAAACACTTCAGCTTCTCTTGAAGTCTAAAACAGTACTTGGGCTACTACCCAGAAAATCCATCTTGGGAAAAAAAGGGGGTGGGAAAACACACCCAGAGGGGGAGGCATTTTCCCACCCCCTCTGGGTCTAAGGGGTCAACTCATTGTTGGCAATGGAAACTTTGTGACCTTTGAAATTGAAACCATTTGAAAACCATTTGAAATTTTGGTTATTAAAAAAAATTAATTAATAATATCAATTCTAACATAAACTCATTAGTTCAAGCTAATTGTTGTAGGATATTGTGATGACTATTGATAAACATGTCTCCTGCCATAGAATATATCTGAGAAATATTCCCAACACTATCTGCCAGTTCAGCCTATGTCACTATTCAGTTTCTTTAGGAAGCTGAAAGAGTTTAATGTAGTTGCCTATATCAAATCATTGCTCAGATACAGGCATCATCAAATGATTATTCTATCATCAGTGTCCCCTACTGACCGTGGGTAGGGCGAGGAATTTTTATTTGATGATTAGAATGATTTTGGCTACAACTTATGTCACTTGGTAAGCAGTGTTATTATACATAGTTTAGAGAATAAAAGAGAGATTTCATGTATGTACCATTCCTTACACATGTTTTTTTTTTAAATTTTTGATTCATATATTGATTTACATTACTGTACCAGATGTTAAATATTTTGAATATCAGCCCTGGTTGTGCCCCTTTTGGCCACACTATTGATCACATCAATCTTTTAGCCATCTATAGATTTGCAATTTGAGTTAATGTTTATTCTATAACTTTTTGGTTTATTTTTCCCAAACATATATGGGGTGTTTCAAAACTCTCTGTACAAATTTCAGTGGAAGATAGGGAACACCAAGACAAACCTTTTTTGTCCATGAATGTATGTCCACTGACATAACCCTTCAGTGCTAGAGAGCACTTTTGGTGGCACTGCAACTGTTTGCAAAATTCCAGGAATCTTTCAACATGTATGGCAATCAATGCTTCGACGCTGTCGTGCATGCAATGCTGTTGCCAGTCGTAACTTTGAGCACCTTTAAATAAGCATGTTGTTCACACTTGTTTCTATTCATGTACCAGCTCCACCGATATTTCTGTTAGCATCCTCTAGCACTGAAGTGGTACATCAGTGGACATACATTCATAGACAAAGAAGGATTGTCTTGGTGTTCATATCTCCCATTGAAATTTCATACAGAGTTTGAAACACCCTGTATGTTACATTTTCAAAACATACAGAAATATGGTTTATATTTAGCACAGGTGTTAAGGGAAAACATTTAGAAATTTACCCTTTTGTCTTCATTTGACTTTATTTTTCAAAATTATATATTGTGCATTTTTGCATCTATTATTTACCATAACATACTTTAAATATTTATCCACAAGGAGGGGGAAAAACTTGCTTCTCATTTTTCATTATATTTTGATACCTCAATAAATATGCTAGTCCATATGACTACTCATATGATGCCCATAGTGTACTAAATTTAAATGAAAAAAATCTTTTTCGGTGTATGTATAAAAAATGTTAAGACCAATGGGTTGGGTTGTTTTGCCTATGAGCACTTTTTTGCACACAATGGGCTAAATGACCAAGTCACATGGATCCCGAAGGCTCAGAGAAGGTTGGGGGAGGGAACCCACTGGAACAGCTGTTGGGAGACAGATAGTAGCCTCCTGTTAAGGCCATCCAGCATGTTCTTTATCGTGCACAGGGTATGGCTCTCCCGTACACAGGGCCATGGCTTAACGTCCCATCCGACAGACAGCAGCCTTTCCAAACCCATTGGTGTTCCTTACTGACCGTGGGTAGGGCGAGGAAATTTGCAGAGATAAATCTCAACACTGACCCAGCTGAGACTCGAACCTGGGTACTACAGATTACGAGCCTGGCACGCTACCAACTGAGCCACCCCCACCCCTAAGGCCAATGGATATATGCAGATGCTGATAAATTAATCTGTATGCAGATGCTGATAAATTAATATGCAGATGCTGATAAATTAATGGATAATATGCAGATGCTGATAAATATCCATGAGGGCAGCTAGAAGGTTGCATGACTATTTGAGGAACACCAAACAACACAGTAGTTTTAACATTACAACAATAGTATACAGCAATGACAATCCCTTATAAAAATGTTACTTATTCCACATCTAATTTTAATTCTGAAAAGCCCCATTCTGATCTAGGTTTATAAAACTAAAACATGCCAATTTACTATAATCTTCAACCTTTAATAACATCAGTACTGTTTGCTAAATATACTTGATAAGGTTCTTTTTCACAATATGCAACTAAATATAACTGATAATATAGCAATAATGGCAAAATATTTACTAATTTATTAATTAATCAGTGGAATAACATTTTAGGGTTATGTAACAACAGCTCAATCATAATGCAACGTTACATAATCATTTATCCCCCTCAATAGTTACAGATGTTATGAATCTCCTATCCCATTAATTGCCATGGGAAGTCATAAGCAGTGGTTGTGATAGTGTTGTCACATCAGTAAAATTAGTGGAGTAATTTGGTGTCGTTAGGAAAACACTTTTTACGTGACAAGAATCTAGATATGTGGGTTTGTTTCTCACTCGTTTTTTTCCACAAACACATTATTTTTCATTAGTAGTCAGCTTTCTGTACTGCCATTATGTACCATGTTATAAATGACTGCCAATAATGTTCTATAGTCAAAATACTTGTCATTTAATCACCATGGGTAATAATTCTGTTTATTTGGGAAAAACATTTAAAGTATTTAGAATATTTGTCCACTACATTATGCAAATCATTTCACAAATTTGTAGCAGTTGTGTATTTTAGTGAATATATAGGTCCATGCAACTGCTGCCTAACCGGACTATTTAGAAACACAATCTTCTACCTCGTATTCGTGAATAAAGTTGTTAATGAATTCTCAGTGCTATACCAAAAATCATCGCATATTTATGGAAATAAGCATTTCACTATAAAAAATTTTAGCATTCATATTTGGTTGTAGCGAGGAAATAAGAGCTTTATATTTTTCAATCTGAGGTGTACGTCTATTTACCTTATTTCCATTCGTAGTCTCATCGCAACATACGATTCATACAGTTAAAAATATTTCACATTAAAATAATACATAGTTTTAATAACAGGTACTCAAGTTATATAACTGAAATCACGACTTGTTTATTCTTACCAAATATCGAAACTTATTCTCCTGATCATTCACCGGCTTGTCACTATCACCAACGTGGCATTCACAGATGGCATCCGCTACAATTACGGTGACGGTGGATAAGCTTTCAACTCGTTAGAGATTGGCTCTTACATTTCCCAATGTGTTGCCAACCCTTCAAAGAGAATGTTAATGAAAATATCAAACGGTATCTTGGCCAACAATGATATGGCCAAGGCGGTATTAGAATTTTCATTAGGGCAAATTTAAGATTGGAAGTACCATGTGTAAGCACACAGTTCTAAATATACAGAATGAGTATAAACTGCGACCATATATCGTGTTATGAATTTTTAATAGAAAACCTTGAGCGAGAATTCAAAAGAGTGTTTAGCAACCAAAAACCATAAATGAAATAATTTATTAGAATAGTATAAAACCAAATATATAAAATATGTTCAACCAACACAAATCCGTATCTTCATCAGTATGAAGCTAAAACATCAAAAGAATATTTCACATTAACTACCTATACTCCATAGCGTCGTATTACTATTCTTACCGACTCTATTCAAAACATAAAGGAAAACTTTTTACAACATTCAATAAATGACACAATTATCTTTGTGAATAAATCTGTAGGTTACCAAGATTAACCTTACCGATTCTTTTTACACATTACGATCACCTCGCGTCAGATGATGAACTCTTCTTATGAAGAAATTAAGGCAGAAAGCCGCTTGCTCGACTAGTATATTGCCTCTTCGGTTTGATCGCCAAATCTCTTGAACAACCTTCACTATGATTAATTAATAATAATTCACTAAAAGGTACACAAAATATACACATTTAGCCACAACATAAAACTTTTCAATTCTCTGTTTTAACACCGTTAAAATATTCAAGTCTCTGTCTGTTCCAATAAGCTAGTGATATAATTCTCACGCTGAGTCACAACTCCTTACAAAATCACAATATTCTAAATATATCCAGAAGATATTTAAGATGACTAAGTAGATGCTCTATGTTCATCTTAGAAATCTGATAGATTTTTATTGGATATTGTGGTAGTATGGGGCGAGCGTCAATGACACATCAATCATGGTTTTATTGTAGAACGTTCATCTCTCGTAACACTGCACCTCCTTCGTCCTTGTGTGCCCCGAACAGTTCTGGATTCCGAAGATTCTTCAGTTCTTTGATGAAATGGTGTCAAAGGATCCTCATGAACCACTTTGAACTTTGTAGTATGACGTCGAAGAATGCGATACACCACGTCGTTAATTCTTGTTAACTGCCATGTATGTACCTTCCAAGTTTTTTGAAGTTTTGAAGAAAACTCTTCCTTTTTTTTGGATTCTATAGCCAGACAAGATCTTCATGGTTGAAAACAGTTCCATTTGTTTTACTGTCGTACCTCGTTTCGGTTCTCTCGCTCGCCAAGTTGATGTTATGTCTGATGGAGTGGTGAATTTCTACTAGTTGTAATTCTTGTACATATTGTGGAGTGGATACAGATATTGTTTCGGGCCGACCATATGAAAAGTCCCAGGGAAGAAGTAATTATTTTCAAAGAACATCATGGAAGATGTCTATCCATGTTTTGTTTCGTGCATTACTGTTTTGTATATTGTTACGACAGAAGAATCTGGCAACCGAAAGCAAAGTTTCAGCCAACGAATTGAACTTTGGGAGAATTTGGAGAAGAAGAGTGGAGCGTTAACGGTCGTTTTGTATTGTAACGGTCGGGAGAGTTCGAAAATGGACGGTGAGCTGTTCTGAGACAGTGCGCGTAAGTATCAAGAAGTAACTTGATGTGTTGTGTATACGCGGAAGGATAAAAGTGGGATCTTTTATCGTTAAGTATCAAGAAGTAACTTGATGTGTTGTGTATACACGGAAGTATAAAAGTGGGAACTTTTATGGCTAACTTCGAATGTCTACACGGACTGTCTTTTTGTTCGGCTAGTGTGTGAACAGTTATTAGCACAGGACGAGAATTGGTTTACGAGTGAAGATCTTCGGGTGACCTGGTAAATCAAGTAAAAGGTAGTATTTAGTAAAATACACAGAGCTGATATTGTGTGCTCTACGCAGGAAGATTGATGACTTGTGCATGTTAATAGTTGATTTGTTAATAAGATACTTCATCCATATTTCCTTTGTAACAATTTACCTTGTATTGAATTTGGTTTTGAAATATAGCTTTTAATACTCACGCTCAGTGGCTATCCATTTTTGTAATCCGCAACATTTGGTGTCAGGAGTGGGATTATAATTATTAATTGAATGCCGTTAACTAGAAGTATGGATGAATTAGTAAAGTTGATAAATAGCTTCAAAGCCGATATGACTACGCAGATGACTGATATGAAAGCCGATATGGCTAATAAAATAGGTGAACTTTCTAGTGACATAAATAATAAAATAGGTGACCTGGCCGCACAAAAGGCCGATATTAAAGGTGATCTGGCCGCCCTAAGCGATAAAATAGATGATTTGAAAGCCGAAATGGCCGCACGAAATAATGAGTTGAGGACTGAGATAGTTTCTCAAGAAGATGATTTGAAAGCCGAAATGGCCGCACAAAATAATGAGTTGAGAACGGAGATAGTTTCTCGAAAAGATGATTTGAAAGCCGAAATGGCCGCACAAAATACTGAGTTGAGAGCTGAAGTGGCTTCTCGAGTTGGTAAGATTATTGATCACTTCAAGGATCATAAAACCGAACTCAATAGACAATGCAATAGTTTAAATGTTGAATTTGTCAGTGAAAAAGATGATCTTGATAGTGTTAAGTTAGATTGTAAACATGGAAAAGAAAAAGAGAAAGGCAACGCATATAAAAATGTGGATCTGCTACTGGAAATCAAGAATCGTAGAGATAGCGCAGATAATGCCTTTGACCACGCAACTACTGGTGATGCATGGCAGAGTGTCTATGTCGCTGGTGACATGTCTAGGAACTGTGAAGAACAATCACACAGATCAGAGAGCTGTGAGACTATACAGTACGCTTTGCACTTCAAAATACCTAGGTATACAAGTCTGGCACGATCTGAAGATAGATCCACACGAAAGGTATTCTATTCCTCGCCGTCAGCAAAATGCGTCATGGACAATTATCGCAAAGGCAGAGTAACGAGTGGTAATGAGGGGGAACGAAACAGAGTTTACGTTTCGCAGAGTGGTCCGAGAAAAGAAGAGGCGTCCATTCATCATAGATACAAAGTGCCATTCGACTTTACCGCGGAAGTCGGAGAGATTTTTCGGAAGCATATAGCCACACTCGAATCGTTTATAGAAAGTGGGGATTTAAGGAAGAGGAATTCCGAAGGAATGCTTAGAAGCATAACAGGTGATGCTAGTAAAAGAGCTTCAGGCAGAGACGGTACTTCAAAGACTAACTTTCTGGATGAAACTAAGCCTCAGAGTTACGATCAGAGAGAAGTAAAGCTCTCAGACAATCTCAACGAAACCATGCTGAATTTCTTTTCTGAACAGTCAATGCGCAGATTTGGACATTATAACCATTTAGATTATAAGGATATAGAAAAGTTTTATCACGATTACAAGAACTCTAAAGTGGACAATATCATGTTACAGAACTCGTCGCTGATCTCCAGAATGAACAATTTGGCAATCATGACTGATATTTCCCTGGCTAATTACAATGAGAGCTCCAAGAAAGTGAATTCGGAAGAAACAGCAAATATGACCTCCTCGGGTCATGTGTTTTGCTGGAGACCCGAGTGGCGCCATCGGATGGTAGATGAAAACAGCACAGGAGGTGTCGGAAACAAAGTGAGTCTTGTCTTGGCTCCTGCACTTGCTGCTTTAGGTCTCAAGGTCCCTATGATCTCCGGTCGTGCTCTCCAATTGAAGGGATATACTCTGGACAAATTGGAATCCATCCCTGGCTTCACAGTCGACTGCACTAAAGATAAAATCGAGCAGATGATGGAAGACGTCGGATGCTGCATCGTAGGACAGACAGAGGAGCTGGTGCCAACAGATAAGGAGATTTACCGCTGCAAGGATCTGATGGCTACCATAGATAGCGTTCCTCTAATGATATGCTCAATTGTGTCCAAAAAGCTGGCTGAAGGAGTGTGTGCTTTGGTTTATGATGTTGAATTCGGAAAAGGAGCTATTGATCTCATCAGTACAGAAGATGTTGCTGTTGATTTAGTTAAGAAAATGGTTGCAGCATCACAAGCTCGTGGAATGAAGAGTTTGAGTTGTTCAGCTGTTATCAGCAACATGGATTCACCTCTTGAAAACTCTGTTGACAACTCTCTGGAAGTGATGGAAGCTGTTCAGTGTTTCCTTGGTAACGGATCCTTGGAACTGCAAGAGCTCGTCGAAGAGTTAGGAGGAGAACTTCTGCGTTTGGTGAACATTGTGGATAATAGGGTAGATGAAGCATCACGTGTCTGCAAGGTTCTGCATTACGGCAATGCTTTGAACAAGTTTCGTAACATGTTAATAGAACAAGGAGTATCTGAAGATGTTGCAAGCTGGCTATGTGAAGGTAAAACAGAAAAAATATTGCTAGCAGCCCGACACATCACTGATTTCACTTATACAGGAGAAACAGGTAAGGTTGTCGGATTAGAAGCTGCAGTCCTAGCAAGAGTATGGAAGGAGGAGATGGACCGAAGCGCTAAAAAGAATTATGGAGCTGATGTTATATTTGTGAAGCACCTTGGGGATCAAATGGAATCAGGTGAAATATGGCTGAAGGTTCATCACGACAGCTCTGAATTAAGTGAAAGTCAACTGACAAAATGGTCAGATTGCAGGATGAAAATTCTCCCTAGATTTTATGTCACTAATGACTTTCATTCCTTGTTACTGTTGATAGAAGTAAAAATCCAAAGAAGAAAACTTTCGACAAAGAAGAAAACTTTTTACAGGTTTTGCACGAAAACTCTTAGTCGATTCTTCTCCCTGCAGAGACATAAACGTGTTCACAAGGGCTATAGGCCTTACACGTATTATGTTTGTGGACGAGGCTTCAGTCAGAAAAGAAATCTACGTCATAATGAGATTCGCTTTCATTTTGACACAGACGTGGTATATCGCATTCGTCGATGTCCAGCTACAAAGTGCAAGGTGGTTCACGTGGATCGTTTGGCCCCGTTTCATCGAAGAACTGAAGAAGCTTTGGAATCCAGAATTGTTCGGGACGAACAAGACCTAGGAAGGGGGCAGTGTTACGACAGAAGAATCTGGCAACCGAAAGCAAAGTTTCAGCCAACGAATTGAACTTTGGGAGAATTTGGAGAAGAAGAGTGGAGCGTTAACGGTCGTTTTGTATTGTAACGGTCGGGAGAGTTCGAAAATGGACGGTGAGCTGTTCTGAGACAGTGCGCGTAAGTATCAAGAAGTAACTTGATGTGTTGTGTATACGCGGAAGGATAAAAGTGGGATCTTTTATCGTTAAGTATCAAGAAGTAACTTGATGTGTTGTGTATACACGGAAGTATAAAAGTGGGAACTTTTATGGCTAACTTCGAATGTCTACACGGACTGTCTTTTTGTTCGGCTAGTGTGTGAACAGTTATTAGCACAGGACGAGAATTGGTTTACGAGTGAAGATCTTCGGGTGACCTGGTAAATCAAGTAAAAGGTAGTATTTAGTAAAATACACAGAGCTGATATTGTGTGCTCTACGCAGGAAGATTGATGACTTGTGCATGTTAATAGTTGATTTGTTAATAAGATACTTCATCCATATTTCCTTTGTAACAATTTACCTTGTATTGAATTTGGTTTTGAAATATAGCTTTTAATACTCACGCTCAGTGGCTATCCATTTTTGTAATCCGCAACAATATCAACAAAAAGAGTGTTATATGGCGATCGCAGTTACGTTGATGGTCGTCGACAAGCAGTGCTAGATGTTGTGCAGTTGTCATGTTAAATATCTCAACCATACCATCCGACTGAGGGTGTAGAGGAGTTGTTTTGGTTTTCTGTATGGCTAATAGTTGACAGATGCCTTTAAACACATTAGATTTAAAATTCTGTCCTTGGTCAGTGAAGTTGTAAAGGTACTCCATATCTACTAATCAAATTATTCACTATCAACTCTGCAATGTTTGTTGCCTCTTGATCTTGTATGAGATATACTTCAGGCCACTTCATGAAATAGTCCATTACGACCAGTAAATAGCGATTTCCATCATCAGTCCTAGGAAACGGACCCATTACATCAATGGATATTCTCTCAAAAGGGGCACTAACGTTATACATCTGCAGCTTACCCCGATTCATAGTCTCAGGGCCTATCTTTGCTGCACAGATCTCACATTGCCTAACTATCTTTCAACGTCTTCTCTACTTTTCAATCAACGAAATAGTTTTACGGCTTTCGTTAATGACTTATAAGCATCGAAATGTCCTCCAGCAGCACTATCATGCACATCTTTCATAACTAGTTCCACTCGGGAGCGAGGAAGGATTATCTGCCAATGGATCGGTCGTCCAGTGAGATTCTCCTATCTTCTGTGCACAACATCTTTCACTTCTAAGAAGTCTCACTGCATCAATAACTTTTGGTAGTTAGCCACAGTGGATATTTGCTCCCATTTAGGTCTTATATCAGATTTTTCAATAGAATCTATTATTGGCCTTGTATATTCATTTTCCAGTTGGGATTTTCTAATTTCAATTCGAATCCAGATATTAGGAGTATCACTGTTTTCTTGTGTCGATGTTAATTATATTATGGGCATTATATCTTTAGTACCATATTTTAGCTCTCTATTACAGCTATACTTACAGTTATCAATGTATGGATGTCTGTTAAGGACATCTCCATTCTTTTGTATCTTGAGACTTCGATGCTTCGAATCGAAGCCATTGAGAATCGACTAAGTTTACACTTTGTCAGTTTTCAGTGAAGAAATTGTATTCTTGCAACCATTCTATCCACTCAGCAATTTTTCCTTTGGGGTTTTTAAAATTTAATAGCTACTTGGGGCTAATGATCAGTACAAGTGAGAAGTTTCTGGCCATAATGATGAAAATGTTCTATTGCTTTCACTATTGCTAAGAGTTCTTTTCGTGTGACACAGAAATTTCGTTCTGGTTTGGATAAGGGTTTAATAAAATATGCAATATCTCTTTCTTATCTTCCTGTTGTTATGAAAGAATAGCACCAACTCCTGTGTTACTTGTGTCGGTATCTAATAGAACTGTTTACCAGCTTGTGGATATGCCATCACTAGTGTCTTCAATTGTTGGAAGGCTACTTAACATTTGGTGGCCCACATGAACCGCTGGCCCTCCTCTGTCAGACGATGTAATGGCCTTGCAATGTTGGAGAAACCCTTGACAAACTTCTATAGTATGTGTAAGTGCAATGAAGCTACGAAGTTGATGAACATCCTGTGGTGGAGTGGAAAGTTGTGTTCTCTTAAAGCTTCAATCTTACTAAGATCAGTCTTAATCCCTGCTGTAGTGATGACATGACCAAGGTGATGGACCTTGTTGGAACAGTTTACACTTAGTTGGTCCCAATTTTATCTTGGCTGCTCTAATTTTCTCAAACACGACGAATATTTCAGAAATGTTTCTCAAATGCCTTTCCAAGAGCGATGATGTCGTTCAAATACTCCAGGCAGACCTAACAAGACAAACCTTTGAGTACCGACTCCATTAGTCGTTCAAACGTTGCAGGTGCTTTGAAAAGTCCAAATGATTATGGCTGTACTAACCTGAGAGTAATAACAAACCTTCAGTATGCGTTGAAATTGGCACATATTGAAGGAACACACTTGCATCATTTTAAACTGCCTGAAAGCTGCTTTTTCATGATCTTCAGGATGTACACCCGCTTACCAATAGCTGCTCTTGAAATCCAAAGTCGAGAACCATTCTGATCTAGATAGAGTGTGAAGTGTATCATCAATCCTGGGTAAAGGAAAGCAGTCCTTATTTGTTATATCATTTAATCTGCGGTTGTCCAAACAAAATCTGGTGGACCCATCCTTTTTCTTGACAAGAGCCACTGGTGATGTCCAGGCACTGGATGATGGTTCCATGATGTCTTCCGCTTTCATGTCCCTTATAAGTTGTTCTGTCTTCCGTTTCGCAAATGGAAGCTTTCTTGGTGGTAGATTGATGAGAGGAGAATTACCAGTGTTAATCTTATGTTCTCTCAGGTTAGTACAGTCACTCAAAAAAGTATCCGAACACTATGGTTGATTACAGAATTCAGAAAAAATATCTGGCAACGATTTTTTTAGAAATTAATGATCTGGCACGAAGGTTGCCAGATATTTTTTCCGAATTCTGTAATCAACCATAGCGTTCGGATACTTTTTTGAGAGACTCTACAGCCATAATCATTTGATATAGTAAATGAATTGTCAGAAACCTCTGAAAGTGACCTTTGCTGCTTGATATGCAGTTAACAACTTCCTTGTTTTTCTCCAGTAGTCAGCAAGATGAGAAGGGATGTCTGTGTGATGTTGATTTGATTCAGTAACTTCTATAGTGTCACATTCGATAAAGGGTCAGATGTTTGGCTAAGCAGAGGAATCTTTTCTGTCTTATAGATGAGTAGGCTGTCATTGGGTCTAATGTTGAATCCATGTTTCTTTAGGAAGTCAAGGCCAAATATGCATTGATTATAGATGTCAGCGATGCAAACATGATGTTGATGTCGAGTTCTATCCTCCCATGGACTTTAGCACGATCTCCAATGAATATTTGCAGGGTTATATTGGACTGTCTAGCATACCAGTAAGGTTGAGGTGTTATCTTCTTTACTATGTCAGGTCTAAGCAAGGTCACATTTGCACTAGTGTCCACTATTATACGGCAAGGCACTCCGTTCATGGTTCCATCAGCTACCAATCCATTGTCTCCACCATGCAGTGTTGAAATGTGGGCGACTTCCCCTGGGACCAACCAATCAACAGCCAGACTTTGCCCTTCACATTGCTTATGCTGGTTTTGCTATCTGTTAGATGTGCTTGAACTTCGCACCCACCACTTTTTGCAGTTGGCTTGAATATGTTCAATCTTGCCACAATTCCAATACTGAAAGTCTGTGGAAGTCCTGGGAAGTAACCTTTAACTTCTTTTAAAAGAGATAACGTGGCTTTGGTTAATTCTTGCATTACACTCTTCTTTTCCACAATTTCTTCTGCATTCTCAAATCTCACTGTGCTTTTGTTTGTTCGGGAGGTAATCCTGGATCACTCATACTTTATGACACGTGCCACAGCTAACTTCAAAGATTCACCTTCCAATATTCGTAGGGATTGTTGAGTCTCAGGGTCGGCAATAGTATCAATAAACTGCTGTATATCCAGGATAGATTAGTTAATCTATCCTGGATATCTGGTGGACAGTTGTTACAAGCTTGTCTAGCTAGGCACTCAATATCACTGACTTGTTCTTGTAAACTTTCATCATTCTTCTACATTCGATGTTTATATTATGTCATAGAGTAATGTTCAAATAACTATCACCAAATCTTAGTTCTAACGCTGAAACGAAACTTTAATAATCCAGTTGCTTTTCTTCTGGAACAGACTGCAAAACATCCGCAGCAGCATTTCTTAAGGAACCTGCAGAAAATTGGCCTTCTGGAATTCATTCCACTCATTAACTCTAGCGATGACTTCAATTGTGGTTTAAACACTACCCAACATGACTGGCCATCATATGGGGAAGGGCTAATTGTACTCTTAGCAATATGGGCAAAGACATTATTGTCACTAACATTACCATTATCACAATAAGAGAACACAATATTTCATTTCTTAAAACCTTTAACCGGAGATTACAATCTGTTTTAAGGCTATCAGTTTGATGCTTACAACCTATCTTAACACTATCAATCTGTTATTTAAGGTCACAAATGATTTCATTTGCATTACAATTTACACCATCAATATCATTTCAACCCTTAAACTATCACACTATCTGTTGAGTTCGGTCTTTATTTCTTTATTCTGAACAGTTATTTAACTTCTTTGAGCTGCCATTACAGCTCTGAATTCGTTATTTTGTGTAGCCATTTCAGCTTTCAACTCATTATTTTGTGTAACTATATCACCAATTTTACCTCTTTGAGCTGCCATTTCAGCATTCAATATCATTTCAACCCTTAACTATCACACTATCTGTTGAATAAGAAGCATTCAGCTTCTTGTTTTGTCTAGTAATATTACCAATTTTACTGCTTTAAGTACTTGTTTTAGCCTTAAAATCACCATTTTCAGCCTCTCATTTGGCTTTCTGGTCATCATTTTGAGGCGTTGTTTCAGCTCTCATATCGTCATTTTGACCAGCAAGATCACCAATTTTACTGTTTATATCAGAAATAAGCTTTACTAACTCATCCATACGTCAAATGTAAGGCATTCAATATACTGTACCCCATTTCTGACACCAAATGTTCTGAATTTTTAATAGAAACTCTTGCGCGTGAGTTCAAAAGAATGTTTAGCATCAAAAATTCAGAAATGAACTAATTTATTACAAAAGTATAAAACCATTTGCAAAAAATAAATTCACCCAACACAAATCTATCTTCATCAGTATGAAGGTAAACCATCAAAAGAATATTTCACATTGTATACCTATACTCCAAAGAGTCGTATTACTATTCTTATAGACACTATCCAAAACATAAAAGAAAAACTTTTTACAACATTCAATAAATGACACAATTATCTTTGTGAATAAACCTGTAAACTACCAAGATTTAACAATACCAATACTTTATACACATTAAGATCACCTAGCATCAGACGATGAACTCTTCTTATGAAAAAATAAAAGCCAGTCAGCAGCTTTCTCGACTAGCATCTTGCCTCTTCGGTTTGATGGCCAAGTCTCTTGAACACAAAATAATGCACAAAACGATGAGATGAGAGCTGAAGTGGCTTCTCAAATTGATAACATTTCTGATAAGTGTAAGGACATTATGACCAAACTAAAGAGCGTAAAAGATGATTTTTAATAATGTTAAGATAAATTATAGAAATGTAATTGAAATTGTAAAAACTGATTGTGAACCCCAGTTTCAAATTTTAAGAAACGAAATGTTACCTTCTTCTTGTAATAATAGTAATATTTTTACACATATCGCTAGAAATGCAACTAAACCTTCTACATATGATGGTCAATCATCTTGGACAGTATTTAAAACACAATTTGAAGTTATCGCTAGAGCTAATGAGTGGAATGAATTCCAAAAGGCCAGTTTTCTTGTAGCTTCCTTAAGAAATTCTGCTGCGGAAGTTTTGCAGTCTGTTCCAGAAGAAAAACGTCTTGATTATCAAAGTCTAGTTTCTGCATTAGAACTTAGGTTTGGTGATAGTTATTTAAAACAGTATTTTGTGACTCAATTTAAACATCGCATGCAGAAAAGTGGTGAAACTTTGCAAGAGCTTGCTAGTGATATCGAGCGTCTAGCTAGATTGGCTTATAGTAACTGTCCACCAGAAATTCGAGATAACTTAGCTCAATTAGAATTTATTGATGCTATTGCTGACCCTGACACTCAACAATCTCTGAGGATGTTGGAAGGTGAATCCAATAGAATATTGAAAAAGGGTGAAGATTTAGCAATATGTGAACCTGTTACCTCGGTAACAAGTATAAATAAAATAGAAGTTACTGATTTAAACCAAATTCATACAGACATCCCATCTCATCTTACTGATTTATGGAGAGAAACAAGACGAATATTAACTAAAAACCAAGCTGCTAAGGCCAAGAACCTATTGAAAGAATCTTCTGACATTTTTTCTGCCACATCAAATGATTATGATCGTACTAAGCTGACGGAACATAAAATCAACACTGGTGATTCTCCTCCAGTCCATCTACCGGCAAAAAGGCTTCCATTGGCAAAATGAGAAGGGACGGAATAAGGACTTGGAAGCTCAAGGCATTATAGAACCATTACAGAGTCCCTGGACATCACCAGTAGTTCTTGTGAAGAAAAATGATGGATCTACCTGATTTTGTGTAGTTTAGCAAGTTGGTATACATCCTGAAGACCGTGAGAAAACAGCTTTCACTACAGGGAATGGACTTTGACAGTTTAAGGTGATGCCATTTGGATTTTGTAACGCACCTGCCACATTTGAACAGCTAATGGATTCGGTGTTGAAAGGTTTGTCATGGGAGGTCTGCCTGGTTTACTTGGACGAAATCATAGTTCTTGGAAGAACTTTCGAAGAACATTTGAGAAGTCTTCGTCAAATGTTTGAAAAACGTAAGGCAGCCAAGCTAAAATTGGGACCGACAAAGTGTAAACTGTTCCAACAAAAAGTTCATTACCTTGGTCATGTGATCACTACATCAGGGATTAAGACTGATCCTAGTAAGATAGAAGCTGTAGGAGACTGGCGTCTACCACAAGATGTTCATCAACTTGGTAGTTTTATTGGACTTTACACCTATTTTAGAAGATTTGTCAAAGGTTTCTCCAACATCGCAATGCCATTACATCGTCTGACAGAAGAGAGTCAGCGGTTCATGTGGACCACCGAATGTGATGGAGTATTTCAACAGCTAAATAAATCTCTTTCCACAGCACCAGTGCTAGCGTATCCACAAACTGGAAAACAATTCATAATAGATACTGACGCAAGTAACACAGGAGTTGGTGCTGTACTTTCACAACAAAAGACGGACAAAAGAAAGTTATTGCATACTTTAGTAAAACTTTATCCAAACCAGAGCGGAATTATTGTGTAACACGCAAAGAACTCTTAGCAATAGTAAAAGCAATAGAACATTTTGATCATTATCACTATGGCCAGAAATTCCTTATACACACTGATCATGCTGCACTTAGATGGTTATTAAACTTCAAAAAACCCTGAGGGACAAATTGCTAGGTGGATACAACGGTTACAAGAATACGATTTCTCCATCGAACATAGAAGTGGTAAAATGCATAAGAATGCAAATGCTCTTTCCAGACTCCCATGTATTGACAACTGTAAACATTGCTGTAATGCAGAATTGAAATTTGGAACTAAAGAGATAATGAAAAAAGAGATAATTTGGAATTACAGAGCTAGTCGCATAGTGCTTAGAGCACCTGGCATGTAACTGGGAGACATCGGTTCGAATCCCACTCACTGGCGAAAACTCATTTTATTAGGGACATTCAAAATTTTCTTGACTTTAATCTGTACAACAAAAACCATTGCACTTACTTCAACTGAACTTTACTGTCCCTCAAAGAACTCCCCTCCAGCATCTATGCAATAATAATGTCCTTCAAAGAACTCTCCTCCAGCATCTATGCAATAATAATGTCCTTCAAAGAACTCTCCTCCAGCATCTATGCAATAATAATGTCCCTCAAAGAACTCCCCTCCAGCATCTATGCAATAATAATGTCCTTCAAAGAACTCTCCTCCAGCATCTATGCAATAATAATGTCCTTCAAAGAACTGCCCTCCAGCATCTATGCAATAATAATGTCCTTCAAAGAACTCCCCTCCAGCATCTATGCAATAATAATGTCCTTCAAAGAACTTCCCTCCAGCATCTATGCAAATTTGCATATGTCTATACCTGTTCTGGAAAGATTGGTGGCACCCTGTTGGGGAATACTCCACAACTCTGAATGAACACATTTTACAAAGTCTTTCACCCTAGAAAAAGGCTTCCCAGCAAGTTCCTTTTCATTTTTGAAAACAAACAAAAATCGCATGGTGCAAAATCGGGTGAATATGCAGATGGGGGTAGCTATCTACTGTTAGAAGACGCCTTTATAGCTTTTGGTTGGGTTGGGTTGTTTTACCTCTGAGCGGCACTTTTTTGCGCACCATGGGCAAAATGGCCAGGTCACATGGACCCCGAAGGCTCAGAGAAGGTTGGGAGAGGGGACCCACTGGAACAGCTGTTGGGAGACAGATGGTAGCCTCCTGTCAAGGCCATCCAGCGTGTTCTTTAACGTGCACAGGGTATGTCTCTCCCGCACACGGGGCCACGGCTTAACGTCCCATCCGACGGACGGCGGTCTTTCCAAGCCCATCGGTGTCCCCTACTGACGTGGGCAGGGCGGGGAATTTTGCGGAGATAAATCTCGACGCTGACCCAGCTGGGACTCGAACCTGGGAACTACAGATTACGAGCCTGGCGCGCTACCGACTGAGCCACCCCCGGCCGTAGCTTTTGGGAGATTCGAAAAGTTAAAATCCTAAAATTTCATCAATACCCATCCAACCTGAAAAGAATTCTTAATTTATCACTAAAACAAACAATTTTCTCTTAGAACACAAAAGTTGCATCACTCTACCCTGGATCTAAGGGGTCTATCCATTGTTGCCTATGGAACCCTTCCTTTGTGACCTTCCCATTCCACCATCAAAATTTCAAATTATAGCACAAATACATTGTTCATAATATTCCTTTGCAATTTTGAAATTTTCAAATTTTTCCATCGTTAGAGGGCGCATTTATAGCTACATGAAAGTTTCGTAAGTGCGAATTGTAATATTTCATCAATAACTGTCCAACAAAAAAACGAATTTTTAATTTGTCTTTAAAAACAAAAAGTCACACCAGCTGAAAGCAAAAAACGTTAGCGATGATGATGTAGTGATTAGCATAACTGGTATGTTTCCAGGAGACGTGGGTTCGAATCCCACCTACGGCAAAACCAATTTTTTTCAGCTTATTATTTCATGAGTTCCATGTCTGCAGGACACATGCTGTGATTCTTTACTACTGAATGGTTACACTAGTTGTCTGTTAAACGAGGTCAGATAAATGAATTCTTATATGAGTCTATTATTACCTTTAATTAATCAGATCTTAATATTTTTCAACTTTTACTTTTAAAAATCCAGTTATTTTGAAATAAAAAGCAAAAATGAGAGACGTTGAAAAATATTCGACATCCCAAAATGGTTACAGGAATGGCAACGCCGGATCTGTGATACAGATTCGTTATAATTATGTGTCCTATCAAGTAATTAATGAGAGGATCTAAGAGAAATTATACCAAGGCATAGTAAAAGAGTGGGCTGCAAGGTACTGAGAAGGAATGGATCCTAGTTAGCGTAGTTTAAAAAATAACAAAGATGCAAAATCGTCTGGGTCTGTGAGATCCAACGGGACCCATGGAGGGTTAATGAGAAGGTGGTGAATGATCTTCATATGAGAGAAGCTATTTACTGCAATTATTAAAAAATAAGTAAACTTATTTAACTTGAATAGAACATGTTCTGTAATTCATAAAATATATGCTATTGCTCGTTTGTATTTGTGTTCCCCATCAGCAGCCCACTTTTTGCACTGATTTCATATTAAATATGAAATTCAGTATTAAATATGAAATTCACTCTTTGTTGTAAATAAGCAACAGTGCATTAGTAGTTTGACAAAAGTGATTCTTTAAGGTAGTACCTCTATGAGCACGTGGCGTGGTTCAGCTGCTCCACTCGCATCACCTGCACCCTGACTCTGCTTGCACCCTTGAAAAGGTTTTGCAGTGTGTTTCGTTTTAATATTTGGACACAACCAAAAATCACATGGTGCAATATTGGGTGAATATACAGGATGGGGGTAGCTGTTTAATCCTTTCCTGTTCCAGATAAACCATAACTTGCTGTGTTCTGTGAGCACTGGCACTGTTATGAAGTAGGAGAACTCTTGCCATGCCTGTTATTGGGCACTGCTCCTTCATCTCATTAACCATTTTGGGCAAAACAATGTTGGTGTAGTATTGGCCATTTATAGTCATTTTTTCAGGTAAGGTGTCCATGGCAACCACTCTTTGAGAATTGAAAAAAGATTGTGAACATCCTCATCCTTCAGCGAAAGTCTTGTATGAGTATTTGGGGACGAGGTTCATCTTCCACAACCTAAGCATAGGTGTCAATCTTTTTGGGAGCTGTATAGCACTAAAACCACGTCTGATCACCTGTGACAATGTCTGTGAATCGTTTGGGCCATTAGGTTCAAAAATTGCCAGCATCTCCTTGCACGAGTCAATTCTAGCCCTTTTTGGCTGTTCTCTCAGTTTGTGGAGTCCCATTTGACATAGATCTTTTGGAATGATAAATGTTGCTGAATAATTATTTTCACACTGCTAATCGATACACTGACATATAAACATATTGACTGAATGGTTATGTATGGGTTTACCTTAATGAGTTCACGGACAGCAGCGATGTTTTCTCGTTCACGGTCTCTTTCAATCTTCTTGCACGAGGGAGGTCTTCAAAGCTCTGCCGTCCTTCCCTGAATATGCGCTTCCATCCAGTTGGGTTGGGTTGTTTTACCTCTGAGCTGCACTTTTTTGCACACAATGGGCTAAATGGCCAGGTCACATGGAACCCGAAATCTCAGAGAAGGTTGGGGGAGGGGACCCACTGGAAGAGCTGTTGGGAGACAGATGGCAGCCTCACGTCAAGGCCATCCAGCGTGTTCTTTAACGTGCACAGGGTATGGCTCTCCCGCACACGGGGTCACGGCTTAACGTCCCATCCGACGGACGGCGGCCTTTCTAAGCCCATCGGTGTCCCCTACTGACCGTGAATAGGGCGGGGAATTTTGCGGAGATAAATCTCAACGCTGACCCAGCTGGGACTCGAACCTGGGAACTACAGATTACGAGCCTGGAGCGCTACCGACTGAGCCACCCCCGCCCCACTTCCATCCAGTAACAGTGTCATAAGAACAGGAATAATTCCCATATACTTGTGATAAATCGACATGAATTTCTTTGTGTCTTCCCCAAACTGCATCCTTGTGAAATGTAAAATCTTCAGTAAGCTCCATAGCAACAACGCACAGATTTCTCAGATCGAACTTTAAGCACCGCCAAAGATAGAATAGATGATACTGCCTTTGTTTTTAACACAAAATGACAAGTTAGATAAGCTTTCAAAGAAGTCATAGCTCGTTAACTTCGGAGGAAAGAATGCAAACTTATAGACATATGTCAAGAACATTATTTTAGTTAATCTGCTTATTGGAAGGACAATAAATAAAGATGTAATATTTTTAAATGCGCTAGCATCAGAGAAAGCTATGGTCACCCGACACCACTGATAAGGGATTGCAGCATTTTGCACAAGAAACGGTGGATAAGGACTGAAACACTGCAAGCCATTATGCTTATTCATATCTGGCCAAGTGTAGTATCATTCTAAAATAATGTGGATTAAATATGTTTATAAAAAATAAGGTAATTTGTGAATAAATTCTTCCAATTCTGTTTATGAAACATTTTGTACTCTCGAATTTTTTAACTCTGTTTCTTGTAAGGCTTTCAAAAGTGTCGCTTTTCTCTGTGCTGAAATATATAATTTTTAAATATATTCTCTTATTATTTTTTTAAGCATCATTCAGTTTTACCATTATTTTAATTATTCAATTCAATAATAGTTCAATTAATTTTTTTCTGCCATATGAAGTCAATATAAAGTCAGTAGAACAAAATCGAGTGGGTGACCAAAATATATTCGTTATACTGAAAAGCTTGTATAAATATTTCCTTGTTTTTCCGTGTGATTACGAAACGACGAAGATGTCGCATCATATTGGATGGTGGTTAGCACGCTTGGCTACTGATCTAAGGGACCTGGGTTCGAGCCCCGGGTAAGGCATGGCTGTTTGTGTCGTTTTTTTGCTGAGGTCCTGCCATCCTCTCAGACCTTCTACTATGGCATATAAACTGACAGGCTCCTGTCAGACCTCTGTGGCAAGCAGCTGCTTGAGGGGGTATTTATTTATTTAATTCCGGGTGGGAGAACGTGTATAGGTGGCATAAATTGGCAGTTTCCCCGTGGTCAGCGGCTATTTTAGCGATCGGTCCCGAATTTGATGGGATGGTACCACTTTGTTATCATCCTCTTGGTGTTACGGATGGGGTTCCCAGCTGCCATGAGACATTCAAATGATTTTGTCTTTAGAGATCAATAAAAATTCTTTTGGTGTTGGATAGGTATTAACGAAATACAGTAGGCCTTGATTTACGACGGTTGGATTTACGCCGATTTGAATATTCACCGGTTTGAGAATTTTCTAATAATTTCCTTAGTTTGCTTCAAAAATTCTAGAAAATTGTATTCCGCACCGTCGCCACCAAAAAAGTAACTTTGCAGCGCTACTAGGAGGGTGGATTCGGCTCGCCTCTAAGGTTCTAGAGTCTAGAACGTAGACAAATGTAAATAAGACCTATAAATACTGGCAAACCGAGCATCGTGTCTCAATGTGTGAGATTAAAGACAGATAATAAGTATGTTGTGTTGGGTAGCGGCTCTTTACTTAAAGGTGAATTTGTTTTAAAACTCGGTTTGTGAACTTGAATACTGTACTCTGTTTATAGTTATCTGTGCTACATTATTAAGGTTTATTCTGTACTTTAACATTGTGCATTAGAATTTTTAATAAATTTATTTTTTAAAATAAAAAATAAAACTAGAACCATATCTGATAGTATGCAACTGCCGGTGAAAACGTTTCTAAAGGACCAAGGAAAGTTATAACCAAGCAGAGTTAGAAGGAAAGATGGAAGCTATTAGAAGAGTATATAAAAAAATAAATGCCCCCTCTTGCAGCTGCTTGCCACAGAAGGCTGACAGAAGCCTGACAGTTTATACACTATAGAAGAAGGTCTATGAGGATGGGGGAACCTCAGCAGAAAAACAACGTCTGTAGCAAAGCTCGCTAACCACTCGGCCACGGGACGGCTATTAGAAGAATAGAGGGTGAGAAATCACGTCCTACTGTTCGTAGGGAGCTACATATCGCCCTCTCCACTGTAGCAATAATCACGAAAAATTATGATAAAATTAAGAAGAAAATGGAGACTGCAGTAAGGGAAACTGCTACAACTGTTAGGTACTCACTAGTTAAACTCAGACAACAGTTACTCTCATTGTGGGTTGATGAGTTAAATGAAAGAAACATTCCTCTCACACAGAGTGTTTGGAATAAATCGAAGAGTTTGTTTGATGAGATAAAAGAAAAGGAAGGCGGCGACGAAATTTTCATAGCAAGCAAAGGCTGGTTAGCTAATTTCAAGCAGCGAACTAAAATTTACGATATAAAAATAACAGCTAAGGTTGCCAGTGCTGATGAAGTAGCAAATCGCATTCTGAGCACTTCAAGCGACTCATAGAGGAAGGTGAGCACCTCCTTCCCCCGATCTTGTGTTCAATGTGGACGAGAAGGCCTTTATTTGAAGAGGATGCCTTCAAGAACTTTCATCTTCGGTGAAGAGAAGCATGCTTTTGGATTTAAACCATCCAAGGACCGTTTAACTCTTCTTCATGTTAGAAATGCTTCAGGAACTGTAAAACTGAAGCCATTGGTCGTCTATTACTCTAAAACACCGACGGTGATGAAGGGATTCATTAAAGTAAATTTACCAATCATCTAGACCAGTGATTCCCAACCTTTTCTGGACCACCGCCCCCTTTAGAAGAGAACAAAAATTTCAACGCCCCCCTAGTCCATAATAGTTAATTTTATATGAATTAAAATATTGTTGCATATTATCTGTACCTAATTTATCTGTTTATTTATCTATTAAAAACCATAATACCGCCCCCATGGAAGGCTCCAGCGCTCACTGGGGGGGGGGGGGCGGTATCGCCCCCGTTGGGAATCTATGATCTAGACCAATGTTTCCCAAAGTGGGCGATGCCGCCCCCCGGGGGGCGCTGGAACGATCCAGGGGGTCGGTAGTAGCCTCAGGTTCAATTGGGGGGGGGCGATGGAAGCATAAAGAAAGAAGGGAAGATAAGAAAAGTTTGAAAAACCGTTCGTACATGTTTCATCTGTTGTGTAACATAGAGTTAAAGTCGTAGTGATTACTTTATTTTCCAAATAAACACATAAAATTATCCTTCGTTATCTTAATTTTCTGTGTGTAATGCGAATGTTGCTGTGGTTGATTTTAATAAATAATTTTATAATTTCAAGCTTCAAGGTGTCTTATTTACAACAACATCTTTCTTTACTCTGTTGTAGGACGTAGGTAGAAATATAGATACATAAAAGAACGCAAATTTGTCACTGCATCTTTCTGTTTGTTCGCTTATAGGAGGTAGATTTCCAGGGGGGCGCTGAGTAATTTTTTTTCTGAAAAGGGGGCGGTAGAACAAATAAGTTTGGGAACCTCTGATCTAGACTTTAAATAGAAGGGCTTGGGTGACACAAGATGCCTTCACAGAGTTTACAGATAATTTTTTCCCAAAGGTACATCGCTACTGTGGCCAAAGTAATTATCCAAGGAAGGCGCTGCTATTGCTGGACAATACTCCAAAACATCCACCAAACGTTGGAGAGATAAGGACGGTTGTGGATGTAAAAGTTGAATTTCTGTCGCCAAATACTATCTCCATTTTAAGACCAATGGACAACAGCATCATATCAAATTTTAAAGCCTACTACCTTCGGCAGGCATTTAGGGAGTGTTATGGGAAATGGACAACTACAATATGTTTATCAAAGAATATTGGAGCTCTTAAAATATCCTGAAGAGGATAAGCAGCAACGATGCTGCTTGGAAAGAGGTCACATCAAATTGTATGAATTGAGTGTAACGAAAAGTGTTGCCTGAGAGTGTATATAATTTCAGGGGATTTGATGAAGTGCCACAGATTGCAAATGAAATTACCGCAATTGCTCAGATAGAGGGTTTGACAACGTTCAACCTGATGATGTGACTGAGTTGTTGGAGAGCCATTCTCAGCCTCTTACAAGTGAGGAGTTGGAAGATTTCGCTGCGAAGCTGACTCAGGAACAGCAGCAGCAAGAACAAGAAGAGTCCGTTTTAAGGTCTATAAAAACCCATGACTTGCAGGAAATTCTGTGTGGGACTTAAAGGTACTTGTAGGGGCTAGGCGACAGCGAGCTGTTCTATTAGAAGAGGAATCAATTCAGTGTTGCCGCCTTACTATCATGTTTCGCAGGAAAGGAGGCGTCAAAAATTGCAGACAACCTCCTTTATTATTTTAAAAAGAAATCTGAAAAGCCTTTAATTTATCCAAAGACTGCCTCAGATAATCCAGTCGACTCTCAGGATTCACAGCCAGGACCATCCTCTCATTAGTAATGCCTACCTAATTAAATTACACAGGTACGTATTACGAAAAAAGTGTGATTTCAATGCATGTATATAATATTTACGTTTAAAATACTAAAATTTTTTATTATTATATGAAAGAGAGTAGCAATTTTCGTACACCTGCAACGCAACTCATTGAATTGTAAACCTCGATATATGCGTTTTCGATCAATGCGAGTTAGGTTAATACGGTCACAAACATTACCATTCCTCTATATGTGCCCCTCTAAAATTCCGAATAGTGCGGCCGATTATGAAAAAAAAATTTTAACAAAGCAAAAAAATTCGCCCAAAAACTCTTGTGGTTTCGAAAATCGAATTGATGCTGTTATTGAATATATTAGTATCATTGGAAAGGATTTTGGCTTTGAAGAGGTACATTCACAGCAACTCAACTGACACGGACCTTATAGAATTGGAGCAACAGCATACCTACCATAAGAAAGAAGAAATTACGTCTCAAGGTGAGGGGTGTGTCTCAAAGGAAATTTTGATAAAGGAACTCGAGCAGATGCTTCGAAAATTGGAAACCATTAAAGAAGAAATTATGGATTTAGATTCGAATGTAGAATTGCGTGTGAAGACGCAATGCTAGTGGCAAGAAACATGCTAGTTCGCATGGCAAGAAGCATGCTAGTTCGATGAACTCTAGAAAACGGAATTAGCTGCTATATAAATTGTAAGAGAAAAACGGAAGCTATATCTTTTCAAACGACGCTTGACAAATATTTTTCTAGAAAGTCGCATGTCCATTTTTCACTCGTTTTTCATCTCGTTTCTTAAATGAACGCTTTTTGGCTTACTTGCTTTTCAATATTCTTTATATTTCTATCTATGTATACAGTTCAAACATATTTTAAATGCCAAAATTAAGTCTTCTGACGAATGTTGCAAGATATCATGGATGAATTACAATTTTCTCATTAGTTTTTAACTTCGATGTATGCGGTTTCGAGATATACGGAACACTCGTTGCACGAATTAACCGCATATAATAGAGGTTTACCTGTAATTCGGTTTTCATTACGCCAATTCGATATACACCGGTATCTCCAAGAACTAATCCCGGCTTAAATCAAAGGCCTAGTATACTGGGATTTTCTTTTTCCATATTTACCAATAGCTGTAATACACCCTCTAATATTGGAAAGAAGGTAATGGTAAAACGTGAAACTAATATTGCAAACGATCAATTTATGCTATAAATCTGAAATTTTGATAATAGGTCAATGGCGGATTATGGTATCCGAAGTCTCCAGGTGCAAAGATTCGCGTAGCTCCCAGCTGTCCGGGGAGTTTTCCGAATCTCAGTCTATTAAACATTTTGCAATTTACGAATGGAAAAAATATTTGCCGCAAGTTAAATAAATTGAATTGATTCGCGCAGTAATAAATATAAAAAAAAATAAAAATAAAATAAACTGATTCGCGTAGTAATAAATATAAAAAAAATAAAAATAAAATAAATTGATTCGCGTAGCTCCCATCTGTCCGAGGATTTTCCCGAATCTCAGTCTACTAAATATTTTGCAATTTACGAATGGAAAAAATATTTGCAGCAAGTTAAATAAATTGAATTATTAAAATGCATAAAGGGAAAATTTAATACATATTGCATAACATTTTGACATATTCCTTTAAAATGAATATAAATTAATAAAAATCTATTAACAAATGAAACTGAGTATGTACAAAACGATTTTATTATTTAAGGCATTCCATAATTGTAATAGTGATGTAAGAAAGCAATGGAGTATAATAAATAATAATCTAGAGTAGGGGTTCTCAACGTGGGGTACGCGGTGAGAGCTCAAAAGTCGATTACCCAGTAAAATGTTTATAATTTTATAAGATTTGTTAAATTGTTTATGTCATTTTTTGTGTTTATCGATATATGAAATTTATGAATAAAAAATTTAATGTGTGTGTATATATATATGTTTTATTTTACTCCCATTGTTATACTATAACTATAGTTTTATCTATCTATACAAGGGGTACGCCAGTTACATACACATTTCCAGCAGGTACGTGAAGCATAAAAGGTTGAGAACCACTGCTCTAGACATAGAAGAAAATCTGAGGGATACCGTTGAAAGTTTTTAACGCAGATTTACTAAATAAATTTAATATACATTTCAAAGAATTAATCAGCGATATCAGTATACTTTGAATAACGTTGAACTAAATTAATAAATATTTAAAGCATATAGAAATCTCAATTGTTCGTCATGAAACATATCTAATTTATCTAAAAATAAATATCCGAATGAAGCAATAATAAAGCTAATGATTTTGATGACTAAATGTCTTACGTTAAAAATTGTTTTTAAACTTCATAGCTTTGAAAAACTGTAAATTATCTTTTCAATTGAAATATTAATAGATTCTGTAGAAATCGCCAAAGCCAATTTTCAGTTAGAAGAATTCAAATCGCCTCTGGGGCATATGGGAATCTCGTTTTCAAAGAGAATGAAGTTTATCCTTTAAATACTTTTTCACTCTTTAAAAGTTTTAATTCGAGTTAATGGATGATTAGGAATATGCAAATAATGATATTTTATTAGTAATTATACAACATAAAAAGTATTTGTTATTTATTTCTAAAATTTAAAAAGTTTCTTTTTCCACACCCATCTGAAATAAGGAGGCAGATTGTTGCTATCAGTGGAACATCTCTTGACACTACAACAGAAATTTCAAATTTCTACCATAAACGGATCTCTTGAAATATTCATTTAAAGCTACGCCGTTTCCGTATTTAGTGACATAATTAAACTCTAACGACATAAATTGAAACTTCCTATGGATTTTAAAAATGCGAATTATAATATTTCATTAGTATCATTCCAACTAAAAAAAAAGGATTTCTGCAATTATCTTTTAAAACAAAATAGTTACATTTCTCACCAACCTTCACATTCCCACCACCAAAATTTAAAATTTTTAGCATAAATGCATCATTTGCAATATTCGGTAAAATTTTGTAATTTTTGATATTTCTCCACCGTTAGAGGGCCTAATTATAAGTTTTGGGAGACTTGGAAAGTACAAATCACAATATTATCTTTGTCCACCTGGTCTCTTGCATGCCCAGAACATCCAGGTTTTAACGCTGGAATTCTTGTGTGATGACAACAAGAGAATAATCTCTATAGTGAGGATGTGTGAATAAACTTTTATTGAGAAAGGTAGTGCCGACAATATCAAACAGTCTCTTACACGCAGGCATGGGCAAAGACCTGTTACCCACTGCTATAGGCTTAATCCATCCATGCTGAAGAAAATTCCTTCACTGTAGGTTTAGAGATGCCCCTAGTCATGGATATAATATTATTCTTTAAATTTTCAATATTTTTAAACTAACCGCTGAAATATTTGTTGCAATAGTTAATTAACTGCTGGCCATTAAAAGTGCAACACCAGGAAAGACCAAAGATATCAAAGTCATATTTAGTGAATATATAGCTTATGTTACAACGATCAAATGATTACAAATACAACTCGGTTAGACTTGTGGAATACAAAGAAATCAATATCTTGTGCAGCCACCGTGAGCGGCAAAAACCGCTGTTACATGGTCCGGCATTGAGAGGATGAGACGTCGGATGTGTGTTTGGGGAATGTCAGTCCATGCAGTTTCGATACATAGCCAAAGTTCATCTGTTGTAGCAGCTGCTGGTGTCTGGTGTGCTAGTCGTCGGGAGATCATGGACCAGACATGTTCAATTGGGGACAGATCCGGTGAATGAGCAGGCCAAGGCAGAATGTCACATAGTGGCTATCCAGGAATTGTTGAATGATGCATGCTACTTGCGGTCGGGCATTGTCTTGTTATAAATGGCACCAGAGAGCCCCTAAAGACAAGACCACAGGCTCCAACACCTCAGTGATGTAATGCTGCTGTTCAAAGTACCAGTAATGCGTACGAGGCACGTGCGTGAATGGAGTCCAATGGCACCCCATATCATAACACCATGGCCGGATCTGTATGGTGCCCCATCATGCATGTCTCACTGAGCCGGTCACCGCGGTACTGCCAGATACAAATTCTTCCATCATGGTGCTGCATACTGAAGTGGGTTTGTCTAAAAAGACGATGCAATGCCATTCGCACACCCATGCGTGATGTTCTTGGCAGCATTGCAGTCACATATGCTTGTGTTGTAGATAATGTAGAGTCAATGGTAGCCGAAGCAATGGCTGCCTAGCAAAGATGCTCCGATGCTACAGACGACATCGAACCATATGTGCGGACACTGGTTGATGTGCAACACACCCTAACTGTTGAGCTAAGGTGTTTGATGTGGCTGTACGATCATTCATAGACATACGCACGAGATGTCTGTCCTGTCGTTCATTTGTGTGACAGGGCCATTGAGATCCCTCACGTCGGTGAGTTCGTTTCTCCTCTATCCACTGACGCCACATTCTCATCACTGTGGCAGCATTCCGTTCAACACGAGCACCATGTCTCGGTACGATAATCCGCCTTCCCGTAATCCCACAATTCTCCCTCGATCAAAGTTGGAAACCTGGTCGTATGGATGCCGTGTTCTTCGATGGGGGCATACTTGAACCTTAGGGCGGAAGAACTACGAGCAAACACAATTCCAGAGCTTTACACCAGCTCTTTGTAATCTCTTCTTATACCACTTCCAGGGGACATTACTGTCATATGTGCTGCGCTTTGAATCATTTACATGTGAGATCATGGATTCCTTTCCTTCAGTGTAAGCAATGTATGCAGATGTAAGCATACATTGCTTACACTGAAGTACAGTGTAAGCAGTGTATGCAAGATGAGTAGCCCATGCGAGAGCATGGGCTACTCATCTTGCATATTTCGGGACAATCTGATCAGTTCTTCCTGGTATTGCACTTTTAATGGCCAGCAGTGTAATTGCTTACGGACCTTAAGACACTTTTACATGCCTTAGTGAGATATATGTTCTTATATACCTTACTAAGTTTTCAATGATTTTATACACATATCAAGGTAACCATATGGAACAGTTGGTTATTAAAATGGGTTTCGAGCATCCATTAACGGCATGATAAAAATTAAATAAGAATAAAGTTTGGAATTATTAAAAATTAAATTTGAAATTTAAAGCTAGTAAATAAAATGCGATGCTTATTACTATTTATTGAACTATTATTAAATATTTAAAGTTAATTATTAGCTTTTAAAAATAAATAACGGGTTGAATTTTAATATAAATAACATTAATTTTTGCAAATAGTTAAAGTTTAGTATTTATATTATTGAATACCAATAGTACGGAGCAAAAATCAAGTGAGTAGTATACACCCATGACGATAGAGACGCTGCAATCGGGCGCAAAAGGTCGATTTTTAACATTATAGTGTCCGATCTTTACGAAGTTATATTAATCTGTGGTTTTAATATACCTTACTAAGATGTATGCTTTTATATACATTACTACCAACTTAGTACAATTGTTTCTCTTTAGAGTTACTCAACCTTTGAACAGCAGAAGAATCCCTGAACGATATTGTCAAGTCCTACGAAAACCCAAATAAAGAAAAAAAAATATTCCCTCAAACAGCTGCTTGACACATAGGTCTGACAGACGCCTGTCAGTTTATACTTATATTAGGTATTATTAATTATATATTTATATATATAAACAATATATATATATTTATACTTATATGGGAAAAAACTCGTTTTTAGTCACCCCTCCCCTAAAAAAATAGGTTTTTCTTTTCTTGAAAAGATATATAAAAAAAAAGAAAAAGTTTTGTTTCACAAAATGTTTTAATATTTTAATAATTAATCATTACACCATAGAATTATCAGGAGGCAGTTTTACTTATTAACTAATCAGTGTGAGACCTGATTTGTGCAAGAAAAAAAAACCTTGCACAAATCAATTCTTGGGCAGATTATGAGAAAGAAACTCAAAGTTCTTCTTATAGAGAAACATACTACTTCATTATTTTAAATATTCTTTAGAGATATAAAAGCATATTTCAGGGAAATATGTGGTTGAAAGTAAAACATGGATAGCTTTTTTTTCTCCAATCGCAGGATGGTCTTCTTATATCGGGAACCCACACTTTTCTCGTAACCGACGTAGATTACTCGCGGAACACCGGTTGGTAAACACTTTTGGAGAATCACTCCAACCAAAAGATTCTTCTATTACGAAAATACGATTTGCTTTCTTCTTGTAGGCATTTTTATTGAACTATTCATGCGATAAATATTTGCTAAGTGAAATCTGTGTTGAATGCGTTACAAAATTGGCTGATAAACGAAATTTTTTACCGAATTTAACATTTCCAACCACTCTGCTGAGGTCCTGCCATCCTCTCAGATCTTCTACTGTGGCATATAAACTGACACGCTCCTGTCAGACCTCTGTGGCAAGCAGCTGCTTGAGGGGGTATTTATTTATTTATTTACAGGTTCAACAGGAACGAAGCCGTTAAAAATTAGTGCAATATTTAAATAGGTTTAAAAAAAATAAAAAGTTATATTATAAATATATGTATTAAAAATATATTACTGGCATTCTAACCCTTATATTTCGCAAATAACGATATACAGAATGCCTAAAAAATAATGTTAGAGTTTCGAGAAACATATGGGCAGGAAAATAATATACATTTTGTAGAAAATATTTCAATTGAAAACGTTCCTCAAATAGTTTTGAACATTATGTGCATCATTCGTGACCCTGCTCATGTACAAACGGTATTCCAATTCTTGCCATACATGGTGCAGCATATCTCTTGTTACTTGTTCAGTCGATTATCTCATTCTGGCTTCCAAATGATTCAGGTCTCGAATTTTGTCCAGGCAAACCTAATTCTTTACAAATCATCACACAAAATAATCTAGGAGTATCAAATCAGTGCTCGTTGGTAGCCACAGAACTGAATCACTCCTGCCAATCCATCTGTCAGGAAGTGGGTATGGAAAGAAGTGGAATACCAATTGAACACCTGCAGGGTCAAGGACGAAGCATATGGGAAAATTCACTAATTATGTAAAAAACTATTTGAAATATCCTTTCCATAAAATATTACTTTCTTCAATACGTATATTATGTTTTTACATACCAGTTCTCGAAACCCAACTATTATTTTTTCGGACACCTTGTATTATTAGCCCTGTATAAAAAAAAGATTGCCGATCTATGGTGTAGATCGGCGAATTTCAACCGCTGTGCCGCGGGATTTTGAGGAGGTTCATTTATTAGTAAGGCCATTGGGGGAGTTGGAGGGAGGGCAGAACCAGTGTCATTCTTCAGATCTATTGTTCGGATCGGGTGTGTTATTCGGTGTAAAAATGATTAAAATTTTAGTTATTGAACTATAAATACAATCTTAATACTCGTTTTTCAAATGATAAAATAGATAATAGATAGATAAATAGATTGGCGAATAGGGTTATGAACAGTGTGACTAAAGGCCTCAGAAATATGGGGAGACCTAGGATGCGGTGGGCAGACAATGTCAAAAAGGACCTTGTTAGAATTGGTGTGCAGTGGCCAGATGCAGTAGATGTAGCTCAGGACAGACTTGCTTGGAGAACTAAATTGCACGGTCTGGTTGTACCTCCATAGCCCATGGCTGCTTGAGGATGATGATGATGGTTGATTACAGAATTCAGAAAAAATATCTGGCAACGATTTTTTTTAGAAATTAGTGATCTAGCAACCTTCGTGTCACGTGATTACAGAATTCAGGAAAAATATCTGGAGCGTGTACAGCAACTGTACACGCTCCAGTAACCGTTCGCAGCAAACTGGAGCGTATGCAGTTACTGCACACGCTCCAGTTTGCTGTGAACGGTAACTGCACACGTTCCAGTTTGCTGTGAACGGTAACTGCACACGCTCAATATTTCCGTGAGTGAGCGTATCACTAGTATCAAAATAATATGACCACCTACAGTCGCTCAAAAAAGTATCTGAACACTATGTTTGATTACAGAATTCAAAAAAAATATCTGACAACGATTTTTTTTAGAAATTAGTGATCTGGCAACCTTCGTGTCACGTGATTACAGAATTCAGGAAAAATATCTGGAGAGTGTACAGCAACTGTACACGCTGGCTGCTTGAGGATGATGATGATGATGAATATTTGTGGAATTTGGTTCCGTAATTGCATTATTTATTTTTGTTAAAATCACATACCCATTTCAATTATGTATTTTCTTTCGTTATCGTTAAGGTATCGGTTTCAAACCACTTGTCTCGGTATCAGGAAAAGTTGTTTAAAAAAAGTGTTGCAATTTAAAATTTTCCGCTTTTAAAGAAAAAAAAATAAATATAATTTTTATCGTACAATATCGTAGTTTGAGTAGCAAACAAGATATTATTTTTACAATGGCTAAATAATAGACAACAATGATTTGTTAATTAATAACAATGGTCAATTAATGTGTCCAATATTACCGTGCCCAGCCTGTCTGTCCATTTACATGTATTTTAAATGGCGGATGCACCTACCATACCTTACTTTAATTGATATCATCTGTGCTTGTGAAACATATTTGGTAAGAAATATATATATTTTTAGTGACTATTGATTTCAGTGAAAATTTCACGGTTATTTTAATTTACTGAATTATTTGGCTGTTCGAAATCAGGTTCTATCACTGGTAGGAACTCCAATTTATAACGCAACAAGGGGGCGTGCAAGATATATACTCCATGAAAAAAAAAGCTCCAATTTGCCGAGTGGTTAGCGTGCTTGGCTACTGATCAAAGGCACCTTACCTGGTTAGAGGGGGCCGGGGTGGCTCAGTCGGTAGCGCGCCAGGCTCGTAATCTGTAGTTCCCAGGTTCGAGTCCCAGCTAGGTCAGCGTTGAGATTTATCTCCGCAAAATTTCCCCCGCCCTGCCCACGGTCAGTAGGGGACACCGATGGGCTTGGAAAGACCGCCTTCCGTCGGATGGGACGTTAAGCCGTGGCCCCGTGTGCGGGAGAGCCATACCCTGTGCACGTTAAAGAACACGCTGGATGGCCTTGACGGGAGGCTACCATCTGTCTCCCAACAGCTGTTCCAGTGGGTCCCCTCCCCCAACCTTCTCTGAGCCTTCGGGGTCCATGTGACCTGGCCGTTTAGCCCATGGTGTGCAAAAAAGTGCCGCTCAGAGGTAAAACAACCCAACCCAACCCTGGTTCGAGCCCCGGGTAAGTCATGGATGTTAGTGTTGTCTTTCTGCTGAGGTGTCGCCTCCCTCACAGATCTTCTGTTATGCAGTATTAAACTGACAGGCTCCTGTCAGACCTCTGAGCAAGCAGCTGCTTCAATGGGTATTTATTTTTATTAAAAAAAAAAACTGAAAAAAAGAAAGCCAAAAACAAAAACAAAGCAAAACGACAATAATAAAATATCACGGTTTTGGTAAGTTGAAACTGGAACATTTATGGAAATTACCCTATTTCATCTATGGAAAAAAATGGTTACTGTGATCATGTTACAAAATAAACGAAACAAATGCATATTATTTTATAGAAAATTAGAAGAAATGACGGCACCTAAGGAGACGCTGTTATGTCTGTGCCTAGGAACGATTGAAGATTTAAACCCAACCTTAAGATATATGGAGTTTCGCTAAACCTCTATAAGTTATATGTACTGCCTTACCAAAATATTACAAAAATTCCAATTCCATGTTAACATGGAATTTCTGTAATATTTTGGTAAGGGAATTAATTTCGAAGCATTGGGAATTTAACTTCGAAGCTCTATGACTTTTAAAATATGCATTTAACGTGAAAAAGTGACTGAAGATGAATTTGAGATCATAAATCTATTTAAATCTCGATTTTGAACAATATTCGCTCAGTATTTAAAGAGTTATGGAAACTATAATATTTAACAATAAATTATCTTGTTTTATAAAAATCATTCATAATCGTCTAATATTGAAATAATCATTACGCACACTTCTAAAATGATTGGCAATATCTCAAAACAGTGTCTAAAGGTATTTATAGTCTTGTCTAACCAATGCAGGGATATACCTTTAAAATACCTTATAGCTTTAGCAGAAAACTTGCCTAAATATTAACGTATATTAAATAAAAATATAAATAAATACCCCCTCAAGCAGCTGCTTGCCACAGAGGTCTGACAGGAGCCTGTCAGTTTATATGCCATAGTAGAAGGTCTGAGAGGATGGCAGGACCTCAGCAGAAAAACGACACATACATCCCTTATCCGGGTCTCGAACCCAGGTCCCTTAGATCAGTAGCCAAGCGCGCGAACTACTCGGCCATGGGACGATAAATATTTATTTCGTTAAATGGTTAAAAAATGCTTATTTTTATGTTTTAATTAATTTCTGAGGTAAAATCTTAATGACGCATTACTGTTGTGATATATTCCAGTTTCAATAACTCTTTAAATATCGAACGAATAGGTTAAAAATCGAGATTTAAATAGATTGAATTACGATCTTCTACCATGGAGGTATGGAATTTATCCTCAGTCACATGTTTCTATTTAACGCATATTTCAAAAGTTTTAGAGCTTCGAAGTTAGATTCCCATTGATATAACATGGTAATATTCTGGTAGGACAGAGTGGAACTTTTCTCCATTATTAATTCAATGAGAAGAATCAAAACAGTGAACAATATTCGCTCAGCCGCAGTTAATTTGATGCTTGCTGTATCAAAAACACAGTCATGATGAACTGAGGGGTGGAGATGGGGATGAGAGCGAGTCATCAACTTCTCCGTTATTTTAGCCCTCCCCTGAGCAGTTAGTGGCTTTTCGACCTCGAAACCGGTCTCTTGCACCTCAGTGTGAGCGACTTCCGCCGCCGTCGTCGTACAGTCCTCTCATTGGCTGGGAGGGATGGTCACGTGCCACGCAACAAACGTAAGCGAGCTTCAACCGACATGGCTACCTGTCCGATTATTTCGTAGCAGCGATCTCACCTGAAGTATCATTTTAGCGGGCAGGGCCATAACAACGATGAATTCTTCATTGTGGTCAACGCTGTCCGTATTCTGGATCTGCCTGTTGTTCCTGTGTGATTATGGTGAGTATTGAGAGTTTTTTAATGTTTGTTTTGGACCTTTCGTCGGCCACGTTACGGCAATGGCGGGACAGAAACAATGGTGAAACCGTGCTCACGTAACACAGGTAGGACAGGTGTAAAGATCGTTGAATGTTCTTGAGGTTATAATCTGTTTGTTTTCTTCTACACGTTTAACTACGAAATAATCGTTATGTAAAGAAAGCTGGTTTTTTTTCGAGAATCAGTGACATTTTGTGCAAATTTAAGAGCATTTAAAACTGTCATAATTTCGTTTCATTTACAAATATCTTTTAGGGTGTGGCTCACAGCAGCGATGTGCAAAACCACATGGTTTATGCTTAGTTATTACTATTAATTCAGCAAACAATGATCAGGGTAACGCCCTTTGAACTTATAATGGGGTTGTGCTGACTCATCACAGAGAAAGGTATATTGCTGATATTCATCATATGGGAATGTTGCTGCTCTAACGGAAAGACTTTGGAATCAAATGGCGAAACATAACTGTATATGCGAGACAATCGCTGAGTCAACTCAGTGGAGAAAATGAAAGTCACGACGCAAAATTAAAATTATTTATTATTATCTATCGATAGTGATGATACTAAAGAAAATATGGAAATTTCAGGTGTTAATGAATTTCAAACATAGACTGGGAAAGAATATTTCTAAAAAATAATGGTGTAAACAGAAGATATACGAGTGAATTTGAATATTATCGTAAACATAAATTAACTGTAATGTCTATCAGAAATTTGCATCAAGAATAAGGTAGGTGTACAGATTGGTCATTCTATATTTGTAGAAAGAAACAATGAAACAATAGGGAGATTAAAACTGCTTATCTGCGGGACAGTTCTCAAAATCTATTACCCCTCAGGTTTGGCTTTTTTTTAAAAATTGACCTGAATTGAATTTTTTTTCTTACAACTACGTTCAAAAGGGCATATTTGAACTTGTGTTTAGGTGGAACCCTCAGTAAAACGTATATTTTCCATATTTCTCACCATGTATACGTATTTTATATACACCCAATTCTGTTTTTACAGGTAGATAGGTTCCCGAATAAATCGTGTAAAAAAAATACAGTGCATATGAAAAAATTGAAGATTGGTTCCAGACGTGGAAACCCAGTACAAATAAAAAGTTGTTTTCAAACAAATTATATCAAAATCTTTAATTAAATCTTTATTTGATTTTTATTCATTTAAACACATTTTTTTTATTTTATAAACTTATAAAGCTAATTATATGTACATATATAAAGTAAATTATTCTTCATAAAGAAAATAATATGTCACTAATTCAAGAATACAAAAGTGAAAAAAATGTGACTTGTATTTATTTACCAGATTTTTTTTATTCGTTGTCACTTTCTGACAATAGACGCATTCGTTTGCGTAAGACTGAAATTAATCACTTTCATCGCTTGAACATTTTATCCGTCGTGTTCATACTCCAATGGCGAAATGCTTTCTGTGGCATGGGGAACCAAATTATCACTTGTTTCCAGTGATTCTGAAGTTTGATTAGTGTTGACAACGAACTCTGTAATCAATCTTTGAGATCCTGCTATGACTAGATTTTTGTATAATTCTTGATAACGCTCCACACATGACTTCAGTTCACGTTTAAACTGCTCAGCTCGTTCGACAATGGAATCATGTATAAGAAAATGACTTTCCGATTTACTAGCCATTTGAAGCCCTTCTTTAATTAAACCTGCAGTTAATGCTCTTCATCAATTGAATTATCCGACATCGTGGTAAGGCTTACGAAAAATATTTGAATTGTAGTTAATAAATCAGATGATGAAAAATTATAAATTACCTATCAGCAAAATTTAACAAATTTATATTTACGCACACAAAACTTCAAAAAACAAAACAAATTTTTTTTCTGAACACTTCTAACTTTAAACACGAAATGAGAGAACAAGACTAACATACGTACTGAAGATAAAATTGAGGGGAATTCCCGGAACTCAATGTTGCTACTTTATTCCGAATGAAGTAAGTTTTGTGCAATTTTTTCATAAAATAGAGAAAACTTGTTGTACAGTTATGTTAGTGTAGTTTTTATTATGGGGATTTTAGTGCTCAAAATGTGTATTTATAGTACATTTTCAAAGTTAAAACTACTTGGAAAAATGTGACCATAAAAGCGGCATCTTCGTTATAAATGTAAATTCTAGGAATTTCGTCTTGAATAGGAATATTTTTTCAGGAATAAATTCAAATGGAGATTTTTAAAAGGCGCCGTTTGAACCGTGTTAGATCAAAATAAATCGTGTAAAGAGAGAACTGGAATTTTTTCCTAAACCGTGTTAAATCAAAATCGTGTAAAAACAGAATTGGGTGTACATATATATAAATGAATATTAAACAATACGTATAATAATATTTATATATATATAGTATTAAATAAATTTATATTCAAGATATGTAATCTACAATTATAAAAATAAATTTCCCTAAAGCAGCTGCTTGCATACAAGGGTCTGACAGGAGTCTGTCAGTTTAATGCACCATATAATACCATGGTGTAGAATAAAGTGATCAGATTACAGAAGAAAATAGGGGACTTTTGAAAAATCAGGTGCTAGCTTTCAAACTCAGGTGATCAAACTTTCCCGTTTTCCGTAACTTCTGTGAATCATTTTGATAGAGTTTCATTTTAAAATTTTATCCTCGTTTCTTCAGTCATCTGCATTACTGATAGAATATTTTTATAACAGTGTTGCCACTATTATTATATTACTGAAAGATCTGTTCTTGATATACAGTTAATTTAGATTTTGAAATAATATCTAGAAATAAATTCCGGGGACACTTCCGGAGACTGAGTTTTTCATCCAGGGACTGTCCCCGGAAAACGGGGAATCTGGTCACCTTAATGTAGAATAAATACAGTGGACCTTCGTTATAGCGCTGCTCGCTATACCGCGCACTCGGTTATAGCGCGGGCGATGTTCGCGATAAGTTATAGATAGTGTTTGTTTTTACATATTTTCAAGCGTACCTTATGTACGTAAATAAAATAATGAATATATGTACTTATTAAGATGTATAACTATGTTATGTGAATTTTAATAAAACACTTAATAAATTTTTTTAATTAAAATACATAATATATATAGTTGATGGGATGTTTCAGTATATAGCTCAAATCGTTCTGAGTAAATTTACTGTGTCGCCACCGCGCCGCTCGGTATAACGCGGTTCACCTTATAACGCGGGTGTTGTTTCCCTCCCGAGACATGCGCGTTATATCGGGGGTCCACTGTATATGTAAATACAGCTATTCCCTGATTAACAAGATGGATGCGTTCCTCAAAAAATTTATCGTAAGGTATTTATAATAATTTATATTAATAATAATTATTATTAATAATTATTATTTATAATAAGGTATTTATAATTTTATATAAGTATTTATCTTAAGACTAACCTTTGGTTAACGCTTTGGTTCTGTTATTTGTTTATGTGTATTTCATATATGTAACTATTTTTATAGAAGGTAATGATAAGGCAGAAACCAAAAACAACTGAATGCAGGTTTTATTATTATATGGCAAGCGTATTAGATTGTCGAATAATGAAAATTGAGAATGAGAAATGGAATGTTGTAAAAATATTATCTAATAATGAAGGTGACTAAATATATGTTTACGAGAGTTTCTATTCGACACGTGACAAGTTAAATTCTTTAACCAATAAGGATGAATTTATATACACTTACGTTGTTATCGGTAAGCCCCAATTAAAATGATCTCTATTGTTAGAAATGTAGCAATGTTATAGATGTTTAAGCACACAGATTTGTATAGGAAAATGGAAAGGATATTTTTAAAAATGTTGAATATATTGTTACGACAGATGAACGAGCAACAGTGACTTCATGACATAACGTGACTTGAACGCTTGTGTGTGCTTCTGCGTGAGATTCAATTTAGCCAACGAATTAGAACTTAGAACGATTCGGAAGAATAAAAAAATATATCAGTGCAGTGTGTTAAAGTTATGAGATCTGAAAGGACGTTCAGATGGTCTGATTCAGTGCGCGTTAAGTGAAAATAATTAGTATATTTATTAGTGTGTGCGCGGGTGTTTGTTTTCTGTTGTTAGTAATAAAAGTTTAGTGAACTATCACAGGACGAGAGTCTGTTTACGTCTGAAGGTATTCAAGTGACATGGAGACACAGTGTAGGTTGGGTTGTTTTACCTCTGAGCGGCACTTTTTTGCACACCATGGGCTAAATGGCCAGGTCACATGGACCCCGAAGGCTCAGAGAAGGTTGGGGGAGGGGACCCACTGGAACAGCTGTTGGGAGACAGATGGTAGCCTCCCGTCAAGGTCATCCAGTGTGTTCTTTAACGTGCACAGGGTATGGCTCTCCCGCACACGGGGCCACGGCTTAACGTCCCATTCGACGGACGGCGGCCTTTCCATGTCCATCTGTGTCCCCTACTGACCGTGGGCAGGACGGGGAATTTTGTGGAGATAAATCTCAACGCTGACCCAGCTGGGACTCGAATCTGGGAACTACAGATTACGAGCCTGGCGCGCTACCGACTGAGCCACCCCCGCCGCGAAACACAGTGAAGAGGTAGTATTTTAGTACAACAGACAGAGCTGATATTGTATGCTCTGTACAAAAAGGTTAATGACTTTTGTATGATAGTAATTAATTTGTTTATAAGATACTTCATCCATATTACTCTAACAATTTGCATTGTATTGTAATTGGTTTGAAAATATAGTTATTAGTACTCACGTTCAGTGCCTATCAATTTTAAAATTCGCAACAATATGAACAAGGATAAGTCAGATTGGAGAGACAAGAAAGCATCCAAGATGAGACTTCTTATACGTTAAATACAATAAAATAAAGATTCATAGGGAAATAGTAAATAAATCTTGTTCAATTGAACAACCAGTTGTGCTATAGTTGAAAACCTTGCCTAATTTAAAAATCGTGTTGCTAGAATTGGTGTTAGTTTAGAATTAGGTTAGAATTGGTTTAGACAGGGTGCATCCATATTTCGTAATAAAAGAGTTTTAAAAATAAAATTTACCAATTTATTTGAAAGTTGAAAACTAGCCTTATTTTAAAAAATCGTGTTAAATAATAATAAAAAGCGTTAGTCGAATTCGTATTAATCGGGGGACTGGGTGTATATAACAATATATAATTGTATGCAAATGTACATATTATATAGAGGGGTGCAGAAGTAGGTATACAGTTTAAATAATAGGTAAATGTAATAATAATACGTATACAGTTTAAATAATAGGTATACAATTTATATAATATTTTATTCAATAACAAAACAATTAAGTACAATCTCTTACATGCTCAAATTGGCTTCCCTCACTATTTACACATCGCTGTAATATAGTTTTTACACTCAAGCACACTTTGGCACAAAGTTCATTATTGGCATTAATTTCTTGGCATGCTTCTTTTATGAGTCGAATCACGTTATCAACTGTGCATGGTTTTCTGGAATATACCTTATCTTTCATAACTCCCCAAAAGGAAAAGTCCATCGGGGTAAGGTCTGGTGACCGTGGTGGCCATTCAACCGGACCTCGTCTACCTATCCACCTATTGGATGATTTTTCTTCAAAAGAATTACTTACTGCTAAAGCATAGTGAGGAGGGGCTCCATCATGCTGAAAATAGATGTCTTCATTTTCATGCACCAACTGCAATTGTGGTATGACATTTTCTTAGAGCATGTTAAGGTACAGGTCTGAGGTAACCGTTGTACAGAAAAAGATAGGTCCAATTACCCCTTTACATGAAAGTGCCGCCCAAACTGTAACCCCAGGTTGATTCAACTGTTCTTCAATTGTTGTATGGGGTTTTTCTCTTGAGAAATAGACACAGTTGTGCCTATTAACAGCACCTGAAAGTTTGAAGTTGGCTTCGTCGGACCAAGTTTTTTTTCTAATCATGCCATCCCCTTGTGTTCATTCAAAATTGCCTCACATAATCGCAAGCGCCGATCCGGATCATCCTCTAATAATCCATGGATTAATCTTGGCCGATACATTTTCAGCCATAAGCGTTGCATTACACGACCCAAAGATCTACGAGAAATGTCCAACTCTTTAGAAGCTCTTTTTTTTTGAATTTTTTGGGCTTTGAGTAAATACCAGTGCCACTAACATTTAATTTTCATCAGTAGTAACACCTACTGATCAACCAATTTTTGGTGCATTACAAATGGATCCAGTTCTGTCAAATTTGTTACGTATTCGGTATATCGTTAGACTAGTTGGTGGAGGTGTTGCCAATTCTTCTTCCCATTTCTGCTGAAACTTTTAGCATTCTCCGTCTTCCAATATTATTCATCTGTTAAATAACCACCGATACTTAATTATCTGAAAAAAAAAATAATAATCAATATACGATAATAGAATAGAAACTGTATTACCTACTTAAGCACACGATTTATTTTTTCGAAAATCATTGGCTCGATCATTCCAAAGATAAAAGTTTTGAAAACGACGAAATGTGATTGAAGCACGAAACACAAAAGAAGAAAAGTAATACAGAAAGTTGAAAATTTCAATCCTATTTTAATTAGAAACTACCGTTTTTTCCCATAATGGAAGAAGCTGTTCAACGTATATGAACTGCGGAGCATCTTTCAGTGTTCAATGCATGACGATCGATTATTTTCATCTGATACATTATCGATTGACTATCTAGTTGATCTGATAATGGCATCCGGCCACTACCTTTGTCACTGATCAGAAATTCCTTTCCGTTCTATATAAAGTCCAAGCTACCCTTGGTTTAAAAATAACTTTTGTTAAAAGTACACTAATTAATTTTCCTTTGGACATTGGTACCAAAGCATGAGAAAAGCTTCTGATCTTGACTGTAAACCTCACCGCGATCACGAAATATTTTTATAGCCAATGAAAGGTTTCTAGTTTTTTTTCAAATTTAGTTTTTGTTCTTTTACATTGAGCAGTACTTTTTGTGCACACAATGAGTTACGTGGCAAGGTCACAAAAACCCAAGACTCAGAGAAGTCTTTGACAGAGAACACTTCAATCAAGACCATGCAGCGTGTTCTTTAACGTGCACAGGATATGTTGTCCTGTTCACTTCTTAAGCATCCCACGCGAAGGACGACGTCATTTCTAGAACCAACGGTGTTTCAAACTGAAGTGCTACAGGAGAAAAATGGTCCAAACCCCGTGTATACTACCCCTTGGAGAATTTAATAGCTAGAACGGAGACTACGAAAAAAAATTAATGTCGTAAAAGAGGATTAAAATTTTACATCCGAATTATTTAATCGAATACTCAATTATTATTGTTATCCCATTGCCCTCCTGTGGCCTAGTGGTTAGCATGTTTGGTTTCAGATTGAAAGAATCTGGATTCCAGGTAAGGGCATCTAAGTTTCCTATGTTGTCTTTCTGTTGTGGTCTCTCCTTCCTTGCTGGGTCAGCGTTGAGATTTATCTCCGCAAAAATTCCCCGCCCTGCCCACGGTCAGTAGGGGACATCGATGGGATTGGAAAGGCCGCCATCCGTCGGATGGGACGTTAAGCCGTGGCCCCGTGTGCGGGAGAGCCATACCCTGTGCACGTTAAAGAACACGCTGGATGGCCTTGACGGGAGGCTACCATCTGTCTCCCAACAGCTGTTCCAGTGGGTCCCCTCCCCCAACCTTCTCTGAGCCTTCGGAGTCCATATGATCTGGCCATTTAGCCCATGGTGTGCAAAAAAGTGCCGCTCAGAGGTAAAACAACCCAACCCAACTCCATCCTTGCATACTTCTCTATGCCATATTAGTATATAATATGTATAAATAATGATGAATGCATCTAACGCAGAATAATAAAAACCTTTTTAGTGTAATAAAGTTATACGAAGTAAAATTTATGTGAGTTCTGGTCATTTTTGCTGTAAATTTCACTTAAGCAATTGTTCTTTCTCGTCCTCCATTTTTGTTCAAATGTGTTCCTTTTAATCCTCTGCTAACCCTAAATGAACATAACCTTTTCTAATGCTATCATATTAGAAATATGCATATCTGGCAGTGCATAAATATGCATAAATAATGCAGAAATATGCAGGCCTGGACAAACTTTTTAATTGAAAGGACTCACAGAAAACTGAAATGGAAGGCAGGCCACCAAACACATTATAGGAAATAAAAAATGCAACACTTGCAAGAAGTTATGCAAATGTGACGAAATTTAGGAAGGCGGTAATATATGGAAATGATTAGGTTTGCAGAATGATCGAAATGATTAGGTTTGCAGAATGATCGAAATGATTGGACAGTCGCGAGCTGACGTGACAGGTGTGGAGCAGTCAACACAATAAAGGTAACCAAAGCTCCCTGGTTGACAAAACGTTGTGGAAATTGCTCTAAACCGCTAAAGATGCTCTTATGCAGATGTCGATAGCCGTTCCAACAGTTAACAGACTTTGAGCGTGGAAAGCTGGTTTTTTCGTACAGAGATGGGGGTGGGCATCATCGTACACATATGGAGCCAGTGAGAGATCCAGCACATGCCGACTACGATCAGGAATACGACGTATGACCACGAAGCGACAGGACCGTCATTTGCTACGCATGGCATTGCATGGCAAAATTCGCGACTACAACGCAACTGCATAATAGGGACTGGCAACAGGGTTGTATTGGGTTGTTTTACCTCTGAGCGACATTTTTTTTGCACACCATGGGCTAATGGCCAGTCCAAAGGCTCAGAGAAGGTTGGCGGAGGGGACCCACTGGAACAGCTGTTGGGAGACAGATGGTAGCCTCCCGTCAAGGACATCCAGTGTGTTCTTTAACGTGCACAGGGTATGGCTCTCCCGCACACGGGGCCACGGCTTAACGTCCCATCCGACGGACGGCGGCCTTTCCATGTCCATCTGTGTCCCCTACTGACCGTGGGGAGGGCGGGGAGTTTTGCGGAGATAAATCTCAATGCTGACCCAGCTGGGACTCGAACCTGGTAACTACAGATTACGAGTCTGGCACGCTACCGACTGAGCCACCCACCTTCCCTACTGGCAACAGGTAGCACATCGAATATCTACCAGATGGACGGTAAACAACAATTTCAATTCATAATTCAAAATTAATAATAAAGAGAAAAAATTTGACATTCTTACGGCCCCTTGGATTGTCTTCACGCCCCTTCGAGTTTGGAACTCTTGCTCCAAAAGCATACTTTGTACCCAAAAATTAGAAAGAAAATCGTATTTCTAATGTCAGATTTATTTAGAGGAGAGAAATTTTTCATTTTAAAACTAATGTAGCCAATTCCTTATTTGAAGAGTTTCTAGGTCGTGGATATTATTTAAATATAATACTATTTTATTTCCTTCACATACTATACAAAATATGTTTAACTAACCTTAAAGGCACCCACACTAAAATATATAAATGATACTACAAAAAAGTAAGCAAATTTGTAGCCGTATATGCTGAAGGTAAAATCATTTAAACATCCTTCACTTTAGAAATAAATTGTATTGCATTGCAAGTTACAAATGGATGGGACTCAGGGTTCTTGAGGGTCTTCATGATGAATTGGTTGCTTCGTTGTTTAGGTTTTGTGGCTCAAGTGCAACAAGGTCAAATTGTGCCAAATGAGGCTTTGGGTTGGGTTGTTTTACCTCTGAGCGGCACTTTTTTGCACACCATGGGCTAAATGGCCAGGTCACATGGACCCCGAAGGCTCGGAGAAGGTTGGGGGAGGGGACCCACTGGAACAGCTGTTGGGAGACAGATGGTACCCTCCCGTCAAGGCCATCCAGTGTGTTCTTTAACGTGCACAGGGTATGGCTCTCCCGCACACGGGGCCACGGCTTAACGTCCCATCCGACGGACGGCGGCCTTTCCAAGCCCATCGGTGTCCCCTACTGACCGTGGGCAGGGCGGGGAATTTTGCGGAGATAAATCTCAACGCTGACCTAGCTGGGACTCGAACCTGGGAACTACAGATTACGAGCCTGGCGCGCTACCGACTGAGCCACCCCCGCCCCACCAAATGAGGCAAACGGAAAAAAATTAAGGAATAAAAACCACTGAAACCCACAACCAAAGGTAAAAGCAAGATACAAAAAAAAAAGCTTTTCATGTAGTCGTACGACTAAGAGTTCTCTGAAACAAAGTTTCTTATAAGTTGTGCAAAACAGTTGAAATTAAAGCGTAGGTTTAGGTTTCATTACTAAGCTCTTCCAATATCAAGTTGCATTTTCTAGCGCTAAAATAATTCGCATTTTTTAATCCCCCCCACATAATCAAACTTCATCTTAACCTGGGATATCAAGGTTGATTTTTTAGTCTTCGAAGTATCAGTACCTTATTTGAGGGTGGATGGATGTTGTCTTAGTCCATAACGCGCGTCTCCTAATCTGCAGTTCTGAGTTTCGAGTCCCGCTCTGGCCAGCGTCGAGATTTAGCTCTGTTATACTCCCATTATACCCTCGGTCAGAATGAGATACCTATGGGTTCGAAAAAGCGCCGTCTAAGATGGGATGTAAAGCCGTGGCCCCGTGTGCGGAAGAGCCATACCCCGTGCACGTTAAAGAACACACAGGATGGCCTTGACGGGAAGTTACCATCTGTCTCCCAACAGCTGTCCAGTGGGTCCCCTCTCCTAATCTTCTCTGATACTTCGGGGTCCTTATGACCTGGTTTTTAGCCCGTTGTGTGCAAAAATGTCCGGCTCAGAAGTAAAGCAACTCAACTCAGGTTAGAGTCCCAATTATGCCATCGTTGAGATTTATCTCCGCTAACCCCTGTCCTAACCTCGGTGAGAAAGGCGACACCGACTGGCATAAATAGGCCATACGACGGGCATAGATAGTTCTGTCGGGTGGGACGTATAGCTGTGGTTCATTTGCGGCCGTCTGTCCTGCGGAAATTTCAGATATACTTTATAGTGTCCAGCTATTCACTCTCCCTAAACTATATACGAGAAAAGTATTTTTTTTTTCAGGATTTAGAATAGATATGGTGAATTCAAACTTAGCAAAGAGCCAGAAGGAAAAAAAATATTCTTAAAGAGTCGCAGAAAAAAAATTCTCTGTTTGGAAAAAAAAGACACATACATTTGTACTAAATTGGGAGAAAAATCAACAAGTATCTTGATTAAAAAACAAAAATATACATTTTAAAAAATTTTTAATGACAATATTTTTGCAGAAAATGAAAGATTGGACTGATTTTATATTGAACCTTGTCTTTTAATTCACCTAGCCATTTCTAGGAATTCTCTTCCCCCTTCTTAAAACTCCCACATACTGAGTTAGGTTGTTTTACCTCTGAGCGGCATTTTTTTGCACACCATGGGCTAAATGGCCAGGTCACATGGACCCCGAAGGCTCAGAGAAGATTGGGGGAGGGGACCCACTGGAACAGATGTTGGGAGACAGATGGTAGCCTCCCGTCAAGGCCATCCAGCGTGTTCTTTAACGTGCACAGGGTATGGCTCTCCCGCACACGGGGCCACGGCTTAACGTCCCATCCGACGGACGGCGGCATTTCCAAGCCCATCGGTGTCCCCTACTGACCGTGGGCAAGGCGGGGAATTTTGCGGAGATAAATCTCAACGCTGACCCAGCTGGGACTCGAACCTGGGAACTACAGATTACGAGCCTGGCGCGCTACCGACTGAGCCCCCCCGCCCCCCCACATACTGAGACATCCTTCCCTCTTGGAACAGTCGATCGAAAAATTAATCTACATTAAATAATATTTTCGAAACTATCTTCGAACTATTTTTTGTTTATAGAGATAAATAAAAAATTCTTTTTAGGTTGGATAGGTATTAATGAACTATTACGATTTTCATTTTCCGAATATGTCAAAAACTGTAACTATGCTCTCTAACATTGAAAAAAAAAAAATATATATATAAAATTCCAAACATTTTAACGAATATTGCAAATGATGTATACTAGAAATTGAAATTTTGGTGGTGGAACTGAAGGTTACGAAGTTTCCATTCCCAGGGTGGGTGGGAAACGCAGTTGTTTTAAGAGATAATTGGAAAACTATTTTTTATTAATATTAATGAATAATTAATATTAATAAATTAATATTAATATGAATAAATTAATATTAATTGGATTAATATTAATGAAATATAATTCGTAGTTTTCAAACTCTTAGGTAGTTTTAAATATCGTTAGAGATCATTAAATATAGAAAAGGAGAACGTTTAACGAATGTATTAATTGATCTCTTTAATGGCAGAAATTTGAAATTTCGGTGGTAGTGTCAAGAGATATTCCACTGACATCAATAATCTGTTCGCTTTTCTCAGAGGGGTGCGAGGAAAACAATTTTTTAAATTTAAAAAAATGAAAAAAAAATGCTTTTTACATTATATGATTATTAATAAAATTATTAAAAATCTATTTGAAATTTCCCCATTATCCATTGGCTCAAATTAAAACTTTTAAAGAGTAAAAATGTAGGTAAACGAAAAACTTCAATCTCTTCAAAAATGAGATTTCTATATGCGCCAGGTGCGATATGCGTTCTTCTGGTTTCCTTAACGGAATGTAATTTTATTTCCTGTATACTTTCTTTTGCGTTGGAAGCATATCATCTATTTTCATTCATTATTGTGAAAAATTGTTTTTACACTTATTTTCAAAAATAGGTTCCCTTTTTTTCATTTTGTTTTCGGCATCTTGAGTTATATTGTGGTATGATGTATGTGCGATTCTATATTCGCAACTATGTTCATTAATGAACGACTGGGCCTAAATATTTCTATCTTAAAATATTATTTTATTTCCCCCCCCTGAAAAAAATTGTGCCGGTGTCCATGCCCCCTAATCAGTCCCTGAGATGCCTCTCCCACCCACCCATACCCTCAACATCCTTAATCCTTCGAGAGGGTTGGGTTGTTTTACCTCTGAGCGGCACTTTTTTGCACACCATGGGCTAAATGGCCAGGTCACATGGACCCCGAAGGCTCAGAAAAGGTCGGGGAAGGGGACCCACTGGAACAGCTGTTGGGAGACAGATGGTAGCCTCCCGTCAAGGCCATCCAGCGTGTTCTTTAACGTGCACAGGGTATGGCTCTCCCACACACGGGGCCACGGCTTAACGTCCCATCCGACGGACCGCGGCCTTTCCAAGCCCATCGGTGTCCCCTACTGACCGTGGGCAGGGCGGGGAATTTTGCGGAGATAAATCTCAACGTTGACCCAGCTGGGACTCGAACCTGGGAACTACAGATTACGAGACTGGCGCGCTACCGACTGAGCCACCCCCGCCCCTATCCTTAGAGAGGAACTGTGGGTATGGACCTCTTGAGGAAATTTTAATACTTGTCAAAGCAAAGGCAAACACAGAAGCCTCCTTTCAGTTTATGTTTTTATGAGAGGAAGTGCCTTTCACTATACAATGGATAGAGAAGTAGAGTAGCTTTCTGCAGTTGACAGAAGTTCCTCTTGGATGATGATAAAGGACACACCCTCTGCATAGCAGTCAGATTCGCATGACGCACATTTTCCTCATATTCGTTTTTTGTTCAAGTTTATTGTCCAGAATATTTTTCTCATGGATTACATTAATTTACAGAGAATAAAAGAAAGCTTTCCTGCATTGCATTATTTAAAAAACAATTTGAAATCTTCATTTATTTCTAAAATGAAGTAAATATTTCAGTACCATGTACTTTGAATAACATGCAGTATTATGAAACTTTATCATGTAATATTCAATTATTAAATAATATTACAATTTTAAGTATAGTTATATGAGCCACTTGAAACACATAAAGGTTAATAATAATTTTACGAATTATAGGGAAAAGGAACTGAATAAATACGAATGCAATTTATTAACAAACTAACAGATTTACTCCGTATTGCCCGAGCTCTTAACTCCATTAGATTAAACTTTCAATCTATTATATATTTTAGAGCAGGCGTGTCCAACCCGCGGCCCTGGACAGCTAGTAATGCGGCCCAGAAAATCGTAAAGTTTACGACATAAGCTATCAACATGATTATATGATTTTTCAGCGAGTTTTTGATATCCCACTAGTTTCATGTTGCCCTTTTTTTAATTTTATAATAAAAAACATAGGAAAATAAATTAAGTTTAATTATATCATTATTATATATTTTATGTGCGGCCCAAAACAATTCATCTTTACTCATTGTGGCCCAGGGAAGTCAAATCTTCACTCAATGTGGCCCAAGGAAGTCAAAAGGTTGTACACGCCTGTTTTAGAGTTTATCTGTCTGTTTGTTCGATAACTTCAAAATGGTAAGAGCTAGGACCACTATATTTGGCATAGAGCTTGATCTCATCATTATTTAGTTCATTGTAAGGATTTGCACACCATAAAATTAAGTTCCCCCAAAAAAAGTTGAGCTAGAAACATCTGTCCATTGATAACTTTTCCCATCAATAACGTACTACGCCATTCATAACTTTCAACTCTCGCCATAAGGTAGGCGACGTTAGCTTCTCGAGATATTTCGGACATTTGAAGTGGGTTTATTCCCGACCAGCCGCAGCTAGTAACCCGATCTTCAAACCCTATACAGAAAGAGAGACAAGTGGGACCACCATACCAAATTAGGGACCAATCAGTCAAGCACCTGCGGAATTACAGGGAGACGAAAGAGCAGCCATCAGTGATGCTATTGCGGAGATATAAGAAACGCGTGTCCGCTCACTATGTTTCTCATCGAGAGCAGAATGGGAATCAGAGGAGAAAATCTCATTGCACTCACAGTGCTGACAAGAAAACAATAAGGGGAGTGGTCGGGTGAGCAAGTCACGCAATCGGGTAAAGAAAAAAGTAAAAGGAGGGAGGGAGGGGGGGGGCAAGAGACTGGATTTCTATTGTGGTATAATATTCCTCCCCCCGTTTTAAAAGTTTATAAAAAAATACAAAAATTCGTGATATGTGCACAAATTTAATAATTTTTTGCCACCATTACCTTTACTAGGATTCTCAAAAAGGGGGGACATGTTCCTCTTGCCCCCTCAGATCCGGTCTTGTGTGGGAGCATCAGGTGATGAGCCTAGCGCGCAACCTCCACCTTCCATCGCATCATTTGAAGCGTTTCGTCGCAAGTAAAACGTTGTATTTAGTATATACCCTTTCTTTAATTTCTGTGACACTATTTGGTATAAGCTTTGCATTGTATTTGAGCGTCGACTTCTTTCAGCTGGAATTGTTTCCACGCACATGTACTGAAAGTTATGCTTTCTGCTAAATATGGGCATGGTGATATTTTACTCTAGTCTTTAGTTGCCACGAATGCAACTTCTCGTCGTAATTTGAATTAAGAAGCTTTGGACGTATTTAGAAATAACTATCAACACTAAATGAATGCCATTATTAGGAGATAGAAAAACGCAGGATGCTATTAAAAACTGCACTTTGGAATTTTTAATGGGCAATAAAATGAAGATAGAGTGCAATAGACGACTTCTATGCACGCAATGGTAAAAGATAACGCTGATGTTACAGCGCATGCGTAGAGGAGATTGAGATGAACTTGGAGTGTTTCTCATGCGAAATAAAACAGAGTTATGGAAACTATACATTTTTGTGATGAAGGTTTAGTAGCATTTTTAGTTGTCATTGCACGAGGAATTAATAGTTTCGTGATTGTTTTAAAAATGTTTTACCGATTGTTATTTTCAAAATTGCCTCTGTTGTGAGAGGTTGGCTCAGTCGGTAGCAAGTCAGGTTCGTAATCTGCAGTTCTCAGCTTCGAGTCCCAATTTCGCCAAAATTCATATTATCTCCGCTAATTCCCACCCTGCCCTCGATGAGAAAGAGGACACTGGTGGGCTTGGAGAAACCACGATCCATCCTAGGAGGGATTAAGCCGTGGTGACGTTTTGCAGAAGAGTCATATGCACATTAAATAATAGGTTGAAAGGCCCTGACGAGTGACCTGGACAGTTCGTTCATTATTGGGTTGTTTTACCTCTGAGCAGCACTTTTTTTGGCACACAGTGAACTAAATGGCCAGGTCAGAAGGACCCCATGGGCTCAGAGAAGGTTAGGGGGAAGGGGACTCATTGGAGAGCTGTTAGGAAACAGATTGCAGCCTCCCCTCAGAGTCATCCAGCGTGTTCTTTAACATGCAGAGGGTAAGACTCTCCCGCACACGGACCATGACTTGACATCTTATCTGGGGAATCAGCGGCCTTTCCACACCCATCAGTGCCCACTTTCTGAACGAATTTCTTTCTTCGGTCAAAAACTATCTGATCAAGTGTTTCGGTTTCTCTCTCCGCCCCTAAGGTGGAGGTTTAGCGGAGGTTTAGGAGGTTGGGTTGTTTTACCTCTGAGCGGCACTTTTTTTCACACCATGGGCTAAATGACCAGGTCACATGGACCCCGAAGGCTCAGAGAAGGGACCCACTGGAAGAGCTGTTGGGAGACAGATGGTAGCCTCCCGTCAAGGTCATCCAGCGTGTTCTTTAACATGCACAGGGTATGACTGTCCCGCACACGGGACCACGGCTGAACGTCCCATCCAACGGACGGCGGCCTTTCCAAGCCCATCGGTGGCCCCTACTGACCGTGGGCAGGGCGGGGAATTTTGCGGAGATAAATCTCAACGCTGACCCAACTGGGACTCGAACCTGGGAACTACAGATTACGAGCATGGCGCGCTACCGACTGAGCCACCCCCGCCCCAGGTTTAGGAGGTCGGGGTTTAGCGGAGATAAATCTCAACGTTGTCCAAGTGTGTCTCGAACCTGGGAACTGCAGATTACGAGCGTGCCATGCTACCTACTGTGCCAACTCTCTCCACGGCAGCCTATTGTATGCACAAAATTGCTGCTCAGATGTTAAAAACCTAACCGGTGTTTCTGCATTCAGAAATAATCAATGGCAAATGTGTAGCAAATCACCTTTCGCAGACCGCTGATCGAAGGTAGACCAATCAAACCCCTGATTCATTGCAAAAGTTCTTGCTGATCAGAAAGCAAATAATCCTGTACTGATCTGGTTTCTCATTGATTTGACCAAGCATTTTTAGTTGCATAACTAAAGCGATTTTGCTAATTCATAGTAGTCATTAAAAATATGTATTTTTATTTTTTCAAACATGATATTTTTTGATTTCTTAAAAATATAGTTTTTTTTTTTCAATTCATTGCTCATTAGAAATATGTTTACGTTTTTAAGTAGGGCATTTTTCTTGCAGCTCTTTAAGAATATAGTTTTTTTCCTAGCGGTTCTTTGCTAAGTTTGGGAGGGCCTGATCTAAGGATTGTTTTACTTCTGATCTACATTTTTTCCCCACACAATGGGCTAAATAGCCAGCCACAAGGATCCCGAGGGCTCAGAGCAGGTTGAGGGGAGAGACAGCTGTTGGGAGACAGATGAGTTGTCTCCTGTCAAAGCCATCCAGCGTGTTCATTAACGTGCACAGAATATGGCTGTCCCGCAAACGGGGCCACGGTTTAACGTCCCATCAGACGGACGGCGGGCTTTTCAAGCCCATTAGTGTCTCTTACTGACCAAAGAGCAGGGCGAAGAGTTTTGCAGAGATAAATCTCAACGTTGACCCAGCCGGAACTCGAACCTGGCAGACTATGAGTCTGGCGCGCTACCTACTGAGCCACCCCCTCTCCCCTGATCTAAGGAGTCTAAAATTGTATATAATCTTAGCTACATTTATAATGATTAAAGATTGGGTTGGGTTGTTTTACCTCTGAGCGGCACTTTTTTGCACACCATGGGCTAAATGGCCAGGTCACATGGACCCCGAAGGCTCAGAGAAGATTGGGGGAGGGGACCCACTGGAACAGCTGTTGGGAGACAGATGGTAGCCTCCCGTCAAGGCCATCCAGCGTGTTCTTTAACGTGCACAGGGTATGGCTCTCCCGCACACGGAGCCACGGCTTAACGTCCCATCCGACGGACGGCGGCCTTTCCAAGCCCATCGGTGTCCCCTACTGACCGTGGGCAAGGCGGGGAATTTTTCGGAGATAAATCTCAATGCTGACCCAGCTGGGACTCGAACCTGGGAACTACAGATTACGAGCCTGGCGCGCTACCGACTGAGCCACCCCATCAAGGTCGAGCTGTTGTTAGTTTTACAAATAATATAGAGTAGAAATTTGAAAAATTAGTGATGGATTTTAAGAGATATTGCACTGACAGTAATAATCTACCCACTTTTCTGAGAGAGGTGTGGGAAATGCAAGTTTTTAGATTTTAGAATTAAAAAACGAATACTTTTATGTGGTATAATTACTAATAAATTACTATTTGCATTTTTCCCATCATCCACTAGCTCAAAACGTTTGAGGAATGAAACAGTAGGTAAAGGGGAAACTTCATTCTCTTTGAAAACGAGATTCTCATAAGCGCCAGAGGCGATATGCGTTCTTCTAATTCATACAATATTTTACACCTACACATCATGTAAAGAAATTAGTGTTTTTATTAAAACTTTCATGTTAATACTATATATATACTTTTTTCCAATAATAGGTAGAGGTTTTTAAACACAATATTAAAGACTTAATTTTTTTAATTTTAATTTTGGCCCAATGGCAAAGACTCAATATTATCGAGAGTTAATAACCATAATTTTGCTTGTTTAAGAAAATACTGTTCATTGTATATGGTTTTAATTTCATTTTACAAAGCACTGAATAATTTGCTTGACAAATGAACATAATGATTAGTAGTAATATTTTTACCTTTCTTCCTATTGCTTTTGGCTTTGACATTTGCCGGTTGGTCGGTTTGGATTTATCAAAAGGTTGTTACACCGTATCTTTCGAACGCGATGGAGAAACTTAATGATTTATGGGCCAAATGACAGCTTGTGACGCTAGGAGTGTCATAGGCTAGAAAAAAATGACCCCTTGTTCTTTCTTCCCTCCTAGAAAAGGAGAAATGTGGAAACTATTGTTCCATTATATCTCCACAACACGAATGCTGGAAGTAACAAGCTTTACGTCGATTGAAAGCTTCTGATGCGGGGAATGTCGTGGCTATGAAAAATTGACCCCCGTCATTCTTTTCCCATAAAAAAGGGGGGAAATATGAAATGATTGTCTCCCTATATCTGCTAGTCGCGAGCGCCGAGCTACATGTCCAATGAAAGCTTGTGACGCGGGTAGTGTCATAGGCTATAAAAAACTGACTCCCCATGCTTTCTTCCCCCCTAAAATGTGAAATGTGAAAACATTACGCTGTATCTTCCGAATGCAAGGGCCTACAGATACGAGTTAGGTGTGAAATGAAAGCTCGTATAATGAAGGTCCTAAACTATTTCGAATTTTGCTCCTACTATTCCCCTTCTGATAAAAAAAGGGGGGAGGATTTTCGAGGGTTCCCCTTTAACGAGTCGTATCTCAAATTAATGCTTGTGACATCTCCAATGTTGTGGGCTACCTCAAACATGACTCTAAAAGTGGGGGGGGGGATGTGCACGATGTTTATGAGTTATATCAAATGAACGTTTTTGAAGGTAAGTGTTTTAATGACAAAACTAACAGGCCTGTCAGAACCTCTGTGGCAAGCAGCTGCTTAGGAGGTATTTATTTATTTTATTTATATCGATGGTGTAATCAGTCACTGCGTTCGTTTCGTTTCAAAGGAAGATAGGGCGCCGACTTACCTACTCGACAAGATTACCGGCGCCCTATCTTCCTTTGAAGTGAACACGAATTCAGTGATTGTTTGTACTATCTTTAGGTTCATTTTCTACTTTTTAGGACTCTACACGAAGATAGGTATTTTGTAAAATTTTGTAATTTATTTATATTTTTTTATGAACTCTGATATTAGCCAATTCAAAATATGTGAAGAACGGGTATTCCTAACAAGTACTCTGATTAAGTTATTATTCCAATTTTGTCTAACATGTTTTATTAGTTGATATATACAGTATATAGTTTCCAGAGTTGTAAAATTTCCATCTTAGTGCATTCTTGAATGACATGATTATATTTTCTTATAACATGAATCTAATAACATGATTTTGCGCATATTCTAATGGTTTTATAGTAGTTACATGAGTTCCTCCCCAAGATATTAGTCCGTAAAGTAAATAAGATTTTACCCAGGTATTACAAATTAATTTTAACGTAGCTAAATCTACAAAATTCCTTATGAAATAAAGTTTTGATATTATACTATCAGTTTTGTTTACGAAGTTATTTAGTGAATTTTCCAAGTTAATTTCCTATCAATTTGAACCCCAAGGTAATTATAATTTCCCGCACCTTCTATTACTTCACAAGAACATTCTGCATCCAAACAATTTGCCTTGTGCTAAATAAGATGGTTCTAGTAAAAATATTCCTTTTTTCCCTCAATCTGAAATACATATATTTAGTTTTAGCTGCGTTTAAATGCAACCCGTTTCTATCAAACCACTTTCGTAATTGCTTAATATTACTTCCTGAATATATTGCCTTAATATTACTTCTTGAATAGATCAAAGCAATGTCATCAGCAAAGACTGCTAATGACCATTATACTAGTAATTACAAAAGTCATTTATATATACTAGGAACAATAGTGTCCTAAGACCGATCCCTGTGGTACTCCATATTGAATTGATAACTTACCACTCATAATATTGCCCACTTTAACCATTTATTTCCTATTTCCTATACTATAGCTTTTTAACCAAGAAAACCTTTTACCTCTTATTCCCGATCTGTTCAATTTTTCCACCAAGTCATGTGAAACCGAATCAAAAGCTTTTCGTATGTCTAAAAATAGTGCAACCGTTTTCTTATCTATGTCCATATTTTTATAGATTTCTAAAGTTAATTCAGAATGAATGGAGTTCTCCGTTCCTTTCTCCTTCCTGAAGCCGAATTGATTGGAAGAAAAATATCCGATAGAGTCCCAAAAATCCATCTACAAGTAGTGGGGACAATGAATTATTGCATTAATAAGAATCGCTTCATCCACCTGATAAAATTTCAGCAACTTACCATCACTAATGACAAAACAAAATTTCATGGAAAAATATTTATTAAAAAGGGATTTCTTTCAAATACTCTTCATAAATTTTCGGGTTTATCGTAGTGAGGATGAAAAAAAGTTCGAGTTAAAGAGAGTGAAAATATAATAAATGTCTAAAGGATTAGAAATTAAAAAAAAAAGTGTTAACCAAAAATTCAAGACTTCTTTTATTATTCGGATTTCTCCCGGTTTTTTTTTTAGTAATTATTTTTGGTGCAAGAAAACTTAGTGGAACTTTAAATAGTAAATAATAATTATCATTACAAAAAATGTTCTGTTCTTATTTTCGAGATGCTAAAAATACCCAGTTCTATAATAATAATGAAAAATATTTTGCTACAATTTAGCAGACAAAAAATGCAAAACAAATTTACTTTGGATATCACATTTACGAATATATAGGTCCCCATAAACTAGCACTGTTTTACATCTGAGCGGCACTTTTTCCACACAATGGGCTAAATGGCCAGGTTACAAGGACCTCAAGGGCTTAGAAAATATTGGGGAAGGGACAGTTGTTAGGAGATACATGGGAGTCGAGGCCTTTCAGCGTGTTCATTAGCAGGCACAGGGTATGGCTCTCATTTCCAAGCCCGAAAGTGTCCCCTATCTCACCGAGTAGAGGTGGGTGGTGGTGGTGGGTTAACGGAGATAAATCTCAATACTGGCTTAGTTGAGAATTGAACCTAGGAACTGCAGATTTCGAAACCGTGAACTGCAGATTATGAACCTGCCTTGCTCCGGCTGAGCTGACCCCTCCCCAGTAAACTCGGGTCTTAGGCGATAATCTGCCCATTACCGCTTTTATAGGTTAACGATTCATTAAATTGATATAAAATTTTGCATAAAAATTCGTAAGAGGTGGTGGCTGTTAATTATTTCAATATTAGTTGTTTTTATTACCGAATAAATATTCTTGAAGCCAATTCTAATGCAGACTTCATTTTTGAGTTTTATTTGCTGAATCTTTTTAAAAAGAATCACTTTATTTCCCTACAAAAAACTGGAAAGTTAGAAGGATTGGAATTTACCTTTCCATTGACGTAACCTAGAAGAATAGATCGTTGTAACTCGAGACTGAACGCAGATGAGAACGATTGCGTCCGCGGCTACAGAAACTGCTGATACCACTTCACCTTTGGATGGACGGATGGTAGAATGTCTGTTCTGTCTGCTGAATGACAGCCTTCATCCAGCTGGTTCATTGCACGTTACAGTGAGGGAGTTTGCGGGATGCTGTTATTTCTCTTCAGTGTCTCGCTATTCGAGACAGGGAAATACGATTCATTCGGCAAATGTTTGAAATGGGAGAGGTGAAAATTGTTCCAAGTACATTGTCATGGTGCGTGAAGAAAATCTAAAATGAAAGTTGTACATTCCTTTCAGTCATCTATGTTATGTTCTATCTTACATCATGATTTATTTGGGCGGGGGTGGCTTAGTCGGTAGCGCGCCAGGCTCGTAATCTGTAGTTCCCAGGTTCGAGTCCCAGCTGGGTCAGCGTTGAAATTTATCTCCGCAAAATTTCTCGCCCTGCCCACGATCAGTAGGGGACACCGATGGACTTGGAAGAGGCCGCCGTCCGTCAGATGGGACATTAAGCCGTGGCCCGTGTGCGGGAGAGCCATACCCCGTGCACGTTAAAGAACACACTGGATGGCCTTAACGGGAGGCTACCATCTGTCTCCCAACAGCTGTTCCAGTGGGTCGCCTCTCCCAACCTTCTCTGAGCCTTCGGGATCCATGTGACCTGGCCATTTAGCCCATTGTGTGCAAAAAAGTGCTGCTCAAAGCTAAAATAACCCAACAACCCAACTCATGAGTTATTACTTTTTATACCATATATTACTCTATTTTGCTCTACCATTTATTCATTTATATTCAATCATTGACTCGTCTTTATTCCATCATCCATCCATTCATATATAATCCTCATGCGGCCATAGGCCACGGAAGTCCAACCAGACTGTGCAATTGGCCACTATACGTCAATTCTAACAAGATCCTGTTTGACATTGTCTTCCCATTGCATTCTTGATCTCCCCTTTTTCAGAGGCCTTTAGGCACACTGTTCATAACCCTATTCATTAATCCATAATTATCTATCCAAACCAACTCAGTCTCTTTCTGTACGATATACTGCTCGAAAGAGGTTTACCGACTACTTTGCCTAATCATATCATTACTTACAAAGTTAAACCATCTATTGCCCAAAATACTGTGTAGGCATCTAGAATTAGAGGCATCAAATTTCCTGTTATCCTGCTTACAAAGTGTCCAAGGTTCTTCATAATAAAGATTAAAATAATAAAGATTTAAATGAGGTTTCTCAAATAAATACAGGACCTCTCCCATTTAAATAATATAACTTACTTTAGACAGGAGTAAAATGTTATATAGCCTAGTTTGTAAGTTTAGTGTTTACTCAGTTTTAATTACTGGAAATTGACTCCATTTTGCTTCATAAGTTGTCATCTATTGAATAATTTATTCTGCATAATATTTTCCCTCTCTTTTTTACTATATTATTTCGCCTTTTTATAATCCTTAATTCACTCGTTTGTATTGCAGAATTCACTCCATTTTTCTACAATTTCCTCAGTTTTACTTCATCATTTTGCTAATTGAAGCTTCTTTTTCAGCAAATGCACATCTCAATTTTTGACATATTCTGCGAATATAAGTGTAGTGATCGAAATTTCTCATTGTTGAGTGCTTAAATTTTATGAAATTTCCAAAAGAGCGAAACAATGAAATTATTTAAATTAAATCAAATAAAAGTGGTTTAAAATTTCGGATCATGCCTTAGATTCATCCTTCTAAAAATAGAACTACTAGAAATATTTAGATCAAGCCATTCATTAATGATGATGATTCTGGGGGTGAACTTCACCAGAAATTAAGAATTATATTTGCCCATTTTCGGAAGAGAGTTGTGAAGGTCCCCGGTTTGATTATCATCTAGGGCAGTAGTGGTTCTTAAAAGTTTTCATGCCGTGACATACCTAGTACATACTGGGTTCGCTTTGTCGCGACACACCTAGTACTAGATTCACTTCATCGCTGCACTTATATTGCTGGGTTCACTTCGTTATGGCACACCCTAGTAGTGGGTTAACTTCGTATTTGTTCTTATTTTTCCTTTATTAATAAATGGAAATAATTATTATACTTTCGTAAACAAAAGAAAAAGAAAAAAAAATGATTAGATATCGTTATGGAAAAAGGGCATTAATTTTTCGCACACCTGCATTATTCAATGTAAAAAAGTTTTTAAATCTCTTTTTACAAAGAGGGAAAATTCCCATCTTTCCTTCCATCTCAGCTTCTGCCGACGCCATTGGATATGACTGAAAAACATTCGTTAGGTTAGTGATGTAACAGTGGTTAAATTCATATCCCTTGAGATTTCTACGATAACGTTAATTCGGCAATGCAAGATTTTTTAATTTCATAAGAACTTTATATTCTTCTCAATGCTTGGATGGCCGGATTAAATTTTCAAAGCTCATAGTTTGTGCACTCCCTGATCAACTATTTTCTCCATATTTTTACATCTTTAAAATTAAAACATTTTACCTGAGTTCAGGTTTTCGGGGAAATGAATGGCTTGACCTGAACATTTCTATCTTGAAGCATTCATTTGCTCCCCCGCCTCCATGGAAAAATGTAAAGGATCATCATCATCATCATCATCATCATCATCATCATCATCATCATCATCATCATCAAGCAGCCATGGGCTACGGAGGTCCAACCAGACCGTGCAATTTAGTTCTCCAAGCAAGTCTAGCATGAGCTACATCTACTGCATCTGGCCACTGCATACCAATTCTAACAAGGTCCTGTTTGACATTGTCTGCCCACCGCATCCTAGGTCTCCCTTTCTTTCTGAGGCCTTTAGGCACACTGTTCATAATCCTATTCGCCAATCTATAATTATTCATACGGGCAACATGGCCAAACCAACGGAGTCTCTCTCTGCACAATATGCTGCTTAAAGGAGGTTGCAAACTCCTTTGCCTAACCTCATCATTAGTTACAAAGTTGAACCACCTAATGCCCAATATACTGCGTAAGCATCTGGAATCAAAATCATCTAGTTTCCTGTTATCTTGTTTACAAAGTGTCCAAGTTTCACTACCATAACTAACCCTAGAAAGAACCAAACTATTATACAGTCTAATTTTAGTCTTTAGGTGTATACGCCTATTTCTTCACACTCTCCATAGATTCCTAAAAGTCCCGGCAGCAATCCCTATTCGTCTGTTAATCTCATGCCGCACATCACCATTATCTGTTACATAGCTCCCAAGATAATTAAACTGTGACACCTGCTCAAGACTGCAACCATTCAGATTAACTGAATCACAGCCTGCCTGACCAATTTTCATCACTTTAGTTTTCTCTCTGTTTATGACCAAACCTACTCTACTACTAGTCTCATCAACAGCTCGAATGAAAGAGTTCATCTCATCAACATCATTTGCCAAAAGGGCTAAATCATCAGCATAATCTAAATCAGAAATTTTCGCATCTCCAGCCCATTTAAGGCCAAAATCTTTCCCTTGAAGTGAATTTCGCATAACATAATCAATAACCAAGCTAAAGAGAAAAGGAGGCAAAATGCACCCTTGTCGAACACCAGAAGTAATGCTAAACCAATTGCTTCAAGCCTTACCAACTCTCACACACGACTCAGTGTTATTATAGAGAGCTTTCATTATGTTAACTAACTTGTCTGGTATACCATATGATTTCACAATCAACCACAAATCAACCACATTTCTCAAGAATCTGCCTAAGTGAAAATATCTGATCCACACATCCCCTACCACTTCTGAATCCACATTGCTCATCACGCAATTGCCTGTCAACCAGATTCTTAATTCTATTAAGCACAATCATGGAAAGAACTTTACCTGGAACAGAGAGTAGGCTAATACCCCTATAGTTATCACAAGAACTGCGATCATCTTTTTTGAAAATAGGGATAACAATAGCTCTGGTAAAATCCTTAGGAACCATGCCTTTATCATAAAAGATATTCAGAATTTCAGTCATCCAAGTGGTAACCGAAACATTCCCAGCTCTAAGCATTTCTGTAGTAATTTCATCTATCCCTGGGGATTTATGTAGTTTAAGTTTAGAAACAGCCAAAATAACTTCAGATTGTGTTATAGGGCCAACATTAAAGCCACCAATGCATCTATCATCATTGCAAACAATGGGAATAGAACTAACCGCATTGTTTAGAACATCACTGAAATGCTCAGCCCACCTAGCCATGACAGAATCCTTACCTTCTATAACCTTACCTTGTTTATCCTTCAATCCCTGTATACCTGTCCGTTTTCTACCACACAAAACATTAACTATCTGGTACAGCTCTCTGCTGTTGTGCTGTCTAACTGCTTCCTCGGCTTTGTCAGCCAAACCATCAAGCCAAAGATTCTTATCAGCAGCTAACTGATCTTTTACACGTTTATTAAGTTCTCTGTAATGCTTTCTATTAGGACTAGTAGGGTATTGATTAAGGACATTCCTGCAGTTCTTTCTTTCCGAAATAAGCTCAAGTGCCTTATCACTCAGATAATTCTGTCTCTTCTGCTCCTTTTTTCCTAAAAGAGTACTGTTAGTGTCCAAAAAAGCCTGTTTAAAATGGTCCCATTCTTCCTCAACTTCAGTAGTAAGCATACCATGACTGTCATAATGACTAAGTAATCTATCATGGTAAGCTTTCGCTATAACTGGGTCTTTCAGAGCTTCAGTATTAAAAGCAAATTTTTTAACCCTAGCACAACACTTTTTAAGTTTAAGTTGCAAGACACTTTTAACTAGGTAATGGTCAGATCCAATTTCAGCTCCCCTATATGCCCTGGTATTTCTAACAGAACTAGCCGATTTGCTGTTAATTAATATATAATCAATCATATTCCTATGCAGCCCATCAGGTGAAACCCATGTGTACTTATGTACGTCGCGGTGTTTGCAATATGTGTTATTCTGAAACCATTGAGTTTACTTACCTGTAGGAGACGTTGCCCATTGCCATTGCAGCTACCAATACCAAAAGGGCCAATCACCCCTCCCCAAAGGTCAGAGTCAGTACCAACTTTGGCATTGAAGTCACCAAGAACAAGAGTAATATCTCCTTTCTTGACAGAATTCAAAATATCCTGAAGTTGTTCATAAAACCTATCCTTCTCATCCTCATCGGCATCCTCAGTGGGGGCATAACAGCAGATAACATTCAGGTTTTTAACGCTTGTCTGAAATTTTGCTGTAAGAAACCTTTCATTAATGCACTCATATCCTAGAAGAGCATCACTAGCGTGTCTGCTGAGAAGCAGACCCACGCCTTGGTGATGCTTATTGTCGTCCCTCCCTGAAAAGAGAAATTTAAGATTATTTTTAAGAATCTGACCTTTATCTGTCCATCTGGTCTCTTGCAAGCTGAGAATATCTAAATTATAATGGTGGAATTCTTGTGTGAGGACATCAAGAGAAAAAGCTCTGTGCAGAGTCCTCACATTCCAACTACCTATGGAGAGAAAATGGTTAGTGGGATGTTTAAAGAAACTATGTGTATTGAGAGAGGGAATGCCGACAATATCAAACAGCCCCCTAATCGCAGACATGGGGCAAAGACCCGTTCCCCCACCACTAAAGGCTGAAGCCATCTACACTGGAAGACTTCCTCCAATGTAGAATTTGACGATGCCAATAGAAGCAAAGAGTTCAGGTGCCTGCGATGACCTCTGCGCAGGATTATCCACCAGCTGATAAACATATCCTGTGAATCTATTCACTTGGGGCTGTCAACCCACAAACAAACAGAAAACACAGCGGAAGATTTTCCCTCCACAGAAGCCCACCAATGCAACAAAATCAGGATCCATAATCAAGCTCAGAGCCATATATCTGTCCAGTCCAGTAGGTTTATATGGTCAGCACCAGGACCCTGTGTGGTTGACAACTCCTCAGCAGGGTAGAAAAAAAAGAAAAGTAGTCATAGTTGTCCAGATCAGTAGGCCACACTAATCTGGAAGCCCTCCCCTTCCGTTCACTTCCATAAGAGAGTATCTCTTTTGAAAGGTACTAACGGTCTGCACCACGAGAAGGCGGGGTCGGACATTAGGTGCTAGGCCTGGCCGGTTCTATGCATCATCACAGGGGATTGGTGCATAGCTCTCCTTCCAGTGGCTACCTAGCTACCATTTACAGACCTACAGGCTACATGAATGATAAAGGCTACATGCTACATGAATGATGCATGTAGGCTACATGGCTACATGAATGATAAAGGCTACATGAATGATAAACAGTTGTTGTATCTAAAACCTAATATACACCTCACATGCCTCTAGGCACACGAAGGCGGGGGGTGGCTCAGTCGGTAGCGCGCCAGGCTCGTATTCTGTAGTTCCCAGGTTCGAGTCCCAGCTGGGTCAGCGTTGAGATTTATCTCCGCAAAATTCCCCGCCCTGCCCACGGTCAGTAGGGGACACCGATGGGCTTGGAAAGGCCGCCGTCCGTCGGATGGGACGTTAAGCCGTGGCTCCGTGTGCGGGAGAGCCATACCCCGTGTACGTTAAAGAACACGCTGGATGGCCTTGACGGGACTACCATCTGTCTCCCAACAGCTATTCCAGTGGGTCCCCTCCCCCAACCTTCTCTGAGCCTTCGGGGTCCATGTGACCTGGCCATTTAGCCCATGGTGTGCAAAAAAGTGCCGCTCAGAGGTAAAACAACCCAACCCAAATCCTCCGCCTCCATGGAAAAATGTAAAAGAGGCTACATGAATGATAAACAGTGGTTGTATTTAAAACCTAATATACACCTCACATGCCTCTAGGCACACGAAATGGTAGTGTGCCGCTGTGCCCTTAAATGACATTTTTTTACTTCGTATAAAAAAATTGTTTTTTTTTTACAATTATGAAGGAAAGAAGTAATGTATTCGAAATGGATGAAGGAATTTTAATGATAATAAATTTATAATTTTGTTAATGAAGAGTAAAATTAATGTAATAAATTAATATACATAGCATGCAACTTACGAGATTCAATATGCAGTAACATTTAAAAATGAAGTTATTCATTTAAAATTTAAACATTTTTCTTCCTCGCTTTTAGTGCTCTGGGAATAAACAAATTAAATTGTCACAAGTATTTGGACATTTCCATGTTATTTGAATGATAAACTGTCTTCTGAACTCTCTTTGAATTAAACGTTTTGTATAAAAATAACATATGGAAAATGTCAAAAAAAATTCTTAAACCTACATTTTCAGCGGTAGTTGTGTACAATTTAAAAAGTTCCATGAACTGAAACATTGTTACGTTAGTGTTGCTACGTGTAACAATTAACCTTAAAATGATAGCATATCGTTTGCTGAAATAAATGTACACCTATCCTCCGATTTACACACTCAAGAAAATGCCACCAGCTTCGTTTTATACGATTATAGAATCGGTTTTACACTCTACGGATTGAATTTTTTTCTTGTTTGTAAATATAGCACAAATTATGAAGTAGCAATGGTATAGCGTCAAGGATATATAAAATATAAATAAAAACCTCCTCAAGCAGCTGCTTGCCACAGAGGTTTGACAGGAGCCTGTCAGTTTAATACTTCTTAGTAGAAGGCATCTGTGTGGATGGCGGGTCCTCAGCAGATTTTTAATGTTTATTAATGAATTTGCAGTTTTTTATGCAATTAGCTTTAAAAAAAAGTTTCATATAGTTTCATTTATAGATGTTATGAGTCTTAAATATAAAGAAAATACCACTTATTTCTATTTAACAAATACCAGCATTAATTCTCAAGATGCACAAATAATGTGGACTGTTTTTAATGTCAACAATTTAATTTAATGTCAACAATTTAAGGTTGTTACTCATGCATACATACGCACAAATATATGTTATTGTATATATTATTATTATAAAATATATTATTATAAATAAATATATGGATGAAAATGAAATTATGTTGTCATCTCAAAATAAAAATCGACTAAATGGTTGTAGTTGATTTCATTCATTTTCAAGAAAAAATAGTTAATAGTAAATTCCTGTATTAATGAAAATGCCATCTGTAACAAGTTAGTTTACATTCTTTGGATAAAATTATGTTTTTGCGATATCCAAATGAAGTCTGTTTCGAATCGGCAGCGAGATCTGACTTTTCTAAACTGGATTTTTCAGATTAGTAAAAACCTGTTTTATCTCATTTTTAGAAACAAGTAAAGTTTTTAACAAACTTTTTAGACTCTTATACACGCTAAATACAGCTGATTTGTAAGTACGCTGTTCCATAAAATATCATGTAAATACCAATTTTTACAAAATAAAGCACTAAATATTTTTATAAATGCTTAATTTCTAATTTGTATTCAGTTGGTTAGCACGCTTGGCTACTAATCTGGACCTGGGTTCGAGCCCCGGGTAAGGCATGGATGTGTGTGTTGTTTTTCTGCTGAGGTCCTGCCATCTTCACAGACCTTCTACTGTGGCATATAAACTGACAGGCTCCTGTCAGACCTCTGTGGCAAGAAGCTGCTTGAGGGGGTATTTATTTTTATTTTATAAATATCCTTCTTTCAAATTTCGTTTTGAAATTCGGTAGTGTACGTCTACATTATCGATGAGTATTTTTCGTAACCAAAATGATATCTATAAAAAATTAATCTAAAAATACAAAATAATGTTACATTTATGCTTATTATTACTATTGAACTGAAATTTCAGATAAATATATGCAAACGAAACTTTCAATGCACATTTTATTCATAGGAAGAATTTTTTTTCGGAACCTATCCCCCTTTTTTCCATATGTTGATGGTTTTGAATTACACGGTGATCTCCTAAAACCTATCTATCGTGTAAATCGAGGGATGGATGTGATCTGAAGTGTAGATAAAGTTTTCCATTTGCATCAGTTTTGGAACAGTGTTTAAGACGAATATCATACTAGCATATGCTGTCAAATGTTTCAACTTCAATAACTCTTTAAATTTTAAACATTTTCTAAAATCGAAATCTGAATAAATTTGATTGAGATCTACAATTTATCTTCTGCAAAAAAAAACAACTTATTTTCAAAGTCAAGGGAGCTGTGAATGTGGTTTTCCTTTCACATAACATAGAAATATCCAAATGCATTTGGTAATGTACTGTTCACAATCCAATCTCTTAAAGTTCGCTCTCTATTTCCAGGAGAGAATGAGTGTTGAAAAGAGAGTAATATCCCTCTGTTGATATTTTCAACTATTCAAAAAAAAATTTAAATTTGTTGTTACTTAAATAAACAAATTGCTGCATTCAAGTAAAGGCGCCTCTATTTTGTTATCGCCTCTAGACTAGTGCTTAACACAATAAAAATAATAATAAATACCCCCTCAAGCAGCTGCTTGCCACAGAGGTCTGACAGGAGCCTGTCAGTGTATATGCCACAGTAGAAGGTCTGAGAGGATGGCAGGACCTCAGCAGAAAAACGACACACACATCCATGCCTTCACCGACAAATAAGGGTCTGGTTTGTATGGTATGTATGATCAGTGGTTGTGCCCATCTCACCTCTTTCAATAGCCATTACACATTTAATGTGGTGCAGACATCTAGTTTGAAGTCAAAGCCAGTGGGAAAATGCCCTCTCTGCAGATGAGTCCAGTTTCAGTTTGAGCACCTATTCTCGACTTGTGTTCATCTGGAGAGAACAAGGAACTAGACACAATCGCTCTTATACCTGAGAAAAGGACCATGTCAGTGGTAGTAGTGTGGTCTGGACTAACATCATGATAACTGATTGCACAAAACTTCACACTTTTCATAGAGATATTGAATTATACTCAGCGATACAGAGATTAGGTTCTTACACCCTATGTGAGGCTTTTCAGGGGTGGTTTTGGCCCAATGTTATCTTTATGGATGATAAAGCCCGTCCCATTATGTTCACATTATGGACGATGCCCATAAAGGATGTCCACAGGATGGAGTGGCTAGCCCGATCCTTGGACTTAAATCCAAATGACATGCATGTGGATGTAAATTGCAGGATGCCAGTCCTCTCCCGAACCCCCCATGAACTCAGAACTGCTCTGTGGAGGCTTCATTGCTAAAACCTTATCAAGAGCAGGGTTTTGTGACTTAATGGGAATTAAAATTCCCATTAAGATATATATATATAAATGGGAATTAGATATATTATGGTAGTAATATATTTAGATATATTATGGGAATAATATATCTAATTACACTGCTGGTCATTAAAAGTGCAACACCAGGAAAGACAAGAGACATAAAAGCCATATTTACTGAATACATAGCTTAGATTACAAGGATCAAATGATTACAAATACAACTTGGTTACAACTGTGGAATACAAAGAAATCAGTATCTTATGTAGCCACCATAACCGGCAACCGCTGCTACACAGTCCGGCATTGAGAGGATGAGACATTGAAAGTGTGTTTGGGGAATGACAGTCCATGCAGTTTCGATACATAGCCAAAGTTCATCTGTTGTAGCAGCTGCTGGTGTGCTAGTTGTGAGATCATGGACCAGACATGTTCAATTGGGGACAGATCAGTGAATGTCCAGGCTAAGGCAGAAGTGTCCCATGGTGGCTATCCAGGAATTGTTGGACGATGCATGCCACATGTGGTTGGGTATTGTCCTGTTGGTAAATGGCACCAGAGAGCTCCTGATGATAAGATACGACCACAATCTCCAGCACCTCAGTGATGTAACGCTGGCTGTTCAAAGTACTGGTAATGCATACGAGGCATGCATGAGTGGAGTCCAATGGCACCCATACCATAACATCAGGGGCCAGACCTGTATGGTGCTGCATCATGCATGTCTCACTGAGCTTGTCGCCGTGGTACCACCAGATATGGATTCACCCATCATGGTGCTGCATACTGAAGCGGGATTCGACTGAAAAGACGATGCAATGCCATTCGCACATCCATGTGCAACATTCTTGGCACCATCGCAGTCACATGCGCCTGTGTTGTAGAGTCAATGGTAGCCAAAGCAGTGGCTGCTTAGCAAAGATACCCCGAAGCTGCAGATGACATCGAACCGTATGTGTGGACACTGGTTGATGTGGAATACACCCTAACTGTTGAGCGAAGGTGTTTGATGTGGATGTATGATCATTCATAGCCATGTGCACGAGATGTCTGTCCTTTCTTTCATTTGTGTGACCTGGCCATTGATATGCCGCACGTTGGTCAGTTCATTCCTCTTCTGCCAACTGACGCCATATTCTCATCACAGTGGCAGCATTCCATAAATTATGAACTGTATAATCCGCCTTCCCGTAATCCCACAATTCTCCTTCGATCAAAGTCGAAAACCTGGTCATATGGATGCCGTGTTTTTCGACGGGGCATACTTGATCCTTTAGTGTGCAAGAACTACGAGCAAACACAATCCAGTGGTTTTCACCAGCTCTTTGTAATTTCCTCTTATACCACTCCTAGGAGGCGTTACTGTCACACATGATGTGCATATGTGCTGCACTTTGAATCATTTATGTGTTCACCCATCGTCTACCCATCTTGCATATTTCAGGACAATCTGAGGACTTTTAATGGCTAGCAGTGTATATGGGAATAAGATGACTTATGGGAATGAGATATATTCCCATAAGATTAAAGATGTTAATAAAATATATATCTTATTAACATCTCCCGTCTTCTAATTCCAGTAACATCATTGTGGGAAATCATTATCTCCTATGCATATCAGACGATTTCATCATTAGCCCACTTGCTGTTAATCATGTCCCCATATATCTTTCCATACGATATTTGTATTTGCTGAAACCGTTTGGGTTGTGTATACTTTTGTCCATTATCCTTTATATGTATTTCTTTTAGAATCAAGCATGTACGACATAAACCAAATAATAGATAGCTAGTAAACTTTAATTCTTCTCTTTCTAATTGTTTTGCAGGCGAAGCTATCAAGTGTTGGGTGTGCAGGTCAGATGCCGATCCTCGTTGTAAAGATCCCTTTGACAACACTACTCTGCCCATCACCGACTGTGATGCTTATAGTCTCGATCACTATCCAGGTTTGAAAGCCACGATGTGCCGAAAGATGAGACAGAAAGGTGAGGGAAATGTTATCTGAAACTATCGAAATTGTAGACTAGTAACTTAGGAGATGCAACTAGTGGGTCTGAATAAGGCATAGAAAGGGTTAAAGACGAATATAATGATATGGATTTTTTTGTGTGGAGAAAATATAGGTTTTTGAAGGAGACGGTTGGCAACGTTGTCACCATAGAAGGAAAAAATAAATAGGAGATGGCATCATTTCGGAAAAATGTAAACTTTTGATTTGAAGCATTCGGCAATTTGATATATCCTTCACGGCAACATCACTATTAGCAAAACATTGGTGTTCACGGGCGTTGGCTGGGGAGGGTGGGGGGAGGCCATCTCCCCTGGAAAAATGATCATAAAGCATTAGTTTCTACTACAACTGATAATTTTTGAATATTATCTGTTGTACTAGAAACTAATGCTTTTTCAACTAGTAACAGAAAGCAAACTTGTTTTTTTTGTTACATTTTCATTTGTTTTCGGAAAAGTTAATTTTCATCAATATGAAGAAGAAATACTCATATCTAGGAAGTGCTCTGACAATAGAGCCTTCAAGTACAATCATAAGACAGCTGCTGACGACTGATTCAATGATGAAAGGTTTCAACATCAACAGTGGAGGAAAATTTGATCAGCGGTTGCAAGCTCCGTGGGGAAATAACCTGACACGTCATCAGGAGATCGTGGATTCGGAACTCGCGCTGCTCCAGACAATATTTCCTCTATGCTCAGATACGTATACAGAGTAATACGGTTAAGCGCTTAGTCAACTAGTGAAGGGGGCGGGGGTGGCTCAGTCGGTAGCGCGCCAGGCTCGTAATCTGTAGTTCCCAGGTTCGAGTTCCATCTGGATCAGCGTTGAGATTTATCTCCGCAAAATTCCCCGCTCTGCCCACGGTCAGTAGGGGACACCGATGGACTTGGAAAGGCCGCCGTCCGTCGAATGGGATGTTAAGCCGTGGCCCCGTGTGCGGGAGAGCCATACCCTGTGCACGTTAAAGAACACGCTGGATGGCCTTGACGGGGGGCTACCATCTGTCTCCCAACAGCTGTTCCAGTGGGTCCCCTCCCCCAACCTTCTCTGAGCCTTCGGGGTCCATGTGACCTGGCCATTTAGCCCATGGTGTGCAAAAAAGTGTCGCTCAGAGGTAAAACAACCTAACCCAACTAGTGAAGTGTTGCGGATAAAAAAAAAGTAATGAAAAGATAATCTTATACATGTATTTCCAATAATAAGTTTTTTTTCTCTCTAAAATGGCTGATTTCGCACATATATGTGATTATGTGTTTTTTTTACTGTATTTATCTGAAAAGTTTAGTAAATGCTCTAATATGCCTCTTTGGTGGCTCAGTGGTATTACGTTGGTTTGCGCGGTAACTGCAACTACTGGAGTCCGGGTTCGAGTCCGGAATGGTATGATCGTTTGTTCTGTCGTAACCTGCAGATAAGCTTGTAGTTTTGAGGGTCTGATCACAAAAGGGAGGAAAAAATTAGAGACCTTTTTTATTTTTTGGCTCAATTCTCTTTTTCTTTATTTCGAAACTTTTTTTAATATGTAAATAAAATTGGTCAAAGATGCCAAGAGCAATTATTTGCTGTCCCACTCAGTTCATTGTTATGATTAGCATTAATATTTCAAATTTGTAAGGGTACGGAAGATGATGATGATGATGTTAATAATAATGTTATTTAACAGTGACAAATTCTTCCTCCTAGAGAATTTCTGCAGCGCTAATTTTTATCACATCGTGATTTTAATGTAATATACAGCAAATTCCAGATTATTTCTCATATTGTTATTATTATTTATTATTTAAATTAATTATGGGATCTGATGACTACACGAATAGTCCACACAACATAATTTTTCGAAAAACATTTATTTTACATAGTTAATTAGACACGTAGAAAATATCAAAATAAATTATGAACTGTATTACATTTTAAAAGAAGTCTGTCGTTTTTACCTGCTTTGTCTCTATATTTTCTTTTTTAAAAATAATTGTTTTCGTTTTTGGTACACTAAAGCCATCTGGGTAGTCGAAATGCTTGTCTTTTTTTTTCACATATGCATTTAAAGAAGAAATATTTCGCATCATTTTCAGCTTCAAAGTCTGTACCATTCTCACAGCTAAGCTCATTTTAGAATTCCTTGATTGTTTCCTCTTTAAAGTTACTGAAAACTGATTGAGCTGGTAGAGCTAGGTTGGGTTGATTTTACCTCTGAGCGGCACTTTTTTGCACACCATGGGCTAAGTGGCCAGGTCACATGGACCCCGAAGGCTCAGAGAAGGTTGGGGCAGGGGACCCACTGGAACAGCTGTTGGGAGACAGATGGTAGCCTCCCGTCAAGGCTATCCAGCGTGTTCTTTAACATGCACAGGGTATGGCTCTCCCGCACACGGGGTCACGGCTTAACGTCCCATCCGACGGACGGCGGCTTTTCCAAGCCCATCGGTGTCCCCTATAGACCATGGGCAGGGCGGGGAATTTTTGCGGAGATAAATCTCAACGCTGCCCCAGCTGGGACTCGAACCTGGGAACTACAGATTACGAGCCTGGCGCGCTACCGACTGAGCCACCCCGCCCCCTGGTAGAGCTAGTGAATAGATTTTTAAATTCCCAAACAGTGTTTTAAAAGAGCAGAAACTGCATGTACGTTATGTAAAGTTCCTTAAGCATTTGTTACGTTTGTTCAAAATATACAGGATCAGGCCCTGATCTAGAAATATAAAGGATCGTTGAGTTGAAAGTGTTTCAAGACAGTTTCAAATCTGATTAGTCGTTTTCTAGATTAGGGGTTCTCAACATGGGGTATGCGGTAAATGTTTTTGGGGTACGCCGTGAGAGCTCAAAAGTCGCCAGATCTAATAACAAAGTAAAAATAACCATTGTTATATTATAACTGTAGTTTTATCTTCTACGCAAGGGGTACGCCAGTTGGGTTGTTTGGGTTGTTTGGGTTGTTTAACCTCTGAGGGCACTTTTTTGCACACCATGGGCTAAATGGCCAGGTCACATGGACCCCGAAGGCTCAGAGAAGGTTGGGGGAGGGGACCCACTGGAACAGCTGTTGGGAGACAGATGGTAGCCTCCCGTCAAGGCCATCCAGCGTGTTCTTTAACGTGCACAGGGTATGGCTCTCCCGCACACGGGGCCACGGCTTAACGTCCCATCCGACGGACGGCGGCCTTTCCAAACCCATCAGTGTCCCCTATTGACCGTGGACAGGGCGGGGAGTTTTGCGGAGATAAATCTCAACGCTGATCCAGCTGGGACTAGAACCTGGGAACTACAGATTACGAGCCTGGCGCGCTACCGACTGAGCCACCCCCGCCCCAGGTACGCCAGTTACATACACATTTCTAGGGGGTACGTGAAGCATAAAAGGTTAAGAACCACTGTTCTAGGGTATCAGGATTAGACTTTTTATTGCTTTAAAATAACACTCTGCTAGCCCCGGATCTAGAAAAAAATAGGGGGAGGGACGAAAAGAAACATAATTGATCAGGATAAATGTAAATGGGGTGCGGGGGGGGGGTTAAGCGACTGTATTTCCAATATAGTATAACATTTCCCATTCCGTTTTACAGGTCTTCAAAAATTTTCATGAAAAATGCATGAAATATGAATAAGTTTAATTATTTGCTTCGTATATTACACTTAGCCCCCCCCCCTTTTCCTAGATGCGGCCTTGCTCTCTGCTGTTATTTGCTGTGAAATAATCTACACTCTTGAGCAACGGTTGGATCTCTTTTTTCCTTTAGAAGTTAAACAGAATATATTTCTAAAATATGCAGATGATTCCCAGAAAATTTAAAACGATACATGTACAAACATTTATTTCTAAACTGCCTTCTTTCTGAGTTATGCTCTGCTTAAACTAGTACATAAAAAAGATTTTCGCACTGTTGAGAAAGGGCTAAAAAGACACATTGGAAGTTATACAATTATGCTTTTATTTCTTTGAAATTGATATTTTTTAAAATAATTTTATCTGGCGTACCCCTTTACATTACACATCAATTGGTAGGTTATTTCACAGCAAATAACACATTTAACTGGTGTACCCCTTGCATAGATAGATAAAACTGCAGTTATAACAATGGTTTTAATATTGATGCCTTGAAGATCCAAGCATTAACCAAAGTTTATCATGTAGGTTATTTAGTCATTATGACAAACGTGGTGTACTTGCTAAAGAATGAAGATCCTCCACTTTATTAGTAACTACTCTGTATTGCTGTCTGTTAGGCTAACAGTTTGTTGATCCAGCTTTTTCGAGAATTTGTGGAAACTTGGCGAAACCTGTAGTAAGTGGAATTCTTCAAAATTAACAGTAGTGTTCTCGCCGAAATTATCAGAAATACCGAGTTACTTGAATGATGGTGTAATGCAGCTTATTTCCAATGAAAGGGAAGGTAAAAAAAATGAATCAACAAACTACTAGTCTAAAGAAAGTAGTACGGAGAATTCAGTCATGTAAAAGAACAGATAAACTTCCAAGCGTGACAGTCTTGCAGAAAGAGTAGAGAAAGCAGTGACAGATTAAGGATTACTGGACCCCTGGCGGTTATTGGTCATTAGGTCCTTCTTTAGAATAGGGTTATATGATTAAATATAAATAGCACCATATTATATAATAACCGTAATTCCGGGCGAACGGACATGTGTGACGTCATCAGTGGCAGAAATTGTCGGGTTCCCTGTAATTCAGCGGGTACTTGAGCTATCGGTCCCAAATTTGGTGACGTGTTCCCACTTAGTTCTAACCCTGTTGGAGTAAGATATCGGATTCCTAGCTGCCGTCGGTTGGAAGTAATCCTTCGAAAAGTGTGCAAAATTTCTTGGGGCGCTGCCTCGCCTACCTTGTGAATGGAGTAGCAACGTGTGGAAGCTGTGATTGAAGGTGGAACTGTTATCAACGGACTGACTTTTTGCGCCAAACTTTTGGCGTGGGTTTAACTACTTAAAAATATAGTTTGATATAGAAATTTATATTATTCAGAATCATTGAACTAATCTTCTAAAAGTGTGATAAGGAGTATTTGAATAATCAGGAATATAGACTTAACTTTTGATTTGAGTCTGCATGTCGTGGGTTTTACGCTACAGCTTCGCTTCCTTCTAATCCTCACTAGTTGAAAATAAGGCAAATGGTTTTAGTTAACATAAGAAAAGCTCTCCAATCTGGGTCGGATTAAGGTAGGGGTCTTGGGAAACCCCCAAACAAGAGAGCCCCACTCCTTGATTGTTAAGATATAGCATTATTTCAAATAGAAATAAATATTTTTAAACTTATACAACTTTTGAATTTAACAACAATTTTTTTTAACATAAACTGATAAATTTGAACCAGCTACTACCTATAAACCCTTTCGAATTATTTTTCTTTCGGTTGGCTATTGAGAGTATAAGTGACATACAAGTGTCTTAAAATTCCATTATATTCAAAGAACAATGGTACTCGAAAAAATCAGTATTATTAACTTTACTCAGTCCCATGGCTGCTTGAGGATGATGACGAATTTATGATTCGTTTCTAACAGCGGAAGGATCCCAAAATTCTAAGGTGCCTCGGTCCCCAGAATTGCTTGAATGATAATTTGTCTCAAATAATACTGATTTGTGGGTAGAGTTAATAAAACATGTAGTGATTTGTTTGACTTTGCAACCGGAGTTTTCTATGCCTGCATTTTGTCAGCTTTTCTTTATAATTTGGAGATCAATTTAGCTATGAGAAAACCTCTAGAAGGAAGAGAACATAATTTTTAATTACGGTAAAAAATAGTGAGAGAAACTGGCAGGAGAGGGATGCTTCAGTTCCTTCAAATGGTTGTGATTTGGAGGAGCTCTCCATTTGCTTTGGTAATTCTATGAGAGATACAGGAAATGGCGACTTGATGTGATGAGGTATTCGGAATTTCCTCAGGAACTTCAAGAATCATTGGAGAATGCAAAAATATGTGAATACACTGGAAGGCAGAAGTTTTGGTCTTTCTAAAATATGCTCAGCGGGAAAGGAAGTACTTTTGAGGAAGAAATCAGGAGACTTGACACTATTGACTCTACACAGTGTCTTGGATATTACATAGTTTGATTTCGCAAATAGTGATGAGATTAAGTGAAGGTGCCATCTTTAAACAACATGTTATGTGAGATAGGTTGCTTTCCCTCTGAGCGGCACTTTTTTAGTGCCCAATGGAATAAATAGCCAGGTCACAAGGACTCAAAGGACTCAGAACTGTGTAAACGTAGGGGAACCACTAGACAGTTATTAGACGACACATGGAAGTCTATCATTAAGAGCATTAAACGGGTTTTTCAGTGTTGATGCGGTTCGGCTCTCCTGCACACAAGGCCATTGCTTAGCATCTCATACGATGGGAGACAGCCATTCTAAATTCACATCTGTCCCCGTTTTGACCAAGAGCAAAGGAAGTTTTAGCTGGGAAAAATCTTTGTGCAGGCATAGTGTGTAAGGAGGGAGTGAATTGGCTTGATCATGTTGCCCGCAAGCATTATAGCAATTTATAATTACAGAGGTTTATCAAAGTAATGGAAACACGTACTATTTGTGGGGAACATTTTATTAATAAGCTGTAGGCCCACCTTGGGCGTTCAGAACAACTGCACTTCGACGTGGAATAGACTTATACAAGTCATGCACATATGGAAATGAAGTGTGGGGCTATTCTTCCTGTAAAATATGGCCCAACTGTGCCAGTGATGCTGGAAGTGGAAAGTGTGATCTGACCTTGCGCTCCAGATATTCCCACAAATGTTCAATAATATTGAGGTCTGCAAATTGAGGTGGTCAGGGTAGCTACTGTACCTCATCCTCATGCCCTGCAAACCGCAACGTTTCCCACAATGCACGGGTGCATTATACGCTTTTAACCAGGGACGGTCATTAGGGAACAATGCCCACAACATTGGGTGCAGGTGGTCCCCGAGAATGGATTCATAGGTTGCGCATGGACACGACTCTGCAGAATAACTAATGGCCCTAAGGAATGCCATGATATGGCACCCCACAGCATTAGGGATCCACCTTCATGCTTCACATTCGGAACCAGACACTTGGGGTGGTACGCTTCTGAAGGTTTTCACCAGACGTACACTCTACTAGTGGTGGGAAACAATGTGTACCATGATTCATCAGACCAGATGATACGTTGCCAGTCTTTAGCATCCTAGTTTTCATGTGCTTTGCACTACCTTACACTTTTTGTTGCATTAATGTTGGTAATCAGAGGTTTGTGAATTGCAGCACGGCCCATAAATAACGGCACGATGAAGTTCCCGACGAACTGTTACGACGGAAACTGGATCATTCCGACTGGTGTTCAACTCTGCTGCTATTTGCGATGCCGTGGTCTTGTGCTTCCTTTGTACAATCCGTGCCAATGTTCGCCTATGTCGCCACAGTGTATAGCACCCAGTTATGCCATACATCTTTTCAAAACAAGTAAATAAAACACCTTTTCAAAACAGTAATACATACACCTTTTCAAAGAATCCACTCTGAACCTCACCTGTCTCATTAAAGCCATTGACTCTATTTAGTAATTGTTTGAAGTTACTGTTGGATTAGTCTAGTTTGTGTGTTAATTTTTCTGTAAATATTTTAACGATGATTTTGTTTTCTAGTATACGGCGACTGGAGGTTTATTCGATCATGTGCGTTCCTCGGCACTCCTGGCGAAGGTACTGGGAACGAGAACTACTGCACCATGAGGACTGGCACCTACAATGTCTTCGTTGAGACGTGCACTTGCAACAGCAAAGATGGCTGCAACAGTTCATCGTTGACGCGGTTGTCAGGACCCGTCTTAGGCGTTGGCATTTTATTATTATTAAGAGTTTTTTTCTCTGGATGACTGACTACTAGCTGATAGTATTTGTACAGAGCTGAACTACCAGAGTTCATCATAATAATGTCCACTAGCAGAATACAGCTAAGACAATACAGATTCAACTCAGGTCTTATGCATTTCATCAACTGCTTCTGAAGCTCGTGTTGTAAGAAACACATATCTTCTTCTTTCAGGGTTGGGTTGGGTTGTTTTACCTCTGAGCGGCACTTTTTTGCACACCATGGGCTAAATGGCCAGGTCACATGGACCCCGAAGGCTCAGAGAAGGTTGGGGGAGGGGACCCAGTGGAACAGCTGTTGGGAGACAGATGGTAGGCTCCCGTCAAGGCCATCCAGCGTGTTCTTTAACGTGCACAGGGTATGGCTCTCCCGCACACGGGGCCACGGCTTAACCTCCCATCCGACGGACGGCGGCCTTTCCTAGCCCATCGGTGTCCCCTACTGATCGTGGGCAGGGCGGAGAATTTTGCGGAGATAAATCTCAACGCTGACCCAGCTGGGACTCGAACCTGGGAACTACAGATTACGAGCCTGGCGCGCTACCTACTGAGCCACCCCCGCCACCTTCTTCTTTCAAAAACATTAACTAATAATTTAGAAATCTTTCTGAAGAAAATTTTATTCGTTTGTAATATGTATGGGAATCTTGTAATTTGAACCCCCCCGTTAAACGAAAGATTAAGTTTTAGAAAAATTGTTTCAACCCGTTTTGAGTTCAAATAACTAAACAGTCATGAAGAATCTTAACCAATCACATATGACAAGTTTTTGTTTTGGAAAAAATCATGATAATCAAAATGCAAATAAGAAAGTCTTAAGAAATCGTAAAAAGTGCAAATAGATATAACATGACATTCTTTTGTCTTCGATGTTCAAATTACAGTAAAAAGTCCGTTATTCGGACCCCAATCATCCAGATATTCGATTATCTGGAGTGTATGGCCGTTTTGAAAAATCGTTCACAGGGTATTTATTTGAAGACAAAAAGTCAAGCGATGTTAACGACAATAGGGATCGAGTTTCAAGATCGCAGTATCACTAACACTCTAACCGTGGTAATTTAATTCCACATAATTCTTCACATTATTTGTATAATTACCCAAAATTTAATTTAATGTGTGTCCTAATATTTTAACACACATTTCAAAAAATAGGCATAATACATATATTTGTTTCGTTTGAAAACGATTATCCGCACTGCCTGTAATCTTTAATTAAACCGTATTATCGAATTTTTACTCTATTTGATATAAATTTATAGGTGAACATCATACACTATTGGTCAGGCCCGGATCTAGAAACAAAAAAGGAAGGGTGCGGGGTAAAAGATTGGATTTCCATTGCAGTATAGCATGTTCCTATCCGTTTTAGAAGTCTAAAAAGTTTCTTATAATATACGTGAAATATGCACAAGTGTAAAGTGTAATAATTTTTTCCCTCCGTTACCTTTACTCGCATTCTCGAGGGAGGGGGGGGAGAGAGCACGACCCCATTTTTCCCTCGATCCATACTAGGTTGGTATATATGTGATCATTCATATAAAAGTGGTATGTAAGATCGTTGCAAACGAATTATTATTGTATAAGCATTTTTTTATATTTACACTGTTAATATTCTTTACTCTTCTAAAGTTTTAAAGAAGGAGAAATGTGTTTTTTTAAAGCAAACACGTCTAGCAAGTGAAGTTTGCAGTCTTTGCATAATGAAGGTAGTCATTAGTCTTTTTACGTGAAACTGTAGTCAGCGAAATTTTAGAGCAGTATTTATCAGTGGTAATGATGTATGGACTATATACATTTAAACAACGTCACTTATTGCTCTGTAAGAACTGCTGTTAAAAAGCAGGTGAAGCAAAACTGGAGGACGGAAAATTTCTGAGTTGATGGATCTTGATTGCAGATTTTGTACTGAAGAGGAAAAGAAAAAAATTATTTGAGAAAAAAAAAATCAATGGGTTATGTTCAAGAATCTCACGCAATGAATGCAGAATTTGTTATAAAAACTGGGTGAAAGAAACTTCAAGTATCGAATCTTTCAGAATATAAAGGATGGCATTTACTCTGCGTTGGGCAACTTTGCTGGAAGAGAGAATATTTCTTCTATCCGTCCATGATATATTCCTTTACTGGTGGTGCTGAATTCTCATTTTTAAGACGAATACGAGAATATTTATTTGCTTTATCCCTTCATTAATTACTTCCAGGAACAAAATTTCAAGAAGATGGTTTCAAACCACTGGGTTTCCAAATAAATTCCATTCGCAAATATTATGATTTGACATTCGTAACCATCTAAATCGGGTGTGTCCAACCCGCGGCCCGCGGCCCTGGAGAGCTAGTAATGCGGTCCACAAAATCGTAAAGTTTACGACGTAAGCTTTCAACATGATTATGTGATTTTCAGCGAGTTTTTGATATCCCACTAGTTTTATGTTACCATTTTTCAATTTTATAATAAGAAACATAAGAAAATAAATGAAGTTTTATTATTCATGTACATTAACGATATTATATATTTTATGTGCAGCCCAAACAATTCATCTTTACTCAATGTGGCCCAGGGAAGTCAAATATTTACTCAATGTGGCCCAGAGAAGTCAAAAAGTTGGACACGCCTGATATAAATAGTATGTCAAACGTGTTAGAGAATTAAAACGTATATTTAAAATAAACTTTTAACACAAAACATAATTTTTTATACTGAGATGGTTAAAGTTAGGAGTAATGAATCGTTTTCATTCAGTGGTTATGCCCCAGATATAATTTCTGGATTTTGTGCAGCATTTCTGGCACTACAAAAATGTGAAATTTCCAAGAAAAAAGGTTTAAAATAAATATTAGGGTTGAGGATGGAAACATCCGGTTACATACCAACTATTGATTAAGATCAGCCAATAATTAAAAAATCTCCTAAACTTCTCTTTCGTAACAAAATACATTTGGAAAATAATAAAATCTCTCTTAAGTTTACACTATACAGTAAGTAACTACTGTCAGCAAAAAATATTTGTAATCATATCATAAATATTAATTTTATCTCAAAGACTTATTCTAGCAAATCTAATTCATTCGCATTTTCATGGAGATTCAAGTTGCCTGAAGGGATATTTGCATTTAGATATTTTTGTTTTCTTCTTCCTGCGAGTAGTAATGTGATAGGTCGTTGTCCATTATTATTCTCGTATTGTGCCTTTTGTACTGCTCACTTTATAGATCATGTATAGCGCAAGAAAATTTGCTTTTGTAATGTAAATAGTACGATTTACAACATTTTACATGTAGTTAGTGCTAACACCCGGTAATTAATATTAGTCTGAAAATAAGATGTAGCTGCAATACTGCCTTTTTCCGAAGATATTTTTTTTATATATTTGCACTTCTTTGTTTTTTAAATGTAAATGTAAATATCGAAAGTGTTCTGGTGAAGGAATCTCATCTTTATTTTGTGATAGAGTCTTTACACCACTTTAAGCAATGTATTAGATAAGAAAAAATACTTTTATTATGAGGAAAAAAAAGCTTAATATAAAAAAGTATGTTGTACTTTATTGTCATCATTCCATGACCTGTAAACTTATCATGCCCATAAAAATTAGTACAAAATATATAAATTTCTTGTGTTCTCTTTGCTGTTTTTGCATAATGAAGGTACTCGTTAGTCTTTTTGCGTGAAACTGTAGTCAGCGAAATTTTAGAGAAGTATTTATCAGTGGTAATTAGCATTGCTTGAAATTCTTTATTACCAGGTAGGATAGTAGGAAAAAATTGTAATAAATCGATGCTCATGAAAAAAGGTGTAAAATAAATATTAGGGTTGAGGATGAAAACATTCGGTTACATACCAACTATTGATTAAGATCAGCCAATAATTAAAAAATCTCCTAAACTTCTCTTTCGTAACAAAGTACATTTGGAAAATAATAAAATCTCTCTTAAATTTACACTATACAGTATTTACAATATTACACTATTTTATGAGTTATGATTATAACAAAAAGATAAAAATATTGCACGCAGAATTTTTCAGGATTTTGGATTTTTCCGGAATTTGTAATACATGATACGGTTTAGTTGAAGAGAAGTGAAAAAAAAAAAATTCAGATTTTCGGACAAATTCCTTTTTGACGTACAAATCATGAATTTAAATGCAACAATGAAGAATGTAAATGTATTTATTTACCATATTTGGAAGGAACATAGAGGTTGATGGACCAAGAACTGGATCCTCCAGGGATGAAGAAAAGACATCGTGTTGGATGGTCTTTTTTAATGTTTCTTGCAGTGTCATTTGCATCATTACCAAAGGTTTTTGTTTTAAAAGTCTTTCTTTTTTCTTATATATTGACATTATTTCTTGTTCTGCAATAAATTCACATTGCTCCAGTGAGTTCATTACATTTTTTTAACCATGTCGTTTATAGGCATTCTTACTGCAGTTTTAACAATTTCATCTTCATCGTCACTATCTCCACGAACTCGATTTAAAACCATTTTAGCTATTTCATCGTCAGTCATTGAATGAATAACTGGAGCATCATTATCGATGTTAAAGTCTTCTTCGATATCTGCCCTATCTATCTTATTGACAGTCTCTGAAGAAACTGCTTTTGCGTGTGAGCAATAACCATTATGTTATTCTCAAAATCATCAGTTTATCATCATCACTGAGCATAATCCCAGGCCAGGGATTGTATCATGCATGCACAACTGTGTCTTTAGTGACTGAGTTCCAATGCGTTAGCAAGAGCATAAACGGCATCCTTCAAGTTAAACTCCTTCTGGAAACCCTCGCCACCCTCATCTCTGTTGAATCCCGCCAGAATGCTTTTCAAGAAGGAGTTTTTATATTTACACTTCATAGATCTAAGAATGCCTGAATTAATGAAGCGTTTACACCGCTGTCCAATTTCTTTACCAGATTTACTTTCTGTTCAACTGATAGCGTTAAATGTCTCCTCTTCTTCGTATCGCTGTTACCCATAGGGTTAGGGGGCGGGGGTGGCTCAGTCGGTAGCGCGCCAGGCTCGTTATCTGTAGTTCCCAGGTTCGAGTCCCAGCTGGGTCAGCGTTGAGATTTATCTCCGCAAAATTTCCCCGCCCTGCCCACGGTAAGTAGGGGACACCGATGGGCTTGGAAAGGTCGCCGTCCGTCGGATGGGACGTTAAGCCGTGGCCCCAGGTGCGGGAGAGCCATACCCTGTGCACGTTAAAGAACACGCTGGATGGCCTTGACGGGAGGCTACCATTTGTCTCCCAACAGCTGTTCAAGTGGGTCCCCTCCTCCAACCTTTTCTGAGCCCTCGGGGTCCATGTGACCTGGCCATTTAGCCCATGGTATGCAAAAAAGTGCCGCTCAGAGGTAAAACAACCCAACCCAACCCCATAGGGTTATCACTGTCAGCCCTTTTTGACATTTTTAACGATATGTAAATAACATAGAACAGAAAATAAGTAGTCACAGACACCTCGCACTTACAATGTTTGACAGTTTACTGAATAACGACAGTGCGCCAAGGCTGCACCCGCATTATTACGCAAGACCACGGACCAACAGCTTTTGATGTTTGCCGAATGCTCGAACATGACCTCTGCGAGGCTATCAGTTGAAACCTTCTCACCATGTATGCGCCGCGTCGCGGGATCTAGGCTTAACGTTTAAATCAACGGAATTTTAAAATGAGATCTACATGAAATTTTCCAGATATGTAGCTGAGATATGTAACCATGCATTTGACCATGCAGTGTTTGTAGTTAGAAAATATATTATTCAACCTTTTCTGGAGGTAAAACTAAAAAATGGGATTCCTATAGGGAATCCCTCTTTTTTAACTATCCCTTTGTACGAAAGATGCGGGAATTTTTTGCGTTAGGGAGACCACGTGATCAGAAGCGGTGTGTGTGTCAAAAATTGACCTAGATTAGACCACGTGGTTTAGACGGCTCCAGACAATGAGTCATAGTCCTATCCCAAAGGGCTGCCTGCTGTGAAAGCAAAGTTACGGATTTCGGATTGGGGATATTCAATCTAGTAAAATTTATCTTTTTCAGATAACTATATAAAAAATAAAAAAAACATATTTAGACATTACAGTTGACAAATTTTAACTTCTGGTATTTAGCTTATAATACAAACTTTATACCCGAACTTCGCTATAAATTCATGTATTCTAGAATGTTATAAATTTGAAAACGAATCCCTTAAACCTATATTTACTACAAACTATACATCATCATCATCCTCAAACAGCCATGGGCTATGTAGATTCAGTAAGACCGTGCAATTTATTTCTCCAAGCATATCTGTCCTGAGCTACATCTGCTGCATCTGGCCGCTGCACACCGATTCTAACAGGGTTTTGTTTGACATTGTCTGTCCACCATATCCAGAGTCTCCCTCTCTTTCTGAGGCCTTTAGGCACACTATTTATAACCCTATTCAGTAATCTATGATTATCCATATGGTCAACATGGCCAAACCAAAGGAATATCTCTCTGTACTGCTCAGAAGAGGTTGCCGATCCCTTTGCCTAACCTCTTCATTACTTACAAAGTTGAACCACCTAATACCCAAGATACTGCGTAAGCATCTAGAATCAAAGCATCAAGTTTCCTGTTATATCTTGTTCATAAAGCGTTCATGTTTCACTACCATAACTAACCCTAGAAAGAACCAAACTGTTATATAGTCTAATTTTAGTGTTTAGGTGTATACGCCTATTTCTCCATAGATTCTTAAAAGTCCCGGCAGAATTCCTATTCGTTTGTTAATTCTCATGTCGCACATCACCAGTATCTGTTACATAGCTCCCAAGATAATTAAATTAAGAGACTTTCTGAAGGGTGCAGTCATTCAAAGCAACTGAAGCACCATCTGCCTGACCAATTTTCATTACTTTAATTTTCTCTCAGTTTATAACCGTTCTGTTAAACGTCTACTACCAGTCTCATTAACAGCTCGAATAAAAGAGTTCATCTCATCAACATCATTTTCCAAATTGCTAAATCATCAGCATAATCTAAATCAGAAATTTTCGTATCCCTAGCCCATTTAAGGCCAAAATCTTTCCCTTGAAGTGAATTTCGCATAACGTAATCAATAACCAAGCTAAAGAGAAAAGGAGACAAAATGCACCCTTGTCGAACACCAGAAGTAATGCTAAATCAATTGCTACAAGACTTACCAACTCTCACACATGACTCAGTGTTATTATAGAGAGCTTTTATTATGTTAACTAACTTGTCTGGTATACCATATGATATCACAATCAACCACAAATTATGACAATCAACAGTCGAAGGCCTTTTTGAAATCAACAAAGCTAGCAACCAAAGGTTTTTGAAATTCTAAACATTTCACAAGAATCTGCCTGACTGAAAATACTGATATACACATCCCCTACTACTTCTGAATCCACATTGCTCATCACGCAATTGTCTATCAACCAGATTCTTAATTCTATTAAGCACAATCATGGAAAGAACTTTACCTGGAACAGAAAGTAGGCTGATACACATATAGTTACCACAAGAACTGCGATCACCTTTTTTAAAAATAGGAATAATAATAATTCTGATAAAATCCTTAGGAACCAGCACTTTATTATAAAAGATATTTAAAATTTCGGTCATCCACGTGTAACCGGAACATTCGCAGTTCAGCATTTCTATAGTAATTTCATCTACCCCTGGAGATTTATGTAGTTTAAGTTTAGAAATAGCCAAAATAACTTCAGATTGTGTTATAGGGCCAACATTAAAGTCGGTAATGTAACTATCATCATTACAAGCGATGGGAGTAGAACTAATTACATTATTTAGAAACTCACTGAAATGCTCAGCCCACTAGCCATGACCGAATCGTCACCTTCAATAACCTTACCTTATTTATTCTTCTCAATCCTTGTATACATGTCCGTTTTCTACCACACAAAACATAGACTATCTGGTACAGCTCTCTGCTGTTGTGCTGTCTAACTGCTTCCTCGGCTTTGTCAGGCAAACCATCAAGCCAAAGATTCTTATCAGCAGCTAACTGATCTTTTACATATTTATTAAGTTCTCTATAATGCTTTCTATTAGGATTAGTAGGGTATTGATTAAGAACATTCCTGCAGTTCTTTCTTTCCGAAATAAGCTCAAGTGTCTTATCATTCAGATAATTCTGTCTCTTCTGCTCCTTTTTTCCTAAAGAGTACTGTTAGTGTCCAAAAAAGCCTGTTTAAAATGATCCCATTCTTCCTCAACTTCAGTAGTAAGCATACCATGACTGTCATAATGACTAAGTAACCTATCATGGTAAGCTTTGGCTATAACTGGGTCTTTCAGAGCTTCAGTATTAAAAGCAAATTTTTTAACTTTAGCACAACACTTTTTAAGTTTAAGTTGCAAGACACTTTTAACAAGGTAATGGTCAGAACCAATTTCAGCTCCCCTATATGACATGGTATTCCTAACAGAATTAGCCCATTTGCTCTTAATTAATATATAATCAATCCTATTCTTATGCAGCCCATTAGGTGAAACCCATGTGTACTTATGTATGTTGCAGTGTTTGTAATAAGTGTTAGTTATTCTGAAACCATTGAGTTTTCTTACCTGTAGGAGACGTTGCCCATTGCCATTGCAGCTACCAATACCAAAAGGGCCTATCACTCCTCCCCAAAGGTCAGGGTCAGTACCAACTTTGGCATTGAAGTCACCTAGAACAAGGGTAATATCTCCTTTCTTGACAGAATTCAAAATATCCTGAAGTTGTCCGTAAAACCTATCCTTCTCATCCTCATCGGCATCCTCAGTGGGGGCATAACAGAAGATAACATTCAAGTCTCTAATGTTTGTCTGAAATTTTGTTGTAAGAAACCTTTCATTAATGCACTCATATCCTAGAAGAGTATCACTAGCGTCTCGGCCAGGAGAGCGCCAGGCCCGTAATCCAAGTTCGAGTCCCAACTCTGCGTGCATTGAGATTTATCTCCGCTAAACCCTACCCTGCTTTTCATCAGAAAAAGGACACCGAAGGACTTGAAAAGTCCGCAGTCCATCTGGAGGGGATGTTAAACCGTAATCCAATATAAATAAAGACTGGTAGTGAAAAAAATAAAAGAAAAATTAACAGATCAAAACGAAACACTTAAACCAATTCTGGGCACAAAAATACATCTCACTAACATTTAGTTTGGATTGTTTTACCTCTGAGCGGCACTTTTTTGCACACCATGGGCTAAATGACCAGGCCACAAGGACCCCGAAAGTTCAGAGAAGGTTGGGGAGGGGACCCACTGGAACAGCTGTTGGGAGACAGATGGTAGCCTCCCGTCAAGGCCATCCAGCGTGTTCTTTAACGTGCACAGGGTATGGCTCTCCCGCAGACGGGGCCACGGCTTAACGTCCCATCCGACGGACGGCGGCCTTTTCAAGCCCATCGGTGTCCCCTACTGACCGTGGGCAGGGCGGGGAAATTTTGCAGAGATAAATCTCAACGCTGACCCAGCTGGGACTCGAACCTGGGAACTACAGATTACGAGCCTGGCGCGGTACCGACTCAGCCACCCCCGCCCCACTAACATTTAGAAATATATTCGTAAGACAATACTCAGTGCACGTTATAGAAAACGTTGGATGGCCTTGAGGGAAACTTTCATTTGTCTCCTAACAGCTGTCCAACGTATCCCTTTCTCTCAGCATTCTCTGATACCCTTGAGGCCCTTTTTACCTAGCACATTGTGATTGATTTAGCCAATTGTGTGGATTAAAGTGCTGTTCAGAGGTAAACAAATCGTCCTAATATCGATTCAAATGCATCCTCTTATTTCTTCATCCTTTGGATCTACGCTGAAAATTGACTAATTGATCCGGCAGCAACTCAGTTTAGGAATTGATCCACGTCAATATCAAATTTTTCATTAATATCAGAAAAATACACTAAAAGGACAATTTATTATACACACCACCCAATTCGTGTATTACCACCTTTTCGCCCTCACAACAGCAGCAATATGTAGTAACATGGACTCGTGGTATTGCCACTCATGATTCCAGGAGAGCTGTCCATAAAGCTCTGAGAGTTTGCCAGTGCTGGGTTTCAGGTTGAAATGCATCGCTCAGCTTTGTCTCATAAATGTTAAAATAGTTTCGAATTCAGAGAGTGAGAGGGCCATTCGAGGATTATGAACTCAATGGAATGCTCCAGCCAGTCTTTTGCCAAATGGTAGCAATGTGATGGGCAATGTCTTCTTGAAAGAAGACATCATGCTGTGAGGAATGGATAGTCGTGAACGGGTGTAGGTGGTCGGCGAGTGCGCCTTTATCTCAACTTAGCATTGTGCGGCGATCTCCATAGATACAAGATAGCCGAAAGAAACATATCAGAATATTACACTGCCATGGTTTCCTATCAGCATGTCGACATGGAACCACCTTGTCGAGGTGAGGGGGCTTGAGGGCCTTAATGAAGTTGAAGGTCTGCTGACTAGTGGTGTTCAATGTCAGACAGGCCAACACAGAAGGGCCGGACTAAGAGTTCCTGTCACGGGAGCCAAGGCAACTTGGATCTTTATATCCTAGTTTGTGGCGGTCCGGGACATAGATTAAAATCCTTGTTTGTGGAGGTCCCGGACATAGATTAAATTCCAGGTTTTGCAGCGGGTTGTGCCATGGGTTGAGCTTTACTCCTATAGTACTGTTCATCCTAGACTGTCGTGGGCTGTGCTTTACGTATATGGTACTGTATGTCCCCGACCTTTAGTTAGTGGTCAACGTGACATAATGTCACGTTGACACTATCTAGAGTGGCCAATACTGGTAGTGCTTCAGTGGAACCAGTGAGTCTTGTTATTAAGTATATTTACCTGTAGTTGTAACCTCGATTGGTCAGATCGAACTACCCGTTTCTAGTCTTCCATGGTCCTATCTAAAGTGGCCAATACTGATAGTGCTTCAGGCGGAACCAGTGGGTCTTGTCATTAAGTATATTTACCTGTAGTTGCAACCTCGATTGGTCAGACCGAACTACCCGTTTCTAGTCTTCCATGGTCCATTGCTGATGTTCTTTTTCTCACTGCAGCCTCATAGACCAGACTTACTGTTAACAAAGGTACTCGATTCGGGCGTCAGCTGCCATGGCCCAGTATTGCCATTGTATGCGAATGATTTTTGCGCAAACCTTCGCAGCTGCCCCATTGTTAAATGCTGACGTTATCATCTGCACTGTGGCCCTCCGTTCTGACATTACATTGTATAAGAGACATTTTCATGTATTTTGTATTTCACCTAGCATAAATTGCTCAGTTAAGGGCATATTTTTGTCAGTGACAGCAGGTCTTGCCGGTTTTGATGTAGGCCAGTTACATATGTGCAATGGTCACATGCGCAAAATCCCAGAATTTCTCTAGTGATGGATATGGATCACCCCATCTTCCCCACATCGACTATCAGTGCATTATCTTTAAAAACGTTCTTTAACTACTTAAGAGATGCACAAGAAAAACATTAAAAAACTTAATATACTTCTTTTGTATTACTTTAATCTAGTTCAAAAGATTTTCTTGCCTTCTCCATTTTTTAAGCATATTTGATACTTTATTGGAGAGTTAATATCTAACCATTTGCCTTCAATGAATTGCTAAAATGTTCATTCTACCTTGCTTGTTTGCCTAGCTTGCCTCTACTGGCATCAGGTTCTTATTGTATATATATATTACACACTGGGAGCCCAAAAGTCATGGGAATAGCAGTTAAAGTAGAACTAGAGTGCTGTACGTCAACTGCAGAATGGCACTGCAGTAGCCTACAAATCCAACATTCATTTCAGAGTAGTTGTTAATTCAGCATGGCTGCACGTCGTGAGTTGTGTGACTTTGAACGTGGCTTGATTGTTGGTACCAGAAGGATGGGTCATGCAATATCGGAGATCGTGCAGGAATTCGGTTTTCCCAGGTCTACAGTGTCAAGAGTTTATCATCAGTATCCTATTGATGGCATTTCAACACACATAAACCAGCGAATGGGATGGCCAAATGCAATTGACGAACAGAACTCACTTCGGCGTCACGAATGGTAGCAACCAGCAGTACAGTGCATGGAATCACTGCCAATTTGAATGTGGACCAAACACAAAACGTTTATGAAAGTACTGTCCATCGCCACCTGCAGTCTATTGGATTTGGTAGCCAAAGACCCACTTGTGTCCCATTGCTTACATCATCACAGAGCTCAATGACTGGAATGGGCCCGAAGACATCGAAATTGGACAGTAGAACAGTGGCGTTGGGCAGCATGGTCCAAAGAATCAAGGTTTCGGTTGTTTCGTGCTGACGGGCGCGTTAGAGTGTGGCGTAGGTCCCGTGAAGCCATAGACCTTTAACATAACTTTGAACAGCAAGGTACTGTTCAGGCTGGAGGCAGCTCTGTGATGGTGTGGGGAGTGTTCACGTGATATATTTGGCTCTCTCGTCTGTTTGGCGCAATCGCTGACAGGTATGAGATACGTGGACATTCTCGCAGATCACCTGCACCCCTTCATGACTGTCGAACACCCTGATGGTGAAGAAGTATTCCAACAACAAGATAATTCAATGTGTCACCAGTCTTTGGTTGCTAGGAGGTGGATCGAGGAACATTCCACGGACTTTACCGTCATGAATTGGAGCCCACGGTCCTCCGATATGAACTCCTTGGAGCATCTGTGGGACACAAAACAAGCTTATGATCCATGAATCCAGCACCATCCAATACAACACAATTATGGTCTTCATTACAGGATGTGCGGACTGCCACCCCTGCAGAACGGTACCGACAACTCGTTGACTCCATGCCTCGACGTGTGGATGCACTGCTGAGGGCTCGATGATGACCAACCCGTTATTAGGCACGTGTCCTATGACTTTTGATCTCTCAGTGTATATAACGTACAGATAAAATTAAAAGTTTTTTTAGTAAAACATATTCTAAAATCACATTAAACCAGAATCTTTTAATTTTATGTTATATAAAAGTTTAGTCTTCAAATAAAAGTGCTGCACAACCTTGATGTGCAATTACAAGGTTTATGTTAAGTAACTGACTACAGATAAACAAAAAACTCCGAGAAAAAAGGTGCAGACCTAGAAGAAATGGGTACACAAAGTAAAAGAAGAGTTTGATAGAAATGGACTATAGAAGACAAATGCAAACTTTAAATTAGTTACTGCTATTGAAAAAATGCAACGTCTGCTATTCAGGGTGCATAAATTTAGGAAACTAGACTAGTTGGACTTTCATAGACAAAGGCTAAGAAATGAATGAACTGAATTAGTCTGCATGTATAAGTGATTGGCAGAAAAAAACAAGCATACTCAAGTGATAAACACTTTACCACAATGTATTCTATCCTTCTGTTACAATAATAGAAATACAAACTCCAATTATTTATTAAGCTCCAATTATTATACATACATATGTACAAAATCTTCATGCAGCCTGGGTTACAGAGGTCCTACCAGACTGTGCAATTTTGCTCTCCAGACACGTCTGTCCTGAGCTACAGCTGATGCATCTGCCCATTGTATTCTAGGTCTTCCCCATTCCCTGAAGCCTTTAGGCACACTGTTCATAATCCTATTTTCCAATATAAAGCTACGAATATGGGCAATCTGGCCAAACCAACAGTCTATCTCTGCACAAAATGCTGTTCAAAGGAGGTTGGTTAACTCCTTTTTCTAACCTCATCGTTGCTTACAAAGTCAAATCACTTAATGCCCTAGATACCGCGCAAGCATCTAGAAGCAAAGGCATCAAGTTTCTTGTTATCCTGCTTACAAATGATACACGTTTCACTACCATAACTAACCCTAGAAAGAACCAAATTATTATACAGTCTAATTTTAATCTTTAGGTGTATACGCCTATTTTTCCAAACTCTCCATAGATGCTAAAAAGTACCTGCGGCAATACCTATTTTTCTATGCCGCATATTACCAGTATCTGTTACATAGCTCCCAAGTAAATTAAACTGAGACACTTGCTCAAAAGCACAACCATACAAAGCAACCGCAGCACCATCTATCTGACCAATTTTCATCACTTTAGTTTTTTCTCTGTTTATCACCAAACCTGCTCTATTACCAGTCTCATTAGCAACCGAAATGAAAGAATTTATCTCATCAACATCATTAGCCAATAGGGCTATATCATCTGCAAAATTCAAATCAGAAATTATGAAATCTGTAGACCATTTAAGTCAAAATCTTCCCCTTGCAAAGAATTCCGCATAACATGATCAATAACCAAACTATATGGCAAAAGAGACAAAATGCACCCTCATTTAACTCTACTAATAATGCTAAGACAATCGATACAAGCCTTACCAACTCTCACACACGACTCAGTGTTATTATAGAGATTTTATCATGCTAACTAACTTGTCAGGTATTCCATATGATCTAACGTTCAACCACAAATTATGACGATCAACTCAAAAACTTTCATGAAATCTATAAAGCTAGTAACTGCAGGTTTCTGATATTGTAAACATTTCTCAAGAATCAGTCCAAGTGAAAATGTTTATCAATACATCCTCTACTACCACTTCTGAATCCGCACTGTTTATCAGGAAGTTTTCCATCACCCAATTATTAATTCTATTAAGTATAATCTTGCAAAGAACTTTACATGGAAGACTAATTCCCTTATAATTATCACAAGAACTACGAACACCATTTTTGAAAATTGAGATAATAATAATTGTATTAAAATCTTTAGGAACAACACCTTTATCAAAAAAAAAATATTCAAAATTTCGGTCAGCCACGTGTCAACAGAAACATTTCCAGCTCTAAGCATGTCAGTTGTAATTTCATATACCCCTGGGGATTTTATGCAGTCTTAATTTAGAGATAGCCAAAACGACTCCAGAATATAATATAGGGTCATCATAAAAAGCCAGTACACATCTATCATCATTATAAACAATGGGAGTAGAAATAATCACATTGTTTAGAACATCTGAAATGCTCAGCCTACCTAGCCGTAAAGTAAGGTGGTTGAAGCTATCCTCACTTTCAACCATCTTACCATGCTTATCCTACAACTCCTGTGTACCTGTTTGTTTCTTCCCACACAAAAGATGTTGTGCCGTAGCCTTATTACTCAAATAATTTTGTATCATCTGTTCCTTTATATGTAAAAGAGTATTATTGGTTTCAAGAAAAGCCGGTTTAAAACGCTCTAATTTTTTCTTAACTTCAGCAGTAAGCTAACTATTATTGTCATAATGACTAAGTAGTCTATCATGGTATGCCATGCATATTTTGGATCTTTCAGGTCTTCAGCGTTAAAAGTAATTCTCTTAACCTTAGCACAACATTTCTTAAGCATCCGTTGCAAGACACTTTTGACCAGGTAACGGCCAAACCTAATTTCGGCTCCCCTGTATGATCTGGTATTCCTAACTGAACTAGTCCATTTGTTGTTAATTAAAATATAATCTGTCATATTCCTGTGCAACCCATCAGGTGAAACCCATTTGTATTTGGAAATGTCTCGGTGTTTGTAGTATGTGTTCGTTATTCACAAACCGTTAAGTTTACTTACCTGTAGGAGACGTTCCCCATTGCCATTGGAACTACCAATGCCAAACACCCCTGCCCAAAGGTCAGTACCAACCTGAGCACTGAAGTTCTCTAGCATAAGAGAAATATCTACTTTCTTCGCAGAATTCAAAATATCTTGAAGTTGTTTGCAAAACCTATCCTACTCTGAACAACATATAAGTACTTGGTTAACATAACAACAAATAACATTCAAGTCTTTAATTTTTGTTTTAAATTTAGCTGTAAAAAATCTGTCATTAATGCAGTCATATCCTAGAAGAGTATTATTGGCATGTCTGCTGAGAAGCAAATCTACACCTTGGAGATGCTTTCCATCCTCCCTCCCTGAAAAGAGAAATTTAAAATTATTTGTCCATCTGGTCGCTTGCAAGCCCAGATTAGGTTATAATGCTAGAATTTCGGTGTGAGGATGTCAAAATCTCTATGCAGCATCGTCACATTCCACGTACCTGCAGAGAGAAAATTAATAGTAGGATTTTAGACACTAGTTTTATTGAGAGAGGTAGGACCAACAATATCAAACAGTACCCTAATTGCATGCATGGAGCAAAGACCTGTCTCTCCTCCGCTAAAGGCTAAAGTCACTGATGCTGGTACCAACAACTTGAAAAAGTCCAGTAGAAAAACTGGTTCTTGAAAAGGTCCAATAAAATTCTGGTTCTTGAAAAGGTCCAGTAAAATTCTGTTTCTTGAAAAGGTCCACCTTTTCAAGTGGGAAGTGGGTTTCACTTTTTCAAGAACTAGAATCTAGATAGAAACTGACTTGCCTGGGACACATTACTACAGTGTAAGATTAGCAATGCCCAATTAGCTAAGTGAGGGTTCAAGTATCTGCGATGACCTCTGATTAGGCATATTCACCAGCTGACATAAGGTTTCATGCCTCTGTTCAATTAGAGCTGGCAACACACAAGCAAACAGAAAACACAGCGGCAGATTCTCCCTCAACAGAGGTCCACAAGTGCAGCAAGTCCAGGATCCATAATAAAGGCCGAATCCATAAACCAGTCCAATCTAGTGGGTATAAATGGTCAGCACCAGGACCCTGTGAAGTTGACCACTTCTCAGCAAGGCAGAATAAAAAAAAAAGGTGGCCATGGATAATTAGATTAGTAGGCTAAACTGATCTGACAGCCCTCCCCTTCCGAAATAAAATATCTGTTTTGAAAGGTATTAACAGCCTGCACCACGAGTATATGTTTCTAGTTTATGCCTAGCTACCATTTACAGGAAGGATATTTTTCAGCTACAAATATTGTGATTTTGCATGCGACAACGACAGACTTTAATGGTAGGAATAACATGATAGTTGCTGTTCTTCGTGGCTACGACACTCCTTGACTCCACTAGTTACCTCTGCTAATTGATAGTAAGGGACCCTTCCATCTCCTACCTCTACAAACGAAAATGCCCTGTCAGTGGAACAGGTTGAATGATAATGACAGGACACTGTCAATGTGGCGCCATCTGTAGGTTATAATTGAATTCACAAACACGTCTTTACGGCTGACTAAAACATAAGACATTATTTTTCATGCCCTGTTTTCAGGACTCATTGGGTACGCAGGAAATTTTCTTAGAGGTTATATAACTGAGGACTTAAAAATTACGTTTTCTAAGTACCCGAGGAAGAGAGACTAAAGCATGCTTAACATGTCAACACTTCAGGATACTTTCTGGGAGGAGATGGCTTTTAAAGAATCAGTTTACAACGGAATCGATATAACAGATTCGATACCCAAGGAACTTTGCCAGGCAGGGGTGGAACCATTGAGGTAGTAATACTAGACACAGGACTCCGATTCCCGTAGCATTGACCGCCATGATCACAGACGGCTGTGTCTGCCGACTGCTTAGTGAGGCAAGAATACTCATGATGCCTTGTGAATTAGCAGCAAACAACGATGAAGGCTATTTAAAAATGCTTAACAAATGATTTAAATGAAGCAGAACTTTGCTGTTTTTTGTTTTTTATTTCAATGAGGCTATTCCGATGTAGTAATTAAAGCAAAAAGATTTAATTAATACACACTTTTTGATTTATATCGGATGAAAAGCGAAGACGCTAGAAATTGCTTCTCTTTCAAATCGAAGTTTTGTATGAAAATTTAAAAACAATTCGATATGCTCTTAATATGTGATTAAAACTGAACTAAATTGACTGTAAACTTAGCAGACTTTAATTTGAGCCTGTTTAAAACAGGAACAATGGTAAATATATTGTAAAATCTAATACATGATTAAATCTTTCAGCTTAAGCGAAAGCCCTAAAATTTTATAAATCTTAATAGTGCAAATCCGCGCCTCATTAAAAAAAAATATGAAAAGTCACATTTATTTTCTTCTTTCATTAAAAAATATTATTTTTTATTAAAAATTGAAAGAAATAATCAGAGAGTAAACTTTTTTTTAATTCAGCTGAGGCAGGAAATCAAATCTCCTCCCAATAAATGACACAATTTAATTTCATGCTACAAAAAAACCAAAATATTATAAGCTTGTTATTCAGCTGAAGCATAAAGAAATTCAAGCCCCCCCTCCCACACAAACACACAAATGACATAATTGAAATCTGATGCTATGAAAAAACAAATATTGCAAACTTTTATATCAGCTAAGGCAGAAAGAAATCCAAGGTCACATACACACACAAATGACATAATTAAAATTGCATGCATATATATAAAAAACAAAATAATTTACACTTTCTCTCATTTCAGCTAAGTCAGAAGGAAAGGCAAGACCCTCCCCCCCACACAAATGACATGATTGAAATTTAATGGAACTAAAACCAAATATTGTAAACTTTTATATCAGCTAAGGCAGAAGAAAATCCAAGGTCACACACACAAACACAAATGACATAATTGAAATTGCATGCTATATATATATAAAACAATAATTTACACTTTCTCTCATTTCAACTAAGGCAGAAGGAAAGGCAAGCCCCACCCTCCCCCCACACAAATGACATGCAACAAAAACCACATATTGTAAATTTCATGCAACAAAAACTACATATTGTAAACTTTAATATCAGCTAAGGCGGAAGAAAATCCAAGGTCACACACACAAACACAAATGACATAATTGAAATTGCATGCTATATATATATAAAACAATAATTTACACTTTCTCTCATTTCAACTAAGGCAGAAGGAAAGGCAAGCCCCACCCTCCCCCCACACAAATGACATGCAACAAAAACCACATATTGTAAACTTTAATATCAGCTAAGGCAGAAGAAAATCCAAGGTCACACACACACACAAATGACAAAATTGAAATTGCATGCTATAAAAAAACAAAAATGCAAACTGCTTTCATTTCAGCTGAGGCAGTAGGAAATTCATATCACACACACATAATATAAGAAATGAAGTTACTGTAAAGTATGTTTTTGTCACTGTGTTTTGTGCAAATTTAGATGTTTGCTCTAATGTGATGCCTTTTAATTTTTCTGTCATTTGTTTCCCTAAATGGTGAAGTCTGATTTTAGCATATTCTTTCGTAATGTTTCTTTTTCATATTATAAGTATGATTGTCAACTTCCACATCCAATTCCCTATTACTGATATGACTCTCTAGTGAGAGCACCAACATGCATTGAAGCCTATGTAGGACATTAACCTGAATTTTTTAATTAGGTATGAAATGGTTGTTGTTGAGAATATAAAGTTTTCTCCTGGAAGTTCAGTAATTTTTGCAATTGCACACACATATTGTGAGAAGGGCGATAAAACCTCAATTTTTAATATTAACCTTTAAAGTGACAGAAGCTGATTAATCATTTTCCAAAAAACCCTACAAAAGAACTTGCAACATGCTTTTTTTGCTTCCCTACCATATTTTTCCAGAATTAAATGCTTTTTCTTTTGATATGTAATATGGACTATTTCATTGAGTAGTTTTTCATAATAAGGCTCAAAAGTTATTTCTTAAAGAAAAAAAAATTGTCTTTGTAAGGGTTAATAAGTGCAGACACAGATAATAACATAATACCATATAATAAAATTTTTCAATTTCAGAGAAAAGAGAGACTTCACTGCTTTATTGTGATTGCTTGATATTATCCATATGTGAGAAACACCTAAAATGTTCATTTCATTATTGCTCCCACTGATTTTAATTTCATTGAAAGTTAAACAATTGCCATTTTTCTTATTAATTATCAGCCGGTTAATTATTAACTGCATGTGCGCACTTTGGAACTAAAGATCATTAGGTTATTATAGTTTCCCTCTTTTTGCTCTTATAGTCTGAATTTGTAAGTAAAAGTATATTTTGAGCCACACAAACCAACTGTTAAAAAATAACCTATGGGGATTTTACAGCTATATAAAACTGAAACAAACATAAAAATTAGAATTTCAGAAGCTATATCTGTTTCTTATCATTAGCATTATTACCATAATCTACATATCCACAATAGCATTTGCCATTGAACAGTATTTGCTTCCTAATTGACTTCTCCTCCAATAATAAAGTGAATATCATATGCTTCAGCTTATTATCAGTAAAATTTTCCATGCAGAAAACTTCAATAAATCCATGAAGGCCATCTACAGATCTGCACCAAGTTAAAATTGTGGAGCTATTGGGAAAGAAGATTTTCTCTTACAAATTCATAAGCCTTTAAAAAAAAAATAGAACCTCAATTTTTAATAAGCCTTTAAAAAAAAATAGAACCTCAATTTTTAATAAGCCTTTGGAGAATGAAAATATCATGGTAAACCTATTTACCTCTTGGTAATAAAATATGCCATTGCTGCTTTCAGCATTTTTGCTGTGAATTTCTGAACAGGTTTAAAGTTATATCTAGAAACACAGACTTTAGTGTCTCAATGTCATCTTGATGAGCTTTTGAGCCTTAAACAAATCTAATATTTCTTTTAAAATAGAAGAATCTGATTTTTTGGCTCTTAGCTGGCAATAATTTCACCATAGCATTTTCTTTAAGCTCTGGATTTTATTTTGCACTGACATCAACTTTCTCTTAAATTTTCTAGGACTCTTCCCTCTTACACAGCATGAGTGATCATTTTTATAGGCAATACCTGTTCTCACTGCAATTTCTATCATATCGTCTACAAGTGTCTATCAATAAAGGCATTTGTTACAAATGTGAATAAAGTTGGCACATCATCATTAATTAATCCTACTGTGCCATTTTCTGGAGCTTTATTTTTAAAACAGTAAAGTGCTGGGAACAGATAGTACTAACTACTGTTTAAACAGAGACAGTGGAGCTTCAACCACAATTGACAAGCCTTAGCATTTCAACTCATAAAATTTTTTATCAAATATGTAGAGCAAATTCTTAGACTTCATTTATCACATGCAAAATTATAAAATCCCTATTTCAGGCGTTTCGTTTGAGGAAAAAAAAACAATTTGTGTTATTTTGGCAAAATAAAAATGCAAAGCAGAAGTATAGTGCCTATAAGTAGCAGAAGTCTCATAAAATTATAATGTCTGTGTAATATTTCTTTTAGAAACAAAATTCACAAAAATATTTTATAAATTCCATGCTGTTTCAATCTGTAAATCATCTTCTTTTCATATGTAAATATTATTAGTTTCATTTATGAAAAGAATTGTGAACTACATTTGATATTATACTAGGACAGAACGGTATTTTAAAATGCTTTATTTATTTTTAGGTCTCCTGCTTCAACAACTTAAATTTAAAAGCATTTCACAATATTCGTAAATTACTAACCTATGAAATGTCGAATTGTGCTTTTATAGTATTTTTCAGTGGTTAGTACACAATTCATGTAAATCTAAGAGCGTGGTGAAAGGTTTGTTTACGCTAATCAAACACGCCTCTCTCTCTCTGCCTCACAGAGGAGTAGGCTTAAGATTTTGTACATGTTCATGGCGTCCGTTGCTAGTCCTGTCTCTAGTAATATTACCTCAATGGTTGGAACAAACAGGTCACGGTCCCTGGGGCACGACACATTTTCGGGCCCTAATGTCTTCAGTAGTAGTAATTTTAATTTGTATACTGCTAAGTTGTGAATTAAGTAATACTCCTTATTTCGAAATTATTTTAATTTCATTGATCTGACGCTAGTGTTAGTTTAATTATAGGAATATCTTTATTATGTGTAAAAATCTCTTCAGGCTACTAGATTCAGTTGTTGAAGACTGAAGGTTATGTAAAATATAACACTCAGAATATGACATAAATTAGAATATGATTTTAAGAATTTAATGGTGGAAAATATGTTATTTTTATAGGGTTAACTGAATGTCTAAAGACCTCAATACCCACTCTTGTGGGGCGGGGTGGCTCAGTAGGTAGCGCGCCAGGCTGTAATCTGTAGTTCCCAGGTTCGAGTCGCAGCTGGGGTCCAGGTTCAAGTCCCAGCCGCCCACGGTCAGTAGGGGACACCCGTTGGGCTTGGAAAAGCCGCCGTCCTGTGCATATTAAAGAACACGCTGGATGGTCTTGACGGGAGACTACCATCTGTCTTCCAACAGCTGTTCCAGTGGGTCCCCTCCCCCAACCTTCTCTGAGCCTTTGGGGTCCATGTGACCTGGTCACAGGGCCGGATTAGCCATTAAGTACGTGCTTAGAGCATCAGGAGAAAGGGGCACCACAAAAATATACATAGAAAAAATCAAGACTTTTTAAACAAAAAATTCCATGAACAGCTAAATAATTTATATGGGATGGGACATTAAGCCGTGGCCTCGTGTGCGAGAGAGCCATACCTGTGCATGTTAAAGAACACGCTGGATGGCCTGTCCATTTTTTGGACAATTCAACTGTCCATTTTTTTTTGGAAAAATCTGGCAACGTTGACTTGCAACTAGAACCACATTCCTTCCATGGAAGAAACGCTAATATCTAACCCCCCCCCCTCCCTTGACCTTCAGCCTGCTTCACACTGAACAAAGGGTCGCTGTGAACAATCAAGCAACAAGACAGGCTTGATGCTTTATCTCTACTAAGTATAGAAGCAGATGTGTTACGGAAAATTAGTTTTGAGGATGTGATCAAAGACTTTGCTACTAGAAAAAGTGGAGAAAAGTTTTTTTAAATAAAAAAAGTGGGTGTTTACAAATATAAACATTATATTTTATCTTAAGTGTAAGTTTTGTTTAGAACAATAAAATTTTATTTTACGGTTTATATTTGTTAATATTTTGAATATTGATTCCTACAATATTTAAAATTATAGATACGTATATATAGATATAATGAGCATTTATAGATACGTATTATAGATATAATACTCCAACATCGTTTAAGTGCTTAGGGCCTCTAAAGGCCTTAATTCGGCCCTGTCTGACCATTTAGCCATGGTGTGCAAAACAGTGCCGCTCAGAGGTAAAACAACCCAACTCACTCTTGTTGCTTTTCTATCAACTTCTTTTGCATGATCTTAATAATCGGAAATACCTTCATACAACTGAAAACATATGCATATGAACAACGCAAAAAATGAACAATGCTATAAAAATGTGAAAAAAATAATAAAAATGTGAAAAAAATAATAAAAAAAAGGATCTACTATATTAAATATAAGAGTACTTACTACCTCGGAGAAAATGTTGTTCTCAGTTAAAAATAATTTTTTTTTTCCCTGAATCACTTTACTTGCGATTAATCATTTCACATTTCATTCATTAAAGTAACTGTACAATCACTCATTCAATTCATCTGACAAAGAAAAGCCGATAATTTATTTCTTAATCAAAAAAATATGTGGTATTTGCATTACATATTTGATTATTACGACGCATATGAAATTCAAAAAATTTTATTTAAAACTAGCTTAAAACTAACACATTTTACTTAAACTTCTTCATTTTTCTTCTAGCTTTCTTTAAAAAAAAAAACACGAATTGACTAACATTTAAGTTTTTTGGCCATCTCTTTCTCAGTTGATTATTAACGAGAATACATTTAATAGCTCTTGTTACATTCTGCTCCTCGGGTAATTTTTAATTAATTTTATATTTGAAAAGCTCCTTCAGCTCTAGCAACAATCACTGGTACGGTAAAAAAATAGTGATTAGGCAGTTAGAAAATAATAAGGAAATTCGAAGATAATATGTTACTGAATCGTTGTACTGTTTTCGATTGGTTTTTAAAAGCAACTGTGTAAAGAAGCTAATTGTCTCTTTTGAATTTATTTGCCAGATTACTCGCTTTCCTGCACAATTTTTCTTCCGTAAAGGAAAACAAGTTCCCTGGGTACAGAATACTAAAACAATCGGACATTTTGAGGACACTAAAATCGTTGTCTTGGCCGAGTGGTTAGCACGCTTGGCTACTGATCTAAGGGACCTGGGTTCGAGCCCCGGGTAAGGCATGGATGTGTGTGTTGTTTTTCTGGCTACTGATCTAAGGGACCTGGGTTCGAGCCCCGGGTAAGGCATGGATGTGTGTGTTGTTTTTCTGCTGAGGTCCTGCCATCCTCTCAGACCTTCTACTGTGGCATATAAACTGACAGGCTCCTGTCAGACCTCTGTGGCAAGCAGCTGCTTGAGGGGGTATTTATTTTATTATTTATTTAACTGATTTTAGTCTAAAGACGTGTAGATGACCGTGACTCCAAAATTCTTTTCACAATTGGCGAATAAATGTTCAACATAAAAATTTCAAATGACCATTCGCTATTTCAGTTGCTGCCCTTACATCATCAAAATTGTTCCTTACATGCATTAGACATTCGAGTGACTTCTACAGTAATTTGACTGGTTTGTCTAATGCATTTTTACTCTGTTAGCAATTTGAAAGAGTGTTTGTAATTTCAAAATTTCTGTTCGGGAAATAATCATTATTAAAAATTAAAATTTTTCAAATTGATTTTTCAATGCCATGTTTCTCTACGTCTTCTTGTTTACCAGAAAAAAAATGTTGTTTTTATCAGTCCTTTTAAAATATCCATGTATCGATAACGAATAGAACGAAACACTACTATTTAGATGACCATTCGTAGAACAAACCTTTTTCAATGTTGCTTTTTTGAATACATCAGGAACAGAACTAGTTCCTCCAATATTGTTATCATTACTATGCGAAAAAATACGTAAGCTTTTTTTTTTCAATTATTTCAAAGAAAGTTTATAATTTAGAAAAGTATGTAACACGTTATTAAGAGCGAGGTTTAAATTGTGGACAGCACACTGGACACATTCGAGTATGGATCTAAGACGCAATCGAATCGGAAAAAGGTAAAAGGGGAAAAATGTAAAGTTCTATTGCAACATTTTCCCCTTCATGTTAGAGGTTTTTAAAAAAAATTCAAGAAAACTACGTGATATATGAGCAAATTAAAAAATTTTGCCCTCCATTAGCCTTACTAGAATTCTCAAAGGCGGGGGGGGGGGAGAGGTTGTGTTGGGTTGTTTTATCTCTGAGCGGCACTTTTTTGCACACCATGGGCTAAATGGCCAGGTCACATGGACCCCGAAGGCTCAGAGAAGGTTGGGGGAGGGGACCCACTGGAACAGCTGTTGGGAGACAGATGGTAGCCTCCCGTCAAGGCCATCCAGCTTGCACAGGGTATGGCTCTCCCACACAGGGGGCCACGGCTTAACGTCACATCCAACAGATGGTGGCCTTTCCAAGCCCGTCGGTGTCCCCTACTGACTGTGGGCAGGGCGGGGAATTTTGCGGAGATAAATCTCAACGCTGACCCAGCTGGGACTCGAACCTGGGAACTACAGATTACGAGCCTGGCGCGCTACTGACTGAGCCACCCCGCCCTAGGGGGGGGGGGGAGAGGCATAGACAGCTTGCTCCCTCCCTCCTAGATCCGGCCCTTGGCATATTCAGCTAAAGGTTCTTTATTGGAAATTCTGTTTGTAGCTCCATCGTATCAGTGGCCACGACATTTGTCCTTCTTTTTCAACTCTCTGTTTTTTCTAAGGGGAAAAACTGCTCAGTAGCTGGCCGAAATCCTAAATATTTCACAGCGAAAAGGGAATCTTATTTGATCTTGTGTATTTACCTTGTGTTGTGTCAATAATTAAAAAAAAAACTGTGACACTGGAAATCTTAAAAAAAAGAAGTGCCCGCAAAGCTAAACTAAAAACTTGTCTTTAACAATTTCCTGTTCAGTTTGACTTACATTTATTTTTTTTCGTCAAAAATAATGTTTCGAGAAACTCGTTGAGCCCTGAGGCTCTGCCCGACCTAGTTCCGCCACTGTCGCCAGGGATGGAAATAGTTTCTCAGAACTACGTGGACGCTTCAGAATCATCGTTTTATTAGATCTTAAGCAAATAGGAACATTATTTTAATGATGTAATTTGAACAGTTCAATTTAACTAATTGCAAATTATCTCTGAAGTATTTTTTATTTCTACGCGTCTCATTGTTGGGAAGCTCTTTGACACTGAAAATAGGTTCTATAAGAAAAAGAATACTCTGTAACTAGGGAAACGAAGTCCCCTCCCATTTCCAGCACTGAGTGGTACAGAACACTTCATTTATCGATTGGCACACAGACACATAGGGAGGAATTTTCCAATTAGGAAGCAAAATTGTTTTTCAGGAAGGAGGGTGCGAAAAATAAATTAAGATTTTAACATAGAAATATTTAAATGGAACCTATCATTAATGAGTGCAGTTGGGCTGTTTTATCACTGCGCGGCACTATTTTGCTGACAATGGCAAGGTCACAAGGACCCCGAGGACTCGGAGAAGGTTAGGGAATTGTTAAAGAAAGGTAAAGTATATTCCTAGATTAGCTCTCGGGGCATTTTGTTACGATTTCTGGTTATCACAGTTTTTTCTCCACCCACTGGACAGCTGTTGGGGGACAATGGTAGCCTCCAGTCAAGGTCATCCAGCTGTTCTTTAAAGTGAACATGGAACCAGGCTTAACGTCCCATTGGACAGATGGCGGGCGGCCTTTCGAAGGCCATTAGTGTTCCTTACTCACCGAGGGCAGAGGGTGGCGGTGGTGGTGGTGGGGAATAATCGTGGAGATGATTCTCAAAGCTGACCCAGGTGAGACTTGAACTTGGGAACTGCAGATTACGAGCCTGCCGCCTACCGACTAAGTACCCCAATGAATGCAGTTGTGAAGACACCAAAAATGCATATAAAATAATAAATAAATACCCCCTCAAGCAGCTGCTTGCCACAGAGGTCTGACAGGAGCCTGTCAGTTTATATGCCACAGTAGGAGATCTGAGAGGATGGCAGGACCTCAGCAGAAAAACGACACACACATCCATGCCTAAATCCGGGGCTCATCATACCATAATTCAACAAACGATGCTCGAACCTACACAAAACGAAGCAGAAAAAGAAAACTTATTATTGAAAATACATGTAAAAATGCTTTTTTCATAGTAATAAATCAAAATAAATAATGTGCTCCGAAAACAAGCGAAAAGGTAAAAAAAAAACATTAATTTTTCGTACACTTAATATTATTCAAAATATATTAATTTTTTGATCCAATTTTCCAGGTTGAGAGGACGCAGCTGCCTCTCCCCCTCCTGGCACCCATGCATGGACGATTGATTAAAGAATTTGCCAGGGTATAGCCAAACACATAATACACTGCTTTAATGAATATTTATCCACTACGAAGGTAGGATCTAAACCCACGACCTCCTGATGACATGTCAGGTGCTCTGATAAATATCAATCAGGAGGCCCATGTGGCTGCTTGTGTGCACATGGCCAGAATGGCTCTGAAGAATAGTCCCCAAATGCACTCAAAAGATGGTGATTGAGCAGATGGAGTATAGCATAACATCAGCAGTAGAGGAGAGATTGATCAGTGGCTGATAACTCAATGGTCAGAGCACCTGACAGGCCATCAGGAGATCGAGGATTCAGATTCCACTCGGCGCAAGACAATTTTTCCTCTGCACCCATCATCTCCTGTTACTTAAAAAACAGTTTGATAGTGGATAAATATTCATTAAATCAACAACGACATGTGAATTCATATGTATAAACACTGCAATATCATTTATTATGTTATATTTTAATTATTTAAATTTAATCAAACCAAAACATCATAACCCACTTCAACGATCTTAATCTGCTAGTATATGCATAAAGCACGAGCAAAATTTGAATTTACTGTTAGAAGCTTTGCCACCCCTCCTTTATTTTTTCTAGCTCCGGACAAGGTCTTGACGATCGTGAATTTGTTCATAACTGGGGATCTTCATATCTGCTGTAGTCGAGATCCTATTTATAAAATTATTTATCTAGGAAACAAATATACACAGTTATCAGAATAATATTACCACCTACCTAATATCTCCGCAAAATTCTCCGCCCTGTCCACGGTCAGTAGGGGACACCGATGGGCTTGGAAAGGCCGCCTCCGTCGGATGGGACGTTAAGCCGTGGCCCCGTGTGCGGGAGAGACATACCCTGTGCACGTTAAAGAACACGCTGGATGGCCTTGACGGGGGGGGGGGGCTACCATCTGTCCCCCAACAGCTGTTCCAGTGGGTCCCCTCCCTCAACCTTCTCTGAGCCTTCGGGGTCCATGTGACCTGGCCATTTAGCCCATGGTATGTGCAAAAAAGTGCCGCTCAGAGGTAAAACAACCCAACCTACCTAATAATGGGAATAACCACCCTTGGCCCAGATGACAGCGGCGAGGTGGCGTGGCATGGATACAATGAGGCCCTGGAAGGTTGCCAGAGGCACACGTGCCCATTAGGACTCCAGCAGAACATGGAGGTTCCCGAGATGACGTGGTTGTGGGTCCACCCCCGAACCTGTAGATTCCATTGGTCACACAAGTGCTCTATGGAATTGAGGTCAGGCGATTTCGCTAGCCAAGGGAGAACGGAGGCATTGCTGTTGTGTTTCTGGAACCAGTCATGCACCACCTTAGCAACATGGCAGGGTGCATTGTCCTGTTGGTAGACACAATCACCACCAGGGTAAACGTCCAACATGAAGGGATGTATGTGGTCAGCGAGGATGGACAAGTAGCCATTGGCGTTCATGGACCCATCCAGTGGTACCAGCGGTCCCAGGTCATACCAGGAAAACATTCCCAGACATGCACACTGCCACTGCCGGCCTGTACTTGACCGACAAGCGTATCCGGGTGTTGGTTCTTGTGCATCTGATGCCGTATCTGACATTGCCCATTACTTCTGTGGAATAGAAACATCGATTCGTCGAAGGCAAACTTTTTCCACTCTTCCACTGTCCAATGACGGTAGTCTCGTGCGAACTGCAGGCATCGTTGCCGATGGACCTTGGTTAACATGGGTGCCTTTATGCAGCATCGACTCTGGAGACCCATGTGTAATAGGGTTCGCTGTACTGTTATCGGAGACACGTACCTGGGTGCCCCAACGTTCAGTTGAGTGATCAATTGCTGCATTGTTGCACGTCGATTGCCTTTTACCAGTCGACGGAGGCGACGTTCTCCTCTGGGGTTGATGGCCTTTGGGGCTCCACAGTTATGACGTCTGGAGGAACTCAGTACACCCTTACTACAGCACCTCGCGAACAGTCCACGAAGTCTGCTGTTTCCAAGATATTTCCACCCTTGGCATGGTAGCCAATGATAATTCCTTTTCAAACATCCATCAAATCTATACCTCTGCCCATTGTGCTCACGTTACGCACTATGGCTCATCTGTCCTGGCCTGCCACTTATATCTCCGTGTGGTCGACCTTGTCATGTGCACTCTATGATGCGCCTGGGCGGGTGGGGAAGGGGTGGCTCAGTCGGTAGTGTGCCAGGCTTGTAATCTGTAGTTCCCAGGTTCGAGTCCCAGCTGGGACAGCATTGAGATTTATCTCCACAAAATTCCCCGCCCTGCCCACAGTCAGTAGGGGACACAGATAGGCTTGGAAACGCCGCCGTCTGTCGGATGGAACGTTAAGCCGTAGCCCCGTGTACGGGAGAGCCATACCCTGTGCACGTTAAAGAACACGCTGGATGACCTTGACGGGAGGCTACCATCTCTCTCCCAACAGCTGTTCCAGTGGGTCCCCTCCCCCAACCTTCTGTGAGCCTTCTTGGGTCCTTGTGACCTGGCCATTTAGCCCATGGTGTGCAATAAAGTGCCGCTCAGAGGTAAAACAACCCAATCCAAACTGGGCAGGTACACTGTGATTCTATGGTCATATTATTCTGATATGACTGTATATAACACAGTGCTACACAATTCGAATATATATATATATGATACATATTAGAAACAAATCGGTGGCTTGATTAATTTCTAGCCCGTCACTCTGACCCTTATTTGACCTTGGTTGCGACACTTGATCTGAAATTCATTTTTTTCTGAGTTCTAGTGCCCAAAATTGCCTTATGTACCAAATTTCTCTCTCCAGCACCAGTATGTCAAATTTGACCTTTGACTTCAAAGGACCCATTGCATCCAAATTTTTGGCACAATGTCTGAGATCTTTAACTCAAAAAATCCCCAGCACCAATTTTTAGCCCTCTAACACAGGTAGATTGATATTTGACCTTTGAGGTCGAACGACCCATCGCATCCAAAATTTCTCCTTTCAGATATTTACTACCCAAAATACCACAGGAACCAATGGTTAGCTTTCTAGCACTGGTAGACAGAAATTTGCCCCTTGACCTCAGGATCCGAAATGTTGCAACGTTTCCAAGATCTAGAACCTGAAATACTCTCAGACATCAATTTTCATGTTTTTAGAGATTACGTTTTTTTTTACCTATTTAGATCATGGTTTGACCTTGAAGGACACGTCGGAGGTCACATTTCGGATTTTGTCCGAGATCTAGAACCCGGATTATCCCTAAATGCAAATTTTCAGACCTCTGCCATTTCTGCATCATAGTTAGAATTAGCGTGATCCCCTCTCAGTCAGCTGTCAATTACAATACAATCGTCTATATGTAGATATACTTTTGAATATCTTTATACATTGAAATACCAGTTTTTTAGGCACACTACCTCTCGCCATGTAACTGGTTCATTTCAACAGGTAATACGTTACGTGACCACATTATGACACCACCGTGACTGATGTGAGTGTTTTAAAAAAAACACTTAGTCACAGTTTAGTTTTAAAAGTTTTAAAACTAAACTGTGACTCAGTGTCAGTTTAAAAAAAAAACACTTAAACACATCACGTCACAGAGTGACGTGATGGTCAAAACTCTAACTGTTTTGACCATCAGTTAGAGTCAAACAGACCATCAGTTAGATCTGTTTGACTCTAACTGATGGTCAAAGAGAGGCAGACCATCTCTTTACAATCAGTTAGAGTCAGAATGAGCAAACCGAGCGCCTTTGAATGTGACATCTCCCAAATGGCCGTCGTGCTGGGTTTTTAACTTAAACCATTTCAAGGGTTTACCAAGAATGGTGCGAAAGGCAAAAAACTACCAGTGATCGGCGATCCTGTGGACGAAAACTACTTGTGGATAAGAGGGGCAAAGGAGACTAGAAAGAATCATGAAAGCGAACATACGGGACAACAACCAGGCAAATCACACCATAATTGAACATTGGTATGCAGAAGGTCATCTGAAAATGCACCACGTATTGGACCTTGTTGCGAATGGGCTGTAACAGCCGCTGACCACGTTGAGCGCCGATGCTTTCGGAGAATTATTTGCTATCACAAAAGCACGTCTACAGTGGGTGCAAGAGCATCGACACTGGACCGTTGTGGACTGTAAAATGGCAGCCTGGTCAGACGAATCAAGGTTCCTTTTGCATCATTCTGATAGAAAGATCAGAATTTGGTGCAAGCAGCATGAGGCTATGGACACCATCAGCCATGGACACTATTTGACACCATCTTGTCTGTTGTCAAGAGTACAGGCCGCTGGTGGCGGTGTGATGGTGTGGGGAATGTTTTCCTGGCACACATTAGCCCTCTGATACCCACTGAAGGAGAACTGAATGTCAAGGCATATTTGAATATCGTTGCTGACCAAGTTTATCCCTTCATGGATACACTTTGTTATCACTCGGATGGACACGTTCAACTCGGATGGGATATCATGATAATGATATCCCATCAGAAATGGTAGCAAGGTAGTGACCGGTTCAGCATGATAATGCACTTGCTCATAAGGCACGTATCGTCAATGAATGGTTCCAGGAACATGCTGATGAATTTTTCTTGCTTCATTGGGCTTCACAGTCCCCAAATCAAAACTCCATCGAGCATCTTTGGGACGAAGTGGAAACGGCTGTTCGCAGTGAGACTGTGCTACCGTCTAATTTGCAGCAACTGCGCGACACAATCATTTCCGAATAGTGCAACATTCCTGCAAAAAGCATCCAGCATCTTGTAAGCTCCATGCCTCGACGAATTCGGGCTGTTCTGAAGGTTAAAGAAGATGCAACACGCTACTAGGAAAGTGCACCTAATAAACTGGCATCTCAGTGTGGATTTGGGATTGTATGGTTTATGATTTGAATGAATGGACCCTTAGGGAAGGGATGCTATTGACCCACGTCCATTTCGGTATTCTATTTCAGCTTGAATATAGCTCATATCAAGAAATTTAGAGCGTTCTTAAAGAATAAAAGAAAGATTTATTAACCAAAATCTGGATAGGCACACAAGTTCAGGCTAGCAAAATTTAACTTAATTTTACTGCATGGCTTTCAAATGTTTTGAATTTGAGCATTCAATACCTATAAGCCCATCATCTCTCGATTTACTTACTTTACAGTTACCAAAGTAACGGGAACTGGAAGATTGGTAGTGATAATAAGTATGCAGTAAGTCTATATGAAATCTATAAAGCTTTCCTGTTTCGATGGAATCACAAAGGAAATATAAATGAATTCTGGACTCGAAACTTCGAAAATAGCACCGGCTGTTTAGAATTTGAGGAGGTTCAGTCAAAATTTAAATTTAGGTTACAGTTATATAATACGAAAGTAAAAAAGGAATAATTGTAAATCGGCCCTTTTGATTATGACTGTAACCTTCTAATCTGAATTTATTCAACTTTTAATTACTTTTACCAGGATTCTCTCTCTGTCCAATTAATGAATAACTCGTAGCGTTTTGCAATGCTGTTATTCAAGAATTTTCAGTTTGTACGAGCCACTCGGTCTGTAAATGGTAGCTAGGTAGTCACTGGAAGGAGAGCTATGCACCAATCCCCTGTGATGATGCATAGAACCGGCCAGGCCTAGCACCTAATGTCCGACCCCGCCTTCTCGTGGTGCGGATCGTTAGTAACTTTCAAAAGAGATACTCTCTTGTGGAAGGGGAGGGCTGCCAGATTAGTGTGGCCTACTGATCTGGACAACTATGGCTACTTTTCTTTTTTTTCTACCCTGCTGAGGAGTGGTCAACCACACAGGGTCCTGGTGCTGACCATATAAACCTACTGGACTGGACAGATATTTGGCTCTGAGCTTGATTATGGATCCTGATTTTGCTGCACTGGTGGGCTTCTGTGGAGGGAAAATCTTCCACTGTGTTTTCTGTTTGTTTGTGGGTTGACAGCCCCAAGTGAATAGATTCACAGGATATGTTTATCAGCTGGTGGATAATCCTGAGCAGAAGTCATCGCAGGCACCTGAACTCTTTGCTTCTATTGGCATCGTCAATTTCTACATTGGAGGAAGTCTTCCAGTGCAGATGGCTTCAGCCTTTAGTAGTGGGGGAACGGGTCTTTTCCCCATGTCTGCGATTAGGGGGCTGTTTGATATTGTCGGCATTCCCTCTCTCAATAAACATAGTTTCTTTAAACATCCCACTAACCATTTTCTCTCCATAGGTAGTTGGAATGTGAGGACTCTGCACAGAGCTTTTTCTCTTGATGTCCTCACACAAGAATTCCACCGTTATAATTTAGATATTCTCGGCTTGCAAGAGACCAGATGGACAGATAAAGGTCAGATTCTTAAAAATAATCTTAAATTTCTCTTTTCAAGGAGGGACGACAATAAGCATCACCAAGGAGTGGGTCTGCTTCTCAGCAGACACGCTAGTGATGCTCTTCTAGGATACGAGTGCATTAATGAAAGGTTTCTTACAGCAAAATTTCAGACAAGCTTAAAGACTTGAATGTTATCTGATGTTATGCCCCCACTGAGGATGCCGATGAGGATGAGAAGGATAGGTTTTATGAACAACTTCAGGATATTTTGAATTCTGTTAAGAAAGGAGATATTACCCTTGTTCTTGGTGACTTCAATGCCAAAGTTGGTACTGACTCTGACCTTTGGGGAGGAGTAATAGGCCCTTTTGGTATTGGTAGCTGCAATGACAATGGGCAACGTCTCCTACAGGTAAGTAAACTCAATGGATTCAGAATAACTAACACTTATTACAAACACCACGACCTACATAAGTACACATGGGTTTCACCCGATGGGCTGCATAAGAATATGATTGATTACATATTAATTAACAGCAAATGGGCTAGTTCTGTTAGGAATACCAGGGCATACACGGAAGCTGAAATTGGATCTGAACACCTAGCCACCTTGTTAAAAGTGTGTTGCAACTTAAACTTAAAAAGTGTTGTGCTAGGGTTGAAAAAATTTACTTTTAATACTGAAGCTCTGAAAGATCCAGTTATAGCCAAAGCTTACCATGATAGGTTACTTAGTCATTATGACAGTCATGGTTTGCTTACTACTGAAGTTGAGGAAGAATGGGATCATTTTAAACAGGCTTTTTTGGATACTAACAGTACTCTTTTAGGAAAAAAGGAGCAGAAGAGACAGAATTATCTGAGTGATAAGGCACTTGAGCTTATTTCGGAAAGAAAGAACTGCAGGAATGCCCTTAATCAATACCCTACTAGTCCTAATAGAAAGCATTACAGAGACCTTACTAAACTTGTAAAGGATCAGTTAGCTGCTGATAAGAATCTTTGGCTTGATGGTTTGGCTGACAAAGCCGAGGAAGCAGTTAGGCAGCACAACAGCAGAGAGCTGTACTAGATAGTTAATGTTTTGTGTGGCAGAAAACGGACAGGCATACAAGGATTGAAGGATAAACAAGGTAAGGTTATAGAAGGGGAGGATTCTGTCATGGCTAGGTGGGCTGAGCATTTCAGTGATGTTCTAAACAATGTAGTTAGTTCTATTCCCATTGTTTGCAATGATGATAGATGCATTGGTGGCTTTAATGTTGGCCCTATAACAAAATCTGAAGTTATTTTGGCTGTTTCTAAACTTAAACTACATAAATCCCCAGGGGTAGATGAAATTATTACAGAAATGCTTATAGCTGGGAATGTTTCGTTTACCACTTGGATGACTGAAATTCTGAATATCTTTTATGATAAAGGCATGGTTCCTAAGGATTTTACCAGAGCTATTGTTATCCCTATTTTCAAAAAAGGTGATCGCAGTTCTTGTGATAACTATAGGAGTATCACCCTACTCTCTGTTCCAGGAAAAGTTCTTTCCAGGATTGTGTTTAATAGATTAAGAGTCTGGTTGACAGTCAATTGCGTGATGAGCAATGTGGATTCAGAAGTGTTAGGGGATGTATGGATCAGATATTTTCACTTAGGCAGATTCTTGAGAAATGTTTAGAGTTTCAGAAACCTTTGGTTGCTAGCTTTGTTGATTTCAAAAAGGCTTTCGACTCTGTTGATCGTCATAATTTGTGGTTGATTGTGAAATCATATGGTATACCAGACAAGTTAGTTAACATAATGAAAGCTCTCTATAATAACACTGAGTCGGGTGTGAGAGTTGGTAAGGCTTGTAGCAATTGGTTTAGCATTTCTTCTGGTGTTCGACAAGGGTGCATTTTGTCTCCTTTTCTCTTTAGCTTGGTTATTGATTGAGTTATGCGAAATTCACTTCAAGGGAAAGATTTTGGCCTTAAATGGGCTGGAGATACGAAAATTTCTGATTTAGATTATGCTGATGATTTAGCCCTTTTGGCAAATGATGTTGATGAGATGAACTCTTTCATTCGAACTGTTGATGAGACTGGTAGTACAGTAGGTTTGGTTATAAACAGAGAGAAAACTAAAGTGATGAAAATTGGTCAGGCAGGTTGTGATTCAGTTAATCTGAATGGTTGCAGTCTTGAGCAGGTGTCACAGTTTAATTATCTTGGGAGCTATGTAACAGATACTGGTGATGTGCGGCATGAGATTAACAGACGAATAGGGATTGCTGCTGGGACTTTTAAGAATCTATGGAGAGTATGGAGAAATAGGCGTATACACCTAAAGACTAAAATTAGACTGTATAATAGTTTGGTTCTTTCTAGGGTTAGTTATGGTAGTGAAACTTGGACACTTTGTAAACAAGATAACAGGAAACTCGATGCTTTTGATTCCAGAATCTTACGCAGTATCTTGGTCATTAGGTGGTTCAACTTTGTAACTAATGATGAGGTTAAGCAAAGGAGTTTGCAACCTCCTTTAAGCAGCATATTGTGCAGAGAGAGACTCCGTTGGTTTGGCCATGTTGCCAGTAGGAATAATTATAGATTGGCGAATAGGGTTATGAATAGTGTGCCTAAAGGCCTCAGAAAGAAGGGGAGACCTAGGATGCGGTGGACAGACAATGTCAAACAGGACCTTGTTAGAATTGGTGTGCAGTGGCCAGATGCAGTAGATGTAGCTCAGGATGGACCTCCGTAGCCCATGGCTGCTTGAGGATGATGATGATGATGATGACGAGCCACTCATGGCCAGCTGACCAGCAAGAGTAATGTTTTGGTCCTCAAAAGAGACATAATGTTGCGACGACATTTTTGTTCTTGGCGTAATGTTCTGACGGCTTTTTTGCTATCGATGTAATGTTCTGACAGCATTTTTGTTCTCGACATAATTTTGCATGACATTTTTGTTCTTGGCGTAATGTTCCGACGGCTTTTTTACTATCGATGTAATGTTCTGACAGCATTTTTGTTCTCGACATATTGGGGCGGGGGTGGCTCAGTCGGTAGCGCGCCAGGCTCGTAATCTGTAGTTCCCAGGTTCGAGTCCCAGCTGGGTCAGCGTTGAGATTTATCTCCGCAAAATTTCCCGCCCTGCCCACGGTCAGTAGGGGACACCGATGGCCTTGGAAAGGCCGCCGTCCGGATGGGGCGTTAAGCCGTGGGGGATGGGACGTTAAGCCGTGGCCCCGTGTTTGGGAGAGCCATACCCTGTGCACGTTAAAGAACACGCTGGATGACCTTGACGGGACTACCATCTGTCTCCCAACAGCTGTTCCAGTGGGTCCCCTCCCCCAACCTTCTCTGAGCCTTCGGGTTCCATGTGACCTGGCCATTTAGCCCATGGTGTGCAAAAAAGTGCCGCTCAGAGGTAAAACAACCCAACCAAACCCCTTTCTCGACATAATGTTGCGACGCCATTTTTTTTCTCAGTGTAATGTTCCAACTGCATTTTTGCTATCAATATAATGTTCTGACGGCATTTTTGTTCTGGACATAATGTTGCGACGACATTTTTGTTCTTGGCGTAATGTTCCGGCGGCATTTTTCAATCGGTATAATGTTGCAATGGCATTTTATTCTCTGCGTAATTTTCTGACGGTTTTTATGCTCTCGGCCTAACGTTGCCACGTCGTTTTTCGGCGGGTTTTTCGTCGTGATACCAAAAGGGAGGCCAGGAATGGCTACGATAATGGCTGGGAATCGTTCCCTGCATACCAGTTGCAGAATGATGCCAATGAGTATGCAACAGCTGCACGCACTGTTCTTAAAATTGATGTTTTCATCCTTAATTTCAACACTTTAAAGATGGATTCCTCCCCTCCCCCTTAACTTTTATTTCCAAAAATTTATCCGATTCTACTGTCCTCAGCTTTGTTACTTACTTAAATTGAGACATACCCCAAAAGAAAATATTTCGAAAGAAAACAAGAAGAAATACGAAATATTACCACCATGAACACTAGTTTCCACCGCTTCTAGTTTTCTGCGTATTGATACCTAAGCCTACTCCATTTCCAACCTCAAAAGTAACGAAATAAAATGCTTCTCACTGAAATTGCGCCACCGAGAAAGGATGGGCGATGTGTCGTCCTCTACTCTGATGCATTCATTTATTTCATCTCTTCTCCCATTATTTTAGGTGAAACCACAGATTCGCGGGTTTTTAAACCCTTTTCTCAGCTGTGCTTGAGACGTAATGTGCCAAATGTCGTGTAGGAAGATGAAATAAACGAATGCCCAATTAGTAGTGGACGACATACCGTTTATTTACATTCACGCATATATATATCTATATATGCGTGATATATATATGCGTGAATATAACCACCAGCTGAGGCCATGTACATATGGGAATGGCTGGCTCAAGATTTCTCTGAATGAAATGGCTTTATAGATGTTCTTGTAGACTTTCTTCATTCACCTAAATTTAACCTGAATGCTGCTTTACTTCTACAGGCATTTATTTGATGAGATGGGTTGGGTTGTTTTACCTCTGAGCGGCACTTTTTTTGCACACCATGAGCTAAATGGCCAGGTCACATGGACCCCGAAGGCTCAGAGAAGGTTGGGGGAGGGGACCCACTGGAACAGCTGTTGGGAGACAGATGGTAGCCTCCCGTCAAGGCCATCCAGCGTGTTCTTTAACGTGCACAGGGTATGGCTCTCCCGCACACGGGGTCACGGCTTAACGTCCCATCCGACGGACGGCGGCCTTTCCAAGTTCCCTACTGACCAATGCTTTTCCAAGTTCCCTGTTGACCAAGGCTTTTCCAAGTTCCCTACTGACCGTGGGCAGGGCGGGGAATTTTGCGGAGATAAATCTCAACGCTGTCCCAGCTGGGACTCGAACCTGGGAACTACAGATTACGAGCCTGGCGCGATACCGACTGAGCCACCCCCGCCCCATTCATGAGATGGAAAACTATACTTTACAGAAACCTCTTTATCGACCTCAAAATATCACAGGGATATATTCATCGCTGTCTACACCACCTGGTTCACACAGAACCGAACCCTGCTCTTTTAGGGTTCCTAGAAAGAGCTACGTCACTTTGACACGCTAAAGCAAATGACCTCTCCTTTTTTGACGGAGCAACACTCAGTCTGCCTGTTCAATTCCCCATCGCTCCTCTCCGTGAGTCGCACGCAGCTCCTCCAGCTAGTGACGGAAGTGTAATAAAACCATTTTCTGGCACTCTGTTTCCAAGCATATGGAGAACATCCCTGTTTGGCCCCGAATGACAACTATCGAGCCACATTTGCATTTAAGAAATTTCAGAAAATGCCCTTTATAACATGGAAATATATACAATGACAATAGATACAATGAAATACATTAGAGGGACACGACAATGTACATGCTTCTTTTGCCTGCGCGTTCTCCAGGCGTGTTGCCTATCAAACACGCTTGTGATGTGATGGAACGTTCATTGACCCTACGACTGTTGTCTCCTACCACAGGTGCAGTAAGCATGGCTGTCTTTTCGATGATAACATCCACCACCTTTTCGACTCTCTTCCGTGATGGTTGGCCACTTGTATCCTTGTTCACAGAGGCTATTCTTCCTATTGATGGCAATATGTATGACACATTAAAAGAAAACATCATTGAGACTTTGAAACTTGGGGACCAGGAGTTGCTCAGCCAGTACCAAGCCAGGTTCGTATTGGGCAGCTCTCAGTCATAAAGCAGAAAAGTGTTGGGCTTGCGAAGGCTGCCGTCTCTCAGATGGGATGTTAATCCGTGGCTCCATGTGCACCAGACCCTTTCTCTATGCCTCTACAGAGCACACTGAATGGCCTTCAGAAGTGTTTTAATATTTCAAACCACTTAGTTTTCATGCATTAATTCTGAACAAGGAATTTTTTTCGTAAAATGGAATTAATTCACCGGCATGTATTGCTTCCCTCGCAGATCTTCTCTACAACGTATTATTGGGGCGAGGATGATACAGTCGGTAGCGCGCCAGGCTCGTAATCTGCAGTTCCCAGGGTCGAGTCCCAGCTGGGTCAGCGTTTAGATTTATCTCTGCAAAATTTCCCGCCCTGCCCATGGTCAGTAGGGAATACCGATGGGCTTGGAAAGGCCCCGTCCGTCGGATGGGACGTTAAGCCGTAGCACCGTGTGTGGGAGAGACATACCCTGTGGACGTTAAAGAACATATTGTGGATGGCCTTGACGGGAAGCTACCATCTGTCTCACAACAGCTGTTCCAGTGGGTCCCCTCCCCCAACCTTCTCTGAGCCTTCGGGATCCATGTGACCTGGCCATTTAGCCCATGGTGTGCAAAAAAAGTGCCGCTCAGAGGGGAAACAACCCAAACCAACAACCTATTAACCTGTCAGACCTCTGTGGCAAGCAGCTGCTTCCGAAGTAATTAATTTTTTTTTTTAATTTTGATCCTGGCGTATTTCGGAAACTCCGGATAGGAACTTGGAGGACAAAATCCTAAATATAAACGGAAGAATTAAAAAACAAATGTGTTCTTATATGCAATCGCCTTCAACTTTCATATGGCCTAGGATGTAGCCTGCCAATCGCATTATGTTGGGAGAGGATATCTGAGTAGAGACCACATTTCTAGGAGCAGATTTTGAACGCCTTGAAAATATTTGATCTTTTCAAGCAGAGAAAGAGAGGAGTGGAACCCTATGAGGGGGAGGTTGGGACAAAAAACGTGAAAACTCTGTAATTTGATAAATCCTGTTACTCATGCATTCGAAAACTTCAAAACCTTTAACACACAATTTGCCCTTAAATGTTATCATTAATAATAACAACCCTTTAATTGATACCATTGCAAGAGTCTAAATTTCAACTGCCATGCAAACTTTTAATGAAATGCTTTTCGATTATCACTGGCTACTTGCTGATTTAGTTCGTGCACATTATCAAAAAAGTAAATACATTAAAGTAGTTCTAGAATCAAACCCAGGCCTAATTGAGAGATTCTGGATTTTGAATGTGAAATTGAGGGACTTGAGAAGTTATAGGGGAATAAAATACCAATTAAATGTAAAATGGAATTTTTATTCCTTCGTAACTGTTAGTTTATGTCAAGTGAAAATTTTTAAGCACTCTAATTATTGCAAATGCACAACCATAGAAACTAGAGGCTCATAATAAGACAGTGAAGTTCCACTATATTTAAGATTTGAAACGATAAACATTACTGAGGACTTCCGAGACATTGTAATGTGGTGTCCATTTATGGATCGTTAGTTACTTCCAGATATTGCAATCCTCTAGTTTGCAACTAACTACCCAGTAATGCGCACTACATTACAATGGTTAGGCTTGAGAAGCAACTGTCTTGATAGTTTGCAGCATTAAGGTTCTAATTTGTTTATTCCGAATTCTTGATGAACAAACACTCGATCAGAATCATTATACATACCAGGGTTACTCAGAAAGCAATGACCCAAAATTTGTTTTTAGATCAATATTTATTCTAATTTATCCATTTTTTATATATACCAATATTTATTCTACACCACTGTTAATTGTTTAGTATGTAAACAGACCGTCTAGAGGGATAATGTATTTTCTTTATGATCACCGTCAAGCTCAACTGCTTTAGACCACCTCAGAACAAAAGCATGTGTGCCTTCGTGGTAATGCAGTTCGTAAGGGCTACGTTTGGCGTGTCCACCTTTTCAGATATCTGATTAGCCCACCGAGCAACTGTAATGAGGTCATCAGCATCAACCTCATACACATTCTGTAATTGGTTGTGGATGTTTCCAACACTCTCCTTACACACCAAGAATTCATTAACAGTACATTGCTTCGACCGGCGTCTGTGAGGTTGATTCAATATTTTTTGAAATTAGTGATTTGGCAACCTTCGTGTCACGTGTCACGAAGGTTGCCAGATCACTAATTTCTAAAAAAAAAGTTGCCAGATATTTTTTCCTGAATTCTGTAATCAACCATAATGTTCGGATATTTTTTAATATATATAATGCGATGAATATATAATGCAATGAATATAGAGCGTGTGCAGTTACTGTACACGCTCCAGATATTTTTCCTGAATTCTGTAATCACGTGACACGAACGTTGCCAGATCACTAATTTCTAAAAAAATCGTTGCCAGATATTTTTTCTGAATTCTGTAATCAACCATAGTGTTCGAATATTTTTTGAGCGACTGTACTCACATTACAAAAGATTTTAAAACTTGGGAATGAGAAGTAAAACGATTGAGGGAGGTTAAATAAATTGAATCACAAAAATTTAAAGAGAAAAACTTTATTTTTTATTCATAAACTTGCATATACCCAACAAAATGGGGCGGGGGTGACTCAGTCGGTAGCGCGCCAGGTTCGTAATCTGTAGTTCCCAGGTTCGAGTCCCAGCTGGGTCAGCGTTGAGATTTACGTCCGCAAAATTCCCCCCCCCCCTGCCCACGGTCAGTAGGGGACACCGATGGGCTTGGAAAGGCCGCCGTCCGTCGGATGGGACGTTAAGCCGTGGCCCCGTGTGCGGGAGAGCCATACCCTGTGCACGTTAAAGAACACGCTAGATGGCCTTGATGGGAGGCTACCATCTGTCTCCCAACAGCTGTTCCAGTGGGTCCCCTCCCCCAACCTTCTCTGAGCCTACGGGGTCCATGTGACCTGGCCATTTAGCCCATGGTGTGCAAAAAAGTGCCGCTCAGAGGTAAAACAACCCAACCCAACAAAATCTTAATTATAAACGAAAATAAATATATCTTAAAATAATTATTTGGAAAAAATTGGTTATTCTGAGTGGGATACTTTATTACTGAATTAAAGATCTCTTAATTTTAGGGTAACAAAAATCATATCATAATTGGTAGTAACCTAAATAAAAATCCGGATGTGTGCGTAAATAATAGAATTGTAAAATAATTTACTCAATCAAATTCTTGAAGGAAATCAATTTTGACTGTATTGATTCCCCCCGAGGTAATAGCTTCCCGTCAAGGTCATCCATCGTGTTATTTAACTTGCACAGTTTGGAGGAAGCTGTCCTGCACACGGAACCAAGACTTTATGTCCCATTCGACGGACGGCAGCCTTTCCAAGGCAATCGGTGTCTCCTTTCTGTCCGAGGGCAGTGTGGGGATGTCAAGGGAAAAATTTTAAGCACTCTAATTATAGCAAATGCACAACCATAGAAACTAGAGGCTCATAATAAGACAGCGAAGTATCACTATATTTCAGATTTAAAATGATAAACATTACTGAGGACTTCCGAGACATTGTAATGTGGTGCCCATTTATGGCTTGCTGGAATAAATCTCAACGGTGATAATCTGTAGAGTCTAGGTGGGACTCGAACTTGGGAACTGCAGATTGCGAACTTAGCGCGCTAGCGACTGATCCAATCCCTCCCCTCCCTGCCGTCGGGTGAAATCGAATTACGTGCTCTATGTATTCTAGGGGGCGGGGGTGACTCAGTCGGTAGCGCGCCAGGCTCGTAATCTGTAGTTCCCAGGTTCGAGTCCCAGCTGGGTCAGCGTTGAGATTTATCTCCGCAAAATTTCCCGCCCTGCCCACGGTCAGTAGGGGACACCGATGGGCTTGGAAAAGCCGCCGTCCGTCGGATGGGACGTTAAGCCGTGACCCCGTGTGCGGGAGACATACCCTGTGCACGTTAAAGAACACGCTGGATGGCCTTGACGGGAAGCTACCATCTGTCTCCCAACAGCTGTTCCAGTGGGTCCCCTCCCCCAACCTTCTCTGAGCCTTCGGGGTCCATGTGACCTGGCCATTTAGCCCATGGTGTGCAAAAAAGTGCCGCTCAGAGGTAAAACAACCCAACCCTATGTATTCTATTCTAAACCAAACTTTATTTCTCATCATAAAATACAAAAAAAAAAGAAAATTCTCGAAACGATTTTTTTTTCAGTTAATATTCAAACACAAAAATTACTAACGACGAAACGATTTTGTGTCTGTTTTTGAACTTCTTAGTCCCACCTTTAATCTTTCCGTATTAGTATGCAAAGTCCTTCAGTAGTGCTAATTATAGTCAGCGTCGAAGGGTAATGCAGCCTTTAAGAACATCACAACCGAAAGCAAAGAAAAAAATGACTAATTGTGTCTTTCGTTAAAATTAGCAACACGTCGTTTATTCTAACTAGGTACTGCAGCATCCAATTAAACATTCTCTTAAAGAGTTCTTTACATTCTGTTACATCAGGTAGGTTTTATTTTATTCTTGTTCCTCACTTTCTTTTGATCATGGTTAATGGGAATGAGAGAATGAAAAAAACTCGTTTATTTAAGCAGAGCTTGAAACATTTTCTTTCACTTAACACTTTTTTTTTCACACAATGGATAAGCCACAAGGCTGTGTTGTGTTGTTTTACCTCTGAGTGACAATTTTTTTGCACACAATGGATAAGTTGTAAGGTTCTGTTTTGTTGTTTTACCTCTGAGTGACAATTTTTTTGCACACAATGGGTAAGTCAAAAGGTTGTGTTGTGTTGCTTAACCTCTGAGTGACATTTTTTTCGCACAAAATATATAAATCACAAGGTTGTGTGTTTTACTTCTGAGTGACTTTTTTTGCACACATCGGTAAGTCATAAGGTTGTGTTGTGTTGTTTTACCTCTAAATGACATTTTTTTGCACACAATGGGTAAGTCACAAGGTTGTGTGTTTTACCTCTGAGCGACATTGTTTTGCACACAATGGGCAAGTCATAAGGTTCTATTTGTTGTTTTACCTCTGAGCGAAATGTTTTTGCACATAATGGGTAAGTTATTAGGTTCTGTTGTGTTTTTTTTACCTCTGAGTGACTTTTTTGCATGCAATGTGTAAGTCACAAGGTTGTGTTATTTTACCTCTGAGTGATTTTTTTTGCATGCAATGTGTAAGTCACAAAGCAATGTCAAGTTTGTGTTATTTTACCTCTGAGTGAATTTTTTTGCATGCAGTGTGTGTCACTCTCTGAGTGACACGTTTTTGCATACAATGGATAAGTCAGAAAGTTATGTTTTTTTTACTTCTGAGTGACATTTGTTTGCACACAATGGGTAAGTCACAAGATTGTGTTGTGTTGTTTAACCTCTGAGTGACAATTTTCGTTGCACACAATGTATAAGTCATAAAGTTGTGTTGTGTTGTTTTACTTATGAGTGACTTTTTTGCACACAACGGGTAAGTCACAAGGTTTATTGTGTTGCTTTACTTCTAAGTGACATTTTTTTTCACACAATGGGTAAATCATAAGGTTCTGTTGTGCTGTTTAACCACTGAGCGATTTTTTTGCACACAATGGGTAAATCATGGGTGTCACTCAGAGGTTTTGTTGTTTTACTTCTGAGTGACACTTTTTTGCACAAGGTTGTGTTGTTTTATCTCTGAGTGACATTTTGTTTTGCACACAATGGGTGAGTCATAAGGTTCTGTTGTGCTGTTTTACCTCTGAGTGACTTTTTTTTCATACAATGGGTAAATCATAAGGTTGTGTTGTTTTACCCCGGATTGTTTTACCTCTGAGTGACAAATTTTTTTCACACAACGGGTAAGTCATAAGGCTGTATTGTGATGTTTTACCTCTGAATGACGCTTTTTTTGCACACAATGGGTATGTCACAAGACTGTATTGTTTTGCTTCTGAGTGCCATTTTTTGTATGTAAGGTGTCACTCAAAAGGTTTTTTGCATACAAGGTTGTACACAAAATTCACAAGGGTGTGTTGTATTGTTTTATCTCTGAGTGACACTTTTTTGGACACAATGGGCTAAATGGCCAAGTCACCAGGATCCCGAGGAAGCTCTTAGGAGATAGATGGTAAGGGATTCCACTGCACAGCTGTTAGGAGACACATGGTAGCCTCCCGTCAACGCTATGGGTTCTTTAAGGTGCACCGGTATGGCTCTTCTACACAAGGGGCCACTGCTTTACGTCATCATGCGACGGACGGCGGCCTTTCCAAGCCCATCGGTGTCCCTTACTGATCGAAAGCAGGGTGAGTTTTTTTGAGGAGATAAATCTGAACGCTGGCCAAGGTGGGACTAAAGTCAGAAGGACTTGAAGCTGGATAAGATCGTGCAGTTCTTCGCACTGAGGGCGTATTCTTGAGTGTTTATTTGGAAATAATTAAGTGGAATATTATATATATATATACCAAAGAGCCAAAACCTTATGACCAGTGTGTCTTTATGTGAATCGAGGCAACTCCAGGTAAACGACGACGCGTGGGAAGGTCATGAAACGATATAAATAACAGCTGATACTGAGCTCTGTTAATCAGTGTTATTCCCGTTCTTCAGATGGGAAAGGCAGTGGACTTAAGTTAGTTTAACAAAGACCCAATTGTAATGGACAAGTGACTGTTTCAGAGCATTTCCGAGACGGCAAGGTTTGTGGGGTACTCACAGTCAGCAGTGGTTAGTACCTTCAAAAAGTGGCCCGAGGAGGGAAAAACCACGAACCCCCGGCAAGGCGTGGGTCAACCATAACGTATCGATGCTAAAGGTGAGCGAAGGCTCTTCCGTATGGTACGAGCCAACAAAAGGGATACTTTGGCGCAACTCGCCCGTAATTTGAATGCTGGTGACGGGAGTAATGTATCACAAAGCACAGTATATCGAACCCTGCTGAAAATGGGGCTGTGTTGCCGCAGGCCGCTCTGAGTGCCCATGCAAGCCTCAGTTCATCATCGAAAGTGCGTACAATAGGCATGCGAGCATCAAAACTGGACCTTGAATGCTTGGAAGAAGGTCGTCTGGTCCGATGAATCTCGTTTGCTGTTGCACCATGTGGACGGCCGGGTAAATGTGAGTCGTTTACCTAGGGAAGTATTGACACCAGGACGCATTGTGGGAAGAAAAGAAGCCGGTGGAGGAAGTGTAATGCTTTGGACAATGTTCTGCTGGGAAACCCTGTGTCCAGTCATTCATGTGTAGGAAACTATGACGTCTACTACCTACTTAAACATCATGGCAGACAAGGTACATCCTTTCATGTCAATGGTATATCCCTCTAGTAGTGCCGTCTTTCAGCAGGATAATGACCATGCCATATCCTCCGGATTGTTCGAGAATGGTTCGCAGAACATGAGAAAGACTTCCAGGTATTGCCCTAACCTCCAAATACTCCAGACATCAATTCAATTAAGCATCTGTGGTTTGTGTTGGAACAGCATATCCGATCTGCGGCGACTCAACCACCTAACTTACAAGAGTTAAAGGATCTGCTGGTAACGTGTTGGTACCAGATACCACAAGAGACCTTTAGAAATCTTGTAGCATCTATGCCTCGCCAGGTAAGAACTGTTTTCGCAAGGCGTGGAGGACCAACATCATATTAAGCAGGTGGTCATAATGTGTTGGCTCTTCGGTGTATCTTTTGGATTAACATACGTATGAATGTTTTATTTCGACAGAAAAAACTTTCCAAAATATTCGCAAATTTGTATATTGGTGAATATTTTTACAATCAGTATTATACTAGAAAATTTTTTCTTTTCCATGAAATGTTAGAAACTAATGCTTGGTAAAAGGGACGTTTGGCTCAGAAAGGTTGGGAACCGTTCAGATAAGGGAATCCACTGAACCACTGAGATAAGGGAATCCACTGAGTCATTGTGATATGGGAATCCACTGAGTCATTGTGATATGGGAATCCACTGCAATAAAAGAATCCGCAGAACTGCCAGGATAAAGGAATCTACTGAACTACTATGATAAAGGAATCCACATCCACCAAGATAAGGGAATCAACTGAACCACTGCGATAAGGGAATCCACTGAACCATCGAAACAAAGGAATCCACTGAACCTCAGAGACAAAGAAATCCGCTTAGCCATCGAGATAATGGAATCCACGGTGCCATCAAAATAATGGAATCCATTGAACCACTGCGATAAAGTAATCCACTACGGTAAAAGAATCCACTGAACCGCCGAGATAAAGAAATCCACTGAGCGACTGAGATAAAAGAATCCGCTAAACCACGGAGATAAAAGAATCCACTGAACCACTGAGATAAAGGAATCAGCTGAACTACTGTGATAAGGGAATCCACTGAGCCATCGAAATAAGGGAATCGAACTGAACCATTGTGATAAAGTAATCCACTGAACCACCAAAATACGGGAATCCACTGAATCACTGAGGTGAATGAATCCACTGAACCATCGAGATAAATGAATCCACTGAACCACCGAGATAAATGACTCTACTGAATCACTGCGATAGAGGAATCCATTGAGCCATTGAGATAAAAGTAATCCACTTAAGCACTGTGATAAAGTGGCAATTCGATTAGTGAAATATAAAGGAATCCACTGAACCACCGTGATAAAGGAATCAACTGAACCACTGAGATAAAGGAATCCACCGAAATTAGAAAATCCACTGAACAACCAAGATAAAGGAATCCGCTGAATCACCTAGATGAAGGAATCCACTTAAGCACTGCAATAAAGAAACCAACTTAGTCACAGATAAAGGAATCCACTATACCACGGAGATAAAGGAATCCACTGAATCACAGATAAAGTAATCCGCTGAACCTCTGAGACAGAAATTCGCTTAGCCATGGAGATAAGGGAATCTATTGAACCACTGCAATAAAGGAATCCACTGAACCACTGAGATAAAGGAATCCACTGAACCACTGTGATATCGTTTAACACTATCACCATCAATATATTTCACTAATCGAAAAGTCGTCTTTATCCTTTCACAGTTTGAATAGTCATTGTCTTTTAATTTAATATATATATTTATAGCATTTAATACATAAATAGCATACGTAAGCACAACAAAAATTGATATGAAATCTTGAGTAATTATCAAGGATAATAAATTAGAATATTTAAATAGCGTATGCACATAATGTAAAAAATACAGCCCATCATATCTATATATTATACACATGAAGAAAAAAATAAGATATTCTTTAATATGCATAACCAAAAAGCTAAGTACAAGTTCATGCTGGTTAAAATATGAAACTCATTATATATTTTGTTAAATTAAAAAAAATATATGATAACAATTAATAAATAAGGAATCAAAAGAAATAAACAAAACTCTTGCAGTGACTTATTTAATTAAATTTACTGTTTCAGTAGCATTGAAATTAAACACATTTGTGATTAGCTTGCTTGGCTACTGATCAAAGGGATCTGGGTTCGAGCGCCGAGTAAGTCATGGATGTTGGTGTTGTTTTTCTGCTGAAGTCCTCCCATTCTTGCAGACACTCTACTATGGAGAATTAAACTGACAAGCTCCTCTCAGACCTCTGTGGAAAGCAGCTGCACGATGGAATATTATTATTATATCATAAATAGTGGCAGCTTCTTCAATTGTTAAGAAATATACGTTTAGCAGTATTTTGAACGATTTTAAACATTTCTCATTTCTTACATCAATACTTAATGTGTGAAAAATAAATTTTTATTAAGATTTCTTTATTGGCTTTCTTAATATAAAATTTCAAATCAATATTTCTGGAATTAAAGTTAAACTTTCTTATTGGTATTAAACTTCGATTTTTGTGTAGGAAAAGTAATGAAAAATATTATATATAATTTTTTGAAAGGGAGTAAATTATAATTGCAACGTAGTGAATTTATGTGAGAAAAAATTATTTTGCGTTAAACTTCGAATCAATATATTTTGTGCAAAACATGAAGGTTGCAAATTAGATTTATAATCCCTCCCCAACAATAAATTCCATATATTAAAATCGATTGTACCCATTCAAAATAAAGACAACTAAGGAAGTATCTCTACAAAATTCTTTAGGACATAAAATTTATATTAAATTTAATTTAACTTTTTGCATGTATTGTAAATATGCTTTTTCCTTTTTAAATTGGTATCAACCGTTATATTCAAATAATTATAAACTTTCTTTTTTTATAATTTCATAAATTACAAGTCTTATTATCTTCACAATTAACGTTATGAAATAGTGTTATGAAATTTGATTAATTTGAGTTAAATTATATATATTTTGTTTTCTTTTCATTTAAATCTAATTCATTCTCCGTAAACCAATAAAAATAACTATTAAATTTGTGCTAATACTATTTAATAATACATTATAATTTTCAGCTTCAGTTGGGTCATTGATAAAAGAAACACAATATTCGCCTTGGTTGTTAGTTTACAAAAGGCATTAATAAAAACTGTAAAAAATAAAGGATCGAAAACCGATCCTTGTGGAACACCACGTTTATGTAAAGAGAATCATTTTTGATATTATTGATACATATTGTTATCCTTTTTAAGCATAAGACTTTAGTCATTATAAACCAATGCTCTAAATCCATAATGATATATTTTTTTCGAAAAAGTATCTCATGATTTATAGTACCAAAAGTTTTTCGAATATTAAGAAAAACTGTTAAAACGTTTCATGATTGTTTATTCCTTTACATATTAAATCATTAAATTTTAAGAGAGCATGCCTAGTAGTTTTTTTCACGAAATCAATACTGATTACTGCAAAAAAATGTGAAATATTTAAATAGCTAAAAATTCTTTTTTTTTTTACAATATTTTCGATAACTTTGTAAAATAATGATATTGTTACGAAAGATGAAAGTGCTACAATGAACTTGTGATTTGATGTATCATTTTGATGCTCGCATGCGCCTCAGCGTGCGAATTACGTCACTAACCACTTTGAACGAACTTAAAAAAATAAGGAATAAGTTGATGAAAAATGTAATGAAAAAAATGCACTGTGGTAAAAAGAAGAAATGTTTTTAATTGATGTGTTCGCCGGAGGTTAAATAAGCTTATTAGTGTGGACATTGTTAGTTAACGAGTAAGAAAAAAAAAGAAATTAAGCGTCTTCTGTATGGTGATCAATGTTTGAAAAGAATTGGTTCTGAGAAACCAGTATACTTAGCCTGCAGTTTTGGAATACTTGATGACTAAAACCTTAGAAAGAAGTCATTTAGTGTATAGTTATTTAGTTGTTTTGGAATTGGTATGGTTATTCTCGATAGATTGTAGGTTTGTTCACAGTTATTAAATGATGTTCACAGTTATTAAACATTGTGCCAGTTATTAAATGATGTAAAAAGCCTTGTTTTATGCTTTGAGTGTAGATAGTAAGAATTATAGACGAAACAACGTTTTGTAGGAATAGTAATAAGGTGCTAAGTTCTTCTGAAGATTTATCTACATACTGATATAGATTTATGTTAGTTTAGTTTAGTTTATATAAATGTTTTCATTCATACTTTTGTAATATATTACATTATTTTAGAATTATTGTTGCTAAATATTATATTTTTTTGAACTCACGCTGAGTTTCCACTCGTTAAATTCATAACAGTTTTATTACATTTGTTCTATAATCAGTATAATTATTCTTATCGCCACCTTTAAAAAATAGGTCAAATTATTGATTTTCTTATAAGTATTCAATGAAATTATCTTTTCATTATTTGAAAAGTCATAATCTTTTACTGTTTCACTAACTGATCAAAATTATTGTCTTTTATAGTTTTTCGACTCCATTTTCGATACCGAACAAGAGCAGAAGAAAAAATTAAAAGTTTTGAAGTTTTCTAATGCATGAGGAAGAAGATTTATCGAATTAAAGAGTTTTCAATTATTTGTGTCCCCCCCTCCCACAAGGGGTGCTCCACTGCCTCTCTTTCTCTGTTTGCAAAGATCAAAAACTTTCAAGGTGTTCAGCCTGTTGCCAGAAATGCGATTGGCAGGCGATATCTTAGAACACTTTGAAGTTGGAGAGGATTACAGATAAAACCATATTAGTTTTTTAATTTATTCGTTTACGTTTAGGACTTTGTATCCGGAGTTCGTGGGGCGGGGGTGGCTCAGTCGGTAGCGCGCCAGGCTCGTAATCTGTAGTTCCCAGGTTCGAGTCCCAGCTGGGTCAGCGTTGAGATTTATCTCCGCAAAATTCCCCGCCCTGCCCACGGTCAGTAGGGGACACCGATGGGCTTGGAAAGGCCGCCGTCCGTCGGATGGGACATTAAGCCGTGGCTCCGTGTGCGGGAGAGCCATACCCCGTGCACGTTAAAGAACACGCTGGATGGCCTTGACGGGAGGCTACCATCTGTCTCCCAACAGCTGTTCCAGTGGGTCCCCTCCCCCAACCTTCTTTGAGCCTTCGGGGTCCATGTGACCTGGCCATTTAGCCCATGGTGTGCAAAAAAGTGCCGCTCAGAGGTAAAACAACCCAACCCAACCGGAGTTCGTGTTTGCTGTTTCCAAAATACGCCAGTAACAAAATTAAAAAAAAAATACTCCTTAAGCAGCGCTTACCAAAGAAGTCGACAGGACTCGAAAGGATAATCCGATGTATAAAAAGGGAACAATGAGGTGTTGAATTTATCCATTAAAAAAATACACCCTCAAGCAGCTGCTTGCCACAGAAGTGTGACAGGAACATCAGTTTATACGCCATAGTAGGAGGTTTGTGAGGTTGGTGGGACCTCAGCCAAAAAGCAGCACAAACATCCATGCCTTATCCGCTGCTCGAACCCAGGTCCCTTCGATCAGTTTTACGAAAATAAAATCCATTCTTGTTCAGAATTAACGCATAAAAACTAGATGGCTTGAAATATTAAACATTTCCCAGTAGTTTATTAAAATCTGTAATAGATTGTAAAAATGAAGTTACAAAACTGAAATATTTAATTTTTGCTTGCCCATCTTTTGAAAACTGCAACTTCAAGCAAAAGCAAAAAAGCTCCATGTTTTGAAAAAAAAAAAAAAAAATCGGGTATTGTCACAAACTCCCGTGAATGACTCCCATCAACTGCGATATTCTTGGGTAGTTCCGTCGGCAGCGAACCAAGTTCATAAAGTTCTGTTCCCAAGTTCGAGTCCCAAATCTGCTTTCGTTGAAATTTATCTTCCCCGTCCCCCGCAATCCTGCCCTCAGTCAGAAAGGGACACGACTGGGATTGGAAAAGACGCCGTCCGTCGGATAGAGCGTTAAGACATGGTGCCCTGCATATCAGATGCAACCTGTGAATGCTAAAGCACACTGGATGGCCTTGACGGTAGCTTCCACCTGTCTCCTAACACACTGGATGGCCTTGACGGTAGCTTCCATCTGTCTCCTAACACACTGGATGGCCTTGACGGTAGCTTCCATCTGTCTCCTAACACACTGGATGGCCTTGACGGTAGCTTCCATCTGTCTCCTAACACACTGGATGGCCTTGACGGTAGCTTCCACCTGTCTCCTAACACACTGGATGGCCTTGACGGTAGCTTCCATCTGTCTCCTGACACACTGGATGGCCTTGACGGTAGCTTCCACCTGTCTCCTAACACACTGGATGGCCTTGACGGTAGCTTCCATCTGTCTCCTAACACACTGGATGGCCTTGACGGTAGCTTCCATCTGTCTCCTAACACACTGGATGGCCTTGACGGTCGCTTCCATCTGTCTCCTAACACACTGGATGGCCTTGACGGTAGCTTCCATCTGTCTCCTAACACACTGGATGGCCTTGACGGTAGCTTCCATCTGTCTCCTAACACACTGGATGGCCTTGACGGTAGCTTCCACCTGTCTCCTAACACACTGGATGGCCTTGACGGTAGCTTCCATCTGTCTCCTAACACACTGGATGGCCTTGACGGTAGCTTCCATCTGTCTCCTAACACACTGGATGGCCTTGACGGTAGCTTCCATCTGTCTCCTAACACACTGGATGGCCTTGACGGTAGCTTCCATCTGTCTCCTAACACACTGGATGGCCTTGACGGTAGCTTCCATCTGTCTCCTAACACACTGGATGGCCTTGACGGTAGCTTCCATCTGTCTCCTAACACACTGGATGGCCTTGACGGTAGCTTCCATCTGTCTCCTAACACACTGGATGGCCTTGACGGTAGCTTCCATCTGTCTCCTAACAGCTGTTCAGTGCATCCCCTTCCCCAAATTCTTCTCTGAACCTTGGGATCCTTTGACCTAGTCTTTTACTCCATTGTCTGTAAAAACGTATCGCTGAGAAGTAAAACAATCCAACCTTAACAGGAAATAATTTCAAGAAAGGGACAATAAGAAAATTGGAATAAAAAAGTATCCTTCTAATTAGTTCTAAAAAACAGTGCATTGCCACCTTTCTGTTTTAATAGTTCTCCAGCATCTGCAAAGTGAGCAAATGTTAAGTCATTGACATCGCTCTCACTTAATCCGTGCAATACCTGCCAGATTCCTGACGCCCCGGATTACACGAATCAGACCGTTCGCAGACGGAACCACCTGTTTTTTCACCGCGTGAGGAAGCATCCCCGCATCGTGAGCAGGTGGACTGAGTGTCAGATGACTCCCGTGGCCTCGAGAGCTCCTTTTCGAAAAGTTTTCACGCAGTTCTCCATTGGCTTCTTTCCCCTGAACGAGGCGGCTAGCCCGCGCTCATAGGCCTGCGTAACAATTGTTCGAGCTCAGGGCCGTGCCATTGTTAATCTCGTATTGTAACACAGACCTTTGTTGCATCCCGAGGCACTTGAAAGCGGCCTCAGGAATCAGCTTTGGGTGATCCCGTGAGCCATGTCGGTGTGTTACGTGGTCTTGGCAGTTGTTGCTCTACTTTGCACGTTCTCTATAGGTAAGTTATGTTTTGTTAATCAATGTTTGCTTCGTTTAAATGAAAATATTCAAGTATGCAAAGTGGGAAGTATACTTAGTTATTATCTAGTTATGAAACGAAGTTGAAACTTTATACTCCTGTTGATATAAAGAGTAAACTGAAAAATCATTTCTCTTAAGTTAACAAATGAATCATACAATTTGTCACCCATCCGTAAAAATTAACTGAAATTTGATGTATTCGCGAATGTCCGTAAAGTTGATAATAATTTTATCCGAATAATGCTCGGTAATTTTTTCACTAACTTCAATTTATAAAAATAAATAAATTCCCCCTCAAGCAGCTGCTTGCCACAGAGGTCTGACAGGAGCCTGTCAGTTTATATGCCATAGTAGAAGGTCTGAGAGGATGGCAGGCCCTCAGCAAACTTCAATTTACGTTTTGCAATTATTTTCAGATATTACTTTACATTTATTTTTTGTAATTTCAATTTCCGAAGCTTTGCAGTAGAGTAGGCAATGAAAATTCAAAGTTTAAAGGAATAATTAACAATATTTTCTTTTTTATAACTGTCAATTCTTCTGTCAAAAAAATATCGATTCAATAATCGATTTCATACAATTTCAGATCTTTATGTCGGTATTCTTTAAGTGACTTTTCTTTTTATTTTTCAAAGCACTGAAATAAAGTTATTACTCAATATAACTAATAGTTACTAATAGTAATAGAAGGTTGCCAGATCACTAATTGGATCGTGTGAGCTCACAAAGACCTGGATCGTGTGGGCTCACTCACGGAAATATTGAGCGTGTGCAGTTACCGTTCACAGCAAACTGGAGCATGTACAGTTGCTGTACACGCTCCAGATATTTTTCCTGTTGAAATGAGTATAATCCTTTATTACATTGAAATGAGTATATTCCGTAATATACATGTTTGAAATGAGTATAATCCTTTATTACAAAGAATACATAGTGTGTTTTCAAAAGGTCCAGTCAAACTTTGGGAACGTGTTCCACAGCGCATAGGGATGAAAAAAAAAGCTTCTCTGAACATTGGGCGAAAAACGCTTTCCCAGTTATAGCACATTTTGTGAGGCACAAGGAAAGAGGCCTATCAGAAGGTACGTTGAGTTATTTCACCTCTGAGCGGCACTTTTTTTGCACACAGTGGGCTAAATGGCTAGGTCACAAGGACCCCGGAAGCTCGGAGAGGGTTGGGGGGGGGTGGAACTCACTGGAATAGCTGTTGGGAGACATCTGATAGCCTCCCGTCAAGGCCATACAGCATGTTGTTTAACGTGCACATGGTAGGGCTCTCCATGGTAGGGCTCTCACAAGGAAAGAAGCCTATCAGAAGGTACGTTGGGTTATTTCACCTCTGAGCGGCACTTTTTTTTGCACACAATGAGCTAAATGGCTAGGTCACAAGGACCCCGGAAGCTCGGAGAAGGTTGGGGGGGGGGGGGGGGGAGGAACTCATTGGAATAGCTGTTGGGAGACATCTGATAGCCTCCTGTCAAGGCAATACAGCATGTTATTTAACGTGCACATGTTAGGGCTATGGCTTAATGGGACGGAGATGGATGGGATGGCTTAATGGATGGCTTAATGGGACGGACACACACGGAGCTATGGCTTAATGTCCCATTCGACGGACAGCGGTCTTTCCAAGCCCATCGGTGTCCCCTACTGACCCTGGGCAGGGAAGAGTTTTGCGGAGATAAATTTCAATGCTGACCCAGCTGGGACTCGAACCTGGGAACTGCAGATTACGAGCCTGGCGCATTACTGACTGGGCCAACCCCGTCCCGAAAGGTACGGTGGTAGGTAAATTTGCATGTTTGACGGTATGATAAATGTATGCAAATAATGTTGGACAAAATTTCACCACTCCTGGGTGATTCCAATCGTACATATCATGCCTGTTGGATTGGTAGAGGTGGACCAATTGCATTCGCGAACGGATCATGGGTGGTTGTCAAAGAGTTCAAAATACTAATGGACTCCTCTAATGTTTTCGACAGACGTCGGGTTGTTTCATCTCTGAGCGTCACTTTTTTGCACATAGTTGGTTAAATGGCCAGGCCCAAGGACATCAAAGGCTCAGAGAAGGTTGGAGAGGTTGGGTTGGGTTGTTTTACCTCTGAGCGGCACTTTTGTGCACACCATGGGCTAAATGGCAAGGTCACATGGACCCCGAAGGCGCAGAGAAGGTTGGGGGAGGGGACCCATTGGAACAGCTGTTGGGAGACAGATGGTAGCCTCCCGTCAAGGCCATCCAGCATGTTCTTTAACGTGCACAGGGTATGGCTCTCCCGCACACGGGGCCACGGCTTAACGTCCCATCCGACGGACGGCGGCCTTTCCAAGCCCATCGGTGTCCCCTACTGACCGTGGGCAGGGCGGGGAATTTTGCGGAGATAAATCTCAACGCTGACCCAGCTGGGACTCGAACCTGGGAACTACAGATTACGAGCCTGGCGCGCTACCAACTGAGCCACCCCCGCCCCCAGGTTGGAGAGGGGAACTCACTAAATATCTGAGGAGATAAATGGGTGCCTCCCGTAAAGGCCATCCAACGTGTTCTTTAACCGCACAGGATATGGGATAAACTCTTGTACACGGAACCACGGCTTAACGTTCCATCCGACGGGCGGTGGACTTTCCAAACCCGTCGGTGTCTCCTTTCTCACCGAGGGAAGAAAGGGGGTTGGCGGAGAAAATTCTGGGACCTGGGGATATCAGATTAGGAGCCTGGTATACTATCAACTCAGACAACCCCAGCTCTACATTTTCATGAGAACTCTCGCTCAAGGAAGATAAGCTCAGGATTATGCAGGTTGTACCATTCGGTCGGTTGCTCTGGATTTTCCTTCTGAGATAGTGGAAAGTCCAGATTTTTCTGATATATCAGAATTCCAGTCATTGAGATCTGGAAATTTTCAGAGTGAACTGTAAAGGGAAGTTGCTGGTTAATGTAAAGGGATGTCTTACCATAATCGCGGATAACTTCATTTAAGAGATCAAAATATGCTCAGAAGAATTTGGAAAAATATATTCTGGTAAATTTTTATTTAATATTCAATAAGGTTTTATTTTACATCAATAAATTCAGCAATAAATAGTTTAACTACAAATATAATAAAATCTAAATATAACTATTCAAATCACGCGAATAGATTTAAGTTTTTCTTTTTGAATTAATTGTTCAGAATACAACAATTTTGGGTGAACGTTATATATCACGCTAAACGATTGTGTTTGCTGTGTTAATGAGAATCTAATATAACGATGACGCTTGACACAAACGTTACTTAGGGAGGCCAGGATTTCGAAAAAAAATATGGGCAGGAAATATGGGTGGCAAGATCGAGCAGGAATGAACCAGAACGCCGTTCCGCTATAATTGTTTTCCTTCTGTTTCAGCGGTTTTTAAGAAGACTATCGGAAAGACGTACAAAATATATAGGTTTAATAATTTTTTCGTCTTCGTTTATTTTTATAGCGTTCTCACGGGTTGGGGGTGGCATGGATGGGGGTGGTGATGGGTGGGGTTGGCAGGGGTGGGTGGTTAGCATGGCTCCCTTGACCTCCCATTAGATTCGGCACTGGCGTAGATCACAACCTACGTGAATCACAATTCAACAGAAAGAGCTTTGAATATTTAACAGTATTAGAATACGATATTCCGTCCCGTGGCCGAATGGTTAGCGCGCTTGGCTACTGATTTACGGGACCTGGGTTCGAGCCCCGGGTAAGGCATGGATGTTCGTGTTGTTTTTCTGCTGAGGTCCTGCCATCCTCTCAGACCTTCTACTCTGGCATATAAACTGACAGGCTCCTGTCAGACCTCTGTGGCAAGCAGCTGCTTGAGGGGATATTTATTTATTTTTATTTATTAGAATACGAAACAGTAAAGCACTTTTCTGCGCACAATGAGCTAAATGGCCAAGTCATAAGGACCCCGAGATCACAAAGAACGTTAGGGAAAGGGAATCTACTGGACAGCTCTTAGGGGACGAATGGAAGCCTCCCGTCAAGGCCATCCAGTATGTTTCTTGAAAGCGCACAGGGAATGACTCTCCCGCATAGGAAGCCACGGCGTAACGTCCCATTCAACGGGTGGCAGCCTCTCCAAGCCCATCGGTGTCCCCTACTGATTGTGGAAAGGGTGGGGAGCTTTGCGGAGATAAATCTCAACGCTAACGAATTGGGACTCTAACTTGGGAATTGCAGATTATGAGCCTGGCGTGATACCCACTGAGCCACCCCCGCCCAACTTGGTGGCTGCAAAATATCTTGTGCCGCCACTGATTATATGTAGAAAATGAAATAATTAGTAAAAATATTCAAATAAAAAAAATATTCTATAACTAAAATATTTTAATTTTCTTCGTTGGAACGATATCATTGCCGTCTGTTTCCTTTTGCAATTGAATAGATTCTGAGTTGAGTTATTTTACCACTGAGTGGTATTTTTTGCACAATGGGCTAAATGGCCAGGTCAGAAGGACCCCCAAAGGTTCAGAGAAGTTTGGAGGAAGGACACCTACTGGACAGCTGTTAGAAGACATATATGAAACCATAACGCCAAGACCATCCATAGTGTTCTTTAATGTGCACAGTGTATAACTCTCCTGCGTATGGAAACACGGCTTAATGTCCCATCTGATGAACGGCGGCATTTCTAGCCCATTGGTTTCCCCTACTCACAGAGGGCAGGAAGGGGTGTTTATTGAGCGTGTGCAGTTACCGTTCACAGCAAACTGGAGCGTGTGCAGTAGCTGCACACGCTCCAGTTTGCTGTGAACGGTAACTGGAGCGTGTACAGTTGCTGTACACGCTCCAGATATTTTTCCTGAATTCTGTAATCACGTGGCACGAAGGTTGCCAGATCACTAATTGGATCGTGTGGGCTCACTCACGGAAATATTGAGCGTGTGCAGTTTGGGGAGAATATATCAATGCTGGCTCAGGAGGGACTCGAACATGATTCATGCAGATTACGAGCCTGGCGTACTACCGACTGTGTAGATGGGAGATAGCTGACCTTTCTCCCACATAGACCCTCTCCCCCGCCCCAGTTGGTTCTGAAGAGACCACGTTATAATTTTACTACGATACTGCTTTGCTGTTATGATTTTGATTTGTAATATCACAAAAGTACGTGCATTAACAAGTGCACAAAATTAGATACCAGCCGCATTCAACTGCATGTTGAAATAGGCCCTGATTTTATGCGCTGCAGTTCGCCATTTCCGTCCTTAATGGCTTGGAAAGTTTTGGTAATATCAGAAAGTTTCTCATTGTTAACATTGCTAAACATTTCCAACATCTTTCTGTGTGGGGGCGGGGGTGGCTCAGTTGGTAGCGCGCCAGGCTCGTAATCTGTAGTTCCCAGGTTCGAGTCACAGCTGGGTCAGCGTTGAGATTTATCTCCGCAAAATTCCCCGCCCTGCTCACGATCAGTAGGGGACACCGATGGTCTTGGAAAGGCCGCCGTCCGTCGGATGGGACGTTAAGCCGTGGCCCCGTGTGCGGGAGAGCCATACCTTGTGCACGTTAAAGAACATGCTGGATGGCCTTGACGGTAGGCTACCATCTGTCTCCCAACAGCTGTTACAGTGGGTCCCCTCCCCCAACCTTCTCTGAGCCTTCGGTGTCCATGTGACCTGGCCATTTAGCCCATGTTGTGCAAAAAAGTGCCGCTCAGAGGTAAAACAACCCAACTCTTTCTGTGTGACGTATCCTAAGAATGGCTAAGGCAGTGGAAATAAGAATTGTCATGGAAACGACATCTCGAGTTGTTATGGAATTGGAAGTTGCCCATTTACCTGCTAATCAAAGTTTAGACTGAATAGCGTCACATACAAAGTTAAAAGACAGTGCTGGATCGAGTACTTCCATATTTCTGGGAAATACTTCTAGAAAAAAGAATCCAGTTGTGGTTCGAAAAAAGTAACACGTAAAACGATTATTAAAACTTCAAACATTGCCTTCATAGCGAGAAATGAGATCACATGACTTTAATTGAAGTGCCTTCTTTGTGGTCAATACGAATTGTCTGAGGTAAGGCCGAAATAGAATGCTCGTTTCTAAATTATGTTCCTCATTTTCTGCCTTCTTAGCCCTCTAACGGTGGATTTAGAACTGATGAGTGATTAGGTGATTCAGGAAATTCAAACAGGAATTAAATGGACTCTAGAGTATCCAGAATGAATGGGGGAAAATTCAATTAATTATTCCATTTTACTTTTCAGACAATTGACATTACATGAAATTTCAGTTTATACATAACAAATGATTTTTTAATTTATTTTACTTGTGCAAATTGTACAGTTGCTCAAAAAAATATCCGAACACTATGGTTGATTACAGAATTCAGGAAAAATATCTGGCAACAATTTTTTTAGAAATCACTGATCTGGCAACCTTCGTGTCACGTGACACGAAGGTTGCCAGATCTGTTCTGTAATCAACCATAGTGTTCGGATATTTTTTAATATATATAATGCGTATGAATATATAATGCAATGAATGTGGAGCGTGTGCAGTTACCGTTCACAGCAAACTGGAGCGGTTGCGGTTAATGTTCACAGCACATTGGATCGTGTGAGCTCACAAAGACCTGGATCGTGTGGGCTCACTCACGGAAATATTGAGCGTGTGCAGTTACCGTTCACAGCAAACTGGAGCGTGTGCAGTAACTGCACATGCTGAAAGGAAGCAGGAAGGCTAACATATCGCAGTGTTATTTTCTGGTGGCGATGCACCAAATTTTTGTGGTGGCGATGTACTAAGTGTTTGTGGTCGTGACTGGATCCCAGCCAGAGTTGTTGCTAAGCATCGTGTTGGGGGAAACTGATTCAGTTAATCTGAATGGTTGCAGTCTTGAGCAGGTGTCACAGTTTAATTATCTTAGGAGCTATGTAACAGGTAATGGTGATGTGCGGCATGAGATTAACAGACCTAATAGGGATTGCTGCCGGGATTTTTAAGAATCTATGGAGAGTGTGGAGAAATTGGCGTATACACCTAAAGACTAAAATTAGACTGTATAATAGTTTGGTTCTTTCTAGGGTTAGTTATGGTAGTGAAACTTGGACACTTTGTAAACAAGATAACAGGAAACTAGATGCTTTTGATTCCAGATTCTTACGCAGTATCTTGGGCATTAGGTGGTTCAACTTTGTAACTAATGATGAGGTTAGGCAAAGGAGTTTGCAACCTCCTTTAAGCAGCATATTGTGCAGAGAGAGACTCCGTTGGTTTGGCCATGTTGCCCGTATGAATAATTATAGATTGGCGAATAGGGTTATGAACAGTGTGCCTAAAGGCCTCAGAAAGAAGGGGAGACCTAGGATGCGGTGGGCAGACAATGTCAAACAGGACCTTGTTAGAATTGGTGTGCAGTGGCCAGATGCAGTAGATGTAGCTCAGGATAGACTTGCTTTTGGAGAACTAAATTGCACGGTCTGGTTGGACCTCCGTAGCCCATGGCTGCTTGAGGATGATGATGATGATGATGATGATTATCTGTAATTAGCTGTGATGTCCGTAACAGTCACCTCAACCAGCAATACTTAGGATGTGCTATTATCGGTTATTGCTCTATCTATGTGTTTTTTTTTTCTACCGTTACTAAGACTTACAATTATGAGATTTCAAGAAGTTTAAAGATCACCTAAATGGTGATTAATGAGATGAGACTTCGTTGAGATTTGAAGCTATCGTGGTAATAAACAGCATATATAAGTTTATATGCGTAGGAAACCACAATTAAAATAAATGTATGTGATAAGACTTTCATAAATTAAGATATATGTACAATTCATTTAGGCTTTTTTTCAATTTACATACACAGAGTGAGTCACGACGAAGTGATAACTTAGGGAGCATACATGTAGCTGATGTCATTCCTAGTGAAAAACTTTATATGAACATAGGTCTTTCTTATATATTACTTTATTCAGACAGTCATGATACAAATAAACACATTTCGAGTTGCTGGAGACCGGAAAAACTGAAAGTTTATCTGTAGTAAAGAAAGTTACAGTTGCATAAATCGCAAGCCTTCTCATACACTGAAAGTTTATTATTATTTTACGTACCCACCAAATGATTTATTATACGTATTATACGTACACACCAAATGAGGCGTGTGTCCACATTTGGCCTCACAACAGCAGCAACACATAGTGGCATGGACTCTACCAGGTGTTGGAAACGTTCGCTTTGCTGCCCGTCATTCCAGGACAACCGTCAATAAAGCGTCGAGAGTTGCCGGTGTTGGGTTTCGGACTCGGATGCATAGCTCCATTTCGTCTCAGAAATGCTCAATAGGGTTCAAATTCTCTGAGAGTGAGAGGATCAATCGAGGGTTGTGAACTCACTGGAATTCTCCTCCAAGTCCTTCGCCAAACGGGATCGATTAGACGGGGTGCTGTTTTGTTGAAAGAATCCTGCATCCTGCTGTGGGAAATGGATAGCCATGAACGAGAATAGGTAGTCGGCGGTAGGTCAACATAGCCTTGTGCAGTGATGGTGGTCTCAGAAGGTACAAGGGCCCCAATGGTGGCCTATGTAAACATGCCCTAGAACATTACACTGCCTTTACTGGCCTGTAACACCCCTACTTGAAAGTTGCGGTCCATGGTCTCATGTGGCCTATGCCATACACGCATCCTCCTGTCAGCCTGTTGTCATTCTTCACCAGTCGAGAGTGATGAGATAGGATGTTGTTGAAAGAAAGCATCCTGCAGTGGGAAATGGATAGCCATGAATGGGTGTAGGTGGTCAGCGTGTATATCAGCATAGCCTTATATGGTGATGGCTTCAATAAGCACAAGGGCCCATATGGCCTAGGTAAACATGTCCCAGAATATTACACTATCTTCACTGGCCTGTAACATCACGAGTTGACAGTTGGGGTTCATGAACTTGTGTGACTTATGCCACACAAGCAAGCTCCTGTTGGCGTGTTGTACTTGGAACCTCGATTTGTTAGATCAAGCTACCCATTTCTAGTCTTCCGCAGTTCATTGCGACCCACTACAGCATCATAGCCTATGGCGTGCTGTTAACAAGGGTACACGATGTAGGGGTCGGCTGCCATATCCCAGTGGTGCCATTGTACAGTCGCTCAAAAAAGTATCCGAACACTATGATTGACTACAGAATTCAAAAAAAATATGTGGCAACCTTCGTGTCACGTGATTACAGAATTCAGGAAAAATATCTGGAGCGTGTACAGCAACTGTACGCACTCCAGTTACCGTTCACAGCAAACTGGAGCGTGTGCAGTTACTGCACACGCTCCAGTTTGCTGTGAACGGTAACTGCACACGCTCAATATTTCCGTGAGTGAGCCCACACGGTCCAGGTCTTTGTGAGCTCACACGATCCAATTAGTGATCTGGCAACCTTCGTGTCACGTGATTACAGAATTCAGGAAAAATATCTGGAGCGTGTACAGCAACTGTACAAACAACTGTACAACTGGAGCGTGTACAGTTACTGCACACGCTCCAGTTTGCTGTGAACGGTAACTGCACACGCTCAATATCTCCGTGAGTGAGCCCACACGATCTAGTATCAAAATAATATGACCACCTATGTACATCGAATGATATTTCACAAACCTTCGTAGGTGGTCGTCATTGAATGCCGACATTATCATTTGCACTGTGACCCTCCTTTCTGACATGTGGAAAGAGATGGTGCTCACCTCAAACATCAACATCCCAGTTATGGCCACATTTTCCACACCGACTGCAGGTTTGTCTGTTTTATATGTAGTCCTGGTAACAGATGATCGCAGAGAGAATCTGATCGCAGACATAAATCGCAGATGTTCTTCAGTAGTAGATATGGATCACCCACCCCATCTTCCTTACACCGACTATCTGCCTTACAACGAACTCACTCAGGTCGCCGTGTTTACCCATCATAACAGTCGCAGGTACGCTATACAACAGGTAGGTATTTGTCCCATTTATAGCCCCCCAAGGGGTTTTGGTGGGACATATCATTGTGGCAGACTAGGGTAGTTTGTGGGTGGGTGCGGTGTTTTGTGGATGGATCCGGCTGCGCTTTCAGTGTATTTCTTCTACCGATCTGATTGCGTTTACAAGCAGTTGTATGCCAAAAATAAAATTTTACATATATGTTAGCTTTTTCTTACAGAAAGACCGACTCATTTTTGGTAATGAGCAATGATATATTCATATCTTGGTATGCTAGTTTAGTTGTTTAAAACGATTTTCGGTTCAGTTTTTTACTCTATGAAGATTGAGAAAATAATTCTCTCGATAAAAGATTGAAAATATGTGGGATTTTATAGTTCCTCAAAGATTTATCATAATTGCTCATGAAAGATGAAAATTGCTAATATTGTTTTTTCGGTCTACTGTTTTTATCATTTAGATCAGTGGTTTTCAACCTTTTATGCTTCACACGACAACAACAACAAACAACAACAGAAAAAACACTGTTTTATACAATATTGTATTTATATACATTTCCAGGGGGTACCCCTGGAAATGTATATGTAACTGGTGTACCCCTTGTATAGATGGATAAAACTATAGTTAGTATAAAAATGGGAATAAAATAAAACATATATATATATAACATATATCTAGCGATTTTTGAGCTCTCACGGCGTACAGTCGCTCAAAAAAGTATCCGAATACTATGGTTGATTAGAGAATTCAGAAAAAATATCTTGTAACGATTTTTTTAGAAATTAGTGATCTGGCAACCTTCGTGTCGCGTGACACGAAGGTTGCCAGATCACTAATTTCTAAAAAAAAGTTGCCAGATATTTTTTCTGAATTCTCTAATCAACCATAGTGTTCGGATACTTTTTTGAGCGACTGTACCACAAAAACTTTTACCGCGTACCCCACGTTGAGAACCCCTAGTTTAGAGGTATTGTTTTATATGTATTAAGAACAACAACAACAACAGAAAAAACACTGTTTTATACAATATTGTATTTATATAAGTTTTGGTAAGATATAATCCTCAGATAATTAAATCTGCTTTGAAGTGTAATTAGAGTTGTACGATCTTTAAACAGAATTAAATATTTAGCTATTAACGACCAGATGCATTCTATGTTTCTTATATTTGTTACACCTGATGTACCACGTATGCTAACAATGAATAAATAAATACCCCCTCAAGCAGCTGCTTGCCACAGAGGTCTGACAGGAGCCTGTCAGTTTATATGCCATAGTAGAAGGTCTGTGAGGATGGCAGGACCTCAGCAGAAAAACGACACACACACATCCATGCCTTACTCGGGGCTCGAACCCAGGTCCCTTACATCACTAGCCAAGCGTGCTAACCACTCGGCCACAACATTACTTAAAAGTGACTCACATATTTAGAGCACAGCGCATTCACGCATCTACTATGCCGTCAGACATGGAAATTTACTTAGCATCAACCTTTTGGCAAACTTCCTTACTGGCACTTTCAAATTATGCTATAACTTCGAAGAGGAGCTATTCTGGCCCAATGTTCATCGGAAATTTTTTCATCACTGAGCTAAGAACACGTTTTCAAAGTTTGACTAGATCTTTTGAAACACTCTGTAGCTAACTAAACTCTTTATACTTTGTCATAAACTCTTTATGCATGGTCATGAAAGACCATTCGCTCTCACGAATTATCTGAACTCAATTCAGTTGTCAATCAGCTAATGAAGAGCAATACACTGAAGCATTATGTTCAGGAAATATTATATTATATTCAGGAAATAATATTATAATAATATTATATTCAGGAAATTTATCTTTTTTTTTGCTTTCTATTCCGATGGATAAAAGGTTGGGTTGTTTTACCTCTGAGGAGCACTTTTTTGCACACAATGGGCTAAATGGCCAGGTCACAAGGACCCCGAAGGCTCAGAGAAGGTTGGGGGAGGGAACCCACTGGAACAGCTGTTGGGAGACAGATGGTAACCCCCCCCCCCGTCAAGGCCATCCAACGTGTTCTTTAACGTGCACAGGGTATGTCTCTCCCGCACACGGGGCCACAGCTTAACGTCCCATCCGACGGACGGCGGCCTTTCCAAGCCCATCGGTGTCCCCTACTGACCGTGGGCAAGGCGGGGAATTTTGCGGAGATAAATCTCAACGCTGACCCAGCTGGGACTCGAACCTGGGAACTACAGATTACGAGCCTGGCGTGCTACCGACTGAGCCACCCCCGCCCCGGATAAAAGGTGTTATGCCTTCTACCAAAACTAAGAAAAGTCTGGATATTTAATTTTTTCAAATGATGTTGAGAGGGGATGTTATATACTATCATAAAACTGAATCTGATTTCACCTCCCTGTTTTGTGTATAACTTTAAATTATAAACAATTTTCTAGGAAGATATCACTCTGAATTTAACGTCGATATCAATTTTAGAGGAAAAAATTGTCTTGAGCCGGGTGGGTTAAGAAGCTGCGTGTCAGGAGCTCTGATCGCTGAGCTACCGTCCGCTCATCAAGATCTCCTCTAATTGATGTTATGAACTTTCTACCTACAGTACACAATTTTCTGTCTCATGAAGGCTTTGTCCCAGCTGTTCAGAGTGATATCTTCCTAGTTAGTTGAACAAATACGTCGGAAAAGCTCTTCAGTTTAATAAACTATTATTTCTACTATATAGGAGGGGTTGTTGTAGGTTGTTTTACCTCTGAGCGCCACTTTTTGCACACCATGGGCTAAATGGCCAGGTCACAAGGATCCCGAAGGCTCAGAGAAGGTTGGGGGAGGGGACCCACTGGAACAGCTGTTGGGAGATAGATGGTAGCCTCCCATCAAGGCCATCAGCGTATTCTTTAAGGTGCACAATGTGTGGGTTGGGTTGTTTTACCTCTGAGCGGCACTTTTTTTGCACACCATGGGCTAAATGGCCAGGTCACATGGACCCCGAAGGCTCAGAGAAGGTTAGGGGAGGGGACCCACTGGAACAGCTGTTGGGAGACAGATGGTAGCCTTCCGTCAAGGCCATCTTTAACGATTCTTGTTCTTTAACGTGCACAGGGTATGGCTCTCCCGCACACGGGGCCACGGCTTAACGTCTCATCCGACGGACGACGGTCTTCCCAAGCCCATCGGTGTCCCCTACTGACCGTGGGCAGGGCGGGGAATTTTTGCGGAGATAAATCTTAACGGTGACCCAGGTGGGACTCGAACCTGGGAACTACAGATTTACGAGCCTGGAGCGCTACCGACTGAGCCACCCCCGCCCCCACAGTGTGTTGCTCTCCCGTACACGGAACCACGGATTAGCGTCCCATGCGAGGGACGGCGGCCTTTCCAAGACCATCGGTGTCCCCTGCTTAACGTGGCCAGGGCGTGGAATTTTGCGGAGATAAATCTCAACGCTGACCCAGCTGGGACTCGAACCTGGGAACTACAGATTACGAGCCTGGCGCACTAGCGACTGAGCCACCCCCGCCCCTATACAAGAAGAATTCATTAGTTATTAGAAATTAAGATCTTTCTTTTTTCATACAGGCAGTGCCATTCAGTGCTATCAATGTAGTTCAGATCAAGACAAGAAGAGAGGTGATGTCTGTGGAGCTTATGAGAAGTTCGACAAGCAAAGGGCTTTTACGGTGGATTGCCTGGAGGACGAGGCCGTCACTCCGGGAACCTTCTGCTATAAGAGTGTGCAGCAAAGTCCTAGAGTGTTTATATGTAAGTTGGAAATTAATTACACTCTGGTGTTTAAATTAAAAGATAATGGACAAAAGTGTATATAACTGAAAATTGTTTTAGCAAAAAAATTAATACTATTAATATTTTTTTTGATGAAATTTAAAAATGTAATAGTACGGTGAATGACTGAGTAAAAGCAGGTAGGAAAATGAAGGAAACGTATAATATGATGAGTGCTGATATGAGAGGCGAGTTTCCATAACTGTGGTTCTATAATAAGGGGGCAGGAAATATGAATAAAGCATAAAACCACCCCTAAAAACCCTACATCTCCCTCAAAGCATTCTTATACTGTTGGCAAGGTTGTCGATTAGGGGTTTTATGGTAATAAAACCCTGCACTGAGCACGAGTGTAGTGTTCTGGGATGAGGATGACGTCTTGGAATTCTCCTTCTCAGGTCGTCCCGTACGTATTCAACTGAATTCCTGGTTTTCTAACTGCATCCTATGAATATCTTCAGTTTCATGGAAATCGTCGACCATAATAAGCCCTATAGAGAAGGGCATTATCGCCGTAAAGATGAAATCAATGCTGAGAGAACTGAAAACCCTCCCATAGGGAGGAGGAATCTCGTCCCTGTATAGCTGAGCAGTCAGAGTACCTTCCTGAAAGATGTGAAGGCCTGTGCGACCTGTCATCATTACATTTCTATCACAAATACGGTCCCTTTAAGTGATGTTACAATAATTGTGACTAGGTCTCTGTTCCTGCCAGATAGAAACGCGTACAGAATAAGTGTTGAAATTAAATATGGACTCAGACCTGTGAAAGTACATTTGCCGACTGGCCTCTGGTCCAGACTTCAACAGAGGAAGTAGTTAAATGACTTCTGCTGAAGGGGTGAAGAGTCACACACCGAGTAACTTGCTTTTGAGCAATTTTTTGCAGTTAAATTCTCTTGGGAGTTTAAAGAGAGATATCGGTAATTTCCACCTGAGATAAGCAAGGGATTTGGCATTTAGATACATTTAAGAATGAGACTGCGGGAAAATTTGGGTGTACATATAAAGACTGAAATTAAGCTACATAATAATTTAGTTTCTTTCCTTTCTAAACTTTGCTAAGGGAACAACATTTCGATTCTTTGTAAGCAAGATAACAGGAAACCTGAAGCTTTTGATTTTAGGTGTTTATGCAGTATCTCCAGCATTATAGGACAAAAATATTTATATGGTTTCATATTTTTTAGTAAATGGATTACGTTAAGAGCATAGGCTATATAGCCTATGCTATTAACATTCACGGCCATAGGATCGCTTGTATGTGTGGTCATTTTTTGTGTCTTATTTTGTGTTTATCTAGAGATTTATATATATATGAGTATTAGAAGGGAAAATATTTAAGTTTTCTTCATGAGTAGGTATATTCGAAGTTTTTATACATATTTTTCTATAGTATATGAATAGTACCAGTCTTTCAAAAATAAGTTGCGTAGCTTAATTTCTCAGGGGCAGGGTTGGCTCAATCGATAGCACTACATGCTCGTAATCTGCAATTCCCAGGGTCTAGTCCCACCTGTGGCAGCATTCAAATTTATCTCCGCTAAGCTCTCACCTTGCCCTTGTTCAGAAGGAGGACACTGATATGTTTGGAAAGGCCGTCGTCCGTCGGATGGGCCGTTAGCCGTGGGTCCGTGTGCAGGAGAGCTATACCCTGTGCACGTTAAAGAACACGCTGAATGACCTTGACGGGAGGCTACCATCAACTTAAAAAAAACGTTGAAACAGTCAACTTAAAAATAAACGTTATAGGTTTGTGAGAATGGCGGGGCTTGTGTTATTGTTTTGTGGTCATTGCGACCTGGCCATTTGGTCCAGTGTGTGCAGAAAGTACCACTCAGAGGTAACACAATAAAACGATTTGGTTTGGTGACAAAAAGAGGAATTAAAAAAGATAAATAATAAATGTTTTGAGAATTGTTTTGCTGCTTTTTATTTTTTCGTTACTCTCTGAATGACAAAACCCAACAGACAACAACACTCAAATGAATTCTTGGTGATAGCTTGCGATTCTTTCGCATCTACTCATTATTCTCCGTGGCACAATGAACGGAATAATCTTATTATTATTCAAAGAATTAACTGTGGGGGAAATAAGATCAATGAAATTAGTCTTTAGTTTCGTGTAGAAAATGTTGATGAATCCATCAACACCTACTTCTTAAAAAAAAAAAACGGAATTAACATTAGCGAGTTCGGAAAAGTTATCGTTGCAGAAAAGTAACAAAAGCGCTAATAGCAGACTTGGAATTGATATTTAGGACCATCGATTCGAAAAGGCGATGAGGTCGTTAAAAGCCATCAGTAACGAACGTAAGCGGAGATGAGGGAAAAAAATCGTTTAAGAATCGTTTCGTGTAAGGTTAAGCGTGGAGTTGTCATTAGTTTTTCAAGTCCTTCAATCATGTGTTCACTTTTATGTTTGAATCTGTCGGGTGTCTGGCTGAAAACGTAAATTAATATAATAACTGGAGACAATTTCGGAGGAGCAGGAAAATAAGTTTTATTTTCATCATTAGTTGAAAAATAGGTCACAAGAACAGGAAGCAACAAATAAACAAAAAGTCCAGGCACCGTCCCATGGCCAAGGGGTTAGCGTACTTGGCTACGGATCTAAGGAACCTAGGTTCCAGTCCCGGGTTAAGGCATGGATGTATGTGTCGTTTTTCTGATGAGGTCCTGCCATCTTCTCAGACCTTCTACTGTGACATATAAACTGACAGGCTCCTGTCAGACCTCTGTGGCAAGCAGCTGCTTGAGGGGGTATTTATTTTATTTATTTTACAGATGAGATTACTAGGTTCAGTTAGAATTAGAAGCCTCTAGGGAAAGAAATGTTTTCTTAGAGTTTGTTGTTAAGAAATTAATCTTTTATGAAAAAAAAAATTATGTCCTTGTTGAAAATGATGAATGAGAATCTGGAATAATTTAAAAGTCGATTATGCTGGAGATGAAAGAATGATGATAAATACGAAGCACGAATTAATAGAGGAATCAGTTTGGGATGATATGAGTTAATCATGTCGATCATCGCATCCTATGGAAACTCCAGTTGTTAGAATGGTTACAACTACAATTGTACTTCCCTCAAGCAGCTGCTTGCCACAGAGGTCTAACAGGAGCCTGTCAGTTTATATGCCATAGCAGAAGGTCTGTGAGGATGGCAGGACCTCAGCAGAAAAACGACACATACATCCATGCCTTACCTGGGGCTCGAACCCAGGTCCCTTAGATCAAAATAATCTAAGATCTTTAGATCAACTGATCTAAGGAACCCAGGTCCCTTAGATCAAAATAATCTAAGATCTTTAGATCAACTGATCTAAGGAACCCAGGTCCCTTAGATCAGTTGTATCAAAAATTAATGAACAACCAACCCAATGTTATGTTAATGGGAGCTAACGTCGAATCTCTATAATTTCTAAAATATTTTTTCAAATGTGATAACAGATAAAGATTTCAAACAAATATATTAATATATTGATTTTGAACAATATTCTTTCAGTATTTAACGAGTTATGGAGATTTGAATATTTAGCGATAACAGCGTCAGCCACAAAAATTGACTTCAGAAGTTAATTAAAACTTTGTAATAAGTATTACATCAAAGTGTTTAATAAAAAGTTTGTATTTTAGAACTTTGTGTAAAAAATTCTTTCATTATTCTTCAGTTTTGTATAAGTTTCTTAAGACGCATTGTTGCCAATCTTAAGAAATTGTTGTTGTTAAATATTCAAACTTTCATAACTCATTAAATACTGAACGAATAGTGTTGGAAATCGAGATACTGATTTATTGGATTGAGATCTTATCTGCTATCACATTTTTCAAAACAACAAAAAACTTATTTTAGAAGTTATAGAGCTTTGACGTTAGCTTCCCATGGACTTAACATTGGGAGTTTCCTTAATTTATGGAAACGTATGATTTTGATTCTAAAATTAAAATTTGTAAAATTTTATTTGAATTTCTAATCTCTACAGATTTATGGAATAGAATCTAAAAAATAAATAATTAAATAAGTAAATAAACAAAAACAAAAAGAGTAAAATGAAAATTAACTAAAAAAGTATTATAGTTAATTATTTTTAAAAAATATATAATGAGAAAGCCTGTATAAGGACCTCTCAAATATCTGTAACGTTGAATAAATAAATAAATAGTATAAAGTAACCAGCACACACCCATTCCCTGACTAACACGAATTCCACCAACACGATTTAGTTTAACATGGTTTTCAATGTAGGGCTGGTATTCGACTAACACTTCTGGTCTTTCCATTCAACACGATTTCATCCACCTCATTTCTACAATTGCTTGTGTTATTGTATTCACTACATGAAATGTCATCTTAGATGGTTTCCTTATCTCAGCTCAGACTTATATTTGTTCATAGTTTCGGCACTTCAAGAATGATTTTTCGTATTTGCCTTTCGGAATTAGTAAGTAGGGTTGGGTTGTTTTACCTCTGAGCGGCTCTTTTTTGCACACAATGGGCTAAATGGCCAGGTCACAAGGACCCCAAAGGCTCAGAGAAGGTTGGGGGAGGGAACCCACTGGAACAGCTGTTGGGAGACAGATGGTAGCCTCCCGTCAAGGCCATCCAGCGTGTTCTTTAACGTGCATAGGGTATGGCTCTCCTGCACACGGGGCCACGGCTTAACGTCCCATCCGACGGACGTCGGCCTTTCCAAGCCCATCGGTGTCCCCTACTTACCGTGGGCAGGGCGGGGAATTTTGTGGAGATAAATCTCAACGCAGACCCAGCTGGGACTCGAACCTGGGGAATTAGTAAGTTTAAACAGCTCTAACACTAAATGTATTTGCAAAAAATGAAAAACATCTTAATACTCGCTGACCGATGAAAATGAATGCATATAGAAATTCATTCTGTTTGGTTAAAGACTATCTTGTCACGTGTAGAGTTGGGTTGAGTTGTTTTACCTCTGAGCGGCACTTTTTTTGCACACAATGGGCTAAATGGACAGGTTACATGGACCCCGAAGGCCCGAAGTAAGTTGGGGGACGGGAACTACTGGAACAACTATTGGGAGACAGATGGTAGTCTCCCACCAAGGCCATTCACACGTGTTTTTTAACGTGTACATGGTATGGCTCTCCCGCACACGACGCCACGGCTTAACGTCCCATCCGACAGATGGCAGGCTTTCCAAGCCCATCGGTGTCCCCACATGTAGAGTTGTACAGTTCTTTACAACAATCAGTTTCTCGTTATCAATCTTTATTACTCGACAATCATTTGTACATACCAAGTATTAAAATAAAACTATATTTATTCGGTTTTTTTTTGTTTTCTACTTTTCTAATTTTTTCTATAAAAATAGTTACATACTGTATATCAAATATACATAAATCAAAAACTCATACCAGTAACCAAAATATAGTTATAATAAAAGAAAAATATTAAAAATATGTCAATCAGATTAGGATTCAGATTAATACTCCCTCTAGCAGCTGCTTGTCACATAGATCGGACAGGAGTCGATCAATTCATACACCGGTGTTCAATGATGACTCCTGTCACCGGTCATCAATTGTCATATACACCGGTGACAAGAGTCGATCAATTCATACACCGGTGACAAGAGCCGATCAATTCATACACCGGTGACAAGAGTCGATCAATTCATACATCTATGTGACAAGCAGCTGCTTGTCACATAGATCGGACAGGAGTCGATCAATTCATACACCATTGTAGGTTTGTGAGAGTGGCGGGACTTTATCAGGAAAGCAACACAAACGTCTATGCCTTACCGGGGTTACTTAGGAGAAATTCGTGTTCGACTAAGATTTCACTTTACACGAATTTTTGTGTAGGACTCATCTGTTCCCGGAGAGCAAAAGGGTTTATTGTGAAGGAGAACCTCATTAAACTGGACTTCTTTAATCCGGAATTCTGCTTTATACGTAGTTTACTAACAAATCGAAAACTGGATTTAAATTGAAAAGGGAATTTCAAACCTTTTCTGGTTTGAAATTTTTAATGTAAATTTAATTAGCTCTGTTGTTAAGGGTTAATATCGACGAATTTCATGTTGTTGGGTTGTTTTACCTCTGAGCGGCACTTTTTTGCACATCATGGGCTAAATGGCCAGGTCACATGGACCCCGGAGGCTCAGAGAAGGTTGGGGGGGGGGACCCACTGGAACAGCTGTTGGGAGACAGATGGTAGCCTCCCGTCAAGGCCATCCAGCGTGTTCTTTAACGTGCACAGGGTATGTCTCTCCTGCACACGGGGCTACAGCTTAACGTCCCATCCGACAGACGTGATTCCAAGCCCACGGTGTCCCCTACTGACCGTGGGCAGGGCGGAGAATTTTGCGGAGATAAATCTCAACGCTGACCCAGCTGGGACTCGAACCTGGGAACTACAGATTATGAGTCTGACGCGCTACCGACTGAGCCACCTCTGCGCCAACGAATTTTAGGAAAACGTTCCTTGGTTGGGCAATGGAATAAGGTCCGGTAAAACTAATCGAACTTCACAAGATGTCTCATCATTTACCATCCGGTCTCTTACACTCAGATCTTTTATTCGACTACTCCTTTTTACCACCTTTCTTAAATTCTACGTTATACTGATTGTTTTGGTCGCATTTGAGTTTTAACATCACTTTTTACATTTGTTGCTTTTATATTTATGCGCCATATACACCCATTCTTTGTTGGTGGTTGGGGTGGTCGCCAAGCTCTTAATCTGCAGTTCCCAGGTTTGACTCCCACCTTGGTCAATGTTGATATTTATCTCCTCTAGCTGCTATCCTGCCCTAGGTAAGAAAGTGGACACCGATAAGCTTGGAAAGGCTGTCGTCCGTCGCATGAGGTGTTAAGCCGTGGCCCCATATATGGAAGAGCCAAATCCTACGCACATTATAGAACCACTAGATAAGCCTTGAAGGGAAGCTTATTTTTCTCCCCTAACAACTCTCCAATGGGTCCCCTTCTCCCAACATTCTTTGAGCCACTGGGACCCTTGTGACCTGGCCATTTAGCCCACAGTGTGCAAAAAAATGCTTTTCAAAGGTAAAACAACCCAATCCACCCATTCTTTGCCTTTTAGGATATACATTCGTTGATTCTTGTTACAATTATTTCTCTACACTCATTGTTCCGAGCCATCCTGGCCATGTGCACACAACCAGCCACATGGGCCTCCTGGTTGCTATTTTTTCAGGGGCGGTGGTGGCTCAGTCGGTAGCGCGCCAGGCTCGTAATCTGTAGTTCCCAGGTTCGAGTCCCTGCTGGGTCAGCGTTGAGATTTATCTCCGCAAAATTCCCCGCCCTGCCCACGGTCAGTAGGGGACACCGATGGCTTGGAAAGACCGCCGTCCGTCGGATGGGACGTTAAGCCGTGGCCCGTGTGCGGGAGAGCCATACCCTGTGCACGTTAAAGAACACGCAGGATGGCCTTGACGGGAGGCTACCATCTGTCTCCCAACAGCTGTTCCAGTGGGTCCCCTCCCCCAATCTTCTCTGAGCCTTCGGGGTCCATGTGACTTGGCCATTTAGCCCATGGTGTGCAAAAAAGTGCCGCTCAGAGGTAAATAACCCAACTCAATGTTCCTTTTGTATACGTTTGGTTATCGCTTTTTTTACACGGGATCTTTACGCCCATTGTTGATTTGTTTGTGGTTCTCGTTGTAGCTCTTTGCTTTCAACTCTTTTTGTTGTTTTTATCTTTTTTCCTCTTACTTGTTCGGATCATTATAGCTTCAAGAATATTTATTTTAGTAAAACTCTAAAATATAAGCAAGCAAAGTAAATATACCCACGTGTTAATCAGGTGTCACGTTTTTAAAACCCCATTTAATTTGTACTGAGTGTCACTCTTATATTACCTCACGGCCTTTTAGTTAGATGCACCAATCATACATAAATGAATGAAACGGAACACTCGTGTCACAGAAACACCCCGTGTCATTATACATTCATGATGCGACATGTGTTAATGAGAATAAATTATTGGTAGATGGATAACACTGAGGATGTTTTCTCTTCCCATTTTCGATTTTGTTAAATCCCACATCAGGAAAAACATTCTCTTTTAATAGTGTTTTTCATCTTTAAAAAAACCCCTAATTACCTGCCTTTTTACCAAAAACTAATAACATGCCTTTTTACCAACAACTCGATCTTTAATCACAAAACGGGATTTTTTTTATAGTTTGTAACTTCTTTTCCCAATCTTGTAATAGTGAAGAAATGTTTCCCATTTGGTGAAGAAGAAAGAAGAACGGTTTTTGTTTCCGAGAAATTTGTTTCCCAGAAAGAGGAACGGTTTTTGTTTTTATTTTTATTGATGATTTCAACCCAACCATACGAAACATAATGTTTAAATTGTATCGCTTTGGTTTCTCAATTATAAAAAAAAATCTGATTGCATATTTAAAAATTCAATAATACACTAAGAGCAGGGCCTGATATGGTGGTGGTGGAGGGGAGGTCCTTTTAGAATGCTAGTCCTTACTATCATTCTAAAAGGTAATGGAGGCCAAAAATTATTAAACTTGTCCATATTTCACGCATTTTTCATGAATTCTTTTAGAAACCTCTAAAACGAAGGGGGAAATTGTTAAGCTGCAATGGTAATCCAGTGTCTTCTCCTTCCCCCATAGGGACGGGGGTGGCTCAGTCGGTAGCGCGCCAGGCTCGTAATCTGTAGTTCCCAGGTTCGAGTCCCAGCTGGTCAGCGTTGAGATTTATCTCCGCAAAATTCAACGCCTTGCCCACGGTCAGTAGGGGACACCGATGGGCTTTGAAAGACCGCCGTCCGTCGGATGGGACGTTAAGCCGTGGCCCCGTGTGCGGGAGAGCCATACCCTGTGCACGTTAAAGAACACGCTGGATGGCCTTGACGGGAGGCTACCATCTGTCTCCCAACAGTTGTTCCAGTGGGTCCCCTCCCCCAACCTTCTCTGAGCCTTCGGGGTCCTTGTGACCTGGCCATTTAGCCCATGGTGTGCAAAAAAGTGCCGCTCAGAGGTAAAACAACCCAACCTTCCCCATATTTTTTACCTTTTTCCGCCTCATTTGCGTCGCTTGTCCCCCTTTATATGTTTTTTTCTAGATCCGGGCCTGACTAAGAGTATTTCATTAATGTCTCGATTATGAGAGGAATCAATGGAGTGTATCCAGTGAGTGTCTCAATTATCAACAACATGAAACGATGATTTTTTATATTAAGTTATACATCATAACAAAAAATAAATAAATTATATAAAATATGAGACGAACACGTTACGGTGATTTCTGTATTAAGATATACATCTTAACGCAAAAATAATGAATATTTAAAAAAATATTACATACATTTCAAATGGTGATCCGCGGAAAATTCTCAGATGTCTCTTAAAAATAGGGAGGGGGTGGCTCAGTCGGTAGCGCGCCAGGCTCGTAATCTGCAATTCCCAGGTTCGAGTCCCAGCTGGGTCAGCGTTGAGATTTATCTCCGCAAAATTCCCCGCCCTGCCCACGGTCAGTAGGGGACACCGATGGTCTTGGAAAGGCCGCCGTCCGTCGGATGGGACGTTAAGCCGTGGCCCCGTGTGAGGGAGAGCCGTACCCTGTGTACGTTAAAGAACACGCTGGATGGCCTTGACGGGAGCCTACCATCTGTCTCCCAACAGCTGTTCCAGTGGGTCCCCTCCCCCAACCTTCTCTTAGCCTTCGGGGTCCATGTGACCTGGCCATTTAGCCCATGGTGTGCAAAAAAGTGCCGCCCAGAGGCAAAACAACCTAACCCAACTCTTAAAAATAATATATATATTCAAAAAAGGAATATTGAAATCATACCTAAAATTGTTTTGAACATAATTAGTGAACTACTACACGTCTACCGTTCGTGACGCGAATCTGCGCATGTGCAATGGGGATTCCACTTCTTGCCATAGCTGGAGTATATCTCTTGCTACTTGTTCATTTGCTTGTCTTATCCTGGCTTTCAAGTGATCCAGATCTCGAATTTTGACCATTTAAATATAATTCTTTACAAAGCCCAACAATATAAAATTAAGGGAGTCTTAAATCAGAGCTCCTTCGTAGCCATAGAATTGGACCATCCCTGCCAATCCATCTGTCAGGAAACGTTGCAGTAAGAACTTGTGTAGTATCCCTTGAGAAATGTGACGGTGAGTAGTCTTGCTGAAAAATTTTGGTTATTGGCTACCATCCGTGCAACTGTTTGAGCGGGAAATGTGCAGTGCAACATTCAACGTGATGACATTTGTGCATTTGTAGACAGTGCTTCCCGCAACCCTCTCGTAATTTGTAGTTCCCAGGTTCGATTCCCAGCTGGGTCAGCGTTGAGATTCATCTCCGCAAAATTCCCCGCCCTACCCACGGTCAATAGGGGACACCGATGGGCTTGGCCATCTGTCGGATGGGACGTTAAGCCGTGGTTCCGTGTGCGGGAGAGCCATACACTGTACACGTTAAAGAACACGCTGGATGGCCTTGACGGGAGGCTACCATCTGTCTCCCAACCATCTGTTCCAGTGGGTCCCCTTCCCCAACCTTCTCTGAGCCTTCGGGGTCCTTGTGACCTGGCCATTTAGCCCATGGTGTGCAAAAAAGTGCCGCTCAGAGGTAAAACAACCCAACCCAACCCAGTTGGTTCAGCATTGAAACTTATCTCCGCAAAGCTCCCCGCCCTGCCCACGGTCAGTAGGGGACACCGATGGTGTTGGAAAGGCCGCCGTCCGTCGGATGGGACGTTAAGCCGTGGCCCCGTGTGCGGGAGAACCATACACTGTGCATGTTAAAGAAAACGCTGGATGGCCTTGACGGGAGGCTACCATCTGTCTCCCAACAGCTGTTCCAGTGGGTTCCCTCTCCTGACCTTCTCTGAGCCTTCGGGGTCCTTGTGACCTGGCCATTTAGTCCACGGTGTGCAAAAAAGTGCCGCTCAGAGGTAAAACAACCCCACCCAATCCCGCAACACCACCATTATTTGTCGGCCATTCTGTATTAATGATTCTGAAAACCAGAGTTACCACTCCAGAGAAATGCTCCTCAAGTTGGGCTCCGTGAGCAATTCGTAGATGTTCATCGAAATGTTTATTCTGTTCCACTTATAAAGACTTAAATTTTGCGAATATTTCATAAAGCAAAATAAGGCTTTTTAAAAGGATTTATATCACTTCAGGAGCTCTAAGACTAAGAGGCAAACTGGACTCAAAACATTTAAAATTTTGTAGCCGTCCAACATTAATCTGACTAAAATTGAGTAAAATATCAAATTAATTTATATACGTACATATTTTCCTCGATTTACAAGGTAGATGGGTTCTGGAAAATCATGAAAATCGAAACAGTGCAAATCGAGACCAGCTGCTTGTGGTAGAAATACCTATCTTCTTATATGCCCCCTTAAAAGTAGGAAATAAACCTAAAGCATATCGATGGTGCAATCAATCACTAAATTCGTATTCACTTCAAAGGAAGATAAGGCGCCGATTTGCCTACGTAACAAATTCAAATTTATTTCAAACATGTAATACAATTCTTCCGGCAACAAGTTCGCCGTCACATTTTCCTCCTATGAAGCGAATACGAACTCAATGACTAATTGCACCGTCGATATGCTTTAGGATTATTTTCTACTTTTTAGGACCCTATAGGAAGATATGTATTTTTTTAAATTTTTAATTAATTTATTTTTTTTCTTTGTCACTAAAAATAACTTCTTTAGAAAATTTCATTATACACCGAATCGCCAAAACGTTATGGCCAGCGCGTCTTTATGCAAAGGTAAAACGATGCAGGTAAACGACGGCGCGCGTGAAGGTCATGAAACGGTATTAATAAACAGATGATAGTGAGTTCTGTTGATCAGTGTTATTCTTGTTCTTCAGATGGGCGGGTGGCTCAGTCGGTAGCGCGCCAGGCTCGTAATCGGTAGTTCCCAGGCTCGAGTCCCAGCTGGGTCAGCGTTGAGATTTATCTCCGCAAAAATTTCCCGCCCTGCCCACAGTCAGTAGGGGACACCGATGGGCTTGGAAAGACCGCCGTCCGTCGGATGGGACGTTAAGCCGTGGCCCCGTGTGCGGGAGAGACATACCCTGTGCACGTTAAAGAACACGCTGGATGGCCTTGACGGGAGGCTACCATCTGTCTCCCAACAGCTGTTCCAGTGGGTCCCCTCCCCCAACCTTCTCTGAGCCTTCGGGGTCCATGTGACCTGGCCATTTAGCCCATGGTGTGCAAAAAAGTGCCGCTCAGAGGTAAAACAACCCAACCCTCTTCAGATGGGAAAGGCAGCGGAGTTAAGTGAATTTGACAAAGGCTAAATTGTAATGGTCAGACGACTGGATCAAAGCATTTCCGAGACGGCAAGGCTTGTGGGGTGCTCATGGTCAGTCGTGGCTAGTACCTTCAAAAAGTGCTCTAAGGAGGGAAAACCACGAACCGCGCAAGGTATGGGTCGACCATGGGCTCATCGATGCTAGAAGTGAGTGAAGGCTCTCCCGTATGGTACGAGCCAACAGAAGGGATACTGTGGCGCAACTCGCTCGTAATTTCAATGCTGGTGATGGGATTAATGTGCTACAACAGAGAGTACATCGAAACCTGCTGAAAATGGGGCTGCGTAGCCGCAGGCCGCTCCTAGTGCCCATACTAACCTCGGTTCACCGTCGAAAGCGCCTACAATAGGCACACGAGCATCAAAACTGGACCTTAAAAGATTGGAAGAAGGTCGTCTGGTCCGATGAATCTCGTTTCTTGTTGTACCATGTGGGCAGCCGAGTCGTGTGCATCGTTTACCTGGGGAAGTGTTGGCACCAGAATGCACCATGGGATGAAAACAAGTCGGTGAAGGAAGTGTAATGCTTTGTGCAATGTTTTGCTGGGAAGCCCTGGGTCCAGTCAATCATGTGCAGGACACTATGACATATACCACCTACCTAAACATCATTGCAGAACAGGTACATCCGTTCATGGCAATGCCTCTAGTCGAGTCTTCTTTCAGCAGGATAATGGGCCATGCCACACTGCCCGGATTGCTCGAGAATGGTTCGTGGAACATGAGGAAGACTTCCAGGTATTGAAATTGGTGTCTTGGAGTGTTTCGGGTTGCAGATCGAAAACTTTACGGAATTTCGCATCGTGGGGGTCCTTTGAGATATATCTGTGGTAGAGAACTAAAAATTTGTTCCTGAGGTAGACCTCAGAAATGTTGCGAAATTTTGGATGCGATGGGTCCTTCGAAATCAAAGGTCAAATTCGATATACCGGTGCTGAAGTGCTAAAATTGCTGAAGAGGACTATTGTGGACGGTGGAAATGAGAAATGAGAGGAATTTTCGGATCCAGTGATTCCAGGTCAAATAGGGGTCACAGAAACCGTTAGAAATCAAGAGATACCGAAGGTACCAATTGATTTCTAGTCTGATAATATGAATCATAAACATCAACATTTTTTGTCCACTTTCTTTTTTTGGGAGTGGGGGGTGGGGGAGGGGTGTTGTACGATTTCGCATTTTTATAAGCATCAGAAAGGAATCTAGGGGTAAAGAGGGAACTGATGCCTCTTGCTTTGAGAATTACAGTTATCGAAAGGGAGGCTATAAAAATATTAAATACATATCACACATACGTATATTTCAAGTATTTTCTTAAAGACCTTTAAAACGGAGGGAAAAAATTTAACACTCTAACGTCGATCGAGACTTTGTTCTCTCTATCTTTCCTTACATCCTTCTATTTGTTCCGGTTCCCTCTGGTCACTTGTTACTAACTGACTCCACCACCACGCTTTATTTTTTCTAGATCCAGGCCTGATGCAACACATCATGCATTACCATTATTTTAAGCAAGGAGAAACATTGTACAGTCGCTCAAAAAAATATCCGAACACTGTGGTGTTCGGATATTTTTTTGAGCGACTGTACCATGAAAAAGAGGTCCATTTATTTTAATGAACATAAATAATGACACGCTTATTATGAAAAGGTTTATACAAGTATAGATATGATGAGATTTACCGCGCTAAGCTGCTTATTGTAGACACTACTCAACTTATGTAACACTCGACTTATTTAAATTCTGGCTTACGGAACTTTTCCCATAAACACAACGTCAAATTTTCGAGTTCGAATAATTTTACGTTACGCTATGACGTGCTACTGCTGTGGCAAACGCGGTGGAGATCTTTTGCAACCTAAACCGCTCGCACAGGGGCGTAGCCATGGGGGGGATGCCCCACCAAAGTGACTCGGAGTTGGCAAAATTCGAAGCGACTTCGTAAAATCTAGGTGAGTTGTGAAAATTTGTAATTTTATTTTGGAAAATTAAGGGCAGTTGTCAAAATCGAGGCAATTTGGCAAATCTAGGTCAGTTTGGAGAATGGAGAGATGACAAAATTTAGAGCAGTTGGCAAAATTCGAAGCCACTTAGTAAAATACAGGTGAGTTGGCAAAATCTTGGAGTTGGCAAAATTCGGAGTGACTTGACAAAATCTTGGGGAGTTGGCAAAATTCAGGTGAGATGTGAAAATTTTGATTTTTTTTCTGTAAAATTATGGCGAGTTGGCAAAATCTAGGGACAGTTGGCAACATTCGGAGTGACTTGGCAAAATCGTGGGGAATCGGCAAAATTCAGGTGAGATGTGAAAATTTTGATTTTTTTTCTGTAAAATTGTGGCGAGTTGGCAAAATCTAGGAGAGTTGGCAAAACCTAGGGAGTTGGCAAAATCTAGGGGCAGTTGGTAAAATTCGGAGTGACTTGGCAAAATCATGGAGAATTGAAAAAATTCAGGTGAGATGTAAAAATTAGGATTTTTTTTTCTGTAAAATTATGGGGAGTTGGCAAAATCTAGGGACAGTTGGCAACATTCGGAGTGACTTGGCAAAATCGTGGGGAATCGGGAAAATTCAGGTGAGATGTGAAAATTTTGATTTTTTTTCTGTAAAATTGTGGCGAGTTGGCAAAATCTAGGAGAGTTGGCAAAACTTAGGGAGTTGGCAAAATCTAGGGGCAGTTGGCAAAATTCGGAGTGACTTGGCAAAATCATGGAGAGTTGAAAAAATTCAGGTGAGATGTAAAAATTAGGATTTTTTTTCTGTAAAATTATGGCGAGTTGGCAAAATCTAGGGACAGTTGGCAAAATTCGGAGTGACTTGGCAAAATCGTGGGGAGTCGGCAAAATTCAGGTGAGATGTGAAAATTTTGATTTTTTTTCTGTAAAATTGTGGCGAGTTGGCAAAATCTAGGAGAGTTGGCAAAACTTAGGGAGTTGGCAAAATCTAGGGGCAGTTGGCAAAATTCGGAGTGACTTGGCAAAATCATGGAGAGTTGAAAAAATTCAGGTGAGATGTAAAAATTAGGATTTTTTTTCTGTAAAATTATGGCGAGTTGGCAAAATCTAGGGACAGTTGGCAAAATTCGGAGTGACTTGGCAAAATCGTGGGGAGTCGGCAAAATTCAGGTGAGATGTGAAAATTTTGATTTTTTTTTCTGTAAAATTATGGCGAGTTGGCAAAATCTAGGAGAGTTGGCAAAACTTAGGGAGTTGGCAAAGTCTAGGGGCAGTTGGTAAAATTCGGAGTGACTTGGTAAAATCATGGAGAGTTGACAAAATTCAGGTGAGATGTAAAAATTAGGATTTTTTTCTGTAAAATTATGGCGAGTTGGCAAATCTAGGGACAGTTGGCAAAATTCGGAGTGACTTGGCAAAATCGTGGGGAGTTGGCAAAATTCAGGTGAGATGTGAAAATTTGGATTTTTTTCTGTAAAATTATGGCGAGTTGGCAAAATTCGGAGTGACTTGGCAAAATCATGGAGAGTTGACAAAATTCAGGTGAGATGTAAAAATTTGGATTTTTTTTCTGTAAAATTATGGCGAGTTGGCAAAATTCGGAGTGGCTTGGGAAAATCGTGGGGAGTCGGCAAAATTCAGGTGAGATGTGAAAATTTTGATTTTTTTTCTGTAAAATTATGGCGAGTTGGCAAAATCTAGGAGAGTTGACAAAGTCTAGGGGCAGTTGGCAAAATTCGGAGTGACTTGGCAAAATCATGGAGAGTTGACAAAATTCAGGTGAGATGTAAAAATTAGGATTTTTTTTCTGTAAAATTATGGCGAGTTGGCAAAATCTAGGAACAGTTGGCAAAATTCGGAGTGACTTGGGAAAATCGTGGGGTGTCGGCAAAATTCAGGAGAGATGTGAAAATTTTGATTTTTTTTCTGTAAAATTATGGCGAGTTGGCAAAATCTTGGAGAGTTGGCAAAACTTAGGGAGTTGGCAAAATCTAGGGGCAGTTGGCAAAATTCGGAGTGACTTGGCAAAATCATGGAGAGTTGACAAAATTCAGGTGAGATGTAAAAATTAGGATTTTTTTCTGTAAAATTATGGCGAGTTGGCAAAATCTAGGGACAGTTGGCAAAATTCGGAGTGACTTGGCAAAATCATGGAGAGTTGACAAAATTCAGGTGAGATGTAAAAATTAGGATTTTTTTCTGTAAAATTATGGCGAGTTGGCAAAATCTAGGAGAGTTGGCAAAACCTAGGGAGTTGGCAAAATCTAGGGGGAGTTGGTAAAATTCGGAGTGACTTGGTAAAATCATGGAGAGTTGACAAAATTCAGGTGAGATGTAAAAATTAGGATTTTTTTTCTGTAAAATTATGGCGAGTTGGCAAAATCTAGGGACAGTTGGCAAAATTCGGAGTGACTTGGCAAAATCGTGGGGAGTCGGCAAAATTCAGGTGAGATGTGAAAATTTGGATTTTTTTCTGTAAAATTATGGCGAGTTGGCAAAATTCGGAGTGACTTGGCAAAATCATGGAGAGTTGACAAAATTCAGGTGAGATGTAAAAATTAGGATTTTTTTCTGTAAAATTATGGCGAGTTGGCAAAATCTAGGGACAGTTGGCAAAATTCGGAGTGACTTGGGAAAATCGTGGGGAGTCGGCAAAATTCAGGTGAGATGTGAAAATTTTGATTTTTTTTCTGTAAAATTATGGCGAGTTGGCAAAATCTAGGAGAGTTGGCAAAACCTAGGGAGTTGGCAAAAACTAGGGGCAGTTGGCAAAATTCGGAATGACTTGGCAAAATCATGGAGAGTTGACAAAATTCAGGTGAGATGTAAAAATTAGGATTTTTTTTCTGTAAAATTATGGCCAGTTGGCAAAATCTAGGAACAGTTGGCAAAATTCGGAGTGACTTGGGAAAATCGTGGGGAGTCGGCAAAATTCAGGTGAGATGTGAAAATTTTGATTTTTTTTCTGTAAAATTATGGCGAGTTGGCAAAATCTAGGAGAGTTGGCAAAACTTAGGGAGTTGGCAAAATCTAGGGGCAGTTGGCAAAATTCGGAGTGACTTGGCAAAATCTATGGGCAGTTGGCAAAATTCGGAGTGACTTGGGTAAATCGTGGGGAGTCGGCAAAATTCAGGTGAGATGTGAAAATTTTGATTTTTTTTCTGTAAAATTATGGCGAGTTGGCAAAATCTAGGAGAGTTGGCAAAACCTAGGGAGTTGGCAAAAACTAGGGGCAGTTGGCAAATTTCGGAATGACTTGGCAAAATCATGGAGAGTTGACAAAATTTAGGTGAGATGTAAAAATTAGGATTTTTTTTCTGTAAAATTATGGCGAGTTGGCAAAATCTAGGAACAGTTGGCAAAATTCGGAGTGACTTGGGAAAATCGTGGGGAGTCGGCAAAAGTCAGGTGAGAAGTGAAAATTTAGATTTTTTTTCTGTAAAATTATGGCGAGTTGGCAAAATCTAGGAGAGTTGGCAAAACTTAGGGAGTTGGCAAAATCTAGGGGCAGTTGGCAAAATTCGGAGTGACTTGGCAAAATCTATGGGCAGTTGGCAAAATTCGGAGTGACTTGGCAAAATCATGGAGAGTTGACAAAATTCAGGTGAGATGTAAAAATTAGGATTTTTTTCTGTAAAATTATGGCGAGTTGGCAAAATCTAGGGACAGTTGGCAAAATTCGGAGTGACTTGGCAAAATCGTGGGGAGTTGGCAAAATTCAGGTGATATGTGAAAATTTGGATTTTTTTCTGTAAAATTATGGCGAGTTGGCAAAATCTAGGAGAGTTGGCGAAACTTAGGGAGTTGGCAAAATCTAGGGACAGTTGGCAAAATTCGGAGTGACTTGGCAAAATCGTGGGGAGTCGGCAAAATTCAGGTGAGATATGAAAATTTGGATTTTTTTCTGTAAAATTATGGCGAGTTGGCAAAATCTAGGAGAGTTGGCAAAACCTAGGGAGTTGGCAAAATCTAGGGACAGTTGGCATAATTCGGAGTGACTTGGCAAAATCGTGGGGAGTCGGCAAAATTCAGGTGAGATATGAAAATTTGGATTTTTTTCTGTAAAATTATGGCGAGTTGGCAAAATCTAGGAGAGTTGGCAAAACCTAGGGAGTTGGAAAAATCTAGGGGCAGTTGGCAAAATTCGGAGTGACTTGGCAAAATTCAGGTAAGTTGTAAAAATTGGGATATTTTTCTGTAAAATTGTAGCTAGATGTCAAAATCGAGGAAACTTGACAAAATGTAGGCAGTTGGCAAAATTTGAATCCACTTGGTAAAATACGGGCGATTTGTGAAAATTGGGATTGTTTTTATGAAAATAAGGAGAGTTGGGAAAACCAAGAACTCTTGGCAAAGTCTAGGGGAGTTGGCAAAATTTGAAGCCACTTGGTAAAATACAGGGGAGTTGGGAAAATTGTGCCTTTCTCGTGCAATTAAAGAGAGTTGATAAAATTCAAAGTGACTTGGCAAATTCATGGAAGATGTAAAAATTGCGATTTTTTCTGTAAACTTACGGCGAGTTGGCAAAATCTAGAGTAGTTGGCAAAATTCAAATCCACTTGATAAAATATAGGCAAGTTGTGAAAATTGAGTTGTTAATCGGGATTGGGTTTGTGAAATTTTGGATAGTTGAGTAAAATCGCAAAAACGTGGCAAAATCTAGGGAAGTTTGAAAAGTTTGGAATTATGTGAAAATTTGTGAAAATATGATTTAAAATTGTATTTTTAAAATTTTGTGAAATTATGGCTAGTTGGCAAAATTGGAAGTAGTTGGAAGTCAAAATGGCACAAAATGCAGGAGTGCAGGAGAGTTGCGAAAATTGCCTTAACCCCCCCCCCCCCACCCGTCAGAGCGAAATTTATCTAAGCAAGTTTGCTCAGTTGGCAAATTTTTGATTTCTCCCCCCCCCAACCCCTCAACCATAGTCCTTCGCTCTGCCTGTGCACTCGCACGTGATTCGGTTCATTCTCGTGTTACAGTCGCCACTGAGCGCACACCCACGGAATTCTCGTATTTTTTTTCAAAAAGTTTTATTGTTAGGGATTTTTAGTGCTGTAATGATGACTGGAAAGAGGAAATGAGATGGTAAAAGTGCTCATTTCCACTTATAAACGCACTAAAATTAATTTTGAGATGAAAATGAATACAAAAAAAAAAGCTTATCCGCCATAGCATATAGAACACAGAGTCTCAGTATCAACAGAGTGAATAGAATAGCAAAAGATACTGATTGTATAAAAAAAAGGATCTGAATATTTATAAAGGATCTGAATATTTATAAGTCAACAATAATTCCGAAACGGTGTTCTGGTTAAGAATTCATTACTAACATTACTAAGAAACAGCGTAAGATCTAACACTTGATTGTATATAGATAAGATCTAACACTTGATTGTATATAGATAAGATCTAACACTTGATTGTATATAGATAAGATCTAACACTTGATTGTATATAGATAAGATCTAACACTTGATTGGCTATAGGGATGATTAATGGTGGGAAGTGAATGAAATTCTGAGAAACGCAAAAATCGACCTATGTGAGAGTTTGAGGAACATAACATTTACTAAGTTAGGGAGTGTCTGTGCGTCATCATTTTAGTCTATTATGAGATTCCATCATTTACGTTGCTTGTAAAAATGAAAGGTGTCCTCTGGTTATTAAAAAACGTAACAAAACGAATCCATTGTTATTAAAAAAATACCAAGACAAAACCCTTATGCATTGTGGCTCGGCTACACCATTTCTGATCACTTCGTACAATCTAGGTTGGGTTACCTCTGAGTGGAACTTTTTTGTACACGATGGGCTAAATGGCCAGGTCACAAAACTCGGAGAACTCAGAGAAGGTTGGGAGAGGGGATCCACTGGACAGCTTTTGGGAGATAGATGGTAGCCTTCCGTCAATTCTATCCAGCGTGTTCTTTAATGTGCGTAGGGTGTGGCTTTCCCCTCACACGGCCCAACGGATTAATGTCCCATCCGACGGACGACGACCTTTCCAAACCCATAGGTATCCCCAACTGACCAAGGAGAGGATGGAGAGATTTGCAGAGATAAATCTGAATTCTGGCTCAGCTGCAACTCGAACCTGGGAAATGTAGATTACGGGCCTGACGCGCTATCGACTGAGCCACCCCCGTCTCTCGTAACAGTGTACGATCTTTACAACGGTCAGATTCTTTTCACTTCACCAGAAATCGTAGAGGATGTCCACGATATGAAGAGAGACTAATTTCTAGCGTAAGACGAGACTGTATTGACTGTATTGGTTGGAATATTGGTTGTGACTGTATTGGGTTGGGTTGTTTTACCTCTGAGCGGCGCTTTTTTGCACACCATGGGCTAAATGGCCAGGTCACATGGACCCCGAAGGCTCAGAGAAGGTTGGGGGAGGGGACCCACTAGAACAGCTGTTGGGAGACAGATGGTATCCTCCCGTCAAGGCCATCCAGCGTGTTCTTTAACGCTGTGTGTATGGCTCTCCCGCACATGACTGGCATCTGATCCCGCACACGTGATCAGATCCCGCACACATGACATCTGATCCCGCACACTTTAACGCTGAGTGTATGGCTCTCCCGCACACGGGGCCACGGCTTAACGTCCCATCCGACAGATGGCGGCCTTTCCAAGCCCATCGGTGTCCCCTACTGACCGTGGGCAGGGCGGGGAATTTTGCGGAGATAAATCTCAATGCTGACCCAGCTGGGACTCGAACCTGGGAACTACAGATTACGAGCCTGGCGCGCTACCGACTGAGCCACCCCCCCCCCCCCCCCTAAGACTGTATTGGAGTAGCCTAGATATATATATATGTAGGATGCCATATTCATGTACATTGCTTAGAAAAGCATTAGTGTTATTGACTGCAATGCAGTTAGTGCTCTCATTACTGACACTTGTGTTTCTCTTTCTCCCAGGGGATGGGCGATGGAGGACCGTTGTTCGCCGTTGCGCATCCATCACAGAGCGAGGAGTTAATCAAGGCTGTGACTGGGGCTACAGAGAAAATGGCGAATACTGGGAGGAGTGCTACTGCGCTCAGGACTACTGCAACGGAACCAACGCATCAAAACGTGGGATGACTTTCAAGAGCCTCATTTGTGAATTCGTTTGGTGCATTGCCCTGCATCATGTTTTGCAGAGGACGCACTGATCACAATATGTTATTTTTATTTTTTTTTCATGCCTAGAGAAGATTTGAATCATTTTGGAATGTGAAAACCGAAGAACTTTCCAAAAGAATGTATGGAGTATTTATTGGAATGGAAGAATTCTTGGGTTCTTCCACTTTTTATCTCTCTTTTATCGACGTATTCATGATTTCGATTGTGAAGATAGCTTCCGTTGCGAGGTTGGGGAACACAGTTTTATTTTGTGACGAAATTACGGATCGGATTGATCTGGGCGCCATATCTGATACATATAGCGTCATACCTTCTATCATTCTTGTACTGTTCAATATTTTGACGTTTTAGGTGATGTGAAATAGAGAGAAGGTCAGATCACTAAAAACCAAAGTAAAGAAATGCGGACTCTGGTACAGTCGGTGGCACGAAGGTTTGTCATGTGACACGAAGGTTGCCAGATCACTAATTTCTAAAAAAATCGTCGCCAGATATTTTTTCTGAATTCTGTAATCAACCATAGTGTTCGGATACTTTTTTGAGCGACTGTACTTATTTTTCGGAATTAAATCGAAATACCCTGCTTTAGGAAACTTTGAGAGTCAAAGCAAATGTTATGCAATCATTTCCAGGCTAATGTTTGAGATGAATAAGAAGAAATTGTATGTGTAATATTGCATTATGTACATAAAGTCATTTGCACCATCCCTTTCCTGCCTTTTATTGCCAATTTATTTTACTGAGGTAGTGGAAATGCTATTTATTATACATTCAAATGCTTGCTTTTGTAGATTAGTAAGGTTTTGATGTGTCAGATTTGCTCGAAATGCACGAAATTTGGTATTCAACTTTGTAAATGGAGTAACTAACTAATATTTGAAGAGTAAATTACTGATGAGATTTCAATACGTTTTACATAAGAGAAACGACATGTATTTCTTAAATTTATAAAGATAAAGAATTAAACTGATAAATTTGGAAAGATATATATTTTTTGTCATTAGGTCATCTTCTTTTTGGTGTTGTTCCTATTTACATGGGTTGGATTGTTTTACCTCTGAGCGGCACTTTTTTGCACACCATGGGCTAAATGGCCAGGTCACATGGACCCCGAAGGCTCAGAGTTGGGTTGGGTTGTTTTACCTCTGAGCGGCACTTTTTTGCACACCATGGGCTAAATGGCCAGGTCACATGGACCCCGAAAGCTCAGAGAAGGTTGGGGGAAGGGACCCACTGGAACAGCTGTTGGGAGACAGATGGTAGCCACCCGTCAAGGCCATCCAGCGTGTTCTTTAACACGCACAGGGTATGGCTCTCCCGCACACGGGGCCACGGCTTAACGTCCCATCCGACGGACGGCGGCATTTCTAAGCCCATCGGTGTCCCCTACTGACCGTGGGCAGGGTGGGGAATTTTTGCGGAGATAAATCTCAACGCTGACCCAGCTGGGACCCGAACCTGAGCGATTACCGGCTAATTACGAGCCTGGCGCGCTACCGGCTAAGCCCCCCCGCCCCCCCGAAGGCTCAGAGAAGGTTGGGGGAGGGGACCCACTGGAACAGCTGTTGGGAGACAGATGGCAGCCTCCCGTCAAGGCCATCCAGCGTGTTCTTTAACGTGCACAGGGTATGGCTCTCCCGCACACGGGGCCACGGATTAACGTCCCATCCGACGGACGGCGGCCTTTCCTAGCCCATCGGTGTCCTCTACTGACCGTGGGCAGAGCGGGGAATTTTGCGGAGATAAATCTCAACGCTGACCCAGCTGGGACTCGAACCTGGAAACTACAGATTAGGAACCTGGCGCGCTACCGACTGAGCCACCCCCGCCCCACACGCCTCATCTGCTAGGATGTTGTGGAAGTGTTATGAAGCGGAAAACTACTGAAAAGAAAAAAGCTGCAAAGCGACTCTTTGAAAATCACATAAATTATGTGTCATAATAAATCTAAGCGGTTAGTGTATCCGAAACTGCTAATTTGGGGGGAAAATAAAAAGGAGATTCAGCAAATATTGGACAGATTCTTTTCTCGTCCATTTCTCCAGAGGGTTTTTAGGTTGGTAATTTAGATGTATTAGTTAGAGCATTGACATACTATCAGGAGGTCGCGGGTTTCGGATCCCACTCGCAGCGAAACTCCTTAAATATTCAAGTGAAATAAATTTAAGTGTATTCTTACAAAGAATTCGGAGTTCAATCAACAAACTGGATACAGATGCAATCGGTATTATTCATGGTGTAGGGCTGGGCTGTTTTGCCTCCAGAAGGCATTTTTCTGCATACAATGAGCTAAATGACCAGGTCACAAAGACTCCAAGGGGGGAGAGGGGAAGGGGACCTACAGAACAGCTGTAAGAGGACAGATGGTAATCTCCCATCAAGGCCATCCTACATGTTCTTTAAAGTACGTTAGCTATGGCCCTTTTGTATACGGGATCACAGCATTATTGGGACTGAAACGTGGGAACTGTATATTTCGGGCCTAGCGTGCCATGAAACCAGCCCTCGCCCCGTGGTTTACGATTAATTTACCTAAAAATGAATGAAGTGGGAGTGGCAAACGCCAATTTCGTAATCTGCAGTTCCCAATGCTGGCCCAAGCGGGGCTCGCTTTAAGATAAATCTCAATGGGAGTCCCGCTTGGGTCAGCATTGAGATTTATCTCTGCAATATGGGGCGGGGGTGGTTCAGTCGGTAGTGCGCCAGGCTCGTAATCTGTAGTTCCTAGGTTCGAGTCCCAGCTGGGTCAGCGTTGAGATTTATCTCCACAAAATTCCCCGCCCTGCCCACAGTCAGTAGGGGACACCGATGGGCTTGGAAAGGCCGCCGTCCGTCGGATGGGACGTTAAGCCGTGGCCCCGTGTGTGGGAGAGCCATACCCTGTGCACGTTAAAGAACACGCTTTATGGCCTTGACGGGAGGCTACCATCTGTCTCCCAACAGCTGTTCCAGTGGGTCCCTTCCCCCAACCTTCTCTGAGCTTTCGGGGTCCATGTGACCTGGCCATTTAGCCCATGTTATGCAAAAAAGTGCCGCTCAGAGGTAAAACAACCCAACTCTCTGCAATATTCTCTTCCTTCCCTCGGTCAGTAGGAGACACTGATGGCTTGGAAAGGCTGCCGTCCGTCGGATGGAACGTTAAGCAGTGGCCCGTGTGTGGGAGAGCCATACGTTGAGCACATTAAAGAATACGTTGGATAGACTTGAAGGGAGGCTACCATCTGTTTCCCAACAGCTATCCAATGGGTCCCCTCCCCCAACTTTCTCTGAGCCCTCGAAATTCTTGTGACCTGGCATTTTAGTCCATTGTGTACAAAAGAGTGTCGCTCAGAGGTAAACAATCCAACCTAAAAATGACATAACACAATGCGTGAGTTACTTGAAACTTTTCACAAAATTTAATCAGTGTTCTAGGCAGTATGTTTCTATTATTGAAAAATGGATCACCGGTAGAAAAGATTGATTGCCATTGATATAAACGAAAATAAAAGAAAAAGTTTGTCGACTCTTGCAGCTATTAAAAAGAAAGCCAACAACAAGAAATATTTTCTCATTTGTATATTTGCAGGTTTATCGCCTGTTCATGAAAAGTGAAAGGGGTTTAGGACAGAGCACAAGAGAAATATCGTACACTTCGTTTTTCTGTTTTGTGGAGGCAACCGCCAGATAAGAACCAATGCAGATGCGCCAATGCATTGAACAGAGAAATGTTTCCCGCAAGGCAGTCTGAGCAGAACAAATTGTGCGATGTCATCGAAAGCCCAGTGGCATGAGAAAAGAAAAATTCGTAATTTTCGATATTTGGTACCAGGAAGATAGGCTACATGCGCATTGTATTTAGTTGTGGTCTGATTATTTTCTTGAATAAGAAAAAAATAAATAACTAAATAAATAACGGATTTAAAATCAAAACAGACAAAAGCATACACTATAAAGGAGGTTTTTAGGATTTCAAATCTGGTATTGGTACCATAATTTATTACAAAAGTTTTTGTTAATCTTTCTGTTAACGTTATACATAGACGAAAAACATTCTGCATTAAAACAGTACAATTGTATAGGCCAGTGGTTCCCAACCTGTGGTCCATGCACCCCTCTGGGGACGCGGAGTAGAGGGTCCGCGAATCCGTATGCTCACCAAACTTAGCCATTTTGATCTTTATTTAGCTCCAACAAATCACGCAGCAAAAATAATGGGTTTTCTGCCAACGGTTTTTATGTTATCAATGCTTCAGTTTTGCATAATGATTTTAAAAAAAACTCTCTCCCCGTTCGTGGCCTCACAGAAAACTAAAGCCTCTGCAGTTACTGTACGGAGGTGGTCTCACAGAAAACTGGAGCTTTGGAAGTTGCTGTACTGAGGGGGGCCCCCTCACAAGAAACTGAAGCATCTTCAGTTACTGCACAGAGGTGGTATCACAGAAAATGAACATCTGCAGTTGCTGCACGATGGTGGTTCACAGAAAACTTGAGAGAGTGGGCGATAACTGCATGGAAGGGAGGTCTCAAAGAAAACTAGAACATCTGCAGTTACTGTACTGCAGATGCTCTAGTTTTCATGAAGTGGTATCACAAAAAGCTGTGGCTTTTGCGGTTATTGCACCGAAATGGCCTTACAGAAAACTGTGGCTTTTGCGGTTATTGCACCGAAATGGCCTTACAGAAAACTGTGGCTTTTGCAGTCTCACTTCGCTGAGGTGGCCTCACAGAAAACTGTGGCTTTTGCAGTCACTTCGCCGAGGTGGTCTCGCAGAAAACTGGCTTTTGTAACTAGTAGAAATAAAATGATCATTAAAATGATGTAAAACTAAAATGATCGTTAAAATGATGGCTGAATATCGATTTTTTCGTGTCCAACTCTATCTCTCTGGCCACTCTGTTCCGGAAAGAAGATTTGAATTCATTCTGAAGGAGTTCGGTATCCATAGTAGCCAAAAAAACGGAATTGTTTCAATGGAACTGCACAGTTGATGTTATAACTGTTCTACTGAGAGCTGAATGCTTTAGTCTCAGTCGAATAGTCGTAGCCTAATAATTAGCGTTATTTCAATTTTGACATTTTCTGGCATCTTCAAGCAAAAGCGTTGTTAACAGTAAAGCTGTGCCACAGCTAACTGAAGCTTGCGCGGTAATTGAGCATGCTCTTTTCCTTTTACGCCATCTTTATTCAGTAATCACCAACTCTCTCCAGTTTGCACAGTGAGGCCACCTCTGCGCAGTAACAGCAAATGCTCCTATTTTCTCTGACATCAGCTCTGTGCAATAAATGCAGGCAGTCGAGTTTTCTGTGAGGCCCCACCTTATTGGGAGTAATCGCAAACGCTCCAGTTTTCTGTGAGTCTGCTTCGGTGCAGCAACTGCAAAAGCCAAAATTTTCTGTGAGGCCACTTCGTTGCAGTAACAACGAAAGTCACCATTTTCTTTGAAACCACCTAAGTGAAGTAACTGCATAAGCCACAGTTTTCTGCGAGACCACTTCGGCAAAGTGACTGCAAAAGCCACAGTTTTCTGCGAGACCACCTCGGCGAAGTAATTGCAAAAGCCACAGTTTTCTGCGAGGCCACTTCGTTGCAGTAACTACGAAAGCCACCATTTTCTTTGAAGCCACCTAAGTGAAGTAACTGAAAAAGCCACAGTTTTCTGCGAGACCACTTCGGCAAAGTGACTGCAAAAGCCACAGTTTTCTGCGAGACCACTTCGGCGAAGTGACTGCAAAAGCCATAGTTTTCTGCGAGGCCACTTCGTTGCAGTAACTACGAAAGCCACCATTTTCTTTGAGGCCACCTAAGTAAAGAAATAAATAAATTACTTCTCAAGCAGCTGTTTGCTGCAGAGCACTGATAAGAAATTATCTGTTTCGTATACCGCGCAGACGTAAAGAAGACGAATTCCCAACTGAAGTATAATGCAAGATAGCAATCATCCATGTCCCCATCTGTGGCTCAAAACTGTGTGCCTTTATCAGACGTCACTGTTAATTAATAGGAGAAAAACGATAGTCTTCTTTGATCCTTTCTGCAAATATCCTTTTAAGAACTGAAGAATTTTTCTGCATACAATGAGCTAAATGACCAGGTCACAATGACTCCAAGGGGGGAGAGGGGAAGGGGACTTACAGAACAGCTGTAATTCGTCTCTTACTGGTAGAGGAAGTAGGATATTCAATTACAGTTAATGATGTCAGAACTGTTTTTGGAGAGTGTGGACAATCATTTTTTTTTTGCGAAAAAAGGATTGGTTAACCTTGGGTAAATAAATAGCCTGACAGCAACTTGATGCAAAAATATTACACGAACTGTTTACATGATTTTAGTTGTAACACGTTTGTATCCGAAAGATTTAGGATGAATTTAATTTGGATAACCGAAAAGAGAAAATATATGGAGGAGAAACTGAATTTCCATTTGATTTGTTAAAGTATTTATTACAAATAAGCGAAATATTTAAAATACATACTTCTTTTACAATTTCATATTCATTTCGTTTTGAACATATTTTGAAACTAGTGAAATAACTTAGAAAGGACGTTTGTATACGTGTGAAATTTTTAAATAAAGAGGTAAAAAAGAAAGTAATTCCTACTGTGATGAACTGGCGCCAATCCTGTTGGAGATGAATTTGTCTCTTAATTATCTTTACCATTACTTCGGTGAAATGACAGGTTCGCGGATGGTTACACCCGTATCGACGTATGCCTCAGACTTGCTGCGTCAAGTGATTTGTAAAAATATGTCCAACAATTCAAGCACGAGAGTTGTATAGGGATGACACAGTTTATTTACCCTTATATAGAATCACGTGCTGGGGATGCTCTCAACTCCGTAGGTCTTTGCTGCTGCAAACAATTAAGCAATGAGGTGGAGAAGAGCACACTTTGCAAGTTCTCGCTTTACCGACCCCAAACTCGGCGAAAGGATATTTAACCTTTGCGTATAATGTGGTTCACACAGAATCCACAGAATTGCATCAGATTCACAAAGAATCGTGTTTCTCACTTAGAATCGAACCCTCTCCTTAAGGATTTCGTTCGAATAAGAAAGGCGTCCTTTTGACTCGTGTTCAAACGTCCTTCTCGCTCGACAGCTACGCTCAACACTGTTGTTTCATTAATACACGGCGCCTCTCCTACGTTCACACTTGTGCCCCAGGCTAGGTGTAAAAGGTCATAAAAGGGCTTTTCGGACATCGACATGTACAGGCAGCCAGCTCAGACCCGAAAACAACATCTTATGAGTCATATCCCCACAATAGCACTACCAAGAACACACTTAATATATAAAAATATTTACAGCAACAATAATATAATGAATGAATTAGAGGGACATGACAGTTGCTAACCGAATAATTTGGAAAGTTAACCATATGGTGCAGTTTTTTTATAGTACGAGTAAGCGACTTAGTTATATCTAAAATCGTGCAAATGGTTCATTTCTTTGTCCTTACAAAAACACGTTTGAAACATGCTTGCTGTTATGTTCCTTATTTACGTGGCATACATGAGTCATTTTCTCGCGATTGCATCTTATACGATAATTGATGGAAATAATAGGAATCAGAGGGTCTGTAGTTCCCAGATTCGAGTCCACTTCTGCTAGCGTTGAGATTTATATCAACTAAGTCTCCACCCCGCCCTTGTTCAGAAAAGTGACACTGATGGGCTGAGAAAAACCGGCATCCATTAGATGGGACATTAAGTCGTGGCTCCGTATGCAAGGGAGCCATACCCTGTGCATATTGGCCATGACTGGAAGGTACAGTCGCTCAAAAAAAGTATCACGTGACACGAAGGTTGCCGGATCACTAATTTCTAAAAAAATCGTTGCCAGATATTTTTTCTGAATTCTGTAATCAACCATAGTGTTCGGATACTTTTTTGAGCGACTGTACCATCTCTAACAGCTGTCCAGTGAGTCCCCTTCTCGCAAACTTCCTTGAGCATTTGGCGTCCTTATGGCCTGGCAATTTAGCCCATTGTTCTTTAACAGCCGCAATGTATGACTCTCCCGTACTCATTATCTTCTCTTTTTATTTTCGTATGTGCAAAAAAGTGCCGTTCAGAGAAAACAACCCAACTCTAGGTTTGAATCGTGGTTTCACTGTGAATACTTTACAAATGAACGCCCTAGTACTGTTTATTATACTGCAGAAAATGTTAGGTTGGTTGATTTATTTTAGCTAGGTTGATAGAAAATGTTAGGTTGGTTGATTAATTTAGCTAGGTTGGTAGAAAATACTAGGTTGGTCTATTTTAATGGCACTTTTTTTTCACACAGTAATGGTCAGATCACAAGGACACCAAGGGTTCAGAGTTGTATAAAAGAAGGTGCCCTACTGTACAACTGCGACTTTTGCCTCCTCTAACACTGGAAATTAGAAATAATTGATGATTGGGAAAATGTTAATAGTAATATTTTACTAGCACATATAAAACACAAAAGCAATTTTTCATTTTAAGAGAAAAAGTTGCGTTTTCTTACCTTCTGTTGGTAAGGATGGCAAATCATTTCTGTCAACGTAAACTTCTCGACCATTCCACTCCACATCCAAAAATTCGAACATTTATCATAATGCATCGTTTGCATTATTTGTTAAAAAATTTGGAATTTTCGAAATTTTCCCACCGCTAGAAGGCGCTATTAAAATATTTCGATATTCATAAAGTGCGAACCTGATACTTGATCAATATCTATCCAACCCAATAAAAATGTTTTTGATTTTTCTCTAAAAAAATGAAAACCTATAGGAAGAGAAAACATTCCACAAAGTGGAAACAATAACCTTTTTGTTAAAACGAGCTAAAAAATAGCAGCTGTTATGCCTTACACACCCACAGATGTGGGCGGGGGTGGCTCAGTCGGTGGCGCGCCAGGTTCGTAATCTGTAGTTCCCAGGTTCGAGTCCCAGCTGGGTCAGCGTTGAGATTTATCTCCGCAAAACTCCCCGCCCTGCCCACGGTCAGTAGGGGATACTGATGGGCTTGGAAAGGCCGCCGTCCGTCGGATGGGACGTTAAGCCGTGGCCCCTTGTGCGGGAGAGCCATACCCTGTGCACGTTAAAGAACACGCTGGATGACCTTGACGGGAGACTACCATCTATCTCCCAACAGCTGTTCCAGTGGGTCCCCTCCCCCAACCTTCTCTGAGCCTTCGGGGCCAATGTGACCTGGCCATTTAGCCCGTTGTGTGCAAAAAAGTGCCGCTCAGAGGTAAAACAACCCAACCCACTCACAGATGAGCTTATGAGGAGAGTTTTGCCTCCACCTTCCTGCCCTATCACTGAAAGTCGAGATTTCAGGCCGTTGATGTTAATCACAGTATTGCAAATTATGCTCGCTGAATAACATCAATCAGATGAATTATTCAAAGAATGAAGGTCGATAGCGAGCAGCGACTGGGCCCTTTTCGGCAGACTGGAAAAGTGCTTTCGTTGGCTAGTGATTTCACGTTCTCAGTAAGAGACTGTTCCATCTCATTGTCTGCTTCTGAGGACAAGTCTTTAGCTTCTTTTAGTTAAATATTTCCGAGCTTATCGATACTGAAGGTGAAACTGAAGGTGAAACAAAGAGGAAATCAGATAAGAGGAAGCTTTTTCAGCTTCGAAGTGTAGAGAAAGAAATCTATAGAAATTCTATTTTATTCTTTAAATTAAATATCATGAATAGAACATTGTAATAGCTTTTTAGAAAATACACGAGGCTGACTTATTAAAGAAATATATTATAACCTCTAACAACTAGAGCGGAAAGAAAGATGCTCCAAATACGTTTTGGGATATTTAGATCTATAATATTTATAATCAGTTTCGAAAATTTCAGTTTCGTATATGCGTGAGAATGGAATTATCATAATTAGTTTAGAGATAGCAATAAATGCGAAATTGATGAAAAAAATAAATTTGAAAAAATATCGCTTAGAACGAAATTTTCCTTTATGTCAGACTTAACGAATAAAACAATTTGCACTAAGTTTTTGTCAAACGCTCTCGATTGAGAGAAACCTAAGTAGATTCCCCCCCCCCCTCCTCAGGATCACAATTTTTCTGTGGATGAATAATATTAATCATATACATTGAGTGATCATTGAATTATGACTACCTCACCCCATGTTATGTTAATGAGTATTGATTTTGAAGCTCTATAATTTTTAGAATATGCATTCACGGGAAAACTCCACTAAAGGTAATTTAAAGATCTCAATCAATTCTCAGAACACATTGTTCCTAAATTAACCTCCATATTTCTTTAAATACTGAAAGAATATTGTTGAAAATCGAGATTCAGGTTGGGTTGGGTTGTTTTACCTCTGAGCGGCACTTTTTTGCACACCATGGGTTAAATGGGCAGGTCACGTGGATCCCGAAGGCTCAGAGAAGGTTGGGGGAGGGGACCAACTGGAACAGCTGTTGGGAGACAGATGGTAGCCCTCCGTAAAGGCCATCCAGCGTGTTCTTTAACGTGCACAGGGTATGTCTCTCCCGCACACGGGGCCACGGCTTAACGTCCCATCCGACGACGGCGGTCTTTCCAAGCCCATCGGTGTCCCTTACTGACCGTGGGTAGGGCGGGGAATTTTGCGGAGATAAATCTCAACGCTGACCCAGCTGGGACTCGAACCTGGGAACTACAGATTACAAGCCTGGCGCGCTACCGACTGAGCCACCCCCGGTCCCAAGATTCAGGTAGATTAAGATTGAGATCTGTAAATTATCTTCACACATTTATTGTCACAAAATGCTTGTTATACACTGACTTTTAAAAGTTAAGCATAGTTGGCAAAATGGAATGAACAATGCGAGACTATAGAATGACCTCGGCGACATAGCGCATATGGAATATGGAAGGAAGGAACATGCAAAATACACTGGTTTCCATAAATTAACAGAAAATGAGAAAAATCGCGATAATTCGCCAAAATATTGTGCGATCTTCACCAAACTTCTTCATGTAACCAGTAAAGTAATGCCGAGTTAGCATATCCTATGCAAATTAGTCTAGCTTGCGTCAATTTGCGTCATCGGATAGCGGCATAAAAAGGGGTGTTTTGGAGTGGATCGTTATTTTGTGTTGTAAATGTGAGTAAGGAAATTCCAAATAGCTATTTTGTAGAAATGACCTCGAGATATCATTTGCCAAATGAACTGTGGTGGAGAGCTATTGGCCAGCTCGAAGCAGGCCAAAGTCAGTCAGACGTGGCACGATGGCTGAATGTGAGTCCTTCTGTGATCTATTAGACAGTGGAATCAATTTCTTAGCAAGGATTTCGCGTCTCGGACGTTTAGCCTGGGAACGACTAGAGTTACGACCGCTATACAAGACCGATATCTGCATTTAACAGCATGAAGGAGCAAGACGTTTACTTCCTCTTAGCTATGATCCTCTCTTGCAGCAGCCACTGGGAGATTTGTATCAGCTTCTACTGTGAGTAGAAGGCTTCATGAGGGAGTTCTGTATGCTAGAAGACCAATAATTTGTATACACCTCATGTCACATCACAGGAGAGAGCGATTGAATTGGGCACGCACGCATCATAACTGGACAGAAGAGCAATGGAGGTCTGTACTCTTCACAGATGAGTCCGGATATTGCTTGCAGAGTGATTCCAGACATTGTTTGATATCGAGAGAACGAGGTAGCCGCTATCATCCCAGTAATATTAGTCAAAGAGACAGTTACGGCAGAGGTAGCGTGTGTGTTTGGGGTGGCATTTTCTTAGGTGGACCTACAGACCTCTTTGTGTTGACGAGTGGACATCTCAATGCTCAAAAGTATAGAGATGACTCCTGGACCCTTGTGTACGTCCTTATGCTGGTGGAATTGGCGGAACATTCATCTTAGACGATAATGCTCGTTCACACAGAGCTCGACTAGTGGAACAATACCTTCATGAGGAGACCATTATGCGCATAGAGTGACCAGCTCGATCTCTGGACCTAAATCCGATTGAGCATGTGTGGGGTGCTCTAGGGAGACATGTTGCTGCCCTCAACCCGCCACCTGAAACAAATGGGGAACTTATTACTGCTTTAAAGGAACAATGGTCGTTACTCCCTACTGAGCTGATTCACAACATCATAAACAGCATGAAACATTGCTGTCGTGCCTGCATTGCTGTAAGGGGTGACCTCACTCCTTATTAAAGAACTTTGCCCATTGCATTCTGACATTTTTCGACATGTTACTGTAAGTGTTATTTTTTGAAGAAAAATGTTTCTAGTGTAAAATATTTTATGCCATTTTGGAACTAGCATTGTAATTCATGTTTCCATCAGAGGCGGGGGTGGCTCAGTCGGTAGCGCGCCAGGCTCGTAATCTGTAGTTCCCAGGTTCGAGTCCCAGCTGGGTCAGTGTTGAGATTTATCTCCGCAAAATTCCCCGCCCTGCCCACGGTCAGTAGGGGACACCGATGGGCTTGGAAAGGCCGCCGTCCGTCGGATGGGACGTTAAGCCGTGGTCCCGTGTGCGGGAGAGCCATACCCTGTGCACGTTAAAGAACACGCTGGATGGCCTTGACGGGAGGCTACCATCTGTCTCCCAACAGCTGTTCCAGTGGGTCCCCTCCCGCAACCTTCTCTGAGCCTTCGGGTCCATGTGACCTGGCCATTTAGCCCATGGTGTGCAAAAAAGTGCCGCTCAGAGGTAAAACAACCCACAACCCAACCCATGTTTCCATCAAATTTCATTAAAATCATTCATATATTTTTGGTTTATCATAATTTTTTTGAGTTTTCCTTAATTTATGAAAATCAGGTATATAGTAGCCTATATAGTAATTTATGAAAACCAGGTATATATATATATAGCCTACATGAAATTCAGAATAAACTTGGGGAATGCATTGTAGTTCAATTGGGTGGCAATTGGAGAAGTTTGCTGGAGACCCGGTCACGTGCTATTTCATCATTACTCCCACATTTGCATATGCCCACCATTGTCTTCACGTAACTTTTTCTGCTGTTTTGGCCGATTATTTTTTTAACATAGCTCATTATGTCAACTATGCTCAACCTTTGGACACTAGAGTAGAAGTTATAGATCTTCGAAATCAACTCCCCATTTAGCGTGCTTGACTACTGATCAGAGGGACCTGGGTTCGATCCCCTGGTAAGGCATAGATATTTGTGTTGTCTTTCTGCTGAGGTCTCGCCTTCCTCAATGATTCTTCTCTATGGCGTATTAAACTGACGAGCTTCTGTCAGATCTCTGTGGTAAGTAGCTGCTTGAGGGAATATTTCTTTTTTACATTTTTAAAAACGCGGGTGGATTGCAAATCAAGTCTCAAAGTATTAAAATTACAGAACGTGCTTTTGGGTTATTGAATCATGACTAATATCTGTGGCAAGTAGCTGCTTGAGGGAATATTTCTTTTTTAAATTTTTAAAAAAGCCGGTGGATTGCAAATCAAGTCGCAAAGTATTAAAATTACAGAAATTATATTCATGCAAAATGGAACCCTCTAGGATCCGATCTGTGGTTCAGAGGTTCGATTCCCAACTGACATGAAATTCAGGATAAACCTGCGTTGTAATTCTGCTTCTCTAACCCCAGTTCTGCCCTCGGTGAGAAAGGAGACACTGATGGACTTGGAAAGACCGACGTCCGTCGGATGGGACGTCAAGCCGTGGCCTCGAGTGAAGGAGAGTCACGACTTGTGCACTTTAGAGAACACTCTGGATGACCTTGATGCGAGACTATCAATTGTCTGTTATCCAGTGGGTCCCCCTCCTCCAACCTTCTCTGAGCCTTGGAGCTCTTGTGACCTAGCTATTTAGGCTGCTGTGGGCACATAAGTGCCACTCACAGGTAAAAGAACCCAACTCATACAAAATATATTTCTTTTACTCTTTTTTATAAAATCTCTTGGGGGCGGGGGTGGCTCAGTCGGTAGCGCGCCAGGCTCGTAATCTGTAGTTCCCAGGTTCGTGTCCCAGCTGGGTCAGCGTTGAGATTTATCTCCGCAAAATTCCCCGCCCTGCCCACGGTCAGTAGGGGACATCGATGGGCTTGGAAAGGCCGCCGTCCGTCGGATGGGACGTTAAGCCGTGGCCCCGTATGCGGGAGAGCCATACCCTGTGCACGTTAAAGAACACGCTGGATGGCTTTGACGGGAGGCTACTATCTGTCTCCCAACAGCTGTTCCCGTGGGTCCCCTCCCTAACCTTCTCTGAGCCTTCGGGGTCCATGTGACCTGGCCATTTAGCCCATGGTGTGCAAAAAAGTGCAGCTCAGAGGTAAAACAACCCAACCCAAAATTTATACAATCTCAGGTTATTGAGATAGAGCTAAGGTATAACTCGTAATGTGTTCCATGTTTTTGAACATAAACGTGCTTTTGAGTTATTGAATCATGACTAAATATTTCGTTTCTCGTAATTTGTTCTGAGTTTCTTTCTCTCTTAGTTTCCCTTGAAACATTGCAAAAAATGTAACAGAATGAAATCATATTTGAAACAGATTTTGTCTAGTTCATAAATGAGCCATTCCTCTTACTTTTATCACTTCTGAATTTCAAACTATGCAATATAACAGTGTCGTAATTGGTTAAGAATTATTTGTTTTTTGAAGAGTGTTATTATAAACGGCCTTCATCGCTTTTAAAATGCACTCGTAAAGCTTTTCTTGATCATCAAGAGTTCTTTGGTGTTTCTAACTTCATTAAGTTGTGAGTCCTATCGAGCAACCCGGAAGATTAACATTTAACAATTTCTTTTGAAAAACAAAGGTTTGGAATTCATTTTTACAATGGGGCGGGGGTGGCTCAGTCGGTAGCGCGCCAGGCTCGTAATCTGTAGTTCCAAGGTTCGAGTCCCAGCTGAGTCAACGTTGAGATTTATCTCCGCAAAATTTCCCGCTCTGCCCACGGTCAGTAGGGGACACCGATGGGCTTGGAAAGGCCGCCGTCCGTCGGATGGGACGTTAATCCGTGGCCCGTGTGCGGGAGAGCCATACCCTGTGCACGTTAAAGAACACGCTGGATGGCCTTGACGGGAGACTACCATCTGTCTCCCAACAGCTGTTCCAGTGGGTCCCCTCCCCCAACCTTCTCTGAGCCTTCGGGGTCCATGTGACCTGGCCATTTAGCCCATGGTGTGCAAAAAAGTGTCGCTCAGAGGTAAAAAACCCAACTCATTTTTACAATTATTATTTAAATAAATACCCTCTCAATCAGCTGCTTGCCATAGTGGTCTGACAGGAGCCTATCAGTTTACATGCCATACTAGAAGATCTGTGACTATGGCGGGACCTCAATAGAAAAACAACACAAGCATCCATACCTCAGTCGGGACACGAACCTAGGCTCCCTCTGATCAGTAGCCAAGCGCTAACCAATCAGCCCTGTTTCAAGTTTGTTTGATATTTCTACTCAATCCAGAATGTTTCTTCTGTGTCGTAGCTAAATGACTTGATCACATGAATCTAAGACTGAGAGCAACACGGAAAGAAACTCACTGGACAGCTCTTAAGGACGCAAGGTAGTTTCTATCTTGTTTTCAAAAAAGAACTAGAACACATATCACCTCTGGCGATGTCTGGGAATCTCGTTATCAACGAGAATGAAGATTTTCGTTTACCTACTTTTTCACTCCTTAAAAGTTTCAATTGGAACTAATGGATGATGAGGAAAATGCACGCAGTAGTGTTTTATTAGTAATTGTCACAAAAAGTATTTGTCTTTTATTCCTTAAGTTTAAAAATTTGCCTTTCTCACACCTCTCTGAGAAAAGAGGGCAGTTTTTTTTTGTCAGTGGGAAAATCTCTTACCCCTCTACCAGCGAAATTCCAAATTTCTACCATAAACAGCTCACTTGATAAATTCGTTAAAAGTTTTGCCTTTTCCATATTTAGTGATTATAACGATTTAATTTAAATTATATAAGGATTTGAAAAAGTGCGTCTTCCACCCACCCTGGGCGTAAGGGGTCAACTCACTGCTACGAAAGTCAATTTCATGACCTTCACATTCCGTCAAAACAATTTCAAATTTCTAGCATACATACAGTCGCTCAAAAAATATCCGAACACTATGGTTGAATACAGTATTCAGAAAAAATATCTGGCAACGATTTTTTTAGAAATTAGTTATCTGGCAACCTTCGTATCACGTGACACTTCTGAATTCTGTAATCAACCATAGTGTTCGAATACTTTTTTGAGCGACTGTACATTGTTCGCAATATCCATTTGAAATTTTCGTCGTTTTCCCCTGTTAGAGGGAACAATTATAGCTTTTGAGATATTCGGAAAGTTAATCGTAATACACAGTCGTATCAGAATAATATGACCACTTACCATAGTATGTATGGTAGGTGGTCATATTATTCTGATACGACTGTGTATTTCATCAATGCCTTCTGTTTTTTTTTTTGAAAACTAGATTAAAATGTGATAATGTGTTAACTTTGTTATCTATTTGTGTCCATCTGTAGACGTCGCACTTTTTCGTTGGCAGAAATAAAAAAAACATTTTTGTCTTGGATAAGGTATTAATGAAATATTACGATTCGCAATTTCTGATCTGCCAAAAACTATATTGAAGCCCTCTAAAGGTGGAAAAAGTTTAAAATTCCAAAATTTTAAACGATGTACATTGTTTATGATAGAAATTTAAAATTTGGTGGTGGAATGTGAAGATTTGTAGCAATGAGTTGACTCCTTGCTCCCAGGTTGGATGAGGGAGTTCAATTATCGTTTTAAGAGGCAACTGGAAAACTCTTTTTTCAGTTAGATCAGTACTAATGAAATATTATAATTCGCATTTTTTTAATCCTTAAATAGTTATGTGTAATTTACATTTTTATAGGTCACTAAATAAAGAAGCGGAAAAACTTTTGATGAATGTTACAAGTGATCTGTTTATCGTAGAAATTCGGGTTGGGTTGGGTTGTTTTACCTCTTAGCGGCACTTTTTTGCACACAATGGGCTAAATGGCCAGGTCACATGAACCCCGAAGACTCAGTGAAGGTTGGGGGAGGGGACCCACTGGAACAGCTGTTGGGAGACAGATGGTACCCTCCCGTCAAGGCCATTTACCGTGTTCTTTAACGTGCATAGGGTATGGCAACGTGCACAGGGTATGGCTCTCCCGCACACGGAGCCACGGCTTAACGTCCCATCCGACGGACGGCGGCCTTTCCAAGCCCATCGATGTCCCCTACTGACCGTGGGCAGGACGGGGAATTTTTGCGGAGATAAATCTCAACGCTGACCCAGCTGGGACTCGAACCTGGGAACTGCAGATTACGAACCTGGCGCGCTACCGACTGAGCCACCCCCGCCCCGTAGAAATTCGGAATTTCTCTGCTAGAGTGTTAAGAGATATTCCACTGAGAGCAACATCTGCTTCATTTTCTCAGAAGGGTGTGAGAAAGGCAACTTTTTTAAATTTAAAGAATAAATTACAAATTCTTTTGATGTTGTATAACTACTAATAAAATACTACTGTTTGCATGTTCCTCATCAACCATTAGTTCGAATCTTTTAAGGAGTGAAAATTCAGGTAAACGAAAAATTTCATTCGCTTTGAAAACGATATTCCTATATGTGTTTAAGATGATTTTCATTTTCAGCCACGCATGCGCGTAAATGCGGGACTTGCGGTACTGATTTTGGGTAACGTCTCCTGTCCCTAATTCAATGGCACTTCAATGTATGTCATAGATATTGATATTTTTAATGATAATAATTTCTATTATTAACGTACATATTGATATTTGTGACCATTTTGTTCTTGTGATATGGTTGTTGTTTGTAGCTATTTCTGTTGGCTGGGAACGTCGTTGATGATACAACACCTAGTGCACGAAATACATCGAAAATGTGTGAGAATCTAGGAGGTGATCCACTTCCTATGATGATAGGAAAGGAAGACGCTGTCATTGCTGGCGACCGTGGCATCTCTTGTTCGCTCGCAAGGTGTTGGCTGCCGATGATACTTTATGGCACTGTTGCGTGGTGTGTGGGGGCTGTTGCCACCTTGAGAGAATGAGCGGCAGGAGAGAAAGGGGAGCGACGGGAAAGGGGAGACTCGTATCGGGTTGGGTTGTTTTACCTCTGAGCGGCACTTTTTTGCACACAATGGGCTAAATGGCCAGGTCACATGGACCCCGAAGGCTCAGAGAAGGTTGGGGGAGGGGACCCACTGGAACAGCTGTTGGAGACAGATGGTAGCCTCCTGTCAAGGCCATCCAGCGTGTTCTTTAACGTGCACAGGGTATGTCTCTCCCCGCACACGGGGCCACGGCTTAACGTCCCATCAGACGGACGGCGGCCTTTCCAAGCCCATCGGTGTCCCCTACTGACCGTGGGCAGGGCTGGGAATTTTGCGGAGATAAATCTCAACGCTGACCCAGCTGGGACTCGAACCTGGGAACTGCAGATTACGAGCCTGGCGCGCTACCGGCTGAGTCACCCCCGCCCCACTCGTATCGGACGTCAAGGTATTGACTCGTGCGTTTCTCAAGACCTGATACACAGGGTGGCTATAATTAAACTATTCAGAGCGAAGTAGAGAAGGATCTACTCAACGGATCACAGCAAAAAGTGGGGATACCTTAATAAGGATATGGTGTAGAGAATTTGCGAATTGAAAAAATTACTTAATGTTAGTGCCACCAGGTATCGTGGGTGCGCAAAAATAAAGAATACTAAGTTGAACAAACATAACCTTTATTTTACAAATCAAGATTCTCAATATGTGAACCATTCGTATGCAAATTGTGCTGGAAATGCAATACATCATGGTCCACAGTTGCTTGAAACATGTCTCGGGGAATGGCTGCAACATGTTGTGCTATTCTTGCGTTCAGTTCAGCAAGCAATTTAACATTGCCTTTTTAAACTCGGCTTTTCAAATAACCCCATAACCAAAAATCGCATGGGTTTAGGTCGGGGGAACGTGGTGGCCAAGTATTGGAAAGCGTTTGAGAAATTATCCTGTCCTCACCAAATGTGGTATGCAACATTTGCGTTGCCATACGTGCAATATGGGGTGTTGCTCTATCCTGCATGAAGATTATGGAGTCTAAGAAATTTCTTTCTTACAAAGCCGGAATAATCTTGCGTCGGAGAAGTTCTGTGTAATGTGGTCCATTCACCGATCAACGCACGGGGCCTTGAGACATGATCTCATCAACGAACAATTTTCCCATTATAAAGTTTGCGGTAAATCCACATCATACAGTTTCATAGTTGGAGTGTAGGGGCACATCATGCGGATGTGTAGGTCCCCATATTCGACAGTTGTGCGTATTCACTGCTCCGTGTAGGGAAAAATGCGCCGCATCGGTCCATAAGACTTTCGAAGGCCACATGTCGTTGAGCAGCATCCTCGCCAGAAATCGCAAAGCGAAGTCGGTGCGCTTTTCAGAGTCACGTGGTTACAGCTGCTGCACCCTGTGAATTTCATAAGGATACCATTTCAGGATGGACCGTATAATTTTACGGAAGTTGCAGTTGACAGGAAACCTGTTTTGCACTAACTACAGCTAGCTCCGATTGCAACTGGATTTCTGCAAAGGAAAGTACGATGTCTTCTACATTGCTTTTGCAGTAGGCTGCCGGACTCTACCACGGAGCCACACCCAATTAGCCCGTTTCTTCGAATTTCTGTATCATATTCTTCAGTCCATTTAGCGACAAAGGTCCTTTCTTTAACCTTTCAGACGACGATATTCACGTTATGCAGCGGCGACATTACTGCCGTTTTGGTAAAAGAGTTTCACTAGGAAAGCACTGTCCGTCTTGCAGACACCCATGGTTCCTTCTAGCGATTACGAGGAATACATCACATTTTATAGTGTGCCTCATGCGACTCTCACATGTGATTGGCTGCAATATCAAGAGAAATGAGCATGTTCTACCACGTTTTAGCTCACACGCACCATCTAGTGGCACTGACGCTAACTAATTTTTTATTCGCAAATTCTCCCATGTTCTTATTAACTTCACTTTTCGCTGTGATCCGTCTAGTACAGGGGTGGGCAAATAGCGGCCCGCGGGCCACATTCGGCCCGCTAAGAGTTTTTTGTGGCCCGCCAAGACAATCAGAAAAATCCGCCTTGAACCGAGATTTCCTTCCCGTGCGCGACCGAAGATTCGTCTCATATTTTCCACTAGGAAGGCCACGTCAATACGCATGCGCAGTGTAGATACGAAAACAATTGCCCACTCCTGGTCTAGTAGATCCTTCTCTGCATCGCTCTGAGTACTGTCACAGTTAATTATAACAACCCTGTATATTGAGGTGCGTTTCTCGGGACCTGAGGAAGGTCTGAGGGTAGGGTTTGATAGATTCAACCCTAAGAATAGTCTGTGTGACTATGAGTAACTAGAGGTCTGTGTGACTATACCCAACGAAGGTCTGTGTGACCCCATTTATGTATCAAAGATCTGTGTGACTAATCCTAATCAGTCTGTGTGACTACAGAGAACGGAAGATATCCCTAATTAATAACAGACAACCTCCTAAGACGTATCCCAGCAACAAAAAAACAACACTGATGAAAAAGAAATAAATAAAGCTCATGTTAAGTTTGCAACAAGTGTCTTCTGATTATTCATCGATCAAAGGTGACTATATCGCTGTGGGATATTAATTCCTCTCAAAAGTTGCATAGTATTGGCAGGAACTATCAACTGGATAAACACTCTAAGACACTAGCATGGGATTAAATAATCTTAGAACCTCTTTAAATTTTAGGTGTTGAACGTCCCCCACCCTTATCACTGAAGGTCAGCGAAGTGTTACATCAATTGACCACAATAGAGCAAGGGGACGCGACATTTATGGCGCAATCGTGTTCAGGATGTGCTCAGTGAATAGAGTGTGATAGAAATTTCATCAATAAAAAGAAGTGCATATTGCTAGTGAGCAAAGAAACGCAACAACGGGTTTTTGCATAATTTGGATTCTGTGGAACTTTTATCCGTTACGTTACGTGAGGACGACTTGGACGTGTTCGACGGACCTTTTGTCTCAGCTGTGGAAGATTTCGTCTTCATCCCAACGTAATCTCCGTAATCTGCGTGGTACAGTCCCAGAGTGAAGGACGGCATCGTCATCGACAGCGCATCACAGAAAGATCAGGTTAGTAATTTTCTCTGTCTGATTTATTGTTGTTATTAGTTGCCAGGATGGACAGAGAACTTTGAAGTGAAACTAAGGAAAAGGAGGCTAGGTTAGGTTTGGGTTGCGATGATGTCAGAAGTTTCTAAGGGACAAGAGGATGATAACAATCAGGTTGAAAATTTGTTAATGGAGTATGATAATGGGGAAGAAGAATGCATAGATTTTAGTATGAGTAAATCAGCTTCTGGGGAAATGGCAAATGAGTCTTTTAGATCGACTCGTGAAGGATGGCATCGTCATCGACAGGACAGCGCATCACAGGTTAGGAAGATAATTATATTTATTAGGTTAGTAATTTTCTTTGTCTGATTTATTGTTGTTATTAATTGCCAAGATGGACAGAGAAGTCAAACTAAGGAAAAGGAGGCTAGGGTAGGTTAGGGTTGCGATGATGTAGGAAGTAGGTCGGAAACTTCTGAGGGACAGGAGGATGATAACACTCAGGTTGAAAATTTGTTAGTGGAGTATGGTAATGGGGAAGAAGAGTGCATAGATTTTAGTATGAGTAAATCAGCTTCTGAGGGAATGACAAATGAATCTTCTAAACCGAATGAAATAGATCTAAAATATAAAATGTGACTAATGGAAATAGAAAGGGAGATAGAAAAGGAAAAGATGGAAAGAGAAGATAAAATTAGAGAGGTGGAAAAAGAAGAAAGAAAGAAAGAAAGAAAGAGGTGGAAAGAGAATAAAGAATGAAAGAGAAAGAAAGAGCGTGGGAGCTACAAAAATTAGAAGTAGAAGCGAGAATGCAAAGCGAACGAAGGGCAAATAGTCCGGAAAATGGCAGTATAGGTAGAGTAAGTGATAGGTCAGAAAACACGGCGGATAGTCAAATTAAACTCTTTAGTAAAATTCTCATCCCATCCAGCTACTCAATTCCTAAGCGACCGGAAGAACACCCAAGTTATTTTGAATCTATAGAAGCAGCCTTCCAAACACATCAAATTACCGATTGGGAAAATACATCCACTACTGGTAGACAAAATATAAAACTTTTTCACTGTTTTAAAAGAAAACGACCTGAGAAATTACGTTAAAATTAAACAAACAATATTAAGAGAAAGTCAGTTAACCCCTACAAAGTACAAGAAAAGTTTTGAAACAATTAGAAAATTTACGGATGAAAACTGGCGACAATTTGCTTTTAGGTTAGGTAGTATTTGGAAATATTACTTGAAAAGCAGGGAGGTAGATTCGTTTGCAAAGCTAAATCAATTGATTTTGGACGATAAAATTAGGGAAACCTAATTTTGAAAACTATTGAAAACCTTGTGAGGCTAAAAATTATATCATGCTTCAGGAAGGGAAAACGTGGATGATGTTGATGAAATTGCTGATTTGGCCGAAATGTTTTTACAGGCACAGCAAGCATCCAAACATGCACAAAGGCATGACACACGAGGAACAGAGATCCTCAATATAACAGTAGGCCTCGGGTCCCAGGGGGCGGGGGTGGCTCAGTCGGTAGCACGCCAGGCTCGTAATCTGTAGTTCCCAGATTCGAGTCTCAGCTGGGTCAGCGTTGAGATTTATCTCCGCAAAAATCCCCGCCCTGCCCACGGTCAGTAGGGGACACCGATGGGCTTGGAAAGGCCGCCGTCCGTCGGATGGGACGTTAAGACGTGGCCCCGTGTGCGGGGAGAGACATACCCTGTGCACGTTAAAGAACACGCTGGATGGCCTTGACGGGAGGCTACCATCTGTCTCCCAACAGCTGTTCCAGTGGGTCCCCTCCCCCAACCTTCTCTGAGCCTTCGGGGTCCATGCGACCTGGCCATTTAGCCCATGGTGTGCAAAAAAGTGCCGCTTAAAGCTAAAACAACCCAACCCAACTGTGGTTAAGCCTGATGCGGAGAGTAAAATTAAGTCAGAAGATATGCATAACTCAAAAGATAATGAAAATAATAGAATTCAGTTAAATGAAGTGGTTAAAGTAAATATTGAGAATGATTATCAGATAGAGAATAAGATTAAGTTTGAAGTAGAGAGTAATGCTTATTTACCAAAGATGGGTGCACCTGAAATTAAAAATAATGGTGAAGTAAATAACAGATATGAATCTGAAGTTCCAAGTAATATACAGGTAACAGATAGAGGTAATTCTGAGAAAAGTAATCAGAACATGATAAATAATAGTGGGAATGAGAATCTAAGTTGGATTGAAAACGTAAATATTGTGGAATTAAGTGGTAATCCTAAGAATGAATATGAAAATGATAGAGGTGTAAATATTAGTGATAATGAAAAATTAATAATAGAGGTAGATAAGAAATTTATAAATGAATGTAATTTTGAGAAGTTAGGCACTGTGCATAGTAGGAAAGATAAATTGTTAGGATTTGAGATAATTAGTGATAAAGGTCTGCTTAGAGAGAAGAAAATTAATATGAATGATAGGGATAATCCAGAGATTAAACAGATATTTAGTCAAAGTGCTGATTGTTTAAGTAGAGATGTGAATAAGGGTACAGATGAAAACGAAATTCAAAAGAATGCACAGAAGAGTGCGATATCCCTGGATATGGATAAGTGTAAATTTAATGTTAAGAATAGTGATAAGAAAAGGTTTGTAAAAAAATGAAATAATGCGTAGTCAAATGAAAGAATTGGAATTGATGAGATAAAGAGATTGGAAAAGAAAATGCAGAAAATGGGTAAATAATGTAGATACTTGTAGCTCAAAGGATGGCATGAAATATAATGATGGCAGTAGAATTGTAAATAAAATTACGATAGTAAGAGATAAAGAATTAAATGATATCTGTGATAAGGCCAGGTCTCATAATTTTCATAACTATAGTAAAAGGGGAAGTTTACTGAGGACTATTTCACAATGAACTTTAGTTGAAAAGAAAAGTTATATTAATTTTGCTTGGAACACTTTGGGACTTTGAATTTTCAAGTTCAGAAAAAGACTTAAAAACTTTTAGGGAGAGGGTTGTAGTATCCCTCTCATAATTAATTGAGCGACTTTTTTTATAATTTAATAAGTGCATAATGTAGTAGATGTCATAGATATTGATATTTTTTAATGATAATAATTTCTATTATTAATGTACATATTGATGATTTTTTGACCATTTTGTTCTTGTGGTATGGTTGTTGCATAGCTATTTCTGTTGACTGGGAACGTCGAGTTGATGATACTGCTCCTAATGCAGAAATACATCGAAAATGTGCGAGAACCTAGGAGGTGATCCACTTCCTATGATGATAGGAAAGGAAACCGCTATTGCCGGCAACCGTGAGAGGCACCCTCTCCCACCTCCTCTTGTTCGCTCGCAAGGTGTTTGCCGTCGGATGACACTTTGTGGCACTTATAAAAGAAATTACCACCTTGCCACCTTGAGATCTTTCTGAGCATGAGCGGCAGGAGAGAAAGGGGAGCGAGGGGAAAGGAAGACTCGTATCGGACGTCAAGGTATTGACTCGTGCGTTTCTCGGGGCCCGAGATACTGAATGAAACTCTCAGGGTACGGTTTGATAGATTCAACCCTAAGAATAGTCTGTGTGACTATGAGTAACTAGAGGTCTGTGTGACCATATATACATCAGAGGTCTGTGTGACCATACGTAGGTCTGTGTAACTAATCCTAATCAGTCTGTGTGACTATGAGTAACTAGAGGTCTGTGTGACCATATATACATCAGAGGTCTGTGTGACCATATATACATCAGAGGTCTGTGTGACCATATATACATCAGAGGTCTGTGTGACCATATATACATCAGAGGTCTGTGTGACCATACACTAGGTCTGTGTAACTAATCCTAATCAGTCTGTGTGACTATGAGTAACTAGAGGTCTGTGTGACCATATATACATCAGAGGTAAGAAATTTATAAATGAATGTAATTTTGAGAAGTTAGGCACTGTGCATAGTAGGAAAGATAAATTGTTAGTATTTGAGATAATTAGTGATAAAGGTCTGCTAAGAGAGAAGAAAATTGATATGAATGATAGGGATAATCCAGAGATTAAACAGATATTTAGTCAAAGTGCTGATTGTTTAAGTAGAGATGTGAATAAGGGTACAGATGAAAACGAAATTCAAAAGAATGCACAGAAGAGTGCGATATATACATCAGATATATACATCAGATATATGCATCAGAGGTCTGTGTAACTAATCCTAATCAGTCTGTGTGACTACAGAGAACGGAAGATATCCCTAAGAAATAACAGACAACCTCCTAAGACGTGTCCCAGCAACAGAAAGGCAACACTGATGAGAAGGAAATAAATAAAGCTCATGTTAAGTGTGCAACAAGTGTCTTCTGATTATTCATCGATCAAAGGTGACTATAGAGCGGTGGGATATTAATGCCTCTCAAAGGTTGCAGAGTATTGGGAGGAACTATGAACTGGAAAAACATTCTAAGACACTGGCACTGGATTAAATAATCCTTGAACCTCATTATAAAGTAAGTGTTGAACGTCCCCTACCCTTACCACTGAACGCCAGCTAATTGTTACATCAATTGGCCACAGAACAAGGGGATGCGATACAAACCCCTATGAATTAAATTCTGCAACCCCAGAATAAAGTATACATTATTACGAAAGTTCACGATTGATCCTGTGAAATTCTTTTCAGGAAATTAATATTTATTAAGCTACCGGGAAATGCCAACACATTCATAAAGATGAACACGTTTTCTCCCTTTGCATCTTGTTTATCAGCCAGTTAATTTTACAATATTTTCTCGTATTTCCGTAGCATTTTCCGTATTTCATAATATCCGTTTAATAATATTATGTGAGTATTAACTTTAATTAATATGCCAAGGAGATAAATTGGTAATTAATGAAAGAATTCATGACGTTATTTAAACTCTTATACATTGCCTGGCTAAATTATTATGAACTCTACTTAATACTTTATCTGTTCTCTGCTTACAAATATTATAGTCCGAAATAGATGTGGCATGCTTTTCACATACTTCCTAAATACAGCAGGAGGCATTTTGATTCACTCTTCCTAAAAAATGGGTTGACCGTCTCAAAGTGAACAGGGTAGAGATCTTTGCATTCGAAAAAAAAACATTCCAAAATTTCCCATATATTTTTGACTAGATTAAGATCAGGCGAATACTAATCATGCTAGGGACGGGATAAATTCCGTTTGAAGTTCCTCAAATCACTCTTGTGCGATTCGATAGCGATGAAAGGGATGTGCATCATCATCCTGTAATTTGCGATCTCCACTGAGGTAAAAATTGTGCATCACCAGCAGCATCTTATCGTCCAAGATGCGTTTATACTTCCGGGAAGCTCTCCGACACTGCATAGAAATCAGAGGATACAATCTGTGCCAAGAAAATGCTTTCCACATCATCATACTGCCTCTAGCACCTTGAACAGTAGGAGAGACATGCTATGATGGTTCCATTGTTTCGTGGGTTTCTAGCCACACTCTACGTCGATCATCTGTTGGAAATGCCATCATTCGAAGCCAATGTTTTAAAATTACGCATATTTTACGTCTTTTAAAGAAAATTTTTAAACACCTCTAAAACGGAAGGAAAAAATGTTATGTTGCGATGAAATTCTAATCTATCCCTCCCTAGCTTTATCTTCTTCCTGCTCGATAGGGTCACGTGACTTCCCTTTTTACGATTCTTTATATTCGAGCTTGGATGCAGTGCTCATGATAATGTACATCCAGACATTGTAGCTAATAAGTGAATAAAATATGATTAATAAAAATAATTACTGTAACTATAATTAAATATGCATTTATCTAAGATTTTAATAGTCTTTTATCTTTAACATAAATATTATATAAAATATATTAATTATTCTAAAAGTAATATATTTTTTATTACGCCCGGATCTAGAAACAATAGGAGAGTTAGGAGATCAAGAAAATCAGTCAACCAAGAAAAAAAAGTAAGGGAGGTCGAAGAAGCGAATTTTATTGCAGTATAGCATTTCCCCCTCCCTTTTTAGAGGGTATTTATATGAGCAATGTATTGAGAAATGCATGAATTACGCATGTTTTATCATTTTTTGCCTATATTACACTTACTAGCATTCTCAAAGTGGAGGGTAGTATTTTGTGTAGCCACCATGAACGGCAATAACCGCTGCTACACGGTCCGGCATTGAGAGGAGGAGACGTCGGATGTATATTTGTGGAATGTCAATCCATGCAGTTTTGATACGTAGTCAAAGTTCATCTTTTGTAGCAGCTGCTGGTGTCTGATGTGCTGCTAGTCGTCGTGAGATCATGGATCAGACATGTTCAATTGGGTACAGATCCAGTGAATTCGCAGGCCAAGGCAGAAGTGTCACATGGTGGCTATCCAGGAATTTTGGACGATGCGTTCCACATGGTCGGGCATTGTCCTGTTGGTAAATGACACCAGAGAGCCCCTGAAGATAAGGTACGACCACAGGTTCCAACACCTCAATGATGTAACGCTGGCTGTTCAAAGTACCGGTAATGCATATGAGGTGCGTATGTGAGTGGAGTTCAATGACACCCCATATCATAACACCAGGGACTGGACCTTTATGTCGCTGCATCATGCATGTCTCACTGAGCCTGGCGTTACAGTACTGCCAGATACGGATTCGTCCATCATGGATTGGGTTGTTTTACCTCTGAGTGGCACTTTTTTGCACACCATGGGCTAAATGGCCAGGTCACAAGGACCCCGAAGGCTCAGAGAAGGTTGGGGGAGGGGACCCACTGGAACAGCTGTTGGGAGACAGATGGTAGCCTCCCGTCAAAGCCATCCAGCGTGTTCTTTAACGTGCACAGGGTATGGCTCTCCCGCACACGGAGCCACGGCTTAACGTCCCATCCGACGGACGGCGGCCTTTCCAAGCCCATCGGTGTCCCCTACTGACAGTGGACAGGGCGGAGAATTTTGCAGAGATAAATCTCAACGCTGACCCAGCTGGGACTCGAACCTGGGAACTACAGATTACGAGCCTGGCGCGCTACCGACTGAGCCACCCCCGCCCCCGTCCATCATGGTGTTGTATACTGAAGCGGGATTCGTCTGAAAAGATGATATGATGCCATTCGCACATCCATGCGCAACATTCTTGGCACTATTGCAGTCACATAAGCCTGTGTTGTAGAGTCGATACCGAAGCACGCCTGGCAAAGATGGCCCAATGCTGCAGACGACGAAGAACCGTATGTCCGGACATTGGTTGATGTATAACACACCCTAACTGTTGAGCTAAAGTGCTTGATGTGGCTGTACGATGATTGAAAGCCATGCACACGAAATGTCTGTCTTCTCGTTTATTTGTGTGATAGGGCCGTTGAGATCCGTCACGTTGGTGAGTTCGTTGTCCTGATCCACTGATGCCATATTCTCCTCACCGTGGCAGCATTCCCTCCAACACGAGAGCCAGATCATTAATTTCTATATGTCAGATCACTAAATTCTAAAACAATCGTTGCCATATATTTTTTCTGAATTTTGTATTCAACCATAGTGTTTGGATATTTTTTGAGCGACTCTAAATGTGATCGATATTTATGAGTCATATATCAAAGTTTCTGAAGGTAGGTGTATTTAGGGACAACAAAAAAAAACATAAAGTAAAAAATTTAAAAAATTACCTATCTTCTTGTAGTATATATAGTAGAAAATAATCCTAAAGCATATCGATGGTTCAATCAGTCATCGTTCATATTGGCTTCGAAGGAAGATAGGGCACCGATTTACCTACTCGACAATATTGCTGGCGCCCTATCTTCCTTTGAAGTGAATACGAACTCAGTGACTTATTAATCGACTCAGAGCTATCAATCGATAGCTCTGAGTAATCGATAGCTCAGAGATAAGCAAGGAGTTTTTTGAGTGAATACGAACTCAGTGACTTATTAATCGACTCAGAGCTATCAATCGATAGCTCTGAGTAATCGATAGCTCAGAGATAAGCAAGGAGTTTTTTGAGTGAATACGAACTCAGTGACTTATTAATCGACTCAGAGCTATCAATCGATAGCTCAGAGATAAGCAAGGAGTTTTTTGAGTGAATACGAACTCAGTGACTTATTAATCGACTCAGAGCTATCAATCGATAGCTCTGAGTAATCGATAGCTCAGAGATAAGCAAGGAGTTTTTTGAGTGAATACGAACTCAGTGACTTATTAATCGACTCAGAGCTATCAATCGATAGCTCTGAGTAATCGATAGCTCAGAGATAAGCAAGGAGTTTTTTGAGTGAATACGAACTCAGTGACTTATTAATCGACTCAGAGCTATCAATCGATAGCTCTGAGTAATCGATAGCTCAGAGATAAGCAAGGAGTTTTTTGAGTGAATACGAACTCAGTGACTTATTAATCGACTCAGAGCTATCAATCGATAGCTCTGAGGTAAAACATCCACACGTTTATCGCTCAGAGGTAAAACATCCCACCATCGGTTGGGATGTTTTACCTCTGAGCGGCACTTTTTTGCATACAATGGGCTAAATGGCCAGGTCACATGGACCCCGAAGGCTCAGAGAAGGTTGGGGGAGGGGACCCACTGGTATAGCTGTTGAGAGACAGATGGTAGCCTCCCGTCAAGGCCATCCAGCGTGTTCTTTAACGTGCACAGGGTATGGCTCTCCCGCACACGGGGCCACGGCTTAACGTCCCATCCGACGACGGCGGTCTTTCCAAGCCCATCGGTGTCCCTTACTGACCGTGGGCAGGGAGGGGAATTTTGCGGAGATAAATCTTAACGCTGACCCAGCTGGGACTCGAACATGGGAACTACAGATTACGAGCCTGACGCGCTACCGACTGAGCCACCCCCGCCCCGATATTGCACCATCGATATGTTTTAGGATCATTTACTATTTTTTAGGGAACTACAGAAAGATAAGTAATTTTTAAATTTATATTTTTTATATTATTGTATATATTAATTAATTTTATTTTAGAATGAATTGCAAAAAAGCGATATCGTTATAAAATGATTTATAAAATAAAATCTGAAAAGAAGAGGACAAAAACTGTTGCATGAGCCTAGACAATAATATTTTTCCTAACTTTATTATTAGGTCTTCTTTATGGCGATTTATGGGACATTAAGACGTGGATGTCTCCATGTACGGGAGAGCCATACCCTGTGCACATTAAAGAACACGCTGGATGGCCTTAACGGAGGCTACCATCTGTCTCTTAACAGCTGTTCAATGGATCACCTTCTCCACAAACTTCTCTGAACCATTTGGAGTCCTTGTAACTGAGCCTTTTAAACCGTTGTGTACAAAACAAAAATGCCACTCAGAGGTAAAAGAACTCCATTCCTTTTCTTTGTATCATATCTGCTTTAAACTGCCAAAAATAACGAAAATAACTTGTCCCTCAATCAGATGACACAGAGGTTCCGACGGAACATGTCAGTTTAATACGTCACAGAGAAAATCTGTGAAGAAGGCGAAACCTCAGTAGAAAGACAACCAAACATCAGTGCCTTACCCGGGTCTCGAACCCAGGTCCCTTTGATCAGTTGCCGAGCACTCTAACCAGTCGGCCACAGGGAAGGTCACGTGATTAACAAAGAGTACTTTCAATCTATCGTGAATTATATATCGTGCACTATATTTTACCGTATTTTTTGCTAGGCTACTTTTGATAAATCTCAATGATTTGTATCTTATTCATTCAACTAATATTTTAGTAATCTCCTTGCTTATCTCTGTGAATTTTCAATCCGATCTTTTCGTCCAATTTCCTTGTCACATCTCTTTTCCATGTCTTTTCGCTTTGGTGCATTTACCCCGCTCTGAGTCGATTTGCTTTCATTTTCCTTTACGCCAATCTTTCCCTCAGTACGTCAATCAATACTTCCCATTTCTGTTCGCCATGACAATGTGCCATGCGAGGTACGCGCGCATCATTCATTTCTTCGTCTTCTCGCGAGCAAGGATGCCTCAGATCTCTAACACCATCTTCTCCATCTCCTGCAAAGATCTACTCGAAAGTTATCCTCTTCAAACAAAGCCGAGATTTTCTTTTCCTGTTTCTGACGCAGGAGTGATCAGCTCTGCGAGCTCAATCATCACCCCTGAGCGCACGGCGCGCGCGAGAGAGAAAAGGACCAGTCCACAAATCAGTCTATTGATCGGAAGAGCATCCGGGCACTCCGGCACATGCGCGGCCCACTGCGCGTCCTACCTCCTTTCGTCCCTAACGGTCGAACAACTGGGCATGCGTCCGCACCCGACTCCTGGCTATTCCAACGTTTTTCCGTGCTTCCATGTCAGCCCTGTGACCTACGCTGCGAAGCAAGGAGAAAGCTCGAAGGAGAAATACTAGGAGTGGTCAAGGCGGCGAGGGACAAGAAAACTTCGAGTTCGGACTGGAGTGATTTGGCGCTTGCTGTGCTAGAGGATACTGTTTCAAGCTGGCTGGTTGCAAGGTCGTTGTTGCGTGACCGCAGGCGCTCCCCGTTACCACCGTCACCCCCAGCTACCATGGCTGCCACTAGCAGCACACTGTCCATCGTCAAAGCCATCTTCGCCACCAACGGCATGATCCTTTTGACTCTCGGAGTTCTATTTGCCTTCACTATTCAATCAGGTAAGTTTTATCTCCCCCACTAGCTGATGATCCTTTTAACTCTCGGCGTTCTAGTTACCTTCACTATTCAATTGGGTAAGTTTTATCTCTCCTACTAGCTGATGATCCTTTTGACTCTCGGAGTTCTAGTTACCTTCACTATTCAATTGGGTAAGTTTTATCTCTCCTACTAGCTGATGATCCTTTTGACTCTCGGAGTTCTAGTTACCTTTTCTATTCAATTGGGTAAGTTTTATCTCCCCTACTAGATGATGATCCCTTTGACCCTCGAAGTTCTACTTGACTTCACTTATTTAGTCAATAAGGCAAGTTTTATCCTCATAACTGATGACTGATAAATTTCTAATCATTTAGATATTTATTGCCAATATGGCAACGTCGTTTGTGATGTGTCCTGCATCAAAATTAATTGTTATAGTTACAAAAGTTACAAAATACTTTTATATTGAAAATAATATACCACGTTCTGTAGATATGAACTGTGTAAGATGAACGACTTCTTATTAATGATTAACGAAGTAATACCTCTGTATATTTTTTGCTTTAAGGGATGATAAGAAATTTTAGTTATGCCCCTATTATTGATATTAAGACTATATAATCATTAGGTTTAGATTTGATCATCAAAATATGTCAAAAGCGAATGCAGATATTGTTATTTTGGAGGGCTTTTTTTTCTCCAATGGCCTACAGATGTATAGTAGGCATTACAAAAATATGTATAATTATAATTCATAGTGGTATTAAATAGTGAACATGAAACTCCTTTTCGTCGGGGCGGGGGTGGCTCAGTCGGTAGCGCTCCAGGCTCGTAATCTGTAGTTCCCAGATTCGAGTCCCAGCTGGGTCAGCGTTGAGATTTATCTCCGCAAAATTTCCCCGCCCTGCCCAAGGTCAGTAGGGGACACCCAATGGGCTTGAAAAGGCCGCCGTCCGTTGGATGGGACGTTAAGCCGTGGCCCAGTGTGCGGGAGAGCCATACCCTGTGCACGTTAAAGAACACGCTGGATGGCCTTGACGGGAGGCTACCATCTGTCTCCAACAGCTGTTCCAGTGGGTCCCCTCCCCCAACCTTCTCTGAGCCTTCGGGGTCCTTGTGGCCTGGCCATTTAGTCCATGGTGTGCAAAAAAGTGCCGCTCAGAGGTAAAACAACCCAATCCAATGAAACTCCAGTCAGTGGTAAAGTTCCAATGGCATATAAATGTTTACGCACATTAATGTTTTAGGCTTTCAGCACTTTTTCCACAAAATTCACTGAAAAGTTTCAGTCTAGTCTGTGCTCCAGTCCTCTCTTAGGATTCGCTATAGAGTTTATAATGAATCCAAATGATCTATACCTCTCCGGTCAACTTGATCTAAATGTAGTTTCGTCTCTTAATTACCAATATGAAGGATTCTGAATTCTCTTCTTTGTTTTCAACGAAAAAAATTCAATAAACTATTAATTTCGTTTACTACAATTTTAACAAGCATTTTATAAAACAAATCATCTTTTCCATTAATCCTTCGAGATTTAGAAAAGGTTTTTCAAGGTTAGTTTTTGAAAATTACTTTTGAACTTTCCAACTTTTTCTATTCTATCCTATATTTTAACAAGAATATATCTCAAATCAGTTGAAATAATTTGAAAAGATTTTGAATTGATATTTGAGAAGAATATCCATAAAACACCTGAAACATGTGATTTTGATCATATTACAACTTTTTTTCATTTGAAATGCAATGCAATTGTTCCCAAAATATTAATAAATTAATATTTTTTCCAATTCAGATTTAATTTTTTGAAAACTGTAACCATTCAAAAATTATGATAATATGATTAGTATTATTCACCCATCTCTCGGTTTACAGGGAACATTAGGTTCCGGAAAATCACCGTGTAAATCGAAACCGTGCAAATCGAAAACAACAACTTATGGAAAAAAGGGGGATAGGTTCCGAAAAAGTCCTTGTTACAAATAAAAAAATAAAAAGTTTCATATGTACATATGTAACACAAATTTGAGTTCATCGGTAATAATAATCATTAATGCAACAATATTTCTTACTTTTTTTGCTCTCATTCAGATCACTTTAGATCAGTGGTTCTCAACCTTTTATGCTTCACATACCCCCTGGAAATGTGTATGTAACTGGCGTACCCCTTGTAGAGATAAATAAAACTATAGTTATAATATAACAATGAGAATAAAATAAAACATATTTATATATACACACACACACATTAAATTTTGTACTTAACTTACATCTAGCAACTTATGAGCTCTCACGGCGTACCCCAAAATATTTTACAGCGTATCCCCAAGTGGTAGGCGTAACCCACGTTCAGAAACACTTACTTTAGATTAATTCCCCATACACTTTTTTTCGGTCACCAAATATAATCCTCCTTAATGGAAGCGTACACTGTCGAATTTCAAGACGAAATTTGAAAGGAGTATAGTTATAAACTCAATATAAATTAGAAATTAAACATTTGCACTAACATTTAGGGCTTTATTTCGTAAACTTGGTATTTATATGATACTTTATGGAAAGGTGTACTTGCAAACCAGCTGTATTTAGCGTATATAACAGTCGGCAAAGTTAAACTTGTTGCTAAAAATGAGATAAAAACATAGTTTTTACTAGTCTGAAAAAATTCAGTCTAGAAAAGCTAGATGTCGCTGCCGATTCAAAACAGGCTCCAGTTCATTAAGATATCACGATACAGATTGCATTACTGTGGCAAGAAGGTAATTTTAGCGAAATAATATAAAAATAACTTGTTACAGATGACTATTTGATTAACATAGGAATTTAATATTATTTATTTATTCTCGAAACTGAATCGTACCAATTAAAGTAATTTAGTGCATTTTGAATTTGTCTTTTTACAGTCTAATAGTCTTCCTTGACGCTGTACCACTCCTACTTTATAATATGTATTATATCTAAATGCATAAAAAAAACTAAATCCGAACCGTGTAAAACTGAGTCTAAAACGAAACTGGTTGCATTTTCTTGACCATGTAAAACCGAAATAGTTCAAATCGCGTGCTGTCGTGTAAATAAAGCAATGGGTGCATATGATAAAAGTTGACAACTGGCTAGTAAAAGACTGATGCTACTAATCACTCTTTTACTAGCCTATCCTACTAATCATTTTCTCTCTGCAGGAACATGGAACGTGAGGACATTACATAGAAATTATTCTCTTGATGTCCTCATGCAGGAATTCCAGCGCTATAACCTAGATATTCTAGGCTTGCAAGAGACCAGATGGACAGGTAAAGGTGAGATACTTAAAAATAACTTTAAATTTCTCTTTACAGGTAGGGAGGATGGAAAGCATCACCAAGGTGTGGGTCTGCTGCTGAGCAGACATGCTAGTGATGCTCTTCTAGGATATGAGTGCATTAATGAAAGGTTTCTTACAGCAAAATTTCGGACAAGCATTAAAGACTTGAATGTTATCTGCTGTTATTCCCCCACTAAGGATGCCGATGAGGATGAGAAGGATAGGTTTTATGAACAACTTCAGGATATTTTGAATTCTGTCAAGAAAGGAGATATTACCCTTGTTCTAGGTGACTTCAATGCCAAAGTTAGTACTGACTCTGACCTTTGGGGAGGAGTAATAGGCCCTTTTGGTATTGGTAGCTGCAATGGCAATGGGCAACGTCTCCTACAGGTAAGTAATCTCAATGCATTCAGAATAACTAACAATTATTACAAACACCGCGACATACATATGTACACATGGGTTTCATCTGATGGGCTGCATAGGAATATGATTGATTATATACTAATTAACAGCAAATGGGCTATTTCTGTTAGAAATACCAGGGCATATAGGGGACCTGAAATTGGATCTGACCATTACCTTGTTAAAAGTGTCTTGCAACTTACACTTAAAAAGTGTTGTGCTAAAGTTAAAAAATTTACCTTTAATACTGAAGCTCTGAAAAACCCAGTTATAGCTAAAGCTTACCATGATAAGTTACTTAGTCATTATGACAGTCATGGCTTGCTTACTACTGAAGTTTAGGAAGAATGGGACCATTTTAAACAGGCTCTTTTGGAAACTAACAGTACTCATTTAGGAAAAAAAGAGCAGAAGAGACAGAATTATTTGAGTGAAAAGGCACTTGAGCTTATTTCAAAAGAAGAAACTGCAGGAATGTCCTTAAAAAGTACCCTACTAGTCCTAATAGAAAGAATTACAGAGAGCGTAATAAACGTGTAAAGGATGAGTTAGCTACTGATAAAAATCTTTGGCTTGATGGCTTGGTTGACAAAGCTGAGGAAGCAGTTAGGCAGCACAACAGCAGAGAGCTGTACCAGATAGTTAATATTTTGTGTGGTAGAAAACGAACAGGTATACAGGGATTGAAGGATAAACAAGGTAAGGTTATAGAAGGTGAGGATTCTGTCATGGCTAGGTGGGCTGAGCATTTCAGTGATGTTCTAAACTATGTGGCTAGTTCTATTCTCATTGTTTGCAACGATGATAGATGCATTGGTGGCTTTAATGTTGGCCCTATAACACAATCTGAAGTTATTTTGGCTGTTTCTAAACTTAAACTTCATAAATTCCCAGGTGTAGATGAAATTACTGCGGAAATGCTTAGAGCTGGGAATGTTTCGGTTACCATTTGGATGACTGAAATTTTGAATAACCTTTATGATAAAGGTATGGTTCCTAAAGGTTTTACAAGAGCTTTTATTATCCCTATTTTCAAAAAAGGTGATCGCAGTTCTTGTGATAACTATAGGGGTATCAGCCTACTCTCTGTTCCAGGTAAAGTTCTTTCCATGATTGTGCTTAATAGAATTAAGAATCTGGTTGATAGTCAATTGCGTGATGAGCAATGTGGATTCAGAAGTGGTAGGGGATGTGTAGATCAGATATTTTCACTTAGGCAGATTCTTGAGAAATGTTTAGAGTTTCAGAAACCTTTGGTTGCTAGCTTTGTTGATTTCAAAAAGGCTTTTGACTCTGTTGATCGTCATAATTTGTAGTTGATTGTGAGATCATATGGTATACCAGAGAAGTTAGTTAACATAATGAAAGCGCTCTATAATAATACTGAGTCGTGTGTGAGAGTTGGTAAGTCTTGTAGCAATTGGTTTAGCATTACTTCTGGTGTTCGACAAGGGTGCATTTTGTCTCCTTTTCTCTTTAGCTTGGTTATTGATTATGCTATGCGAAATTCACTTCAAGGGAAAGATTTTGGCCTTAAATGGACTGGAGATACGGAAATATCTGATTTAGAGTATGCTGATGATTTAGCCCTTTTGGCAAATGATGTTGATGAGATGAACTCTTTCATTCGAGCTGTTGATGAGACTGGTAGTAGAGTAGGTTTGGTTATAAACTGAGAGAAAAGTAAAGTGATGAAAATTGGTCAGGCAGGTTGTGATTCAGTTCATCTGAATGGTTGCAGTCTTGAGCAGGTGTCACAGTTTAATTACCTTGGGAGCTATGTAACAGATACTGGTGATGTGCGGCATGAGATTAACAGACGAATAGGGATTGCTGCCGGGACTTTTAAGAATCTATGGAGATTGTGGAGAAATAGGCTATACACCTAAAGACTAAAATTAGACTGTATAATAGTTTGGTTCTTTCTAGGGTTAGTTACGGTAGTGAAACTTGGACGCTGTGTAAACACGATAACAGGAAACTAGATGCTTTTGATTCTAGATGCTTATGTGGTATCTTGGGTATTAGGTGGTTTAACTTTGTAACTAATGATGAGGTTAGGCAAAAGAGTCTGCAACCTCCTTTAAGCAGCATATTGTGCAGAGAGAGACTCCGCTGGTTTGGCCATGTTGCCTGTATGGATAATTATAGATTGGCGAATAGGGTTATGAACAGTGTGCCTAGAGGCCTCAGAAGGAGGGGGAGACCTAGGATACGGTGGGCAGACAATGTCAAACAGGACCTTGTTAGAATTGGTGTGCAGTGGCCGGATGCAGCAGATGTAGCTCAGGAGAGATATGCTTGGAGAATTAAACTGCGCGATCTGGTTGGACCTCCGTAGCCCATGGCTGCTTGATGATGATGATGATGATGATGATGATGATGATTTTTACATACCATTTAAATTATCATACAGATTTTGGCTTTCGAAGTTCCTCTCTGAATCTTCTGGAAAAAATCAAATGCTAATTTCCTTCGAGCTTTCGAATTCTTTCAATACCTTTTATTTTGTAGTTATTCGATTAAAACTGCAATTAGGTTATTAAGAAAAAAAACTACGAGCGTAAACAAGAAAAGCAGTAACCATTTTCCAGTTATATCGTCAAAGCCATCAAGAGTAAAAAATCTCAACAGCTTCTTCCTACGAAGACCGGATAGAAACCGTTTCGGATCAAAATGATAATACGCCATTCAGAAGCTTTTTTTTTTAACAAAAGCGAGATCTCAATACTAAGATAATGCAAGAAAAACCAGTCCTATCTGGGACTCGAACCCAATATTTACATTTCGCAGCCAAGCACGCTACCACTTGGCCAGCTAGACAAATGCTATAAAAATGAAAATAATATTTTCAAATTTTTCTGGAAATTATCATTGCAGATGAAAAATAAAAGCGCTTTTTTGCGATAAGTGAAGGCTGCAACATGTTCTAATTCAGCTGCGATGATTGTAATATTGATCACTCTTCCTATCTTGTGTGTCGATGTCTAGGTAACTATGGTGAAGAACAAGACTCTTTCACAACACTGCTACAATTGAGGTGTTTTCGTTTTCTCAAATACTTGAAAGTTAAATGACACGAAAAGTAACTTTTGGAAGAATCAGGTTATATAGATGTTTATAACACGTCCCCAAATTATCTTTGTTTGTAATGAATGTAATTAATTCTTTCAATAGTCCTAGGTAACAGTTAGATTTTCCATGTGTTGCTTTTACTCCTAAAATATATACTGATATTGTTTCTGATTATGAAAATGACAAAAATGATCTGAATACACCCATTTTTCGATTTGCATGGTTTCAGTGTTACGCGGTCAATAAAATGTAACCAGTTTCGTTTTACACGATTACAGACTATGTTTTTACACTATACTGATGAAGTGTTTTTATGTCTGTAGATATAATACATTATGAAATAGCAGTGGCATAGTGTCAAGGGAGACTATCAGACTGTAATCCCAAAAGTAAAAATGAACTAAATGTTTTTAGTTGATGATTTTGAAAATTAAATAGATAATATTACATTCTTATATGAATAAAATCGCCGTCTGTAGAAAGTCATATTTTTTCGCAAAATTTCTATTCTAGCCAATGCAATACAATATGTTTCGCACGTCTTAATGAAATAAAAACGCTTTTGGATCGACAGCGATATCGGACATTTCTAGACTGCACTTCAACTGGCTAGTAAAAAGAGTGTATTGTGTCGTTGACAAAAGCAAGTGTAATGCTATAAATAATGTACAGGCTAAATCCAGCTTATTCGCAAGTACATTGTTTCATAAAATACCATATAAATATTAATTTTATAAAATAAGTTTTTAAGTGTTGGTACAAATGCTTAATTTATTATATTAAGTTCATAAATATCCTTTCAAATTTGTTCTTCAAATCGGCTAACATATGTCAAGGTTAACGTTGATGATTTTTCGTGACCAAAAAGAAATGTAAGAGAAATTAATCTAAGCTTGTGGGAATTTGTGCAATTAAAGTACAAAATAATGCTACATTAATATTTATTATTACTACAGAAATGAAATTTGAGATAAATATACATAAATATAACTTTCAGTGTACGTTTTATTAATAACACGAACTTTTTTAAACTTATCTTCCATTTTCCCCTATAAGCTATTGGCCTCGACATTCACAGTTTGGAGCGGGGGGTGGCTCAGTCGGTAGCGCGCCAGGCTCGTGATCTGCAGTTCCCAGGTTCGAGTCCCAGCTGGGTTAGCGTTGAGATTTATCTCCGCAAAATTCCCCGCCCTGCCCACGGTCAGTAGGGAACATCGATGGACTTGGATAGACCGCCGTCCGTTGGAAGGGACGTTAAGCCGTGGTCCCGTGTGTGGGAGAGCCATACCCTGTGCACGTTAAAGAACACGCTGGATGGCCTTGACGGGAGGCTACTATCTGTCTCCCAACAGCTGTTCCAGTGGGTCCCCTCCCCCAACTTTCTCTGAGCCTTCGGGTTTCCTGTGACCTGGCCATTTAGCCCATGTTGTGCAAAACAGTGCCGCTCAGAGGTAAAACAACTCAACCCATTCACAGTTTCGATTTACACGGCGAATTTCTGGAACCAGTGAAAATATAGGGATGGATGAAGTTTTACTTAAATAATACACTATCTTGTTGCAATTGCTCTGGGAACCTATTAAAATTATAGTAATTCAAATTCATTTGTTTGAATGAAAAGTGTTATATTAAATAAGAATGTGTAGAGATAAACATTAAACATTATGACACACTTTGCAATATAGAATATTATTTTTATCTCATATTTTACCAATAAACGTGTTTTGAACAGCTGATTGTATAAATTTAAAATTTTGTGTATTGTGCCCAGGCTACTGTGGTCTGCTGTGAGGATGAAAGCGATGTGAGTTTTTGAGCTCTGGATGAGGTACGGATGTCCCATTTATTGCGTTGCCTTTCTTCTGAGGTCTCGCCTTTCTCATAAGCATTTTCAATGGCGTATTTTATTGACAAGCTTCTGTCAGTATTTTTTACATACTGTTAGCGTAAGGACATGATCTCAATTAAAAACTTTTTTGACCAAAAAGAAAGCACTAAAATATTATGTAAATGTGTATTGTCCCTGCAGCCAGCAGTTCTTGAAAATTAGCTTTAATGGGAATAGAGACGAATCTGTACCTATTAACATTAAAATCGCGAAGAATTAGTACTGACGAACAATCTACATGCAAAATAGTTTTGACTTCTTATTTAATTAACAAGCACGTCTCCAGTACTTACAAACATCTTACACTGACTAAAAACATCTCGTTTTTCGTTAACGAAGTGCAATCTTTATTTATTTTATGCTTTTTTTTTGTTTTTTCATATCATATCTTTTGTTTTCATTTATTAATGTGAAAATATATTTTGTGTATTTTCAATACTTTAGATTCCATTTTTTTTTGTTTTCAGGCATCCTTCGTTGCATTATGATAGGATATTTGCATGTGCGTTGCATTTTCAACTGCTCTCATTAATGAACGGATCGACCTGAATATTTCTATCTTAAAAAATGATTGTTTTTGCCCTCTGAAAGTTTTATGCCCTTCCCGCTCTGAAATGATTTTTCCCGACACCCATGTCGATGACTCTCTGAACTTGGTGCTTTGTCCTTGATAATATGAGGGTTGTCAGTTTTTTCTACTGGCAATGACTATCTAATCAGTTAAAGAGTTTCTCATTCTGTTCCTGTTACTGTTAGAATCCTTAAACTGGACAAGATTCGCCAAATTTTCAGTCTGTTTTTCCCGCCACCAATATTTCAAATGATAAAAAACTAGAACATTTCCGAGGGTTTTTCCTCTAGTTACTATTCATAGGGATTATTTAAGTGCGTTTTCGTATCTACCATCATACAGTATTATTTAAACATCTGGCCGAGTTCTGCAAAATGATAAGAACTTGATGCAAACCTTTCTAATATAATGTTTCGGATTAGATAATAGACGATTCACTACTGCTAAGCAGAGAATCCTTTGTCTCTTTGCATTACATTCACTCTCAACGTGTGAAAAAAATATAGTTATTCCTCTTTGTGATCTAGAAAGAAATTCAACTCACTAATCATTCAAATTCAACATCTAACATTTGTGCCATTAACGTTCGTTTATCAATGAGCAATTAATTCTCGTCTATAACTGAGGCAAACGGTTCAGCAGTTACGTATCATCTACTCATGCGTTATTACTTTTCGCCTACCTTAACTATTAAATACCATCTGCTGTTAGCCATTAAACATTATTTATTATTAAGGCAGTAGCTATAGTTTGTCCTTATTGAGTTACAGAATATATTCTACAATTAATTAAGTCATTGACTATCTTTACCATTAGAACATTAACCATCATTCACACCGAAGAACCAGAACATTATGACCACCTGCCTAATAGATGTTGGTCTTCCATATGTCACCAAAACAGCTCTTACGCATTGAGGCATGGGCGCTACAAGATTTCTAAAGGTGTCTTGTGATATCTAGTACCAACACGTTACTAGCAGATCCTTCAACTCTTGTAAGTTACATGGTTTTAGCCACTGCAGATCGGATATGCTGTTACAACACAAACGACAGATGCTCGATTGGATTGATGTCTGGGAATTTGGAAGCTAGGGCAATACCTGGAAGTCTTTCTCATGTTCCCGAACCATTCTCGAACAATCCGGGTAGTATGGCATGTCGCATTATCTGCTGAAAAAAGGCATTACTAGAGGAGTATACAGTTGCCATTGAAAGGACGTACCTGGTCTCCAATGATGTTTAGGTATGTGGTAGACGTTAAAATTTCCTGCACATGAATGACTGGACCCAGGGTTTCCCAGCAGAACATTGCCCAAAGCATTACACTTCCTCCACTCTTCTTTACCTCCCACGGTGCATCCTGGTGCCAACACTTCCCCAGGTAAATGACGCACACGTACTCCGCCGTCCACATGGTGCAACAGGAAACGAGATTCATCGGACCAGACGACCTTCTTCCAATCATTCAAGGTCAGTTTTAAGCTCGCATGCTCATTGTAAGTGCTTTCGACGGTGAACCAAGATTAGGATGGGCACTTGGAGTGGCCTGTGGCTACGCAGGCCCATTTTCAGCAGGGTTCGATGTACTGTATGTTGTGACACGTTACTCCTGTCACCAGCATTCAAATTGCGAGTGAGTTGCGCCACAGTATCCTTTCTGTTGGCTCGTACCATACGGGATAGCCTTCGCTCACCTATAGCATCAGTGAGCCGTGGTCAGCCCACATCCTGCCAGCGGTTCATGGTTTTTCCCTCCTCGGACCACCTTTTGTGCCACAGCTGACCGTAAGGACCCACCTTGCCGTCTTGGAAATGCTCTGACCCAGTCGTCTGGCCATTACAATTTGGCCATTGTCAAACTCACTTAACTCCGCTGCCTTTCCCATCTGAAGAACAAGAATAACACTGATAACAGAGCTCAGTACTGCACATGCGCTGTCGTTTACTTGCAGTGGCTTCGATTTGCATAAAGACGTGCTAGTCATAAAGTTTTGGCTCTTCGATGTATAAGGGAGTCATTAATTGCTGTAAACTCTAGAATTAACAAATATTGTCTACCAAGATATGCTAAGTTCAGTCTACCCCTGAGTTATTGAATATGATTTTCCCTTGGTTAATTAACTATTGTCTACCACTGGGACAACATACAATTATGATTCTGAGCTATCAACTTATGTTTCATTGCATGAAATAAACAACGCAATAAAATAAATATTGCTGCATGAGAATTATTTAAATACTTTCAGTTCAATACAAATCAGTTATCTTTACAGGATAGTGAGACATACAATAAGGAGATGATACTTGAAGATAATATCCAAGGAAATGCTAAATTTCCAATAAAGTTACAGAACATACTGTATCTATTGAAGCAGTAATTCTTACAGGATAGTTACACACAATTATCTTTACAGGATACTGAACACTTAGTTATCTTTACATGCTAGTGAAACGTAAGGAGAGTAAGCTATTGAGGAAAATAATGAACACGTGGGAAATTTCCAGTTGTTCAGATTGGTTCAGTGGGTAGCGTGCCAGGCTTGTAATGTGCAGTTCCCAGCTTCGAGTTTCACCTGGGCCAACGTGCAGATTTATCTCCACTAAACTCTTACCCTGTCTTCAGTGAGAAAGGAGACACCGATAGGCTGGTAAAGGCAGCCATTCGTTGAATGTGATGTAAAGCCATTGCCCTTGTGGAGGGGAATCATACCCTCTGCAAGTTAAAGAACACTCTGTATGGTTAATGGGAGATTTCCACCTGTCTCCTAACAGCTGTCCAGTGGGTTCCATTCCCCAGCCTCTTCTGAGCTCTTGAGGACTTTGGGACCTGGACGTTCAGAGGTAAAACAACCCAACTTTTCAGTATGTTTTAGCCTTTTTTAATAATTTTTTTAAACTATAAATTTTTATAGTGAGCAACTGCAGAAGGTTCCGACCTCAAACGTCATTAAGCAGCTAACTCTCTGTGCTTATAGCCAAAAACCTTGGGAAAGGGAGATTGACACATTTTTTAGCTTGCCAGTAGTGTAATCCGATTATTACCAGGTTCTAGTCCCAACTGTGGATTTTTCTGTGCTCTGTAGTTGATCAGTAGAACACTTAACTTGCAATTAAGAGGTCGGAGTTCTTATCTCACTTGGTTTATGATAATTTTCTCTCTATGTTTAGAATATTGACTACAGGTGATTACTTGTAATTTCCTCGTTGTTAATCCCGTTTTATTTTTCTGACTACAGTTAAGAGACGAAATTGATCTCCATGCAACAAGGTGAGTCCTGACGTGATGTTAATTCTTCCTGGCATCGAGCGATTAAAGTGAGTTCATTGTCGTTCTGATCAGATGATACCTTACAACGACAATACCCAAGTTTACTGACTTGCAGAGTCCACTCGAAACTCTGAGCTTCAATATCCTTAGAATAATTTTTTCATTCCAAGCATTTCTATTTTCCCTCTAGTGGTTGAGGCGAAGAACCCTAGGATGATAAGAATAACACTGACATAAGACAGCAGGATGTCTAAATATGGAGAGGAATTAGTTTTTGAAAAATTTGGATTTCAACGGGAAAAAATACGACGATGCTAGTTTGAGACTGCAATATCATTTCATTTAATGACTGAATATTTAACTCATCATTTAAGGAAGGTTTTAAATAGCGAATTGCTTATGAACTTGCAGAGGATTTCGCGTCTTAAGTAATTGAATTTTCAGATTTACAGTTTATTTAGTATGGATGTATGTGTTTGTTTCCTGCTGAGGTCTCGACTTCCTCACAGACCAACTCTGTTATCACTTCCAAAGATTGCGTTTTTATTTGACATTCACTGAAATTTAAAGGCATAGAAATAATTCAGTTATTTAGCAAATAGTACTTTTCTAAAATACTTACCTACTTTTAGCAAATAGTATTTTTCCTACTTCGAAGATCTGACAGCTGTTAGTCAGGTTACACTATAATTCAAATGTATTGAAACATTTCATTGTAATGTGAATGGAAAGTCACATTCAAACCCTATATGAAAATAAGTTTCTTTTATGGGAAAAATGTCACAGAGGATAAGTTGAATCACTCAAGCAAATCTCTTTAAATCTGAATTTCGTAACACAATAAGAATTCCAAACTCTTGGGCATCACGCCCTTTTAAATTTTAGTGAAACCCCTCTCATTTATCCTCATCCAACCCCTCTTTGAACAAAAATTTAAATCATAACTAAAATTTAAAAATTAACACAAAAAATTTTACATCGTCGCTACCCTTGGAGTGTCTTCATGCCTACACAGGGTTGTACAGTCGCTCAAAAAAGTATCCGAACAGCATGGTTGATTACAAAATTCAGAAAAAATATCTGGCAACGATTTTTTTAGAAAATAGTGATCTGGCAACCTTCGTGTGTGTGTGTGTGTATATATGATGAACACGAAGGTTGCCAGATCACTAATTTCTAAAAAAATCGTTGCCAGATATTTTTTCTGAATTCTGTAATCAACCATGGTGTTCGGATACTTTTTTGAGCGACTGTAGGTGGTCATATTATTTTGATACTAGATCGTGTGGGCTCACTCACGGAAATATTGAGCGTGTGCAGTTACCGTGCACAGCAAACTGGAGCGTGTGCAGTAACTGCACACGCTCCAGTTTGCTGTGAACGGTAACTGAAGCGTGTGAACATCAACATTTGAATAGTAATTAATTTACCTCTGGTGAGATTTTTATCGTAAACAACTTATTTTCAGAGATATGGAGATTCAAATATAGCTCTCCATTCACATAACATGGAACTGTCCCTAATACTTTTGTAGCATAGCGCAATTCACTATAGTAACCTTTGATGAAAACTTGATTGAAAAGCAAGCAACTGAACTTCGACCCTCCGCATCGGGGGAGAAACTTGAAAACTAGAACGTAGCATGGAATTTCTCCCTCTTAATGAACAAAAAGAAGCTAAGTTTCTAATGTAGCAAACGAATTTCTCCCTCTTAATGAACAAAAGAAGATAGGTTTCTAATATAGCAAACGAATTTTTCTCTCTCTTAATGAACAAAAGTAGATAGGTTTCTAATGTAGTAAACGAATTTCTCTCTCTTAATGAACAAAAGAGGATAGGTTTGTAATGCAGTAAACGAATTTCTACCTCTTAATAAACAAAAGTAAGCAAGCTTTTTAATGTAGAAAAACGAATTTCTCTCTCTCTTATTGAACAAAAGAAGATAGGTTTCTAATGCAGTAAACGAATTTCTACCTCTTAATAACCAAAAGGAAGCAAGCTTTTTAATGTAGAGAAACGAATTTCTCCCTCTTAATGAACAAAAGAAGATAGGTTTCTAATGTAGCAAACGAATTTCTACCTCTTAATGAACAACAAGAAAGTAGGTTTCTAATGTAGCAAACGGATTTCTCTCTCTTAATGAAAAAGAAACTAGATTTCTAATGTAGCAAACGAATTTCTACCTCTTAATAAACAAAAGAAGCTAGGTTTCTAATGCAGCAAACAGAATTCTTCCTCTTAATGAACAAAACGAAGCTAGGTTTCTCTTAATTTTTTTTTCCTGTTTCAAATTTCCCTCATCAATTTCGATTATAATATATGATGAAAAGAAACGACAATTATTAATGAAAACGTGTAAGATTTCTTTGCATTTTTAAATATTAACTGATTCTAAATCAAAGAAACGGTGAAAACATTCGATTTCGAATGCATTTTCAGGGATTATTTCACAGCTTCAGTAATTTAATAATACTTTTCTACGCATTTGTCGTATTTTGGTTGCTGCCATTCGTCAAAATGAACATTTAAAAGCAGCCTCGTGTAGAGGAAAACCATACTCTGTGCGCTTTCTTAAGGATATCCGAATTATTAAATAATACTTTGGATTGAGGAGATACTCTATCTCTGCAATTTCTATATTTTATATACACTCTCATCATTTCAATTCAGTTTAGTTCAAATTTCCGAATAGTAAATACATATATAATCTATTGTTAGATGATCTAATCGTGTACAGTCGCTCAAAAAAGTATCCGAACACTATGGTCGTTAACAGAATTCATAAAAAATATCTGGCAACGATTTTTTTAGAAATTAGTGATCTGGCAACCTTCGTGTCACACGACACGAAGTGAGCTTGACACGAAGGTTGCCTCAATAAAAAGTTCGGATACTTTTTTGAGCGACCGTACCTAATTTACTGCTGCCAACTAATGAAATATTTAATGAAAATCTGATTACGTGGCATTTTGAAAAAATGTTTCGAAAGTAAAGTTGTTTTATTTACATATCTTGTTGTATCTAAGGTATCTAATGTAAGTTGCAGCTGAAGTTTGCATCTGAAATATAATTAGAAGTTTTACGAAAATGTCATAAAGATTATTATAATGGATTTTGGAAAAACTGTTACACGAGATCGTTCAAAACTTTCCTGACACGTGTCTGTGGATTTCCACCCGTTCCTCTGAAGTTAACGAGCTACGAACTGTTTGAAAGCTTGTGTAAATTTGTTATTACATGTTAAAAACGAAGGCCGTATCATCATTCCTCTCTGTCGCTGGCAGCTCGTAGAGTTCAGCCTGCGAAATCTGTGCCTTGTTGCTATGGAGCGGAGATTGAGACGGAGAAAGATTTCACATTTTCACAAAGAGGCAGCTTGGGGACGATGAGAAAAACATTCACGCCGATTAATCGCAAGTATATAGGGATCATGCCTGTTCATATGGCACTGGTTACGGGATGGATGCGCAAATTCAGAGAAAGGATCAGAGTTTCGAAGACCTCCCTCGTATGGGGCGGGGGTGGCTCAGTCGGTAGAGCGCCAGGCTCGTAATGTGTAGTTCCCAGGTTCGAGTCCCAGCTGGGTCAGCGTTGAGATTTATCTCCGCAAAATTCCCCGCCCTGCCCACGGTCAGTAGGGGACACCGATGGGCTTGGAAAGGCCGCCGTCCGTCGGATGGGACGTTAAGCCGTGGCCCCGTGTGCGGGAGAGCCATACCCTGTGCACGTTAAAGAACACGCTGGATGGCCTTGACGGGAGGCTACCATCTGTCTCCTAACAGCTGTTCCAGTGGGTCCTCTCCCCCGACCTTCTCTGAGCCTTCGGGGTCCATGTGACCTGACCATTTAGCCCATGGTGTGCAAAAAAGTGCCGCTCAGAGGTAAAACAACACAACAACAACCTCCCTCGTGCAGGAAGACCTAAGGAGTTGTGAACGAGAGAACCATCACGGTTGTTCGTGAACTCATTAAGGAAAACCCACACATCACCATTCAGAAAATAAGTTTAGCTCTCAGTGTATCGATTAATAGTGTGAAAATAATTATTAATCAGCATTTAAAGTTCCGTAAGGTCTATGCCAAATGGGTACCCAACAAACAGACAGAACAGCAGAAAAGGGCTAAGTTGACTCGTGCAAAGAGGTATTGGCAATGTTTGAACCCAGTGACTCCAAACAATTACAGACATTGTCGCAGGTGATGGTTGGTTCCTTTACCTCTGAGCGGCACTTTTTGCACACAATGGGCTAAATGGCCATGTCACAAGGACCCCGAAGGCTCAAGGTTGGGGGAGAGAACCCATTGGAACGGCTGTTGGGAGACAGATGTGATGACTCCCGTCAAGGCCATCCAGCGTGTTCTTTAATGTGCACAGGGTACGGTTCTCCCACACACGGAGCCACAGCTTAACCTCCCATCTGATGGCGGCCTTTCCAAGCCCATCGGTGTCCCCTACTGACCGTGGGCAGGGCGGGGAGTTTTGCGGAGATAAATCTCAAAGCTGACCCAGCTGGGACTCGAACCTGGGAACTGCAGATTACGAGCCTAGAGCGCTACCGACTGAGTCACCCGCGTCCCTCGCAGATGATGAGACTTGGTTTTATTGCTATACAACTACCAGAAAGATAGAAAATTATGTTTGGGTTGCGGAAGATGAACGAGTCCCCAAATCCACCGACAAGACTTCCGCTCAAGCAAGAGGATATTCGTAATTTTTTCATTTCCCATGGAGTGGTAGCCGTAGACACCTTACACGAAACGTGACTATAAATGGCCATAATACCTATTGTTTTGGCCAAATTGATTAAGGAGATGAAGGAGCAGAGTATAACAGCAGACACGTATCAAGGGTTCTCCTTCTTCATGACAGTTAGTGCTCACAAAACGTGGCAAGTTAAGGCCTATCTGCAGCAGGAAAAAAATCAAACAACTATTCCATCCCCCATATTCACCCGATCTTGCAACATGCGATTTTGGTTTTTTCCAAAAATTTAAAAAAGGAGCTTGCTGGGAAGCATTTTTCAAGGGTGCAAGACCTTACAAAATGCGTTCCTTCATTGTTGCGGAGTATTCCCCAAAAGGAGTACCGCCAACCATTCCAGAATTGACATAGACATCTGCAACTTCGCATAGATGCTGGAGGGGAGATAAGAAAGACAATAAAAGTTTTGTTCAGGTAAGTGCAATAGATTTTGTTCTGCAGATACATGTCAAGAAGGGGGCGGGGGTGGCTCAGTCGGTAGCGCGCCAGGCTCGTAATCTGTAGTTCCCAGGTTCGAGTCCCAGCTGGGTCAGCGTTGAGATTTATCTCCGCAAAATTTCCCCGCCCTGCCCACGGTCAGTAGGGGACACCGATGGGTTTGAAAAGGCCGCCGTCCATTGGATGGGACGTTAAGCCGTGGCCCCGTGTACGGGAGAGCCATACCCTGTGCACGTTAAAGAACACGCTGGATGGCCTTAACGGGAGGCTACCATCTGTCTCCCAACAGCTGTTCCAGTGGGTCCCCAACCTTCTCTGAGCCTTCGGGTCCATGTGACCTGGCCATTTAGCCCATGGTGTGCAAAAAAGTGCCGCTCAGAGGTAAAACAACCCAACCCATGTCAAGAACTTTTTGAACACCCTTGATCTAGCAGCAATCTAATTTCAGATGTAGACCAATCATTTTAAGCTATATTTAAAGAACAAAACACTGTTTTGTCCTTTAAACATGGTTTAAAGAGAAGAATTTTAACAGTTTGTTAGAATGTCCCCTTTAGAATGTCATGAAGATTATTTTAATAGATTTTGAATGTCAAGTATGAAATCAAATCAAAATTTTAATCCCATCTGCAGCGTACAAAAATCTCAAGTTACGTATATAAAGAGCAAAACAAATCTGTTTTGGTAAACTACTGCGTAAAACTCACAGCATTATAAAAGAGTGAAACAAAAGAGCAAGATAACGAAGAAAGAAAAAATCTGCATCATTTTGATACGAACAAACAGATTTGTTTTGCTGTCAAACATATCTTTTAAATAACCTGAATACATACCCTTCTTAAGAAGTACTGCTTTCCTTATTAATCCCTCCGCAAAATTCCCCGCCTTGCCCACGGTCAGTAAGGGACACCGATGGGCTTGGAAAGGCCGCCGTCCTTCGGATGGGACGTTAAGCCGTGGCCCGTGTGCGGGAGAGCCATACCCTGTGCAGTTAAAGAACACGCTGGATGGCCTTGACGGGAGGCTACCATCTGTCTCCCAACAGCTGTTCCAGTGGGTCCCCTCCCCCAACCTTCTCTGAGCCTTCGGGGTCCATGTGACCAGGCCATTTAGCCCATGGTGTGCAAAAAAGTGACGCTCAGAGGTAAAACAACCCAACCCAATCCTTATTAATCCCTTCAACGCCATTTCCTCCTTTTACAATCCGTCCCTCCCCCCCCAAAAAAAAGAGCTTGAACATACAGAGATATCCTTCATCAAGCATTTAACAACCAGGCAACAGTTTACGACCTACACGAGATCTTAGTCTACCAGACACCACATCTTGGTCCGTGGTATGTGATTAACTCTTAACTAAACAAAATAACTCTGAGTAGGAACTCTAAAAATAGCCTCAGGCTGGCCAGCGTGGAAAGGCCAGATATTCTCCTACTCAGAGCGAGAGCTACGTGTGGATATTGATCATAGGGTGTTGGCCGTCGCCAGACATAGCGTCTGCCTGGGGAGGGCGATAATGTCATTTGTTTGACGTCACTTCCGCTCTTTTTGGCCTCCTATCCTCACCGGAAATGGGACGGGACGATGAGCTGCCCAAAGACGATGAGTTAAAATCACTTGAGCAGAACATATTCGTAGGGAGAGTAGAAACGACTCTCTTAATCATACTCATCACAATCCGCCCAATCTTCTTTTCAAATGATAATTGTATAAAACTCTGTTTTCTTTGTTTTCAACTTATCTTTCCTGAAGTGTTTCATCGTGTGGAATGCCTTGAGTTTCTCACTGATGCATTTGTAATTATTTAATGAGTTTTTGTACTTTTCCAAAATGCACTTAATAAGCATCTCGAGCTTTTCTTACATCATGTAGTCCTTTCGTCGTTAACTGGGCGAATTATAAAGAATCGTCTCGTCATTTGAAGGAGTCTATTCATAAACACTTGAATCTGACACACAAAAGCTGGCACGGGCAAAAGTGAGCAAGAGTTGGAGGCTGGCCAGTCGTTCATTTTCTCTCATTTAAGAGTCTTGTTTTGACTAACGCTGTGCTTGAAACTCTTTTTTGCATGTCAGATCCAGTTCACATTTCATTCGTTTTAGCTTCTTACACATAAGTAGCAACAGTCACAAGCTGTTGATCTTTATTACAGAGTAAAAACTATCTTAAACCCGGTGGAATAATCCCCCCCCCCACAACTTGTCATCAGAGATCAAATCAAGGAATTTTGGAATTTGGGCTTGGAGAATGCTCTTACTGCTCATGGAATCAGAGACAAATGATGCTATATATGAACTTCATTAGATTGGATTGGGTTGTTTTACCTCTGAGCGGCACTTTTTTGCACACCATGGGCTAAATGGCCAGGTCAAATGGACCCCGAAGGTTCAGAGAAGGTTGGGGGAGGGACCACTGGAACAGCTGTTGGGAGACAGATGGTAGCCTCCCGTCAAGGCCATCCAGCATGTTCTTTAACGTGTACAGGGTATGGTTCTCCCGCACACGTTGCCACGGCTTAACGTCCGATCCGACGGACGGCGGCCTTTCCAAGCCCATCGGGGTCCCCTACTGACCGTGGGCAGGGCGGGGAATTTTGCGGAGGTAAATCTCAACGTTGACCCAGCTGGGACTCGAACCTGGGAACTACAGATTATGAGCCTGGCGCGCTACCGACTGAGCCACCCCCTTCATTAGACTGAAAGAAGGACGCAATTGCTGTTGTATTCTATTTTCAGTGTAATGAATCTTTTAAGATATTGTAATGAATTTTTGATAGCAATCTTGAGCGTGAGTTAAAAAGACTGTTTAACAACAAAAATTCATAAATGAACAAATTTATTACAAAAGGTATAATTAAAAACACAAATGTAAAATGAATTCAACTTACACGAATCCCTATTTTCATCAGTATGAAATAATTAAACCATCAAAAGAATATTTTACATTATCTAATTTTACTTAAATTCCTCGCTGCCATAAAATCTCTTTTTCTTTTCCACTAGTAGACTTCTTCGACACATTACTTCCACGAAAATTAGATTGCATAACGCTAACTCTAATAAAAGACTAAATAGAAACTGTACTAAAACAATTCAACTCTTTTTAACGCGGTGAACGTCCTAAAGTTTCTCTTCCCTCGTTATATTTTTAGTCTCTTTCTATTCCTATAGGCTCCCAGGTTCGAGCCCGTGCTGGATCAGTGTTGAGATTTATCTCCGCAAAATTTCCCGCACTGCCCACTGTCAGTAGGGGACAGCGATGGGCTTGAAAAGGCCGCCGTCCGTCGGGTGGGACGTTAAGCCGTGACCCCGTGTGCGTGAGAGCCATACCCTGTGCACGTTAAAGAACACGCTGGATGGCCTTGACGGGAGGCTATCATCTTTCTTCCAACAGCTCTTCCAGTGGGTACCCTTCCCCAACTTTCTCTGAGCCTTTGTGGTCCATTGACCTGGCCATTTAGCCCATGGTGTGCAAAAAAGTGACGCTCAGAGGTAAAACAACCCAATCCAACTCTTCCTATAGGCTAATGATGTAATTCTCACGCAGAGGCAGACCACGAGAGTCTAATGAAACATTATATCACGGTTTTATTCTTGAACGTTCATCTGTCGTAACAATATTAATATATCACTTAATACTTTAGCTGTCAGAGGGACCTGACTTGACCTAAGCAACCTCATGAAATTGGAAATTCCTGTGAACTAGGCCATTGCCCGAACACAGACTCATAATGAACATAATGAACATGAAACCTGTTATTTAATACAGTTTTTTTACAAAATAGTTAATATATATATATTTTTACATTTTATCAAATAAATCAATCTCCTTAAAGAAAGAGATCAACAATCTATAAAAAATAATTTTTAAAGAATTTTTTGAGGTTTCTAAGATGCTTTGAAAAGTAAATTGAGAAACATTATACTTTGATAACTTAACAAAACATTTTAACCTTTGTAAATTAAATTTTTTGCAATGGAAAATAATGTGTTCAATATTTTGAGTAGCATTACAAAAAGTACAATTAGGAGAACTCAATTTTTCCATCATATATAAAGTTGGATTAGTCACTGCTAAATTTGCTTTAATTCTCATAATGAGATTAATTTCTTTTTTATTCAGCCCATAGTCCTTGAATTGTATTATTTTTTGAGATAATTTGAACCTGTGTGAGCTTCTAGCTTTTATATTATGCCAATTTTGTAATTCTTCCCATAATTTAATTTTGTTTTGTTTTTTATGCAACAAAACTTCATGGGATTTATAGTTATTAACTAGTTCAAATTCATAATGATTCCATAAGTTTATTTTTATTGTTTTTGCTAATTGCAACTTTGTAAAAATTCAAAACATTGTGAAAAGAGAGTCAATTTTTCTTTGATACTGGGTTCGCCATCCATCTTAACGTGACTCTGCCTGACATTGGGTTGGGTTGTTTTACCTCTGAGCGGCACTTTTTTGCACACCATGGGCTAAATGGCCAGGTCACATGGACCCCGAAGGCTCAGAGAAGGTTGAGGGAGGGGACCCACTAGAACAGCTGTTGGAAGACAGATGGTAGCCTCCCGTCAAGACCATCCAGCGTGTTCTTTAACGTGCACAGGGTATGGCTCTCCCGTAGACGGGGCCACGACTTAACGTCTCATCAGACGGACGGCTTTCCAAGCCCATCGGTGTCCCCTACTGACCGTGGGCAGGGCGGGGAATTTTGCGGAGTTAAATCTCAACGCTGACCCCGCTGGGACTCGAAACTGGGAACTACAGATTACGAGCCTGGCGCGCTACCGACTGAGCCACCCTCGCCCCTTCAAAATTATAAAATGGTAAATGCCACATCGTGGATCAGTAATGTATGGACACTGGATAGGAAAATGTGAACGTACTTGGTATGTCAATGGGAAATAGAATGAATTTATCATGTTTAAAAGTTTGTTTGATGTTTGTGATCAATCTTGAATGTTTCTTCTGTGCCCTTGGTTAAATGACTTGGTCACATGAACCTAAGGCTGAGAACAACACTGAAAGAAACACACTGGACACCTCTTAAGGACGCAATGGAGTAATTTTTCTTTCAACGTGTGGTAGGAATATTTTTAATTATTTTTAAATTTGGCTGGCCTTGCACCAGATTTGGACATTCCTGAGCCAAGTGACCAGACCACATTCTGAAGTCTGAAAGTGAGTAAAGAAATGTTTTTAAAAAAATTTAAAATAAATAAATTTTTTGGAAAAAAAAATTAAAAAAAAATCTGAAAAGCATGGGGGGGGGGGGGGGGGGGCAAGGAGTCCGGACCTTCCCGAAAATTCCGATTTTCTTCATAGGAAATCTCAAACTTGTCTACCTGCTTTGAAATCGAAAACAGTTGTCTTTGGATAATTTTATTTTAGACCATATTATATGTCCGACACTAAAATAGGTAACGAAAAATACAACTACGATATTTCCACATCGAAGAGCATTGTAACCTTTTTTTTTACTGTTTGCTGAAATATTTCAGGAATTGGGAAACCCTACATTTTATTCCAGATCCCCCCCCCCCCCCGAAATTAAATTCTCAGACACCTCACCCCTCCAAAACTAAATGACTGGACGTGAATAAGTATCTCACCCGACTCAAGACAATATTTCCTCTAATTTCTAGTTTTATGTTCAAGGTTATGTTCCTCGATTTTCTGTAAGAAAACTTCTGAATTCAATCAGAATGAAAATCAGGCGATGAAAGCGGCTTTTCTCTTGTCTCACGTTAACTGTATCTAAAAACAAAGCATTCTTGCTTTTTCTGTTTAGCGAAATTCGTCCAATAATGGAAATTGTCCGATCAGTGAGGAAATATTGAAAACCCAGGCTGTGTACCGACTCACTTCTCAGACTTCAGGATGTGGCCTGGCCACTTGGCTCAGGGATGTCCTAATCTGATGCACAGTGAGCCAAATTAAAAATAATTAAAAATATTCCTACTAAGCGTTAAAATATGAGAAAGCGAACAGAATATTAAGGTGGAAAAGAGGAAAATGCAACTAAGTTAAATAGATGATTGTGAATGATTGAGTCATTGAGAGAGGATCACGCTAATTCTAACTTATTTTATAAAAATGGTGGATCACTGAATATTTGCACCTAAGGGCAATTCGGGTCATAGATCTCGTGAAAAATCCGAAACTTGATTCCGATGTGTCCTTCAAGGTCAAATAGCGGTCACGTAGAGATCCTTGATCTATGATCTATGAACCTGATCTATTGAACCTTGATCTATTGATCTATGAACTTGATCTATGAACCTTGATCTATGATCTATGAACCTGATCTATTGTCCTTGATCTATGAACACTAGAAAGATAAAAATTGATGTCTGCAAGCGTTCTGGGGGTTGTAGATCTAACAAACTTTACGAAATTTCAATACAGCCGGTCCTTTGAGGTGAAAGGTCAAATAGAGATCAATCGACGTTAGAGAACTAAATATTGATGTCTGAGAGCGTTTCGGATAGTAGATCTCAGAAAAGTTGCGAGATTTTAGATGTGATAGCATCTTCGAAGTCAAAGGTCGAATTACGATATACCTATACTAGAGAGCTACACTGATGCTCAAAATTACAGGATAATCGACAAAAACGTATATAGCTGCCGATATATGTAAAAGAATACACTGAAATGGGCGAACATGGAAAATACGCTACGCGGAAAATTGTTCCAAAAACACTTTAGGTTCAACATCCCCCCCCCCCCACCTAAAAATCCTGAATACGAGCCTGATCTAATGGGACGCTTTTCCGTGTCATATAAACTAGAAATAAACTGGTGCTCTTGATTTCTAGACCGTAACTGCGATCCCTGTTTGACCTTGAACTCTACACTGGATCTGAAATTTCTTAACACTTCTAATATCTACGGCCGAAAAAGCTCTATGCAAAAATATCTACACTGGAGCTCAAATTAAAGGATAATGTATAAATTCGTACATAACCCGAGGTATTTTTAAGGAAATTCAATTAAGTTTTATAAAGAGGTTTATTATTACTTTACAAATGTAAATCAAGCAGAAGAAATTCATAATCGTTTATTGTGCATGCGTTAAGATCATAATCGTGCAATTAACGTGAAGGAGCGGTCCACGGAGCAATACTTGAAGTCTGTTACGTACGATTTGTGATATCTTAATATGGAGTATGATACGATTTGTGATATGTTAATATGACTCCACATTAACATATCACAAATCGTACGTAACAGACTTCATGTATTGCTCCGTGGACCGCTATTTCATGTTAATTGCACGATTATGATCTTAATTGGCAGCCATGCAGTTCAAGCAGCGACTCCTCATACTGTTTATGAGGGTATTGATGGGGTCTTGAGAGATTAATTACTACTCCTCGACAAGTTCTGTTCTGAGTTCGTGGAGTGTTCTGGGATGGGGCTGGTGAGGTCCAATGCTTCTCCCTAGAGCATCCTATACATGCTCAATGGGATTGAGTTTAGGACGTCTGGGTGGCCACTCCATTCGGCGAATATCTTCCCCTTCGATAAAATCGTCGACCACATGAGCTCGATGAGTGTGGGCGTTATCGTCCACAAGAATAAAATCTGGACCTACGGCTCCCCAGAATGGCCTGACATATGGGTTCAGGAACTCGTCTCTGTACCGCAGGGGAGTAACATAGCTACTCGAAAGATGTGCAAGTCTGTACGCCCGTTCGTCATGATTCCTGCCCCAACCATCACATCACGGCCATCAGAGTAGTCCCTTTCTCTGCTGTTCGAGGGACTGTTGCTGGTCCCTGGTCCTCTCCAGATGGAAATTCGTCGAGAATTCGTAAGCATATTCGTTCGCAACTCGTAAGCTTAATGGGGGCGGGGGTGGCTCAGTCGGTAGCGCGCCAGGCTCGTAATCTGTAGTTCCCAGGTTCGAGTCCCAGCTGGGTCAGCGTTGAGATTTATCTCCGCAAAAATTCCCCGCCCTGCCCACGGTCAGTAGGGGACACCGATGGGCTTGGAAAAGCCGCCGTCCGTCGGATGGGACGTTAAGCCGTGGCCCCGTGTGCGGGAGAGCCATACCCTGTGCACGTTAAAGAACACGCTGGATGGCCTTAACGGGAGGCTACCATCTGTCTCCTAACAGCTGTTCCAGTGGGTCTCCTCCCCCAACCTTCTCTGAGCCTTCGGGGTACATGTGACCTGGCCATTTAGCCCATGGTGTGCAAAAAAGTGCCGCTCAGAGGTAAAACAACCCAACCCAACGTAAGCTTAATTCGTTTGCGAAATCGAATACCTAAGCTGAATCGTGATTCATCTGTGAACATAGCATCCGTCCACTGGTCTGGACTCCCAAGTGTGATGTTAGCCATTCCACGTTAAACGAACTCGCTGGTGGCGGGAGTTAGAAGGACACAAATAACAGGTCTCACGGCATAAAGGTATTGCTCACGAAGTATCCTGTGAACAGTAAGGCTTGAATCCCTCGTCCCTGTAGTTGCTGCAAGCTCCAAAGACAGTTGCCTAGCTGTCATCACTCTGTTCCGTCTGGCAGCAATACTCATATAGCTATCATCTGCAGTAGTTGTGGCTCTGGGACGGCCTTCTCCTGGTCGACGACGTACACCTGCTGCCGTCCTTCCAATCGTTCTCCACCTCTGAAAATCATCCATAGGACATCTCTGGGACATAATCAGCTCGATCTGCCACTGAAGTGAAAGCAAGAGTTGTCTAGAACAGCTATAAGCTGCGAGTCAGCTTATAGTAATTGTCTTTACATTCCTAATTTGCATATTCCGTCTTACGTGCGGAAACAATAAATGCGGAACAGTTTTCCGCGTAAAATATTTTACATGTTCGGCTATTTCAGTGCATTCTTTTGCATATATCGGCAGCTATATACGCTTTTGTCGATTATCCTGTAATTTTGAGCATCAGTGTAGCTCTCCAGTATAGGTATATCGAAATTCGACCTTTGACCTCGAAGATGCTATCACATTCAAAATTTCGCAACTTTTCTGAGATCTAATATCCGAAAAGCTCTCAGGCATCAATATTTAGTTCTCTAGCACCAGTTGATCTGTAACTATCCTAAAGTGTTTTCGGATAGCCATGAAAAAATTTGTCCCCACATAGAGAGGCGTTCTCAAGATATTTCTGTTGTCGGTAATGGCGGAGAAGTTGGAATTGGGCGAGAAGAATGTGCATTGGAAGCAGTTTATATAGAAGAAAAGTTCTCTTCTTTTATCTACAAAAGGTGGTTTGCACTGTTAAAAGCATTGTTAAATTCATGGTTGCAGATTAAAACTAAGAGGGAAGAAACCCTTAATTTCTTTACCTTACTAAGAGGGAAGAAACCCTTAATTTCTTTACCTTACTAAGAGGGAAGAAACCCTTAATTTCTTTACCTTACTAAGAGGGAAGAAACCCTTAATTTCTTTACCTTACTAAGAGGGAAGAAACCCTTAATTTCTTTACCTTACTACTACAACTGTTTTATTTCTTTTTGCCGATTTTCTGTTAATACGGCCTTTTCCTCAAACCTCGTCTGTGAATAGTTTTATTATTTTTCAATTTAGAGTTTTCAAATATTTAAGGGGTCTGCTTCAGCATCCTAAGCACCCCTTCTGAATACGTGTCTGCATCAGATGGACGACAGCCTTTCCAAACCCTCAGGGTTGTGTTGGGTTGTTTTACCTCTGAGCGGCACTTTTTTGCACACCATGGCCTAAATGGCCAGGTCACATGGACCCCGAAGGCTCAGAGAAGGTTGAGGGAGGGGACCCACTGGAACAGCTGTTGGGAGACAGATGGTAGCCTCCCGTCAAGGCCATCCAGCGTATTCTTTAACGTGCACAGGGTATGGCTCTCCCGTACACGGGGCCACGACTTAACGTCCCATCCGACGGACGGCGGCCTTTCCAAGCCCATCGGTGTCCCCTACTGACCCCATGGCAGGGCGGGGAATTTTGCGGAGATAAATCTCAACCCTGACCCAGCTGGGACTCGAACCTGGGAACTACAGATTACGAGCCTGCCGCGCTACCGACTGAGCCACTCCCGCCCTCCAAACCCTCAGGTGTTCTCCTTTTGTGACAGACTGATAACGATTAGCGGAGAAAAATCTCAATGCTGTCAGAGTTGGGACTCGAAGCTGAGAACCACATATTTTGAGCCTGGCACACTACCAGTTGAGCCAAACAGGGAAGCAAAGATATTCTAGATGATCAAATAGTTAGGTTTGCCCAAAATTTGCGCTCTAAAAAGAGGACAAAAGAGTTAGAAATGGCGGACATATTTTCATTTTGTGAAATAATTTTTTTACTGCGTTTATTTCACCGACTTATAGTTTCTCAAAAAAAAAAAGGCATAATACTTATTCAGTAGACTTTAAAGCACACGACGTGCTTTATTTTTATTCATACTTGATAAGTAATCATGGTTTACTTGGCCTTAACTGTCATAGTGGTTATAGAGCTAGCTACTGTTCGAGGCTAAGTCACATATACCTCAGAGGCTCAGAGAAGGTAGGGGAAGGGGACCCACTGGAAGGGTCATAATCTGTAGTTCTCAGGTTCGAATCCCAGATGGGTTAGGGTTGAGATTTATATCCTCCAAACTGCTCACCCAGCCCTCAGTTAGCAGGGGACATTGGAAAAGCGCCGTCCGTCGGATGGGACGTTAAGCCGTGGCTCGGTGTGCGGGAGAACCATTCCCTACGCACGTTAAAGAACACGCTGGATGGCTTTGACGGGAGGATGCCATCTGTCTCCCAACAGTTGTCCAGTGGGTTCCCTTCCCGCAACCTTTTCTGAGCCCTCGGGGTCCTTGTAAACTGGACATTTAGTCCAATATATGCAAAAAAATGCCGCTTAGAGATAAAACAATCCAAACCCTGTGCTTATGAAGCGACTTAAAATTCGTGCCGCTTTGACTGCATTAAACATTCGTCCTCAGTGACGAATTGAAGGCGACCTGAAACAGCATTAGTGAGAGATTTGGACTGGATTGAGAATGGCAGGGAGGAAGGAGCAAGTGGCTCAATTGCATTAGATGCAGCAAATGAGGTCATTAAAGACCTCTGCACAGCTCAAGGAAGATCTTAATGTTACTTGAGAAACGTTCATTCATGTAGCATTATGCTACTGTCTGTGAACCACATAGGTGACGTTATTTCGGGCTTTGGGGTTTCTTTTGTTTTGGCGAGGAATAAATTACAAAGAAAGTTTCCTAAACTTCTCTCAGATTAACTGTAATCTTCTGTATCTAGTGAATATTGAATGGCGAAAAAACATGAAGCATACGACTTAATGCAAAATTAATTTACTATATATTTACCGAGGAAATTTTCAAAAGCTTATTTGACGCAGAAATTGAACCAATGGTTATGAATATTAAATTAGCTTGGAGGACAGAATATGTCTCGATGGAATTTTCCTATTTGACTGATGTCTGATGGGATATGAGATGTTAAAATTAGTGGATCTTTATGTGAATCATGTTCGTCAAGAGTCAACTTGAGGTTATTATTTATCGTCAAGCATGGTTATTAAATTACACCCCAAAGATTCGAAGCAAAATAGGTGAAGAGGATTCCCTGGAGATCTTTTGGGAGACAGAAGACTCCAGTCAACGCTATCCATTGTATTTTTTAATGTGCACAGAGTATCACACGACGAAACGGCAAAACGCCCCACCGACGGATGGCTATCTGTGAGCTATCTGTGAGCTATCTTTGAGCCCATTTCTTTCCGAGAATATAGTGGGTAAGTAGGTTGGATTGTTTTACCTCTGAACGACACTTTTGTTAACATAATGGCTAAATGGCCCGGTGAACCCAAAGGCTCAGAGTTGGATAGGACATCTGTTAGGAGACAGATGAAAATCTCCCATGAAGACTATTCAGCGGATTTTTTAACACGCAAAAGTTATGGGCCTCTTGCACACGGAGACACCGCTTAATGGTCCCCATCTGGTGGATGGCGTCCTTTTCAAGCACATCAATGTTTACCTTCGTTTTTCTGAATTGCATTTTTTTAATGCTAAGGCCATTTTGAGATGCCGAAACATCGAAATGAAAAGTTTTCTGTTGAATGAATCGAAGTAAGATTATATAATCAGTAAGCACTTTATTTTCACAAAATATTCTAAGCGAAATCAACCCCCAACGTTTTAAAAATGGAATTTATTTGTTAGCTCGCTTTCTAAAAATGAGCTGTTGTTTTCACTTTGCAACGTCAGTGAATATTTAACGTTTTTCTTTTATGGAAGTTTCTTAGTGGAACGTTTTGAGTTTCGTTGTTTAACCTCTGAGCAGCATTTTTTTGCACATTCTGGCTAAATGACCAGGTTAAAAGGACCCCATGGGCTCAGGAGGTTGGGGAAGGAGACACAATGGACAGCTGTTAGCAAACAGATGATAGCCTCCCATCAAAGCCATCCAGTGTGTTCTTTAACGTGCACAGGGTTTGAATCTCATACACACGGAACCACGGCTTAATGACCCAACCGACGGACGACAGCCTTTCCAGCTTTCGGTGTCCCGTTTCTGAGTTAGGACAGTGGGAGGGGGAATTTAGTGGAGATAAAACTCAACGCGGGCCAATGTGGGATTTTATGATTCGCCTTTATGAATTGCATTGAAGTCACCAAGAACAAGGGTAATATCTCCTTTCTTGACAGAATTCAAAATATCCTGAAGTTGTTCATAAACCTATCCTTCTCATCCTCATCGGCATCCTCAGTGGGGGCATAACAGCAGATAACATTCAGGTCTTTAACGCTTGTCTGAAATTTTGCTGTAAGAAACCTTTCATTAATGCACTCGTATCCTAGAAGAGCATCACTAGCATGTCTGCTGAGAAGCAGACCCACGCCTTGGTGATCCTTATTGTCGTACCTCCCTGAAAAGAGAAATTTAAGATTATTTTTAAGAATCTGACCTTTATCTCTCCATCTGGTCTCTTGCAAGCCGAGAATATCTAAATTATAACGGTGGCCCTATATTACAAATTTACATATAGATTAAAAGTGAAACCCGGGAAGCTATGAGCGCCTATCAGCTAGTATCAAATACACTGGTGGTCAAAATTTAAGGTACAATTCTATGTTATGTAAATGGAAAGCTAAAGTCGAATGTATATAACGTCTAAAATAAGTTTTTTGTTTTAAAAATTATGATAGCAGATAAAGGTCTCAAAATCGAATATATTAATATTTCGATTTTGAACAATATTCCTTCGGTTGGGTTGTTGGTGTTTTACCTCTGAGCGGCACTTTTTTGCACACCATGGGCTAAATGGCCAGGTCACATGGACCCCGAAGGCTCAGAGAAGGTTGGGGAAGGAGACCCACTGGAATAGCTGTTGGGAGACAGATGGTAGACTCCCGTCAAGGCCATCCAGCGTGTTCTTTAACGTGCACAGGGTATGGCTCTCCCGCACACGGGGCCACAGCTTAACGTCCCATCCGACGGACGGCGGCCTTTTCAAGTCCAGCGGTGTCCCCTACTGACCGTGGGCAGGGCAGGGAATATTTGCGGAGATAAATCTCAACGCTGACCCAGCTGGGACTCGAACCTGGGAAGTACAGATTACGAGCCTGACGCGCTACCGACTGAGCCACCCCCGCCCCTATTCCTTCGTTATTGATCGAATTATTGAAGTGTTAATATTTAACAATAACAATGACCGTCATAAGAATTTATTTCAGACCTAAGACTTAATAAGTATTATTATTTCAAACGATTTAATTATTTAAAATAAGTGTATATTTTAGGATTTTGCGCAAATTAATCTTTCACTGTTCGTATTTTTTGTCATTTCTTAGGACTAGTATTATTATTATTGAACATTCAAACTTCCATAACTCATTGGGTATTGAAGAAATATTGGTAAAAATCGAGATATTGATATATTTGATTGAGATCTTTACCTACTCTGATATATTTAAAAAACAACTTAATTTAGAAGTTATGAAGCTTCAACGGTAGCTTCCCATTTCCATAACATAGGGTTCTAAATTTCGTACAGTGTAAGTTCATGAATCCTAGTACATTTTCAACTGTCTCTATTTCTACAAAAATTATTAAAATGCTTTCGTCGCAAACGTTATTTCCATGAATGGGCGTCTATGTTACAATCACAAGATGGGTAGTTGGAAAGCAGATAGATGATTTTGCCATCAGAGGAGATATAGTGAATGAAAAAATGAAATGAATGATAAAGTGAGTGAAATAACTTAGTTCATGACTTAACCACTAGATGGTAGAAGCGGATTGGATTGTTTTACCTCTGAGCGGCACATTTTTGCACACCATGGGCTAAATGGCCAGGCCACAAGGACCCCGAAGGCTCAGAGAAGGGGACCAACTGGAACAGCTGTTGGGAGACAGATGGTAGCCTCCCGTCAAGGCCATCCAGCGTGTTCTTTAACGTGCACAGGGTATGGCTCTCCCGCACACGGACCCACGGCTTAACGTCCCATCCGACAGACGGCGGCCTTTCCAAGCCCATCGGTGTCGCCTACTGACCGTGGGCAGGGCGGCGGAATTTTGCGGAGATAAATCTCAACGCTGACCCAGCTGGGACTCGAACCTGGGAACTACAGATTACGAGCCTGGCGCGCTACCGACTGAGCCACCCCCGCCCCTGGTAGAAGCGGGAAAATTATCTTCAAGAACGATAGAACATGTTCCATCATAGATTAACGATGGTGCAAAACTCGAATAGAGTATATTCAATCAAAGCAAGTTGGAAAACTTGGTCAGCATCGACTTACTCAACGCGCAGCAGTGAAAAAGGTAAAATAATAACGCTTTGAATCCGAACAATCTCATACCCGTTCCCTCATTGTTATTTCCCTATCCATGTCCATGAACTATAATCTCTAACGAAGAGCACTATTCTTTCTCTATCCGACCGGAAGGCAGACTTTCTAAACCCATCGGTGGCCCCTTTCTCATCGAGGGCAGGGTGAGGGTTTAGAAGAGATAAATCTGAACGCTGGTACATTTGGGACTCGATCCTGGAAACTTAGATTACGAGCCTGTCGTGCTACAGACTCGGCTAACCCCCTATCTCCCCTAGGATCCCGTGTGAACTAGCCACTTAATACGCTGTGTGCACAAATGTCTCTCAGAAGCAACGCAAAAATTCAACTATATCTTGGTAGTGGTAGTTCCTATTCCACTAACCATACCCTTGTCTGTAAGTATTAAACATCATATGGTGGGCGCCAACACTGAAAGGAATTCTCTACCAGCATGTCATTCAGTGAGAATAGGTTTTTGTTCGCTGTCAGATATGTAACGTACAAAAAAAAAAACATAAATTCGGAAAAGCAGAATTGAAAATGGGAATTAATTTAAGTAATGGAAATTTAGGGCATGTTGCAAGAATACATGAATGAGACACGCTTAGTGGCTTAGTGCATTTTCGTTTACCAGATTAAACAACATTTGAAGCCTTTATAAATTAGATCTTTGAAGACAAGTGCAAAATCCGATACTAAAGCATAAATCTGAAATGACAGAAGATGCTCTTAGTAAAATGTTGACGGCGCCAAAGCTGTTTACGAAACAAGTGTTTGGCCGACAGCCAAAGGAAAATCAATCTCTGGAAATGCCACTGGATTTTTGGCTTGGAACAAGAAGCTTGCAAACTTCGTGCTAAACTGTTGATTCAGATCTCTGCTTTATGGGTTGAAGTCTAAAACGCAATGTTATGGCATGAGTATAAATATTGAATGTTTTGTTTTGAACGAATTGTCAATATTAAAATAAGTGGGAATACGTGTTAAGAATCAGGGCTTCAATATTTTGGAACAACTTACCCCTGTTCAAGGACGGTCAGCAAATAATTAAACCCGTCGTCATTTTACTAAAGTTCCAAATTGCAACTAACTAAATAAATAAATAAATAAATAAATAAATCCCTCTATGTTTTAGCGATGCCTAATGGATGACGCCTTATCAGACTATCAGTCCATCTCCTACGCATTCTTTATCCACTATTTTATTTTTTACTGTTTATGGCACCTATATGAAGATACACCAAAAAAGCCAAAACATTATGATCAGCACGTCTTTATGCAAATCGAAGCATCTGCAGGTAAACGATGGCGCGTGTGAAGTTCATGAAACGGTATAAATAACACCCGATACTGAGCTCAGTTAATCAGTGTTATTATTGTTCTTCAGATGGGAAAGGCAGCGGACTTCAATGAGTTTGAAAAAGGCCAAATTGTAATGGCCAGATGACTGGGTCAGAGCATTTTTGAGCTTGTGGGGTGCTCACAGTCAGCTGTGGTTACACACACACATACATACATACATACATACATACAAAATCCTTATGCAGCCATGGGCTACGGAGGTCTAACCACACTGTGTAATTTTCCTCTCCAGACGTGTCTCTTCTGAGCTGCAGCTGCTGCATTTGGCCACTCTAGGCCAATTCTGGAAAGGTCCTGTTTGACATTGTCTGCCCATCGCATCCTAGGTCTCGCCCCCTTTTCTGAAATCCTTAGGCACACTGTTCATAATCCTGTTTGGCACTCTGCAGTTATGCATACGAGCAACATGGTCAAACCAACGGAGTCTCTCACTGCAAAATATGCTGCTCAAAGCATATTTTGCAGCTCATCTAACTCCACTAGCAATGCTAAACCAATCGTTGCAAGACGTACCAACTCTCACACAAGACTGATTGTTATTGTAGACAGCTTTCATTACACTTACTTGTCAGGTATTCCATCTGATCTAATAATCAATCACAAATTATGTCGATCAACAGCGTCAAAAGTCTTTTTGAAATCTATAAAGCTAGTAACCACAGGTTTCTGGAACTCTAAACATTCCTCAAGAATCTACCTAAGTGGACGTATTTGATCAATACATCCCCTACCACTACTGAATCCACACTGTTCATCAAGCAGTTGTCCATCAACCAAATTCTTAATTCTATTAAGCATAATCATGCAAAGAACTTTATCTGGAACAGAGAGTGGGCTGATACCCCTATAGTTATAATAAGACCTGCGATCACCTTTTTTAAAAATAGCGATAATAATAGCTCTGGTAAAATCCTTAGAAACAATGCCTTTATGGTAAAAGACATTCAAAATTTCAATCAATCATTTGGTAACCGAAACATTCCCAGCTGTAAGCATTTCCGTAGTAATTTCATCTACCCCTGGAGATTTATGTAGTTTAGTTTAAAAATTGCCGAAATATCTTCGGAATATGATAAAGAGCCATCATAAAAGCCAGCAATGCATCTATCCTCATTACAAACAAAGAATTACAATTCAATTACTCATTACATATAAAAGAAAGTAGAAATAATCACATTATTAGAACATCTCTGAAATGCTCAGCCCACCTAGCCATCACAAGATCCTCACCTTCAATCACCTTACCATATTATCTCGCAATCTCTGTGTACCTGTCAGTTTCTTCCAACATAAAGCATTAACAATCTGGTTATTTTGTATACCTGTTGTGCTGTCTAACTGTTTCCTCTGATTTGTCAGCCAAGCTATCAAGCCAAAGATTCTTATCAGTTGTTAATACAGCCTTTACACGTTTATTAAGCTCGTTGTAATGACTTCTGTTAAGACCAGTAGGGTGTTGATTCATATTAATCGTTTCGTAATGACAGTTCCTATTCGTTTCGTAATGACATTTATTCGTATCATTAATATCTAAGAAGTTGTGAATGCTGAAACATTTAACACCACAATTCCTAGTCATAAGAATCTACCTCAAAAAGAAATCGAAGCGTAAGCAATAACTGTCGTAAGAGATCCTTTGTTAAAAAGGAGCGTGGAAGGAGAGTGCTCAGTCGGTAAGCGTGTCAGGTCATAGTCTGCAGTTCACAGGTTCGAGTCCCAGCTGTGCCAGGGTATATAGTCTGCAGTTCACAGGTTCGAGTCCCAACTGTGACAGGGTCATAGTCTGCAGTTCATAGGTTCGAGTCCCAACTGTGACAGGGTGATAGTCTGCAGTTCATAGGTTCGAGTTCCAACTGTGACAGGGTCAAAGTCTGCAGTTCACAGGTTCGAGTCCCAGCTGTGCCAGGGTCATAGTCTGCAGTTCACAGGTTCGAGTCCCAACTGTCACAGGGCCATAGTCTGCAGTTCACAGGTTCGAGTCCCCACTGTGACAGGGTCATAGTCTGCAGTTGACAGGTTCGAGTCCAAACTGTGCCAGGGTCGAGATTTGTCTCCGCTAATCATTCATCCTGTCCTCGGTGAGAATGGAGACACTGATGAGTTTGGAAATATCGCCGTCCGTTGGATGAGATATTAAGACGTGCCCAGTGTACAGCAGAGCCATAGCCTGCATACGCTAAAAACTCCCTCGATGGCCTTAATGAGAAACTTCCATCTGTCTCGTAACAGCTGTCCAATAAGTCCCCCTTCCCCAAACCTTCTCTGAGACCTTGGAGTCCTTGTGACTTTGCCATTTAGCCATTTGTTTTCAGAAAAAGGCCGCTTAGAGGTAACACAACATACCGTTTTTGTTTTTGTTTTCTTTTTAAACAAATATAGTTTTAAAAGTTTGCAAAATGGTTCTTTCAGTTTAACCATTTCTAAAGAAAATTATTTGGAACGAGCTAATAACAACTCCTTCTTTTAAATTCTGCAGCTTCAATTACTCTTCAGATATTTAACAAATATTGTACCAACAACATTTCGAGAAATTTGAGTGAGATCGTCATTTTATGCCCAGTTATATTGTTTTCGGAAGTGACGTGTTTTCAAAATTACGAAGATTTAAATGTGACTTCAATTCAAACAGCATAGAAAGGTTACGCTATTTTCACTTTTTCTTTTGGCACATAAATCATCAAGTTTGTCCATCGCGTTCGAAAGATATGGTGAAACAATTGTTTAGAAAATCGACAAACCGTGAAATGAAGAGCGAAAACCAACAGGAAGATGGGAAATAAAAATAGACATAGAAAGTGAATTCTGTCTAACATCTATTCCTTCAGTCAGACACCTGAAAGGAAATCTCGATAACGTGATCTTATTATGCGATTTCAAATCGGCAGAGTACATAGTTTATTAGATGATCACCCATAATAAGGTACTTTTTAACCCTTTCAGGACCATAAGGTTTCTAAGAGTAAATATTAGTACGTAACTGTTTATTTTAGTTTGTTTAGACGTAAAGTAAATAAAAAACATAAGAAAATACATAACAATGTGTAGTTTTTTTGGAACTTTATGGGAAATATTTTTCCCAATGGACTATAAAGGTAACACAAATTATAGTTAGGCTTATTATGCAATGTCTTTCATTTATTGGTTTATTAGAACAAAATGTTAACTAAAATAATACAAAATTATGAAATAAAATTACTATACAAAATGATGTGCTAATTATGATATTCTGCGAAGCAATTTCTTTTGGTAGTGAGGCAAAGATGGACATTGCACATAGTACATATATTATGCGTCCTGACAGTTCTGTTTTTGTTTTCTAAACGTTCCCGTTTCCGTAATTGCGTTCGGCATACGTTCTATTTTGACATTCTGTATAAAAAATGCAGATAAGGTTATAATTAAATACGACATCATCAATTTTAAAATGGGAAAAATGTTTCCCTTAGTCGTGAAAGGGTTAAAGCGTTTTCATATACTTATTTTATCGTCTTATATACTTATTTTATCGACTTATATACTTATTTTATCGTCTTATATACTTATTTTATCGTCTTATATACTTATTTTATCGTTTTATATACTTATTTTATCGTCTCATATACTTATTTTCAGTAATGTAGTTTGAATACACATCGTAATAAATCATACTGCTTCCGATTCTTTTCATGTTTCAGCGATAAAAGTTATATTTTCTTCTTAATTTCTTAAATATCTTAAACAGAGCTTTTCGTCTATAACTTCATTGGCTGTGCTGATTGGTGATACAGTGATTATTTTTTTTCTTTGATGAAGTTATGTTCACTATCATTTTCACATCAATTCACGTTACAGTATCTATCTCCTCAGAGCTGATGACGTTACACATCTCCTAACAGCTGATGACGTTACACATCTCCTAACAGCTGATGACGTTACATTATATCCTCATAGCTAAAGGATGTTACAATAGTTATCGTCTCACAGCTGTTAACGTTACAGTGGCTATCGACTCACAACTTATGACGTTTGACTGTCGTCGAACAATTGTTGATGTTAATCAGTGGCAGCTATTGATTAAATGTTTAGTGGGGTACTTTGACTAACACAGGCAGGGGTCCGGATGTAAGAAACATTTTGAGGAGATGACTGGTATTGAACAGAACAGAAAAGGACTGAAAATATGCTGCATAATGTCTATATTCAATTTTAAGCCATTTTCGAAAAATTATTTAGCAAAGCATTTTGAGAAAGAAATGCGGAAAAGCAATCTTTAAAAAATAAGTGGACACTTCAATTCATTATTCCCCCCCCTGCAATTATTTCCCATATGTAGCTTTCCTCTCTTTCTATTGGTATTTTAACTGCAGTAAACGACCTATTTGTACGACCTATTATCTACACAAATAGGTCATTTAACGACCTATTTGTGAAAAAATATTTATAATATATAGGTTTATATTTTTTTACTCCGTTCTGATTATAAATTTATATTTGTTATTTTAAACTGAATTACTCATATCAGAGAAATATTTACTCTTTAGTTCACCGTCGATATCTATTATTTTTTGTATGGATGCATTTCTTCTATTTATTACAGAATTACGCGTAGTAAATTATCACTTGAGCAGTTGTACATTTTAGTTATATTAAATATACAATATTGATTTATTATAATATATATATATTATTAATATATTAATTTAGTTTACAATGAACTGCAAAAAATGATATGGTAATAAAATGAATTATGAAAACACAAATGACTGGAGGAAATAAAAAACAATTTAGAGAACGGCTGGGATAGAAGAGATCTTTCAGTTACAAGTCAAAAGAGATTAAGTTAAGTATTAGTATTAGCATTTTGTGTTAAAATGAATTATTATTATGTCTTTGCAGACCAAACGTTAACGCATTTTATGTTTTCACACTTAATGTTCTTCTTAAACTGTTCATATATAAATTTCCTTTCTTAGCAAAATAATAGTTGGCAACTCAGTTGAAGTTCAGTTGAAACACATCTTACCAGGACAATTCATGTCTGTTAAGCCTAGCACCAGTCAAATGAAGATTTTCGACCATTGGTTGCACTGGAAGAATCATCCAATCAAGTCTTACGGGCCACTATAAAATGATGCCCCACCTCCTGCAGTTCATGCTATTGCATTTCAGCTTTCAGTATTTATTGCGCATTTGTTTCATCGCTATAATAGATAACTTTTAAGGATCCTAACGGTGACAGTAATTCCAGCCAGCCCTGGGTGTCATTCAGTTAGTCATTAATATAGCTTTCGATAATTTTCATCATACAAATTAAAATTATAAAAAAACTTGGCACTTCAATAAAAAAAAGCACAGGCCAAACCAATGCTGTTCCAAGAGTTTTCGCCACACCCTTAATGGAGCCGTTCATCTAGTTCTTTGATTTTGTGTGCTAACTCCCGCGAACGTATTTTTTCCCCCTGCAAAAAATGTTTTTTTTTTGCAGGGGAAAAAAAACCAGGGTCCAGAATGCGAAATTTTTATATTAATAACACTTGTCTAATTAATAGATAGATAGTTTTTTTTAATTCAGTTACTTCGTAAAGTAGTTTTTTATTTTAATGAAATCGATCTCTACACGCTAGCTGTTTCTTAAAACGTCCAAAAACAATTCCCTGATACACTGTGTACCTTTCTATATCTGCTAACTTTATATATCGTTTACATAAATTACGTCTGAACGACATAGCTAATTTCTAGTTGGATCACATGACCGGAAGGAAGGCCAACAAGCATGCACATATAACAATTGAAAAATAAGTCAAAAATTGAAAGCAATCGAATGCCTTTTATGATCGGAATGAACTTGAAAGAAAATTGAGGTTCGGTTAAGTGAAATATTCTGACAAAATTCTGCTTCACAATGACGAATACGTCAACAGGAATATCAAAAAATGAGATGGAAGCAAGTAAGGAAAACAAGCAATAAAGAAAACAAATAACTAGTCAGATATGGAACTGCAAAGCAAGACACACTTTGAAAATTGGCGGTAAAATGACAATCACGGCCGGCTGCTAAAAGCGGCGTATCAAGCAATGGTGTTCAAGTCGTTTATCTGGGCTAGCTAGTTCGTCTCTGTTTTTGAGATGCCTAGCCTAAGTGATCCGAATAAAAATCAACTTCTTCACCGACTTCGTGAAATAGGCATAGAAATTAACATAGTAATTGAGTACATCCTGAAAAATGTAACGATTGCAATATTATCGAAATGTTGGTGGTGGACGGTAGCTGGCCAGGCTTGTAAATCTATAGTTCCCAGGTTTGAATCCCACTAGCCAATGTTGAGATTTGTCTCTGTTATCTCCCATCCTCTCCTCGGTGGGAAAAGGGGACACCGATGAGCTTGGAAGGAGAGCTGTCCATTTGGATGGAAGGTTAAGCCGTGGCTCCGTGTGCAGAAGAGCTACAGCTAGTGCTTCCATCTGTTGCCTATCCAGTGCATCACCTCCCCCCTTCCAAGCTCCGAGCTTTTTAGAAGGTGTGTCCTAGCTATTTAGCCTATTGTGTGCAAAAAACAAAGTACAGCTCAGAAGTAAAACAATCCAACTAATGACAGTGTATCGACACTTTGTAATATCCAATGCTTGGATGTCATGACGTTGGATCTGGAATTTTGTGGTGGTAGTGTATGGTTCCAAATCCCGCTCTCTCATCGTTGCATCGTTTAGGAAATAAATCAATTTCCTTTGATCGATTTAGGAAATTATTGGTTTATAATGCAGTCCCAAAAGCAACATGACCATGGTTTTTAGTCAGCTCGTACTGAAGTGTTATTTTGAAAAACGGTGATTAATGTTTATAAAAATTTTGATAGATTAACGTCTATTTTTATACAATAGGTATTAACTGCAATTATGTATGTAATACAATCAATATGTTATAAACGATTCTTGTAGCACGTAAAATCATTTCCTCTGCAGTAACTCTTGCACTGCAAAGAAACACGCTGTTCCTCCAAACAGCGTTTCTACCAACATTTCATTCAGCAACAATTCGTACAGATGACGTGTTTTTCAGTCAGGCTTTGGGTTGTTTTACCTCTGAGCGGCACTTTTTTTTGCACACCATGGGCTAAATGGCCAGGTCACATGGACCCCGAAGGCTCAGAGAAGGTTGGGGGAGTGGACCCACTGGAACAGCTGTTGGGAGATAGATGGTAGCCTCCTGTCAAGGCCATCCAGCGTGTTCTTTAACGTGCACAGGGTATGGTCCCCCCGCACACGGGACCATGGTTTTACGCCATACCAGACGGACGGCGGCCTTTACAAGCCCATCAGTGCCCCTTACTGACCGTGGGCAGGGCGGGGAGTTTTGCGGAGATAAATCTCAACGCTGACCCAGCTGGGACTCGAACCTGGGAACTGCAGATTACGAGCCTGGCGCGCTATCGACTGAGCCACCCCGCCCCTTCCAGTCAGGCCCAGATCTAGAAAACAATCAGAGGGCGAAGGGTAAGAAGCACAATCGAACCGAAAAAGTGAAAAAAAAAGGGGGGGGGGGAGGCAAGATTCTGGATTTCCAATGCAATATAACATTCCCATCTCCGTTTTCCAGGTTATTAAACTTTCTTAAAAGATACAGGAAATAAAAATAATTTTAATAATTATTAGGATTCTTAAAGGGGGAGGCAGGTCCACCCCTAGATCGGGACCCTGGTTCCAATGATCGACATCCAGAGATGAATATATTTTTTTAATATATGATTCAATCGATAATTTGAAGATTCAATGCAATCGTCCATTTAATACTTTGAATTTTAAGAGAGGTGCAATTTTTGTAAGTCCACTTTGATCAAACGCAAAGATGAGAAAATAAAGATTCAGAAGAGCTTTTTTAGTCCCAAGGAATGGTAATGGCTTAGGAGTGCTGAATCGATTAAAGAGTTTGTGAGGAACTGACTCGAAACTAATTTATCTTCAGATTAATAACTCGTCCTAATTAAATACCACATAAGTGAAAAACTCGTCTGGTAATTAAGCTCTGCTAAACAAGCACAATAATTTTTATATTATTGAACTAAGGTCCAGACTGCGAAATTTTTATATTAATAACACTTGTCTAATTAATCGTTCGATAGATTTTTTTTAATTTAGTTACTTCGTAAAGTAGTTTTTATTTTAATGAAATCGTGTTGTTGCTTAAAACGTCCAAAAACAATTCCCTGATACACTGTGTAGCTTTTTAACTCTGCTAACTTTATATATCGTTTATTCCATCTCGCTGGAAGTTCTTCTGTCATTTCATTAACATTCCAAATTGCAAAAAAAAAAGGAATGAAATACGTGTATTTTAAGCACTTAATTTATATACACCGAAGAGCCAAAACATTATGACCACCTACCTAATATGATGTTGGCCCTCCACGTGCCGCCAAAACAGCTCTTACCCGGCGAGGCATGGACGCTACAAGATTTCTACAGGTGTCTTGTGGTATCTGGTACCAACGCGTTACCAGCAGATCCTTTAATTCTTGTAAGTTACGTGGTTGAGCAGCCGCAGATCGGTTATGATGTTCCAACACAAACCAGATACACTCGATTGGATTGATGTCTGGGAAATTTGAAGGCCAGGGCATTACCTCCAAGTCTTCGTCACGTTCCGCAAACGATTCTCAAATAATCCGGGCAGTGTTGCATGGCGCATTATCCTGCTGAAAGAAAGCGCTACTAGAGGGATATACCATTTCCATTAAAGGGTGTACCTGGTCTATAATGATATTTAGGTAGATGGTAGACATCATAATTTCCTGCATATCAATGACTGGACCCAGGGTTTCCCAGCAGAACATTGCCTAAAGCATTACACTTCCTCCACCGACTTGTTTTCATCCCACGGTACATTTTGGTTGTCAACACTTCCCCAGGTAAACGACGCACACGTACCCGGTCGTCCACAATGTGCAACAGGAAACAAGATTCGTCGGACCAGACGACCTTTTTCCAATCATTCAAGGTCCAGTTTTGATGCTCGTGTGCCCATTGTAGGCACTTTCAACGGTGAACAGAGGTTAGCATGGGCACTCGGAGCGGCCTGTGGCTACGCAGTCCCATTTTCAGCAGGGTTCGATGTACTGTATGTTGTGACACATTACTGACGTCACTAGCATTCAAATTACGGGCGAGTTGCGCCACAGTATCCTTTCTGTTGGCTCGTACCATACGGGATAGCGTTCACTCACCTCTAGCATCGATGAGTCGTGGTCGGCCCATACACGTGATTTTTCCCTCCTCGGATCACTTTTCGAAGGTACTAACCACGGCTGGTGGTGCCTGAAATTCCTACCACCATTGGTGACTTCAGCCTTTAGTGGAGGAGGTACAGGTCTTTGCCCCATGCTTCCGATCAGGGGGTTGTTTGATATTGTTGGCTCTTATCTATCTTAATAAACCTAGTTTGTTTAAAAACACTACTAATCGTATACTTTTTGCAGAAACGGGGAACGTGAGGATGTTACATAGAGATTATTCTCTTGATGTCCTCACACAGGAATTCCAGCGTTATACCCTAGATATTATAGGCTTGCAAGAGACCAAATGGATAGTTAAAGCTGAGATACTTAAAAATATCTTTAAATTTCTCTTTCCTGGGAGGGAGGATGGAAAGCATCTTCAAGGTGTGGTTCCAGTGATGCTCTTCTAGGATATGACTGCATTAATGAAAGATTTCTTAGAGCGAAATTTAAAACAAAAATCAAAGACTTGAATTTCATCTGTTGTTATGCCCCCACAGAGGACTCTGATGAGAACGAGAAGGATATGTTTTACAGCCAGATTCAGGATATTTTCAATTTTGAGAAGAAAGGGGATATTTCTCTTGTGTGCTAGATGACTTCAATGTTAACTAACTGACTCTAAACTTAGGCAGGAGTTTTAGATCCTTCTGGCATTGGTTGTTCCAGTGGCAATGTCGAATGTCTTCTACAGGTAAATAAACTTAATGGTTTACCAATAACTAACACATACTGCAAACACCGGGACATTTATAAATATACATGGGATTAATCTGATGGGTTGCCCAGGAATATGATAGATATATTTTAATTAACAGCAATTGGGCCAGTTCAGTTAGGAATACCAGATCATACAGGGGAGCCGAAATTGGGTCTCACCATTACCTGGTCAAAAGTGTCTTGCAGCTGAAGATTAAGAAATGTTGTACTAAGGTTAAAAAAATTACCTTCAACACTGAAGGTCTGAAAGATCCAGATATAGCCAAAGCATACCATGGTAGGCTACTTAGTCATTATGACAATCGTGGTTTGGTTACTGCTGAAGTTGAGAAAGAATGGGATAAGTTTAAACCGGCTTTCCTTGAACCCAACAGTACTCTTTTTGGTAAAAGGAAACAGAGGACACAAAATTATTTGAGTGATAAGGGTTGGGTTGTTTTACCTCTGAGCGGCACTTTTTTGCACACCATGGGCTAAATGGCCAGGTCACATGGACCCCGAAGGCTCAGAGAAGGTTGGGGGAGGGGACCCACTGGAACAGCTGTTGGGAGACAGATGGTAGCCTCCCGTCAAGGCCATTCAGCGTGTTCTTTAACGTGCACAGGGTATGACTCTCCCGCACACGGGGCCACGGCTTAACGTCCCATCCGACGGACGGCGGCCTTTCCAAGCCCATCGGTGTCCCCTACTGACCGTGGGCAGGGCGGGGAATTTTGCGGAGATAAATCTCAACGCTGACCCAGCTGGGACTCGAACCTGGGAACTACAGATTACGAGCCTGGCGCGCTACCGACTGAGCCACCCCCGCTCCTGAGTGATGAGGCTACGGAACTTATTTCTGGAAGAAGGAAGTGCGGCATTAAAACGAAATTTTGGATAGATAGGTGTCGTCAATTTATCGGTTTCATTTTGCTATTAAAGAAAAGCTTATTTTCAGAGTACAGTCGCTCAAAAAAGTATCCAACACCAGTTTCTAAAAAATCGTTGCCAGATATTTTTTCTAAATTCTGTAATCAACCATAGTGTTCGGATACTTTTTTGAGCGACTGTAGGTGGTCATATTATTTTGATACTAGATCGTATGGGCTCACTCACGGAAATATTGTACGTGTGCAGTAACTGCACACGCTCCAGTTTGCTGTGAACGGTAACTGGAGCGTGTACAGTTGCTGTACACGCTCCAGATATTTTTCCTGAGTTCTGCAATCACGTGACACGAAGGTTGCCAGATCACTAATTTCTAAAAAAATCGTTGCCAGATATTTTTTCTGATTTCTGTAATCAACCATAGTGTTCGGATACTTTTTTGAGCGACTGTAGGTGGTCATATTATTTTGATACTAGATCGTGTGGGCTCACTCACGGAAATATTGAGCGTGTGCAGTTACCGTTCACAGCAAACTGGAGCGTGTGCAGTAACTGCACACGCTCCAGTTTGCTGTGAACGGTAACTGGAGCGTGTACAGTTGCTGTACACGCTCCAGATATTTTTCCTGAATTCTGTAATCACGTGACACGAAGGTTGCCAGATCACTAATTTCTAAAAAAATCGTTGCCAGATATTTTTTCTGATTTCTGTGATCAATCATAGTGTTCGGATACTTTTTTCAGCCACTGTACCATTCATGTCTCCATTCACGTGGAAAGCATCTTCAATCATCTTCAATCAAGCATCTTCACTCTTTCGTGTAAGTCTCCTAAGACTTTGGAAATGTAGTGAATGTTGAGCAAGATACATTTCTTCTGTTGGGTTGGGTTGTTTTACCTCTGAGCGGCACTTTTTTGCACAACATGGCCTAAATGGCCAGGTTACAAGACACCCCGAAGGCTCAGAGAAGGTTGAGGGAGGGGACCCACTGGAACAGCTGTTGGGAGACAGATGGTAGCCTCCCGTCACGGCCATCCAGCGTGTTCTTTAACGTGCACAGGGTATGGTTCCCCTCCCCCGCACACGGGGCCACGGTTTTACGCCCTACCCGACGGACGGCGGCCTTTACAATCCCATCAGTGTCCCTTACTAACCGTGGGCAGGGCGGGGAGTTTTGCGGAGATAAATCTCAATGCTGACTCAGCTGGGACTCTAACCTGGGAACTGCAGATTACGAGCCTGGCGCGCTATCGACTGAGCCACCCCCATTTCTTCAGCTATTAGCGAGATGGGAATTATAAATTATTAGATATTTAATAAAAGGATGTGACAGAGCATGCGAAATGGGACATGGGATTTTGAACAAATTACATCTCTCTAGAGCTATTTAAGCTCCCGAGAAGATTACACGAACTCCAGTGCTCGGAGTTTTGATTTACAGCCTTACACTAAACCAAGGCGAAGTCCATCAAACACCGACTGCCTTGACTGCATTACATGATAAACAAGCTAATAGCATCTTCCGCTTCTGACGCAACATGTGCTGCACTTAATGCGCATCTCTTCTTGGCACGTTCCGTCGGCGGGTGGAATAACAGCATCCTGCCGATCCCGTCGCCATGGCAACGTTACATTGTCGTCCTAACAACGGTTAGGTCACTGAGGTCGAGGATAAAGAGATTTCTGACCGTTGCATCGTGTCTCACTTCCTCCATCTCTTGCTCTATCTCCTTCTCATCTTGCTCCTTAAATCATCTCTCTCCGCCGATTCGAGGCAGAGGAGCACTTGGAGATCCTCTTTATGCGTAGCACACGCACATCCTCTCATCCGACGGTCATCCTCGGCGTTATGCTGACGAAAACCTTCACGTCCATTCTGTTCTTGATTTTCCTCGCAGACGATCAACTGACTGAGACGGTTCGGTTACACGTCACCTTTCTGCAGAGGAGACGGAGGCATCGTCACGTGTTTACTACGCCAGTGACGGAGGAACATAAAAGTCTGAAAGAGAATGGCTTGCTGAAAGTAGATCGGAGAAAGAACAGCGTTAAGTCCGTTAAATTCACATTGGAAGTGAAATGGGCTTTCTAGTTATTGATCGCCTGATGCGATAGGCCGAGAATCAAATTCCTGTAGTTTTAGAGTCGGCTTCTTATGGGCAAGAAAGATGATTCTGAAATCGTTGACGGTCTGATGGATTTTATTTTCAATGGTTTTCGACACAATATAAGCTAATACGGATACGTAAAAGTATTCGTAATAATGGTTGGAGATTTTTGTAAAATTAGTTTTGCAGAAAAATATTCTCTTCCGTCTCCTCTCTTCTTCTTTTTTTTTTTTTGGGGGGGGGGGGGAGAGGTGGCGTAGTCAGTAGGGTGTCAGGCTCGTAATTGTAGCTTCCAGGTTCGAATCCCATCTGGTCGAGCGTTGAGATTTATCTCCGATAACCCCTTCGCCCCCTTTCCACTACTCTCGGCCAGAAAGAGGATACCGATGGGCTTGAAAAGACCACCGTCCGTCGGATGGGATGCTAAGCTGTGGCTCCGTGTATAGAAGAACCATATCCTCTGTGCGCTTTAAAGATCACGCTGGATGGTCTTCATGGGATACTACCTTCTTCCTTTTAACAGATGTCCAGCAGGTTTCCTTCCCCATCTTTCTCCGTGTCCTTGCGTCCGTGTGACTTGGCCATTAAGCCCATTGTGTGAAAAATATGCCGCTTAGAGGTAAAATCTTTCTCTTCTTTACAGAACTGGAAAAAGTTTCTTATTTCTTTCTTTCTCAATGCACATGCTCACATAGGAAAATTGTTTGAGAAACTATCAGATATTAAAACGCTTTAAAAAGTACCTTATTATGGGTGATCATCTAATAAATTATGTACTCTGCCGATTTCAAATCTCATAATAAGATCACGTTATCGAGATTTCCTTTCAGGGTTGGGTTGGGTTGTTTTACCTCTGAGCGGCACTTTTTTGCACACCATGGGCTAAATGGCCAGGTCACATGGACCCCGAAGGCTCAGAGAAGGTTGGGGGAGGGGACCCACTGGAACAGCTGTTGGGAGACAGATGGTAGCCTCCCGTCAAGGCCATCCAGCGTGTTCTTTAACGTGCACAGGGTATGGCTCTCCCGCACACGGGGCCACGGCTTAACGTCCCATCCGACGGACGGCGGCCTTTCCAAGCCCATCGGTGTCCCCTACTGACCGTGGGCAAGGCGGGGAATTTTTGCGGAGATAAATCTCAACGCTGACCCAGCTGGGACTCGAACCTGGGAACTACAGATTACGAGCCTGGCGCGCTACCGACTGAGCCACCCCCGCCCCATTCCTTTCAGGTGTCTGACAAAGGAATAGATGTTAGACAGAATTCATTTTCTATGTGAATTTTTATTTCCTATCTTCCTATTGCTTTTAGTTCCTCATTTGTCGGTTTGTCGATTTGTCAAAACAATTGTTCCACCATATCTTTCGAACGCGACGTACAGTAGCTCAAAAAAGTATCCGAACACTACGGTTGATTACAGAATTCAGAAAAAATATCTGGCAACGATTATTTTAGAAATTAGTGATCTGGCAACCTTCGTGTCACGTGACACGAAGGTTGCCAGATCACTAATTTCTAAAAAAAATCGTTTGCCAGATGTTTTTTCTGAATTCTGTAATCAACCGTAATGTTCGGATACTTTTTTGAGCGACTGTACAAACTTGATGATTTTTGTGCCAAATGAAAGCTTATGTCGATCCATGCTTTCTTCCACCCCCCCTAAAATATGGGAAAGATGAAAACGATTGTTTCGCTATTTCTTCGGAAAGAGAGAACCGAAAGTAACAAGGTATTCGTCAAATGAAAGCTTGTGACACGAGGAATGTTACAGATTTAAAAAAAAAAACACCCTGTTTTGTCCCTTAAAAAAATGGAAATACCAAAACGATTGTTCCGCTATATCTTCTGAGAACACGGAGGCATGCAATTACGAGTTAGTTGCCAAATGGAAACTCATGTGAGGACCATGGTGCACTATTTCGAATTTTGCCTTCCACCCCCACTCTTCTCTTAAAAAAATGGGGTGTATTTTCGCTGGGGGTCGACGTTAGTGAATTATATCTCGAATTAAAGTTTTTGACGTCTCCAATGTCATGGACAACTTTAAACACGACTCCAAAAATAGGGGAAGGAAAAATGCGGTCGATGTTTATGACTCATATATGAAATGAAATTTTCTGAAAGTAGGCGCATATGAGAATCTCGTTTTCAAAGATTAATAAGTTTTTGCTTTACCTATTGTTTCATTCCTTAAACGTTTTAATCTGAGCAAGAGGATGATGGGAAAGGATTGGGTTGGGTTGTTTTACCTCTGAGCGGCACTTTTTTGCACACCATGGGCCTAAATGGCCAGGTCACATGGACCCCGGAGGCTCAGAGAAAGTTGGGGAAGGGGACCCACTGGAACAGCTGTTGGGAGACAGATGGTAGCATCCCGTCAAGGCATCCAGCGTGTTCTTTAACGTGCACAGGGTATGGCTCTCCCGCACACGGGGCCACGGCTTAACGCCCATCCGACGGACGGTGGCCTTTCCAAGCCCATCGGTGTCCCCTATTGACCGTGGGCAGGGCGGGGAATTTTGCGGAGATAAATCTCAACGCTGACCCAGCTGGGACTGGAACCTGGGAACTACAGATTACGAGCCTGGCGCGCTACCGACTAAGCCACCCCCGCCCCAGGATGATGGGAAAAATGCACATAATATTTCATTAGTAATTATACAACATAAAAGTATTCGTCTTTTACTTCTTAATCATAAAAAGTTGCATTTCCCACATCTCTATGAGATAAGGGGCTAGATTATTGCTGTCAAAGGAATATTTCTTAAAATCTGCCACTAAGTTTTCAAATTCTTATTCTATACGTATTATTGTAAAAACATTTCTACCATTTCATCGTTTCAGTGATCTGTAAAGATATATATCTTAAAAATACCAAGGTATTTAAAAAAATACGAATTATAATATTTCATTAATACCAATCAAATTAAAAAAGACTTTCCTAATTATTATTTTCATTGTTTCCAATGGAAACTTCATGACGCTCACATTTCACTGTCAAAATTTCATATTTCGATCATTAACACATCGTTGCAATGTTAGTTTGAAATTTTGGAGTTTTCAAACTTTTTCACCGTTAGAGGGCGCAATTATGATGTTCGGAAGATTCCGAAAGTGAGAATCATAAGGCTTTATCAATTCCTATCTAACCCTGAAAAGAGTTTTTCATTTATCTCTAAATACGAGAATCTATTTTTAATTTATCTCTAAAACAATTTTCTGCTAAAACAAAAAAAGGTTTTTCCCACCCACCCTAAGTCTAAGAGGTCAATTCATTGTTGCCAATGAAAACATCAGGGTGTTCACATTCCACCACTGAAATTTAAAATTTCCAGCTTAAATACGTCGTTTGCAATATTTGTTTTAAATCTTGGAATTTGCAAATTTTTCCACCGGTAGAGAGCGCAGTAATAATTTTCGGAAGATTTAAAAAGTGTGAATCATAATATTTCATTAATTCCTATCTAAACAAAAAGAATTTTTCATTTTTTTCTAAACACAGTTATCTGCTAAAACTAAAAAGGTGTGTTTCCCACCTCCTCTGGGTCTAAGGGGTCAACTCATTTTTGGCAATGAATACATTCCACCACCAAAAGTTTATATTTCTAGCATAAATACATCGTTTAAATATTCCTTTGAAATTTTGGAATTTTCAAATTTTTTTTTGCCCTAGAGGGCGTAATTATAGCTTTAGAGAGATTCGGAAAGTGCATATCATAATATTTCATCAATCCTATCCAACACAAAAATAATTTTTTATTTTTTTATTCAAACAAAAATTCGATGTCTACAGACGGACAGACAAAGCGAAACTATTATCTCGTTTTCTTCCAAAACGAGATAAAAAAAATGAAAAATACCTATCTTTCCATATGCACCTTAAAAAGTAGGAAATAAAACTAAAACAGTCATTGAATTCGTATTCATTTGAAAGAAAGATGGGACGCTGGCAATCTTGTTGTGTAGATAATCGGAGACTTATTATCCTTTCAGTCGAATACGAATTTAATGACTGATTGCAACATCGATATGCTTTAAGCTTAGTTTATATTTTTAGTGCGCATATGGTAAAATAAGATGTTTTTAAAACTTTACTTTATATTTTATCTTACTAATTTCACCCCTACATCCCCTCACACACACACCTGAGAATGCTAGTAAGGGTAATAGAGACAAAAATATTATTCATCTTGTCAATTTTTCAAAAAAATTTAAAGGCTTCTAAAATGTAGGGAAAAATTTTATATTGTGATATAAATCCAGCCTTTTTCAACTCAATTGCGTCGCTTCCCCATCCTCCCTTTATTTTTTCCCCTAGATTCCAGGATGGTCCTGAAATCATATAATTCAAGGCAGCTCAAGTCCCAAAGATGACCGACTATTGGAATTTTACCTATATTTATCCGTTTTTGAAATAGACGTTACTATATACGAGTAAAATCGGATTTTATTCGGTTTCGTAAGTAGTTATTCATTTTTTTACGTATGCGTAAGATGCATATATACAGGGTGTTTCGAAACTCTCTGTACAAATTTCAGTGGGAGATGGGGAACACCAAGACAAACCTTTATTATCTATGAATGTATGTCTGCTGATGTAACCCTTCGTTGCTAGAGGGCGCTGTTTGGCGGAGCTGCAATTGGCTAGACGGGCGAAGTGGTAACGGAGAACCGACTTGTGTTTGCCATCGGATTCATAAATCAGAGACATTACGTATAACATGGAGTGTTTCACGACTGCTGAAATGCCTGACATGAATCTGGCGTATGGGGCTGCAAATGGAAACGGAAGAGCTGCTTTGAGGTTATACGGACAGCGCTGTCAAACAGCGCCCTCTAGCACTGAAGGGTTACGTCAGCGGAAATACATTCATAAACGAAAAAGGTTTGTCTTGGTGTTTCCTATCTCCCATTGAAATTTGTATAGAGAGTTTTGAAACACCCTGTACTACACATATCACAGCCAGTACATATTTATATATTTCTAGAAAGTTTTCATCAAGTGTTTAGCATAAAGCAATTGATACCTTAAGTATTCCACTAACAGTTGGAGAAACACGATATCAGATGTACCGATAAAAAAAAGAAACGTTAATTGCAATTTCTATATTAAATAAAAGTTTTTTTGCAGAATGTTCTCCACACTTTGAGCTCATCATAACTAATGCTTAACAGAGAGCATAATCAAGCTGCCAACTCGGATGATGTGAATAAGTATTATCATCATTTAACCATATAGTGAGAAAGGATTGCTGAGGGCTCAGAAGTTAGTACACTAGACACGAGGCCTGAAATTCACATTCTCCAGTAGTCAAGGTGGTGTAGAAAAAGGATACAATGGGGCGTCATATCCGGGCTGCACAGTAAATGAAACGCCATTAGTGGAGGAAATGAGAGAAAGGACTAAGCAAGGGAAGAAACAAGGAAGCCAAATTCATTTTTGTGGAATAGATGGGTTATTTTACCTCTGAGCGGCACTTTTTTGCGCACAATGGGCTAAATAACCAAGTCAAAAGGATCCCGAGGGCTGAGAGAAGGTTGGGGGACGAATCCACTGAACAACTGTTGGGAGACAGATAGTAGATTCCTGTTAAGGCCATCCAGCGTGTTCTTTAACATGCAGAGGGTATGTCTCTCCCGAACACGGAGCCACGGCTTTACGTCCCACCCGACGGACGGCGGCCTTTCCAAGCCCATCGGTATCCCCTATTGACCGAGGGTAGGGCAGGAAGTTTGTGGAGGTAAATCTCAACGCTGGCCAAGCTGGGACTCGAAACTGGGGATTACAGATAACGAGCCTGGCGCACTTCTGACTGAGCTACTGCCGCCTTTTTGTGGAGTACAAGTATATCAGGAAAGAATAATATTACACACAATTATATAAGGAGTGTTTGAACATATGGATACCGGACAGGGACGCTAACAGAAAGTTTAATATCACGTTGGGTTGAACTCCTGAGCACCACTTTTTTTGCACACAATGGACCGAATGGCCCGGTCACAAGGACTCTAGGTCTCAGAGAAGTTTGGCGTAAGGGACCCACTGGGGAGCTATTAGAAGACAAATTGAAGCCTCCCATTAAGGCCGTACCATTCTTCAAGGTGCACAGAGCACGGCTCTCATGTACACGGACCACGGTTTAACGTCTCATCCGGCGGTCGGAGGTCTTTCCAAGCTCATCGGTGTTTTCTTTTCAGATAAAAGGAAAACTGGAGGTTTTGTGAATACCGTCACAGGTAGGACTCGAACTCGTGAATTGCAGATTATGAACCTGGTGCGCTACCGATTGAGTCTTTAGCATCTGAGGTAAGAGTAATCGAAACGAATTTATGGTGGTGAAGATGAGCACGGAGGACATGAATGGATAAAATAAAGATATTAAAATAATTGCAGAGGTAGAGGAAGATATTTTAATAAAGAAAGGAAAAAAAAGAGACTGAGAGTTGGGTTGGGTTGTTTTACCTCTGAGCTGCACTTTTTTGCACACCATCGGCTAAATGGCCAGGTCACATGGACCCCGAAGACTCGGAGAAGGTTGGGGAAGGAGACCCACTGAAACAGCTGTTGGGAGACAGATGGTAGCCTCCCGTCAAGGCCATCCAGCGTGTTCTTTAACGTGCACAGGGTATGGCTCTCCCGCACACGGGGCCACGTTGGGCTTAACGATGCATCTCCCGCACATGATGGGCTTAACGTCCCATCCGACGGACGGCGGCCTTTCCAAGCCCATAGGTGTCGCATACTGACCGTGGGGAGGACGGGGAATTTTGCGGAGATAAATCTTAACGCTGACCCAGCTGGGACTCGAACCTGGGAACTTCAGATTACGAGCCGGCGCGCTAAAGACTGAGCCACCCCCGCCCCAAAAGAGATTGAGATGGTTTGAGCTTATGAGATGGATAGATGATGGAGGACGGCAAAAGAAAATATGGAAATGAGAATCCAAGATAGTAGGAAATAGTGATGACTTAGAAAAAGATGGAGAGATGATGCAGCGAAAGTAATCAGGAAATGAGCTCCGTGAGAGGATAGAGTAAATCGATAGGAAGATATGAAAAAAGTTGTCAAGATGCAGGTAACCGAATATAGAAAAGCCTGGAACTTTCCAAGAAAAGGTTAGTTGAAATTGGATTAGCTGAAGAAAAGGTTACCTGAAATTGACCATTACCTTGTTAAAAATGTCTTGCAACCTTAAACTTAAAAACTGTTGTGTTAAGGCTAAAAATGTTACCTTTAACACTGAAGCTCTGAAAGACCAATTACAGCTAAAGCTTACCATTATAGGTTACTTAGTCATTATGACAGTTATGATTTGCTTACTACTGAAGCTTAGGAAGAATGGGACCATTTTAAAAAGGCTTTTCTCGAAACTAACAATACTCTTTTAGGTAAAAGGGAGCAGAGAAGGTAAAATTATTTCAGCGATAGCGCACCTGAGCTTATTTGGGATAGAAGGAACTGCAGGAATGTCCTTAATCAATACCCTACTAGTCCTAATACAGAGAACTTAATAAATTTACATTACAGAGAACGTAATAAACATGTAAAAGATCAGTTAGCTGCTGATAAGAATATTTGGCTTGATGGTTTGACTGACAAAGCCGAAGAAGCAGTTAGACAACACAACAGCAGAGAGCTGTACCAGATAGTTAATGTTTTGTGTGGTGGAAAACGAACAGGTATGTATTGAAGAATGTATTGAAGGATAAACAAGGTAAGGTTATAGAAGGTGAGGATTCTGTCATGTCTAGGTGGGCTGAGCATTTCAGTGATGTTCTAAACAATGTGGTGAGTTATACTCCATATTGTTTGCAATGATGATAGATGCATTGGTGGCTTTAATCTTGGCCCTGTAATGCAATCTGAAGTTATTTTGGCTGTTTCTAAACTTAAACTACATTAATCCCCAGGGGTGGATGAGATTACTACCGAAATGCTTAGAGCTGGGAATGTTTCGGTTACCACTTGGATGACTGAAATTCTGAATATCTTTTATGATAAAGGCATGGTTCCTAAGGATTTTACCAGAGCTATTGTTATCCCTATTTTCGAAAAAGGTGATCGCAGTTCTTGTGATAACTATAGGGGTATTATCCTACTCTCTGTTCCAGGGAAAGACTTTTGCATGATGGTGCTTAATAGAATTAAGAATCTGGTTGATGAACAATTGCGTCTGGTTGATGAGCAAAAGAGAAATCTGGTTGATGAACAATTCAGATTCAAAAGTGTTAAATGTGTAGATCAAATTTTTTTTCACTTAGGCAAATTCTTGAGAAATCTTTGGTTACTAGCTTTGTTGATAAAAGCTTTTGACCTGTTGATCGTCATAATTTGTGGTTCATTGTGAGATCATATTTCATACCAGAGAAGTTAGTTAACATAGTGAAAGATCTCTGTCATAACACTGAGTCATATGTGAGAGTTGCTAAGGCTTGTAGCAATTGGTTTAACATTGCTTCTGGTGTTCGACAAGGCTGCATTTTGTCCCTTTTTCTCTTTAATTTGGCTATTGATTATGTTATGCGAAATTCACCACAAGGGAAAGATTTTTGCCTTAAATGGTCTGCAGATATGAAAATTTCTGATTTATATTATGCTGATGATTTAGCGCTTTTGGCAAACGAAGTTGATGAAATGAACTCTTTCATTCGAGCTGTTGATGAGACTGAGTAGTAGAGTAGGTTTGATTACAAACAGGGAGAAAACTAAAGTGGTGGAAATTGCCCAGATAAGCTGTGATTCAGTTACTTTGAATGGTTGCAATTTTGATCAGGTGTCACAGTTTAATTATCTTGGAAGCTATGTAAAACAGATACTGGTGATGTGCAGCATGAGATTAACAGACGAATAGGGATTGCTGCCGGGACTTTTAAGAATCTATGGAGAGTGTGGAGAAATAGGCGTATACACCTAAGACTAATATTAAACTGTATAATAGTTTGGTTCTTTCTAGAGTTAGTTAAGGTAGTGAAACTTTGGACCCTTTGCAAACAAGATAACAGGAAACTTGATGCTTACTCAATATTTGGGCATCAGGTGGTTTGACCTTGTAAGTAATGATGAGGTTAGGCAAAGGAGTCGGCAACCTCCTTTAAGCAGCATATCGTGCAGCAAGAGACTCCGTTGGTTTGGCCATGTTTCCTGTATGCATAATTATAGATTAGCGAATAGGGTTATGAATAGTGTGCCTAAAGGCGTCAGAAAGAAGGGGAGACCTAGTATTCGGTGGGCAGACAATGTCAAACAGGACCTTGTTAGAATTGATGTACGGTGGCCAGATGCATCAGATATAGCTCACGATAGATATATTTTGTGAACTAAATTGCACAATCTGATGGACCTTCGTAGCCCATGGATGCTTGATGATGATGATGATGATGATCCGAAATTTCGAGGCACATCCTTTGACAATCATTGACATAAATTTAAAAATTCCCTCAAGTATTTTATTAAAGTGTATTTTTGTTATTGTGCTTATTCCGTTCACATAAACCAGTCTGGTTAACTTTTCAATGCAATCATTTTAACTGATTAAATGTTTCAGCTTTTGGTGACGCTTGAACTGTTTAAGTTCTATGTACTTTTCTGTTGAATAATAAGCTAAAAATCAGGCTTCAAAAATCTCAAGCTTTAGAAAAGATTGTGCAGAATAAAATCACTGAACGGATATCTAAGAATAGGTGGGACATATATAAAGTCCACTCAGTGTGTTCTCTCTCTCATACATCAGATGGGACGACTTAAAAATCTTATTAAACAGACTGCGCTGTTTACGAGCACATCATGATTGTCCCCCTCTTCCCCGAGGTTCAGTTTGCGAATAAGTAGAGATGTGATCTCAACATTGGCGCTGTTACGGCCAGAAGCAAGGAATCTCAAGATTCGGTCTGCTTTAAAGGTCACTGTCCATCAAATGCGAACAAAAACATCAAGGAAAAGAGCCACACCCTCTTCACACTATCGAATATGGAATATGCTGGCTAGCTTTGAGAGAGACTTTCTGCCTGTGCCTAACCGATATCCTGTTTTTAAGTAGGTTCCCTTCACTCGCTCTGTTTCCACGACTGTTCCAAAATACGACTGGGGGGAGAGGGGATCAGGGATAAACAAACAGAAAGTCCCAAGTCCCAATTGTGAAGTTTGCTTTATTTCTGAGAGCAGGGACGCTTCCAAGGGCTTTGGCGGAGTTAAATATTTCGTCTTATAAATACCCCCTCTTCCTTCTTTCTGCCATTCGTGAGAAAAATAACTGATTTATCGTATTGCTGAAAATGAATGCGTTGTTGCTTAAATACTGACTGAAAGCTTCCAGAGCATATAAAATGGTTTAATGGATGACGAAGCCAATGAATTGAACAACGTCCTCTGTACAATTCAGAGGTGTCTACAGCGTTGTTTTACTAATGTCAGAGCTTCAAACTATTCGCTGAGCTAAACGTCGTAACGATCCTAAATTTAGGACAAACTTAAAATTAGCCAGCTCCTTTGTAATCTGCTGCACCTAGTAATACAGTCTCTGATCAATTCGCAGTTTTTGATGGAACATGATCAGCAACCTGTAACGATTCTTTAACTTTACACCATATCTTTGCGTTAATTTCCTGAAGTAACTTTTCCGAAGACACAATACCAGGTGATTGCAAATGATGTAACGATTTTAAATATTTATTATACAGATATTTTAAATGTAACATCAACAAATTCTACATAGTTTGAAACATTTACGAATTTTTTACAGCCCAAGATTACAGATGTCGTATAAGGCTACCATGGATTACATGACATACGTCCACCCAATATTACCGTTCATCCCACACACGTTCACGTTAAGACGGTCTCCCACACGTTTCAAACCCTTCCTAGGATTTTCAGTGCCCCAAATGCTAAACTTTGGGACGATTGACCTTGACGCTGACGTCAAAGGTTGCCGCGAAAGAGACTCTTCGCTATTCTGGAGCCATTCGTGGAAGTCAGAACAAAAGCTGAGCTAATTTTTTTTATTGTCAGCTTGTAGTAATTCAGTCTGTAGATTCATGGTGTTAAACAAACATTCACATTTTTTTTTCAAAATGCTGTGGTCTTGTATGCAGCAGAGTTATACCAAAACTTTTTATATCATTACGGATCTAGACATTGTACTAACAGAAGAAATAATTTTAAACATAAAGATATTTAATTAGAATTATTTCATTTAAAATTAAACTGCTAAAAATTTTTTTCTAAATATTTGGCAAGTAATTAAAAAATCCATAATATTTTAATAAAATCGTAATAAATATATTTAAATTATTTTATTTTAAATCGTTTGAAATAAATAACTTTAAGATAAACTAAGTCACTAATATTTACACATATTAATTTTCCCTCCTTTCTTCCTTTTGCTCAACGACTGTCAGGACCCTGTGTATCTAGGTGGCTCTGCCCAGGGACATACCCGGCGTGGGGAGGGGGTTTGACTCATCATCATCATCCTCAAGCAGCCATGAACTACGGAGGTCCAACCAGACCGTGCAATTTAGTTCTCCAAGCAAGTCTATCCTGAGCTACATCTACTGCATCTGGCCACTGCACACCAATTCTAACAAAGGTCCTGTTTGACATTGTCTGCCCATCGCATCCTAGGTCTCCCGTTCTTTCTGAGGCCTTTAGGCACACTGATCATAACCCTATTCGCCAATCTATAATTATTCATACGAGCAACATGGAAAAACCAACGGAGTCTCTCTCTGCGCAATATGCTGCTTAAAGGAGGTTGAAAACTCCTTTGCCTAACCTCATCATTAGTTACAAAGTTGAACCACCTAATGCCCAAGATACTGCGTAAGCATCTGGAATCAAAAGCATCTAGTTTCCTGTTATCATGTTTACAAAGTGTTCACGTTTCACTACCATAACTAACCCTAGAAAGAACCAAACTATTATACAGTCTAAATTTAGTCTTTAGGTATTTAGGTCTATTAGTATACGCCTATTTCTCCACAATCTCCATAGATTCTTAAAAGTCCCAGCAGCAATCCGTATTCGTCTGTTAATCTCATGCCGAACATCACCAGTATCTGTTACATAGCTCCCAAGATAATTAAACTGTGACACCTGCTCAAGACTGCAACCATTCAGATTAACTGAATCACAACCTGCCTGACCAATTTTCATCACTTTAGTTTTCTCTCTGTTTATAACCAAACCTACTCTACTACCAGTTTCATCAACAGCTCGAATGAAAGAGTTCATCTCATCAATATCATTTGCCAAAAGGGCTAAATCATCAGCATAATCTAAATCAGAAATTTTCGTATCTCCAGACCATTTAAGGCCAAAATCTTTCCCATTGAAGAGAATTTCGCGTAACATAATCAATAACCAAGCTAAAGAGAAAAGGAGACAAAATGCACCCTTATCGAACATCAGAAGTAATGCTAAACCAATTGCTACAAGCCTTACCACTCTCACACATGACTCAGTATTATTATAGAGAGCTTTCATTATGTTAACTAACTTGTGAGGTATACCATCACAATCAACCACAAATTATGATGATCAACAGAGTCGAAAGCCTTTTTGAAATCAACAAAGCTAGCAACCAACGGTTTCTGAAACTCTAAACATTTCTCAAGAATCTGCCTAAATGAAAAAATCTGATCCACACATCCCCTACCACTTCTGAATCCACATTGATGTCAAACAGATTCTTAATTCTATTAATCATTCTACAATCATGGAAAGAACTTTACCTGGAACAGAGAATAGGCTGATATCCCTATAGTTATCACAAGAACTGCGATCACTTTTTTTGAAAATAGGGATAACAATAGCTCTGGTAAAATCCTTAGGAATAATGCCTTTATCATAAAAGATATTCAGAATTTCAGTCATCCAAGTGGTAATCGAAACATTCCCAGCTCTAAGCATTTCTGTAGTAATTTCATCTACCCCTGGGGATTTATGTAGTTTAAGTTTAGAAATGGTCAAAATAACGTCTTCTTCTGATTGTGTTATAGGGCCAACATTAAAGCCCCCAATACATTTATCATCATTACAAACAATGGGAGTAGAACTAACCACATTGTTTAGAGTATCACTGAAATGCTCAGCCCACTTAGCCATGACAGAATCCTCCCTTTCTGTAACCTTACCTTGTTTATCCTTCAATCCTTGTATGCCTGTCCGTTTTCTACCAGATAAAACATTAACTATCTGGTACAGCTCTCTGCTGTTGTGCTGTCTAACTGCTTCCTCGGCTTTGTAAGCCAAGCTATCAAGCCAAAAATTCTTATCAGCAGCTAACTGATTTTTTACACGTTTATTAAGTTCTCTGTAATGCTTTCTATTAGGACTAGTAGGGTATTGATTAAGGACATTCCTGCAGTTCTTTCTTTCCGAAATAAGCTCAAGTACCTTATTACTCAGATAATTCTGTCTCCTCTGCTCCTTCTTTCCTAAAAGAGTACAGTGTCCAAAAAAGCCTGTTTAAAATGATCCCATTCCTCCTCAACTTCAGTAGTAAGCATACCATGACTGTCATAATGACTAAATAAACTATCATGATAAGCTTTGGCTATACCTGGGTCTTTCAGAGCTTCGGTATTAAAAGTAAATTTTTTCACCCTAGCACAGCACTTTTTAAGTTTATGTTGCAAGACACTTTTAATAAGGTAACGGTCAGATCCAATTTCAGCTCCCCTATATGCCCTGGTATTTCTAACAGAACTAGCCCATTTGCTGTTAATTAATATGTAATCAATCATATTCTTATGCAGCCCATGAGATGAAACCCATGTGTACTTATGTATGTCGCGGTGTTTGTAATAATGTTAGTTATTCTGAATGCATTGAGATTTCTTACCTGTAGGAGATGTTGCCCATTGCCATAACAGCTGCCAATACCAAAAGGACCTATTACTCCTCCCCAAAGGTCAGAGTCAGTACCAACTTTGGCATTGAAGTCACCAAGAACAAGGGTAATATCTCCTTTCTTGACAGAATTCAAAATATCCTGAAGTTGTCCATAAAACCTATCCTTCTCATCCTCATCGGCATCCTCAGTGGGGGCATAACAGCAGATAACATTCAAGTCTTTAACGCTTGTCTGAAATTTTGCTGTAAGAAACCTTTCATTAATGCACTCATATCCTAGAAGAGCATCACTAGCGTGTCTGCTGAGAAGCAGACCCACGCGTTGGTGATGCTTATTGTCGTCCCTCCTTGAAAAGAAAAATTTAAGATTATTTTTAAGAATCTGACTTTATCTGTCCATCTGGTTTCTTGGAAGCCGAGAATATCTAAATTATAATGGTGGAATTCTTGTGTGAGAACATCAAGAGAAAAAGCTCTGTGCAGTGTCCATACATTCCAACTACCTATGGAGAGAAAATGGTTAGTGGGATGTTTAAAGAAACTGTTTATTGAGAGAGGGAATGCCAACAATATCAAACAGCCCCCTAATCGCAGACATGGGGCAAAGACCCGTTCCCCCACCACTAAAGGCTGAAGCCATCTACACTGGAAGACTTCCTCCAATGTAGAATTTGACGATGCCAATAGAAGCAAAGTGTTCAGGTGCCTGCGATGACCTCTGCTCAGGATTATCCACCAGCTGATAAACATATCCTGTGAATCTATTCACTTCGGGCTGTCAACCCACAAACAAACAGAAAACACAGCGGAAGGTTTTTCCCTCCACAGAAGCCGACCAGTGCAACAAATTCAGATCCATAATCAAGCTGAGGTTCATAATTCAGTCCAGTCCAGTGGGTTTATATGGTCAGCACCAGGACCCTGTGTGGTTGACCACTCTTCAGCAGGGTAGAAAAAACTAGTAGCCAGAGCTGTCCAGATCAGTAGGCCACACTAATCTGCAGCCCTCCCCTTCCGTTCACTTCCACAAGAGAGTATCTCTTTCGAAAGGTACTAACAGTCTGCACCACGAGAAGGTGGGGTCGAAAATTAGGTGCTAGGCCTGGCCGGTTCTATGCATCATCACAGAGGATTGGTGCATAGCTCTCCTTCCAGTGACTACCTAGCTACCATTTACCATTCTATCTGCTTCGAAATTCAAAACAATTGTCTTTGTATAATTAGTGTCTGACATTAAAAATAAATTAGAAAAAAGTTATAAAATGTTCCACATAAAACACTATTTTAACTTTTTCTATCTTGTGGAATTTGGAACCCGTACTCAAGTCGTATCCCCCACCCCTCCCCTGAAACTAAATTTTGGATACATGCCTCGCTTTGGCCATACCCTGTGCATGCTAAATAACACCCTGGACAGCCTTGATGGGAGGTTACCATCTATTTCTTAATAGCTGTATAGTGGATCCCATTCCGCAATCTTCTCTGAACCTTTGGTGTCCTTCTGAACTTGCCAATTAGCCCATTGCGCGCAGAAAAGGACGGCTCAGTGGTAAAAACCCAACTTTCAAAACATGCATAATATATTGGATTTGTGAGAGTCTTTTTTTTAATTAAAAAAATCTTTTCGTTCATTTATCACCTGGGTTGGGTTGGGTTGTTTTACCTCTGAACGGCACTTTTTTGCACACCATGGGCTAAATGGCCAGGTCACATGGACCCCGAAGGCTCAGAGAATGTTGGGGGAGGGGACCCACTGGAACAGCTGTTGGGAGACAGACTGTCTCCCAAACAGACAGCCTCCCGTCAAGGCCATCCAGCGTGTTCTTTAACGTGCACAGGGTATGGCTCTCCCGCACACGGGGCCACGGCTTACCGTCCCATCCGACGGACGGCGGCCTTTTCAAGCCCATCGGTGTCCCCTACTGACCGTGGGCAGGGCGGGGAATTTTGCGGAGATAAATCTCAACTCTGACCCAGCTGGGACTCGAACCTGGGAACTACAGATTACGAGCCTGGCGCGCTACCGACTGAGCCACCCTCGCCCCTCATTTATCACCTGAAAAAAAAGTATTAAAGTATTTCTACACTGATAAAAGATTGCTGGGTTGGAGGTAACTTAGACTGAAAAGTTACCGTCGGTTTTGTAGTAGTCTTGAGAAAAGTAAATGAATGTTACAAGTGAAATTCACGGACGCATTACTATATATAAGAGGCTCTGCTATGTACTTTGCAAGAGTGAGAGTTAATTTTCAAGGAAAATAGAGCTCTAAGAGTTATTAGGAAACATTTCTGAGGAACGCTCGTGTCAGTAGTTCATGGGCCATCTCTTGGGAATGAGGTAATAAGAAGTATAGCAAATAATATAGGACAGCGGATAATTCGAACATCTTTGAAATTTGGGTTTAATTTCAGTGCTTGCATTCTTATAAATGTCTATTCTTGGAATTCACTGTACTTAAAATGTTGTAGATGCCGCTTAATCGAATGTCTCGTATTAGAATCAGATTTTTATCGGAATTAAATGTCGTCAACTGCTTATCGCAAGCAAATTCATCTTTCACAGTATACAGTGGACCTTCGTTATAGCGCTGCTCGCTATACCGCGCACTCGGTTATAGCGCGGGCGATGTTCGCGATAAGTTCAAACAGGTTTATACAGGTCCGTGCGGCGTTAGTGAGTATCGCATTTTATTGTTACTGCGTATTGAGTAATTGTATATGTATTGAGTTCCTGCATGTATTTTGAATAGTGTTTAATTATTGTATGCATGATGAGTAAAAGAAAAGCTTACAGTGTGAAATTTATTGTGTCGCCACCGCGCCACTCGGTATAACGCGGTTCACCTTATAACGCGGGTGTTGTTTCCCGCCCGACATGCGCGTTATATCGGGGGTCAACTGTATTTCTATCTGAGCAGAACATTATTTTGCACACAATGGACTAAATGATCAGGTCATAAAGAACGTAACTGCTCAGAGAAAGTTGGGAGAAGGGGACCCACTGGACAGTTGCTAGCAGACAGATGGTAACCTGCCGTCAAGGCCATCCAGAGTGTTTTTTAACATGCACAGGATACGTCTTTCTTGTTCGCGAATCACTCGTCGATATTCCATGTGACGAACGGCGGCCTTTCCAAGCCCTTTGCTGTCCCCTTTCTCACCGAGGGCAGGGTGGAGTTTCTGAGGGGGATAAATCTCAACGCTGGCACATTGAACCTCGAACCTAGAAACTTCAGATTACGAGTCTGGCGTGTTACCAACTGAGACAACCACCGGCCCATTTTCATTCGGGCAGTATAAACTTGTTTTCGTTAGTAGAACAAAAATTTCTACAGTTAAACTACGAAAAGCATATATGCTATTCACTCAAACGAGCAAAGCTGCAATCTTTTAAATTTCACATAACCACTTGACAAGTGACAATAGTTACCACATACATCACACTTTTATTGATATTTTGAACATTGAAGGTTTCTTAAGGCACTGCGAATAATTGAGCCGTATTAAGTTATTTGATTTTATCAATAAACTGATATTCACTGCAACGTGGGCGCCCTGCCCACGGTCAGTAGGGGACATCGATGTGCTTGGAAAGGCCGCCGTCCATCGGATGGGACGTTAAGCCGTGACCCCGCGTACGGGAGAGCTATACTCTGTGCACGTTAAAGAACACGCTGGATGGCCTTGACGGGAGGCTATCATCTGTCTCCCAACAGCTCTTCCAGTGGGTCTCCTCCCCCAACCTTCTCTGAGCCTTTGGGATCTGAACCAAATTGAATAAATAAATTATTGTGGTCTGGCCGCTTAGACCATGGTGTGAAAAAAAGTGCAGCTCAGAGGTAAAACAACCCAATCACTGCAACGTTTTCGAAATGACTAGAAAAAAAATGTTAAAATTAGCAATTTCTATTTCTGATCTAAGGCAAAAAACTATTATTTAAAAAAAAAGCAACTCCTTTCATCAACTGTGATGAATGATTACCATTGTCACGAAACCTTTTTCAGGTAGGGACTACATCACGGGAGAAAATTCATTACCATGGAGGCAATTCAGGAGCACACGAACATTATCATGACAGGTAATTAGTCAAAGGTGACATGTGGGAATTTCTTAATTTATTTATTCAATTTGTTTCAGTTCAGTTTCTAACTGACCGAAGAAAAAGATGCGAGTGTTGTATTTTCTCCTAGAAATTACGACGAAAGCGTTGTGACAATGATAAAAATAGTTAAAAAAAAGCCCTCTTGAGTTTTTCGATTAGGAGAGGTTTAAAAAATCCTTGAATGCAGAAAAGTGGTTTTCACCCTGTTTTTTGTTTAAGTTTACAGCCTCTGAACGTTTCAAGTTGTGGAAGTGAAGTTTTACATTTCGACACAGGCTCAGATCTAGCAAAATTAAAGAGCGGAAGGGGACGGGGGGGGGCGGTCGAACTGAAATGAATTGGGACGCCATTCCAGTGTCAATGTTTTCATTTCGTTTTAGTGTTGTTTTCTTTTAGCAAATTTCTTAAAAAATACATGTAATACACATATATATATATACAAAAGGGGCGGGGGTGGCTCAGTCGGTAGCGCGCCAGGCTCGTAATCTGTAGTTCCCAGGTTTGAGTCCCAGCTGGGTCAGCGTTGAGATTTATCTCCGAAAAATTCCCCGCCCTGCCCACGGTCAGTAGGGGCCACCGATGGGCTTGGAAAGGCCGCCGTCCGTCGGATGGGACGTTAAGCCGTGGCCCCGTGTGCGGGAGAGCCATACCCTGTGCACGTTAAAGAACACGCTGGATGGCCTTGACCGGAGGGTACCATCTGTCTCCCAACAGCTGTTCCAGTGGATCCCCTACACCAACCTTCTCTGAGCCTTCGGGGTCCATGTGACCTGGCCATTTAGCCTATTGTGTGCAAAAAAGTGCCGCTCAGAGGTAAAACAACCCAAATATATGTACAAAACCTCGTGCAGCCATGAGCAACGGAGGTCCAACCAGACAGAGTAATTTCCCAAATACTCTGTCGTGAGCTACAGCTGCTGCATTTGGTCACTGTAGGCTAATTCTAGCAAGGTCCTCTTTTACATTGTTTATCCAGAGGATCTTAAGTCTCCCAGTTTTTTTTAAAGTCATCAGGTACACTATTTATAACCCGATTCGCTAATCTATTCATATGGGCAACATGACCAAATCAACGCAGTCTCTCTTAGCACAATAAGCTGCTCAAATGAGATTGCCGAAACTTTCTTCTAACCTCATAGTTACTTTCGAGGTCAAACTACCTAATACCTATAATACTGCGTAGGCATCTAGAATCAAAGGCATCAAGTCTTCTGTTATTTTACATGCAAAGGATCCAAGTTTCGCTGAAATGGCTAACTGTAGAGAGGGCCAAACCTTTACAATAGCCTAATTTTAGTGTTTAGGGTGTATACATCTATTTTTCCACAATGTTTTAATTGTTTCAACAAATGGCACGACCCCTGGAGTCACTTTGTGGAATCAAGAGACTACTTTGAAGAGATTAATATGATTATTACTACCCTTTAGTTTCTTCAGAAAAATTCGGAACAAATTTAGCACCGGGAATTTTTTTGTAGACAGACTTGGTACATGATAACCCCTGGTCGGAGTGGAATTCTACTTTACGAAATTTGTCCCTTAACATCTTTGCGTTACGTCCTTCAGTATGGAAGATGTTGCTTCGAAATTTTAACGAAATGAACCCACTTTAAGCCAAAACATGCAGCCATATTGCTTGTCACTTCCTGTCTGAAATTCCGCTGAACGTAACAACTTGCAAGCTGATAGATTGAAAGGAATTTCAGATATATTTTATTCCTTGTTGGAACCGTAATTTATACCTAATAGGACAAGTCGAATCACCTACCGTACTTAGAAGAAGCTTGTAATTGTGTATGTAATTTTGTACCGAAAAATGAAAATGACGGATGCATACGTTTAAATTCGATTTGTTCAAATGGGCAGGGAACATGGATTACAAGGGCTCAGAAAAGGTTGCAGGAAAGAAACACACTGGATAGCTGTTGGGGCATATGGAATCCTCCCATCAAGGCCATCCAGAGTGTTCTTTAACTTGCATATGGAATGGTTCTCCTGCACACGTTGTCATGAGGGAGGGATGGCTCAGTCGATAGCGCGCCAGGTTCGTAATCTACAGTTCCCAGGTTCGAGTCCCAGCTATGCCACATTGAGATTTATCTCCGCAAAACTCCTCTGCCCTCTGTCAGTAGGGAACTCCAATGGGTTTCTAAAGGCTGCCGTCTGTCGGATGGGATATTAATCCGTGGCTCCGTATGCGGGAGAGCCATACACTGATGAGAGATACATACTGTGCACTAAAGAACACTCTGGATGGCCTTGGCGGGAGGCTACCATTTGTCTCCCAACAACCGTCCAGTTTGTCGGACCGTCCGTCACCTTCTCTCAACCTTCCTGACCGTCCGTAACCTTCTCTCAACCTTCTCTGAGTCCTTATGGTTCCTTGTGACCTGGCCATTTAACCCATGGTGTGCAAAAAAGTGCTGCTCAGAGGTAAAACAACCCAACAGGGCTTAAATGGATTTACGTCCCATCCAACGGACGACAGCCTTTCGAAGCGCACTGATGTCCTCTTTCTAGCATAGGGCAGATGGGGATTTAGAGGAGATAAATCTCAACGCTGACCCAGGTAGGACAAGAACCTGGAAACTGTTTATTACGAGCCTGATGAACTACCGGCTGAACCAAATCCTGTCCCATCTAGCAACAAACACAGAAACTAAATGCCAAATTGTCATATGTGATCAAAGAGTTTGAATCTTCCAATTACACAGTGTCAAAATTCTTCCTTCGTGCAAGAAATCCCCTTGACGAAAGAGCTTATTATCTTGTACACAAAATGGCAGTATCGGTTCTTCCGATTCAGTTGTTTTGGAGACTCGCGATGCCAAACTGAATACATAAATTAAGGAACTTTCTCACGTCGTCGGAAGAATAATTTCTTGTCGACGTTGGTATTCCCTTTGCATGCGCCGGTATAAGTGATCACGCATCGAATAGAATGAATTCTCTGCCGGGATTTATCTGAGACTTCGTGACAATGTTAAGTAATCTTTTCACGATGTAGAAGCCTTCATTGGTTGAGCCTTTTATTGACGTGCGTGAAACTGCAAAATTGAGTCATCCGATTTTACCGGAATCGCATTGCAGTTCATTTGATATTATAAGATCATTAATAAGTTCTTTTGTGGTTGTTACAACCGGTGCGAATGGGGAACGGACTTAGTGGATGTGATTACATCTTTCGTTCCGCCATTTGAAACACTTTCTGAATTATGTCATTTCAAACACTTACACGTAATCTCACGTTTTATGAGTAATTAATTTGGGTATTTTACCTCTGAGAGGCACTTTGTGGCTATAGTGAGTTAAATGATCAGGTCACAAGGACCCCAAGGGCTCAGAAATGGTTGGGGAAAGGAAATCCACTAAACTGCTGTTAAGAAACGGATGGTAACCTTCTATGAGGTCGTCCAGCGTACTCTTTATCGTGCACAGAGTTGGACTCTCTTGCAAAGGAGCCACAGCTTAACGTCCCATTTGAAGGACGACTGCATTACCAAGCCCATCGGTGACCCCTTTCTGACCGACGACTTGGTGGTGGTGGTGGTGATGTGTGTGTGTGTGTGTGTGTGGGGGGGGGGGGGGGTTAGCGGAGATTAGTCTCAACGCTGGCATAGGTGGGACTCTAACTGGGAACTGCAGATTACGTGCCTGGCTCGCTTCCGACTGAGCCAACTCTCGACCGTTATTAACAGACAGTGTCAGATCGAGTGGGGAGGCATTAACCTCTCTTAGTGAATTGCGCTAACCGGAGGTGAAAAATACTAAAATATATAAAACACTTCGCAAAAAAAACTTTTAAAAGACCATTAGAACGTAGATATAAAAGCACGTACAATAAAAATTAATTAATTCAAAATTAGAGAGACAGAAAAAGATTTCAAGTTTCTGAAAACCTGTTTAATTCGACATTTACGAAAACTATAGAATTGTCTGTTAAAAAAATTCAATTATATTAATGCAAAAAAACTAAATATGTCTTATCTTATAATGTGATATTAAATCAAATTCCAAAAGATTTATTTTAAAAACTGAATACAAAATTTATTTCACTATATACAATAGAAATATTAACGTTATTCCTGCTATCAGCTAATGTTCTTAACACTAGATAGTACAAAACAATCACAAAAGCTCTTTCGTGTTTAGGAACGCTACTTGTTCTCCTAATAAAATTTACCCCTAATGGGGGGAAAAACCCAAGACTGATATTTATTTCCTATCCCAATACTCTCTTCGCATAGACGAAGTGAAAAAAAAATGGTAGCAAGGAAAAACATGATATCGATTTGGAGAAAACAAAGCCTTTGAAATAATAAGGAAATACAGCATTGACACTATAAATTTCTTGATTGAAAAGCAACATATTGAAAACATTTTGAAGGCTTATTATTTATTTCGCTACATGAGCTATTGACGGACTGGCTGACTGACAGGGGATCACGCTGATTCCAACTTTGATGAAGAAACGGTAGAGGTCTGAAAATTTGCATCTAGGGTAAATCCGTGTCGTAGATTTCGAGAAACATCCAAAATTTGATCTCCGATTTCAGATTCCTCCGATTTCCTTCAGGGTCAACTAGAAGACATGTAGAGGTCAAACCATGATCTGCGAGTGCCACAAACATGAAAAGTAGTGTATGGGGAGGGGGGGGGGATCAAAAACGTTAAGAATTTCGAGGTCAAAGGTCAAATTTAGATCTTTCAGTGCTAGACAGATAAAAATTGGTTTCTGGGGTTATTTTGGGTCGTAGAAAGTCTCAGAAATCATGTGAAATTCAGATGTGATGGGTCCTTTGAGGGTAAAGGTCAAATATAAATCTACCGATGTTAGAAGGGTTAAGAACTGCTGCCTGGGGATATTTTCAGTCGTAGATTTCAGAAATTATGCAAATTTTGTATGCGATGGGTCCTTTGAGGTCAAAGGTCAAATTTCAATATACCGGTGCTGAGAGCTAAAAATCAGTGAATAGAGATATTTTGGGCAGTAGAACTCAGAAATAAGAGGAATGTTTGAGCTTTAGTGTCGCAATCAAGATCAAGCATATGTCGGAGTGCCGGTCTAGAAATGAAGAGGGGCCAAAGGCTCCGGTTGATTTTTGGTCAGCCATCCCATGGCCGAGTGGTTAGCGCGCTTGGCTACTGATCTAAGGGACCTGGGTTCGAGCCCCGGGTAAGGAATGGATGTATGTGTTGTTTTTCTGCTGAGGTCCTGCCATCCTCTCAGATCTTCTACTTTTACATATAAACTGGCAGGCTCCTGTCAGACCTCTGTGGCAAGCAGCTGCTTGAAGGGGTATATATATATATATACTGTATATTTACACTTCAGTAGCAGCATAAAGGTTGTGAAAAAGTTGTTTTTACTCTTTTCTTAGTATCGAAGTGGGATATTTCTGTGAAACTAAGTATGGTCATTGGGGAAGAAAGTGCCATTTTGCTCAATACCATGTACTATGTATATTCTCTAGGTTGATAGTAATACATACTATCAACCTAGAGAATATTTTTTAATTTAATAAATGTGTTTCGTAATTTTTTAAAATATATAATCTTTAGGAAAAAATCAATCTTTACTTCTTTTCTTGATTGTCGCTCCGACCCCTATTTGGCCTTGAATGCGACACTGGATCTGGAATTTCTTAACGTTTCTAAGAGCTATGATTCGAAATGATTCTCTGCTCCAATTGTTAGCGCCCTAGAATCTGTATATAGAAATCTGATTTTTAACCTCGAAGAAACCATGGCATTCAAAATTTTACGTTCCTCAGATCTACGACCAAAAATACTCCTAGGCACCTATTTTTAGCTCTCTAGGACCGGTAGAACGGACTTTCACCTTTGACCCCGAAGTACTCGCCGGATCAGAAGTTTTGTAAAGTTTCTGAGATCTACAAACCGATCTTAGATACTAATTTTCCCGTTTATAGTAGTTGTAGATCAAGGTTTGACCTCTATGTAACCTCTATTTGCTCTTGAGGAACACGTCAGAGGTGAAATTTGGAATTTTTCCAGAGATTTACTACCCGGATTACCCTAAGCAGGGGAGGATTTAAAGTTTCGATCAGTATGCGCAGAAGTAGGGTCCCGTGAGGTTCTGCTGAGATCACGGTGCTCAAAAGTCGATTACCCAGTAAAATGTTTATAATTTTATAAGATTTGTTAAATTGTTTATGTCATTTTTTGTGTTTATCGATATATGTAATTTAAGAATAAAAAATTTAATGTGTATTTATATATATGTTTTATTTTATTCCCATTGTTATACTATAACTATAGTTTTATCTATCTATACAAGGGGTACGTCAGTTACATACACATTTCCAGGGGGTGCGTGAAGAATAAAAGGTTGAGAACCACTGCCCTTCAGCATACCACACATGTTCAATCGCATTTAGATCGAGAGATCGAGCTGGCCACTCCATGCGCATAATGGTCTCCTCCTGAAGATATTGTTCCACTAGTCGAGCTCCGTGTGGACGACCTATTGCACCAGCGTAAGGACGTACATAAGGGTCCAGGATTTCATCTCTTTAACTTTGAGCATTGAGATTCCCACGTAGAGGTCAACACGTAGAGGTCTGTGCGTCCACCTAAGGAAATGCCACCTCAAACATACACGCTATCTCCGCTGTAACCGTCTCTTTGACGGATGTCACTGGGATGATAGCGGGTACACCCAGGGCCGGACTTCGACCTTCTGAGGCCCTATTGGCAAGTTTGAAAGGCCTTAAAATTCAAAAGTCGAAAGATATATTACTGACTGAATGGTACATTTAAAAAATGGACAATAATTTGATGTAGTGAAAATATTATCCTAGAATTGTTATATATAATGATTAGCAGTATTTGGACAATAGATTCCTTTTTTTTTTTACAAAATTCGTGACATACTAAACTTCAAACTCATTTTTTGAGGCCCCTCATAATCGCGAGCTAAGGAGCTGTAGCGCGTTTTTAGCTTATGCGTAAGTCTGGCTCTGCGGGTACCTCGTTCTCTCCATATCAAACAATGTCCGGAATCACTCTGCAAGCGATATCTGGACTCATCTGTGAAGAGTACGGACCTCCATTGCTCTTCTGTCCAGTTAACATCCGTGCGTGGGGGGTATACAAATTACTGGACTTGAGGGATATACAAATTACTGGTCTTCTAGGGTACAGACCTCCCTCACGAAGCCTTCTACCCAGAGTAGAAGCTGATACAACCTTCCCAGTGGCTGCTGCAAGAGAGGATCGTAGCTGAGGAGTAGATGTCCTGCTCCTTCGCGTTGTTAATAGCAGATGGTCTTGTATAGCGGTCGTAACTCTAACCGTTCCTCGGCTAAACGTCCGAGACGCGGAATCCGTGCTAAGAAATTGATTCCACAGTCTAATAGACCACAGAAGGACTCACATTCAGCCATCGTGCATGTCTGACTGACTTTGGCCTGCTTCGAGCTGGCCAATAGCTCTCCACCACAGTTCATTTGGCAGATGATATCTTGAGTCATTTCTACAAAATAGCCATTTGGAATTTCTTTACTCACATTTATAACACAATATAACGATAGTGGCATAAAAACACCAGTTTTTATGCTGCTATCCGATTACGCAAATTGACGCAACCCAGACTAATTTGCATACGATATGCTCACTCGGCATTACTGTACTGGTTACATGAGCAAGTTCGGTGAGCATCGCACAATTCTTTGGCGAATTATCGACATTTTTCTCATTTTTTCTTAATTTATGGAAATTAATGTATAACTGTGGTATTACAATATTTATCTTTTTAATTACATCGATATATGTTCCAATTTAATTTATAAATATATATTAAATATATACATATATATATGTATATAATTATTATATTTATTAATAACCATAATTGACATTTATAAATATATATTTAATATATATTATAGTCTATGAAAACACTTAAATATCTAAAGCAATCAACTCCCTTAATAGTTGGACAGGGACAATTTCCACAAATACTTTACGAATCACGGAAAAAATTTTGTTATGCAGAAAAGAAATCATTTTGCCTTTTTAACCAAAAATAGTTCTAAAAATAATTAATTAAAAAAAATAATTTCTAATTTTAGTCGTATATAAATTTATATTAATTATTAAAGAGTCCAAATCTTCGGCAGTATAAAATAAAGCTGTATCATCAGCAAAAGCAATTAAATTTTTTACGATATCAAGTTTACATAAATCATTTATCTATACTAAAAATAAAAGAGGTCCTAAAACTGAACCTGGAGGAACACCAAACTGCACAATTTCCTCCGTACTGACATCATTCTAACTTTCTGGACCTCGTGAATATCATTTTAATTATCCGGACTCTTTCTTTTAAATAACTTTTCAACCAATTATACATTTTTCCTCTAAGTCCAAAATTTTCTAGTTTAAATAATATTATGTGGAACAGAATCAAACGCTTTATGTATACCCCAAAAAATAGTTACTTTAAGATTATCATTTATTCCTTATGTTATCTAAAATGAGCAGCAGAACTCAGAAATCGAATTCATTCTCCACTGTTTAGCTCTCCAGCACTGGTATATCACAATTTGACGTTTGACCTGAAGGACTCATCGCATCCAAAATGTGACTACAATTCTGAAATGTACGACTCAAAACACTCCCCGGCACCATTTTTTAGCCCTCTAGTAGCAGCAGATGTATATTACACCCTTAACTTCGAAGAACCCATTGCATACAAAATTTCGCATTTCTGAGAGCTACGATTCAAAATACCCCAGTCACCGATTTGCACGTCTTTAGCACTCAGATTAAGATCTCTACGTGACCCTTATTTGACCTTGATAGATACGTCAGAGGTCAAATTGCGGATTTTTTCACAGATTTGCAACACGGATTACTCATAGGTGCAAATTTTCAAATATATACCATTTCTGCAATATAGTCGCCATCCTCCCTTGATCCCTCTGATCCCTCTGATCCGCAAGCTGTTTTAGCCCACAGGATCGCCGATCACTGGTCGTATTTTGCTTTTCGCACCATGATTACTGATTACATAAAGAATTAGCGTGATCTCCTGTCGGCTGTTAGTCAATCATCGCAATGATCTGTGTATACATTGAGATGCCAGTTTATTAGGTACACCTATCAAGTGCCGTATCGTATTTCGTTTAGCCTTCAGAACAGCCCAAATTTGTTGGAGCATGGAATTTAGAAGATGCTGGATGCGTTGTGCAGGAATGTTGTACCATGCGGAAATGATTCTGTCTCGCAGCTGCTCTAAAATTAGACGGCAGCACAATCTCGCTGCGAACAGTCCTTAGCACCTCATCCCGAAGACGCTCGACAGGGTTTAGATCTGGGGACTTTAAATAAATAAAAAAAATAAATAAATACCTCCTCAAGCAGCTGCTTGCCACAGAGGTCTGACAGGAGCCTGTCAGATTTATATGCCATAGTAAAAGGTCTGTGAGGATGGCAGGCCCTCAGCAGAAAAACGACACAAACAGCCATGCCTTACCCGGGGCTCGAACCCAGGTCCCTTAGATCAGTAACCAAGCGCGCTAACCACTCGGCCATGACAGGTCAATAAAACAAGGAAAACTCGTTGGCATGTTGTTGGAACCATTTGGTGATGATGTGTCTTGTCAGCAGGACGATATGTGCCTTGTCAGCAGATGTATTATCTGCTAAACGTGTCTATCCTAGTGAGGATAAACTGTAGCCATGAAGGAATGAACTTGGTCAGTAATGATGTCAGTAACGACGTCCTTCAATGGGTATCAGGGGGCCTAATGTGTGGCAGGAACACATTCCCCACACCATCACACCGCCACCACCAGCCTGTATGACTGTGTGGCTGTCCACCAGCCTGTATGGTTGACATTGTACTTTCCATCATCATGATGCAAAAGGAACCATGATTCATCCGACCAAGGCTACCTTTTTTCTGTCCTCAACGGTCCAGTGTTGATTCTCCTGTGCCTACTAGTGATGTGCTTTTGTGTTCTTTGTTGATAAAACTGACACTCGATATATCGATGGCTGTTGTAGCCCATTCGCAACAAGGTCCGATACGTGGTGCATTCGGAGATGACTTTATGCACATCAATGTTTAATTCTGTGGTGTTTGCCTGGCTGTTGTCCCGTCTGTTCGCTTTCATGACTATTGCCAGTCCCCTTTGACCCCTCTGATCCACAAGCTGTTTTTGTCCACAGAATCGCTGATCACTAGTATTATTTTGCTTTTTGCACCATTCTTGGTAAACCTTTTCAAGGGTTTACCAAGAAAAAAAAAAAGTTGCGTAGAAATCCCAGAAGGACGGCCTTTTGGGGGAGATGCTGGAACCGGTAAGCCTAGCACCAACTGTCATTCTATGTTAAAAGTCGCTCGGGTTGCTCGTTTTGACCATTCTGACGCTCCATCCAACTCTAACTGATGTTCGAAGAGCTGGTCTGCCTGAACAGCGGTCACGTGACGTATTACGTGTTGGAATGAACCATTTATGTGACGAAGGATGGTGTACCTAATAAACTGGCGTCTCAGTGTATATTAGATATTGAAAACATTGCTTATATTAATAGTCTTGTCAAATATCTGCGAACGATTTTTCAAAATATGAAATTCGTTCGGCGTTTTTTCTGCTCATATTTCGATGTTGTGACTTGAAATATGAAACCCCTGTATCAGTTCTGACTCAAAATTAGTTATTTTTTTTTCACTTAATAGCTTTTGCGTACAAGATGAGATAAACCATTATCTCCTTGGAAAGAAATTTTCTGTTATCTATGGTTAACGAAAAACGTTTTCTTACCATATTTGGTTACAGAATATTGGCATATTCGTATAATTATTTTCGTAGTAATAGTTATTCTCCAAATAACAGTTACTAAGAAAAGCTCACACTTTTGTGAAATAAAGGTGAATTTAAGTTTTTATTCATCTCACTTTATTGTTGATTGATTGATTAATTGATTGATTTGCGACATATAGGACAGAGAAGAATCCTAGAAACTACTCCTAGCTTTTATAGGCCTTCTCATACAAGGACATTCCCTACTAAGACCAAAGTCACTGCTGACCACTGCCTTAGTTAGAGCTAACACAACACACAAAGTTTGCCTTGCTGGAACAGTCGCTAGCTGCCTAACCACTATGCCAGTTAAGGCTGTTGTTGCTCTCTTAAGGTGTTAATTTCGTCCCCATTAACGATTCTAGATTTCAATGACTTCAAAAGTTTTTAGCTGTTGATGTCTTGGCACTGTGATATGAGTGCCCAAGAGTTCTTGCACTATTTTGATTTAGTAACCTTATTTATAGATCATGATCTCATTTATCACTCTCAAATATTTTTGTGCCTTATGGAGACCTTTTCTCTGTGTTCAAAATGGCTCACTGCCAGGAAGGCAGTGCAAGGAATCCATCAATGAAGCGTTTCTACATGTTTGTTATGTTCATTATTTTTAAGACACACTTCGACGCTAATGAAGATTAAATATGTTTCTCAGCACACGGGAAATAAATATTTCAGATAAAAGTTTTCCTAACTTTTTTTTGAAAGCAGAAGTCAAAACTGCTCTGCATTATTAATGTGAAAAGCATAACTCTTGGCTACGGTTTACAATTTTTTATTCTGAATAGAATCTGATTTTGTACTCATAAAAAATTCAGTTCAACTCTATGTGGTGGATGAGAGCACTGTTCAAAGCTTAATATCAAAAATTAGATACATAACTCCTGATTTTTCTATTTCTAGTTTTTTTATGTCCATCCAATCCACGTTATAGATATTTCCTATTTCACGTTGCACCTTTCTTCCGATTTCATTTTTCTAGCGTTGTCGTGACTCCACATGCATCATTTCTGAAATATTTCACTGAGTGGGTTGTTTTACCTCTGCGCTGCGATTTTCTGCACATAGTGAGCCCCTGCCCACGGTCAGTAGGGGACACCGAAGGGCTTGGAAAGACCGCCGTCCGTCGGATGGGACGTTAAGCCGTGGCCCCGTGTACGGGAGAGCCATACATTGTGCACGTTAAAGAACATGCTGGATGGCCTTGACGGGAGGCTACCATCTGTCTCCCAAAAGCTGTTCCAGTGGGTCCCCTCCCCCAACCTTCTCTGAGCCTTCGGGGTCCTTGTGGCCTGGCCATTTAGCCCATGGTGTGCAAAAAAGTGCCGCTCAGAGGTAAAACAATCCAATCCAATCTTAAAACCTTATCCTGCCTGTTTCATGCATGGAATGAGCGGATAGTGTTGCTGTAAATGGCATCTAAACAAATTTATATATATGTTTTAAATAAAATTAGTAAATGGGTTATATTCGTTTAATTTCATTTTCAAATAAAAAGGTTCTCAATCTGTTCGTTTTTCCTAGTTATGTAGGTGGAAGCTCTATACCGAATGATGTGGCGTGAGCTTTTACCGTTTAGGAGACATTCCCTTGACAGAGTAAAGAAACTTTCAGGGAAAAAATCCTCATGTTTTTCCTAGTTATGTAAGTGAAAGCTGTATATTGAATATTGTGGTCTTAACTTTTACCGTTTAGGAGACACTCTTTTCCCTTTCTCTTGACAAGGTGAAGATCGTTCGGATGGCGCCACCCTTGCGTTGCTTTGTGTAATTACTCTTATCATCTTCTTTATCTGAAGGTAAAATAACTCACATGAAAAATTTGATTACGTTATTGTTTAAGGAGTCTTCAAATGCGTTGAGAATTTTTTTAACCAACTTTCCGATATATATGGGAGTGCTTTGAGAATGTTTCCCTCCCACTCCCGTTGTGCTTTCGGTGAGAGACTGTACATCGATGAACTTGCAAAATAGCCGTCCCTCGGATGGGATGTTCTGCCATGGCTCTTGGTGTGGATGTCGTTGATGAAGTGTTTCCATCTGTTTCCTAACAGCTCTTCAGTGGTACGTTAAAGAACATTCTGGATGACCTTTCACGGGAGTCTAACCAGCTCCGTTTTTTTTTTTTGGAGTCCTTTTCACCTGACTTTTTAGATCGTTGTGTATATAAAACTACTGCAAAGAAGTGAACAAACAAAACAGTGACTCATAGGTAAACCCTTCGTCGAGGCTCGAATCCCAACTGCTGTAGAGGTCATTCAAAATTTATATTCTTGTTGTTGCCAACGAATAGTGTAGTAACATAAACTTAACATACTGTATTTTACACAGACATTGTCTGCTTCTTTAGTTGTTTCAACTGAAAAGAGCCCAAGGCCACGAAGACAGACACTAAAAAAAATCATACACATACTCCATTTGATCGGCACTCTTTTAATTCTTTCAATATTTATTCTTCACGAGAAGTTAATTGAGATAAGAAAAAAGAGCTCAGACAAAAGCTCTTATGAAATTCTCCTTCATAAATTTATTGTGAGGAGAAATAACCAGACCCTACTGTCCTAAATGTGTATTGTGGCGAATGGTGGCCAATGCATTAATGGCCTAGGGATCTTCTCCATAGCACTCAATGCTCGACAGATAGCAGTCAGGTCACAGCACTGCTAGAAGGTAGAGGGATTACAGAGCGCCGACGACGAAAGAACAAAAAAGAAATCGTCGGAGAGATCGATCGTCGGTGCCATTTCGAAAGGACGGGTGGGAGTCAGCTCCGAAGCAAATGGTGGGATCGGTCGCCGAGTCCGTGTGCTGGGGGACGCCATCAGTATGTCGAAGCAGTGGCTGGCTAGGAGAGTGAATGCGAAAGAGGATCCGCTACCGCAGATTGACAAGGGAAGTAGACTCGGAAGTTTAAAGAGAATTTAACTCGCGTAATCCGAAATAAAAGCAATTGAAGCATCGTGGATGGAATAGAGGGTCGTCATTGTTGTTCGTGTCGTTTTAAGAGGCAATATATTTACTTTGAGAACGGAAACAAACATTCCTTGGCAGAGTAATCTTTGCTTTTGAAGGGAGATTATTTATTTCAGAAAGTCGATAAATACTAATGAAAACAATTGAATAAAAGTAACAGATAAAATATTTGTGTTAAAAGTAATTAGGATTAATACGCAGAATAAACTCGCAATTCTGAAGCTATGATATTGAGACATAAACAAGAGACAGACAGAAACAGTGTGAAAATAAACCGCACTGTCCCTTCCCAAATTGTAAATATTGTTGCGGATTACAAAAATGGATAGCCGCTGAGCGTGAGTATTAAAAGCTATATTTCAAAACCAAATTCAATACAAGGTAAATTGTTACAAAGGAAATATGGATGAAGTATCTTATTAACAAATCAACTATTAACATGCACAAGTCATCAATCTTCACGTAGAGCACACAACATCAGCTCTGTGTATTTTACTAAATACTACCTTTTACTTGATTTACCAGGTCACCCGAAGATCTTCACTCGTAAACCAATTCTCGTCCTGTGCTAATAACTTTTCACACACTAGCCGAACAGAAAGACAGTCCGTGTAGACATTCGAAGTTAGCCATAAAAGTTCCCACTTTTATACTTCCGCGTATACACAACACATCAAGTTACTTCTTGATACTTAACGATAAAAGATCCCACTTTTATCCTTCCGTGTATACACAACACATCAAGTTACTTCTTGATACTTACGCGCCTGTCTCAGAACAGCTCACCGTCCATTTTCGAACTCTCCGACCGTTACAACACACAACGACCGTTACAATACAAAACGACCGTTAACGCTCCACTCTTCTTCTCCAAATTCTCCCAACGTTCTTATTCGTTGGCTGAAACTTTTTGCTTTCGGTTGCCAGATTCCTTCTGTCGTAACAATATCTAGGTCATACACCAGTTAGCCAGGAAGTTAGCTAAGGCACATCTCACATTTGTTTTTCAGAAACGACTAAGTAAGGTTATGAAAGAAGTGTTGGTAGGTTTTATCTTCCTGATGATTCATGTAGTGGGCCATACCGTACGCTTTCCAAATCAAAAGGGAACTTAGTAATTTTTATGCAAGAAGCATTTATATTGCTAGATGTTATTCATAACCAGATACTCTATCGGAGTACAGCAAATGCTATATATTACGGAGGAAATACTCACATTTAGTCAAGACTTAGCTTAACTTGCAGAGCAACTAGTGCGTAGCCACGAGGTCCCGAGTCTGGGATGCTGATGGTGTGGGTTTATTGACACTTCTTTGTCTGGGGCGGGGGTGGCTTAGTCGGTAGCGCGCCAGGCTCGTAATCTGTAGTTCCCAGGTTCGAGTCCCAGCTGGGCCAGCGTTGAGATTTATCTCCGCAAAATTCCCCGCCCTGCCCACGGTCAGTAGGGGACACCGATGGGCTTGGAAAGACCGCCGTCCGTCGGATGGGACGTTAAGCCGTGGCCTCGTGTGTGGGAGAGCCATACCCTGTGCACGTTAAAGAACACGCTGGATGGCCTTGACGGGAGGCTACCATCTGTCTCCCAACAGCTGTTCCAGTGGGTCCCCTCCCCCAACCTTCTCTGAGCCTTCGGGGTCCATGTGACCTGGCCATTTAGCCCATGGTGTGCAAAAAAGTGCCACTCGGAGGTAAAACAACCAAACTTCTCTGTCTTTCATTCATAGCATTAATATGATTCTTAATCGAATCAGAAGTCAGTTACATTCTATAAATTTACCCTCTGTTATGTGTTTTAGGGTTGGGAACTGGCTCAGAAGGTAGCGCGCCAGACTTGCGACTTTAACATTGCCAGGTTCTAATTGATACTGTGCTAGCCGTCCCATGGCCGACTGGTTAGCGCGCTTGGCTATTGATCTAAGGGACCTGGGTTCGAGCCCCGGGTAAGGCATGGCTGTTTGTGTCGTTTTTCTGTTGACGGCCTGCCATCCTCACAGACCTTCTACTATGGCATATAAACTGACAGGCTCCTGTCAGACCTCTGTAGCAAGCAGCTGCTTGAGGGGGTATTTATTTTTTATTTTTTTTTATAAAATCCTCACTCTGTTTTTATTGAGATAGGGGATATTAACAGCCATTCTTCGGATGGAACGTTAAGGCGTGGCTCCATACAAGAGTCCATACCCTGTGCATGTTAAAAGCAGATACAGGATGGTCTTGACGGAATAGTAAAAGCTAGCTAGTAAGTCAATTTCCTTATCAATTCGAGTCTTTGGATCTAGTCTTGTGTATACAAAAGTACCTCTCAGAGATAATGAAACCTAACTCCTCCGTTTTAGTTATCTTTTTAAAAACATATCTTGCAATATAAAGGTAATATACACTGCGTGGCCAAAATGTCATGAACACTGCATCATTCGCGAAGTACCGCGAAACATGGCAATGTGCGCAAAATTTCATACTGACGTAAGCATTCTAGGTCACTGCGAAGTCCTATAGAAGCCGTAAAGGCATGGTGGAAAGTCAAGTGCGATATGGGTAAAAAGGCCGATATGACTTTGAAAGGGGGCTTATCGTGAGAGCGTGATGATCAGGACCATCCATAACGGAGATTATGGAACTCAAGGGAAAAACACGGGACACCATAACCACACATACTTATTATCCATACTTATTATTAATACACATAATAATAAGTATGGAAAATGGCAACGATTTCAAAAACCCTCTGCTAATAGTGGCAAATCCGGGATAAAAAGGGGCGGAGGTGGCTCCGTCGGTAGCGCGCCAGGCTCGTAATCTGTAGTTCCCAGGTTCGAGTCCCAGCTGGGCCAGCGTTGAGATTTATCTCCGCAAAATTCCCCGCCCTGCCCACGGTCAGTAGGGGACACCGATGGGCTTGGAAAGACCGCCGTCCGTCGGATGGGACGTTAAGCCGTGGCCTCGTGTGTGGGAGAGCCATACCCTGTGCACGTTAAAGAACACGCTGGATGGCCTTGACGGGAGGCTACCATCTGTCTCCCAACAGCTGTTCCAGTGGGTCCCCTCCCCCAACCTTCTCTGAGCCTTCGGGGTCCATGTGACCTGGCCATTTAGCCCATGGTGTGCAAAAAAGTGCCACTCGGAGGTAAAACAACCAAACTTCTCTGTCTTTCATTCATAGCATTAATATGATTCTTAATCGAATCAGAAGTCAGTTACATTCTATAAATTTACCCTCTGTTATGTGTTTTAGGGTTGGGAACTGGCTCAGAAGGTAGCGCGCCAGACTTGCGACTTTAACATTGCCAGGTTCTAATTGATACTGTGCTAGCCGTCCCATGGCCGACTGGTTAGCGCGCTTGGCTATTGATCTAAGGGACCTGGGTTCGAGCCCCGGGTAAGGCATGGCTGTTTGTGTCGTTTTTCTGTTGACGGCCTGCCATCCTCACAGACCTTCTACTATGGCATATAAACTGACAGGCTCCTGTCAGACCTCTGTAGCAAGCAGCTGCTTGAGGGGGTATTTATTTTTTATTTTTTTTTATAAAATCCTCACTCTGTTTTTATTGAGATAGGGGATATTAACAGCCATTCTTCGGATGGAACGTTAAGGCGTGGCTCCATACAAGAGTCCATACCCTGTGCATGTTAAAAGCAGATACAGGATGGTCTTGACGGAATAGTAAAAGCTAGCTAGTAAGTCAATTTCCTTATCAATTCGAGTCTTTGGATCTAGTCTTGTGTATACAAAAGTACCTCTCAGAGATAATGAAACCTAACTCCTCCGTTTTAGTTATCTTTTTAAAAACATATCTTGCAATATAAAGGTAATATACACTGCGTGGCCAAAATGTCATGAACACTGCATCATTCGCGAAGTACCGCGAAACATGGCAATGTGCGCAAAATTTCATACTGACGTAAGCATTCTAGGTCACTGCGAAGTCCTATAGAAGCCGTAAAGGCATGGTGGAAAGTCAAGTGCGATATGGGTAAAAAGGCCGATATGACTTTGAAAGGGGGCTTATCGTGAGAGCGTGATGATCAGGACCATCCATAACGGAGATTATGGAACTCAAGGGAAAAACACGGGACACCATAACCACACATACTTATTATCCATACTTATTATTAATACACATAATAATAAGTATGGAAAATGGCAACGATTTCAAAAACCCTCTGCTAATAGTGGCAAATCCGGGATAAAAAGGGGCGGAGGTGGCTCCGTCGGTAGCGTGCCAGGCTCGTAATCTGTACTTCCCAGGTTCGAGTCCCAGCTGGGTCAGCGTTGAGATTTATCTCCGCAAATATTCCCCGCCCTGCTCACGGTCAGTAGGGGACACCGATGGGCTTGGAAAGGCCGCCGTCCGTCGGATGGGACGTTAAGCCGTGGCCCCGTGTACGGGAGAGCCATACCCTGTGCACGTTAAAGAACACGCTGGATGGCCTTGACGGGAGGCTACCATCTGTCTCCCAACAGCTGTTCCAGTGGGTCCCCTCCCCCAACCTTCTCTGAGCCTTCGGGGTCCATGTGACCTGGCCATTTAGCCCATGGTGTGCAAAAAAGTGCCGCTCAGAGGTAAAAGAACCCAATCCAAGCGGGAGATAAAAGACTGTCAGACAGGGACAGACATTTGCTGGCATGAACTCTAAGGTCAAACAGAGCAACTACAAGTCATCAGCAAAGGGAGATGATAGCTAACAGTACTTCAAAAGCTATTTCAACAAGAACTATGCGCAGAGAATTGATTCTTTGAAATTGTGGAGCTGTGCCATGATACATTCGACGAAATATTAGATGAGTGTTCATAACGATTTGGCCAAGCATTGTTTATGTTTTTTTCCACCTCGGTTTATGTTATTACCATTTTCAGAGGGAGTAGGAGAGGTAGGGTCCCTTGGCACTCATCCTGATTCGATTCTGAAATAGTTAATACGTTCTAAAGGATAAAACAAGTTACTTTTAAATTCATTGTCCAACTTTTAAGTCCTTGAAAAGAAAACTTCATTGGCATTCCATTATGTCCGAATGAACAGGGGCGGGGGTGGCTCAGTCGGTAGCGCGCCAGGCTCGTAATCTGTAGTTCCCAGGTTCGAGTCCCAGCTGGGTCAGCGTTGAGATTTATCTCCGCAAAATTCCCCGCCCTGCCCACGGTCAGTAGGGGACACCGATGGGCTTGGAAAGACCGCCGTCCGTCGGATGGGACGTTAAGCCGTGGCCCGTGTGCGGGAGAGCCATACCCTGTGTACGTTAAAGAACACGCTGGATGGCCTTGACGGGAGGCTACCATCTGTCTCCCAACAGCTGTTCCAGTGGGTCCCCTCCCCCAACCTTCTCTGAGCCTTCGGGGTCCATGTGACCTGGCCATTTAGCCCATGGTGTGCAAAAAAGTGCCGCTCAGAGGTAAAACAACCCAACCCAAATTCATTTACGCCTATTTGATATACACAGGCATCTCTGGGAACCTAACTCAGGAGTAAATTAAGGGCCGTCCGACAGAGAAGAAATTGTCTCTGTGTACAGCAGAGCCATACCTGTGCAAAGTGGGGCGGGGGTGGCTCAGTCGGTAGCGCGCCAAGCTCGTAATCTGTAGTTCCCAGGTTCGAGTCCCAGCTGGGTCAGCGTTGAGATTTATCTCCGCAAAATTCCCCGCCCTGCCCACGGTCAATAGGGGACACCGATGTGCTTGGAAAGACCGCCGTCCGTCGGATGGGACGTTAAGCCGTGGCCCCGTGTGTGGGAGAGCCATACCCTGTGCACGTTAAAGAACACGCTGGATGGCCTTGACGGGAGGCCTACCATCTGTCTCCCAACAGCTGTTCCAGTGGGTCCCCTCCCCCAACCTTCTCTGAGCCTTCGGGGTCCATGTGACCTGGCCATTTAGCCCATGGTGTGCAAAAAAGTGCCGCTCAGAGGTAAAACAACCCAAACAACCAGAATGAACAAGCCCAGACAACCCGAATGAACAAGCCCAGACAAAAGTTTTCAAAGCGCTGAGTTTCCTGCAATAAATGCCATTTTTTGTTTCTTTCATGTAGAGCGGTCTCATTGTGGTATAAATGCGCTGCCCTCACTGCGCATCAACCTTGATGTCTTTTGCAGAGATAGTGAGTCATGTGATGAATGACCATTATATATATGTAAAATCAGTTTTAATAGATGCTAATAATGAGTGAAATCTCTCGATTCAATGGTATCCATTCAAGGAAGCGAACGATCCTTTTTAAACGAAGTAATCATCTATTTTGAGGAAACTTGAGATTAGGAAGAGGTTGTTGGTATGCCATAATAATATTTGCTACATATGCGTTCTATATGTTTTCGCTTCTATTCCGGTTATCAACACTTTCAAAGGGGGAGGAGGGTATTATATCCTTGTCTCTCTCCCCTTCTGGATTCAGTCTTTGTAGACACATACCTTCAGGAATACCCATAGGAAATAAACGCAGGAGTTTAGTTCTGACGTTCCGACGAATACGTTGGCCATGACTACCTACACGGAAAGTTTTATAGAAGGTGATTTTGGAAAGACTCGGCTACCGGAATATTCCTGAAGTAGATCCCATTATGACATTTGGAATGTGAACACGTATCATGTTGTTGAAAAGTATGTCTGGGTATTTCTTAATTTGTGAGGAATATGATTGACATTATTATAATAATATTATTAAAAGACTAAATTTTAAAAATTATTATAAAACAATGACAGATATTAATAACTTTAACAGTATAATCGATGACTATTAGTTCAATAATGCCTTTCCTTCTTATCTGTTTTGCAAAATAGACAGTTTATGTGTCTATGCGTCTACCTGTTTCGGCAAATCCTCATAGACGGTAAGATCTAGGACCACCAAACTTCCTCTACAGCTTCATCTCACTGTAACTTGAGGGGCGGGGGTGGTTCAGTCGGTAGCGCGCCAGGCTCGTAATCTGTAGTTCCCAGGTTCGAGTCCCAGCTGGGTCAACGTTGAGATTTATCTCTGCAAAATTCCCCGTCCTGCCCACGGTCAGTAGGGGACACCGATGGGCTTGGAAAGGCCACCGTCCGTCGTATGGGACGTTAAGCCGTGGCCCCGTGTGCGGGAGAGACATACCCTGTGTACGTTAAAGAACACGCTGGATGGCCTTGACGGGAGGCTACCATCTGTCTCCCAACAGCTGTTCCAGTGGGTTCCCTCCCCTAACCTTCTCTGAACCATCGGGGTCCATGTGACCTGGCCATTTAGCCCATGATGGGCAAAAAAATTCTGCTCAGAGGTAAAACAACCCAACCCAACTCACTGTAACTTAATGCACGGTTACGGTTTTGACACCAGAAAGATTAAGCCCACTCCAAAAAGTTGGCTGCGAAATGTCTGTCTATTGATAACTCTGAGCAGCGATAACGTACTACTCCATTCATTATTTTCGACTCTCCTTTCATAAGGCAGGCGACTGTAGTACCCCCAGAGATTCCGGACACTTGCGGCGGGTTTAATCCCGACCCAATGCAGCTAGAAACTCGATCTCTGAACCCTACGCACCAAGACAGAAGTGGATCTGCAGCACCAAATTCAGGTCCGAGCGATCGGATTTAAGCTGGTTAATGGGGAGCCGAAAACTTCCGGCACCGATGAAGTCACTAAATGCGTGAATTAATGTCCGCCACACTCTTCGGAATGCGCCTGCCGCTCTGAGTCATTATGTATGACTGAGCAATGCCGGACAATTTAGGGTGGGGTGGCTCAGTTGCCAGGCTGGTAGTGCGCCAGACTCCTAAACTGCAGTTCCTAGGTTCAAACCCCAGCGGGGCCAGCATTCAGATTTATCTCCGCAAAACACCCACTCTGCTCTCGGTCAGTAGGAGAAACCGATGGGTTTGGACAGGCTGCCGTCTGTTGGATAGGACTTTAAGCCGTTGTGTGGAGAGTCATAACCTGTACATGTTAAATAACACGCTGGATGGCCTAGGTGTGTGGCTACCATCTGTCTCCTAACAGCTGTCCAGTGAGTCCCCTCCCATTTCTCTGAGCCCTTGGAGTCCTTGTGACCTGCCCATTTAGCCCATTGTATGCAAAAAAGTTGACTTGGCCATTCAGCCAATTGTGGGCAAAAAGGTGCGGCTCAGATATAAAACAGCCCAACCTTCTTTTTCTTTTTAATTAACATATCCATTCAGACAGAAATCCTCATTTGTAACCCTCACTCCATCAGTGGCACCAAAGTTTTGTGAAAATAACTGCAGAATGATATTATAGAAGCAGTTTTAGTTGTTTGGTGCTATGGTTGTGGACTTTCATCTGCAATATCATAATTTTGCAACGGTAAACATTACATACATACATATATACAAAATACACATGCAGACATGGGCTACGGAGATATTACCAAACTGTATAATTTTGCTCTCCATAGCTCTCTGTCCTGAGCTACGGTTACTGTATTTCGCCACTCTAGACCAATTCTAGCAAGGTTGTGTTTGACATTGGGGTCTCCCCCTTTTCCTAAAGCCTTTGAGCACACTGCTCATAACCCTATTTGCCTATCTGCAGCTATGCATACGAACAACATGGCAAAATCAACGAAGTCTCTCTCCACAAAATGCTGCTCAAAGGAGTGTGCTGACTCTTCTTCTAACCTCATCATTACTAACAAAGTCAAACTACTTAATGCCCAAGATACTGAGTAAGCATCTAGAATCAAAGGCATCAAGTTTCCTGTTATCCTGCTTACAAAGAGTCCATGTTTCACTACCATACCTAACCTTAGACAGAACCAAACTATTATACAGCCTAATTTTGATCTTTATGTGTACACGCCTATTTTTCCACACTCTCCTTATATTCTTAAAAGTCCCAGCGACAATCCCTATTCTTCCGTTTATCTTATGCAGCACATCACCAGTATCTGTTGCATAGCTCCCAATATAATTAAACTGAGACGCTTGTTCAAGAGTGCAGACATTCAAAGCAACTGAAGCACCATCTGCCTCATCAATTTTCATCACTTTAGTTTTTTCTCTGTTTATCACCAAACCTATTCTATTACCAATTTCATCAACAACCCTAATGAACGAATTCATCTCATCAACATCATTAGCCAATAGGGCCAAATCATCTGCATAGTCTAAATCAGAAAGTTTGAAATCTCTAGACCATTTAAGGCCAAAATCTTTCCCTTGCAAAGAATTTCGCATAACATAATCAATAACCAAGCTAAAGAGAAAAGGAGACAAAATGCACCCTTGTCTAACACCACTACCAATGCTAAACCAATCACTACAAGCCTTACTAACTCTCACACAAGAATGATTGTTATTATAGAGAGCTTTCATTACACTTACTTGTCAGGTAATCCATATGATCTAACAATCAACCACAAATTATGTCGATCAACAGAGTCAAAAGCTTTTTTGAAATCTACAAAGCTAGTAATCACCGGTTTCTGAAACTCTAAACATTTCTCAAGAATCTGTCTAAGGGAAAATATTGGATCAATCCATATATATATCAATTAATGAATGAATCAATGAATCCCCTTCCACCTTTGAATCCACACTGTTCATCACGCAGTTGTCCATCAACCAAATTCTTAATTCTATTAAGTATAGTAATACAAAGAACTCTAACTGGAACAGAAGGCAAACTAATTCCCCTATAATTATCACAAGACCTACGATAACTTTAAAAAAAATAGGAATAATTATAACAGCTCTAGTAAAATCCTTAGGAACAATACCTTTATCCTAAAAAAAAATTCGAAATTTCAGGCGGCCATGTGACAACACAAATACTCCCAGCTCTAAGCATTTCACTGGCAATTTCATCCACCCCAGGAGATTTATGCAGTTTGAATTTGGAAATACCCAAAGCGACTTCATAATGTGATATATGGCCAACATTAAAGTCAGTAATGCATTTATCCTCATTCGAAACAATGGGAGTAGAAATAATCACATTGTTTAGAACATCTCTGAAATGCTCAGTCCACCTAGCCATCACACGATCCTTACCTTAAATCACCTTATCATGTTTATCTCTCAATCTCTGTGTACCTGTCTGTTTCCTCTCTCATAAACATTAGATATCTGGTACAACCCACTGATGTTGTGCTGTCCTAACTGCTTCCTCTGCTTTGTCAGCTAAGCTATCAAGCCAAAGATTCTTATCAGATGTTAACTGATCCTTTAGACGTTTATTAAGCTCATTGTAATGCCGTCTGTTAGAACTGGTAGGGTCTTGATATATATTATTCCTGCACTTCTTTCTTTCAGAAATAAGTTCCATAGCTTTATCACTCAAATAATTTTGTTTCCTCTGTTCCTTTTTAACGAAAAGAATGCTGTTGGTCTCAAGTAAAGCCCGTTTGAACGTATCCCATTCTTTCTCTTCGGAAGTAAACAAACCACGACTGTCATAATGACTAAGTAGTCTATCATGGTATGCTTTGGCTACATCTGGATTTTTAAAAGTTTCTGTGTTAAAAGGATTTCTCTTCATCTTGGCACATTTCTTAAGTTTCAGATGCAAGACACTTTTGACCAAATAACGGTCAGACCCAATTTCGGCTCCTCTGCTTGATCACCAGATCACGACCCGTTTGCTGTTAATTAAAATATAATCTATCTTATTCCTGTGCAGTCCATCAGTGAAGCCCATGTGTATTTATAAATGTTCCGGTGTTTGTAGTATGCGTTTGTTATTCGAAAAGCGTTAAGTTTACTTACCTGTAAGGAACGTTCCCCATTGCCATTGGAACTACCAATGCCAAAGGGACCTAAAACTCCTGCTCAAAGGTCAGAGTCAGTACCAACTTTAACATTGAAGTCACCTAGCACAAGAGAAATATCTCCTTTCTTCTCAGAATTCAAAATATCCTGAAGCTGGCTGTAAAACGTATTCTTCTCGTTCTCACCAGAGTCCTCTGTTGGGGCATAACAGCAGATAACATTCAAGTCTTTAATGCTTGAAATTTTGCTGTAAGAAACCTTTCATTAATGCAGTCATATCCTAGAAGAGCATCAATGGAGTGTCTGCTGAAAAGAAAACCTAAAACTTGGAGATGCTTTCCATTCTCCCTCCCTGAAAAGAGAAATTTAAAATTATTTTTAAGTATCTCACCTTTAACTGTCCATCTGGTCTCTTGCAAGCCTATAATATCTGATATCTATAATACCTATAATATCGCTGGAATTCCTGAATAATCTCCATGTAAAATCCTCACGTTCCACGTTCCTGCAGAGAGAAAATGATTAGTAGGACTTTTAAATGAACTAGGTTTATTGAGATAGGTAAGGGCCAACAATATCAACTAGCCACCTAATTGTAAGCATGGGGCAAAGACCTGCTCCTCCACCGCTACAGGATGAAAATACCCATTCTGGTAGGAACTTCAAGCACCACCTTTTCAAGTGGACCTTTTCAAGAGCTATATGATCTACCTGAGACACATTACTCCAGGTTAGGGTTGGCGATGTCCAAATAGCTAAGTGAGGTTCAGGTACCTGCTGATTTTACATCAGGCACAACGATTTTTTTTAAATTAATTTCTCACTTGATTGAATTTTTTTTCAACACAGAGGGAATACACGAACAGACTAACAGGGTGGACACGTTAGGAGGGGGGCGGGATTCGCAGCTGCCCCGACTGGCCACAGACAGAGAACGCCCAGCTTGGGTGGATGACAGGCGGAATCACCATTTATTCTCTTGCAGTGTGAGGTCTGGCCGGAATGGTCTGGGGGTGAGAAAGACTGCTGACAGCTTTAGTGCGATCTCACAAGGGGAGCTGTATTCGGGAAATCGTCCCCCACATCAAAAACAGATGTAGGACGGAACGACATCGTCCAGTTGTTTACAGTAACGAACGAGTAATCCCGTTTTCCCAGGCGGCGATATCAACCTCAAGCGCAACGACAGACCCCCTGGAGTGAATTTATTACTCATAAGTTCCTCTGCAGATGCTACATATGGTGAACATACCATTTTCGGGATAAACAAGGGGAAAGGAGCGTGGGGAGGGCTTCAGTTAGAACGAGATTTTGAACAGAGCAGACAGCATTGAGATTTTAGACAGAGCAGTTGGACGGGACGGCCAGAGCTCTGGGCGGGCCAGATTCAATATCTGAATGTCGGAATCATTGGAAATCAGTGCAGGACTGTGAATCAAAAGCAGTGTGATTTGATGCGTTCACGCAAGGACATCCCTATGGATGAGTGGTTTCCTAAAATTAGAAGCAGAGAGACTGGAATTTGCTTTCGAACCACCTAACCAGTGAAGGGCACCGTTCTCCTTTCAACATAACCACGATGATGCAGCCGACTGCCTCTCTTCGCCGCAGCCAAATTACCCAACAGCGTATGTGATGATCAACTGAGGGCCCGTCTCCACATCAGCTCAGTCATCGGCTAAAGGACGAATTAAGGAGATGGTCCTTACCCGAAGCTAGAGTGACGACGACCTGGCCGTAATCCGATGCAGCTGACGGACGAACTGAGCACTTAGAACGGTACGCTTACCCTTCCTTTAACTTATAAGTTGCTATCCTTAATTTTAGATTTAATTGTAAAGGGGTTCCACACTTCTATAGTCCATTTAATTCTTTAAGTTCTTTCTTGTTTTTAAGTCCACGATAGACGATTGATTATTAGAAAAAATTAATTGTTCTGCCTGTACTTTTAAATATTTTGTCTCAATAAATATTTATATTGTTTTATATTTCCATAAACCTGAGTTGCGCTCATCATTGTCATATTAATAAAAACGTCTTCCCCTAAGGAGACGGCCTGGAATTTTTGCGGCCCGCATTGTCTAATTAAGGGAATAATTCGTAATTGGGGAATGTGGGAAACTCAACGCCACAGATTTAAATTTGCATATTTCTGCATAAAAATTAAATAGTGCTTGCAACCGCGAGGTGCGCGCAACACCTGCGATGGCCTCTGATCAGGATTATTCACCAGCTGATATAAAGTAGGTATACCGTGCCTCTGTTCACTTAGAGCTGGCAACCCACAAAGCAAACAGAAAACACAGCGGCAGATTTTCCCTCAACAGAAGCTCACCAGTGCAACAACTCCAGGACTCATAATCAAACCCAAAGCCATAAATCAGTCCAGTCTAGTGGGTATTTATATAATAGTATATTGGGTATGTTATAAATTGTCAGCACCAGAAGCCTATGAAGTTGACCGCTCTTCAGCAGGGGGGAAAAAAGAAAAAAGTGCCCGAAGGTGACTAGTTCAGTAGGACACACTGATCTGTTAGCCCTCCACTTCTGTTCCCTTCCAAAAGAGATTATCTCTTTTGTAAGGTATTAACTGTTTACACCACGAGAAGGCGGAGTCGGACATTAGGTGCTACGCCTGGCCGGTTCTATGCATCATCACTGGAGATTAGTACACAGCTCTCCTTCCAGTTTATGCCTAGCTACCATTTACAGACCAACGGTACACATTACATCGTTACATATAATTAGAAGTTCACTTTAACCTCTGAGTTATTGCGAAAGTTTCTTTCTTTAACCTCTGAGTTATTGCGATAATTAGAAGTTCACTTTAACCTCTGAGTTATTGCGAAAGTCGTGCTAGAAAATTTCTTCGACTTAGCAGTAGCTTTTATATATATTAGTTAGAGCCCTCCAAAACTTTGGCGGGAAACCAAATTCTCCTCCGCTCTCCATTCATAACCTTCAAAATTTATACAGGAGAAATCCTCCGTGACGATACTATGTCCACTCACCATTGCTAGATCCTCCACATCGCAAAGGCATTCGAGGTCATAAATCCCATCCCACGACGTGTGATGATTTGAACTTTTTTTACCCAACATCATCGCAGGCTACGGCAAAACCCGAACTGCATTCTCGTAAAGAGAATCATCTCGGGCCACGGCAAAACCGGAACTGCATTCTCGTAAGGTTTTTGCTATTGTTGGGAGCATTGCAGGGATGTCATCCATTATGAGCTTTTAAACCGTTCTCAAACTGCCAACTGTGAGCAGTTGGACCGCTTAGATTGGAGGGTCAAATACCGGTCGCGGTAAACAGAAAAGTGCCGTGTTCCACCAGGACAACGCAAGACCCCATGTTGCATTAAGGACACAGCAAAAGCTGTGGCAATTAGGCTGGAAAATCATGATGCTTTCCCCATATTTACCTGATCTGGCTGCCTCAAATTGCCATCTGTTCCGATCCCTGAACAATTTCATTTCCGATAAGAAGTTTCGGAATGTCGATGAGGTGTAAGAATTCATTGCCGCCTTCGTTGCAAGGAAGGGCAAGAATTTCTACAGGAATGACATCTACAAACTTGTAGATCGTTGGAAGATCATCATATCTACAAATGGCATTTTCTACGTTCTTGATTTAACACGTTAGTTAATCATAGGAACCAAAATAAATATAATAGGAACCAGCCTTAACTGGCATAGTGGTTAGGCAGCTAGCGACTGTTCCAGCAAGGCAAACTTGTTGTGTTAGCTCTAACTAAGGCAGTGGTCAGCAGTGACTTCGGTCTTAGTAGGGCATGTCCTTGTATGAGAAGGCCTGTAAAAGCTAGGGGTAGTTTCTAGGATTCTTCTCTGTCCTATATGTCGCAAATAAAAAAAAAATAATAATATTCTTGTATCTCTCGTGTTTCCCCATTACTTTTACATCAACCAATATATTATAATTGTTTATGGTATGCACTTCCATGTTCGTATTAACTATTACCTTCTTGCTAACGTAATAACTACCTACCATCTACTGACTTTTCACAAAATTTACTGCTGCTACCAACTTTATTTCGGAACCGACTTCTCTCATCACGAACAAAGAATACTCTCGTGTCAAAACTAATTTTAATAAACGAACATTTTTTTTGCATTTTTTCAAGGAGAAATCTTTCTCTGGAACATTTAGAAACTTTTTGATAAAAATTAAATCGTTTTCTTGAAACAACCAACTGTAACTTGATTAAATTTCATGCAGAAAGATAATGTAATTTCTTCTTATAATAATCGAACAGGTTTCATTGGAAAAAAAAACAACAAAGAACGAGATTACTACATAGTGTTAAATCGTGATACAAAATCTTCAGATGGATTTCATCAAAAGCATTTTTAATAAAATATGCTTAACGATAAAAATCTAAAAATATGCTTAATGATGAATCTAAGTAATGAATTAATTTTTCTTAGAAAGCCATTCATTAAGAAAAGAAAAGCTTTGCCAAATAAGAAAAAAAAGTTAATTTTCGCAGCAATGAAAAAGAATTCTATTAACTAAAGATGAACAACGAAATAATAAAATAATAAAGAAAAGGTCTTCCATATTTCGTTGTTTCCTGTTTGCGTAATCTTTTTAGAAATGCTAATTGTTGTTTCAAAAATACTTCCTCTGATTTTGTTGTTAAGGTCTAGTCGATTATTCCTGTCCCGATTAATTTGTTTTCCACTCCAACTTTGGTTTTTTAAATCGAAAGCAATAAATTATTTTTTTTTGCCAGCTAAAGTTAGCCTCCTTTTTTAAATCGGTTTTTGCATACGATTTGAATATTTCTGAAGTTCGTGCAGTGAATGATGGGGAAAGCGTGGAAGATGAATCGATGGGAATTTTTTATCGAAAATTACTAAGACATTTTGATTAAAAGTTCGTTCAAGTGATCTAGTATCTGCTGTGGTTCAGTTGTGTAGAGGAAAACGAATTATCGCAGAAAATGGGACAAGTTCTGACATAAGTAAATAAAGATCTATCAAATTGTTTTGAAAATAAGATAATTGGGTTTAGAAATATGAGTTCAGTTTGTTGAACTGTGTGATGTAGATGACTATGTAGAGTAATTGAACTTTTTTATATTCGTTTAAAGCAAAAAAGAATCTATATTAGCAATGCAGCATTACAAGAGATGTCCTGTAGATATGGGACTCATGAATTAGGTAGCTGAAAAAATTTAGTTTTGCAGTAAGTGGTCTGTAAATGGCAGCTAGGTAGTCACTGGAAGGAGAGCTATGCACCAATCCCCTGTGATGATGCATAGAACCGGCCAGGCCTAGCACCTAATGTCCGACCCCGCCTTCTCGTGGTGCAGACCGTTAGTACCTTTCAAAAGAGACTTTCAGACAGACTCTTGTGGAACTAAACGGAAGGGGAGGGCTGCCAGATTAGTCTGGCTTACTGATCTGTACAACTATGGCTACTTTTCTTTTTTTTTCTACCATGCTGAGGTGTGGTCAACCACACAGGGTCCTGGTGCTGACCATATAAACCCACTGGACTGGACAGATATATGGCTCTGAGCTTGATTATGGATCCTGATTTTTCTGCATTGGTGGGCTTCTGTGGAGGGACAGCCAAAAGTGAATAGATTCACAGGATATGTTTATCAGCTGGTGGATAATCCTGAGCAGAGGTCATCGCAGGCACCTGAACTCTTTGCTTCTATTGGCATCGTCAAATTCTACATTGGAGGAAGTCTTCCAGTGTAGATGGCTTCAGCCTTTAGTGGTGGGGGGAACGGGTCTTTGCCCCATGTCTGCGATTAGGGGGCTGTTTGTTATTGTCGGCATTCCCTCTCTCAATAAATATAGTTTCTTTAAACATCCCACTAACCATTTTCTCTCCATAGGTAGTTGGAATGTGAGGATTCTGCACAGAGCTTTTTCTCTTGATGTCCTCACACAACCACCATCATAATTTAGATATTCCCGGCTTGCAAGAGACCAGATGGATAGATAAAGGTCAGATTCATAAAAATAATCTTAAATTTCTCTTTTCAGGGAGGGACGACAATAAACATCACCAAGGCGTGGGTCTGCTTCCCAGCAGACACGCTAGTGATGTTCTTCTAGGATACGAGTGCATTAATGAAAGGTTTCTTACAGCAAAATTTCAGACAAGCATTAAAGACTTGAATGTTATCTGCTGTTATGCCCCCACTGAGGATGCCGATGATGATGAGAAGGATAGGTTTTATGGACAACTTCAGGATATTTTGAATTCTGTAAAGAAAGGTGATATTACTCTTGTTCGTGGTGACTTCAATGCCAAAATTGGTACTGACTCTGCCCTTTTGGTATTGGTAGCTGCAATGGCAATGGGCAACGTCTCCTACAGGAAAGTAAACTCAACGGATTCAGAATAACTAACACTTATTGCAAACACCGCGACATACCTAAATATATAGGGGTTTCAGCCAAAAGGCTGCATAAGAATATGATTGATTATATATTAATTAATAGCAAATGGGCTAGTTCTGTTAGGAATACCAGGTAACATAGGGGAGCTAAAATTGGATCTGACCATTACCTTGTTAAAAGTGTCTTGCAACTTAAACTTAAAAAGTGTTGTACTAGGGTTAAAAAATTTACTTTTAATACTGAAGCTCTGAAAGACCCAGTTATAGCCAAAGTTTACCATGATAGGTTACTTAGTCATTATGACAGTCATGGTATGCTTACTACTGAAGTTGATGAAGAATGGGATCATTTTAAACAGGATTTTTTGGACACTAACAGTACTCTTTTAGGAAAAAAGGAGCAGAAAAGACAGAATTATCTGAGTGATAAGGCACTTGAGCTTATTTCAGAAAGAAAGAAGTGCAGGAATGTCCTTAATCAATATCCTACTAGTCATAATAGAAAGCATTACAGAGAACTTAATAAACGTGTAAAAGATCAGTTAGTTGCTGATAAGAATCTTTGGCTTGATGGCTTGGCTGACAAAGCCGAGGAAGCAGTTAGACAGCACAACAGCAGAGAACTGTACCAGATAGTTAATGTATGTGTGGTAGAAAACGAACAGGTATACAGGGATTGAAGAATAAACAAGGTAAGGTTATAGAAGGTGAGGATTCTGTCATGGCTAGGTGGGCTGAGCATTTCAGTGATACTCTAAATAATGTGGTTAGTTCTACTCCCACTGTTTGCAATGATGACAGATGCATTGGTGGCTTTAATGTTGGCCCTATAACCCAATCCGAAGTTATTTTGGCTGTTTCTAAACTTAAACTACATAAATCCCCAGGGGTAGATGAAATTACTACGGAAATGCTTAGACTTGGGAATGTTTCGGTTACCACTTGGATGACTGAAATTTTGAATATCTTTTATGATAAAGGCATGGTTCCTAAGGATTTTACCAGAGCTATTATTTTCCCTATTTTCAATAAAGGTGATCGCAGTTCCTGTGATAACTATAAGGGTATCAGCCTACTCTCTGTTCCAGGTAAAGTTCTTTCCATGATTGTGCTTAATAGATTTAAGAATCTGGTTGACAGTCAATGCAAAATTCACTTCAAGGGAAAGATTTTGGCCTTAAATGGTCTGGAGATACGAAACTTTCTGATTTAGATTATGCTGATGATTTAGTCCTTTTGGCAAATGATGTTGATGAGATGAACTCTTTCATTCGAGCTGTTGATGAAACTGGTAGTAGAGTAGGTTTGGTTATAAACAGAGAGAAAACTAAAGTGATGAAAATTGGTCAAGCAGGCTGTGATTCAGTTAATCTGAATGGTTGCAGTCTTGAACAGGTGTCACAGTTTAATTATCTTGGGAGCTATGTAACAGATAATGATGATGTGCGGCATGAGATAAATAGACGAATAGGGATTGCTGCCAGGACTTTCAAGAATCTATGGAGAGTGTGGAGAAATAGGCGTATACACCTAAAGACTAAAATTAGACTGTATTATAGTTTAGTCTTTCTAGGGTTAATTAAGCAGTGAAACGTGGACACTTTGTAAACAAGATAACAGAAAACTAGATGCTTTTGATTCCAGATTCTTACGCAGTATCTTGGAAGGTGGTTCAACTTTGTAACTAATGATGAGGTTAGGCAAAGGAGTCGGCAACCTCCTTTAAGCAGTATACTGTGCAGAGAGAGACTCCGTTGGTTTCGCCATGTTGCCCGTATGAATAATTATAGATTAGCGAATAGGGTTATGAATAGTGTGCCTAAAGGCCTCAAAAAGAGGGGGAGACCTAGGATGCGGTGGGCAGACAATGTCAAACAGGACCTTGTTAGAATCGGTGTGCAGTTGCCAGATGCAATAGATGTAGCTCAGGACAGACTTGCTTATAGAACTAAATTGCACGGTGTGGTTGGACCTCCGTAGCCCATGGCTGCTTGAGGATGATAATGATGTAATGTAAATGAAGATTTTTTTCAACTACAGGCAACCCCGTATAACACGGTACTTCTACAACACTGTTAGAGAATTGCGATAAACCTCGCACAACAAGGTATTTTTTTTAGCTTTTGTGCGGCATTTGATACCTTTAAAAATTGTGACTTCGAAGCGTCAGTTCCAATTCCGATCTTCGCACCTTGGGCTGATTTTGTCAATTTTTCAATCGCAAACTTGCCCAATTTCTAATTTCGTATCACTTCCAAAGTTAGGAAAGGTTAAAGTCAGAAACGGTTTTTGAAAATGATGTTTTTAGATTTGAGGTTATGTGAAGAGCAAAGAAAACAATTCACAGTCAGAATAGTGTCCACTTGATCGTGTCAAATGTTGCAGTGAAGTTTGCATCCCTAAGAATAAGAGGGACTGAAGAAACCTTTTTCAAAAGGCATTGTAAAAGTTATAAAAAGATTTTTTTTTGTAAGGTATTTTTTTTTTTGACTTGATCGTTTATAAATTTTTCCTGGAAGGTATTATTAACTTTGTTCTTAAGAACAAACTTTCTTTGTTGTGAATTAAATTCCAGACCTAAAATTAGTCAGTTCTTTCAGGAAACGTGGTCGAACCGGTAGAAAACGGAAATTGATGCGAGAGTAGAACTTGCTAAGTCAGTAAGAGAAGAAAGTTGTGATGATATGAGTAGTGAACACGTTAAAGAATTATTGGTAGAAAAAGAGGTTGGTGAGGCGCATTTGGTGGAAATGCCATCGGAGATAACCAAATGAATTCAGAGGATGATAGCGCAGATGAAAATTCTGAAGTAACAAATTTTACACTAAAAAGCATACAGGAACAATAGTCGAGCAATGGGAATCTTATTTTTTGAATGCAGATCTTTCGACTGAAAGAAGCACAAAATTCAAAAGGGAGCTTCAAAAATGGTTAGCCCCATACCAATGAATTTACAAAGATCTATCAAGCAAACAAACCCAGATTACTGATTTTTTTAAAGAGATCAGAAGATACACGAAATCTAGATGCTGCAGGTTGGGTTGTTTCACCTCTGAGCGGCACTTTTTTGCACACCATGGGCTAAATGGCCAGGTCACATGGACCCCGAAGACTCAGAGAAGGTTGGGGAAGGGGACCCACTGAAACAGCTGTTGGGAGACAGATGGTAGCCTCCCGTCAATGCTATCCAGCGTGTTCTTTAACGTGCACAGGGTATGGCTCTCCCGCACACGGGGTCACGGCTTAACGTCCCATCCGACGGACGGCGGCCTTTTCAAGCCCATCGGTGTCCCCTACTGACCGTGGGTAGGGCGGGGAATTTTGCGGAGATAAATCTCAACGTTGACCCAGCTGGGACTCGAACCTGGGAACTACAGATTACGAGCCTGGCGCGCTACCGACTGAGCCACCCCCGCCCCCTAGATGCTGCAGAAGGAAGTTCAGAAGATGAAGGTATTCTGCAGAGAAAAAGTTCTCACTTGATTGTGCTTAGCAGCGATGAAGAAAATTAAATGAACGTGCATTATCTGACATACGTATACGTATCACAGTTTGTAAGACGTTTGTTTAGTTGTTATTATTTTTAATAAAAATTAAGTTCCCGATAATTATAAAAGTAAAATGGTGTATTTTTGTTACCTTTTGGAACATAACCCCTCTTTTTCTACTGGTTTTTAGTCCCGTATAACACGGTTTCGCACTACACGAGATTTTATAGGAACCTAACTACCGTATTATACGAGGGTTTCCTAGGTTATTAGTATACGAGGTTATTAGTTCTGTATTAATAATTTTAACAATATTTATATTATGACAGATCAAATACCAGACTGAAATATTCATACTACAAAAATATGGAGAAAAAGAGTGTCTCAAAATATGTGTACGGGTACTTCTTTTATGAAAGGTTTACATTCATAAAAAGCCCCTGAACGAATTTCCGTATAATGGACCCTATTTCCTCATTGAATCACATTATGTAATGATAGATGCTTTCTTACGGAATTTTGTTTAGATCTGAAACTTCACATAAACGTAATTTTTTATTCTTTTAAACACAATTGAATGAAAAAAACTTGTTTTAAACACTTTCAGTGCTCCCGCGGTTGGACACGTTCCAAAGACCCTAAGGACTCAGAGAAGGTTAGAGGGAGTGGACCCACTGGATAATTATTAGGGGACAGATGGTATCCCGTCAAGGCCATCCAGTGTGTTCTTTAACGTGCAGAGGGTATGGCTCTCCTGAACACGAGGGTCGCGACTTAACGTCCAATCCGAAGGACGGATGTTTTTCCAATTTTCTCGGTGTCCTCTTGCGACAGAGGAAGGAGTATGATACAAAGGAAGGATGGTAGAGATAAATTTCAATGATGGTCCAGGTGGGGCTCGAACCTGGGTCAGTCCTAAAATCTATAAATTAGTAGTAGTAATAATAAAAAAAAATCACTATCTTCCAGTAATAATAATAGAAATAAATGTATAAAAAAAAACTAGATTTTAGAGGTACCTATGCTGACGTCATAACTTAGTTGTACGGCTTTCTCTTACATGTGTTGGCCTAGTGCACTACCGACTGAGCAACCCTCACACGATAAAATACCGCCTCAATACAGTTAATGCCCTTATGAAAAAGAACAGCATTCTGTTTCTGTTTAACTGATAGGAGAAAGTCTCTAATTGATTAATGAAGCATTTAAATAGTAATCTCCGCCATTAGCGAAGAGTTCATTAAGCAGAGCTAAGGCCCACAGAGTCAGACACAGTCTCATAGTGTTTATATATTTTTGCAACTGTATGCAGAAACTAAAAGAAAGTTCAGGGGTCACCACTCCTTGACGTCAACTATCACACATGTAGCTGAAAAACGAAAAAAAAAAGTCTTTACCGAAAAATATCCGGAACTGCGGATTTTTTTTTTGCCTGGTAGAAAACTTGGCGGTTAAACATAATGTGAAATTCCGAATGAAGGGGTTCCATAAATCAACGACTATTTGTACCTATTTCATGAAAGGGTATACGTTGATAAAGAAAACTTATACAGACTGATGCATAAACGTACATACATAAAACGTGTACGTGAAACATAAAAGGTTGAGAACCACTGACTTACACTAAACCGAAAAATTGGATAGGGTGAATTGAATGTGTTGAATATTCCCCATTTCTGCAGTTTAAATCCATTGGATTTTTACCTGTGGGGGCTCCTTGAAGAATAAAGTGAATAGAAAGTGAACGATCCTCTGCATTTATTACATCAGAAACTTTTTCTGGAGTTCTCTGTTCGGCTGTTTGTTGTTGTCGATAGTGCCCAGATCAGGTCAGGAAAAAACTGAAATGAGAGGGCTGGACGTCAAAGAAAACTGAAATAGAATGGTGGGCAGCGAAATAAATATATAATCAATGATGTATGCATAAACAAACAAAAAAACATTGTTTTTCGTTTTTTCAAATTTAATATATTTTTCATCAGTAGACCGCGGGCTGTACGAAGAACAGAGGTAGCAGGCCATAGTTTGCCCAGGCCTAGCTCTGGATGTTAAACGATAGTCACTTGGAATATCTGCAATAATAAAATCATGTAATCAATGTATTATTTCGCTATATTACGTTTCAGTTTTTACATTAACTATCAAAAAGTAATCTAACAAGGCATATAGATTGTGTCAACAGTAAACCCTGTGTATTTATTATGGATTGATATAATTCGAGATTTTTTTTTAATTTTTTTTTGCGACATATAGGACAGAGAAGAATTCTAGAAGCTACTCCTAGCTTAATACAGGCCTTCTCATACAAGGACATGCCCTACTAAGACCAAAGTCACTGCCTTAGTTAGAGCTAACACAACACACAAAGTTTGCCTTGCTGGAACAGTCGCTAGCTGCCTACCCACTATGCCAGTTAAGGCATATTTCATTTCCTAATGAACTATGTAGGATAATTAATTCTAATGTCATCATGCCATTACTTTTCGACATAAGTCTCTTCAAATATGGAGATGCTTATCATATTACAGGACGAATTTTTATATTCGTTATCCTGAGAAATCCATGTCCATTTCGCTCTGCCATCGTTTCATTGTTTTGTGTGATCGAAGCACCCAACGTGGATGCATACATTTTCTTAAACCCTAATTCCTGAATGATGTTGACGACTTGAGACAGATTCGTGTTGCAGTTCATTCGTCGTAATCCTTGGATGTTGAAAATCGCATTTTCCATGAGTTGTCACCATTTTTTTGCTGTTGTGGGTCTGCAGCTCCTTAAACTATCTTCCGTACTGATTCTTCTGTCATGGAATTTAGAGAGAAATTCTTAGAGTTTAATTAAAATGTGTGTATTTTTGATGTCACAGGTTTCAAAGTGATGATGACATAGGAACAGCAGTGAAACGACGGCTGAAGGAAAAAGACTTGAGACTTTAGATATGATGATAAAGTAAAAGGGAATAGGAAAATTCCTCTAACAAATATAAATGTCTCAGTCCTTGCGGGGACTATGTAGGAAACTATTGGCATAATAGCGGAATTACCCTGTATTGTTTATATTAGGAAGTGTAATTAAAAAACTTCGAGCTATATGCCTTGTGATCTTACTTTTAACGGATCTTGGCAGAGTTGGGCTGCTTTACCCCTGAGCTCCACTCTTTTTGCACACAAGGGGCTAAATGGCCAGGTAACAAGAAACCCAAGGACTCATATAAGGTTGGGGGAAGAGAGCCCACTAGACAGCTGTTAAGGCCATCCAGCGTGTTCCTTAACGTGTACAGTATATGTATTTTTGTAGGCGAAATATTTCTTACATTCAAAAACGTAATTACATCGCGGACTTCATTCCAGTCTAGTAGTCGTTTTCAATTGATTAGAATGCACAAAAAGAGGTAGATGGGGATCAATCACCATGCAGTGTTACCTACAAACATTAATAAATCCTTCCGATGTAACCACAATTAAACGTGGATGCTTCGGTTGCAGATTATAAGGTTTGTAAACGTATTCTGACTGTCTCCCGTACAAAATGTTCTTGAATGAAATGTGCACACTGTGCTTTTCTTTTTGAGACAATCCTTTGTATACAGGAAATGCTCGACTAGTAACTTGTGCTTCTATTTGCAATATCTGTTCGAGTGTTCGTCTACAATTTGAGCCCAGGTTATTATATATTGAAGCATCGTTGTTTGATCGAATATTTACGATACGTTATAAATTTTGCGAAGATATTTGGGTTTTTACACACAAAAGCAAATTCTTTAAATCATACTTGAATTAGGAAAGGTTTACGAAATTAAATAAAAGGAAATTGTGCTCCTATTATGAAAAATAATTAAAACATAACATAAAGAAACTCAAGCAGACCGGCCTGCTATTGAAGATCCAAGCTGTTTTTATGCTTTCTGTGTTAATATCCGAATGGTGTAGGAATCGACTCAGTCGGTGGGTCACAAGGGCACGACAACCCTGCCTTCGATCGAACATCGAAGGCACTACAACCCTGCCTTCGATGAGAAAGGGGTCACTGATGGCTTGGAAATAGAGGCCGTCTCTCGAACTGAACGTTAAGCCGTGACCCCGTGTGCAGAAGAGAGGCATACTCTGTGAAAGAATACTGTTTGATGACCTTGAGAGGAGGTCTCCTAGCAGTTATTCAGTGAGTCCCCCTTCACCCAACCTTCTCTGAACCCTCGGAGTCTTTGTGGCCTAGCCATTTAACTTATTTTGTGCACAAAACTACCATTCAGAGGTAAAACAGCCCAAATTATACGGATAAAATTCAAGCCAAGGGTTATATTTAAGTCCGGGCGTTTAATCGAATGTCATACGACGTATGAATAAATTTGTGTAAACAGGAACCGAACATTAAGCTCCAGCTCAAGAAGCAAATAACGGCTGCTGTGATTACTGAATGGCATAATAGAAGTACTGGAGATAATTCAATGACGAAAGTAAATGCATCTGGTGGGTTTTCATTTTTTCTGAAATGAGTAAGGTATATCGAGATGATAACAATGCTATTTCAATTGAATTTAAGGATTTAACGAAGAATTTAACAACGCTATCAGTTAAAGATACAAAGTAAATCGAATGAAAAAATATAGCAAGAATAAAAAATACTATGTATTGTTGAAAGTAGGAAAGCTACTTTCATTAAGCATTCATATTTAGCAATATAAAGTTCCTTTCATTCATATATCAATACTAATACCATAGCCAAATACAAACAGCAGAGTTACTCCGTATAGAGTTTTCATTATGTGAAATATCAGTAATTGCAATCTACCGTTCCCACTGTTATTCACCATTTGATTTTATGAATGAACCAGAGCATATTATGCAGGGATTAAACACAAGAAATATTATTTTAATTGGTGATAAAAAAATATAGATTTGTTAGCAAATACTTTTAACTTTGTAAAGGAATATCTAAATCTAATTGCTTTATACGGATATGAATCAATGATAAATATTGCTACGAGAGAGGTTCATAATACCCAGTATTGTTTGGACCATATACTGGTTAAAATTAATAATAGAGCTAATGTACAAGCTGCAGTATACAAATTGCCTATTACGGATCATTATCCCATAGTAGTTAAAATTAGACATAAAGGAAATAAAACTTTTGACAAAAGGAATGATAATATTAAAGATTGCATGCTCAGAATTAATTATGAACAAGTAAATGATAAATTAAAAGATTATAAATGGGAGGGAATAACACAGGAAACTAACGTGAATAATGTGTACAAAATATTTTCAGAGATTTTGTGTAAAGAAATTGATTCATCTTGTTATGGAAAAAGAAACATTCAGAAACTGAAAGAGCCTTGGATAACAAATGAAATCTGTGATATGATTAAGCAAAGAAATAAGCTATATAAAAATTAAAGAAATACCCATATAACGAGAACCACGAGAAGCAATTTTTAGAACATAGGAATAACTTAAAATCTAAAACTAAGGAGGCTAAAAATAAATATTACATGGAAGAATTTTTAAAATGTAATGATGATATAGAAAACAAAGGAAGTTCGTAAATAATTTAATTGGGAATGATTCAAAATATGAAATTCTACCGGATAAAATGAATAATATCGAGGACTGTAACACTGACGAAATTAAAGATGAAGCAAATTAATTTAACACTTATTTTGTCGATTTACCTAGCAAAATACTTAACGATAAACCTACTGAATATAAATATTATGAAAATTATTATTTATTAATATTGTTTATAACTCAATTGATCAAGGAAATTTAACTCTATCAGTTTTTTTAGATCTTGAAAAAGCTTTTGATACCGTAACTCATTTATTGCTTTTGAAAAAACTGGAGCATTTGGGAATGAGAGGGATTGCTCTAAAATGGTTTATCGGTTACTTAACAAATAGAACTCAATTAGTTAAATTAAAAAACTACCTCAGTAATCTTAAACAAACTAAATATGGCATTCCTCAGGGCTCGGTTCTTGGCCCCCTATTGTTTAATATTTATATTAATGACCTTTGTGAAATGAACATTAATTATAATATTACAACCTTTTGCAGATGACAGTGCATTAACGTTTAGTAACCAAACTAATACAGATTTTTTGTACAAGTCAATAATGTTCTTGAGAAAGTTAATATGTGGTTCAAAACAAAAAAACTCTCAATTAATAAGAATAAAACTAAATTTATCTTCTTCAAGTTTAAAATAACCAAAATGCTGAAATACTTTTGTCATTAAATTGCTATCACCCCAATGCTATAAACATATTGATTGCGGTTGTGATGACATAGAACAAGTTGAGAGCATTAAATATTTAGGTATTTTCATAGATAAGAATCTAAAATGGAAGCAACATATTGGCTACATCACAGGTAAAGCACGTTACAAACTACTCAAATTACATCACTTGAAATACAAAGTTAATCTTAATATGTTGCGAACATTGTACTTCTCATGGATACAAGCTGCATTTCAATACGGTATAGTTTGTTGGGGGTGGAACTTATGTCTCGGTTTTTAAACCTCTGGTGTCTCTCCACTGGACTGAACAGATATATGGCTCTGAGCTTGATTATGGATCGTGATTTTGCTGCACTGGTCGGCTTCTGTGGAGGAAAAATCTTCCACTGTGTTTCCTGTTTGTTTGTGGGTTGACAGCCCCAAGTGAATAGATTCACAGGATATGTTTATCAGCTGGTGGATAATCCTGAGCAGAGGTCATCGCAGGCACCTGAACTCTTTGCTTCTATTGGCATCGTCAAATTCTACATTGGAGGAAGTCTTCCAGTATAGATGGCTTCAGCCTTTAGTGGTGGGGGAACGGGTCTTTGCCCCATGTCTGCGATTAGGGGGCTGTTTGATATTGTCGGTATTCCCTCTCTCAATAAACATAGTTTCTTTAAACATCCCACTAACCATTTTCTCCCCATAGGTTGTTGGAATGTGAGAACTCTGCACAGAGCTTTTTCTCTTGATGCCCTCACACAAGAATTCCACCATTATAATTTAGATATTCTCGGCTTGCAAGAGACCAGATGGATAGATAAAGGTCAGATTCATAAAAATAATCTTAAATTTCTCTTTTCAGGGAGGGACGACAATAAGCATCACCAAGGTGTGGGTCTGCTTCCCAGCAGACACGCTAGTGATGTTCTTCTAGGATACGAGTGCATTAATGAAAGGTTTCTTACAGCAAAATTTCAGACAAGCATTAAAGACTTGAATGTTATCTGCTGTTATGCCCCCACTGAGGATGCCGATGATGATGAGAAGGATAGGTTTTATGGACAACTTCAGGATATTTTGAATTCTGTAAAGAAAGGTGATATTACTCTTGTTCGTGGTGACTTCAATGCCAAAGTTGGTACTGACTCTGACCTTTGGGGAGGAGTAATAGGTCCTTTTGGTATTGGTAGCTGCAATGGCAGTGGGCAACGTCTCTCAATCAAAATGGATCTCAATGTCTCAATGTCTCAATGTCAATCTCAATGGATTCAGAATAACTGACACTTATTGCAAACACTGCGACATACATAAGTGAAATTAGTGACTGGCAACCTTCGTGTCACGTGATACGTGACACGAAGGTTGCCAGTCACTAATTTCTAAAAAATTCCTTGCCATATATTTTTCTGAATTGTGCCATCAACCGTAGCGTTCGGATACTTTTTTGAGCGACTGTACACATGGGTTTCACCTAATGGGTTGCATAAGAATAGGATTGATTATATATTAATTAAGAGCAAATGGACTAGTTCTCTTAGGAATACCAGGTCATATAGGGAATCTGAAATTGGATCTGACCATTACCTTGTTCAAAGTGTCTTGCAACTAAAACTTAAAAAGTGTTGTGCTAGGGTTAAAAAATTTACTTTTAATACTGAAGCTTGGAAAGACGCAGTTATAGCTAAAACGTACCATGATAGGTTATTTAGTCGTTACGAGAGTCATGGTTTGCTTATTATTGAAGTTGAGGAAGAATGGGACCATTTTAAACAGGCTTTTTTGGAAACTAAAAGTACCCTTTTAGGGAAAAAGGTGCAGAGGAGGCAGAATTATTTGAGTGATAAGGCACTTGAGCTTATTTCAGAAAGAAAGAACTGCAGGAATGTCCTTAATCAATACCCTACTAGTCCTAATAGAAAGCATTACAGAGAACGTAATAAACGTGTAAAAGATCAGTTAGCTGCTGATAAGAATCTTTGGCTTGATGGCTTGGCTGACAAAGCCGAGGAAGCAGTTAGACAGCACAACAGCAGAGAACTGTACCAGATAGTTAATGTTTTGTGTGGTAGAAAACGAACAGGTATACAGGGATTGAAGGATAAACAAGGTAAGGCTATAGAAGGGGAGGATTCTGTCATGTCTAGGTGGGCTGAGCTTTTAAGTGATGTTCTAAACATTGTGGTGAGTTCTACTCCATATTGTTCACAACGATGATAGATGCATTGGCGGCCTTAATGTTGGCCCTATAACACAATCTGAAGTTATTTTGGCTGTTTCTAAACTTAAACTTCTTAAATTCCCAGGGGTAGATGAAATTACTACGGAAATGCTTAGAGCTGGGAATGTTTCGGCTACCACTTGAATGACTGAAATTTTGAATAACTTTTATGATAAAGGCATGGTTCCTAAAGATTTTACAAGAGCTATTATTATCCTTATTTTCAAAAAAGGTGATCGCAGTTCTTGTGATAACTATAGGGGTATCAGCCTACTCTCTGTTCCAGGTAAAGTTCTTTCCATGATTGTGCTTAATAGAATTAAGAATCTGGTTGACAGTCAATTGCGTGATGAGCAATGTGGATTCAGAAGTGGTAGGGGATGTGTGGATCAGATATTTTCACTTAGGCAGATTCTTGAGAAATGTTTAGAGTTTCAAAAACCTTTGGTTGCTAGCTTTGTTGATTTCAAAAAGACTTTCGACTCTGTTGATCGTCATAATTTGTGGTTGATTGTGAAATCATATGGTATACCAGAGAAGTTAGTTAACGTAATGAAAGCTTTCTATAATAACACCGAGTCGTGTGTGAGAGTTGGTAAGGCTTGTAGCAATTGGTTTAGCATTACTTCTGGTGTTCGACAAGGATGCATTTTGTCTCCTTTTCTCTTTAGCTTGATTATTCATTATGTTATGCGAAATTCACTTCAAGGGAAAGATTTTGGCCTTAAATGGACTGGAGATACGGAAATATCTGATTTAGAGTATGCTGATGATTTAGTCCTTTTGGCAAATGATGTTGATGAGATGAACTCTTTCATTCGAGCTGTTGATGAGACTGGTAGTAGAGTAGGAAACTAAATGAAACTGGTAGTAGAGAGAAAACTAAAGTGATGAAAATTAGTCAGGCAGGCTGTGATTCAGTTAATCCGAATGGTTGCAGTCTTGAGCAGGTGTCACAGTTTAATTATCTTGGGAGCTATGTTACAGATAATGGTGATGTGCGACATGAGATTAACAGACGAATAGGGATTGCTGCCGGGACTTCTAAGAATCTATGGAGAGTGTGGAGAAATAGGCGTATACACCTAAAGACTAAAATTAGACTGTGTAATAATTTGGTTCTTTCTACGGTTAGTTATGGTAGTGAAACGTGGATACTTTGTAAACAAGATAACAGGAAACTGCATGCTTTTGATTCCAGATGCTTACGCAGTATCTTGGGAATTAGGTGGTTCAACTTTGTAACTAATGATGAGGTTAGGCAAAGGAGTTTGCAACCTCCTTTAAGCAGCATATTGTGCAGAGAGAGACTCCGTTGGTTTGGCCATGTTGCCCGTATGAATAATTATAGATTGGCGAATAGGGTTATGAACAGTGTGCCTAAAGGCTTCAGAAAGAAGGGGAAACCTAGGATGCGGTGGGCAGACAATGTCAAACAGGACCTTGTTAGAATTGGTGTGCAGTGGCCAGATACAGTAGATGTAGCTCAGGACAGACTTGCTTGGAGAACTAAATTGCACGGTCTGGTTGGACCTCCGTAGCCCATGGCTGCTTGAGGATGATGATGGAACTTATGTCTCGGTTTTTAAACCTCTGGTGTCTCTGAAAAATAAAATTATTAAATTAATTGCAAAAAATAACACTGATATTTTGAACAATTTCAGTCATTACTCTATGCTAAAAATTCTACCTATTAGACATATATCTGTTTTTATAGTGATGATATTTTTAAGCAGAATTGCTTTAATTTTCGCATTCAGCCGGATTTATACAACTTCAGAGATAAAGGCTCAAAATATTCAGTTCCTTTGACCAAAAAAGAAATTGCTCATAAGCATTATTCGTATATTGGTACTAAAATCTTCAATCAGCTGCCTCTTGAAATTTGAAGTGAAAAAAACTTTAATATATATTCAAGCTGAACTTAAAAAACGTTTTCTTTTGTTTGGAAGATATTGCACCTATGCTAAATGTTCAAGTGTAAAGCAGAAATGTATTGTACATATATCAGGAAAATGACACTTATTGTTTGTGGTCTTTGTAGTGAGTAAGTCGTTATTGATTTTTGTATTAATTTCCTTTATTGGCTCAGAAAAACTGTGGTTTTTGGGTTCACTCATATTTTTCTTTGTAAATTGTATATGATGATGAAATAAAATTGATTGATTGATTATCAATATTATACGCTGCTACATTATCAATACTAATTTATATTCATAAACGCTGCATTGCTTGTATAGTTTCGGTTGTTATATTATTTCACCTCTGAGGGACAGTTTTTTTTTTGTACAGAATGTGCTAGGTGACAAGATAGCAAAGACCGCAAGTGATCAGAGCTGCTTATACAAAAGGAAACCACTGAACCACGGCCGGATTAATGAATTTTTTATGATCTGGCCATTTAGTTCATTCTGAATCGATGAAAAAAAAATGCTTCAAATACTTCCTAATTTTTTTTCTTTATAGACTGATTTTCCAACTATAAATTAATTGACTTGAAAGTAGATCACGTCTTTTTTTTACAATTTCTTTCGACATCTCGTATTTCCGTGGAAGAAGCAAATAACGGTTGATCAGAAACTCGAGCTTATCGAGTCCTCTTCTGCAGCTTCGCAGCTCGAGAACCATAACAATGAAAATGAAAGCACGCGATCAATTAGCAACAAAATGGGAGGAGTATTTCGCGAAATAATGAGAAAGAGGAGGAGGATGTAATTGCCTCACGCTAGAATCATATTACGTCTGTCGATAAATGCATCACTCATCTACTCTGGGTGAGGAGTAATTGAAGATTTTTTTTTTCATTTCTGTCCACGAAACCGGCCTTACATTCATCTGCAGCGCTAAAGCCAATGGATACTTAATTTCTGCTTACTTTCTCATTGGGGCGGGGTGGCCCAGTAGCGCCACCCCGCCCCAATGATAGCGCGCCAGGCTTGTAATCTGCAGTTCCCAGGTTCGAGTCCCAGCTGGGTCAGCATTGAGATTTTTCTCCGAAAAACTCCCCTCCCTGTCCAAGGTCAGTAGGGGACACCGATGGCCTTGGAAAGGCAGCCGTTCTTCGGATGGGACGTTAAACCGTGGTGGTTCTGTGTGCGGGAGAGCCATACTCCGGTACATTAAAAAATACACTGGATGGCCTTGACTGGGAGGCCACAATCTGTCTCCCAACAGCTGTTCCAGTGGTTCCTCTTCCCCAAACGTCTCTGAGCCTTCGTGATCCTTGTGACTCGACCATTTAGCTCATTGTGTGCAAAAAAGTACAACTCAGAGGTAAAACAACCCAACTCTCTCATTCATTCTTTTGTACTCAATTGAGTTGTTTTTCCTCTGAGCGGCACTTTTTGCACACAATGGGCTAAATGGACAGGTCACAAAAGCTCCTCATGGTTCAAAGGAGGTTTGGAGAAGGGGATCCACTGGATAGCTTTTAGATGATTCTCGTCAAAACCATCCAGCTGTTCTTTAGTGTCCACAAGGTATGGCTCTTCTGCACAAGGAGCCACGGCATAACGTACCATCAGACAGACAACGGCCTTCCCAAGCCAAAAGGTATCCCCTGTCTCACCGAAGGCTGATCGCTGGATAATTGGGATAAAGCTCAACGCAGGCATAGTTGGGAATCGAACCTGGTAGCTGCAGATTATAATTCCTTGGCATATACAGGTACAAGACAGAAAAATGGAAACAGTTCCATGTTATTTCAATAGAAAATCACATTCAGAACTCAATAAGTTCTTCAATATGATTTTTAATGAAAAATATGCCTGAAGATAAATCAATTATCTGAATCATATCTATCTGAATTGCGATTTTAAACAATATTTGTTTAGTATTCAAAGAATTATGAACGCTGGAATATTGAAAAGGCTCCAAAACATTTGCTCCAAAATTTAATTACAACTTCGAAAGAGGGTGAGATCAGAGATCATAGTTGAGTCTAATCATAGCCCTCTCTACGGAGAAGACCAAATGTCACGTGACAATGACAGTGTGTGACGTATTAAAAAGAGGATTTCGGCTTCGAGAACGAAACACGGCGATTGAAATTTTTATTTTTGGAAATTTACAATAGTGTTGAATTTAATTATTCAACTTCGTGTCACGTGACATGAAGTTGCCAGATCACTAATTTCTAAAAAAATCGTTGCCAGATATTTTTTCTGAATTCTGTAATCAACCATAGTGTTCGGATACTTTTTTGAGCGACTGTACGTTGGGAATTACAGAATGACAAAATGATCTCGATCGTTTGCCACGGGCTCTGAGAGCACGCGCAGAGTCAGCAATGACCTTTGCAACACCGGAAAATTCTTCGTGTTGAAACTGTGCTAAAATGTCCGGAGGTGGAGGGATACTCACAAAACTAACCTTTAATGCAGTAAACAACAAAATATGCAGATTAAAAGTGATACACGAGATGTCACAATTTGTTTAGAAACTAAGTGACGGGCCAAGTCGGAACCTGATTTTTAAACCAATCACTGGGGCACACAGGAAATTTGGACCGTGCGGACGAATACACGGGAGCCATAGGACAGCAAAATCTGTGGTAACGGAAATAACAATCTCGATAGCTTACGCAGAAACTAAGCCACGGACTATGGGTTGGGTTGTTTTACCTCTGAGCGGCACTTTTTTGCACACCGTGGACTAAATGGCCAGGTCACATGGACCCCGAAAGCTCAGAGAAGGTTGGGGGAGGCGACCCACTGGAACAGCTGTTGGGAGACAGATGGTAGCCTCCCGTCAAGGCCATCCAGCGTGTTCTTTAACGTGCACAGGGTATGGCTCTCCCGCACACGGGGCCACGGCTGAACGTCCCATCCGACGGACGGCGGCCTTTCCAAGACCATCGGTGTCCCCTACTGACCGTGGGCAGGGCGGGGAATTTTGCGGAGATAAATCTCAACGCTGACCCAGCTGGGACTCGAACCTGGGAACTACAGATTACGAGCCTGGCGCGCTACCGACTGAGCCACCCCCGCCCGCCACGGACTATGAAAGAGCTCGCTGAGAAATTTGTCCTTGCTTCCTGAGATCGTCAATAACGATCTCAGGAAGCAAGGACAAATTTCTTCCTTTTGAAAATCTGTGCTAAAGTGTCGGGGGGGGGGGGGGGGGTACTTCTAAATTTTACCTTTAGTGCAGTAAAAATAAGAATATACAGATCAAAAGTACCAGGGCATCGCCGGGTACCGTTCAGCTAGTTATTGAATAATTAAACCTTGCATATTTTTATTCACGAAAACTCACCACCACTTTAGTAGCTACCACAAAACATTCATTAATTTTTCATACTCTGCTTCGTACAAAACGTTCTCCAGCATTTTTGACGTCAAATCCAGGATAAAAAAAAAGAATAAAAAAAATTAAATGGAAAAAAATATTTCTTCCCATTGTGGTCTTTTACTAAATTCCCAAAAGTGGTCTTTTACTAAAATGATGTATCAAAAATTATCCCTCAATTACATAATTACCACATGTAGCGATATTTGAAAATATATGATTTCATTATTTTCAGAAATCGTTAAAGAGTATGCATCACCGAACAGTTTTGAAGCCATTAACGATTCAGGATCATTGTAATAAAAAAGGACAAATCATTTTACCATTAAAATATCACAGAACTATAAACTATAAACCGAACCATTTTACCACTTAAATATCAGTTTAATTTCTGTTATAAACCAAATCAATTTAGCACTAAAATCGCAGCGAATAGCAATTTTAAACTAAATCACTTTACCACTTAAATATGATCGAAAGGTCAACTATAAACTAAATTATTTTACCACTAAAATAATCGGTGAATGTCAACTGTAAATGAAATCATTTTAGCACTGAAATATCAGTGAAGTACCAGCTATAAACCAATTCATTTTACCATTAAAATATCAGCAAATGTCAACTATAAACCAAATGATTTTATCATTCAGATATCACTGATATTTCAACTGTAAAACTAAAACAAAATCACTTAACTATTAAAATTTTCAAAATTCAAATTACCTTGGGAGTTCTTGAAAGCGACGATGAAATTCTGATTGAAATGATTTTCACAAAACATCACTTCGCACAAAAGAATGCTTTCCATAGCCGAGAGGGGGCGGGGGTGGCTCAGTCGGTAGCGCGCCAGGCTCGTAATCTGTAGTTCCCAGGTTTGAGTCCCAGCTGGGTCAGCGTTGAGATTTATCTCCGCAAAATTCCCCGCCCTGCCAACGGTCAGTAGGGGACACCGATGGGCTTGGAAAGGCCGCCGTCCGTCGGATGGGACGTTAAGCCGTGGCCCGTGTGCGGGAGAGCCATACCCTGTGCACGTTAAAGAACACGCTGGATGGCCTTGACGGGAGGCTACCATCTGTCTCCCAACAGCTGTTCCAGTGGGTCCCCTCCCCCAACCTTCTCGAGCCTTCGGGGTCCTTGTGACCTGGCCATTTAGCCCATGGTGTGCAAAAAAGTGCCGCTCAGAGGTAAAACAACCCAATCCATAGCCGAGCGATAGTTGTTATTGCAACCAATGCACCCAGTAAATCCGAGTCGTAATGGTTAGGCCTAACAAAGAAGTACCTTGAACCTTGATCACAAAGTGGCTCATGCAAAAATAATGTGCTACAAATCACTTCACTGATTACACACGAGGACGTTCAACACTCTAAAATAACAATTCACGTTGTACTCAGCTCGGAAACGTGTAATATAAGTCTACTACAAAGGCAAAAAAATTCAAAAATGCCGCCACAGCACCGCACCGTGGCCAGAGAGAAGAAGTGAGACCAAAGGCTCACGGGGACTGCTGGGCTTCTTTTACGAACGTCACAGTCACGTGACAAATAAATTTTTAGTCAATTTTATGTAACCTTTGAAATATTCCAGCTTTCATAGCTCTTTGAATACTGAACAAATAGAGCTTAAAATCCAGATTTAGATAGATTTGATTGAGATCTTCAATTTATCTTTGGACATATTTTTCATTAAAAATCATATTGGTTATGTTATTTTGATCTGAATGTGATTTTTCTATTGGATAACATGGAACTATTTCCATTTTTCTGACTATTTATGTGTATTTTTCTGACTGTTTATGTATAATGAACTCAGCTGTTCATCCCATACCAAGGAATCTATTCTATCAATACCAAGGAAGTGAACTTTTATTATCGGAAGTTTGTCATGTGACAGCATTTAGTCTTTACTGTCATTATCATTGGTGTTCGTGGTTGGCTCAGTCTATAGCGTGACAGGATCATAATCTAATGTATCCAGGTTCGAGTTCGAACTAGACCAGCGTTGAGATTTATCTCTGATACACCCCCCACCGTGTCCTCGGTGAGAAAGGAGGCATCGTTGGGCTTGAAAAGGTAGCCGTCCACCGAATGGGACGGTAAGCCGTGGTTCTGTATGCAGGAGAACCATACCCTGCGAACATTAAAGAACACGGTAGGGGGCCTTGACAAGATTTAACCTATCACGGACGGAATGCTTCCATCTGTCTTCCAACATTTCTTCAGTGGCTGTCCTTTTTCTAACAATCTCTGAGCCTTGGGGTTCTTTTGATCTGACCATTTTGACAATTGTGTGGAAAAAAAGTGCTGCTCAGAGTTAAAACAACCCAACCTAAATTTAAGATTTCACACTATACTACTATGAGCAATTTTTGAAATATTTCTTCCTTCATAGTTAATAATTTTCGAATCTCACCAAATGCTCAACTTTAGTTTTCCTGCCAGAACAGTTTTTCAAACCCTGGCGACATTTAGAAAAATATATTTCGCTACTTTGCTAAGTGTTGAGTAAAGCGTGAATTACATCGCTAAAAGAAATGTAATCTTCAAAAACTATGCAAATATTGCATGTCATACGGTCCAAGAAATTAATTAAATCATAATGAAATTCTTACCGCTGCACTAGTGGCTTGAAGTGGCAAAACTCGCCAAACGCACTTCAACACATGCAAACTAAACCCTTCAGGAACTTGGAAGAAGAAAATTCTAGAGTTTCTTCTAATTGAAATGCAGAAAGAAGTAATTGAAAGAAACTGAAATCGCTGTAGTGAAGTTTGGAAAAGTTAACTGAAGCTTTAAGAAAAAATGAGTGCTGCGGACGAGAATGCGAAAAATTTTTGTCGTGTGTTTTTCAATATAATTAGTTCAAATACTTCAGATTCAAATTATTTATGATAATATTTATAACTTTATATAAATTATATTATTATAAATAATTTGAGCTCAGAGATTGTAAATCAAACTATTTATAATTAGTTTCAAATATTTCAGATTGTGTATGCGATTATTGCTTTTTGTGAAGCAGGTTATTTTGATTTTTTTTACGTAATATCAGTTCTTCTGTTTACTTGTTGCTGGGTAACTCCCGTTTTTTTAATGAAGGGAAATTTGAATTTTGTTCCTTTAGTCGCCAACATGGACGTACCCAGGATATAGTTTCGGAGGGTTGGGGTCGAGAATTTAAATTAGTTTTTGGTGGGTCCGTAAATTTAGATTCGGGGAAGGTTTGATAATTCAGTATATGAGCAACAACTTATGAGCTTAGCAAGCTACGTATTGAGAAACCTAATGCGAAAAAGGACGCATGCATTGACTATGTACTGTCGCTCAAAAAAGTATCCGAACACTATGGTTGATTACAGAATTCAGAAAAAATATCTGGCAACGATTTTTTTTAGAAATTAGTGATCTGGCAACCTTCGTGTCACGTGATTACAGAATTCAGGAAAAATATCTGGAGCGTGTACAGCAACTGTACACGCTCCAGTTACCGTTCACAGCAAACTGGAGCGTGTGCAGTTACTGCACACGCTCCAGTTTGCTGTGACGGTAACTGCACACGCTCAATATTTCCGTGAGTGAGCCCACACGATCTAGTATCAAAATAATATGACCACCTACAGTCGCTCAAAAAAGTATCCGAACACCATGGTTGATAACAAACTTCAGAAAAAATATCTGGCAACGATTTTTTTAGAAATTAGTGATCTGGCAACCTTTGTGTCACGTGATTACAGAATTCAGGAAAAATATCTAGAGCGTGTACAGCAACTGTACACGCTCCAGTTACCGTTCACAGCAAACTGGAGCGTGTGCAGTTACTGCACACGCTCCAGTTTGCTGTGAACGGTAACTGCACACGCTCAATATTTCCGTAAGTGAGCCCACACGATCTAGTATCAAAATAATATGACCACCTACAGTCGCTCAAACAAATATCCGAACACTACGGTTGATTACAAAATTCAGAAAAAATATCTGGCAACGATTTTTTTTTAGAAATTAGTGATCTGGTAACCTTCGTGTCACGTGACACGAAGGTTGCCAGATCACTAATTTCTAAAAAAAAAAATCGTTGCCAGATATTTTTTCTGAATTTTGTAATCAACCGTAGTGTTCGGATACTTTTTTGAACGACAGTACATTGGGTTTGTTCAGCCTCACCATCGATGTTACTTGATATGTATATTTTTGCTAGCAGTGCTTAATCGAGGTTAAGAATGATGCACTAATCGACAGTGCACTTGTTCCACCCGCAGAAGCGGTTGTATTTGCCTGCAAATCAGCATGTGAGTGTAGGACAACGATATGTCCACATTATGCTTTCAATGACAAATACGTGGTATTTGCAGAAGATCACAGTATGAACTTCGAGCTGCTAAGATTGGATTCGATTGTTTTACCTCTGAGCGGAACTTTTTTTGCACACCATGGCCTAAATGGCCAGGTGGCATGGACCAGGTGGCATGGACCCCGATCACAGTATGAACTTCGATCTGCTAAGATTGGATTCGATTGTTTTACCTCTGAGCGGAACTTTTTTTGCACACCATGGCCTAAATGGTCAGGTGGCATGGACCCCGATCACAGTATGAACTTCGATCTGCTAAGATTGGATTCGATTGTTTTACCTCTGAGCGGAACTTTTTTTGCACACCATGGCCTAAATGGCCAGGTGGCATGGACCAGGTGGCGTGGACCCCGATCACAGTATGAACTTCGATCTGCTAAGATTGGATTAGATTGTTTTACCTCTGAGCGGAACTTTTTTTGCACACCATGGGCTAAATTGCCAGGTGGCATGGACCCCGAAGGCTCAGAGAAAGTTGGAAGACGGGATCCACTGGAACAGCTATTGGGAAACAGATGGTAACCTCCCGTCAAAGTCATCCAGCGTGTTTTTTAATGTGCAGAGGGTATGGCTCTCCCACACACGGGGCCAATGCTTAACGTTCCATCCGGTGGACGGCAGCCTTTCCAAGCCCATTGGTGTCCCTTACTGACCGTGGGCAGGGCGGGGAATTTTACGGAGATAAATGATCTGCTAAGCCAAATGTATTCAGGCATTGTAGTTGCCTGCAATAAGCTACAAAATGGTGTTGATTGCAAGTAGTTGGGGATGAAGTGTAGAAGATATCACGATGACCCTTTCCTAAACCATATCAGCAGTTGGATCGCTGGTGTTCGGATTGTTTTTCGTTTCAGTGTGGTCGGATTGCAGGACTGTGCAAAGTCGTATGACCTATTCACCGTATCACTGTACATGGAAGGACAATTGAACATTTTTGGCGTCAATGATCTGAAAACGGCACTCAGTGTCGTAGCACAGCAACACGGTTGGATCGCTGGATTTTCGGCAAGCTATAGCAGATCCGCCGTCCCGTGGCCGAGTTGTTAGCGCACTTGGCAACTGATCTGAGGGACCTGGGTTCGAGCCCCGGGTAAGACATGGTTGTATGTGTCGTTTTTTCTGCTGAGGTCCTGCCATCCTCACAGACCTTCTACTATGGCATGTAAACTGACAGGCTCCTGTCAGACCTCTGTGGCAATCAGCTGCTTGAGGGGGTGTTTATTTTTTAATTATTTTATAGCAGATCCAACTCAATTGGAGCTACCATTTGATGAACTATAACTGCTGTCACGGAAATTCCATGCCAGGAGGACATTGACAGTTACTGGCCTCCAGGCACATCATTCATTGTGTAGACTGTCCTTGTCAGTCCGCTACTAATGGATTCAGATGGACTGGTGTCTGGCTAAAACAACCTGGAATAAGGAATAGTAGCATGTCTTCAGCAAAGGGGTCCTGGTTTTGCTTGAATGCCGACGATCGTCGCATCCACTGGAAAAGACATGGGTAGAGGGTAGATCTAGATATTGTCCACAGTGGGGTCTTGTTTCCGAAGCTTTCAGTTACGATGTCATCTTTGGTACGTGTAATAGGCAGTGTTCTACGGCTACTCGTACTACCATTTCTGGTTGATGTTCCTGGTCGAACGTCATATATATGGTCGGCAAGATAACACTTGAGCATATACTTCTGTCATCCAAGGTGTTCTATTCTGTGACTATTAATGTCCCCAGTCCTGCCGCCGATCGAGCATGTTTGTGATATGATCGAACTCTTCTTGTAAGATTTTGTTTGACCGGCCCAAACACAGCTGCAGGACAACGTGCACGTGGCATGATGGGACAAACTTCGGGATACTGTCAGAAATCTCTACGCCTCTAAAATTCTAGCCTCAAAATTTGGAAATGGCCCGGGTCCCTCTAAACCTGTAGAGGCCTTGAGTGTATTGTTATTAAAGTTCACAACAATTTTTTTGTGTTGCGCATTTTTTAAGTATCAGAAAACAACAGCAACAAAAATTATTGAAATCTTACAATAATTCTCCAGACATGGTTTGAAAAATTGAGTGTGATAATGACTAGGCCATAAAGCTTTGACAGAGGGAAAAAAAAGGTGGAGTAAACAGAAAGTACGGTCGCTCAAAAAAGTATCTGAACACTATGGTTGATTACAGTATTCAGAAAAAAAAAACGTTGCCAGATATTTTTCTGAATTCTGTAATCAACCATAATGTTCGGATGCTTTTTTGAGCGACTGTACATCATGAAGTTCAGAAAACAATATATTCAGCTTGGTACCGTTTAAAATATTTGCAATAAATACCAATCTACATTTTTGTTCCTCACTCTTCCTTATGTATCCTAAATTATTAACTACTAGGATGATTCATAAATCTGTGTGCTTTTTGCCATGGAAAATGTGTATAGTGACACATCACCGTCTTACATTTGCATACCTCTGAACGTAAATTAAGGAAAAGAATAAGGTGCACTGGGCCAATCCCTAACTATCACAAGTATCAGAGTCGTGGTTTATATCGTTAGTAACGTTGTAATCAGTGAGTTAAGTATTGAAATTCATGGAATTTAACGTCATTACAAGAAAAAAAGATACAAAACTACCGAAGTTGCCCGATAAATATGCGAAGTGGAAGTTGAGGAAGCAGTCTGCGCCTTGTAAGCCTTTTCACCTACTTAAATTAATATTTCGGTGACTGAGCTTCATTAAGAAATAACTTTTTCAGAGGCATCGAGCATTATGTGCCTCAATACCTGGGCTGGTAAATCTACTCTACCATTCGCAATTGGTGGGTGAATTTTTTTTGTTTGGGATAAAAAATGGCATTTTTAAGCTGGACTTTTCAAGTTGTATAAACTACAACGGTATATTGTTCCTAAGGAAAAGAATGTCAACTTTCATCGTTAAATGCAAAATCATTAATTTCATTGAATTCTCGTTTTTTTATGTAAATATTATTTATTTTATTTGGGAATTTTCTTATGCAGTGTTAGAGTGTAGTAAAAGATCTGCCTCAATCTTAGGGAGAATGTCTAAGATGCATGATAAATTTATTTGCCTGATGTGTGCTGCAAAAAATCATTAAAAATGAAAGAAAAAGTGTGTTTTTGTTTTGTTTTTCAGTGCTGGAAAAATTAACTTTTTTTTGTAAAATGAACTTTGAACTAATTTTTGAAACTAATGAAGATGGATTGAGTGAAATGTGAATGAAATGTAGTATGAAAATGAGAAGTGCAAAGCGAAATGTGTTCGAGATATTGTGGGTTCGCAAGTTGGTAGTTGTTACAAAAATCAAAGTAAATCTTGCAACCCAGAAGACATAATTTTAAGATACTGTAATGAAAAGGACACAATTGCGAACTCGAAGATGAGCGCAACTGCCGAATTTTCCTAACTGTGGCGAATCTGTTCGAAAGTCTAATGTGAACAGTCATACGAAAATTGCCTGCACTGCGCGTATATTTGAAAAATGCAAATATTGCTAAATCAGTTTTATTTTAAAGTGTTTTGTCCTGCTCACCCCTCCCCCTTGGTATTCTAAGTTCATCCGTGTCCCATTCCTCGCCAAGGGCAGGATTACTACTGGATCGGGAGGTCCCAAGCTGTAGCTTAGTTAGTTTATGCGTAAGTCCGGCCTTGAATAGCAGACAAAGATCTCAATCAAATATATCAATATCTTGAGTTTCAACAATATTCGTTCAGTATTTAATGAGTTATGGAAGTTTGAATATTGTTGTGAATTAAAATGGATGGAAACTGAGCATAAGTTCAAAAACAGTATTTAATAATTATAATTCTAAAAAAATGTAATTTATTACAAAAGTATGGATGAAAACATTTATATAAACTATAGTCAAACAACACAAATCTTCATCAGTATAAAAATAAACCTTCAGATGAACAATGCACCTTTTTGCTACTCCTATAAAGAGAAAATAAGGCTTTTACAACAGTCGATAATGGCACAATCATATCTGTGAACAAACCTGCAATCTATAAAGAATAACCTTACCAATTGTTAAACAAATTAAATATAACTATGCGTCAATTGATGAACTCTTCCTACAGAAAAGTTGAGATCAGTTCTGCTTGTTCGACTAACATATAACCTCCTCAGCCACATCTTTAAGTGTCCTAAACATCCATCTTTTTCTTACCAGTCCCCTAACAGATTCAACACTAATAAATTTTTTTAATCTCCCTCGAACACACCAAATAAAATCATTTCTTTTTTATACTTTAGTGCACAGACAAACTACATTTTCCTTCACACTCTAATTCCTATTAATACAACTCTCTTATTCCTTGTTTTTTTTTTTTTTTTTTGGGGGGGGGGGGGCTCAGTCGGTAGCTAGCCAGGCTCGTAATCTGTAGTTCCCAGGTTCGAGTCCCAGCTGGGTCAGCGTTGAGATTTATCTCCGCAAAATTTCCCCGCCCTGCCCACGGTCAGTAGGGGACACCGATGGGCTTGAAAAGGCCGCCGTCCGTCGGATGGGACGTTAAGCCGTGGCCCCGTGTGCGGGAGAGCCATACCCTGTGCACATTAAAGAACACGCTGGATGGCCTTGTCGGGAGGCTACCATCTGTCTCCCAACAGCTGTTCCAGTGGGTCCCCTCCCCCAACCTTCTCTGAGCCTTCGGGGTCCTTGTGGCCTGGCCATTTAGCCCATGGTGTGCAAAAAAGTGCCGCTCAGAGGTAAAACAATCCAATCCAATCCTTGTTTTTTTTTAAGTTCGTTTGAAGTGGTTGGCGACATAATTCGCACGCTGAAGCACACGCGAGCATCAAAATGAAACATCAAATCACAAGTTCATTGTAACACGTTCATCTGTCGTAACAATATTTAACAACAACAATACCAGTCACAAAAAATGATTTCAGCAGTTAATCAAAACTAAGCAATAAATATCGTATCAGTTTAAGAAAAATAAATGTGTTTTAGAAGTTTGTGTAAAGAATTCTTTCACTATTCATCAGTTTTGTGGAAGTTTCATAAGATTGGCATTTTTATTGTTAAACATTTCCTTTACTCATTAAATACTAAATGAATATTGTTGAAAATCGAGATATTGATATATTTTCATTGAGACTTTTGTCCGCTATCTCATTTTTCAAAACAAAAATACACACTTTATAGAGCTTCGACCTTAGCTTCCCATTCATTGACATAACATAATTTTTCCTTAATTTACGGAAACCAGTGTAATTGACAGATAATAAATATATTTGCAAGAAATCGAACTGCTTTGATTATGATGCGATGACGAAATCGTGAAACTTATACTTTATGCGAAATCTTCATGCGTTACCATCTTTTTTGGCGATAACACTCTTCCTGAGGAATGTGGAAGATAAGGGCTACCAGATAAGTTTGGCCGATTGCTTTCGATTCCTGGTTGTACTCGATCAAATAGAGTAGGTTTAATTATTTGTGCTCGTGTTGCATTCTTTGAGCAATTATTTGGTGCATCTCTCATAATCTTCCTTCCCCTCCCAATTAGAACCTTCCTGGTTTTTAGCGTCTCCCGTTCTCCCATCCTCTTGATGAGATCTTCCTGACCTAATTTCCGATCCATCATCACCTTGTATTGAACATTAATTAAGTTCAGCATCTCTTCTTTAGCACGCTTCAGACTTCTCCTACAAGAAGCACTTTCTATTCCCTCCATCAGTTCCACGTTGTCTGCTTCCTTCCTCCGTTTGCAGGTAAACTCTTCCATATCTGTAACTACCGTTACGGCGATGACGACGTAGAGCTTCTCGCAGCGCCATTCCGTCGAAAGGTCACGAGGTCACCATGTGTCGGATCAATTACTCCTCCTTCTGCTGCTGTAGGTAGAGTGAGCGACAGCTTGTACCGATCTCGGAAACGATCATTACTACCAAACTCGTCGGCGCCGAAAAGGCAGAAATGGTCGCGCCCTTTTGCAAAAATCGAAATAGTTCGCTGAGTGCTTCAGAGTTTTGAGCTGAGTAAACAGAGAGACAAATTTGGAGTCGGTTTAGTTTGTTTTTTGAGAATTATATCTTTCGGTATAAAAGATAACTCAGATGTGATATAGCGAAAAAATTAAGAGTTGTGATAATGTTTGCATAAAGTACACTGCTGTTCATAATTTGAGGAAATTGAACAAAAATGCGAATATCTCAAGAAATCCTTTTTGGAAATTAACGAAAGTTTCAGAGGATATTTAATATCACACATGTTAATATTTACATATGATATAAAGATATATCGATATAAAGATATATCGATATTTATATATAAAGATATAAAGATATATCGAAATACTTGTCCAATTATAGAATTAAATTTCCAATCAAAGAATATATCGGAGAATGGGAAAAAAAGGAACCAAAGTCTGATAAGTGAGGGGCGGGGGTGGCTCAGTCGGTAGCGCGCCAGGCTCGCAATTTGTAGTTCCCAGGTTCGAGTTCCAGCTGGGTCAGCGTTGAGATTTATCTCCGCAAAATTCCCCACCCTGCCCACGGTCAGTAGGGGACACCGATGGGCTTGGAAAGGACGCCGTCCGTCGGATGGGACGTTAAGCCTTGGCCCGTGTGTGGGAGAGCCATACCCTGTGCACGTTAAAGAACACGCTGGATGGCCTTGGCGGGAGGTTACCATCTGTCTCCCAACAGCTCTTCCAGTGGGTCCCCTTCCCCAACCTTCTCCGAGCCTTCGGGGTCCATGTGACCTGGCCATTTAGCCCATGGTATGCAAAAAAGTGCCGCTCAGAGGTAAAACAACCCAATCCTGATAAGTGAAAAATTTCCTTCTCTTTGGAAACAAGCATCCTTAGTTGACCAGAAACGATATGTATTCTTATAGTTTATGCTTGAAGGTAGAAGGTAGCACTCTAACTACAACTTCCTCTAATCTAAACTATTTTTTAAAATACAACTGATGAAACAACATGTTTTGTTTGCAGCAAAACTCATCATTCGTACCAAATGGGGAGGGAGGGGGGGTAATCATAATTTTTTAAACACCCATTTCCACTAGCAGTGACAAGTGAACTAATTTAAATATAAAAAAAGCTCGTGACAGTAAACTTCAAACTTAAATTTTTGAGGCCCCCTCTTAATCGTGAGGCTCTAAGATGTAGCTTAGTTAGCTTATGCGTCAAGTTTTCCTAATTGTTTTCCATTTCTAAGAGAAAATATACCAGATTATTTCTGTGGACTGGGAACCGAAATATTTGAATCAAACAAATTCCTTGATGAGCCTCGTAGTGTGTGTGTGTGTGTGTGGGGGGGGGGGGGGCTCAGTCGGTAGCACGCCAGGCTCGTAATCTGTAGTTCCCAGGTTCGAGTCCCAGTTGGGTCAGCGTTGAGATTTATCTCTGCAGAATTCCCCGCCCTGCCAATGGTCAGTAGGGAACACCGATGGGCTTGGAAAGGCCGCCGTCCGTCGGATGGGACGTTAAGCCGTGGCTCCGTGTGCGGGAGAGCCATACCCTGTGCACGTTAAAGAACACGCTGGATGGCCTTGACGGGAGGCTACCATCTGTCTCCCAACAGCTGTTCCAGTGGGTCCCCTCCCCCAACCTTCTCTGAGCCTTCGGGGTCCATGTGACCTGGCCATTTAGCCCATGGTATGCAAAAAAGTGCCGCTCAGAGGTGAAACAACCCAATCCAACAAAGCCTCGTAGTGGGCTTCTGATACTAAAGTTGCAGATGCCAATTTATTTTGGCAGATTCATGAAGAAATTCGTTTCTTGTAGTTTTTAAATGCATTCATTGAAATGATAAATGCAATTGTAAAAAAAGAAAGCTCAGTCCGAGTACATTTCGAGCCTTTTGGATTACAAACTAAAAATATCGACTTCGAGTCCAACAGGGATTCCATTCAGTTTGAAGCTATCAAACACTCTATATACTATTTCTAGCGGAATTTATATTTCCAAACTGCTAAAATATTAAATATAATCCTCAAAGAGTTTATATAAGTTAAAGCAGTTGTTCCCAACCGCTGTGTTGCATCCAAGATCCAGATGTCTCGCAAAAAAAAAGATAATACTACATAGCAATTTGCACTTTAGTACCACTTTTTTTTACCATTTTTTATTAACATTTTACTGTTTTTTGTCAAACGTTGAGTTTAATATGCCTTTCAGTTTAAATAAATTAAATTTTAAGGTATACAATGGAACAAAAACATTGACTTTTTACAACAGGTGAACGGCGGTAAATGGACTATTTCAGAAGCATGTCGTGGTAATGTAACTATTTCAGAAGCATGTCGTGGTAATGTGACTATTTCAGAAGCAGGTCGTGGTAATGTGACTATTTCAGAAGCAGGTCGTGGTAATGTGACTATTTCAGAAGTATGTCGTGGTAATGTGACTATTTCAGAAGCAGATCGTGGTAATGTGACTATTTCAGAAGCAGGTCGTGGTAATGTGACTATTTCAGAAGCAGGTCGTGGTAATGGGACTATTTCAGAAGCATGTCGTGGTAATGTGACTATTTCAGAAGCAGGTCGTGGAAATGTGACTATTTCAGAAGCAGGTCGTGGTAATGGGACTATTTCAGAAGCATGTCGTGGTAATGTGACTATTTCAGAAGCAGGTCGTGGTAATGTGACTATTTCAGAAGCATGTCGTGGTAATGTGACTATTTCAGAAGCAGGTCGTGGTAATGGGACTATTTCAGAAGCAGGTCGTGGTAATGGGACTATTTCAGAAGCAGGTCGTGGTAATGGGACTATTTCAGAAGCAGGTCGTGGTAATGGGACTATTTCAGAAGCAGGTCGTGGTAATGTGACTATTTCAGAAGCAGGTCGTGGTAATGGGACTATTTCAGAAGCAGGTCGTGGTAATGGGACTATTTCAGAAGCAGGTCGTGGTAATGGGACTATTTCAGAAGCAGGTCGTGGTAATGGGACTATTTCAGAAGCATGTCGTGGTAATGCGACTATTTCAGAAGCAGGTCGTGGTAATGGGACTATTTCAGAAGCAGGTCGTGGTAATGTGACTATTTCAGAAGCAGGTCGTGGTAATGGGACTATTTCAGAAGCATGTCGTGGTAATGGGACTATTTCAGAAGCAGGTCGTGGTAATGTGACTATTTCAGAAGCAGGTCGTGGTAATGGGACTCTTTCAGAAGCATGTCGTGGTAATGTGACTATTTCAGAAGCAGGTCGTGGTAATGTGACTATTTCAGAAGCATGTCGTGGTAATGTGACTATTTCAGAAGCAGGTCGTGGTAATGGGACTATTTCAGAAGCAGGTCGTGGTAATGGGACTATTTCAGAAGCAGGTCGTGGTAATGGGACTATTTCAGAAGCAGGTCGTGGTAATGGGACTATTTCAGAAGCAGGTCGTGGTAATGGGACTATTTCAGAAGCAGGTCGTGGTAATGGGACTATTTCAGAAGCAGGTCGTGGTAATGGGACTATTTCAGAAGCAGGTCGTGGTAATGGGACTATTTCAGAAGCAGGTCGTGGTAATGGGACTATTTCAGAAGCATGTCGTGGTAATGCGACTATTTCAGAAGCAGGTCGTGGTAATGTGACTATTTCAGAAGCATGTCGTGGTAATGTGACTATTTCAGAAGCAGGTCGTGGTAATGTGACTATTTCAGAAGCAGGTCGTGGTAATGGGATTATTTCAGAAGCATGTCGTGGTAATGTGACTATTTCAGAAGCAGGTCGTGGTATTGGAACTATTTCAGAAGCATGACGTGGTAATGTGACTATTTCAGAAGCAGGTCGTGGTAATGTGACTATTTCAGAAGCAGGTCGTGGTAATGTGACTATTTCAGAAGCAGGTCGTGGTAATGGGACTATTTCAGAAGCAGGTCGTGGTAATGTGACTATTTCAGAAGCATGTCGTGGTAATGTGACTATTTCAGAAGCAGGTCGTGGTAATGTGACTATTTCAGAAGCATGTTGTGGTAATGGGACTATTTCAGAAGCATGTCGTGGTAATGTGACTATTTCAGAAGCAGGTCGTGGTAATGTGACTATTTCAGAAGCAGGTCGTGGTATTGGGACTATTTCAGAAGCATGACGTGGTAATGTGACTATTTCAGAAGCAGGTCGTGGTATTGGGACTATTTCAGAAGCATGACGTGGTAATGTGACTATTTCAGAAGCAGGTCGTGGTAATGGGACTATTTCAGAAGCAGGTCGTGGTAATGGGACTATTTCAGAAGCAGGTCGTGGTAATGGGACTATTTCAGAAGCAGGTCGTGGTAATGGGACTATTTCAGAAGCATGTCGTGGTAATGCGACTATTTCAGAAGCAGGTCGTGGTAATGGGACTATTTCAGAAGCAGGTCGTGGTAATGTGACTATTTCAGAAGCAGGTCGTGGTAATGGGACTATTTCAGAAGCATGTCGTGGTAATGGGACTATTTCAGAAGCAGGTCGTGGTAATGTGACTATTTCAGAAGCAGGTCGTGGTAATGGGACTATTTCAGAAGCATGTCGTGGTAATGTGACTATTTCAGAAGCAGGTCGTGGTAATGTGACTATTTCAGAAGCAGGTCGTGGTAATGGGACTATTTCAGAAGCATGTCGTGGTAATGTGACTATTTCAGAAGCAGGTCGTGGTAATGTGACTATTTCAGAAGCATGTCGTGGTAATGTGACTATTTCAGAAGCAGGTCGTGGTAATGGGACTATTTCAGAAGCAGGTCGTGGTAATGGGACTATTTCAGAAGCAGGTCGTGGTAATGGGACTATTTCAGAAGCAGGTCGTGGTAATGGGACTATTTCAGAAGCAGGTCGTGGTAATGTGACTATTTCAGAAGCAGGTCGTGGTAATGTGACTATTTCAGAAGCAGGTCGTGGTAATGGGACTATTTCAGAAGCAGGTCGTGGTAATGGGACTATTTCAGAAGCAGGTCGTGGTAATGGGACTATTTCAGAAGCAGGTCGTGGTAATGGGACTATTTCAGAAGCAGGTCGTGGTAATGGGACTATTTCAGAAGCAGGTCGTGGTAATGTGACTATTTCAGAAGCAGGTCGTGGTAATGGGATTATTTCAGAAGCATGTCGTGGTAATGTGACTATTTCAGAAGCAGGTCGTGGTAATGTGACTATTTCAGAAGCAGGTCGTGGTAATGTGACTATTTCAGAAGCAGGTCGTGGTAATGTGACTATTTCAGAAGCAGGTCGTGGTAATGGGACTATTTCAGAAGCAGGTCGTGGTAATGTGACTATTTCAGAAGCATGTCGTGGTAATGTGACTATTTCAGAAGCAGGTCGTGGTAATGTGACTATTTCAGAAGCATGTTGTGGTAATGGGACTATTTCAGAAGCATGTCGTGGTAATGTGACTATTTCAGAAGCAGGTCGTGGTAATGTGACTATTTCAGAAGCAGGTCGTGGTATTGGGACTATTTCAGAAGCATGACGTGGTAATGTGACTATTTCAGAAGCAGGTCGTGGTATTGGGACTATTTCAGAAGCATGACGTGGTAATGTGACTATTTCAGAAGCAGGTCGTGGTAATGTGACTATTTCAGAAGCAGGTCGTGGTAATGTGACTATTTCAGAAGCAGGTCGTGGTAATGTGACTATTTCAGAAGCAGGTCGTGGTAATGTGACTATTTCAGAAGCAGGTCGTGGTAATGGGATTATTTCAGAAGCAGGTCGTGGTAATGTGACTATTTCAGAAGCATGTCGTGGTAATGTGACTATTTCAGAAGCAGGTCGTGGTAATGTGACTATTTCAGAAGCAGGTCGTGGTAATGTGACTATTTCAGAAGCAGATCGTGGTAATGGGACTATTTCAGAAGCATGTCGTGGTAATGTGACTATTTCAGAAGCAGGTCGTGGTAATGTGACTATTTCAGAAGCATGTTGTGGTAATGGGACTATTTCAGTAGTGTGTCATCGCCATGTTGAAAAACATTGTGTTAAACAGTCAGCGAAAAGAACTGCTCTATATTGCCAAAGCGTGTTGGTGCTTCCATGTCATTTGAATGTAAACCATATTCAAACGTCCCTAGTTTTGAACTAATTTCACTGGCAATAAATTAAGGATCTCACTCAAATCACTCTAAATCTCGATTTTCAAGATAATTCGTTTGATATTTAAAGAAGGTTAGAGGCTGAATCATTTAGCAACAGAATCACTGAACATAAGAGTTTTCCTCAAAAGTTTTAGACTCAGGGTTTCCTCTTCTCAAGCACAAAATAATAATTGTTACAAAAAATCACTTACTAAATAAAGGCACTTTTAGAAGTTTGCACAATGATCTTTTCCGATTTCGTTAATCTTGAAGGAAAACGTTAAGGATATCGAAAAACAACTGCGTGTTCTGTTAAATGTTCCCAACATCAATTATCCTTGAAACATTTAACGATTATTGTTCAAAATCAAGAATTACAGAAATTTGATTGAAAACCTCAATTTACCATCAGTGATATTTTCCCGCAGAAAGTCTATTTACAAAGTTAGGAATTTTTGAATGATGCTATGAATTCAGATAACATGTAAATTTTGGAGTAATACAGTGTATCACAGGAACGCACCCAGGGAAGGGAGGGACTAGGGTGTCCGGACTTCGCCCCCCCCACCTCGAAAATCCGGTCGTCTCATGCGAAATCTCAAACGAATTCGTTCTTCGTCTGCCTACTTTGAAATCCAAAATAGGTGTCAGCATAATTCTTTCTACTGCTCTCGCCTTGTTCACAGATCTCTGTGTCAAGAGTCATTGGTCTTATGTTGGGTGGGAGTGGCTCAGTCGGTAGCGCGCCAGGCTCGTAATCTGTAGTTCCCAGGTTCGAGTCCCAGCTGGGTCAGCGTTGAGATTTATCTCCGCAAAATTTCCCCGCCCTGCCCATGGTCAGTAGGGGACACCGATGGTCTTGGAAAGGCCGCCGTCCGTCGGATGAGACTATAAGCCGTGGCCCCGTGTGCGGGAGAGCCATACACTGTGCACGTTAAAGAACACGCTGGATGGCCTTGACGGGAGGCTACCATCTGTCTCCCAACAGCTGTTCCAGTGGGTCCCCTCCCCCAACCTTCTCTGAGCCTTCGGGGTCCTTGTGGCCTGGCCATTTAGCCCATGGTGTGCAAAAAAGTGCCGCTCAGAGGTAAAACAATCCAATTCTCTGTGTCATACTATAATGCCAATCTCCTGTCGGACCTCTATGAGAAGCAATTGCTAAGGGGCAATTTTTTTAAGATTGTTGTAGGATATATAGCTGCTTATGAGATTCTTGCCAAATTATCAGTCTTATAGGACAGATACCAGTTTATACGTCTTAATCATAACTTCCAATTCAGTAGTCATAAAATTTAAAAATCGTTTCTCCTTCCTTTTAACACGTTAAAGAACACGCTGGATGGCCTTGACGGGAGGCTACCATCTGTCTCCCAACAGCTGTTCCAGTGGGTCCCCTCCCCCAACCTTCTCTGAGCCTTCGGGGTCCTTGTGGCCTGGCCATTTAGTCCATGGTGTGCAAAAAAGTGCCGCTCAGAGGTAAAACAATCCAATTCTCTGTGTCATACTATACTGCCAATCTCCTGTCGGACCTCTATGAGAAGCAATTGCTAAGGGGCAATTTTTTTAAGATTGTTGTAGGATATATAGCTGCTTATGAGATTCTTGCCAAATTATCAGTCTTATAGGACAGATACCAGTTTATACGTCTTAATCATAACTTCCAATTCAGCAGTCATAAAATTTAAAAATCGTTTCTCCTTCCTTTTAACACGTTAAAGAACACGCTGGATGGCCTTGACGGGAGGCTACCATCTGTCTCCCAACAGCTGTTCCAGTGGGTCCCCTCCCCCAACCTTCTCTGAGCCTTCGGGGTCCTTGTGGCCTGGCCATTTAGTCCATGGTGTGCAAAAAAGTGCCGCTCAGAGGTAAAACAATCCAATTCTCTGTGTCATACTATACTGCCAATCTCCTGTCGGACCTCTATGAGAAGCAATTGCTAAGGGGCAATTTTTTTAAGATTGTTGTAGGATATATAGCTGCTTATGAGATTCTTGCCAAATTATCAGTCTTATAGGACAGATACCAGTTTATACGTCTTAATCATAACTTCCAATTCAGCAGTCATAAAATTTAAAAATCGTTTCTCCTTCCTTTTAACACGTTAAAGAACACGCTGGATGGCCTTGACGGGAGGCTACCATCTGTCTCCCAACAGCTGTTCCAGTGGGTCCCCTCCCCCAACCTTCTCTGAGCCTTCGGGGTCCTTGTGGCCTGGCCATTTAGTCCATGGTGTGCAAAAAAGTGCCGCTCAGAGGTAAAACAATCCAATTCTCTGTGTCATACTATACTGCCAATCTCCTGTCGGACCTCTATGAGAAGCAATTGCTAAGGGGCAATTTTTTTAAGATTGTTGTACGATATATAGCTGCTTATGAGATTCTTGCCAAATTATCAGTCTTATAGGACAGATACCAGTTTATACGTCTTAATCATAACTTCCAATTCAGCAGTCATAAAATTTAAAAATCGTTTTTCCTTCCTTTTAACGTTAAACGAAATGTTTTTAGTACAAATACACAATAATGAAGCAGTAGTTATTATTTCCATAAAACAATTCATCAATCAAAGACTATACACCAATTTATCCGACTTTAATCTACGTCCCAGTCTAATAAGATGCAGCTGGGAATCTGCTTTTGAGTTTTAAATTTTAAACATCTGCAAATGATACGTATATATTTATTCCAAAATGATCAGAAGTTTTGTGAGGACAATGAATATCGAATGTGAAGAGTTAATTGAATATAGTGTGATATTTTGATGAAAATCCACGAACTGGCACATTTTCTGCAGCATATGTGGTTTCTAAAACAACCTTTTTGTGCGTGAAGACTTATCTTTCTTCGAAGTTTGTTTCTTACTCTTATGGCAGAAGCTCACTTTGGCTCAGTTCAGACCCGTTCAACACAAACTTAGTGAAGAGCCACTACTAGGGAAAAAATATATTCTTAAAGAGCCGCAGGAAGAATTCTCTACTTAAAAACGTAAATATATATTTATCATGAGTAATGAATTAAAGAAAACTGTATTTTTAAGGAATGAAGAAAATATCTTGATTAAAAAACAAAAACATACATTTTTAATGAGTGCTATGAGTTGGCAAAACCGTTTAGTTATGAATCAAAAATATTTGTCAAAATAATTGAAAGAACTGAGTCAAATTCAGTTTATTGATTATTTTTTTATGAACTGCAAGTTCTTAAAAAAATGCAACGAGCCACGGGTTAGACGGACCTGACATTTTATGCTTTATTTCGAAGCTTTCTATAATCCAAACTTTATTCTATAGATGACAATATATCATTGAAGATGAAGATTCTGTCTAATTCATTTAAATCAGCTTTCAAAATTAAAACCGTGAAAATTTTTAAATCATATAACACTGATAGTGCTTAAATATTTAGCATTTTTCCACATCGTCTTCATCATCATCTTCAAGCAGCCATGGGCTACGGAGGTCCAACCAGAACGTGCAATTTAGTTCACAGATATTTAAAGAGTGAAAATATCACAATGATCCATATTTCGGATTCTTGATATTCAATCTAACATTAAGTGATAATCAACATATAATATGCGCTTTTTAAAGCTATGGCAATATCGTTAGGATCTTTAAAAATAAAAAAAAATACCCCCTCAAGCAGAATGCAAGCACCTCACTTGAAAAGGTGGTGCCTGAAGTTCCTACCAGCATCGGTGACTTCAGCCTTTAGCGGAGGAGGAACAGGTCTTTGCCCCATGCCTGCGATCAGGGGGCTGTTTGATATTGTTGGCCCTACCAATCTCAATAAACCTAATTTCTTTAAAAATCCAACTAATCATTTTCTCTCTGCAGGAACGTGGAACGTGAGGACATTACATACAGATTATTCTCTTGATGTCCTCATGCAGGAATTCTAGCGCTATAACCTAGATATTCTAGGCTTGCAAGAGACCAGATGGACAGGTAAAGGTGAGATACTTAAAAATAACTTTAAATTTCTCTTTACAGGGAGGGAGGATGGAAAGCATCACCAAGGCGTGGGTCTGCTGCTCAGCAGACATGCTAGTGATGCTCTTCTAGGATATGAGTGCATTAATGAAAGGTTTCTTACAGCAAAATTTCAGACAAGCATTAAAGACTTGAATGTTATCTGCTGTTATGCCCCCACTGAGGATGCCAATGAGGATGAGAAGGATAGGTTTTACGGACGACTTCAGGATATTTTGAATTCTGTCAAGAAAGGAGATATTACCCTTGTTCTTGGTGACTTCAATGCCAAAGTTGGTACTGACTCTGACCTTTGGGCAGGAGTAATAGGCCCTTTTGGTATTGGTAGCTGCAATGGCAATGGGCAACGTCTCCTACAGGTAAGTAAACTCAATGGATTCAGAATAACTAACACTTATTACAAACACCGCGACATACGTAAGTACACATGGGTTTCACCTGATGGGCTGCATAAGAATATGATTGATTTCATATTAATTAATAGCAAATGGGCTAGTTCTGTGAGGAATACCAGGGCATATAGGGGAGCTGAAATTGGATCTGACCATTACCTTGTTAAAAGTGTGTTGCAACTTAAACTTAAAAAGTGTTGTGCTAAAGTTAAAAAATTTACATTTAATACTGAAGCTCTGAAAGACCCAGTTATAGCTAACGCTTACCAAGATAGGTTACTTAATCATTATGACAGTCATGGTTTGCTTAATACTGAAGTTGAGGAAGAATGGGGCCGTTTTAAACAGGCTTTTTTGGAAACTAACAGTACTCTTTTAGGAAGAAAGGAGCAGAGGAGACAGAATTATTTCAGTGATAAGGCACTTGAGCTTATTTCAGAATGTCCTTAATCCGTACCCTACTAGTCCTAATCGAAAGGATTACAGAGAGCTTAATAAACGTGTAAAGGATCAGTTAGGTACTGATAAGAATCTTTGGCTTGATGGCTTGGCTGACAAAGCCGAGGAAGCAGTTAGACAGCACAACAGCAGAGAACTGTACCAGATAGTTAATGTTTTGTGTGGTAGAAAACGAACAGGTATACAGGGATTGAAGGATAAACAAGGTACGGCTATAGAAGGGGAGGATTCTGTCATGTCTAGGTGGGCTGAGCTTTTAAGTGATGTTCTAAACAATGTGGTGAGTTCTACTCCATATTGTTCGCAACGATGATAGATGCATTGGCGGCTTTAATGTTGGCCCTATAACACAATCTGAAGTTATTTTGGCTGTTTCTAAACTCAAACGTCATAAATTCCCAGGTGTAGATGAAATTACTACGGAAATGCTTAGAGCTGAGAATGTTTCGGTTACCACTTAGATGACTGAAATTTTGAATATCTTTTATGATAAAGGCATGGTTTCTAAGGATTTTACCAGAGCTATTATTATCCCTATTTTCAAAAAAAGGTGATTGCAGTTCTTCTGATAACTATAGGGGTATCAGCCTACTCTCTGTTCCAGGGAAAGTTCTTTGCATGATTGTGCTTAATAGAATTAAGAATCTGGTTGACAGGCAATTGCATGATGAGCAATGTGGATTCAGAAGTGGTAGGGGATGTGTGGATCAGATATTTTCACTTAGGCAGATTCTTGAGAAATGTTTAGAGTTTCAGAAACCTTTGGTTGCTAGCTTTGTTGATTTCAAAAAGGATTTCGACTCTGTTGATCGTCATAATTTGTGGTTGATTGTGAAATCATATGGTATACCAGACAAGTTAGTTAACATAATGAAAACTCTCTATAATAACACCGAGTCATGTGTGAGAGTTGGTAAGGCTTGTAGCAATTAGCTTAGCATTACTTCTGGTGTTCGACAAGGGTGCATTTTGTCTCCTTTTCTCTTTAGTTTGGTTATTGATTATGATATGCGAAATTCACTTCAAGGGAAAGATTTTGGCCTTAAATGGACTGGAGATAAGAAAATTTCTGATTTAGATTATGCTAATGATTTAGCCCTTTTGGCAAATGATGTTGATCAGATGAACTCTTTCATTCGAGCTGTTGATGAAACTGGTAGTAGAGTAGCTTTGGTTATAAACAGAGAGAAAACTAAAGTGATGAAAATTGGTCAGGCAGGTTGTGATTCAGTTCATCTGAATGGTTGCAGTCTTGAGCAGGTGTCACAGTTTAAATACCTTGGGAGCTATGTAACAGATACTGGTGATGTGCGGCATGAGATTAACAGACGAATAGGGATTGCTGCCGGGACTTTTAAGAATCTATGGAGATTGTGGAGAAATAGGCGTATACACCTAAAGACTAAAATTTGACTGTATAATAGTTTGTTTCTTTCTAGGGTTAGTTATGGTAGTGAAACTTGGACGCTGTGTAAACACGATAACAGGAAACTAGATGCTTTTGATTCTAGATGCTTATGTGGTATCTTGGGTATTAGGTGGTTTAACTTTGTAACTAATGATGAGTTTAGGCAAAAGTGTCTGCAACCTCCTTTAAGCAGCATATTGTGCAGAGAGAGACTCCGCTGGTTTGGCCATGTTGCCTGTATGGATAATTATAGATTGGCGAATAGGGTTATGAACAGTGTGACTAAAGGCCTAAGAAAGAAGAGGAGACTTAGGATGTGGTGGGCAGACAATGTCAAACAGGACCTTGTTAGAATTGGTGTGCATTGGCCAGATGCAGTAGATGTAGCTCAGGATAGACTTGCTTGGAGAACTAAATTGCACGGTCTAGTTGGACCTCCGTAGCCATGGCTGCTTGAGGATGATGAATGAATGAAAGTTATGCTGCGTTTATTTTTGTGGTAGGTTGTATTTCGTTCTTTTTTTGGTAGGTTGTAGTCTTTCGTTGTTAGCTTTTCTGGAATTTACTGTAATGTCTTGGGCGGGGATGCTCAGTCGGTAGCGCGCCAGGATCCTAATCTGCAGTTCCCAGGTTCGAGTCCCAGCTGGGTCAGTGCTGAGATTCATCTCCGTAAAACGTCCCGCCCTTTCCACGGTCAGTAGGGGACACCGCTGGGCTTGGAAAGGCCACCGTCCGTCGGTTGGGATGTTAATCCGTGGCCCCGTATGCGCGAGAGTCATACCCTGTGCATGTTAAAGGACACACTATGTAGCCTTGACGGAAGGCTGCCACCTGTCTCCCAACAGCTGTTCCAGTGAGTCCCCTCCCCCAATATTTTCTGAGCCTTCGAGGTCAGTATCACCTAGCCATTTAGCCCATTGTGTGCAAAAAAGTGCCGCTCAAAGGTAAAACAACAGAACACAACTGTAATATCTATATTATTGTAACAAATAGTGAAATGATAACAGTGGAGGAAATGTATGCATGCAAGCACATACTACCTACATATTCACATTTATATATGTATGAGTTTTGAGGGAGCGTTTTCCCCGCTCTCTCTACTATTTACTTATTTCTTATGGTAAAATTCTTCTTGATTTACGCCGCATCTTTTAAGAAAGCAACCCACAGCTAAAGCGAGAACAGACTGTGTCGTGACCAACTCCAGTAAGTTGTGGAGAGGGCAGACTTTAGAGTAAATAATAAAAAATAATCACAAATTAAATAAAAGTAATCACCATTATTCTCCCCTTTGCAAGGGGAGAAAGATGGTGTAATCCACGCATATGCTGTCAACATTCCGCTGAAGGCAAACCCGTAGCTGCAATAAGATTCCTTTGGTTGAATCCATCCTTTGGGTTGTTTCACCTCTGAGCGGCACTTGTTTGCACACCATGGGCTAAATGGCCAGGTCACATGGACCCCGAAGGCTCAGAGAAGGTTGGGGAGGGGACCCACTGGAACAGCTGTCGGGAGACAGACGGTAGCCTCCCGTCAAGGCCATCCAGCGTGTTCTTTAACGTGCACAGGGTATGGTTCTCCCGCACACGGGGCCACGGCTTAACGACCCATCCGACGGACGGCGGCCTTTCCAAGCCCATCGGTGTCCCCTACTGACCGTGGGCAGGGCGGGGAATTTTGCGGAAATAAATCTCAACGCTGACCCAGCTGGGACTCGAACCTGGGAACTACAGATTACGAGTCTGGCGTCCTACCGACTGAGCCACCCCCGCCCCCCATCTTTGGTGTTTTATTACTCTCATATCAAGGCTGGATCCACACCAATTCGTTCAGACTAAGACAAGAGATTACATACATAAATATACTTCACTATTTCAATGGTCACTAGTTCAAACCTTTAATATTTTATAATTGGATTAACACCATTAATTTGGGCAGGGACAAGGCACAATAGCAAATTTAGCACAGTTTGGCTCAGGCCAAGTGTGGCCAAAAGCTCTCAAGTAAAATTAAAAAGGGAGAGGGACAAGAAAAGGAACTGTGCTTACCTTGATCTCCTAAACCCAGGAGGCAAGAGAAGAGACCTAGTACCACTCGTGCCTTTCAACTTTATTTTCACCAAACTTCTTAGGAGACAAAACGCTTGTAATTTCCTACTTTCCATTGTCCGATCAGGAAATGCTTGGAGGTTGGGATTCCATCTGGAGATACCTGCACTCTCCAATGTTGCAACAGCCTTCTGCGGTTGACGGCAGGAGAGATGACAGTCCGTACCCGCGGTTAGGACTAGTCAGAACGAGAGGCAGAAGGATCGGCAGCCAACGGAACCGGAGGCAGAAGTAAAAATATCGCAATTCCTCCCCCGTTGGTTAACTGCGTGTAACTCGGGGTCAGAGAGAGTGGAGGTCGTGGATGTTTGCTATTAGTTAGCTTATATCTTCTTCGGCAGGGGGGAGGGGGGGGGGCTCAGTTGGTAGCGCGCCAGGCTCGTAATCTGTAGTTCCCAGGTTCGAGTCCCAGCTGGGTCAGCGTTGAGATTTATCTCCGCAAAATTCCCCGCCCTGCCCAAGGTCAGTAAGGGACACCGATGGGCTTGGAAAGGCCGCCATCCGTCTGATGGGACGTTAAGCCGTGGTCCCGTGTGCGGGAGAGCCATACCCTTTGCACGTTAAAGAACACGCTGGATGGCCTTGACGGGAGGCTACCATCTGTCTCCCAACAGCTGTTCCAGTGGGTCCCTTCCCCCAACCTTCTCTGAGCCTTCGGGGTCCATGTGACCTGGCCATTTAGCCCATGGTGTGCAAAAAAGTGCCGCTCAGAGGTAAAACAACCCAACCTTCTTCGGCAGCCACCTTGGTTACATCAGTCAACCCTTTCTTTCCAGTCTTTCCCAGGTAATTATTCCCGTGAGCTTCACCATTTGAGAATGTCCAGGAAGGGACGTAGCCTGCAGGGGTATCTTCAGCGGCAAGAGGGCAGGAGTGGAAAGACAAAGAACAGAGTAAAGCAAGGGAGAGTAAACGGTGTGCCCATATTTTAGGAAATATGGGCACTACTGAAATATGGGAACTAGAGCGGTATTACGATTTGCATTCTCTGAATCTTCTGTCAGTTTGAATTTTCACTTTCAGGAATATTTTTGAAGGAATAATTTTGTTTGCTTTATACGAGTTATTTTTTTATTTATTAATAATAACACGTTGATCCGCTGTGACACTGCAACTGCTAGAGTCTGGCTTCGAGTCACAGGATGACACAGTTGTTTGTTTGTGTGCTTTGGTTCTAACTGAGATAGTGTCATAACCACCCTTTAGTATTTTGGGGTGGTTGATTGGCGTTAGGGGCGAACTTATTAAAAAAAAGTGAGGGGGCTAGGAAAAAACAGCATTGAGGTTTCAACCCAGGAACATCACACATCAATGCACGTCAACAGAAATTGCTTAAAAATAAAAAAATATTTATTTATCTCAATTCATGATTCATAGAAACACATTTGTTTGACACATTTTATAGGAACATTTCTTACCAGCGAACTCAGCGCTGTTCAGCTTTCGTGTGACTTTCTACGACCCTACGCCAAACAGTTCAATTGCATAATCTAAGCATAAAGTTCGTGTGGAGCCGGGAACATCAACGACTCCAAAGGCTCTCTTCAGGATAGTTGGCAGTGATAATTATGCTACTTGAGTTGCGACACCAGATCAGAAAATTCGACTCCTTACCTCTCTACTCATGAGGGTGAAGAAAAACGTTGCCGCTCCTTCCAGGCCGCTCACTGCCTTGCAATTCCAGTCTATTACTCACTGCCTCATAACGCCAGATGGGATTCGCACTTTAACGGGTAGCTATTGCCCTTTCGCAGTACTACGGCAGATTTTCAGTTTCGGCAACGGGCAGGACTTTCCAGCACGTCGCACTCCGTCGAAGGTTCGGATAACAAGTGTGTTTTTCAATCTCTTCGTTCGCGCAATCATTTCGTTCGCCGTCGCCGTCGAGGTGCGAATCATTGGGCCCAGATGGCGGTTGTTTTCGTCCACGGTGGGTCACGTAGGCCCCATCATCCGGGACACATGCTGGCCATGTGGCTGTCTTTCGGTGCTGGCAGCGGCGTCTTCCTTCGTGGTAGGGTTACGGGAAAAAATGGCGGAAAAAACGGACACTATAATCCGTAAAAAATGGCGGACAAGACTCCGCCAGTGCTGACACGTCGTGTCCACATTTTTACACCAAATGTGAGCACGACAATAGTGGTAGGCAGTGACTTTGGACTTGGCGGGACATGTCCTTGTATGAGAGAGCCTGAGATCCTCGGAATAGTTTCTAAGACCCTTCTTCGCCCTAAATGTTGGAAATAAAGTAGCATTAATGCCATTGGATATTTAGTTGTTCTTTGCGGTTCCATTAATAAGAGATTAATGAGGCAGTCTTCTTACGTAGCAACAATTTCAAATCAATTTCACCGTCAGCAACATTTCAAGTAAGGCAAAATTCACTTTCACATTCAATCGTTTTTTGCTCGGAAAATCAGTCAGTAAACGTATTGGACGAGCTTTGTAACCTACAATCCGATATCTCGGAGTATTATCTCTTAGAGTACTTGAGTATACATTGACGGGTGTCAATTCTTTCAAAAGTTGTAGTGAATTGAGCTATCGAAAGTGCAATCTTATGCTGTTGTTGTGTTACCTCTGAGTAGCACCTTTTTGCACGCAATGGGCTAAATGTCCAGGTCACAAGGATCTCGAGGACCCAGAAGTTGGGGGAGGGGACTCACTGGTCAGCTGTATGAAGACAAATGGCAGCATCCCATCAAGGCCATTTAGCATTTTTTAACGTACACAGAGTATGGCTCTTCTTCACATTGAGCCACAGCTTAATATCCCATTCAGATGGATGGCAGCCTTTCCAAGCCCGTCGGTGTCTCCTACTGATCGAGGACAGAGCATTGAGTTTATCGGAGATAAATCTCAACGTGTTCCCGGCTGGAACTCTAACCTACGAACTACAGATTACCAGCTTGGCATGCTACCGACTGAGCCACCTCCGCCGCACAATCCTGTGTAGTGCTCTGTCAGCATGTAAATTTTTTTTAGCTCAGTTGCCCAGTTCTTTCTCCATCAGCAGCAGATCTAGTTTCAGAATGCTTTTCCAATGTTCTTAAAATAGTAGAAAGTCCACGTGACACTTTACCACGTGACACTTACAACTATTTTGATAGATAGAATAACCATTCTTTAGATGCATTATTTTAGCCTCGGGATCCTTGCGACCTGGTCATTTAGACCATTGTGTGCAAAAATATGCCGCTCAGAGGTTGGGGTTGGGTTCTTTTACCTCTGAACGGCACTTTTTTGCGCACCATGGGCTTAATGGCCAGGTCACAAGGACCCTGAAGGCTCAGAGAAGGTTGGGGAAGGGAACCCACTGGAACAGTTGTTGGGAGACAGACGGTAGCCTCCCATCAAGGCCATTCAGCGTGTTGTTTAACGTGCACAGAGTATGGCTCTCCCACACACGGGGCCATGGCTTAATGTCCCATCCGACGGACGGCGGCCTTTCCCAGCCCATCGGTGTCCCTTCCTGACCGTGAGCATGGTCTTTGAGGCTCAACAGTATTCCCTTAGTCAATGAAACAGTGCAGGGAAAGGCAAGGAATCAAACATCTGGGCACAGCTGGGGTTCAAATTTGGACCTTTACCTACTGATCCATTTCAGATATTTCGTGATCTTAAGAAAAGTTTCAACCATTTACCTAATGTTTTAAGATTAGCAAGTGTAAAACGCAAGGTTAATGAACAAATGATTTGTTTTAAAACGTATGAGCTGGGTGCAACCACTTTTCGATGAAAACGAAAAATCAAAGTGTAAATTTTAACAGCAAACCAGTTTACGCATTTGTTGGTTTCATATCGATACAAATACATTAAATTACATGCTTCGTATCGCAGTAGTCTGATATAATAAAAGGGGATCAGTATAAAGATTTTTTATCATCCATCCTCTATACGCATTTGAGCAATGGAGTTTCATCCATCCTCTATAATCATTTGAGCAATGGAGTTTTGACGAGAACGAAATTTTGTCATTAACACTTTCAGAAAAATACTTTGGCACCAACAATTTTAGAAATATATTTTGTCACTAACATGTTTAGAAAGATACTTTGCAACTAACATTTTTAATAAAGGTACTTTGTCACTGACACTTTCAGAAAGATACTTTGTCACTAATATTTTCATAAAGATATTTTGTCACTGACACTCTCAGAAAGATACTCTTTATCACTAACACTTTTAGAACAATACTTTGTCGCTAATACTTTTAGAAAAGATAAATAAAAATACTTTTAAAAAGATAAATTGGCACTAACACTTTTAGAACAAATAGTTTGAGAACGATACTTTGTTACGACCACTTTTAAGATGAAAATTCTGTTACTAACACTTTTAGAACACACTTCGTCACTAATATTCTTAAAAGAACACTTTGTCACTCCCACCACTTTGTCTCTAGCACTTTCAGAACAAATACTTTGTCATTAACACTTTTAAAACGCTCTTCTGTTATGATGTGATGACACGTGAAATACATCATGGTAATATTAAGAGATAAAACTCTCGCCTCGAGCTAAGAATGAACCAAAAGCAGAGAGACAAGAGGAATGTTGAGGCGTAGAGAGAACACAGCACAACTTTTTGTTGTTGTAGCAGGAACCATATTACTCAAATATTATTGGCATCGTATTTTCAAAGTAGGTATGTTTACATCACAGTACTGCATATGAACCTTTATTAATTCTGTACGATGCGTTTATATAATTAGACCACAGTAACAAGATATTTGTAAAACACTGAACTTTACGTGTACAGAGCGATATAAAACATTTAAACGTTATCGTCTCTAGTTCGTCATCTTCATTTTAGTTGTGCAGTTCAGAAAGTTTTCATTAACGCATATCGGAGCAACAAATGTACGATGCACCGACGACGAATTAAAATATTTTTTGGAAATATATCAGCAACGAATTTACTGATTCTATGAAACGCAAAACTTATATTAGCATTATTGAAATAGATTAATTTTCTCCTAAATAACGCAGCAATGACAATTAAAACTAAATCACAAACTAGACTTAGAAATGCTCTTTAGATTTGTTTCTAAAATAAGAACCTTCTGTCGTACTTTAAAAACAACTACAATTGTTCTTACACACTTTATATTATTAATATATCACTTCATTCTGCAAAAGCTTTCATTTTTGCTCACAGTTTAAGGCTTTCTATCCTCCTAGTTTAACTCATCCTCTCGGTGCCCTAAATATCTAAACACAGAACTTCTTCCATCCATCAAAAGCATTCAAAGGCATATTAAAGAACATTAAGGGACGAAAGGAACAAACGGTTTTTTTGCAGAAGTTTTTTCAGGGAAGGATATTATTAACTCCCAAGGTGAACGTTAGAAACAGATCCAAACCGTTTGTTATCTAATCCATTTAATGTGCTTGTTTCGCGTTGACCTGAATTTCAAACTCTTAACGAGCATCATCAAAGAACTTTCAGTTGTGCATTTCGAAGCTAACGACTAACTTTCACATATTGCCCTTTTGTAAATGCAGTTGATTTTCTCTGGTACTCTTACTCATGAGTAGAAAGTTCAACTTTCTTTGTATAGATGGCATTTTATACAAATAACTCTTAATGAAGTGAAAAGCTTATCTAGAAAGTAAACCTTCCGATACTTAGCGAGGGAAGATATTCCATTCGAAGGAATTAAAGGGAAACGGAATCATAAGACATAGTTCATTTACAACGTATTCTTAACCCTTTCTAGTACACTGATGAAAGTGATCGAGTTGATTTAAAACTTGGAGCAAATAGTCTTTAATTTTTTTACAGTTTTATTTTTCTCTTAAATTATATTTAAATGCATCATTATTTTATCCAGGACTTAAGCGTTGTTTTCTTATACTAATCGATGCAGAAAAAGCATTTTTTTCTGATAAGAACCAGTATTAAAGTATCACAAGAAATGTCTTATAGACATGAGACTTTGAAATATTTTGTTGAAAAAAATTAGTTTTGCCGGGAGTGGGATTTGAACCCACGTCTCCCAATAACATGCCAGGCTACTTTACCATTAAATTATTGATTTTAACACCACGAGCATGAGTCAAATATTAAAGTTGTCACCCGTCTCCCGACATAGATGATGATAGGGTGAATCTTAAATAATACGCAGGAATGTCTATAAGTCACATTAACTGAAGAAAAGGTTATTCGCGAATGGTTATCACGCCTGACATGTTGCTAGAAGACTTGGGTTCGAATCGTAACCAAGGTAAAATGAAAATGTTTTCAGTTAAATATTTCATAAGAACCATTAGATGGCGAGATCTATTAATATTGTTATTATGATTTCGAGTAGAAAATAATTGACAAAGTATTCTGCGGCATCAAGAAATATTACTGTTAGTGCACGGAAATAATTAGGCACTATATAAGCAAAAAGGTAGAAAGTGATTAAAAAATGTTAACGGATATATGACGTTTTATTATTTTATTTGGAAACAAAGAGTGGGAGATTATAGAGAAAACAAACAATGGAGACAGAAGGAGACTGAAATCTCACATGCAGTGAAATATAAATTTTATTTCCATAGAGCCTAACCAATTTAATTTAAAAAAAGATTTTAGTGTTTTGTTAATGAGAAACAAAAGTTGAAGCTTCATAACTTTTATATTAAGATTTAATTGCAAAACACGATTGAAGAAAAATTTAAAAAATCCTAATTTTCTACATTATATATTTTTTATATTAAGAGTTCAGGACGCTGCAATATTTATCGCTTAACGAGCATCATCACAGCACTTTAAATTTTTTTTTTCGAAGCTGACGACTGAACTTTCATATCGCCCTTTCGAAAATGCAGTTGTTTTTCTCTGGTACTCTTACTCATGAGTAGAAAGCTCTTTTTTTTTCCAGCAAAAATCACATATTTGCTGAAACTGAAATAAGCTTATGCAATCTTCTAAAATATGCATCTATTTTGTTGCATGGTTCGAAGTAATACTTTCTTTTATTTATATTTCAACTAACTTTTGAGGTAAATTCTTACGACAGGCACTGCTGTTGTTGCTGAATATTTAGATTGTCATACCATACCACATACATATAGTGAACCAAATTTTGTTGATCATCATCATCATCATCCTCAAGCAGCCATGGGCTACGGAGGTCCAATCAGACCGTGCAATTTAGTTCTCCAAGCAAGTCTATCCTGAGCTACATCTACTGCATCTGGCCACTGCACACCAATTCTAACAAGGTCCTGTTTGACATTGTCAGCCCACCGCATCCTAGGTCTCCCCTTCTTTCTGAGGCCTTTAGGCACACTGTTCATAACCCTATTCGCCAATCTATAATTATTCATACAGGCAACATGGCAAAACCAACGGAGTCTCTCTCTGCACAAATATGCTGCTTAAAGGAGGTTGCAAACTCCTTTGCCTAACTTCATCATTAGTTACAAAGTTGAACCACCTAATGCCCAAGATACTGCGTAAGCATCTGGAATCAAAAGCATCTAGTTTCCTGTTATCTTGTTTACCAAGTGTCCAAGTTTCACTGCCATAACTAACCTAGAAAGAACCAAACTATTATACAGTCTAATTTTAGTCTTTAGGTGTATACGCCTATTTCTCCACACTCCCCATAGATTCTTAAAAGTCCCGGAAGCAATCCCTATATAATCGGAATAATCCCTATATCCTAATCCTGTTAATCTCATGCCGCACATCACCATTGTCTGTTATATAGCTCCCAAGATAATTAAACTGTGACACCTGCTGAAGACTGCAACCATTCAGATTAACTGAATCACAGCCTGCCTGACCAATTTTCATTACTTTAGTTTTCTCTCTGTCTACTACCAGTCTCATCAACAACTCGAATGAAAGAGTTCATCTCATCAACATCATTTGCCAAAAGGGCTAAATCATCAGCATAATCTAAATCATAAATTTTCGTATCTCCAGTCCATTTAAGGCCAAAATCTTTCCCTCGAAGCGAATTTCGCATAACGTAATCAATAACCAAGCTAAAGAGAAAAGGAGACAAAATGCACCCTTGTCGAACACCAGAAGCAATGCTAAATCAATTGCTACAAGCCTTACCAACTCTCACACACGACTCAGTGTTATTATAGAGAGCTTTCATTATGTTAACTAACTTGTCTGGTATACCATATTATTTCACAATCAACCACAAATTATGACGATCAACAGAGTCGAAAGCCTTTTTGAAATCAACAAAGCTAGCAACCAGAGGTTTCTGAAACTCTAAACATTTCTCAAGAATCTGCCTAAGTGAAAATATCTGATCCACACATCCCCTACCACTTCTGAATCCACATTGCTCATCACCCAATTGACTGTCAACCAGATTCTTAATTCTATTAAGCACAATCATGGAAAGAACTTTACCTGGAACAGAGAGTAGGCTGATGCCCCTATAGTTATCACAAGAACTGCGATCACCTTTTTTGAAAATAGGGCTAATAATAGCTCTGGTAAAATCCTTAGGAGACATGCCTTTATCATAAAAGATATTCAATATTTCAGTCATCCAAATGGTAACCGAAACATTCCCAGCTCTAAGCATTTCAGTAGTAATTTCATCTACCCCTGGGGATTTATGTAGTTTAAGTTTAGAAACAGCCAAAATAACTTCAGATTGTGTTATAGGGCCAACATTAAAGCCACCAATGCATCTATCATCATTGCAAACAATGGGAATAGAACTAACCGCATTGTTTGGAATATCACTGAAATGCTCAGCCCACCTAGCCATGACAGAATCCTCACCTTCTATAACCTTACCTTGTTTATCCTTGAATCCTTCTATGCCTGTCCGTTTTCTACCACATAAAACATAAACTATCTGGTACAGCTCTCTGCTGTTGTGCTATCTAACTGCTTCCTCGGCTTTGTCAGCCAAACCATCAAGCCAAAGATTCTTATCAGCAGCTAACTGATCTTTTACACATTTATTACGTTCTCTGTAATGCTTTCTATTAGGACTAGTAGGGTATTGATTAAGGACATTCCTGCAGTTATTTCTTTCAGAATAATCCCCAAAGATCAGAGTCAGTACCAACTTTGGCATTGAAGTCACCAAGAACAAGGGTAATATCTCCTTTCTTGACAGAATCCAAAATATCCTGAAGTTGTTCATAAAACCTATCCTTCTCATCCTCATCGGCATCCTCAGTGGGGGCATAACAGCAGATAACATTAAAGTCTTTAACGCTTGTCTGAAAGTTTGCTGTAAGAAACCTTTCATTAATGCACTCATATCCTAGAAGAGCATCACTAGCGTGTCTGCTGAGAAGCAGACCCACGCCTTGGTGATGCTTATTGTCGTCCCTCCCTGAAAAGAGAAATTTAAGATTATTTTTAAGAATCTGACCTTTATCTGTCCATCTGGTCTCTTGCAAGCCGAGAATATCTAAATTATAACGGTGGAATTCTTTTGTGAGGACATCAAGAGAAAAAGCTCTGTGCAGAGTCCTCACATTCCAACTACCTATGGAGATAAAATGGTTACTGGGATGTTTAAAGAAACTATGTTTATTGAGAGAGAGAATGCCAACAATATCAAACAGCCCCGTAATCGCAGACATGGGGCAAAGACCCGTTCCCCCACTACTAAAGGCTGAAGCCATCTACACTGGAAGACTTCCTCCAATGTAGAATTTGACGATGCCAATAGAAGCAAAGAGTTCAGGTGCCTGCGATGACGTCTGCTCAGGATTATCCACCAGCTGATAAACATATCCTGTGAATCTATTCACTTGGGGCTGTCAACCCACAAACAAACAGAAAACACACCGGAAGATTTTCCCTCCACAGATGCCCACCAGTGCAGCAAAATCAGGATCCATAATCAAGCTCAGAGCCATATATCTGTCCAGTCCAGTAGGTTTATATGGTCAGCACCAGGACCCTGTGTGGTTGACCACTCCTCAGCAGGGTAGAAAAAAAAAGAAAAGTAGCCATAGTTGTCCAGATCAGTAGGCCACACTAATCTGGCAGCCCTCCCCTTCCGTTTACTTCCACAAGAGAGCATCTCTTTTGAAAGGTACTAACAGTCTGCACCACGAGAAGACGGGGTCGGACATTAGGTGCTAGGCCTGGCCGGTTCTATGCATCATCACAGGGGATTGGTGCATAGCTCTCCTTCCAGTGACTACCTAGCTACCATTTACAGACCTTGTTGATAAACAAGATTAAGATATATTTGAGTTTTTTTACAATTTGTGATCAGACTCGAAAAACGTCTAGCTTATTTGTAGGTTGTGACAAACTAACAACTCTGTCATCCAGGGACTCGAATCCGGGTCCATAAAATTGCAGGATTATTGCGAACCAACGTCATACCACTGCGCCATCGAGTTTTATCTTCAGTTATATTTTTTTCCTTACAAACCTTAATTTTGAAATTATAGGTCTTCGAAATTAATTTCACATTGATAAAAAAACAAAAATAAATTTCCTGTCAAGCAGATTTTCCTGTCAAGCGCACTTGACTACTGATCTAAGGGACCTGGGTTCGAGCCCCGGGTAAGGCATGGACGTTTGTGATGTTTTTCTGCTGAGATCCTGTCATCCTCTCAGACCTTCTGCTATAGCGTATAAACTGACAGGCTCCTGTCAGACCTCTGTCTCAAGCAACTGCTTCAGGGGTATTTGTTTTTATAGAGAAGATCTGTGAGGAAGACGGGACCTTAGGAGAAGAATAATGCAAGAAAGAAAACACCCATATTGAGACCTCAGCCAATACCACCTCTACAACAGAAGGCTTGTGGACCAAGTTATGATGTCAACAACACAAGTCGTCCTACAAAGTAGATATTTCTTGTATATCTCTTTATGTTATTATCAGTGGTGTGCTTGGGGCGGAGGTGGCTTAGTTGGTAGCGCGCCAGGCTCGTAATCTTAGTTATCAGGTTCCAGTCCCCGCTGGGTCAGCGTTGAGATTTATCTCGGCAAAATTCCCCGCCCTGCCCACGGTCAGTAGGAGACACCGATGGGCTTGGAAAGGCTTTTTGACCTAGTCCGTCGGGTGGGACGTTAAGCCGTTGCCCGGGGGGCGGGAGAGCCATACCCTGTGCACGTTAAAGAACCCGCTGGATGGCCTTGATGGGAAGCTACCATCTTTCTCCCAACAGCTGTTACAATGGGTCTCCCCCCCAACCTTCTCTGAGCCTTCGGGGTTCATGTGACCTGGACATGGAGCGCAAAAAGTGCCGCTCAGAGGTAAAAACAACCCAACTCAGTGGTGTACTTTTATACTAAAGCTTATTTATAAATATACAGTATTTAGAACAAAAATTACTGTTTTTATTAGCATTATGATAATTGCTAATAAATCCAAATATTTTTTCTTCTAAATAAGTTGTATTTATAAATAAAGATTAATGAGAGATTAGTTTAAAAGTACAACACTGGTAATAACAGAAATTAATATATAAGAGTTATTTACATTGCAGCACTACCTAGGGATAGCAAGTAGTCAATCCAGGCTGATAATTTTCCCTTAATCCCGTTATCCTGCAGGACTACTTATGGTGACGTCATAAATTATTCCACCATCTTTCTGTTATAGGAGGTGTTGCCTAAGCAGAAGGACAACATAAGAATAAAGTATCCATGCCTTACCTGTGGCTCGAACCATGAGGCTAATATAATAATGATCGATAACTAAGCACGGTAACAACTCGGCCACAGGATAGACATAATTATCCTCTCGCTATAACGGGAAAAGTATCTAATATACAGGGTGTCTCATAATACCTCACACACTCCACTTCTTATAATACCTCACACACTCCATTTCTCATAATACCTCACACACTCCACCTCTCATAATACCTCACACACTCCACTTCTCATAATACCTCACACACTCCACTTCTCATAATACCTCACACACTCCACTTCTCATAATACCTCACACCATCCACTTCTCATAATACCTCACACACTCCACTTCTCATAATACCTCACACACTCCACTTCTCATAATACCTCACACACTCCTCTTCTCATAATACCTCACACACTCCACTTCTCATAATACCTCACACACTCCACTTCTCATAATACCTCACACACTCCACTTCTCATAATACCTCACACACTCCACTTCTCATAATACCTCACACACTCCACCTCTCATAATACCTCACACACCCCACTTCTCATAATACCTCACACAACCCACTTCTCATAATACCTCACACACTCCACTTCTCATAATACCTCACACTCCACTTCTCATAATACCTCACACCATCCACTTCTCATAATACCTCACACACTCCACTTCTCATAATAACTCACACACTCCACTTCTCATAATACCTCACACACTCCACTTCTCATAATACCTCACACACTCCACTTCTCATAATACCTCACACACTCCACTTCTCATAATACCTCACACACTCCACTTCTCATAATACCTCACACCATCCACTTCTCATAATACCTCACACACTCCACTTCTCATAATACTTCACACACCCCACTTCTCATAATACATCACACACTCCACTTCTCATAATACCTCACACACTCCACTTCTCATAATACCTCACACACTCCACTTCTCATAATACCTCACACACTCCACTTCTCATAATACCTCACACCATCCACTTCTCATAATACCTCACACACTCCACTTCTCATAATACTTCACACACCCCACTTCTCATAATACATCACACACTCCACTTCTCATAATACCTCACACACTCCACTTCTCATAACACCTCACACACTTCACTTCTCATAATACCTCACACACTCCACTTCTCATAATACCTCACACACTCCACTTCTCATAATACCTCACACACTCCACTTCTCATAATACCTCACACACTCCACTTCCTCGGTCAAAACTAAAAAGAAAATTATCTCGGGCATTTTGCGATATAGTCATTAACGAGTAAACTGGGTTTAAAATTGATTGCAGTCATTTTCGGTTGTTAAAAATATGCCTTATTGATCAGCACAGTGGAAATTCAACGCGAGACATAACGAAAAGGATATGTCTGACACACGTATATCAAAGTGCACGAAATATTAATCAGAAAAAAAAAAGTATACGAAGAAATGCAATGGAGCATGAGTTGGGTTGGCGCGCTACCGACTGAGCCACCCCCGCCCCCAATGGAGCATGAAGTAGGCAATCTCAGTCTTTTAAAAAAGTTGGCTTAATCGTACGATACACACAAAGCAGCTTCATTGCAGAGGCAAATGTTCGAGGTGCCCATCGTATATGTCGTAGAAAGACTGGTCGCGTAGGATAATTCATTACTGGATCAATCATCATGAGCACTGGCGCCGGGATTTTAAATTCTCAGGGTGGGGGGGGGGAGGCTCACAGACAATAATAGGGTATCAGACATATTTATTTTTGTCTGTTAGCTATATAATAGAAAATTTTCAGGGGGGGGGGGGGCTCACATACAATAACAGGATACCAGACATATTTATTTTGTCTACAATAACAGGATACCAGACATATTTATTTTGTCTACAATAACAGGATACCAGACATATTTATTTTGTCTGTTAGCTATATAATAGAAAATTTTCAGGGGGTGCGAGCCCCTCAGTCCCCTCCCCATACTGGTGCCAATGATCGTGAGTGATACGTATAGGGAGACTATTTTATCCATCATGATGTTGGGAGGCGTGCGGTACATCAATTCCTTAAGAAGATCCAATAAAAATAGTCCAAGAAATTCAGGTCAGGTGACTTGGCGAATCATTGTGTACAAGTCCATCACTCCTAATCCATTGATCCGGAAAGTCATATCCAGCCACCATCGCACCTGAATGCCAAAGTGTTCAGAAACTCCAACTTCAGTCAAAGCCTACAGAAACCAAAGCCTACAGCTTCAATGGCATATCGTCTAGGATCTCTAACAGTGTTGTGTGCAGAAATGCCAGCTAACCAAACACGTTGATGCTCACTGGATCTGGTTTGTTGTTCTCTGGTAAATGTGTGTTTGCATGTGCTCATACTTGGCTGTTGTGATCATTAAAGATTCCCTCCGTGTGAACTGAGCTTCGTCCGTCCACAGTATTCGCCCATGTACACTGATGTAGTGATCATTAAGAAAAAATGATGTGATGTGCATAGTGGAAGGGATATAAGCTCTTATCTCGAATAATCCTGTGGAGAGTGGCAAGAATCATCCCCATTGGGCTTGCAATGCGTGGTGTGCTGCTCATAGTGTTGTCGCTTATCTTCAGAGCAGGCGTCCATGTTCTGCATGGGCGGCCACTGTCGGTGTCACATGATCTTGGAAATACCCTCCATGTTTATCTGAAGTTGGCTGTCGGAACACCAGTGGGTGGGCTGATTTTTCTTAGAGCACCGCTGTTAATATTCACTACCGATACGCAAACGGATTGTCTTAGGATTCTCCAAATAACAAGTACATATCAGAACTCAAGAGCAGTACACGATCATATATTCGGTGTACACAGAATGCAATTACGTTGCTAGTTGCTAGTTTTCTAACTTACATAGTGGTAACTCTGGCGTTTGTGATGTAATCGGACCTTCATTATTCAAATAACTGAGTCATTGATGCACGACCATCAGTTATGGAGTTATTTGCAATAAAGGACCGGTTGTGTTTCTGTTGGCGTGTCCTAACGCTGTTTTTATGAGCCTTATGCCATTTAAATTCACTTTCGGCCAGCCTCGCTGTTATTCGTAGTAATGTTTCTAGATTATACTGATTCATACGAGCTTTCGTATTCCAATAAATTTTCAATATTATGATGTATTGCAAGATTGTCGTATTTGCTATTTGCTACAGTTCCTTCATTGCTTTGTGTGTGCCCTGTGGTGAAACCAAATTTTCGCTGCAACCTTAGATTATCTGCTTGATGTTATAATGAATTTTTTCATATACAGTAAAACCTTGGATTGCGAGTAACTTTGTTTGCGAGTATTTTGCAAGACGAGCAAATTTTTAAAATAAATTTTAACTTGATAAGCGAGCTAAGTCTTGTAATACGAGTAACATGTATGCGCATGTCTATCAACCGTCACGTTCGGTTTCAGTCGGTCGGTGTCGGTGTGCTTTACATATTTACTCAACATACGTACGAAGTATTGCTTATTTTCTTTCTAAACGTGGTTAATGAGTATTTTTTGATAACAGTACTGTAACCATGGCTCCCAAAAAGAAAACTGTTGAAAAAGAAAATGATAAGAAGAAGAAAATGATTACGGTGGAAGTTAAGAAGGAAATCATCGAGAAGCACGCACGTGGTATGCGAGTGGTCGACATCGCAAGATTTTATAATAAGTCTACATCGACTGTTTGCACAATATTAAAGAAGAAAAAAGAATTAAGGGGACTAGATGTAGCAAAAGGAGTCACGCGACTATCAAAGCAACGGCCACGTGTTCTGGAAGATGTAGAAAAGTTGCTTCTCGTGTGGATAAACGAGAAACAACTAGCAGGTGATACTGTGACGGAAAACTGTATCTGCGAGAAGGCAAAGATTTTGTACGCCGACCTCATAAGTAAACTGCCAGATACGTCGATAAGATACGAAGAAGGCTTCAAAGCGAGCAGGGGCTGGTTTGACAACTTTAAGAAGAGAAGTGGTATCCATAGTGTTGTGCGACACGGAGAAGCTGCGAGTTCGGACGTTAAGGCAGCTGAGGAGTTCGCCACCGAATTTCCGAAACTCATGATTTCCGAGGGTTACCTACCACAGCAAGTTTTTAACTGTGACGAGACAGGGCTTTTTTGGAAAAAGATGCCAAAGAGGACTTACATTACTATAGAAGAGAATGCAATGCCTGGTCACAAGCCTATGAAAGACCGTCTCACCCTCTTGTTTTGTGCTAATGCAAGCGGGGATTTTAAAATTAAGCCCTTGCTGGTGTATCATTCCGAGAATCCACGAGCCTTCAAGAAATGCAAGGTACAGAAGAGTCAGTTAAACGTTATGTGGAGGTCCAACAGCAAAGCTTGGGTCACTCGTATCTTGTTTGTTGAGTGGATCAATGAGGTCTTCGGTCCTACAGTGAAAAAATACCTTTTAAAAAATAATCTGCCACTCAAAGTTTTGCTAATTATGGACAATGCCCCTGCTCATCCTCCAGGTCTCGAGGATGACTTACTGGAGGAATTCGAGTTCATTAAGGTGAAGTTCCTTCCTCCCAATACCACTCCACTACTTCAGCCCATGGATCAGCAAGTCATTTCGAACTTTAAAAAGCTTTACACCAAAGCATTATTTCAGCGGTGCTTTGAGGTAACTGAAGGAACAAATCTTACCCTCCGAGAATTCTGGAAAAATCATTTCCACATCGTGAACTGTCTCAAGATCATCGATAAAGCTTGGAATGGGATCACCAAGAGAACGCTCAATTCTGCTTGTAGAAAACTGTGGCCTGACTGCATTCTAGGAGATAACTGTGAGGGGTTAGCTCACGAAGAGGAACTGCCAGTTCTCGATGAAATTGTCTCCTTGGGGAAGAACATGGGACTGGAAGTGAATGAGGACGACATTCAAGAGCTGGTGGAGGAACATCGCCAGGAACTGACCACCGACGAACTAATGGATCTGCATCGCGAGCAACAGCAAAAGTTTGTGGAGGAGATCTCGTGTGAGGAAGACGAGAAAAAGGAGGAGGAATCACTCACTTCAAATGAGATTAAGGACATGTGTAAAATGTGGGAAACAGTCCAAAATGTTGTAGAAAAACACCACCCAAATAAGGCTGTGGCAATGCGAGCAGTCAACCTTTTTAATGACAATGCAATGTCACATTTTCGGGGAATTATAAAGAGAAGGCAGAAGCAAATGTCCCTTGATAGTTTCGTCGTTAGAGTTACACAAAAGGAAAAAGATTCCAGTGTTCCAAACGCAAATTAATTGTGTGTATTATTTTTATGTACCTATATGTTTTCTTTTTATTTTGTATTAAACATTTTATTTGAATAAATTTTTTGTTGTGGAACGAATCATTGGGGTTTCCATTATTTGTTATGAGTTATTCGCTTTGATATACGAGTGCTTCGGATTACAAGTACGTTTTCGGAACGAATTAAGCTCGGTAACCGAGGTACCACTGTATGTGTAATTTTTCTAAGTCATATTCTCGTGCATCTTGATGTACGTGTGTCAGACACATCCTGTTCATTACGTTCGGCATTGAATTTTCCATTGTACGGATTAATAGATATTTTTGAAAACCAGACATGCGTCAATCAACTTCTCCGCTCTGCTTTCGATCAGTAGGGGACACCGAGGGGCTTGAAAAGGCTGTTCTCCATAGGATGAGAATTTAAGCCGTGTTCCTGTGTGCAGGAGAGCCAAATCCTGTGCAAGTTAAAGAACATGATGGATGGACATGTCCAGAAGGCTACGATCTGTATCCTAACAATCTATCCAGTGGGTCTCCTCCCTCAACCTTCTCTGAGCCATTAGGGTCTTTGTGACTGGGCCATTTACCCCATTGTTTGCAAAAAAGTGCCGCTCAGAAGTAAAACAACCCAATGTCAATCAACTTTGAACCAGTTTACTCATTAATTCAATGTTCTTAAGTACGTTCTTGATGCACGAGCATCAGCAGTGCATTAAGGACGGGGAATCCATCTAGTCTGGTTTTTAACATCCTATATCGATAAATGCCCAATAATTGTTTCCTCTTATTCATGACCATAGAATCGCGGAGTTTGTTCAGTATTTATATTTCATATATAAGATCCGTAGAAACCAAATTTATATATCACCACTTGAATGAAGCTGTTTCAGTCTCTTACGGTCTTCACTGATTGTTTTTCCGCAATCTCCCACACTTAGTTTACAAATGAAAAAAGTGGTAAAACTTCACTAGCAGTTAAAATATTTTTTGCATCACCCTGTATTTAAGCTTCCACGTTATACAGAAATCCCTCGGTATTCGCGAGGGTTACGTTCTTGGAAACCTCTCGAATAACGAGTGAATACTGATCTTCACAATCGCTATAAATTGTGGTTGATCGTGATATCGTATGGTATATAAGACAAGTTAATTAACATAATGAAAGCTCTCTATAATAACACTGAGTCGTGTGTGAGAGTTGGTAAGTCTTGTAGCAATTGGTTTCGCATTGCTTCTGGTGTTCGACAAGGGTGCATTTTGTCTCCTTTTCTCTTTAGCTTGGTTATTGATTATGTTATGCGAAATTCACTACAAGAGAAAGATTTTGTCCTTAAATGGTCTGCAGATACGAAAATTTCTGATTTAGATTATGCTGATGATTTAGCCCTTTTGGCAAATGATGTTGATGAGATGAATTCTTTCATTAGAGCTGTTGATGAAACTGGTAGTGGAGTAGATTTGGTTATAAACAGAGAGAAAACTAAAGTGATGAAAATTGGTCAGGCAGGCTGTGTGATACAGTTGATATGAATGGCTGCAGTCTTGAGCAGGTGTCTTAGTTTAATTATCTTGGGAGCTATGTAACAGATAATGGTGATGTGCGGCATGAGATTAACAGACGAATAGGGATTGCTGCCTTTTAAGAATCTATGGAGAGTATGGAGAAATAGGCGATATACCTAATGACTAAAATTAGACTGTATAATAGTTTGATTCTTTCAAGGGTTAGTTATGGTAGTGAAATTTGGACGCTTTGTAAAACAAGATAACAGGAAACTAGATGCTTTTGATTCTAGTGGTTGCGCAGTATCTTGGGTATTAGGTGGTTTAACTTTGTAACTAATGATGAAGTTAGGCAAAGGAGTCTGCAACCTCCTTTTAGCAGCATATTGTGCAGAGAGAGACTCCGCTGGTTTGGCCATGTTGCCTGTATGGATAATTATAGATTGGCGAATAGGGTTATGAAGAGTGTGCCTAAAGACCTCAGAAAGAGGTGGAGACCTAAGATGTAGGTGGGCAGACAATGTCAAACAGGACCTTATTAGAATTGGCCTGCAGTGGCCAGATGTAGCAGATGTAACTCAGGACAGATATGCTTGGAGAACTAAATTGCATATTCTGGTTGGACCTCCGTGGGCCATGGCTGCTTCAGGATGATGATGATGATGATGATGATGATGAAGTTTTTTCCATGGATTGGGTAAATGGTTTGGTGACAAAATAAAGAATGGATTTTTCTTTCAGGAAATCCATTCTTTATTTTAGGGAAAGGTGTTGATTTATATCTGGATATTTCGTTGATTAATATAAAATAAATAATTAAATAAATGATTCATCAAGAACTTCTTTGTCATAGAGATCTGACAGGAATGTATTTTTAATACGCCACAGAGAAGATCTGGACGGCGAGACCTCAGCAGAAAGACAACACAAGAAAAAAAACCACACGTATATATATTATCCGGGACTCAACCCAGGTTTCTAGGGTTCAGTTGCCAAGCACATTAATTATATTTAAAATGCTTCTTCGGCATTTAACTGGGCAAAATACTATTTTTTCTCTTTCGTGTGAACGTTCAAGTTCGAAAATTAAGAAAAAAGTATATTTTCCGAAATTGGGCGTATCTACGGGCGGTTTGTAGGCTAAAACTTCCCCCGTCAGGATTTGACAATTTTGACAAAATACATTTCAAAAACTGCGCGAAATGTTCTTTTTGTTTCTGAGCATGTGCAAATTTGAAGTGTCACGCCCACTTTTGTGCAACTTATCATCGCCTTTTAAGTTCAACCCTCATTTCCAAAACTCCCGGATACAGTACTTGTGTTAAAACGAGAATTGAAAGTAAGATATGAAACACAAGGTAAGATGTGGATTACATGTGCCACAGATCTTGATAATGGAGTTTAAGTCTTAGACTCCAGGGGCATGAAACAACGTAAGTTCCACTCAGTAATGATGTCAACAATTTTAACATCAGGATAGCAGAACGTTATTCCCAGAAAATAATTTTAAAGTTGCGATTTGATCGAAAAACAATTTTTAAGCCATACGAGCTGCAGATGGAAAAATCCCATATGCCATAATAAGGACTTTGCAGATGAAGGCATCATATATCATTCCATGAGTACAGCTTTGAATTACTTTTTCATCTTCAATTAGAGCTAAAATATAATACAGGAACTGTCTCTCAGTAAGGTGATGGGCAAAGTATACCTTTTCCCATTCTCTATAGTGCTTATGATAACTGTTTTTTGTTTCCATAGTGAGAGAAGTAGTTTAAGGTAGATCAGAGCATCTTACATCTTTTACTTTTGAGTTTTTTCGTTTATCACTCACGGCAAAATAGGTTACGAATCTGTCACTAAGATTAATACATTCTTATGAGTGTTCTCTCATAAGAAGAGTTCTGGGTCATTTCTCATCTTCAATTAGAGCTAAAATATAATACAGAAATAATTTCTCTGTAGGTATCATTTATAAGATTAAAATCAAATCCAAAAATCACATTAACTCTTTTTTCATCATCTTTGTATGTCACTGTAAATATAAAATACCCCCTCAAGCAGCTGCTTGCCACAGAGGTCCAACAGGAGTCTGCCAGTTTATATGCCATAGTAGAAGGTCTGAGAGGATGGCAGGACCTCAGCAGAAAAACGACACATACATCCATGCCTTACCCGGCTCGAACCCAGGTCCCGTAGATCAGTAGCCAAGCGTGCTAACCACTAGCGCATAGATAAAATTCTTAAGCAGCCTTAATTTATGGAAATCCAGTCAGACTACGCAACTTAGTAATTTTTCAAATATGTCGATTTTGGAAAACAGCAGCTGCTCTGATTTTTATCTTTTCCCTCAAACAAGACCTAAAAAACACGCAATGAATCAAATTCTTATGTAACCAATCAGGCAGGGTTGTTTCATTTCTAAGCGGCCTTTTCTTGTACGTAATTACTTAAATGGCCAGGTCACAGGAATCCCAAAGCACAGAGAATGTTGGTGAAATATTGCCATCCGACTGACAAAGCCATTTCTAAGCTTATCGCTGTTCCCTCTTACAGTGAGAACAAAACACTCGAAACTGAGGGCATCATGTTATAAAAGTGGCATCACCAATCAGGGCATTGTATATTTTATAAATGCATTCGTGTTCGAATATTATGAATGCATTAGATAGTAGAATAAAGAAAAAAAAATTACAGTCCACTTCAAGACTCTATGAACTCACGATAAGAAATTTTTATACAAACGATATGAAGTTTTTAATGTCAGATTTGTTTATTAAATATGATACGAAATCAGAGATCATTAACCAATGCACGAGTCAAAAAATTAGAGAAGTAAATTAGAGTAACATTTCAGTGATCGAAATTAAGGCCGTCTTCCTTAACTCGAACACATCGATCGTCATGTATAAGAATATGTTAAAGGGATCATTGGAAATTGGTATGAATTGATAATCAGAGATTAGAAGATTCAAGTTCCCAACTGCTCCAACATTGACATTCTCTCTATTTCAGTGTCTCTCCATTTGTCCATGCTCCGTAAAAAGAGAGACGTAGTAGACTTTGAAAAGCTGTCTTCAAGTGATGGACTTAACCTGTTTTCATAGTAACATTAAGCTTAATATCACGGGGTTCTCTGATTATTATTTTAAGGTTCACTGTCCTCCCGTTGTGTTAAAAATCTGCTGTGGGACACTCCTACTTATGTTGTTGCCGCCACAGTTAGTGGTGTTCTTCGTGGTCACTGGCACAGATGGCTTGCGGATGTTGCTGTTGTTAGGCCGTCGTTTCCTGCGCTCGTTGTTTTATGGTTCATGGTACAGCTCCGCAGCAATTCGGTGTCTCTATCAATTAACAAAAGACATCTTATACACCGCAGAAACAAGATAATCATATCTTTATATGCTAAAAAAAAGTGTTGTCCAATAATAACGTATCCAATTTTTATCGAATAGTAGAAATTCATTTAAGTGATGCTCAATCAGATTTGAGACAGCATGAAAATTTTTCCTAGCTATCTCTACAAAGATGGTTGAATGATTTTTCTTCCCCTTTTCGTAATATCTGATCCTGATCGTTCTCCATTTATGAAATAAAACACTTGAGTGAAGATCTTGTCTTTGATAAATCTTTTCTTCTTATTGCAACCAGTTGCGTATTTAAAAAATATTTTTTTGAAAATGTCATTTGTAGGTTGTTTTACCTCTGAGCGGCAATTTTCTGGATACAGTAGACTAAATGGCCAGGTCACAAGGTTTTGGTTGTTTTACCTCTGAGCCGCATTTTTTTTGCACATTATAGGCTAAATGGTCAGGTCACATGGACCCCGAAGGCTCAGAGAAGGTTGGGGGAGGGGACCCACTGGAACAGCTGTTGGGAGACAGATGATAGCGTCCCGTCAAGGCCATCCAGCGTGTTCTTTAACGTGCACAGGGTATGGCTGTCTCCCCCCCTCCGGGCCACGGCTTAACGTTCCATCCGACGGACTACGGCCTTTCCAAGCCCATCGGTGTCCCCTACTGACCGTGGGCAGGTCGGGGGAATTTTGTGGAGATAAATCTCAACGCTGACTCAGCGGGGACTCGAACCTGGTAATTACAGATTACGAGCCTGGCGCGCTACCGACTGACTACCCCCCCCACCCCCCAGGTCACAAGGACTCAGAGCCGGATCCAGAGGGAGCGGAATGCAAGAGTCATGCCCCTCCGCCCCATTAGAATACTTGTTAGGGTAATAAGGGCAAAAATTATTAAATTTATTATAACATAACATAACATAACATAAAGAAATACACGAGGACAATAAACACACAATGCACAACATTTTGTCAAATACATTATCAATATAACACTTTACAAAGAACAGAGAAACAATAAAAGCACAAAACTAAGTAAAACCATCAATAGTTTATATGTAAACAACCAAGAAGCTTTCGAGCTCTTCCAGTTTATAAAAAAATTAATTGATTTTGTTAAAGAAAATAAAGTAACTATCACGAGTGGTGTGGGTATGCATTTTTACCAAATATCAGTTCCTATATAAATGATATCAAAATATTATTTAATCACAGTAAACATACATTCAATGTTGTCTAACTTTGACAAATATGCACGCAAATAGTTCTTAGAAGTTTTAAACATTTTTCGTTTCTTATTGTATATTCCAGTGAATAAAAAAATTTAGCCACAATAAAATAAAAAATTTTTATGGAAAATTTCCTTTTTCGTTTTTTCTGTATAAAATTGTAAACCCAAAACTCGGGAGTTAAAATTAGGAATTCTAATCGGAATTAAATCTTGATTTTTATACAAAAAGATAGTTGAAATGTATATATATAATTTCCTTAGTGGCAATATATTGTGTTTATTGTATAATATTGTGATCCCAACAAAATAATTATAATTAAGATTACGAACTATTTAATTTTGTACATAAATTAAAGGCAATAAATTTGACTTATATCCTTCCCCTCAACAACAAATCCCTTAAATTAAGATTAGACTGAACCCATGCACAATAAATAATAATTTGTCGGACAATTTTTAATTTACAGAAATCATTGATATATATATATAAGAAAAAGTAAAGGACCCAACACAGAACCCTGTGGGATTCCACTTACAGTCAATAATGTTTTACTTTTAAAATTGTTAATAATCACAATTTGCTTTCTATTCTCAATGAAACTTTTAAACCAATCATAGACTACACCACGAAGACTATAAAATTTCAGCTGATGTAAAAGTATTTTATGATTAACAGAGTCAAATGCTTTTCTGATGTCTAAAAAACCCAATAATCTTTTTATTATTATTAATGCCCTTATAAATCAATTCAATAAATTTTATTAGTGCATGAGACGTACTGCAATTTTCACGGAAACCAAACTTTTTGCCAAAAACTCAATGCTATCCAAATAACTAACCACTCTTCTTTTTTAACCACTTTTTTCAATGACTTTAGGGAAAATTGGTAAAATTGAAATAGGTCGATAATTATTATAATCATCTCTGTTTCCCGCCATATAGATTGGTTTAATTATAGAAAATTTCAAATCGCTCACATAGGTTCCTATTTCCATTGAAAAATTAATAATATAAACTAATAAATTTAATTTTGGTCTAGCTATTATTTTTAGTAGTTTTGCCTTTAAGGTATCGTATCCTACAGCTTTATTTGTATCTAAATTTGAAATTAAATTTAAGACTTCTGCATCTGTATTCATAAGATACATAGAACTCAAGACTGGTTGTTGGTCAGATAAAATATAATTTCATTCCGATTGTAGATCTATAGGTAAACTTCTATTTCTGTTAACATTTGAAAAAATATTCATTAATTTCATTCACTACAAAATTTGTCTCTTTATTATTAGGAGAAATGTTATGAGCTGTTGATGTACCTGTTATGTCATTTACTAATTTCCACTGTCGTCGTCGATCGTTGTAGCAACTACAGTTAGTAAATAAATTCCTATAAAATAAATTCTTTGCATTTTTATAGTTATTTTAAGGTTTTTATTATAATCTTTATATTCATTCATATAAGTAATAACTAAAGGATACTTTTTTGCTTTTTATATAACTTTTCCTTTTTATTGATACTGTTTAAAATTTTATATGAAATCCATTTTTCATTAATACCTTTAATTTTATTTTTATCTCTCACACCATCAATAGTATAAGTAAAATCCTGCATCGCTGTATAAGCCATATTAATAAATTCTTGATAAACCAAGTTAACGTTTTTGCATACAAAGATATCGTTATCCAATTTATAGTCCCTTATTTTATATTTCAGTTTCAGATAATTCATTCTAGTGATGCCATGCAATTATTTGTATTGGTTTTGTTTATTTTTTGTGATTTTATAATCCTTAAAATTGGGTAATGGTCTGTTATTTCAGTGATGTATGTAGCACATTTATTTTTGAACATGGAATTAATATTTCTAATAAATAGATGATCAATGCAAGTAGCTGTTGTTGATGCAACCATAGTCATTTCGTTTATATATGATATAAACCCATATGTGGCCATTATACTTAAATATCTGTAAATTGCATTATTCTTACTATTCAGATCCAAATTCATATCATCAATTATATATACATTCTTATATTTTACCTTGTCTAAATAACATTCTAATTCATCTAAAAAAGCTTTTACATTGTATTTATGAGACCTATAAACGGAATTGAAGCCTAAATCATTTAATTTATCATACACCTCTAAATTCTCAGCAGTATTAAATTTTCGACTAAGATTATTGTTGTCCTTTGATAAATTATTTTTAAATTATGTTACCTCCTGATTTATTATATTCTCTCCCATTAATGAAACAATTATATCCAAAGATATTAAAATTATCCACTTCATAGTCATTAATCCATGTTTCACTCAAAACAAGAGCATCAATAACACAATTTATATTATATAGTAACAAGAATTTCATCAAAATTTTTACGCATACTCCTTATATTAACATGACATAAATTCAAATTCTTACTTAAGCCGTCCTTGTTGTCTATAAAGTTACCTAAGTAAAAACCTATTCATACTTGAAAATATACAACCTTTTCACATAATGATTCTTCAATTTCAAAATCCTCCATTGCAAATGATCAAGGTCCTTCTCACTTATAATTCGAATTATTGTCGAATTTTCGGTCTTCCTCAAAAAAATCTTACCATCTTTGAGCCATAAAAATTTGTAATTCTTTTTTATATTAATCTGTTTGGCTTCAAAGAACAATTTCATGTAATATCTGTAAATATGCTCATTTACGTAAATTTTGGTGGTTCCATATCTTTTATCTACTTCATTAGAAGCAACTGTTCTCTTCAGTTTAAAAGCTTTCACCCATTCATCGCGTTTTGATTTATTTGTAAACTGAACTATCACTGGTCTAGTTTTACCTTTCGAAGTTGGTACTCGATGCGCAGTGACAATATCCGTAATTATCCACTTTTAAAGTTTTTGAAATATTATTTACAATTTCATTTAAATTTTCTTCCGGATATTCCGGGACACCGCTGATTTCTATGTTCATTCGACGGGAATGGTTTTCTAATTCATTTATTCTGTGTTGCATGTCTTGTACTGTAGATTCCATATCTGCGTTTCTTTAATTAAACGAACATTTTGTTCTTTTAACTGCAAAATTTCCGTTTTCAAAGCTTTTAGTTCTTTCGTAAGGTCTGATATATTTTCTGAGTTAAATTGTAATGATTTCACAACTTCACTCTGTTTTTTTTTTTGCACTCACAGTTATTTCATTTTAATATCTTCATACTATGTCTCCAAATTTTTTTGTTATTACTTCACCAGTTGAATCCAACTCAAGGTTCCCTTTATTTCCTGTGGCTTCCACATTCATCTGTGGTTCTCAGGGTTATTTAGTTTCACCCTTCTGACACTTGGAACAAAGCCATTTTGATTTTTGTTCCTTACTCAGCTTCCGAAAATTTTTTCCAGTAAAACCAACACAACAGAAATGGAGATTTTCTCTACAAATACCAGTACATTGGATAGATTCATTTTCAGCCTGTATCCGTTCATGGCATTTATCACAATTCATACTACACAATCAATCGCTATTCATTATAATTCATCCTATGTATTTTTCAAACACGTTAATATTTCTTAACATTTAACAAATTTTAAGAGCATCTAGAATTTTTATATACCTCTTCTAACTGCTGGTAAAATATTTAGTACTATGTTAGCTCATCAGATGGCAGCACATTATCTGTTATACATGCATATCAATATTTTACTACGACATTCTCAGATCGCAAGGGGCACTTAAGACTGTTATTCCAAAACTATCAGTTCACTTTTCATCAGTACAACTCAGCAGATCACGAGAGAGGTCACTTGTACCTCCTCTACGTTACAAATTAAATCAAACGAGCAAAGTAACTAGGTAAGAATCGATCAAAAATTTTTGTACAGAAAAATTATCACTTATCACACCTACACCACTTATGCATTTTTTAAGAAAATTTTTAACCATCTCTAAAAGAAATGGGAAAATGCTATACTGTAATAAAAACCCAGTCCCTTCCCCCCTTCCCCCCTTTTACGTTTTTTTTCGGCTCGACTGAGTTTCTTGTCCTCCTCCTTAATATTTTTCTAGATCTGGGCCTGCTAAGATCCCAAGGGCTCTTAGAAGTCCCACTTCCCCCAGTTCAGTGGGAGGAAGGAGACCCACTGAACACCTGTTAGCAGAGCGATGGTAGTCTTCTGTAAAAGCTTTGTAGCGTATTTTTGAACGTGCTCAGGTAATGGCTCTCCTGCATACTGGGGGGAGGGGGTTGCTCGGTCGGTAGCACGCCAGGCTTGGTCGGTAGCACGCCTGGAAACTCGTAATCTGTAGTTTCCAGGTTCGAGTCCCACCTCTCTTGTGTTGCGATCTTAAGCAACCACGGCAATTCCCGATTCCGCCTATATAACACTACCAGTTATGAAAAGCCGTGCTATCTAGAGCCGGGGGCAAGGAATACGCCCTATAGGCGCACCTCAACCCCAGCCTCACATGGCAGCAGTCCTATAGAAGGAAAGCTGACCACCGGAAGAAACCTTACTTTAATCTAATCCCCGGTTAGCCATGAACAAGGATATATAGATCCAAGTTCGCTCGGCGTCCGGGGTGGAGACTCTTAGTAAGGCCCAGACTTTTGAGAAGGCTCTGGCTTACTAGGGGACCAATCCGTTCTGCCGAGCCCTCGAACTGCTCACACAGAGCACCTGATAGGTGAGGTCTCGGATACCGTCACCGTCCAACCGGTCGGCGGCATCCTCAACCTCGGTTGGTCTTAGCTATATCCAACCGGTACGCCAATCCGGTCGGCACAGCCTTCGACCTGGTTGCTGGACCCTAGGCCCCCCCCACCACGACAAGGTGGTCCCCTATTGGGGGGGGGGGGGGGGGGGTTCGAGTCCCAGCTTGGTCAGCATTGAGATTTATCTCCGCAAAATTCCCGCCCTGTCCATGGTCAGTAGGGGAGACCGATGGGCTTGGAACAGGCCGCTGTCCGTCGAATGGGATGTTAAGCTGTGGTACCCTGTGTGGGAGAGCGATACTTTGTGCACATTAAAGAACACACTGGAATCCCTTGACGGGAGGCTATCATCTGTCTCCTAACAGCTGTTCCAGTGGGTCCCCTCCCCCAATCTTCTTTGAGTCTTCGGGGTCCATGTGACCTGGCCATTTAGCCCATGGTGTGCAAAAAAGTGCCGCTCAGAGGTAAAACAACCCAACCCAACCTGGATACTGGGCAACGGCTTAACGTCCCATTTGACGAATGGCGACCTTTTCAAGCCCAACTGTGCCCCTTTTCGTACCGACGGCAGGGGTTAGTAGGGATAAATATCAACGCCGGCAGAGTTTGGGCTCGAACCTGGGAATTACAATTTACGAGCTTGACACGTTAGCGACTGAGCCACCCCCGCCCCCACAAATATCAGTTGAAAATAAAAATGTCTATAGGACCTATAAAATTTAATGTAAAGTAAGTCGCTCAAAAAAGTATCCGAACCCTATGGTTGATTACAGAATTCAGAAAAAATATCTGGCAACGATTTTTTAAGAAATTAGTGATCTGGCAATCTTCGTGTCACGTGACACGAAGGTTGCCAGATGACTAATTTCTTAAAAAATCGTTGCCAGATATTTTTTCTGAATTCTGTAATCAACCATAGTGTTCGGATACTTTTTTGAGCAACTGTACAAAAGTTGGACTGGTTGTTTTTCCTTTGATTAGCACTTTTGTGCACACAAAGAACAAAATTTCCAAGTCACAAATATCCCCAAGAAGCTTAGTACAGTTAAGTGACTATACTGCAGGATGTGTAGGCTGCCATCGCTGCAGAATGGTATCGGCAACTGGTTGATTCCATGTCTCGACGTGTGGTTGCACTGCTGAGGGCTCGAGGAGGACTAACCCGTCATTAGGCATGTATCCCATGATATTGGCCTCTCAGTGTAGTATTTCATTAAATGTGTTCGTCCTTTATTTTTTTTAACATGACACAGATTTCAAAAATGACACAGAATGTGTTTACCATCTGTCTCCTAACGACTGTTCAGGATACAATGCAATGATAAGGATACGCAAAACTCCCCGCCCTGCCCACGGTCAATAGGGGACACCGATGGGCTTGAAAAGGCAGCCATCAGTCGGATGGGAAGTTAAGCTGTGCCCCGTATGCGAAAGAGCCATAACCTGTGCACTGAAAGAACAAGCTGGATGGCCTTGACGGAAAACCTATCTGCCAACAGCTGTTCAGTGGATCCCTTCCCCCCAACCTTCTCTGAACCTTCGGGGTCGTTGCGATCTGGCCATTTAGCCCATTGTGTGCAAAAAGTGTGACGCTCAGAGGTATAACAACCCAACTCTTCAGAGAAAACTTTCACGAAATCCTCCTTCATTGCAGCTCAAGGTTTCTCATGGGATGTGATTCGTTCCACGTAAAATAGAAGCGACGAAACCGTAACTATCGATCGTTCTGTCTCAATCGATGCTCAGGTAAAATATCGTGCAGTCAAAGGGCGGCAGCTGTCGGGAAACTGCCACGGTGTGTTTGAAACTTGTCTCCTGTTAAATGGAAATATAGTTCCGGTGCTTTCATTGCAGTTTTGGAAACGTGACTTTGCTGAATTCGTAAGAGTTTAAACACTAACGCGAATGAAGGGCAGATAAAGAAAGCCATAAAAAAATAGTTTGAAAACTGATGCACTTGTTTTCGTAGTTTAATGCAGTACAAGGTATACTGCTTACTCGAAACTCTCCATAATTCTTATTACTATCTTAAATTTCAGTTTAGAGAATTTTGATAAAATAAGTACATAAAAACACAAAAATTATTATTAAAAAATCCAATTAATGAATATAAATACGATTTTTTCTTCCAAAAATCGGGAGTCGTACAGGTGGCTGAGTGGTTAGCCTGCTTCGTTAATACTTTAAAGGGCTGAAAAAAAAATTTTCGCTGTCTTTCTCTTGAATTTTCATTTTCCTTAATGATCGTCTCTATGTCCTATTACATTGTTAAGTTCCCGTCAGACCTCTATGGCAAGAGGGTTGGGTTGTTTTACCTCTGAGCGGCACTTTTTTGCACACCATGGGCTAAATGGCCAGGTCACATGGACTCCGAAGGCTCAGAGAAGGTTGGGGGAGGGGACCCACTGGAACAGCTGTTGGGAGACAGATGGTAGCCTCCCGTCAAGGCCATCCAGCGTGTTCTTTAACGTGCACAGGGTATGGCTCTCCCGCACACGGGGCCACGGCTTAACGTTCCATTCTACGGACGGCGGCCTTATCAAGCCCATCGGTGTCCCCTACTGATCGTGGGCAGGGCAGGAAATTTTGCGGAGATAAATCTCAACGCTGACCCAGCTGGGACTCGAACCTGGGAACTCATACGAGCCTGGCGCGCTACCGACTGAGCCACCCCCGCCCCCATGGCAAGAGGATAATTTAGTTTATATTTGTCTAATAATTGTCTATCAAGCTTCTTTGCTAGGATGTGGGGAAAGTTCCAACTAAGAAATTTAAACAGGGCACTCCATTACATTTCGTTGCTTTCTTTTTAAAAGTTTTTACCCCTCACCCTATCCTTCCCCACAACTTCCTAAATAATCGAGCGACCTTTAATTACAAGAATATTTAGAATTAGCAGAAACACCTTGTAGAGTTAGTCGAAATTTAATGTTTAAGAATGAGAAAATCGTGTAATTTCAACATAGCTGAGAATAATAATACGAAACTTTAACTTACAAGATACAATATCGTTTGCATTAACTTAATAAAAGTATAATTGTAACTAGAAGAACGCATATCGCCTCTGGCACACATAAGAATCTCGTTCTCAAAGCGAAAGAAGTTTTTCCTTTACCTACTGTTTCATTCCTTTAAAAGTTTTAATTTGAGCTAGAGGATGATGGGAAAAATGCAAATACACTGAGAGATCAAAAGTCATGGGAATAGCAGTTAAAATAGAACTAGTGCGCTGTACTCGAAACTGATGCGTTGAACGTCAACCGCAGAATGACGCTGCAGTAGCTACAAACCCAACATTCCTTTCGGAGTAGTTGTTAATTCAGCATGGCTGCACGTCGTGAGTTGTCTGACTTTGAACGTGGCTTGATTGTTGGTGCCAGAAAGATGGGTCATGCAATATCAAAGATAGTACAGGAATTCGGTTTTCCCAGGGCTATGGTGTCAAGAGTTTATCGTCAGTATTCTATTGATGGCATTTCCATACACGTAAACCAGCGAATGGGACAGCCATGTGCAATTGATGAATGGAACCCATGTTGGTTGTCACAAATGGTAATGACCAACAGACAGGCTACAGTGCATGAAATCACTGCCATTTGAATGCAAGCCAAACACAAAACGTTTCTGAAAGGATTGTCCATCGCCACCTGCACTCTATCGGATTTGGTAGCTGAAGAACCCCTCGTGTCCTATTGCTTACATGTCGTCACAGAGCTCAATGACTGGAATGGGCCCGAAGACATCGAAGTTGGACAGTAGATTAGTTGCAGTAGGATAGCATATCAGTAGGATAGCATGGTCAGATGAATCAAGGTTCCAGTTGTTTCGCGCTGACGGGCGAGTTAGAGTGTGACATAGGCCACTTAAAGCCATAGACCCCGTCTGCAAGGTACTGTTCGGGCTGGAGGCAGCTCTGTGATGGTGTGGGACGTGTTCACGGGGTATACATTGGGCTCTGTTTGAAGCAATTGCTGACAGGTATGAGATACATGGACATCTCGCAGATCACCTGCACCCCTTCATGACTCTCGAGCACCCTGATGGTGAACGGGTATTCCAACAAGATAATGTAACATGTCACCAGTCTTTGGTTGCTAAGAGGTGGATCGAGGAACACTCCACGGACTTTACCACCATGAATTGGCCCCCATGGTCCCCCGATATGAACCTCTTGGAGCATCTGTGGGACACAATGGAAACAAGTTTACGATCCATAAATCCAGCACTATCCAATGCAACACAATTATGGTCTATATTTCAGGATGTGTGGGCTGCCATCCCTGCAGAATGGTACCGGCAACTCGTTAATTCCATGTCTCGATGTGTGGTTGCACTGCTGAGGGCTCGAGGACGACCAACCGGTTATTAGGCATGTATCCCATGAATTTTGGCCTCTCAGTGTAGTATTTCATTATTTATTAAACAACATAAAAGTGTTCGTCATTAATTAATTCTTAAATCTAAAAAGTTGCATTTCTCAGAACTCTCTCAGAAAAGCGGGCACATTATTGCTGTCAGTGTAAAATCTCCTAAAAACTACCGCTACTTTTTCAAATTCTATTCCTATTATTCATATTTTTTGTAAAAACTCGATAACCGTTCCGCTGTTTCCACATTTCAGCTTGGTTTGATTTGTATTACCTCTGAGCGACACCTTTCTGCACACAACGGGCTAAATAGCCAGGTCACAAGGAACCCGAAGACTCAGAGAATGTTGGGAGAAGGGACCCACTGGAACAGCTGTTGGGAGACAGATGGTAGCCTTCCGTCAAGGTCCTCCAGCGAGTTCCTTAACGTGCTCAGGGTATGACTCTCCCGCACACGGGGCCACGGCTTAACGTCCGAACCGATGGACGGAAGCCTTTCCTAGCTCATCAGTTCCCGTATTGACCGTGGGTAGGCCGGGGAGTTTTGCGGAGATAAATCTTAACGCTGACCCAGCTGGGACTCGAACCTGGGAGCTGCAGATTATGAGCCTGGGACGCATCATTTCAGCGATCTGTAAAGATATATATTAAAAGTACTAAGTATTTGGAAGATGCGAATTACAATATTTCATTAGTACCAATCAAATTAAAAAAGAGTTTTCTAATTATCATTTTCATTGTTTCCAACTGAAACTTCATGGCATTGATATTCCACCACCAAAATTTCATATTTCTATGATTAATACATCGTTGCAATATTCGTTTAAAATTTTGGAATTTTCAATCTTTTTCACTGTTAAAGGGCGCAATTATAGTGTTCGAAAGATTCCGAAAGGACAAATCATAACATATCATCAATTCCTATCTTACCCTAAAAAGGTTTTCTCATTTATATCTGAATAGAAACAATTATCTGCTGAAACAAAAGAATTGTCTTTTCCCACCCCTCTGGGTCTAAGAGGTCAATTCATTGTTGCCAATGGAAACATCATGGCATTCACATTCTACCACCAAAATTAAAAATTTTTTGCTTAAATACGTCGTTTGCAATATTTGTTTGAAATTTTGGAATTTACAATTTTTCCACCGCTAGAGAGCGCAATTATAGTTTTCGTAACATTTAAAAAAGTGTGAATCATAATATTTTATGAATTCCTATCTAGCCCAAAAGAGAATTTTCCATTTTTCTCTGAAAACAAACAATTATCTGCTATAACTGAAAAGGTGTGTTTTCCCATCCCCTCTGGGTCTAATGAGTCAATTCATTGTTGGCAATGAAAACTTTGCCACCTTCACATTCCACCACCAAAATTTCAAATTTCCAGCATAAATACATCGTTTGCAATATTCGTTTGAAATTTTGGAATTTTCAATTCTTTCCACCCCTAGAGGGCGTAATTATTGCTTTAAAGGGATTCGAAAAGAGCATATCGTAATATTTCATCAATACCTATTCAACACAAAAAGAATTTTTAATTTATCTCTGTAAACCAAAAAATCGATGTCTGCAGACGGACAGACAGACCAACCGACAGATAGACCGACAGACAGACGACAAAGCGAAACTATTATCTTGTTTCCAAAGAAAACGAGATAAAAAGACTCGTTAAAATTGCGTATCTATCCATACAAACACTGTTGTCAACAATTAAGCCCCAAGTAGTTAAATCTAGTCAATAATTTCACTACCCCCGTTGTAGCGGTGTGCAAAATTCTTCTTTCAAAATATATATAATTTATCCGTTATTTAGTTTTTTCTCCTGAGCTCTGGTTATTAATGTTTTAAAGGCTTGATCTACGACACTGATTCAATCCCTGGAATGATCGTACGCAATTTCGGGGATTGCTGCTGTGCTTTTAAAGGCTGGAGGATATTTCATTGTGGAATTTAAGTTATCAATGCAACTCTTTGATACATCTTTTTCATTCATATCATTGGGTTCTAAGAAAGTTTCTGAAATTAAAGGAACGAAGCTGAAGCATTACAGATGAGCCTTGATGATGATTGTTGCGGTGGTCTCTCCTGGCTGTCAGCCGCTACCGTTATTTCAGTGCTCCGACATTTCAGTCCGGAACAAAGGGGTCTCGAGCATACACGGAATCAGGAATGAGTGGACTACCGACGATGGTACTGGATAAACGTAACCGATGTTTAATATTGCAGACTGTTACATCCAGCATATAACACACAAAACACTTCCTGCTTACAGGATGCTACGAGCTTCGGCAGTTATTGACGCTGTTCCTCGACAAAGACAATGCGCTCTTTCTCTCAGAGCAAAGCGTACTTCCCCCACTGTCCTCTTGGCTGCCACGCCGAGTCCCTCTGTTCCCTTTTCTCCCTCAAGGTTGCCGCCTGCCGTCTTCTTCCTTTCTTCTCCCCCTCTGGTCACTTCCGCTCACGTGACCTCTGTTAGCCACTGCCAAGCAACCGCGATACGGTGTTCCTAACTGTCCGAGGCTTGGGGGACTGACCCCTTAGGCACAGATGACGTTTGCAGTTTTCTTCTCATCCTTTTTCCAAGCGACCTGCATATTATTGGTGAGTACTCTGCAGATGGTGAACTGTTTGGCATGGCAAAGGTCATCCGATGATGACAATTGCTGCTGTGCTTTTAAAGGAGGATATTTCATTGTGGAATTATTGGAGGATATTTCATTGTGGAATTTAAGTTACCAATGCAACTCTTTGATACATCTTTTTCATTCATATCATTGGTTTCTTAGAAAGTTTCTGAAATTAAAGGAACCAAGCTGAAACATTATAGATGAGCCTTGATGATGATACATTGCGATGAACTAATGGTCTACTTTAGGAAATAATGCAAAATGATAAGGATTTCTGAGGTCAGGTTTTAGTTCTTGGCGGTGACTTCAGGCAAACTCTCCTATAGTACAAAAGACCACAAAACATCATGATAGAAAAATGACTGAAACAGAGTCCACTTTGGGGATTATTTAAGGGTTGTTTTACCTCCGAGCGACAATTTTTTGCACACAATGGGCTAAATGGCCAGGTCACAAAGACCATGAGGTTTCAGAGAAAGTTGAGGGAAGGGAACCCACTGGTCAGCTGTTTGGAGACAGATGGTAGCCTCCTTTCAAGGCCATCCAGGATGCTCTTTAAAATGCACATGGTAATAGCTGTCTGGCACATGGAGCCAGAAAGTTTTACATCTCATCTGACAGATGATGGTATTTCTAAACACACCAGCGTCCCCTACTGATGTAGGGTAGCATGAGAAGTTTTGCAGAGATAAATCTCAATGCTGGATCAAGCGGGACTCGAAACTGAGAACTAGAAAATTACGAGCTTGGCGCTCTACCGACTGAGCCACTCTGGCCCCAATCATTTAAGTAAAACAGACGAACCATATTAGGACAATTGGAGTATAGGAATAGGCTTCTTGATATTAAAAGTGTAAATATCAGCCCTCTGTGGCAAGCATCTGCTTGAGGGGGTATTTATTTTATTATATATTATTAAATATAAACACGTCTTTCTTAAAGCTGGAGCCATTATACAGTAACCATAACTAAGTTATTAACCATAACTAAGTTAAATATGAAAATTTAAACAGTCGATTGTAATCTTCACGGAAAAAATATCCATAAATGTCGAAGATATTTTTACTTTCATTTATTTGGTAAGGAAATTTTATAAGTTTGAATGAGTTACAAACCAAAATGGGATATCAATATAAATTCATATGTACTAAGAAAACGTTGAAATCAAATGCATTGATTCAAGAAATAATATGGTAGAAAAACGATTTTCATCCATTTCTCCTAATTACATGGCAGGTAATCCTACCACTAAACTGTCATCGTCTAGTTCATCGCTCCTCCAATTGTCACTAAATTTCCGCCCTTGTCGCTAGTGGCGCCATCTATGATCGGGAACGGCAATTTATAGTCACAATTAGGGGAGGTTGGGTTGGGTTGTTTTACTTCTGAGCGGCACTTTTTTGCACACCATGGGCTAAATGGCCAGGTCACATGGACCCCGAAGGCTCAGAGAAGGTTGGGGGAGGGGACGCACTGGAACAGCTGTTGGGAGACAGATGGTAGCCTCCCGTCAAGGCCATCCAGTGTGTTCTTTAACGTGCACAGGGTATGGCTCTCCTGCACACGGGGCCATGGCTTAACGTCCCATCCGACGGACGGCGGCCTTTCCAAGCCCATCGGTGTCCCCTACTGACCATGGGCAGGGCGGGGCAATTAGGGGAGAATAATAAGAATAAACAGAATATATATATGCAGATTTGAATCACACTCATGGCAAAACTTGTCTTACTGCCAAATTATTTATTGAATTCTATGTCTATAGGTATGTGCATTCTTGCTTTAATAATGATTTAACGTGAGAGACTGTCCAATATAATACCACTTTTGAGCAATATTGAAAAGTTGCTTTTTCTGATCATAGATGGCACGCCGAGCGACAGGGTCGGGAGGACCAGTAGAGGCAACGTGCTGCCTCTGCCATTGCCATCCCCGATACTGGCATTGCCAGAGGTTTCCGTCTCCCGCATCTAATCTCCTCCACCTGTGCAGAGCTTCATGCTATTCTTGAGGCTGTACTTTTCATCATCAGCCTCGAGAGTGGCAACTGTGTCATTCTCTGTGACAGCAAGTCAGCCTTGGAAGCTCTCCAGAAGCGAAACAGCAAGAGCTGCAACCCCATCCTCATCCAGAATATCATGGAGACTTGCTCGATGGTCACTTCTGCTGGAATCATGGTCCATTTCCAGTGGATCCCTTCTCACGTAGGGATACCTGGAAATGAGCTCGCTGGTCACACTGCGAAGGTAGCACTGGAGAGTCAGAGGTGTGTAACTAATTACCCTCTCTCTCTCAGCGAGTGCAAGAGTTCTGTCTCACAACTGGTGAGCCAGTTCCGTCTTGCTCAGTGGCAGAAGGACAGCATGTGTTCCTCATTCAGGTACCTGGTTCAAACTTCTCTCACTGCTCCTAACCTCGGTAACCTCCTCAGATACGAGGAGACCCTCCTTCATCGTCTCCGAGTTGGTGTCATCTACAGCAACTCTACGCTGCACACTCTTGGCAGAGTTTACAGTCCAGACTGTGCCATTTGCAGCACACCTGAGACTGTATCCCACATTCTGCTCAACTGCTCCAGCTACAATGCCGAAAGAGATACTTTGTTCCGGGAGCTTAATGCTATAGGAACCTCTGACTACTCCATCATCTCTCTCCTCGGCAACAACCACAGTGCGAAGCTGCAACATGCTTCCGTATGGTCACTGACTTCTTTCAGGACATTGGCCTCCTCTGCAAGGTGTAATGTTCAGTACTTTTACATTGTCCTGAAAAGGGCCTTCTTTTCTACATTGTCCTGAAAAGGGCCTTCTTTTCTACATTGTCCTGAAAAGGGCCTTCTTTTCTATATTGTCCTGAAGAAAGCATTATTTCTCTTTTCTTCCCCCCCCCCCCCTCGAGAGATTGCTGAGAGGCAGATTCATCTGCATCCATTATCTCACTTTTCCGTTGTGACTGGTGTAGTGAGACCCTTATCTGAAGGCTAATTTCACCATATTTACAACACCTTGAACCTTGAGGATTTACAGTCTCTACAGGTAGGGAAATGAATTAGCTGTTGAAATTTAGTGATCCGAATACCTGAAATGCAACTGGGAGATGAGGATTGAAGTTCCACTCACCGCAAAATTTATTTTCCTTATAAATTATTTAAAAATATTTATGCATTTACTATTGATTAAATATATAGTTTTTTTTTAATGAAAAGTGTTTTAGTTAAGTGAACTTGTTACGTTAGTTATAAAATAACAACGATCCTCTTATAATTCATTTGATCACTTGGTTAATATTTAAATAGGCACGAGGTAAATATTAATCAGGTTCAGTCGAAATGTGCGCTGAAATTGCGATAAGATTAAAACTAGCAAAAGAAAAAAAAAACGCATCACCATTTCGTATTAAACATCTATTCACTTTACTGGTTGGCTGATCTTGTCATGTTTCCATAGACAACGCTTGAAAACAAAAGCACACAAATATTTAATATTGATGATTTTGATGTTCTCCATTGTAAAGAGGTTGCGGTTTTGCATTACTGATTTTGTTCATCTGGGCTTTTATAACGAAACGATTACAAAGATTGATCTCTGTAGCGCATGCATAACACCCACCAGCCGTCGGCGCGTTGTATTTCCGTATGAGAGACGAGTCCCGCTTGCAGTTAATATGCATTAACATTTAGCAAAAAGGATTGGGTTGGGTTGTTTTACCTCTGAGCGGCACTTTTTTGCACACCATGGGCTAAATGGCCAGGTCACATGGACCCCGAAGGCTCAGAGAAGGTTGCAGGAGGGGACCCACTGGAACAGCTGTTGGGAGACAGATGGTAGCCTCCCATCAAGGTCATCCAGCGTGTTCTTCAACATGCACAGGGTATGGCTCTTCCACACACGGAGCCACGGCTTAACGTCCCATCCGACGGACGGCGGCCTTTCCAAGCCCATTGGTGTCCCCTACTGACCGTGGGTAGGGCGGGAAAATTATGCGGAGATAAATCTCAACGCTGACCCAGCTGGGACTCGAACCTGGGAACTACAGATTACGAGCCTGTTGCGCTACCGACAGAGCCACCCCCGCCCCTAGCAACAGGGATCTCGTGTATGTGGCCTAAGAGGCAAAATTGCCCAATTCACTAGGCAAACAAGTTGTTGTTACTCACAACCATGGAAAATTGGAAAAATGGAGAGGAGGTGAGTATTACAAGGAAGGATCGGCTCCTTGTAGCCAAAACTTCATTGAAAAACTTAATCAAAATATTTAATTGTGATAAACAATACAGGTGTACAGTCGCTCAAAAAATATCCGAACACTATGGTTGATTACAGAATTCAGGAAAAATATCTGGCAACTTTTTTTAGAAACTAGTGATCTGGCAACCTTTGAGTTACGTAACACGAAGGTTGCCAGATCAATAATTTCTAAAAAAATCGTTGCCATATATTTTTTCTGAATTCTGTAATCAACCATAGTGTTTGGCTACTTTTTTGAGCGACTGTACCAAAAATCCTACCGTTTGTTTTTTTAAGTTTCTTTTTTTTTCGGATATATATAATTTATATTAATTTTTAAATGGGAAAAAATTTTTGTGTATTTTTGATAGAAATTTTCTGCATTTTTTTTCGTTCGGTTTTCGGCCATTTTTAGTTATATTATGGTATGATATTGACATGATTGCTATATTCGCAACTGCCCTCGTTAATGAACGGCTAGTCCTAGAACTTTTTGACCGAAACCAATGAATTGCTTCCCCCCCTAAAAAAAAGCTGCCCACCCTGAAAATATTTTTGCCCTCTCCCCCAAATCCTGAAAACTTTCTGCCGATGCCCATGCTGATAACAACACATATATCATCATCATCAACATCTTCAACAGGTCATGGGCTATGGAGGTCCAACCAGACCGCGCAATTTAGTTCTCCAAGCATATCTATACTGAGCTACATCTGCTGCATTTCGCCACTGCACACCAATTCTAGCAAAGTCCCGTTTGACATTGTCTGCCCACTGCATTCTAGGTCTTCCCCCCACTTTCTGAGGCCTTTAGGTATACTGTTCATAACCCTATTCGCTAATTAATAATTATCCATACGGGCAACATGACCAAATCAGAGGAGTCTCTCTTTGCAAAATATGCTGCTTAAAGGAGGTTTGAGACTCCTTTGTCTAACTTCATCATTACCTTCAAAGTTGAACCTCCTAATGCCCAAGATACTGAGTAATCATCTAGAATCAAAAGCATCAAGTTTCCTGTTTTCTTGTTTACAAAGCGTCCAAGTTCAACTACCATAACTAACCCTAGAAAGAACCAAACTATTATACAGTCAAGTTTTAGTCTTTAGGTGTATACGCCAATTTCTCCACACTCTACATAGATTCTTAAAAGCCCCGACAGCAATCCCCATTCGTCTGCTAATCCCATGCCGCACATCACCAGTATCTGTTATATAGCTCCCAAGATAATTAAACTGTGACACCTGCTCAAGACTGCAACCATTCAGATCAACTGAACCTGACCAAAATTTCTTTCATTTTAGTTTTCTTTCTGTTTATAACCAAACCTACTCTACTACCAGTCTCATCAACAGCTCGAATGAAAGAGTTCATCTCATGAACATCATTTGCCAAAAGGGCTAAATCAGAAATTTTAGTATCTTCAGACCATTTAAGGCCAAAATTTTTCCCTTGCAACTAATTTCTCATAATGTAATCAATAACCAAACTAAAGAGAAAAGGAGACAAAATGCACAGTTGTCTGAACACAAGAAGTAATGCTAAACTAATTGCTATAAGCCTTACCAACGACTAACTAATTACAACTAACTAAAGAGAAAAGGAGACAAAATGCACAGTTGTCTGAACACAAGAAGTAATGCTAAACTAATTACTACAAGCCTTACACACGACTCAGTGTTATTGCAGAGAGCTTTCATTATGTTAACTAACTTGTCTGGTATATCATATGATCTCACAATCAACCACAAATTATGACGATCAACAGAGTTGAAACCCTTTTTGAAATCAACAAAGCTAGCAACCAAAGGTATCTGAAACTCTAAACATTTCTCAAGAATCTGCTTCAGCGAAAACATCTGATCTATACATCCCCTATCACTTCTGAATCCACATTATTCATCACGCAATTGCCTGTCAACTAGATTCTTAATTCTAATTCACGCAAAGAACTTTGCCTGGAACAAAAAGTAGGCTGATATCCCTACAGTTATCACAAGAACTGTGATCACCTTTTTTAAAAAATAGGGATAATAATAGCTCTGGTAAAATCCTTAGAAACCATGCTTTTATCATAAAAGATATTCAAAATTTCAATCATGTATGTGGTAACCGAAACATTCCCAGCTCTAAGCATTTCCGTAGTAATTTCATCTGCCCCTGGGGATTTATGTAGTTTAAATTTAGAAATAGCCAAAATAATTTCAGACTGTGTTATAGGACCAACATAACGGCCCAAAACGGCCGAAATTTTGAAATGGACTTGCCCAAATAGTGCTATTCCTTCGTCTTTAATACCCTCTATCCTTTTCTGCAATTTGCTGGGCATTAAAGGGTTAAAGCTAGTAACGCATCATTACAAACAATGGGAGTAGAAATAACCACTTGTTTGGAACATCACAGAAATGCTCAGCCCATCTAGCCGTGAGAGAATCTTTACCTTCTATAACCTTACCTTGCTTATCCTTCAATCCCTGTATACCTGTCCGTTTTCTACCACATAAAACATTGACTATCTGATACCACTCTCTGCTGTTGTGCTGTCTAACTGCTTCCTCGGCTTTGTCAGCCAAACCATCAAGCCAAAGATTCTTATCAGCAGCTAACTGATCCTTTACACGTTTATTAAGCTCTCTGTAATGCTTTCTATTAGGACAAGTAGGGTATTGATTAAGGGCATTCCTGCAGTTCTTTCTTTCTGAAATAAGCTCAAGTGCCTTAGCACCAAAATGATTTTGCCTCCTCTGTTCCTTTATTCCTAAAAGAGTACTGTTAGTTTCAAGAAAAGCCTGCTTGAAACTGTTCCATTTTTCCTCAATTTCAGTAGTAAGCAAACCATGACTGTCATAATGACTAAGTAACCTATCATGGTACGCTTTGACTCTAACTGGGTATTTCAGAGCTTTGGTATTAAAAGTAAATTTTTTCACCCTAGCACAGCACTTCTTAAGTTTAAGTTGCAAGACACTTTTAACAAGGTAATGGTCAGATCCAATTTCAGCTCCCCTATATGACCTGGTATTCCTAACAGAACTAGCCCATTTGCTGTTAATTAATATATAATGAATCATATTCTTATGCAGCCCATCGGGTGAAACCCATGTGTACTTATGTATGACGCGGATTTTGTGATAAGTGTTAGTTATTCTGAAACCATTGAGTTTACTTACCTGTAGGAGACGTTGCCCGTTGCCATTGCAGCTATCAATACCAAAAGGACCTATCACTCCTCCCCAAAGGTCAGAATCACTACCAATTTTGACATTGAAGTCACCTAGAACAAGGTTCAGCTAGAACCTCCACAAACCGACAAACTGAGAAACGACAAATGCCTAGCGAAAAGCAATCGGAAAACAACAATACTAAAATGGGAAGTTTAAATAACATGTAGAAGAGTAAAAGAGTCATAATTATTCTGATTGTTTAAAGAGCCCATCTCTGGTCTAGTCATTAGCGTACCCTAGTAGTAAACCAGTGGGTATGTCCCTGTATATGTGTTTTATGTTGTACGAAAAGCCAGGAGAGGCCCAATTGAGGCTTTTAGGCTATCTCTGTCTTTTGTTTAAATTTTAAAATAAAATTCATAGCTAGATTTCGTAAAAACGGTAATCTAAACTTAAAACATGTCTTGCTGAGTATGCAAATAGGTTTAATGACTTTATTTCTTTGTCGAAAGAGTGAAATCAGTTATGAAGATGATATATATATACTGATGCAAGTAATATTTTAATTTTTTGTTAAATATCCAATATATTAACCTTTTTTGTGTTATGTAATAAATCGGTCATTTCAAGAAGAAATTTTTATTGATTGTAAAGAAACAAATACTGTTATTCCAATTTGTAAATATTAGTAAATTATAGACCTGTAAACTGATACCAGATCTCTGAAAAGTAATGAATAACCAAGGAATGCACATGAAAATTCTACTAAGTTATCTCAGAATGTTTCGATTTCGTCATTGGCTAACATAATTAGTAACTTTTTTCAAGTAACGTCAATTTATTGAACGCTCAAAATTTCATGTAAAAGCTACTTTTATAAATATGCGAAAGAAATCCAAATGCTGAAACTTCCAGTTAATGTTTTTTTCATTTGCATGGAACCTAGGCTCTACTGCATCATCCTGCAACAGTCAGCACAAATTACTAAAGGAAATTTTGACTTTCGATAAAAAAAAGTCAGAAATTTTCTTCAGTAATTTGTGCTGTAAATAGTTGCTGATAAGATAACCATTAAAAATTTATTTAAATATCACATGGTCGACAATGTTACAGTGATAAGCGAAGTAATGTAATACAATTTTTTAGCTGACGACTTATTTTAATATTTAGATTTACTATTCTTTAAAATATATATTACGTACTAAAATCACCCATTTCATTTTCCTGTGGGGAGGCTTCATCTCATGGCGACCCCTGCAGCTACGTCATTAGTTGTGACGAAAAATTCGATCTCTTGGATACCCAATTTGAGAATTTTATGATTAGGAAATAATATGCATAAAGTATAAACACAGTTAAGAAATAATTCTGACAAAGAATTTTTTTAGGTGCGTTATGTTTATCTGGAAATTAAGGAAGGAATTTTAGGAAGCGTTATGTTTATCTTTGAATTCCGAACAGGTGTCTTTGTATAATTTTATTATAACGTTATAGTATATTGTATGTCCAACACTAAAAATAGATTTAAAAACAACTATGTAATTTTATTCCATATAGAGTTTGACGTCCTGAATTATTTTAATTTTTATATGGCATTTAATGAAATTTCTTATTGCTATGAAATTTTTAGCAACATTGTTAATATTGGTGTATTAGTTTTAATTCCACAAGTAAAATTTAAAATTTAACACTACGCAACAGTTTAGAGTAAAAGCGCATTTGAATTGTAAGAAAAATCATTCAACTTGTGCTGCCATCTATTGACCAAATAGTGAACTAACGAAAAATAAAAATCGTTTTTAATTTTGTATAAATTTACATGGACTGGCTATTATGATCGGGACTGGTTGGCTACAAGGACAGACTGGATTAGTTGGAATCAGACCTAGATCTAGGAAAAAATCGAGGAGTATAACATTTCCCCCTCCGTTTAACACGCATTCAAAAAATTTCATGAAAAGAAAAATACAGGAAATATAGATTGATTAATAATTTTTTGCCTCCATTACCCTTAATAGCATTCTGAAGGGTGGGGGGACATGCCTCGCCCCTTTCAGAACGCTAAAACTTAGACATGAACATGGCATAAACAGAGTGAAAAATTTTGGAGTTTACATCTGAATTGGGGAATGAATTTTCAGGGGATGGCCTCAATTATCCTATTAGCTTTAACTGACGCAATGCTTAGCCACCGAAAGTGATAAGCGACGAATTATCTAGATTATCTCCATTATCTTTCACTGAAAAATCTCACTTTCTTTAAATTGATATACACTATATTACGATGGAAACACTTAACAGCAAATGCTCTTAAGTGTTCCAATTGCTGCTGTTTAACTCTTCTAAGCATTTTCATAATTAATCGAAAGAATCATTACAACATGTTTTAAATTTGCGTTTATTTCAGTAAACAGTTTGTTCTCACAATTATAATTTGTGCTTTAGTGGGTTTTGAAGTAAATTGTGATCAGTAACGTAGCTTTTAAATGCTTCAGGACAGTGGCGCACCCAGAGGGGGGTCAAGAGTCCCAGGCACTCCCCCCCCCCAAAAAAAAAGGAAGAAAAAAAAACATTAGAAATTTTCCAAAAACACTTTCCTAATTAAAATTCATTTTTGATATTTATGTTGTGTCGTGTCTTCTATTTCCATACTCCTTATGAATTAGCGGTCACATAAGGTGGGGATACCCTATAGCTCTCAGGAATCACGTCCGCTGTGAACACAAGGCGAACGAATCGGGCGGACCGAGCGCTACTTCGTTTTCCCGAGCCGGGCCAGCGGGCCCCTCGCCCCCCGCCCCAAGATTAAATCCTGAGTGCGCTAATGCTTCAGGATCCATAACTCTTTAAATATTTTAGGAATATTGATGAAAATCGAGAATCAGAAAGGTATGAGCGAGACCTACAATTAATCTCCAGTGGTCACAAAGTGGTAGTGCGCGCTTTTGTGAAATAGTTCGTTTTTAATTTCGTATAAATTTTTGTTTCGCTGTCGAGTGGTTAGCACGCTTGGCTACTGATCTACGGGACCTGGGTTCGAGCCCCGGGTAAGGCATGGATGTATGTGTCGCTTTTCTGCTGAGGTCCTGCCATCCTCTCAGACCTTCTACTGTGGCATATAAACTGGCAGGCTCCTGTCAGACCTCTGTGGCAAGCAGCTGCTTGAGGGGATATTTTTTAATTTTTTCACAACCATGAAGAATATGGAAATAATGAAATTGAAATTAATGTGGGAATTATAATGATAAGTAATATGTATATGTTTGGTTATAAATAGTAAAGTTAATGTGATAAATAACTATTACACATAGCATAAAGCTTGCAATTTTCAGTAATAGACTTAAAATCAAATTATTCGTTTGAAATTTAAATATTTTTTTACTTTTATTTTTGCTGTGGAAATGAAAAAAATTATTTTAAATTATCAAAAGTATGGGGATGTTTCCATGTTCTGTGGGGCAGAGGTGACTCATTCGGCAGCTGGCTAGATGGGTAATCTGCAGTTCCCTGTTTCGAATCCCCGCGTGGGCTAGCGTTGAGATTTAACTCCGCAAAACACCCCGCCCTGCCCACGGTCGGTAGGGGACACCGATGGTATTATAAAAGTCGCTGTTCATCGGATGGTACGTTAAGCCGTGACTCCGTGTGTGGGAGAGTCATATCCTAAGAACACGCTGGATGTCATTCACTGGCGGCTGCCATCTGTCATCAAGTACTAACAGCTATCCAGTGAGTCATCTCCCCCCAAACTTCTTTGAGCTCTTGGGGTCCATTGTATGCAAAAAAGTGCTGATCAGAAGTAAAATAATCCAACCAACGTTGTGTGAATGGAAATATGTATTAAAAATCTCCAACTTTAAGCGTTTTGTAGTTAAAATTAATACCCCCTCAAGCCGTTGCTTGCCACAGTGGTCTGACAGGAGCCTATCAGTTTATATGCCATAGTAGAAGGTATGTGAGGATGGCAGGACCTCGGCAGAAAAACGACACAAACATCCATGCCTTACCCGGGGCTCGAACCCAGGTCCCTTAGTTAAAAGGCGTAGAAAAGGGAAAATCTAAAATTCTCAAATCTAGATTTTGAGCAATTTTTGTTTATTATTTAAAAATTTTGGAAACTGAAGCATTTAACATCAGTGTTACTACTTGTAAGAATTAACTTTACAGTTAAAATAAATCGTTTACTGAAATTAATGTAATGATAACTTTGGGTAATATTCCTCATTTTGCATCAGTTTTGAAATGATATTTGGAACAAATGTAACAGCAACACCATCTGTCCAATAGCCCAGCCTCAACAACCTTTAAAATAAAAGTATATTTTCTAAAATGGAAATTTTAATAAATTTGTTTGAGATCTACTGATCATTTATTACATATCTTCTGCAACATTTTGGTGCAGAAACGCTTCTTTTTAAAGTTAGGGAGTTTGAATATGGTTATCCATTCAAAAAACATGGAAGTATCTGATTACGTTTTGTAATAAAGTGAGTAGCCTCGGAATTAATCGTTTTCTAAAAGTTCATTTGCGATTGTGTAGAGAGAGAGAATCTTTCAAAAGCGAGTAATCGCTCTCCATAGTTACCTGCAATTTCTTAAAATTAAAAAATACGAATTGTTTTTCGCTTCTTAAATAAGCAAATGACGCCCTATCATGTTGGGCCCCTATCAAATTACGTGCCTAATCAGAAATCCATGCTTGTATATTTGAATGATTTTTAGTTGAATTTGTAAAATGTCGAAAAACTTTTTAATCCAATAAATTAAAATATTTTAAATATGAAATAAAATAAAATTAAGAACTTTAATATTTTTTAACATTATTATCTTCATCCTCAAGCAGCCATGGGATACGGAGGTCAAAACCAGAACCCTGTGTGATTGACCACTCCTCAGCGAGGTAGAATAAAAAGTAGCCCTAGTAGTCCAGATCAGTAGGCCACATCGGTGTGGCCTACTCCCTTCCGTCTCCGTTCCTTCCGCCTTCCGTTCTCTTCCAAAAATTCGCCTTCCTTCCCTTCCAAAAGAGAATATCTCCTTTTGTAAGGTACTAACGGCCTGTTTTAGGTTCAAGGCCTGGCCGGTTCTGTGCCTCATCACAGGTGATTGGTGCACAGCTCTACTCCCAGTAAACGTGAGAAATTATTCTAATACCATGTTTTTTTTAATGGTAATTAACTAATTAATTTGCTGCAGTTTTACGTACACCACTGCGGAGTGTATATCAGGAAATAAAATGTATGGCATTAAGCAATCTCCCTAAATCTTTAGGGACGGCGGTGGCTCAGTCGGTAGCGCGCCAGGCTCGTAATCTGCAGTTCCCAGGTTCGAGTCCCAGCTGGGTTAGCGTTGAGATTTATCTCCACAAAATTCCCAGCCCACGGTCAGTAGGGGACACCGATGGGCTTGGAAAGGCCGCTGTCCGTCGGTGGGACGTTAAGCCTTGGTCCCATGTGTGGGGAGCTATACCCTGTCCACGTTAAAGAACACGCTGGATGACCTAGACAGGAGGTTTTCATCTGTCTCCCAACAGTTGTTCCAGTGGGTCCCCTCTTACAGCCTTCTCTGAGTCCTTCGGGGCCCTTATGACCTGGCCATTTAGCCTATTGTGTGCAAAAAAAGTGCCGCTCAGTGTAAAACAACCCAACTCTAAATCTTTTTTAAGTAAATAATAAAAATTATTTTCGAAACGCTACGAGATTTATTGAAGCACTTAATCCATATCTTTGTAGCCTGCTTTACAAGTGAAAAGAAAATATTATATCTAAAATCTCACCGACACCTAAAGCCGCTGCAAAGAATGCGGGCTGCTAAAATACTACCCCCCACAAAAAAATTTAATTCCTCTTTTTTTTTTTCTACAGCACTTGGCTATTGATCAAATGGACCTGGGTTCGAAACTCGGTAAGGCATGGATATCTGTGTTTCTCTGCTGAGATCTCGCTTTCCTGTATGGCTTATTAAGTGACAAGCTTTATACCCCCTCAAGCAGTTGCTTGCCACAGTGGTATAGTAAGTGACAAGCACCTGTCAGACTGTTGTGGCAATACAAACTATACAAAGATTATTTCAATTAGGCTCAGTGGCGTAAAAATAGGGTGGTATAGGTGGGAAAAAGCCATGACCCAGGGTTGGGTTGTTTTACCTCTGAGCGGCACTTTTTTGCACACCATGGGCTAAATGGCCAGGTCACATGGACTCCGAAGGCTCAGAGAAGATTGGGGGAGGGGACCCACTGGAACAGCTGTTGGGAGACAGATCGTAGCCTCCCGTCAAGGCCATCCAGTGTGTTCTTTAACGTGCACAGGGTATGGTTCTCCCGCACACGGAGCCACGGCTTAACGTCCCATCCGACGGACGGCAAGCCTTTCCAAGCCCATCGGTTCCAAGCTCTACCTATCACATTTGGGATGAAGTGGTAAGGACTGTTCGCAGCGACACTGGTGCTTCTTTCCAATTTGCACAACTGCGCAGCACAATCCTTTCCGCATGGTACAGTCGCTCAAAAAAGTATCCGAACACTATGGTTGATTGCAAAATTCAGAAAAAATATCTGGCATTGATTTTTTTAGAAATTAGTCATCTGGCAACCTTCGTATCACGTGACACGAAGGTTGCCAGATCACTAATTTCTAAAAAAATCAATGCCAGATATTTTTTTCTGAATTTTGCAATCAACCATAGTGTTCGGATACTTTTTTGAGCGACTGTACAATATTCCAGGACAACTCATCCAGCATCTTGTAAATTTCATGCTCCGATGAATTCGGGCTGTTCTGAAGCTCAAAGCAGACGCAACATGCTACTAGGTAGGTGTACCTAATAAACTGCCATCTTGGTGTACTTCACGCGTTAAGAGTGACGATATTGCTCCTCCCACTTATTGCGGATTGTTCGTCATTATGACGTTTGCCCGTTTAAAAAAAATAGATCAATACCCTCTCAAGCAGCTGCTTGCCACAGAGGTGTGATGGGAGCCTGCCAGTTTAATACGCCATAGTAGAAGGTATGTAAGCCGTCCCATGGCCGAGTGGTTAGCGCCCTTGGCTACTGATCTAAGGGACCTGTGTTCGAGCCCCGGATAAGGCATGGATGTTCGTGTTGTTTTTCTGCTGAGGTCCTGCCATCCTCTCAGATCTTCTACTTTGGCATATAAACTGACAGGCTCCTGTCAGACCTCTGTGGCAAGCAGCTGCTTGAGGGGATATTTATTTATTTTTTTTAGAAGGTCTGTGCAGATGGCGGGACCAAAAAAAACCAACAAAAATCCGTACTTTACCCAGGTCCCTTAGATCAGTAGCCAAACGCCGCTGCAAAGAATATATCGTTCAGTATTAAATGCCTGAAAATTCATATGGATAATTTTGTTTTAGCTACACATTATTTACTGCAAATATATATATATATTTCATAAATTATATCTGCATTTACTTTCCTTAATTATATATCATTGCTTTACTCATTAGATTGTATTATACGTATATATTTTCATTTTTTTGCGTACAGTCTCACAAAAAAGTATCCGAACACTGACACGAAGGTTGCCAGATCACTAATTTCTAAAAAATCGTTGCCAGATATTTTTTCTGAATTCTGTAATCAACCATAGTGTTCGGATACCTTTTTAAGCGACTGTACAGAGTATTAAAGGCCAGAATGTATCCGAGTTATTTCAGTTGCTTTTTATGCTAATATCCGATGAGTTAACATCGTATTTTCCAAGAACATATCTCATAGTAATGAACTGATCATTATTATGAAATTATTATGAACATAAAAGTTTGAAACACCAAATCTTCTGGGGCGGGGGTGGCTCAGTCGGTAGCGCGCCAGGCTCGTAATCTGTAGTTCCCAGGTTCGAGTCCCAGCTGGGTCAGCGTTGAGATTTATCTCCGCAAAATTCCCCGCCCTGCCCACGGTCAGTAGGGGACACCGATGGGCTTGGAAAGGCCGCCGTCCGTCGGATGGGACGTTAAGCCGTGGCCCCGTGTGCGGGAGAGCCATACCCTGTGCACGTTAAAGAACACGCTGGATGGCCTTGACGGGAGGCTACCATCTGTCTCCCAACAGCTGTTCCAGTGGGTCCCCTCCCCCAACCTTCTCTGAGCCTTCGGGGTCCATGTGACCTGGCCATTTAGCCCATGGTGTGCAAAAAAGTGCCGCTCAGAGGTAAAACAACCCAACCCAAATCTTCTAAGCTTTATTATTCTGAAATATTGTTACCACTGTTTGGATTAGTTTAGCTACAAAAACATTTGTAATATTTTCAAAAGCTTTCAAATTTTGCTTTATTTGCTTGTAGTTTGTTGGTCATCTAGGCAAAAGAAAAATGCTTTCCATAAATGATTCTCATGCCAACTATATTAGTACATTTTTGCCGATATTTCATGTACAATGAAATTATTCCTTTGTATTGTAGGTGCTGCCATTATGTGTTGGGAGTGTAATTCCCATTACCATAAGGATTGTGCTGACCCTTTCCAGAACGCGACATTAGCCCTCACAGACTGCAACATGAGACAGCTGGATCACATTCCAAAAGAACAGACAGCTATCGTATGCAGGAAAATTATACAGAAAGGTATGGAAAGAAATTATTGATTTAGCTTTTCATAATGGAGCTGTATTACTTTCAGATTGATGCAGAATTTTGAAATCCTTGTTTTGAAATCGTGCACAGAGTTTCTTGGAAATGACAATGAAACAGACAACGAAGCCATTAGAACCACTTCAATATAAAAGGTTTAGTGCAATAGGCGCTAATCCGGAAAATGAGAAACAAATCTGATATCACTGTGTCATGATTCAGTTCATCAAAAAAAGTGTTAACTTAACCCTTTCAGGACCATAAGGTTTCTAAGAGTAAATATTAGTATGTAACTGTTTATTTTAGTTTGTTTAGACGTAAAATAAATAAAAATCATAAGAAAAATACATAACAATGTGTAGTTTTTTTTGGAATTTTATGGGAAATATTTTTCCCAATGGACTATAAAGGTAACACAAATTATAGTTAGGCTTATTATGCAATGTCTTTTATTTATTGGTTAATTAGAACAAGATGTTAACTAAAATAATACAAAATTATGAAATAAAATTACTATACAAAATGATGTGCTAATTATGATATTCTGCGAAACAATTTCTTTTGGTCGTGAAGCAAAGATGGACATTGCACAGATGCAACATTATTGCAAAGATGGACATGGACTAAACGTTCCCGTTTACGTAATTGCGTTCGGCATACGTTCTATTTTGACATTCTGTATAAAAAATGCAGATAAGGTTATAATTAAATACGACAATCACCAATTTTAAAATGGGGAAAAATGTTTTCCTTAGTCGTGAAAGGGTTAAACGAGGGTATTGTGGCAGCTAGGTTACTATACCGTCTTAAAGAGAAAAATGTAACACACTTTCTGTTGGGTTGTTTTACCTCTGAGCGGCACTTTTTTGCACACCATGGGCTAAATGGCCACCCTGCTCTGTTGAAAGATTGCTCAAAAAGAGAAATCTAACACCAAACACGAATGACCTAACATAATATTCTGGCGAAAGGTAATACTATGGAAAAGGGTAGAATAGCACTATATTACATTTAACATCAGAAACAGGTGCAATGTAATGCCGCATTACGATGAAAGTTTATTGCCTGAAAAGGGTTAATTGTCAGTGGTTAGATCATAGCAACCTTTGTGTTTGCTTTAACTGAGGTTGTGGTCAGCAGTGACTTCGGTCTTAGTAAGCACATATCCTTATATGAGAAGTTAGTACAAATTAGGAGTGGTTTCTAGGATTATTTATTTAAGAAAGGGATATTTATTTATTATACACTGAAAAATGCATTTGCATTTATATTAAAACAAATTCTGAGTCATTAAGAGATTCAATGGTTATATATAGAGAACAGGAATTAGTTCAACGGCTATTAATATTATTAAAAAATTTGAAAACATTGTAGATATACCAGTGTAGGAAACCAGTGTAGGAAACACTGGTTTCCTTCAATTAAGTGAAAATGAAAAAAATCATGATTATTCGCCAAAACATTGTGCGATCCTCACCAAACTTGTTCCTGTAATCACCAAAGTAATGCTGAGTGAGCATATCGTATGCAAATTAGTCTAGGTTGCGTCAATTTGCATAATCGGATAGCAGCTTAAAAAAGGGGGAATTTTAGAGTGGATCGTTATTTTGTGTTGTAAATGTGAGTAAAGAAATTCCAAATAGCTATTTTGTAGGAATGATCTTGAGACATCATTGCCAAATGAACTGCGGTATAGAGCTATTGGCCGGCTGGAAGCAGAACAAAGTCAGTCAAACGTGGCACGATGGCTGAATGCGAGTCCTTCTGTGGTCCACAGACAGTGGAATCAATTTCTTTCCACGGATTCCTCGTCTCGGAGGTTTACCGAGGAAGGGCTAGAGTTACGACCGCTGTACAAGACCGATATTTGCGATTAAGATCACGAAGGAACAGGGCGTCTACTCCCTCTCAGCTAAGATCCTCTCTTGCTGAGAGGAGGGTTGTATCACTAGGAGGGTTGTATCAGCTTCTACTGTGCGTAGAAGGCTTCACGAGGGAGGTACAACAGGAGCATCAAAATGACCCATCACATCATAGTTTTATTGTTGCACGTTCATCTGTCGCATCAATAACGCTAACATTTTAATGCTTACAGTGATTGCCTTTAAAAATCAAAATTTTGTGTTATAAGTACAGTCGTCCCCAGTTTTAAACATTAATCTCAGATAAACAAAGCTCAGATAAATTAATCTCAGATAAACAAAGCTTAGATAAATTAATCTCAGATAAACATAAAAGATAAAGATGAAAGCATTTCAATAGTCTTGCATCCTTAAATCATGAATAATCCAAAAAATCCACTAAAACGGAGGGAAAATTTTTGTATTGGAATATCGGCCCAGTCTCTTGTCCTGCCCTTCCCCTTATTTTTATGTACAACAATTTATGTAAGCAACAGTCAAAATTTGGAGCGTTACTCAATATCAGTAATAATCAAAATTTGCAGCATTGTCAGAGTATTCAATATCAGTGATAGTCAAAATTTGCAGCGTCAATTAGTATATTAGTCTCTTGTCCTGCCCTTCCCCTTATTTTTATGTAGATCGGACCCTGATTCCTACTATAATATATACTTTGTCTCATATTGGTTTGATTTGATGTAAAGTATTCGCACAAATATTTTGATGAAGTGATGACTATGTATGATAGCTTTTAATAAATTCTTTTTCTCTTGCAGTGCGAGATGACTACCGGTTCATTCGAGGCTGTGGCTTCCTGAGCAGCGAGAAGGAGGCTACAGACTGCATCAAGCGAGCTGGAACGTTCAACGTGCTCGTGCAGTACTGCAGCTGTAGCACGGACGGCTGTAATGGGGCTCCTGGCATCTCGCGCAGCTGGCAGGTATTAGCGACCAACCTGGCTGTTTCGACAATAACCACACTTGTGGTCGGCATTGTGGTGAAGTAACCATGGCGACGGAAGGGGAGACATCCACTTGTAGCTTCACAATACCTGGCGGTACGAGTTCTCTTTTGAAGGCAGAAATCACGAAGATTTGGTTGTTAGAAAAAAGATCAGCTTTACTTCCATTCATGGATTGTTAATTCATTTTGTTTTTGTTACCGTCAGGAGGCGTTGCGGTAGCTGATTAGCACCATCTATAGTGGTTATGCTTCTGTTCAATGTTACGTTTAGTAAAAAAAAAATCAGGGTGCAATTTAGTATTAAATTGGCATTCAATATGGTAAGAAAAAGAATTCAAGCGCTTGCTTAAAGCCTTGCTATTAAGTTTATCCTTGAAAGCGTTAGGTAGGGAAATAATCACATACTTTGTTTGTAGAATGGAGATAACAGTTTCACTTACTATTAGTTGCTCTTAGACTATTTCAAGTTAAATCAAATAAATGGAAACAGCCGTGCCATTGTCTTTCGTTTCCCAGTTGATTCTATCAAATTTAAATCTTTAAAAATTTGTATATAATTAAACATTCCTACGTGAAATTAAAATTTCTTGTATTGTACGCTTGGTGCTGATTGAATTAGCCACTCCAATACGAGAGAGGATATACCAAGCAATTTTAAGTCCCGTTCCACATTTCTATCACTACCTAGTCAGTCACAAATAATTCTTTTCTTTCACGTTACCTCTGATTTTAAGTCCTTTTTTTTTGCAGAACACTGTTTTTGTCAGTTTCAGTTTCAGATTTTGTCTGTACGAGATGACTTTTGTATGCGAAAAAAAAAAAGTCACGATCACAAAGCTGTTTTCCAAATTTTTTTCTGGACTTTTCCTGGATACTGCTGATTTAGGAAATTGTCCATTTTCAGTTAACGTTGTTGATTCATTGTCAGTGATACATGGGGAGCTGCCTTATTATGGATCACATTCTTCAAGCCGGTGACGTCACTACCCTTGCAAGCGTTAGGGAAACCAAATAGGCTATCTGTGTACCACATTGACATCATGTCACATCCATAGATTGTGGTGTTGCATATTCTGTCCACTCTAGAGGGCGAATGTGACCCTTTACCAAAGATTATCTAGTCAAATGACGAAACCAGCGATGCCAGTGTATTCTCTGTAGATTAGTGGTACGTATGTGATAGAGAACTTTAATTTGTATATTGATATAGAACAGTATAGAATCCCTATTAACAGAGCACTGTATTTTTTGCAATGATAAAACATCCTAAAAAGTAAGGATAAGTTTTTCTTTTCTCTTCTGAGAGCAATGCTTATGAGACAACTAGGAGTTTTTGGTATTATCAGTCTCTGCTATAAATAATTAGTGAAGGCTTCTTGCTAACAAAGATATAAAATATCAGATGACATTCTATTATACACTTCTAGAACTTATTAAGCATGAAAAATTTACTCTTTTTTTAAATAATTAGTTTAAAGTTTGTGTTGTTCCCAAAAAGGTTTTTTAAACTACATTCATTGGCGAAATTTTCGCTCTTAACTTTCATGAACGGTAAAATTTCAACAAAGCAAAATTTTAACCAATCAGAATTTTGTTAATACTTGATGAATTTTTAATATTAGGAATTGCTAAAAAAAATACTAAAATAAGAGAATTCGAAATTTTAAAATATTTATAATTAAAGAAAGAGTGATTACTTATAAACATGCATTTATTGCATTGCAATGTTGTCATATATTAAAGAAAAACATATTTTTATTCAAATTTATGTTTACAGATTTATATATATATATCATGTTAATAGTTCAAGATGAGGACAGGAGAAGAAGAAAAAATACGTTAGATATAAAAAATGCACTGAACAGTACAAGTTGTGGCTATGAGATATATGAAATGTTTTTCAAGGTTGAATATAATATAGTAGTAGTCTCATAGTAGTATTAAAAGGAAGAAAGAAATAACAGTTTATTAACTTCTCCTCAGCAAAATTTAGTCACAGAATTTAATATCAGCAACAGTCAAAATTTGGAGCGTTACTCACAATATTCAACATCAGTAATAATCAAAATTAGCAGCATTGTCAGAGTATTCAATATCAGTGATAGTCAAAATTTGCAGCGTCAATTAGTTTATTCAATATAAGAAGTAGTGAAAATAGCAGTATTAGTTAGAGTATTCAATATGAGTAATAGTTCAGATTTGCAGCATTATTTATTATCAGTAATAGTCAAAATTTGCAGCAATAGTCAGAATGTTCAATATAAGTAAAAAGTCAAAATTTGCAGCAATAATCGGGGGGAGGGGGAATATTTTTCACTAAACGGAAAATTCCCGTTGAAAGAATTTTTCTTACTTACATTTCTCAATAAAAGCAATTGAAATTATAATCCATAAATAAATGAAAATGAAAATGATTTTCTGCCATTATATCGCTTTAAATGCCGAGAGAGAAATTTGCCATAAATTACACACTTGGAAGTATGAAGTTGAGCACTGCTGTTTGTGAAATTTTGAAGGTAAATAAATATGAATAAATAAAAATAAATAAAATAATAAAAATATTGAAGTAAATAAAAGTAAATAATAATGAATAAAATAAAGCCATTAGGTATGGCTGATAAAATGCGTTTAATTTAAAGCTGTAAATTTTTTATGACCTGTTTTTTGAGTGTGTCGAAACACAGACTTGTTACCGATATATAATATATATCACCCATATGATGACTCTGTAATTATCATAGGCATTCTTTCATATATCTAACGTGTCTTCAATCCTGGTCGGTTAACATTTATTCATTGTGTGCTTCATTGTTACATACTTTGTAATAATTACTGTTGTATGTCTTAAATAATCGGTTTGTAAGAGTGTATTGTATTGCCTTGGTTAGAAGAAATGGTTACTGTCATATGGTCAATGTAAAATGTACCAAATTATGTTCGGATTCGTGAATTCCTTGTTATTCCTGTCGTTCTTGCTTAAACTAACCCGTTTTGGGGTTAGCCACATCATCACATTAGCGTGCACTGCGCCAAAGGGAATTAGACCAATGAAAAAAAAAATATCTCTAAGCAACTGACTCTGTTTTTATCTAAGTTGTTTTAAATGGTTTCCATATAGCTATTCTTGTCCTGATTTGACTCGATGAAAATAAAATGATGAATTAAGTTCACTTTTCTATCAGTCTCCTTCTCAATGCATTTCGAGAAACATTTTAATGCTAGTTAAACCTACGCCGAAACGCCAAACGAATGTCCATTGATAACAACATTCACAGCTTTCCACACATACTACTCACAACGTATTGCTTCATTCACAAAGTAAGCGACAGCAGCGAATTCAGAAATTTCGGACGCTTTTTGAGGGAACACGGCCAATGGAATCTAGGAACCGAAGCTCTTACCCCAACAAGCTAGCACTCAGTGGGATCACCTCACCAAATTCAGGACCCATCGCTCGAGCAGCTACAGAGTTCGGTTGTTTTATCTCTGAGAAGCACTTTTTTGCACACAATGAGCTAAATATCCAAGTCACAAAAACCCCGAACTGGGCAGCTGTTGGGAGACAGATGATAGCCTCCTGACCCGCACACAGAACCATGGCTTAACGTCCCATCCTACGGACGGCGGCCTTTTCAAGCCCATCGGTGTCCCCTACTGACAGTGGGCAGGGCGGCCTTTGACCTCGAAGGACCCTACGCATCCGAAATTCGGCATACTTTCTCAGATCTACGACTCAAAATACCCCCAAGCACTAATATTGAGCCTTCTAACACTGATAAACCAATTTTTGGACTATGACTTCAAATGATCCATAGCAACCACAATTCAATAACGTTTCCGGGATCAACGACTCAAAATAGCCCAAGTAACCAATCACCGATAGATCTAAATTTGATTTTTGACCATGAAGAACCCTCCGGATTCGAAATTCTGTAACCTTTATGACATCTAGAACCTGGAACACACCCAGAAATCAATTTTCATGTTTCTAGCACTTGTAGATCACGATTTGACCTCTATAATGATTTGACCTCTATCATGATTTTGACCTCTATAGATCATGATTTGACCTCTATCTTGTAGATCTGTGATTTGACCTCTCTAAAAGGTGATAGTACCTCCATTTGATCATGATTGGTTGGTTGGTTGTTTTACCTCTGAGCGGCACTTTTTTGCCCATAATGGGCTAAATGGCCAGGTCACAAAGACCCCAAAGGCTCAGAGAAGGTTGGGAGAGGGGACCCACCGGAACAACTGTTGAAAGACAGATGGTAGCCTCCCGTCAAGGCCATCCAGAGTGTTCTTTAACGTGCACAGGTTATGGCTCTCCTGTACACAGTGCTACTGCTATAGTCCGTATCGACGAATGGCGGCCAATGCAAACCCATCGGTGTCCCCTACTGACCGTGGGCAGGGCGGGAAATTTTGCGGAGATAAATCTCAACGCTCACTCAGCTGGGACTCGAACCTGGGAACTGCAGATTACGAGCCTGGCGCGCTACCAACTGAGCCACTGCCGCTCCCATTTGATCTTGAAAGACACGTAGGAGGTTATATTTCGGATTTTTTCTCGAGATCTACGATACGGATTATCCCTAGGTGCAAAATATTTAGAACTCTACCATTTCTGCAGGTAAGTTAGAATTAACGTGATCAGTCAGTCAGTTAACGTCAATCACTGACAATCGTCAATATATATTAGACGCGTTTTATTATGGGAATACTTTACAACAACAATCTTGTTTGATTGAGCCAATCAGGTATCTTTATTCTTTCCAGGAAGCAAAAAAATATGTTACATCTCCAGTGACAGTTTTCCATAGAGATCTGACAGGCGCCTGCCAGTATCGTAATGGAGCAGGGGTGACTCATGCTGTAGTTCGTCATCAGCAGTTCAAGTTCGTCATCAGCAGTTCCCAGGTCAGTAGGGGACACCGATGGGCTTGTAAAGGCCGCTCTCCATCAGACGGAAGGTTAAACCGTGACCCCGTCTATGGAAGAGCCATACCCCGTGCACATTAAAGATTACATTCGATGACCTTGACGGGAGGCTACCCTTCTATCTTCCAACATCTGTCCAGTGGGACCCTTTCCTCAGCCTTCTGTCGGGGGGCGGGGGTGGCTCAGTCGGTAGCGCGCCAGGCTCGTAATCTGCAGTTCCCAGGTTCGAGTCCCAGCTGGGTCGGCGTAGAGATTTATCTCCGCAAAATTCTCCGCCCTGCCCACGGTCACTAGGGGACACCGATGGGCTTGGAAAGGCCGCCGTCCGTCGGATGGGACGTTAAGCCGTGGCGCCGTGTGCGGGAGAGCCATACCCTGTGCACGTTAAAGAACACGCTGGATAGCCTTGACGGGAGGCTACCATCTGTCTCCCAACAGCTGTTCCAGTGGGTCCCCTCTCCCAACCTTCTCTGAGCCTTCGGGGTCCATGTGACCTGGCCATTTAGCCCGTGGTGTGCAAAAAAGTGCCGCTCAGAGGCAAACCAACCAACCAACAGCCTTCTGTGAGCTTCGGGTTATTGTGATTTGTCCATTTATCCCATTGTGTGCATAAAAGTGGCCCTCAGAGGTAAAACAACCCAACTCAGTATTATACGCCATACAGAACATTTATGAGGAAGGTGAGACCTCAACAAAAGACAACACACAAAAAAAGCAACCATCTATTCTTTATATGGAATTCACGTACAGGCCCATTTCAAAAGGAGCCAAGTTTACTAACCATATTAAATAAAATATTTTTTGTGCATCTCTTGCGGCGGGAGTAGCTCAGTCGGTAGCGCGTCACGCTCGTAATCTGTAGTTCCCAGGTTCGAGTCCCAGCTGGGTCAGCGTTGAGATTTATCTCCGCAAAACTCCCCGCCCTGCCCACTGTCAGTAGGGGACACCGATGGGCTTGGAAAGGCTGCCGTCCATCGGATGGAACGTTAAGCCATGTCTCCCTGTGCGGGAGAGCCATAACCTTTGCACGTTAAATAACACGCTGAATGGCCTTGACGGGAGGCTATCATCTTGTCACCCAACAGCTGTTTCAGTGAGTCCCCTCCCCCAACCTTCTGGGTCCGTGTGACCTTGACATTTAACTCATGGTGTGCAAAAAAGTGTCGCACAGAGGTAAAACAACCCAAAAACGTGCACCTCTCAAGAATATATTTTGGCTCCCCCTCCCAAATTTTGGTTCCCAAATGTAAGAATAACTGTACTTTTACTTTACAAATTTGCATCGTGTAATAATTTACCCTCACACGAGAGAGAAAAACTTAACCATTTACTGCAGTGTTTTACAAACTTTTTCTGACAGCTTCCTAACATTTTGCTTTTGAATAATTTTCAACCGTCTTTTTTTCAGATATGATAATTTAGAAAAAAGTATTTTACAATAAACAATCAATAGGAAATACCCAGACTACCTGTTGATATAGAATTCAAGAAATAATTTCTCTGGAAAAATGACTTTCTCTGTGAGTGGAACTGAAACCCAAAACTCCCAGTTATATGATGGGTATTCTGACCACTACACTGCCAACGGTGGAGGACTGAACTAGCCATTGTTAGTTTAGTGGTTAGAATATCCAGCATGCAACTGTGAGCCGTGGGTTCCAGTTCCACTCACAGAAAGACTCATTTGTGCAACAAAACTATTTTTTGAGGTATAAACAACTTTATCTCTATATATTTATATGTAGAATAAACATATATCATGGTAATATTAGGTTTTAATTCCCTTTTTTCAATTTCTACTTAAGTTTCTACTTAAGTTTCTACTTACGTTTCAGATTACATCAGAATGCAGTTTATTTTATTTAAAAAAAAATATTTTTAGTAATAATAATTCTTTATTTCCTTTGCATTTACATGTACATAGTTGATTATAACAAGCTTTGAGAGCTTCACTGTAAGAACAATGGTACATACTCCTTATAAATGACACATAGATTAATAAAGAAAATAGTAAACACTTTAAAATATGGTTAATAAATTCCTCGAGAAGCTCGGTGTAGCTTATCCACAGGAATTCTTGGTACACTTTTTTTGGAACACTGTACTACGGAATTTTTACTAAAATACAATAGCGCATTATATAGTTACAAACACACAAATAGTACATTCACATACAGATGTAGTATCCAGTTGCCATTTTTTTTTCTGTTTTTTATATTATGCTTAGATATGCAAAATGGTATATCCCAAACAGGCCCTCATCTACACTAGTTTTGTCACCGCTAGAGCGGCTGAAATAAATAACCCAAAACACTGCCATATGTGAAACAGCAAATGTATTGCCCAATGAGCTAGAAGGTGATTCATAAAACATGATAAAAAAACGTCCCGTAGAGAAATTTGCATTGTCAGAGCGCAAGACAAATACGTATAGAAAGATGCAATTGAAAACGCGGATGTGCGTACGTGCTAGTCTTTCAAAATCATAAATAAGGCTTCAACATGTCACAGAGAAACCGTTTGGACGATTCGTTAAGGTGCAGAGCCATAGAGAGAATGGAAGCAGGGTAATTTTCAGCTGAAGTGATCAGATAACTAATTGTGAATCTTGTGGAGACAGTTTCAACAGACTTAAAAAAAAATATTTCCCGAAACCAGAGTAAGGACATCATAGGGTGATTTCAGCACTGGACAATCATTATCTCGTGTTAGCCTGGAAGTGCCACAAACAACGCGTCAACTAGTATCAGCTTTCTCCTTATCCTCTGGAAGGACTGTATCCGGACGTACAGTTTACAGGAGGCTCAATAATAATGGCATCTGTGAAAGACTACCTGCTGTTTGTGTTCCTTTGATTCCAGCTCACACCTAAAGTCGTTTACAATGGAGTCGCCAGCACTGGACCCATGAACAATGAGCCAATGTACTCTTTACTGGTGAGTTGAGATGCAGCTTGCAAAGTTGTTCCATAACTATTAATGCTTCTTTAAACTACGCTAGGGGACCAAAAATTAAAGCCAAAAACACAAAAATCGTGTCGCCCCTGGAGTGGGACAAATATATCATCTTAAAATGCCCTCTGGGGATATTCATATAGAGAGAACTTGGAACACGATTTCATATAGAACCCACCTGTTTCTATATGATGGGGCATTCTTTTTTGGCCCAGGATGGCACATATATTACATTCATAACTTTCACTTCATTCATTTCAGTAAGGCTTGGTGATTTGCTGATGAATATCTACCTCGTACTGGAAAAATTGCACAGCTACACTGCTTAAAGTGGAAATCGCAACACCAAGAAGGAATGTAGAACCTTTTTGTACAAATTCCTTCTTGGTGTGCGACAGTACCTTGGTATGCGACAGGACCTTTTGTACAAATTCCTTCTTGGTGTGCGATTCCAAAAGTAGAGATATGTAAATCGCAGGAGGCAATTGGCTATCAGAGATGTGCAAATGGTCAAAGTTCTGCAGGGAATGGACACGTGACACCCAGCCGAGCCATGGATAAACATGACACCCCCAGAGCTCGTATCATAGCACGACTAACAGTGAGGTTGGAGTGCATGCTGTGAAAATGTCCAGAACATGATTTGGAAACGCAAGAGGGACCCTTATGCGCAATTGATGCCTTCTGAGAAAGAGTGAATCGCCGATATGCGAGAGCTCGTATTGAACTTTAGGGTGATCGCCGCAAGCATGTGGGCAATGTGTGCACAGTGTTATGGTTCATCTCACACAACATCATGGAACACCAAATGACAGGAAGGACAGATATGGGACCAGCACGCCGCACCATAGGACGTGAAGATCGCATGCTCCATAGGTCCAATATTCGCAATCTTTTCACCACAGCCACTGTGCTACAAAGTGATTTGCAGTGCAAAGTTGCAGTGCAAATGTTGTCTAATGGTTTGTATGGAGATCATGGTACCTGTAGCAGTACAGGTACCATGATCTCCATACAAACCATTAGACAACATTTGCATGACGCAGGAATCAGGACGGACATCCAGTCCGGCATCTGCCATTGCAGAGATAGCACCAGTTGTGTCGAGCGAGGCAACATTGGACTACAGAATGGAGGAGAGTGTTGTTTACAGACAAGTCCTGATTCTGTTCCGGCATGCCAGATGGCTGCTTGTCCGCATGGCATCGGCGTTGTCAATGCCATAAGGAAGCCTATTCCATTAGCTGCCATACAGCTCCCCACGGTGGTACAATGGTATTATGGAGTGGCATCATATATGGCAGCTGGACATATCTGCTCCATGTTTCTGGCGTGGTAACTGCGATACATTACATCGATGACATCGTTAATCCGTGGCTTCCTTACCACTATGACTGAACTGATTCTGTAGCAAACAGTGCCACCTCACACACTGCACATACAACGATGCCAGTCTCCAAGGTGTGTACAGTCGCTCAAAAAAAGTCGCTTAGAAATTAGTGATCTGGCAACCTTCGTATCACGTGACACGAAGGTTGCCAAATCACTAATTTCTAAAAAAAATGTTGCCAGATATTTTTTCTGAATTCTGTAATCAACATAGTGTTCGGATAGTTTTTTGAGCGACTGTACATTCTCCTATGACCGCTATGCTCCTCGGACTTGTCACCCATTCAGCATGTGTGGGACCTTACGGGTCGCCGCCTTCGCCAGCTAACTCCGGCAGAGAACGTGGTACAGTTGCATGCCCAATTGAATGCTGTTTGAAACGTCATACCTCAGGACACCATTAACCATCTGACTGATGGAATGTCGAGACGTCTACAGGCTTGTTTAACCGCCCAAGATGGGCCTACTATATGCTGATGAACCTGCAATAAACGCACATACCTTGCGTTATCACATTCAGTTTTTTGATTATTTGCACATCTACGCTCGTAACTTCCGTCCTGTCAATTTCGGGTGTATACGTCACTTCCTTCGCTGTGTTGCGATTTCCACTTTGAGCGTTGAGCAAATTTACTTTTATATATTGCTGTGAACGAAATTCAACTAGTTATTTCTCAGTATTTTCTTTATTAGCACTTCTTGTAAGTCAAGGTGTCGTAATTTTGACCTACACCGGTGGTTAAAATTAAAACAACGTGACATGTTGCTTTTATTTTGACCACTAATGTAGAAACAGATGAAGATGGGTAGAGGGAATGGAATAGAACGCTGGACTTGCAATATTATTCTCACCAAATAGGGGGCGGGGGTGGCTCAGTCGGTAGCGCGCCAGGCTCGTAATCTGTAGTTTCCAGGTTCGAGTCCCAGCTGGGTCAGCGTTGAGATTTATCTCCGCAAAATTCCCCGCCCTCCCCACGGTCAGTAGGGGACACCGATGGGCTCGGAAAGACCACCGTCCGTCGGATGGTACGTTAAGCAGTGGCCCCGTGTGTGGGAGAGCCATACCCTGTGCAAGTTAAAGAACACGCTGGATGGCCTTGACGGGAGGCTACCATCTGTCTCCCAACAGCTGTTCCACTAGGTCCCCTCCCCCAACCTTCTCTGAGCCTTCGGGGTCCATGTGACCTAGCCATTTAGCCCATGGTGTGCAAAAAAGTGCCGCTCAGAGGTAAAACAACCCAACAACTCACTAAATAGTTACAACATACTCTGTGCCCAAATATTGAAGCTTAATAAACAACTTCTAAAATAGACTTTTCATGGAAAAATGCCTCAGAAGTATAAAATATTAATAAAATCTATTTAAACCTTGACTTCAATAATATTCACCAGAATTCAAAGGGTTATGTAAATTGAAAAAAAATTGGCCAAACTCTGCAATTAGTAATTATAAATCTTTTTTCAAAATTGGCGAAAAACTTCCAGAAGCCTTACTAAACTTAGAAAATAACTTTTATTTTAATAAATTGTTTAAAATGTGATATAAAATTATTTTCTTTTTGGATTCCTTTATTTTTATGTTTCAAATCTAATATGTAAAGACGAAAGTTTATTTGTTTGTGTGTCTGTCCGCATACCAGAAGAGCTAGAGGCTTCAAACTTTGCATGAATGTTCCCTTCACCTAGGAGAAGAATAGAGGTTATTTGGAGGTCAACCGAAATGTGGGTGGGCGGTTTTGAAGTTTTCAAAATTCCCATAGACTTAACATTAACGTATTCAAAATAGCTGTTGCCACCAATAAATTTGAAAGTAAGAATGCATCAAACTAATTTCTTTCTGACATCGTGTGATAAAGTTATTGTTCAGTCTGTTAGGTCAACAAGACACCAACGTCTGTTTGATATTGAAGTCGTTCTTATTAAGCACGAGTGGAACACGAGATTCTTTGTAGAAAGTTTAAAAAAGAAAGAATTCGTATCGGAAATTAAAATCATTAACTTGATTTGAAAAGTATGTAAAAATTAATAAACGTATCTCTTATGTATTAATTAATAAATAATGTTTTTCAATGATAATATTTTTTTCGTAATATCTACATATCTTTTGGGCAACTCAGACCATATTTAATTTTCTTTTTCTATAAAGTTGCATATGCCTGGCAAACTGTATCCGAGGGGCTCAGATGGATACGAAATGATTTGAAAAGTTCGATTATCTGAGCGAGATACTTCCGTTTGTTGATTTAGAAACTTCTGACGTGAGAAAGGAGGATCATACAGTACAGTCGCTCAAAAAAGTATCCGAACACTATAGTTGATTACAGAATTCAGAAAACATATCTGGAGCGTGTACAGCAACTGTACACGCTCCAGTTACCGTTCACAGCAAACTGGAGCGTGTGCAGTTACTGCACACGCTCCAGTTTGCTGTGAACGGTAACTACACACGCTCAATATTTCCGTGAGTGAGCCCACACGATCTAGTATCAAAATAATATGACCACCTACAGTCGCTCAAAAAAGTATCCGAACACTATAGTTGATTACAGAATTCAGAAAAAAAATCTGGCAACAATTTTTTTTGGGAAATTAGTGATCTGGCAACCTTCGTGTTACATGACACGAAGGTTGCCAGATCACTAACTTCTAAAAAAAATCGTTGCCAGATATTTTTTCTGAATTCTGTAATCAACCATAGTGTTCGGATACTTTTTTGAGCGACTGTACCTCGAAATGTCAAATGAAAGCTTGCGACGGGGGGCTTTCTGCCAACTACTCTATATTCTAAAGAGTTACAGACCCGAGCAACACCCGGCAAATCTGATAATGTATAAAATAATTTTTATTTTTGTATTTTGAGAAATTTCCAAAGTCTCACATGCTGCGGCTCAGCATTACAGTTGCCGTAATTCGAAGAAGAAATATTGTTGAAAATAAAGATTTAAAAGATTTGATCGAGATTTTCAATCAAATTTTCAGACAAAAAAAAGTTTGTTTTAAAAATTGCAGAACTTCGAATTTAGCTTCCCATTGACTTATAGGGTCGTATTTTGACATTCAGATCCAGTGAATGTTTTATATTTCTTCTTCCTAATGATATTCATAAGACATTTGTGTAATACATATATGATCACGTTTTTTCGTCTCCTTTCAGGTTATTAAAATTTAAAATTTTTCATGGGAGTAGGGCACAGCTTCCTTGCTCCCCTCTTCTACACCCTATGGGGCGGGGGTGGCTCAGTCGGTAGCGCGCCAGGCTCGTAATCTGTAGTTCCCAGGTTCGAGTCCCAGCTGGGTCAGCGTTGAGATTTATCTCCGCAAAATTCCCCGCCCTACCCACGGTCAGTAGGGGACACCGATGGGCTTGGAATAGGCCGCCGTCCGTCGGATGGGACGTTAAGCCGTGGCCCCGTGTGTGGGAGAGCCATACCTTGTGCACGTTAAAGAACACACTGGATGGCCTTGACGGGAGGCTACCATCTGTCTCCCAACAGCTGTTCCAGTGGGTCCCCTACCCCAACCTTCTCTGAGCCTTCAGGGTCCATGTGACCTGGCCATTTAGCCCATGGTGTGCAAAAAAGTGCCGCTCAGAGGTAAAACAACCCAATTCTACAACCTGTCTTAACTGCGAATAATTAAATTATAGTAAGCTTGGTGATTTTCCGATATGAGATCTATCTACTTCGCTCTTCTGGGAAAAAAATTTCGCAGCTTCTTTTATATAAGGGAAATGGGTCCAGGATTTCTCTTAATGGATGTCAATGCAGCCTCAGAACATTGCTGATGGACGGATACATTGAGAGCGAAGGTAAAATGAGGAGTGAAATTTGTATATAAATATTGGCTTGAACGAAACTCGCTCACAGTTATTGCTCAGTACTTTCTCTATTAGCCCTTCGTCTTGCAAATCCCTTAGAGCAGTGTTTCTCAACTGGTGGTACGCGTACCCTTAGATGTACGAGAGAGAGAGGTCGGTATGTGTTTGGGGGGGGGGGGGGTATCAGTAAGTATCAGTACGTGAACACAACTGATATGCTTGAATTTTTGTTTGAAATTTTACCACGCTTTATTATTTTTGTGCTTTTTTCATCCAAATACAACCAGTTACAATTAAATTGCTGAAACTAATCTGTTGCAACGGCAGAAGTGAAATTGGGCGTTTGAAATTTTTAGGTACTTGAAGTGCTTCAAAAAATCTTTTTGAAAATGAGGTACGTCAAAACGTTTTTTAAAAATGGGGTACTTAACTAAAAAAAGTTTGGGGAACACTGAGTTAGAGCTTCGATTGAAGAGAAGAGGGGAATTCGCACGTGTCCGGAAATTGGAGAGCATGTGTCATGGTGACTTGGAACATCGTGATAAAGTTTTAAACAGTGCAGAAATTAAACTCAAATTAGTTCCTAACTTCTTTCGGATGAATTAATCGGTAGACTTCTTTTTTAATTTGAACGTTTTTAAGCGATGCTGGGGATTACTGAACGAGGAACTGTTGGAAACGCTTAACCGATCAAAATATTACCAAGAGATCAAAACATCGAGTTAGCAATTTAAAGCTTTATTTATAAAAATATTCAGAAGTTTACACAGTTTTTTAAAAAAATAATTCCATAATCAAAGAAGTTTGATCATGGCGTCATTTTCGTGGAGATGTTAGAAGTGTCGATTTTTATCCTAGTCTTTTCTATTTTCCTTCCTTATACTGGTGGCTTTCCGTTCCACCTCTTCCGAAACCTATGAAAAGAAAGAAACAAGAATTGTTAACACAACATGTGGTTGAGAAAGTTACAGTGACGTAGCGTATGGGGGGCATTTTGAGACTGCGCAGTTGAAGTTGGGACATCTTGAGACTGTAATGCATCACTCTCACCTCTTTTTTATTCCGTAATGCTGTGTGTTTTATTATGAATACGTATTACCAAAGTGATAATATTGGAGCTAAGGTTATTTTTTTAAGATTATAATTTTAGTCACATGTCATACGAATTAAAAAAAAAATCTCTGTTCAACATTTTGGGTAGTTCGTTTCCTTAGTAGCCGGCATCCTTTTCTTAATCTTAAGCCATTTCTTACCTAAAATCTTTATAATATCACAAATTGTTTTTTCCCTAATAAAAAGGATTCGGAAAATATGCTGCATATTGATTTCAAAGTGGGTTGGGTTGGGTTGTTTTACCTCTGAGTGGCACTTTTTTGCACACCATGGGCTAAATGGCGAGGTCACATGGACCCCGAAGGCTCAGATGGTTGGGGGAGGGGACCCACTGGAACAGCTGTTGGGAGACAGATGGTAGCCTCCCGTCAAGGCCATCCAGCGTGTTCTTTAACGTGCACAGGGTATGGCTCTCCCACACACGGGGCCACGGCTTAACGTCCCATCCGACGGACGGCGGCCTTTCCAAGCCCATCGGTGTCCCCTACTGACCGTGGGCAGGGCGGGGAATTTTGCCGAGATAAATCTCAACGCTGACCCAGCTGGGACTCGAACAATTTCAAAGTGAATATTAACTATGACGTAATACAGTATAGTATCTATACGTATCTATGAATGTTCTCTCCAGTAATAGAATTCCTGAAACTATATAAATTTGTTCCTCACTTAATGTGCATTGGAGGACAGCTCACAGCTTCAGGATGTGTTATCGACAATCAAAGTTTCATTATATCGGGCATACGATTTTCTAATAAATTCTTGTAAAATGTGTGGCGGAAACGAAGGATAAATGTTGGTGATAACCAAGAAATCGTTGCCATAGTAATGTTTCCCTTCGCTTCACTCCATTCCAGTGACAAAGCATCAGGGGAAACAGTAGAGACCCGAGTCTCTCAAGAAAGGAGATAGACACTGAGTCTCTTCAAGCAGAGATGGTGACCAAGTCTCTACAACAGAGGAGGTAGAGTGAGACAAACGAAGATGAAGAGCGAGTCTCCTCAAAAGAAGACGGAAAGCGTATCACTACAAAAGAAGTATAGATATAGAAGAATATTTTTTAATATCGGTATTTATTCTTAATCTTTAAAATAGATGTTAAAAAGTTTGCCTCGTCCATATTCTTTCAGAGATACTCAGTCTCCATTTCCTATTAAGAGACTCAGTCTCCTTATCTTATTGGAAAGACTCGGTCTACATCTTCTTTTGTAGAGATTCTCTCATCAATTAAATCATCATCAATCAAATAGTTAAAATATATTCATATCAAAACTGGGCACAAAAACTAACCAATCATTCATAAATCAGACCAAGCTTATATTTACATTATATTGGTTTATTCCACTTATTTATTACTATAAGCCTTTGTTTGTCCATCCTCTTTTGGAGAGACCATCTCTCCATGTTCTTTTGTAGAGTCGTTCTCCATCTTCTTTTGGAGAGAGGGGAAGGTGGGGGATTCTCACTGAGGGCAGGGTGGGAGTTAGCAGAAGTAAATCTCAATGCTGGCACAGTTGGGTTGTTTTACTCTGAGCGGCAATTTTTGCACACAATGGGATAAATGGCCAGGCCTCAAAGATCCCAAGGGATCAGAGAAGGTTGGGAGGAGGAGGAGGCCCACTGGACAGCTGTTAGGAGACAGATGGAAGTCTCCCATCAAGGTCATTCATTGTGTTCTGTAGCATGCACAGAATATGGATCTTCCGCACACAGACTACGGCTTTATGTCCCATCCGACGGACAGCAGTCTTTCCAAGCCTATATGTGTCCCCTACTGACCTGGGGTAGGGCAGAGAATTTTGCGAAAATAAGTCTCAATGCTTGCCTACTTGAGACTCGAACCTGAGAATTATAGATTACGAGATATGTTACGAATAGAAATAGAGTCGTATCCAGGGAGGAAAAGCAGTCTTGCTCCTCCTAGATACTACTGCCTACTTCAGAAAACTATCAATCGCAACGGAGGAGAAAATGAATATTTAAAATTTATATATCAATTTACATACTTCTTTTGACATGACATCTTTCAAAAAAAAAATGAAACGAAGGGTAAAATATTATACCCGAACTGTATTTCTTCTCTATCTTGCAGCTGACACCGTATATAATACTGTTTTCTGTTGTCCACATATGATGGATCAGATTTAAATTTCAAGAGGCCATAGATATATGTATGAGAAGCTCTTCCTTACGACGAGCAGTTATTTTTTTCTATGAAAACATATTATGAATTTGCTTAATTTATTGCGCGACCATAGAGTAAAGAATGTAATGGAAATGACTGTGAGACTTTAGCGAAAGTAAATAATGCAATTTCGTAACCATATTCCATTAAAAATAATGTAATGTATAATTAAAAACACTCACTATAGAGTAACGTATAAAATCAAAGGTTATTTTTAAATGGTCTATTTCGTTTTTTACTCAGTGAATGAGCAAATATTATCACAGTCTATATTCATTATAAGTTACAATCCATATTCATTATGAGTTAACTTCAGATTGTCAACATAGAGAGCGCATTTAATCCCTCAAGAACCATGGATCTTTGCAAGCAGTCTTTTACTCCTTGAAAATAAAAAAATGTTGGTACTGTCGCTCAAAAAAGTATCCGAACAGTATGGCTGATCACAGAATTCAGAAAAAATATCTGGCAACGATTTTTTTACAAATTAGTGATCTGGCAACCTTCGTGTCACGTGACACGAAGTGATCTGGCACGAAGTGATCACGTGACACGAAGTGATCTGGCACGAAGTGATCACGTGACACGAAGTGATCTGGCACGAAGTGATCACGTGACACGAAGTGATCTGGCAACCTTCGTGTCACGTGACACGAAGGTTGTCAGATCACTAATTTGTAAAAAAATCGTTGCCAGATATTTTTTCTGAATTCTGTAATCAGCCATAGTGTTCGGATACTTTTTTGAGCGACTGTACCTTAGGCAAATCCTCTGTAATCCCAAGGTAAGTGCCTTATGAGAGATCGGGTTCTGCACACACAGTATGTTTAACCTTTATTTGAATTCAAATCTGTAATTTTTGAATCAATGGTGTAGGAATTATTATTGACAGACCTACATACTATACACAGTCGTATCAGAATCATATGACCACCCACGGAATTACAGTGAACCGCCCAGGCGCGTCACAGAGTGCACATGAAAGGTCGACCATACGGAGATATAAGCGGCTGGCCAGGACAGATGAGCCATAGTGCGTAACGTGAGCACAATGGGCAGAGATATTGATTTGACGGACGTTCAGAAAAAATGATCATCGGCTACCGCGCCAAGGGTGGAAGCATCTCGGAAACAGCAGACTTCGTGGGCTGTTCGCGAGGTTCTGTACTAAGGGTGTACCAAGAATGGACTGCTGGCTCACCGAGTACCTCCAGACGCTATAACTGTAGAGTCCCAAAGGCCATCGACCCAGAGGAGAACATCGCCTCTGTCGACTGCTAAAGAGCAATCGACGCGCAACAGTGCAGCAATTGACCACTCAAATGAACGCTGGGGCACCCAGGTACGTGTCCCCAATAACAGTAGAGGGAACCCTGTTACGCATGGTGTCCGGAGTCGACGCTGCGTAAAGGCGCCCATGTTAACCAAGGTCCATAGGCAATGGTTCGCACGGGACTACCTTCATTGGACAATGGAAGAATGGAAAAAGGTTGCCTTCTCCGATGAATCGAGGTTTCTACTCCACAGAAGTGACGGGTAGGGGCGGATACGGCGTCAGACACACGAGAACCAAAACCCGGACACGCTTGTTGGTCAAGTGCAGGCCGACAGTGGCAGAGTGCATGTCTGGGGAATGTTTTTCTGGTATGACCTGGGACTGCTGGTACCACTGGATGGGTCATTGAAAGCCAATGGCTACCTGTCCATCCTCTCTGACCACATGCATCCCTTCATGTTGGAGTTTACCCTGGAGGTGATGGTGTCTACCAACAGGACAATACATCTTGCCATGTCGCTAAGGTGATGCGTGACTGGTGCCGGCGAAATCGCCCGGCCTCAATCCCATAGAGCACTTGTGGGACCATTTGGATCGACAGGTTCAGCGTGCGGACCCACAACCACGCCATCTTCAGAACCTCCTTGCTCTGCTGGAGTACGAATGGGCACGTGTGACTCTGGCAACCTTCCAGGCCTCATTGCGCCCATGCCACGCAGTCTCGCCACTGTCATCCGGACCAAGGGTGGTTATTCCCATTATTAGGTAGGTGGTCGTATTATTCTGATACGACTGTGTATACTAATAATATTGCATAACTGATTTATGAAAACCAAATTCACTTGCCTCCAGGTCCAAAAAGTGCTCCGTAGCAAGGGACATTGCAATATGGCTTCCCGTCATGCTGCATGAGAAGAAATTTCGTTAAACATTTAGCCAACAATTTTTAAGAAATATATTCTAAACCTCAATATAAAAACATGAAATAATACTAAAATAATGAAATCAAACATAATACATTGATCCAAATGACTGTATTTTTCCATCATTTTTACCATTTTCCGTCCCAAATACACCTCGTTAAATTAAAGTGTGTCACCCCATGCTTAACTTTTGCAAAATGTACTTAAAATTTGCATCTACATAAGGTTTTGAATTATGGTTTTTTAAATCATTTGCTACCTAGTTTTACAAAAATAAAGCATATCAGCCAATTTCCCGTCTTTATTCGGGTCTGAAACTCTAAAGTATACAGTAGATGGCCTTCCCCACGTCGCAAGCTTTAATTTGGTATAAAACTCATTGTTTTTTCACCTCCCTCCGCTGTTTCCATTGATAAAACATTTTCCTCATCTTAAGGGTATGATTGAAACTCTAAAGTATATATCAGATGGCACTCCCCACGTCGCAAGCTTTAATTTGGTATGAAACTTATTAAGATCGTTTCTCCCCCTCCCCTTTCGATCCCCCTTGATAAAGCATTTTTCCTCCTCCTCCTGGGGACGTTTGAAACTTTAAAGTACATAGTAGATGGCACTCCCACGTCGCAAGTTTTCATCTGGCATAAAAATTCTATTTATCCACCCTCCCCCCCCCACTTCGATATAATTTTTTCGCTCTTCTTTAGGGGAAGTCTGAAACTCTCTAAAGTATATAATAGATGGCACACCCCATGTTATTCAAATGCTAAATCATAGATCTGATGATCAAAATGCTAAATGATAGATCTACCAACAGGACAATGCATCCTGTCAGATGCATTGTCCTGTTGGTAGAAATCCCCATAGACTTAACGTTAGCTGTTAAACACCGATATCTCATAGAATCGGTGTTCAACAGCTAACGTTAAGTCTATGGGGATTTAGAGCAATTCGAACACATCCACCCCAATTTTGGTTGTCCCCAGAGTATTCCCACATAGCCCATACGCTTCCCCTGGGTGAAAGTAATGTTTGCAAAGTTTGGTGCCTCCAGCTCCTCTGGGAGCAGACTACAAAGATGGACACACACGAACAAGCAAAGGAATTTTATTCTTTGCATATTATATGGGAGAAGGTTTTAGAACTCAGTCTTAGGATAGCAAAGGGTTCTTGAATTCTCGAATTCTTTTAAATTCAGAGTAATATCGAGTAATATCGATTAGCAAGAAAAGTATTAATAAGATACAATTCCAGCATCATATGCTGGCAATATGCACTGATCTAGAATTGTTTTTTGTTTTGTCACCTCTAAACAATGAAATCCGGATTCATGTATTTTTTGCTCTACAAAACGTTCTAAGAAACATTGCATACGTTATGTTTTAAATATTGCGTAAAATACCGCAACCCAATATTTCAAAACAAAGTAATAGATTTAAAATATGTTCAATGACTGCCGTAAAAAAACACTAATTACTTCTCTTTTAATAGTCAGAAAATTAATCTAACACTGAAATATTTTTGTGCTGATTCAATTCCTGGATTCTAAATTTTAGCACATATAATTGAAATGAAAACCTCAAAACCATTATGAAATGCAAAAAAAAAATGATATTCTTTGGTGATATTATTAATTATGATCAGATGGCAACACTGGCAGCACATGTGGCTCTATCTACTGGTGCCATTCGTAAACAACATGTTTCAAAGATGGATGCACTCTTAACAATTATTATTCAAGACAAAAATACTACCTATAATTCGATTTCTGAATACTAATGGCTTAAACCATGCAGGTCGAAACCAATAACTTATGGAAAAAAGGGGGATAGGTTCCGAAAAACTCTTTATTAAAAATAAAACTTAACATTCAAAGTTTTTTTTATAAAAGTTTATCTGAAATTTCAGTTTAGCAATAATAATAAACATTGATGTAACATATTTTGTATTTTCTTTGCGTTAATTAAGATAAGTTTAGATTAGTTAAAACATCTGAAAAAAATTGTCGCTGACACGGCGGGAATCGAACCCGCAACTCTCCAGATTCATGCCAGAGCGTGCGAGAGTTGCGGGTTCGATTCCCGCCGCGTCAGTGATAATTTTTTCAGATGTTTTAACTATTGTTGAAGTCTATTTCTACAGGTAATCTGTGTATTTACTATGGATGAAATTTATATTAATTTCTTCTACATTATTTTCGATTACGAAAAATACACATTGTTAAGGTAGACTACACTATCGAATTTGAAGATGAAATTTGAAAGAAGGATGTTTATGAATTTAAAATAAATTAGAAATTAAACATTTGTACCAACACTTAATGCTTTATTTGTAAAAGTTAGCATTTATATGATATTTTATTGAAAGAGTACTTACAAATCAACTGTATGTAGTCTATATACACTACAGGAAATAAAAAATGTAACACATGCAAGAAGTTATGCAAGTGTGACGAAATTTAGGGAAGAGGTAGTATATGGAAGTGCATGGCAATGATTAGGTTTGCAGGACGATCTAAACGATTGGACAGCCGCTAGCTGAAATCCCAGGTGCGGAGCAGTCAAACACAGATAAAGGCAACCAAAGCTCCCTGGTTAACAAAACTTTGTGGAAAATGCTCTAAACCGCTAAAGATGTCGTTACACAGACGTCGACAACCGTTCCAATAGTTAACAGACTTTGAGCGTGGAAGAATCATCGGCCTTAGAGAAGCTGGTTTATCGAACCGAGACGAAGTCAAACTTGTTGACGGCAATCCCAGCACCATCGTATACATGTGGCGGTAGTAGATTCTAGAAGGATCCGACACAAGTCGACAAGGATCACGAAGACGATGTATGATCACGGAGTGACAGGACAGCCATTTGCGACGCATGGCATTGCATGACAGATTCGCGACTACAACGCAACTGCAAAGGGACTGGCAACAGGTAACACATCGAATACCTATCAGACGGACTGTAAACACCAGGCTTTTACAGTTTTCATTGCGAGCCTATCGTCCGGCATTGCGTTTGCCCCTCACATCTGCCCACATGCAAGCACATCTTCAATGATGTCGCCTCAGACAGAACTGCAACGAATAATAGTGGAATATCGTGGTGTTTAGTGACTAATCTCGCTTCTGTCATGGTCAGCATGACGGTAGACAACGTGTTCGCCGTCATCCAGGGAAAGGAACGCCACCAAGTGCGTGCGACCAAGCAAACGACCAGTGCAATTGATCCAAGCTTGATCAATAACAATACTTTAATAAGCGTAAACGCCACCGCCTTGGTTCAACTAATAGAACACTGGGAATACGTAATTAAGAACACCAAAATCATGAAAATCATGAAGGGGAGTGATGGCTTTCCCCACATTCGCATATTTAGGAATCTAAATATTTCTTGTGACTTATCAGTGATGTGAGTTCCAAAATTTTAAAAATACTTTAAAGATTAAAAGAAATTAAATACCGAAGACGAAAAATATTTCCCTTTAAATAGTGTACGAAAATTATTTCTCTTTATGAGATTTATAAAACTAAACTGCCAAAATAGATAGCAGAGATGAGTTCGAGCTCAATTTATCGAACACCCGCCCATTCGAGTCCGAGTTCGAACCATTTCTACAATTGTTGAGTCCGAGCCCGATTTGGGGGAGAACAAACTCTCTGACGCATGATATATATATATATCTATAAATAAATGTATATCTCTGATCATTTACATTATTCTTATATTATTAATTAAAATGTTAATGCTATTTGGAACGAAAAATATTAAGCAAACTAGTAGATACTGTATATTCGAGGAAAATATCATTATAAACAAAATTTCGTTAGTAACATCATTAATAAATGCAAAGAGCCCATTATAAATGCAAAGAGAAATTTCGTTAGTAACATCATTATAAATGCAAAGAGCCCCATGCAAAGAGCAAAGAGCCACTCTCGGACTCGAGATTAGCCCCACAAAGTCGGATCCTGAACTTATCTCTTATAGAAAGTTTTTTTCTAATGATCTTGAATCGTAGGAACTTAAATTGTTTTCAGCAGTAAATACTCCAATAATTATAAAAACATACATAGAAAGAAAAGAGTACACCGAGTCAAAACTACAAAGGGCTTCCTGATGTCGCATCTGAGGCTCATTTAATGAATTGTCAAAACTGATGCTTAGTTTTGACAACTCATTTAAACGAGTCTGAGATGCAGTGTCAAAAAGTCCGTTGTATTTTAAGCTTACTGTATTTTTCTCTATCTATCATATTATATTTTTGTGTTATTTTTGGAATATCACAGCTCAAAACAGTTTACGTTCCAATGATTAACGATCTTTGGAGACAATTCACTACTTGGAAAACTATTTATATTCGCTTCCCAGTTCCATTCACGCTTTTTCACTGAGAAGACAGACTGCGCAGTTAATGCTTCAACATTACAATATGCCATCAGTCAATGATCTAGCAATCACCTGTCAATCAAAGTATGAAACCCGTCGAGGTCAACTGCACAATCTCGTATTAATAATAATAATAATTTATTCCATACTGGAAAGACAAAGTATAGGTAATTTTGGATATTAATTTAAAGGCTCAAGTGGCTTGATTCCAGTTTTCGCTCTGCTAACTGTTAAATCACGGCTCCTATTGAGATAGTTTCATAGGCTGGGTTGGGTTGTTTTACCTCTGAGCGGCATTTTTTGCACACCATGGGCTAAATGGCCAGGTCACATGGACCCCGAAGGCTCAAAGAAGGTTGGGTGAGGGGACCCACTGGAACAGCTGTTGGGAGACAGATGGTAGCCTCCCGTCAAGGCCATCGAGCATGTTCTTTAACGTGCACAGGGTATGGCTCTCCCGCACACGGGACCACGGCTTAACGTCCCATCCGACGGACGGCGGCCTTTCCAAGCCCATCGGTGTCCCCTACTGACCGTGGGCAGGGCGGGGAATTTTTGCGGAGATAAATCTCAACGCTGACCCAGCTGGGACTCGAACCTGGGAACTACAGATTACGAGCCTGGCGCGCTACCGACTGAGCCACCCCCGCCCCTAGTTTCATAGGTTAATGAAATGTATCTGAGAACTAACTCAACATGAATAAAAAATCACTTCAAACTTAACAAATTGTTTCCTGTAATCCATAATATAAATTTCAATCAAAATTTTATATTTCCATAAAAATCAGAAATGTAATATGGAAACAAATAACAATAACAATTTAAAGTACTGAGAGTTTTTTTTCCGCATTTTTAATACACTAAATGATATCAAAGTAACTAGTATCTTAAAGTGATCATAATGTTTTGTTTACCTCTGCATGAGAACCGGGTGTCAACGTCTTGTTGCACTTCTCACATCTCAGGCAGCCTCGGTGCCAATCTTTTCCCAGGGAAGATAACCGCTCGGCTGTAAAAGAGCAAAAACACAATTTAAGGCATTAGTAAAATTAAACATTCGAACACCATGCAAAACATTATTTTCAGTAATTGATTAGACTTACTTGAAAAGTATGATATCACTTTTAACACTGATATCAAATTTTGTGGAAATATTGTCTAGAGCAGAGTTGAATCACGAACTCTTGATAGCATGTCAAAAGCTCTGGTCACTGAGTTACCCGACACCGTTCCCGAGTTGTTGGGTTGGGTTGTTTTACCTCTGAGAGGCACTTTTTTGCACACCATGGGCTAAATGGCCAGGTCACATGGACCCCGAAGGCTCAGAGAAGGTTGGGGGAGGGGACCCACTGGAACAGCTGTTGGGAGACAGATGGTAGCCTCCCGTCAAGGCCATCCAGCGTGTTCTTTAACGTGCACAGGGTATGGCTCTCCGCACAAAGCGCCACGGCTTAACGTCCCATCCGACGGACGGCGGCCTTTCCAAGCCCATCGGTGTCTTCTACTGACCGTGGGCAGGGCGGGGAATTTTGCGGAGATAAATCTCAACGCTGACCCAGCTGGGACTCGAACCAGGGTAAAACAGATTACGAGCCTGGCGCGCTACCGACTGAGCCATCCCCGCCCCCAACGCTTTATGGATATGGAATAATGACTAGATGAAAACTGCAGTCATTGTCTTCGTGACTAGATGTGAAGCAAATGCCTCATTAGACAATCAGCGAAGTGAAATTTAGTTTATTTTTTATTTTACTTTCAAATTTAATGATCCGCTACAGGCTTCAGTGTGGCTGATAAAGGATGAATTTATTGATTTTTTTCCCAAATAATATCGATTTTTTTCGCTTGGAAACTTTATTGCAAAGGTTACAGGGTGTAACGTATCGCTTTAAAAGATTTATTTTCGATATTTACAAATTCAAAAGACTCTTTTAGATTTTTTTACCGGTTTAAACATTTCAGATTCCGTTAAAATTTCACTTGACCTTAGCAAATTTCTCGCCGATATTTATCACTTTCATTCTCAGATAATCATTGTTTCTAACTATATACACTGCTGGCCATTAAAAGTGCAACACCAGGAAAGACAAGAGTTGTCAAAGCCATATTTAGTGATACATAACTTATGTTACAAGGATCAAATGATATCAAATACAACTCGGTTAGACTTGTGAAATACAAAGAAATCAGTATCTTTGGTATCCACCATGAGCGGCAATAACCGCTGCTACACGGTCCAGCATTGAAAGGATGAGACGTCGGATGTGTGTTTGGGGAATGTCAGTCCATGCAGTTTCGATACGTAGCCAAAGTTCATCTGTTGTAGCAGCTGCTGATGTCTGGTGTGCTAGTCGTCGTGAGATCATGGACCAGACATGTTCAATTGGGGACAGATCCGGTGAATGCGCAGGCCAAGGCAGAAGTGTCAGATCCTGGCTATCCAGGAATTGTTGGACGATGCATGCCACATGTGGTCGGGCATTGTCCTGTTGGTAAATGGCACCAGTGAGCCTCTGAAGATAAGGTACGACCACAGGCTCCAACACGTATATAACGCTACAACATGTATGTAACATATACGATGTAAAATGGCTGTTCAAAGTACTGGTAATGCGTACAAGGTGGTGAGTGAAGTCCAATGGCACACCATACCATAACAACAGGGGCCAGACCTGTATGGTGCTGCATCATGCATGTCTCACTGAGCCTGTTGCCATGGTGCCGCCAGATACGGATTCGTCCAACATGGTGCTGCATACTGAAGCAGGATTCGTCTGAAAAGACGATGCGATGCCATTCGCACATCCATGCATGACGTTCTTGACACCATTGCAGTCGCATATGTCTGTGTTGTAGAGTCAATGTTAGCTGAAGCAATCGCCACCTAGCAAAGATACCCCGATGCTGCGTTGGGTTGGGTTGTTTTACCTCTGAGCGGCACTTTTTTGCACACCATGGGCTAAATGGCCAGGTCACATGGACCCCGAAGGCTCAGAGAAGGTTGGGGGAGGGGACCAACTGGAACAGCTGTTGGGAGACAGATGGTAGTCTCCCGTCAAGGCCATCCAGCGTGTTCTTTAACGTGCACAGGGTATGGCTCTCCCGCACACGGGGTCACGGCAAAACGTCCCATCCGACGGACGGCGGCCTTTCCAAGCCCATCGGTGTCCCCTACTGACCGTGGGGAGGGCGGGGGATTTTTCGCTGAAATCTCAACGCTGACCCAGCTGGGACTCGAACCTGAGAACTGCAGATTACGAGCCTGGCGCGCTACCGAGTGAGCCCCCCCCCACCCCCCGATGCTGCAGATGACATCGAACCGTAAGTGCGGACACTGGTTTATGTGCAACACACCCTAACTGTTGAGCTAAGGTGTTTGATGTGACTGTACAATCATTCAAAATCATGTACACGAGATGTGTTCGTTTGTGTGACAGGGCCATTGAGATCCCTCACGTCGGTGAGTTCGTTTCTCCTCTATCCACTGACGCCATATTCTCATCACTGTGGCAGCATTCTGTCCAACACGAGCACAATGTCTCGGTATGATAACCTGCCTTCCCGTAATCTTACAATTCTCCCTCGATCAAAGTCGGAAACCTGGTTGTATGGATGCAATGTTCTTCGATGGGGCATACTTGATTCCTTAGTGCACAAGAACTGCGAGCAAACACAATTCCAGTGCTTTACACTGGCTCTTTGTAATCTCCTCTTATACCACTTCCAGGGGGCGTTACTGTCACACATGATGTGCATATGTGCTGTGCTTTGACTCATTTAGATGTTCTCCCCCCTGGGCTATCTGTCTTGCATATTTCGGGACAATCTAATGAGCTCTTCCTGGTGTTGCACTTTTAGTGGCCATCAGTGTATTTTAAATTTTACTAATGGGGAAAAATCTGTACTTTCATTAGTAATCTCCCAAATACAGATGTGAACTTTCAGTAACAGAGAAAAGACTACATGTATTCGTTGTTCTCTTTAGTCTGTCAATAGAAGGAAGATAGTTGAAACAGATGGTGAGGATTCAACTTTAGTGATAAGCAAAATTTGAGTACTTTTTTGCCTCAAGGGGTGGAGAGTGACTCATTCGGCAGCTCACCAGGCTCGAATCTGCATTGAGTCATACCTATGCCATTGAGATTTATCTTCTCTAATCCTCACCGTGTTTTCAGTCAGGAAGGAGACACCGAGTAGCTTCGAAAGACCGCTGTCGATGGGATGGAACGTTCTGACGTGACCCCGAGTGCAGGACAGCTATATCTTGTACAGTCGCTCAAAAAAGTATCCGAACACTACGGTTGATTACAAAATTCAGAAAAAATATCTGGCAACGATTTTTTCAGAAATTCAACCTTCGTGTCACGTGACACGAAGGTTGCCAGATCACTAATTTCTGAAAAAATCGTTGCCAGATATTTTTTCTGAATTTTATAATCAACCGTAGTGTTCGGATACTTTTTTGAGCGACTGTACATGTTAGAGAATACCCTAGATGACCTTAACTGGAGGCTACCATTATCTTCTAACAGATGTCCAGTAGATCTGTCCCCCCCCCCCCAAATCTTCTGTGAGCTCTTGGGGATTTCTTGTGGCCTGACCATGTCACTTTGTGCAAAAAAAAAGTGCCGTTCACAGATAAAACAGTCCAGTGTTTCTGTTTCAAATAGAGTGTTCCTCGATCGGAACTAATGTTTTAGTGAGTTTGTGCTACATAAAAAGAGGAGTTCTCCAATTTCTCGATTTTGCATCTGAATGAAATCCCTCTATTTACAAAGCATGGCACACATGCAGAGGAAAAGACACTAATGAATTATCGTTGCTCGCGATAACAACTAAATTTTGTCTTTCATTGAGAAGGTAGTTTATATTAGTGTTCAAATTGATACTGCTTTTCTGAAGCTCTCTATAACATTTGACTCATAAAAGCAATGCTCGTTTTTAAGAAAAACTACTTCAGATGTATGATTTTCTCTTCATACGATTTAGAGTTTCTGGTAGCTGTGCTAGGGTTAAAATTTTTACTTTTAATACTGAAACTCTGAAAGATCCAGTTATAGCCAAAGCTTACCATGATAGGTTACTTAGTCTTTATGACAGTCATGGTATGCTTACTACTGAAGTTGAGGAAGAATGAGATCATTTTAAACAGGCTTTTTTGGACACTAACAGTACTCTTTTAGGGAAAAAGGAGCAGAAGAGACAGAATTATCTGAGTGATAGGGCACTTGAGCTTATTTTAGAAAGAAAGAACTGCAGCAATGTCCTTAATCAATACCCTACTAGTCCTAATAGAAAGCATTACAGAGAACGTAATAAACATTTAAAAGATCAGTTAGCTGCTGATAAGAATCTTTGGTTTGATGGTTTGGCTGACAAAGCCGAGGAAGCAGTTAGAAGCACAACAGCAGAGAGCTGTACCAAATAGTTAATGTTTTGTGTGGTAGAAAACGGACAGGTATACAGGGATTGAAGGATAAACAAGGTAAGGTTATAGAAGGTGAGGATTCTGTCATGGCTAGGTGGGCTGAGCATTTCAGTGATACTCTAAACAATGTTCCCGTTCTATTCCCATTGTTTGCAATAATGATAGATGCATTGGTGGCTTTAATGTTGACATTATAACACAATCTGAAGTTATTTTGGCTGTTTCTAAACTTAATCTTCGTAAATCCCCAGGTGTAGATGAAATTACTATGGAAATGCTTAGAGCTGGGAATGTTTCGGTTACCACTTAGATGACTGAAATTTTGAATATCTTTTATGATAAAGGCATGGTTCCTAAGGATTTTACCAGAGCTATTATTATCCCTATTTTCAAAAAAGGTGATCGCAGTTCTTGTGATCACTATAGGGGTATCAGCCTACTCTCTGTTCCAGGTAAAGTTCTTTCCATGATTGTGCTTAATAGAATTAAGAATCTGGTTGACAGTCAATTGCGTGATGAGCAATGTGGATTCAGAAGTGGTAGGGATGTGTGGATCAGATATTTTCACTTAGGCAGATTCTTGAGAAATGTTTAAAGTTTCAGAAACCTTTGGTTGCTAGCTTTGTTGATTTCAAAAAGGCTTTCGACTCTGTTGATCATCATAATTTGTGGTTGATTGTGAGATCATATGGTATACCTGACAAGATAGTTAACGTAATGAAAGCTCTCTATAATAACACTGAGTCGTGTGTGAGAGTTGGTAAGGCTTGTAGCAATTGGTTTAGCATTACTTCTGGTGTTCGACAAGGGTGCATTTTGTCTCCTTTTCGCTTTAGCTTGGTTATTGATTATGTTATGCGAAATTCACTTCAAGGGAAGGTTTTTGGCCTTAAATGGACTGGAGATACGAAAATGTCTGATTTAGATTATGCTGATGATTTAGCCCTTTTGGCAAATGATGTTTATGAGATGAACTCTTTCATTCGAGCTGTTGATGAAAGTGGTACTAGAGTAGGTTTGGTTCTAAACAGAGAGAAAACTAAAGTGATGAAAATTGGTCAGGCCGGCTGTGATTCAGTTGATCTGAATGGTTGCAGTCTTGAGCAGGTGTCACAGTTTAATTATCTTGGGAACTATGTAACAGATAATGGTGATGTGCGGCATGAGATTAGCAGACGAATAGGGATTGCTTCTCGGACTTTTAGGAATCTATGGAGAGTGTGGAGAAATAGGCGTATACACCTAAAGACTAAAATTAGACTGTATAATGGTTCTCTCTAGGGTTAGTTATGGTAGTGAAACTTTGACGCTATGTAAACAAGATAACAGGAAACTAGATGCTTTTGATTCCAGATGTTTACGCAGCATCTTGGGCATTAGTTGGTTCAACTTTGTAACTAATGATGAGGTTAGGTAAAGGAATCTGCAACCTCCTTTAAGCAGCATATTGTGCAGAGAGAGACTCCGTTGGTTTGGCCATGTTGCCCGTATGGATAATTATAGATTGGCGAATAGGGTTATGAACAGTGTGCCTAGAGGCCTCAGAAGGAGGGGGAGACCTAGGATGCGGTGGGCAGACAATATCAAACAGGACCTTGTTAGAATTGGTGTGCAGTGGCTAGATGCAGTAGATGTAGCTCAGGATAGACTTGCTTGGAGAACTAAATTGCAAGGTCTGGTTGGACCTCCGTAGCCCATGGCTGCTTGAGGATGATGATGATGGTAGCTATTGAGAGTGAATATTTTAGTACACGACAAACGCCCAAGTTGTTTCCGTTGACACTAAAGATGCAGAAAAAGCAGCACACGACCTTAGATGGACGATTGGAACTTTAAAATCCGGAAGCATATAAGCTTAGATTATTTAGAGTTTATTGCAATCTCACTTTGTGTGTTTGTTTCAGCGGTTTTTTTTTGTAATAACGCCAGTCTCTACTGATCCGTTAGATTACCGTTAGTGTTAGAGACAATGGATGTTTGCATAAGTGAATTCTAGCTACAAAGATTTCATAGCCTATACATTTCACCTCTTTTTGACACTATTTGCTAAATGGCCAGGTCACAAGGACTCCGATGGTTCAGAGAAGGTTGTGGGAGGGGACCCACTTGACTTATGTTAGGAGACAGATGACAGCCTGCCTTCTTCAACGCAATCCAGCATTCGTCAATATGCAGAGGGTATAACTCTTCCGCACACGGAGCCACGGCTTAACGTCCCATGAAACGGACTGCGGCTTTCCAAGACCATAAGTGTGCCTACTGGTCGAGGGCAGCGTGAGGAGTTTTGCGAAGACAAATCTCAAAGCTGGCACAGGCGGGACTCGAACCTGGGACCTACATATTACGACTGACCTCCCCTCCACACACACACACCTTCAGAGTGGCACTCTGCCCACAGTGTATTAAATAACCAGGCCACAAAGACCTAAAGGGCTCAGAAGAGGTCGGGGGAAGTATGAACTGGGAAAAATTAGAAGAATGAACATGTGTAGTTTCAACAGGCACGAATTCCTCAAACACTCATTCGGGAGAAGCTTGATCTTTTAACCCTTTCACGACTAAGGGAAACATTTTTCCCATTTCAAAATTGGTGATTGTCGTATTTAATTATAACCTTATCTGCATTTTTTATACAGAATGTCAAAATAGAACGTATGCCGAACGCAATTACGTAAACGGGAACGTTTAAAAAAACAGAACTGTCAGGACGCATAATATATGTACTATGTGCAATGTCCATCTTTGCCTCACTACCAAAAGAAATTGCTTCGCAGAATATCATAATTAGCACATCATTTTGTATAGTAATTTTATTTCATAATTTTGTATTATTTTAGTTAACATTGTGTTCTAATAAACCAATAAATAAAAGATATTGCATAATAAGCCTAACTATAATTTGTGTGACCTTTATAGTCCATTGGGAAAAATATTTCCCATAAAATTCCAAAAAAAACTACACATTGTTATGTATTTTTCTTATGATTTTTATTTATTTTACGTCTAAACAAACTAAAATAAACAGTTACGTACTAATATTTACTCTTAGAAACCTTATGGTCCTGAAAGGGTTAAGGAAAAGTGTAACATCAGGTAACTGTAGTTACCGCTTTATTTATATGGTGAAATTTATTCTCATGTTTGCACTATCTAGAACTATTAAAACTTTACAACGTTTATCTAATATATATGTAGACGATTATAAATGATTGACTGATGGCTTCCAGAGGATGACGCTAATTCTAACTCTTATGCAAAAATGGTAGAGTTCTTAAAATTTGCACCTAGGAGTATTCTGGGTCTTAGATTTTGGAAAAATTTCAAAATTTGACCTCCGACGTGTTTTTAAGGTCAAAGAGGGATCAAACCATGACCTGCGAATGTTAGAAACGTGAACATTGGTGTCTGAAAGTGTTTTAGGTTCGAGATGTAGGAAACGTTACGAAATTTCGGACCCGAAGGGTTCTCCGAGGTGAAAGGTTATATTTATATATATCAGTGCTAGAGAGCTAGAATTCGGTTCTTGTGGATGGTTTGAGTCGTAGAGCTCAGAAGTGTTGCGAAACTTTGGATGTGATGGGTGGTCCTTTGAGGCCAAAGGTCAAATTCGATTATTCCGGTATTGGTGAGCTAAAAATGAGTGACTCAGGACTGTTTCAGGCAGCAGAACACAGAAAGAATTTTCAGATCCGGTGTCGCATTCAAGATCAAATAGAGATTGGAGTGATAGGCTAGAAATGTAGAGGTGCAAAAGGCAACGATTGATTTTTCAAAATATGCATTACCACTGACGGATTGCACCTCTGATTCTTTAATATATACATATATTTGAATATAAAACAACTTAAAGATTTCGTAACGTTTTACTGAGTTATTTGCTAGTTTCACTGAGTTATAGATAACGTTTTACTGAGTTATTTGAGGAAATCTCTGACAACTTACTGATACAGAATGTTTGTTCAGAATTAATTCTTTTCACAGAACCTTAGGTGCTGTTAGTGAGGACCTAAAGAAAATCTCGAAACGTTGATAGAAATATGTGATAAAAGTTCAATTTTGGTGAATTAAAACACACTTTTATCGAACGGGGAAATTTTCTTGTTCTGAAACTTTTCTTATGTTACCTTTTGCATTTTAAAGATCATACGTTCGGATATTTGAACGACAATTTCTCAAATTCGTCATTGGCACCATTTTATTTTTCTAAAAATTTATGTATGTGGAAAAAAATTAAATTTTCATAGGTCATATGAAGTAATAAGCTTTTCTGTTTTACCATAGTGACTACCCTTCATAATAACTTTAGAAATTACTATGCTTCCAATGAAAACTTCATGAACTCACATTTCCACCCCTACAATTTCATATTTTTGGCCTAAATACATCATTCTAAATACTCGTTAAAGTGTTTGGAATTTTAGATTTTTTACAATGTTAGAAGGTGCAACTACAGCTTTTGGAATATTCGGGACGTGCAAATCGTAATAGTTTATCAATACCGATTTAACTCTATTTTAACGTTTTCACTTATGTTAAGGCAGCAGTTCCCAACCTTTTCGAGCTCAGCACCCTCTTTACTCATTTTTTAACGTCCTCTTTACTTTTTTTTAACACGCCCTTTACACTTTCTAATTTTCTCCACTGAATTACTTTTTTTCTCTATAAAACTAGCTCAAATAATATTTACCTACCCCAAAATGATTTTAAATTTATCTCTAAAAACAAATAATTAACTCTTAAAACACAATTCAAACTCATTGTTGCTAATAAACACTTCATGACTTTCACGTTCCACCACGAAAATTAAAATTTTTTACCATAATTACATCATTTTTAATATCTATTTTAAATTATGAATGTTCAACTTTTCCACCGGTAGAGTTAAATGACAGTTTAAAAAATAAATGCATCATTCATAGCTTTTGGGAGATCCGGAAAGTTCAAATCGTAATATGTCATCATCAGCTATCCAACCTTAAAAGAATTTTTATCTTTAAAGAAAACAATTTTTTCTTAAAACAAAAAAAATTTCATCTCCCTCTGGGTTTAAGGAGGTCAACTCATTGTTTCCAATGAAAATTTCGTGATCTTCATATTCCACATCCGAAATTTCAAATTTCTAACATAACTACATTGTTTGGAATATTCATTTGAAATTTTGGAATTTCCGATTTTTTCCACCTTTAGAAGGCGTAATTATAGCTTTTCGGAGATTCAAAGGTTCCGATCGTAATATTTCATCAATACATATCCTTCACAAAATAATTTTTAATTTATCTCTAAAAACAAAAAAAATTCGATGTCGACAGACGGACTAAAAAGTGAAACTATTATCAAGTGTTTTTTAGAAAACGAAATAAAAATATTTTGCACCTAGGAAGAGCTTTCCCCATGAGGTTCAGGGCCCGGGAACGCTGCAACTTCTAGCGACCCTTTGCATTCCGCACCTGAACGTAGTTAGACACGTTTATTTTTGGATAGAAACACCTTAGAAATTCATGGATACATTCGAGGATACTCGTATTTTTGAGATATTTAATTTTTTGTAATATTTTATTACAAATTTTCACAAAAATAATCGTAAATTTGCATACACGGTAAATATTATTTGAGCTAGTTTTACAGAGAGAAAAAATAATTCAGTGGAGAAAGTTAGAAAGTGTAAAGGGGGTATTAAAAAAGAGTAAAGAGGTTGGGTTGTTTTACCTCTAAGCGGCACTTTTTTGCACACCATGGGCTAAATGGCCAGGTCACATGGACCCCGAAGGCTCAGAGAAAGTTGGGGGAGGGGACCCACTGGAACAGCTGTTGGGAGACAGATGGTAGCCTCCCGTCAAGGCCATCCAGCGTGTTCTTTAACGTTGGGTTATTTTACCTCTGAGCAGCACTTTTTTGCACACCATGGCCTAAATGGCCAGGTCACATGGACCCCGAAGGCTCAGAGAAGGTTGGGGGAGGGGACCCACTGGAACAGCTGTTGGGAGACAGATGGTAGCCTCCCGTCAAGGCCATCCAGCGTGTTCTTTAACGTTGGGTTGTTTTACCTCTGAGCGGCACTTTTTTGCACACCATGGGCTAAATGGCCAGGTCACATTGACCCCGAAGGCTCAGAGAAGGTTGGGGGAGGGGACCCACTGGAACAGCTGTTGGGAGACAGATGGTAGCCTCCCGTCAAGCCATCCAGCGTGTTCTTTAACGTTGGGTTGTTTTACCTCTGAGCGGCACTTTTTTGCACACCATGGGCTAAATGGCCAGGTCACATGGACCCCGAAGGCTCAGAGAAGGTTGGGGGAGGGGACCCACTGGAACAGCTGTTGGGAGACAGATGGTAGCCTCCCGTCAAGGCCATCCAGCGTGTTCTTTAACGTGCAAGGGTATGTCTCTCCCGCACACGGGGCCACGGCTTAACGTCCCATCCGACGGACGGCGGTCTTTCCAAGCCCATCGGTGTGCCCTACTGACCGTGGGCAGGGCGGGGAATTATTGCGGAGACAAATCTCAACGCCGACTCAGCTGGGACTCGAACCTGGGAACTGCAGATTACGAGCCTGGCGCGCTACCGACTGAGCCACCCCAACCCCTAGAGTAAAGAGGACGTTAAAAAATGAGTAAAGAGGGCGCTGAGCTCGAAAAGGTTGGGAACTGCTGCCTTAACATAATTGAAAACGTTAGCTAGGAAAATAATTGAGTCACGACCAAAGTGTACACTTACCTTCTTAAAACATGTTGGGTACTAAAACTTGTTAATCTATCCCACTTAATTCAACTCTGAGAACAACAGATCTTAAATGCAATTCTCTCTGACATTCAAGACGTACGAGTTCTAATATTACTCTCGTCGAAACTGATTTTTTCAGCTAACACTTCAATCTGAAAGAAACTTTCAATGCTAGATAACAAATTTTGTTTGGTCTTGCAAGCAGCGCACAGCTCATCTTTCTGGAGATTCTGCAGATGCAATTTCTCATGAATGAAAGCTGTTGATGTAATGAAGGCCAATTTCATTACACAGCAGTACAAAATTTCAATATCTGACAAAACTGCCTCTACCCGCTGCTTGTAGCTGAATGTCCCCAACATTCTCTACATTTCCCTTACATACCGCATTCCTGTTTGCCAGGAATTTAATTTGGCATTACAGCATTAACTCTTGAACAATGAACGCTACTCTGTCCACTACTTTTGATTTTCTAATAATTATTCTTGTGTGTCAGCTGCCTTTTAACGTTTCGTATTCCGCTTGAGGTGCCCACTTGCTCCTTGCATTTTTTGGTTCTACATTTAATTGAAAGCACCAATGATCCGTTGGGGCATTTATTTGCCTTTTTAAGACATTCTTAGCATCTTTGATGTCGATTAGTTGCAGCGGAAATGGAAACGGAAGTTCTTAGTGCAACATTTCCTGACGGATTGGTAGTGGTGATCCATATGCGTTGGGTTGTTTTACCTCTGAGCGGCACTTTTTTGGACACAATGGGCTAAATGGCCAGGTCACAAGGACCCCGAAGTCTCAGAGAAGGTTGGGAGAGGGGACCCACTGGAACAGCTGTTGGGAGACAGATGGTAGCCTCCCGTCAAGGCCATCCAGCGTGTTCTTTAACGTGCACAGGGTATGGCTCTCCCGCACACGGGGCCACGGCTTAACGTCCCATCCGACGGACGGCGGCCTTTCCAAGCCAATCGGTGTCCCCTACTGACCGTGGGCAGGGCGGGGAATATTGCGAAGATGATCCATATGATCACCGAGGAGTTCTGATTGATTTTTTTCTTATGGAGCTTTTTAAAGAATTATATTTATATGAACAAAATTGGAGGCCTGAACCATTTGAAAGCCAAAATAAGAGAAGCAACTGAACACGCATGGCATCTGATTGGACATATGCAGTATAATGAACGATGCACATTACGTTCATAACTATTTGAGGTATGCTTTCAATTAAAATATTATTTTTTTAATATTTATATTATTATCCTATATACTGGTTCTCGAAACCCCGCTATTATTTTTCGAGCACTCTGCATTGTGGGTTGCCAGTGACTTCCCACATATGAATTCTAAGAGAGTTTCCTCTAAATTAAGCACCTCTGAGGCAAATTTAAGCTGCCCAACACTCTGTAAAGCTTTCTTGGATCTCCACTTCTTACACCACTGAATTATGTAACACTTTTCCTTTTCTAAAGGTTTTCCGTTTTTGAGAGATATTCAGCAGAGCAAGTATATACAGTAAGTATCAATCAGCATAGAAAGATTAATAATTTTATGCTTGCTATGCTGAGTACTACAGATATCAAGTATGTTTTTTTTACCTCTGAGTGGCACTTTTTTGCATACAATGGGCTAAATGTTCCAGGTCACAAGGATCCCAAAGGTGCAGAAGAAGACTGGGGGAAGGGGACCCACAGTTAGGGGAAAGATGAAAGTCTTTCGTCAAGGCCATCCAATATGTTCTTTAAAATTCCCAGGATATGGCCTCTCCTGCACTCGTATCGCGTACGAATTGGAGTCATTCCCAAGAAAGACCATTGGTGTTTCCTTTCTTGATGAGGTGGAGCATGGAGGTAGGAAGATAAGAGGAGGATCCCTAAGCACTTGAAAATGATGCTACGGCAGCCATGTTGTTCTATTCAAAACATTGAACAGTAGTTACTCACCTATACTAATTTTTGTCGACATTTGTATTTTGGCAGCCTGTTCAGCTTACGGCTGCACGAATCGCACAGTAAAACTGAGTGTAAGTAGGTTTGATTGCAGCGGCAGACGGTTTGTTTTGAATGAAACAACATGGCTATCGCAATGCTGCGTAAGCATCATTTTCCTTCCACAGGGAAAGCGCGTCAGGGCGTCTCCTTGTCTTCCTACCTCCATGAGGTGGAGTTAGTGGACCAACACTGGCACAACTAGTTCTTGAAAGGGCCCAACGTATTGGGGAAATGCAGATTGCAAGCTCCTGACTGGACCATCCCCCGCCCCTCAGATATAAAAAAATACCTGAAATACGGTATGAATTACTACTTCATACCCATAAATTTACAGAAGTAGTAATTCGTACCGTACTTCAGCTATATTTTTATATCTGAGGGGCGGGGGTTGGTCCAGTCAGGAGCTTGCAATCTTCATTTCCCCAACAAGTTGGGCCCCTTTCAAGAACCAGTTGTGCCAGTGTTGATCCACTAACTCCACTTCATCAAGAAAGGAGACACCAATGGTTTTTCTTGGAAATAACTCCAATTCGTAAGACGCGATACGAGTGCAGGAGAGGCCATATCCTGGGCACTTTAAAGAACATTATTATTATTAAAGTTATTATATTATAATTAACATATATTATTAGTAAAGAACATATTGGATGACTTCATACCTTTCTTGATGAGGTGGAGTTAGTGGACCAACACTGGCACAATTAGTTCTTCAAAGGGGCCCAACGTTTTGGGGAAATGTAGATTGCAAGCTACTAACTGGACCAGGTTGTTGTTGTTTTACCTCTGAGCGGCACTTTTTTGCACACCATGGGCTAAATGGCCAGGTCACATGGACCCCGAAGGCTCAGAGAAGGTTGGGGGAGGGGACCCACTGGAACAGCTGTTAGGAGACAGATGGTAGCCTCCCGTCAAGGCCATCCAGGGTGTTCTTTAACGTGCACAGGGTATGGCTCTCCCGCACACGGGGCCAGGCTTAACGTCCCATCCGACGGACGGCGGCCTTTCCAAGCCCATCGGTGTCCCCTACTGACCGTGGGCGGGGCAGGGAATTTTGCGGAGATAAATCTCAACGCTGACCCAGCTGGGACTCGAACCTGGGAACTACAGATTACGAGTCTGGTGCGGTACCGACTGAGCCACCCCCGCCCCTCTAACTGGACCAACCCCCGCCACTCAGATATAAAAATATATCTGAAGTACGGTATGAATTACTACTTCTATAAATTTCACCTTATATATTAGTACTACAATAGTAATAGTTGTTAAAAATGATAATATAAAACGGGGTGATGAAATAAAATTTTTTAAATAAATGAAACGTTGTAATCAAACAATTAGCAGCGTTGAGATTTATCTCCGCTGATCATCATCCCTGCCTTGCGTGAGAAAGGGAATACTAATGGGTTTGGAAAGGCCGCCACCCACCGGACGGGTCGTTACGCCGTGGATAGCTGTTAGAGGTATCTTCCCTAAGAAAATGTTAATCAAAATAGACGTAACTAAAAGAAAAAATGAAAGAATCATTACGAAAACTTTTTTAAAATAATATTTTTATTAACCAGATGATGATATAATTTCGTATTTATGTTTTAATCAAAGTTTCATTAATAATTTAACTAATTCGTATCATCAGAAAACGAATGCTATGTCTCCCAAAGCCCCCACCACAACACATTGTGGCAATATTGTTACCAAGGCCAATAATTTATTTTCACACAAACAGAGCGGAGAAACCACAGAATCAGTGACGTTGAGATAAACTTGGAATGTATAAAAATAACATAGATTGCACAAAGCAAGATATGTTTAAATTTAATTGAGTAAATTCTCATGGGGGATGCCATGCCCAGAGCTGAATACAGAAGGCGATTGCATGCATATCACCTTCTGTATTCAGTTTTGATTACTTTTTGATATGACGACTGATTGCTCCTGATTGTCCTCTCTTTGAGAGTACTAATAAACCGGAATGGAGGTGAAAAAATATTAAATATATTTTGCACACATTTTTGAAGAAAATTTTTAATGATAAATAAAAATTAGAAAAACGTTTTATACCAGTATGACTGTTTGTTCTGGATCTATCCAGTTACTTGCTAACCCTCTTGCCCCTATTTTTCCAGATTCGGAGTTTTTTAAAATAATTTCGCGTTTTTTTTTATCTTGTTTATTTTTTATAAGCAATAAGATTTTCTATACTAATGTCAGCTTTGAGATTTATTTACGCTAACCTCTCCCCCTGCCAGTGTTCAGAAATGAGACATTGATTGTCTTGGAAAGGTCGCCACCAGTTGGTTTGGGTTGTTTTACCTCTGAGCGGCACTTTTTTGCACACCATGGGCTAAATGGCCAGGTCACATGGACACCGAAGGCTCAGAGAAGGTTGGGGAGGGGACCCACTGGAACAGCTGTTGGGAGAAAGATGGTAGCCTCCCGTCAAGGCCAACCAGCGTGTTCTTTAACGTGCACAGGGCTCTCCCGCACACGGGGCCACGGCTTAACGTCCCATCCGACGGACGGCGGCCTTTCCAAGCTCATCGATGTCCCCTACTGACCGTGGGCAGGGCGGGGAATGTCGCCACCAGTCGGACAGAACATAAGCAGTGTGCAAGATAACCATACCTTGTGCAAGTTAAAGAACACGACGGATGGACTTGACTGGAGGATACCATCTGTATTCTAACAGCTGTCCAGTGGATCCCCTTCCCCAACCTTCTCTGAGTTCATGGGGTTCTTAAGACCTGGCCGTTTAATCCATTGTGTGCAAAAATTGCCGCTCAGAGGTAAAACAACCCAATCCAAACTTCTTCACTAACAGTTTCTCTAGTTTTGAAGCATCATCGGCGAGGAATAAAAATATACCCATAGGGCCTCACAACTAGTCTAGCTTGAGGAAGTCAGACAACCTTCGACGGAGAAGACCGTGACACTGTCTCCATGGAAACGGCACGTTAGAGTTGCTGCACCCGGTTCCAACAGCATTGTTACCACCCACTCGCATAGTATCAAGTTTATTTCAGGACCTTCGGTTCCAAGAAAATCATTAGCGCCATAAATGTTGTTTACGTTGGAAACTATGCTAGAAAAGATCAATTCTGCATAGACTACTATGTATACTACTGTATGATATTTTTCTTTCAAAATTTCTTTATTATCTTCAAAAAAAAAAACCCCGGAGATTCGCTTAATATCGGAGAATAAGGTATTGAAATAGTGTCAGCCTTCCTTATGTCTGACTTTATCTTGATAATAGTTTCGATTTTAAATTAAGAATGTTATTTGCCAATTTTATCCCCGTTCTGATTCTGAAGTAGCCAGTTTCTCTTCTTCATGACCTTTACGGCAATCAACTGCTTCAGGGTAAACGTTTTCTTTCAGATGTTGTTAAATTAGAATTAAAACCTTTTGTCAACTGTAGGGAAAATAATCATTTTGGTTATGAGCGTGAATCTGCTGGAGACTCTGATCCCGTATGGGGGTTGGGTTGGGTTGTTTTACCTTTGAGCGGCACTTTTTTGCACACCATGGGTTAAATGGCCAGGTCACATGGACCTCGAAGGCTCAGAGAAGGTTGGGGAAGGGGACCCACTGGAACAGCTGTTGGGAGACAGATGGTAGTGTCCCGTCAAGGCCATCCAGCGTGTTCTTTAACGTGCACAGGGTATGGCTCTCCCGCACACGTGGCCACGGCTTAACGTCGCATCCGACGGACGGCGGCCTTTCCAAGCCCATTGGTGTCCCCTACTGACCGTGCGCAGGCTGGGAATTTTGCGGAGATAAATCTCAACGCTGACCCAGCTGGGACTCGAACCTGGGAACTACAGATTACGAGCCTGGCGCGCTACCGACTGAGCCCCCCTGTATGGGGGAAACACTCTGTATAGCCTTCATAAGACATATCTTTTGCGAATTTAAAATGTCTTGATTAACCTTCATGAGACACAACTAGGAGGCGTTAAAATATTCTGGGTAGTTTTAACAATGTTTTGTCCTTTTGAAACTTTCTCGATGAGACAAGATATAATCTGAACATATGTAAATAAAAAACAATGGATTTCCTTGATGTGACAGATGTTATAAGCATAGTTTCAGGAGAATGGTAAACGATTGTTTCAGTTTTAGCCAATTCTGAATCACGTGCAAGTTAAAAGTACTCTGGATGACCTTGATGGGATAGTCCTCTTGAAACACTCTGTAATGATGAGTCATATCCTGTTCACGCTAAAAAAACTGCAATTTATATTCCTCGAGGGTGGCTCAAACTCCTTTACTTACGGCAGACGGAATCAGTGGCTCCCAGAAATCAACTTTAACCTCCATTGCCGTCAAGAGAGAAGTACCCTGTCCCTCCTCATATACCCCCCCCCCCCCCCATATATAGTGGATCTCCTTGTTGTGCATGTTAAAAGCACTCTCTGGACAACCTTGATGGGAGATGTCCTGCAAGAGTATGTGTCTTCATAAATTCCATAACCCTGGGATAGTGGGGAATTATGATTATATTGCTTCGCTAGCATTGGGGTGGGGGTACGAAGAGGGTGTTACGTATCCTAAAATTGTTTTGTAGTTAGTCACTTTTTTTTTTCGTTTTCTGATGATAAAAACAGCTAATTCTTTAGTACATCGAATGTGTAAGAATAAACTACTGTTATTTTAGTGGTGATAGTACAAGTAAGCTACGCAACGAGAAGGGCGAAAATAGATTCTCTTAAGCCAGTTATTATTTTGCAGGATTACGCATGCGCACGGACCAAATACACGCTATTGCTAATCGATTTAGGGAGGTGGTGGATCAGTCAGTAGTACGCCAGGCTCGTAATCTGCAGTTCCCAAGTTCGAGTCCCGGATGGGCAAACGTTGAGATTTACCTCCGCAAAACTCCTCGTCAGTAGGGGTCACCGATGGGCTTTGAAAGGCCGCCGTCCATCGGATGGGACGTTAAGCCGTGGCTCCGTGTGCGGGAGAGACATACCCTATGCACGTTAAAGAACATGCTGTATAACTTTGACGGGAGACTACCATCTCTCTCCCAACAGCTGTTCCAGTGGGTCCCCTCCCCCAACCTTCTATGAGTCTTTGGGGTCCTTGTGACCTGGCCATTTAGCCCATGGTGTGCAAAAAAGTGCCGCTCAGAGGTAAAAAAAACCCAAACCAACGTTTAGAGCGCAAAATGATTTTGTTATTTTACGACATTTGAAAGTCAGAAAATTTTCTGGTTAATTTTAAAATATTCATACATGCAATGCAGCACTTGAAATTCTTCATGCCACATGTTTACGAAGAAACAGTGAAATATATATGTGATCATTTCTACTTCAATTTACTTCTGAAAGTGAAAAGATGAGGACTTTGCTGGCTTAAGATTTACCTTTTTCTGATGAAATGAATGAAGTATAGGTCCTAAAAATATTCTGATGCCAATTTGTTCTTGTGAAAAATCAATGCTCGTTTACAAAGAGAAATTGTCATTATCTAAATTTAGCGTCCTCTAACAGTGGATATTCAAACTAATGAATGATTCAGAATTTCTAAATCGTTATATTTTATTAGTACAGTTCCAAAACAGATTTTCTGTTATCTCTTAAAACAAGGAAGTTGCATTTTCCCACCCTCTGGGGTAAAAGCCTGGGATAAAGTCAAAGTATACTGATAAACTATAAAGTGCTGTCAAATGCAATCAGGAAGACAGATCACTATTAATCGGATTTTCCAGATAACATATATATTTAGACAATATTTTTTTAGAATATATTTCTCTACACCGCTGTATTTCAGCCATCTGCCAAAAATCTTTATCTCTGTCTTACTTTTATGAAATTTCATAATGGGATATTTCATGTTCATCACCAACAGTTGAAAGATTAACAAAAAAAAAATGTTAAAATGCACAAAAATGCATTTTCAGGAACATCTTGCATCACAAGACGTGAAATAGTAAGTATTAGCTATTTTGTTCTATAAATAGAAAAAGCATAATTTAGAAAAAAAGTTCAATCTTAGAACTATTCTGATCTGAGAGTTTAAGTTAAAAACTCAATAGTAATTTATGGCCTGTCCAATTAGCGGCCCGCACAAGAAGTTTTGCGGTTCGCAAACAAAATCAAGTTTTTACTTGAAATTTTAAATAAATATCTGTAATCCACCTTATAATTTTTTGTCAATTTATATTATTTTACTTAATATGCAATCTTCAACTTACTCATTCTATAAAGTTTACAAAACATTCTTAAGCCGATCTGCAAACTTCTGAAACCTTTTAAGAGCGGTGCGGCGTCATCAAATAAATGTTTTTATGAAGCTGCAATAATGTGAAGCATCTAACGACAGCACGAGTCGCTCTCACTGCGCATGCATATGGCGGGGAATTTTGCCAGACAAACCAAATCTCTAAAGAAAAGATCATTACTTATCTCCGCTGTGGATATTTGATGATATAAGAATAGGATAGGTCCTATCCGATCCCATTTTTTTGGCCCACGAAATATTGGCAACAGAAAAAATGGCCCGCGATTTTAGAGAAGTTGGACAGCACTGGGTTACTGGATATGGTAGGATGCTACCACAACGGTTTAAAAGTTAGGTTTGCTTAATATGTGGATATTTTTTCCTCAGGCCAATATATGAGATCATTCACTATAAAGAAAAAGGTTTTCAGCATCACTGTTGACATCGGCAGCTGCCAGGTAGAGGGCAGGTGGCGTCTGCACATCTGTTTAAAACAATCAGTTGCAGAAGAGGCCAGGTGAGGAAGAGCATTTCCGGTTTCTGTGGAAGTCCTACAACACAACTGAAATCTAACATTTGAGAAAAGAAGGTGTGAAAAAATAAGCGGAGAACGTATACAAAACATATCTGTTTTTTCAAAAGGAACATGGAAAACAAATCAACCGGCAACCATATGAAGCAACTAAAAATTAGGGACGAGCTTTGGTCCAGTCGGATACGTACAAGGCTTCATAATTGATGATCCCCGGTTTGAGTCGTCGCTGTGAACTTCTTCGCTAACCTTAGTTCGCTATTGAGTTATATGTGGGTTTTCCTCTCAGAGGCACCTTTTTTTTGCACACAATGGGCTAAATGGCCTGGTCACGAGGACCCCGAGGGCTTAGAGAAATTGGGGGAAGAGGACCCATTGGACTACTCTTAGGAGACAGATGGTAGCTTTCCATCAAGATCATTCAGTGTATTTTTTAAGGTGGACAGGGTATGGTTCTCTTGCACACGAGAGCACGGCTTAACGTCCCATCCTACAGACTTTTCCAAACCCATCGGTGTACAGTCGCTCAAAAAAGTATCCGAACACTATGGTTGATTACAGAATTCAGAAAAAATATCTGGCAAAGATTTTTTTTTTGAAATTAGTGATCTGGCAACTTCGTGTCACGTGACACGAAGTTGCCAGATCACTAATTTAAAAAAAATTGGCAGATCACTAATTTCCAAAAAAAATTGTTGCCAGATATTTTTTCTGAATTCTGTAATCAACCATAGTGTTCGGATACTTTTTTGAGCGACTGTACCTCTTCTGACCCAGGGCCTTAGGGAAGATTAATCTCAAAGCTGACACAGGTGGGACTCGATCCTGGGAACTACAGATTACGAACCTGGCTTTGCTCTCGGTGAGAAATTAGAAAGTAATGGGCTTGAAAATAAAAATAAAACTGATTCCAACATATCGTTGATGCGGTTTCCACTTTTCAAATCAAGCAACCCCGAGATATTTGAATCCTGGTGCTCCTATTCCGGAGATATTTCAATAGGTTCAATGTACCGATAGGAGCATCAAATCGAGGAAAGGCGTTAAATGGAAAATCTCATTTTTTGTATAAAAAAAAAATCATTTACGCTTATTTCTATTTGTAAACAATGCAAATTATTCAATTTCTTTACAGGTAGCTTTGGCTAACAATAAAATAGTTATAATAAAAGCGCTAATTTCGTTTCTTAATTAACAAACATACAAGTGTGTAATTTGGGTAACAGTTATCGTAATGCATTTTCCCTGCCTAATCTACGTCCACAAACTAACGTGCTCAAGCTCAATACAGTTAAGAAATCCTAACAACTCATATCAAAATTTAGTTTAGTTCAATGTTCAGTCTTTACAAGCTACTACCATTCGATTTATATTCACTATGCTTTACTTCCACGGCACGGTCCCAGGAGAGCATAGTCCCACCAAAATCTTTTCCTCAAGTTCTTTTAGTTTTTTAATCTATCTGAACTTGAAAAATCCGATTTATACTTTTAAAATAAAAAAAAAGGAATGAAAAAAAAACTTCATTTACATACCTGTTCAATGTCAATAACTGACGCAGAGAATTAATAACCGGAAACCTGGAGATGACTTCCCAAATTCGGATACTTTGATTAAAACTGGAGAGGTGGCAACTCTGAGAATTTGTGACTAACCCCGTTGTATACACCTTCCCCCAGAGCCCAGAGATGGCATATTGAAACTGAAATGGTACTCTGGTTGTTTATAACCCATGTCCCCGTTTAAAGGACAGCCATATATTGCCTGCCCAAATTATTATGAACACTGCACCTTGTGCGAAGTACCATGAAACATGCCAATATCTGTAAACTTTCCTAATGACGCAGTATGCTACGCCATTACGAAGTTCTATAAAAGCCATAAAGGCATAGTGCAAAGTCAAATGCGACGTGGGTAAAAAATACGATCTGATTGACTTCGAAGGGGACGGGGGTGGCTCAGTCGGTAGCGCGCCAGGCTCGTAATCTGTAGTTCCCAGGTTCGAGTCCCAGCTGGGTCAGCGTTGAGATTTATCTCCGCAAAATTCCCCGCTCTGCCCACGGTCAGTAGGGGACACCGCTGGACTTGGAAAAGGCCGCCGTCCGTCGGATGGGACGTTAAGCCGTGGCCCCATGTGCGGGAGAGCCGTACCCTGTGCACGTTAAAGAACACGCTGGGTGGCCTTGACGGGAGGCTACCACCTGTCTCCCAACAGCTGTTCCAGTGGGTCCCCTCCCCCAACCTTCTCTGAGCCTTCGGGGTCCATGTGACCTGGCCATTTAGCACATGGTGTGCAAAAAAGTGCCGCTCAGAGGTAAAACAACCCAACTCGAAAGGGGACTCGTCGCTGTAGCGCGATAGGCAGGAGCATCCATAACGGAGATGACGGAATTCGGCGGAAATCACCGCCGATATTTCATAAATGAATGGAGAAGAGAAGCCGTTTTGAAAAACTTCTGCGAATCATGGTACCTGCGAAAGGAAGAAGGCTCTAACAGGGCGTCTCCCCATATACGAACTGTATGACAAAAACAGAGCTGCTACAGTTCATCAGCTGAGAGAGATAACTGTTAGTACTACTTCAAAACCCATTTTAACAAAAACTTTGCGCAGAGAATTTGGAATTTGGAAACTGTACCATGATACATACGTCGAAGCATTGTGTAGTGCTTATAATCGTTTGGCCAGGTAGTGCATAAAAATTACATATGTCGAAAATATGATGTTGTTTGTTGGTGATGGCACTAAAATTTCTTGGTGTAGAGAATATTGAAAATTATACTTTTCACTCTAATTTCAGCGTTACTGTAAATAAAAAATGAGCCCTGTTGTTCAACGTTAAAACAAAACTCCAAAATTGCAGTGTACTTTGTTATGAAATAACTAAAAGGATGCATATCGCCTTTGGCGCATATGAGAATCTCGTTTTCAAAGCGAAAGAAGTTTTTCCTTTACCTGTTCTTTCATTCGTTAAAAGTTTTAATTTGAACCAGCGGATGATGGGGAAAATGCAAATATTGTTTCATTAGTAATTATACAATATAAAAGTATTCGCCTTTTAATTCTTAAATCCGAAAAATTGCATTTCCCACACCTCTCTCACAAAAGTTGGTGGATTATTTTGGTCGGTGGAATATCTTTTAAAAACTACCGGTAAGTTTTCAAATTTCAATTCTATATATGTATTATTGTAAAAAAAAAAAAAACTCGATGACAGTTCTGTCGTTTCATCATTTTCAGTGATCTGTAAAGATATATATTAAAACTACTAAGCATTTGAAAACATTTGAATTGCAATCTTCATTAGTACCAATCAAACAAGAAAAGAGTTTTCTAATTACATTTTCATTGTTTTCAATGGAAACGTCATGGCATTCACATTCCACCACCAAAATTTCATATTTCTATCATTAATACATCGTTGCAATATTCGTTTGAAATTTTAGGATTTTCAAACTTTTTCACCGTTAAAAGGAGCAATTATAGTGTTCGAAAGATTCCGAAAGGGCGAATCATAATGTTCTAATCAATTCCTATCTAACCCTAAAAAAAGATTTTTTTCATTTATCTCTAAATACAAACAATTATCTGCTAAAATTAAAAATTGTCTCCCCTCTGGATCTAAGAAATCAATTCATTGTTGCCAATGGAAAATTATGGCTCTCACATTCCACCAGCAAAATTTAAAACTTCTAGCTTAAATACGTCGTTTGCAATATTTGTTTGGAATTTGCAATTTTACTACCGTTAGAGGGCGCAATTACAGTTTTCGGAGAATTTAAAAAGTGTGAATCAGAATATTTTATCAATTCCTATCTAATCCAAAATTTTTTTTTTATCTTGACAGAAAAAAACAAATAATTATCTGTTAAAACTAAAAAGTTGTGTTTTCCCACCCTTCTATAGTCTAAGACAGTGTCTCGCAAACTGTGTGCCGCGGCACATTAGTGTGCCGCGAGAGATTTTTCAAATTGATACTAGACATTCCAAAGATTTCATTTTGACTTGACTTGTGTTATCGACGTGCTTTAATAAAAAAAAATCTTTCAGATTTTATCAACTGGGATCTTGTAAGTATTTATCAAGCATTTTCCAAATTTAAATATTAATTTATTCTTTGGCCATTTCAAGCCATAGAATGGACAAATATTTAAAACAAACACCGAGTTATGAATTAAAGAACGAGAGCAAATCTTCAAGTAAAACCAGGCTGATGACTTCAACAAAGCGCAAATGTAATGGCGAGTACATAGAGTTTGCTTTTATTCTTTTTTCGGTGTGCCGCGGAAAAAAATTAGATTCAGTGTGCCGCGGAAAAAAAATTAGATTCAGTGTGCCTCAGAGTAAAAAAGTTTGCGAGACACTGGTCTAAGAGGTCAACTCATTGTTGGCAATGGAAACTTCGTGACCTTCACATTCCACCACCAAAATTTCAAATTTGTAGCTTAAATACATTGTTTGCAATATTGGTTTGAAATTTTAGAATATACCCCCAACCTTCTCTCACCTTTCGGGGTCCTTATGACCTGTCCACTGTATGCAAAAAAAGTGCAGCTCAGAGGTAAAACAACCCAACTCTATTTTCATGTATTAAATCAGTCTAAAGCAGGCTTTTTTCAGCGTATGGGCTGCGGCCCTCCAGTCGGTTGTAAAGTCTTTGGAAAGGGCCGAAGCAAGTTACATTTTAACTTTGAATTTTCCCACTGTAAGTAAATGAATTAAAATTTGTATTTTTGAAATGCATTCATGTCATAAATGAATAATAATTAAGTCAAACAGGACCTTATTACAATTGGAATGCAGTGGGCAGATGCCGCAGATGTAGCTCAAAACAGATATGCTTGGAGAACTAAATTGAACGGTTTGGTTGTTTTAGCTCTGAGCGGCACTTTTTTGTACGCAATGGTCTAAATGGCCAGGTCACAAGGATCCCGGACCCACTGGCTGTTAGGAGACAGATGGTAGCCTCCCGTCAAGGCCATCTAGTGTGTTCTTTAACGTGCACAGGGTATGGCTCTCCAACACACGGGCCACGGGTTAACGTTCCATCCGACGTTCGGCGGTCTTTCCAAGCCCATTGTTGTCCCCTACTGACCGTGAGCAGGGCGGGGAGTTTTGCGGAGATAAATCTCAACGCTCACCCAGCTGGGACTCGAACCTGGAACTGCAGATTACGAGCCTGGCGCGCTACCAACTGAGCCACCCTCGCCCCTTGTTTGGTTGGATCTCCGTAGCCCATGGCTGCTTGAGGATGATGAGCCTTTTCTCCGTTGAAATTATATTAATTAAAATTAAATAACAAATGTAGTAAATGAAATATAATGTAGGAATATCAAAATTTCGTTTCATATTTATCGCATCTATGTTGCCATTCGGATTTTTATCTTTAAGGGCTTCGGAAAATACTTTTTTTTGCCCCCCCGCCCAAGAAAAAATTAAAAATAACCCTGTTCTAAATCAAGGAGTGGACTCCCGAAAAGTCTAATCAGGACTCGAACACTGTCCTTTTAGGCCGCAGCCAAGTGTGCTAATCGATCGCTCACTTGCTTCGGAATTCAATAACATTTTTTTTTCTATGAGTATTAAAATGCAGCATCCAGTTCATTCGACACCATTTGCTTGTTGCGAATCCATGACTGGTGATGCCACTGCCATTTACGAATATCTGTTGGTTAATCGAGTCTGGAATTCCTAAAGCAAACTTGATTGCAATAAGCTGGGTCAAATGCAATTAGCTTTACGACGGCAATTGAGTGCGAGCAATTATCTTGTGTCTGCTAATGCAGTTGCATTGGGATACACACAGTTGTTGAATGCTACTCATTCATTTTATCGTCAACTGGTGAAAATGTAGCTTGAAAAAAATATGTACGTCATTGAAGTACAAATTTTTAAAATATACCACAAAATAAATTTTAAAATGTTTATATTCCCAGTGGACTTTTTTTAATATCATTAATCATTAAACTAAATGCTTAAACAATCCAGCATCAGAAACTTATTCATTCATATTCCAATGTAAGAAATACTCAAAAGGTTATTCAATCATCTAGGGGGGGGGGGCAAGGTCATGCCCCCTGCCAGATTCTAATTATGGTAAAAAAGGCAAAAAAAATGATGAAACTTATTTATATTTCATGCACTTTTAAATAATTTTTTTAAAGACCTGTAAAACGTAGGGGAAAAGTTATACTGCATTGGAAATCCAGTCTCTTGGACCCCCCTTTGCATTTTTCGGCTCGGTTGTGTTTTTTGCCCCCCCCCCCTCCCCGAATTTTTTTTAGATCCGGGATTGAAACGAAGAGTGAGCAATCCTTACATCTCGGTAATGGACTGAGTATCTGTGTCCTCACACAGGGAAATGAGTATGCAGAGAAGAAACTGACCACACCAGAATCAGTGGCAAATGTCGGCTTGAACGTGATACACGTTGTTCGGATTCCAGACAGGTACTTATCCATTATTTAGTGGGCTTGGCCGATGGGGTTGGAAAGGCCGCCGTCCGTCGGATGAGACGTTAAGCCGTGGTCCCGTGTGCGGGAGAGATACCCTGTGCACGTTAAAGAACACGCTGGATAGCCTTGACGGGGGGCTACCATCTGTCTCCCAACAGCTGCTCCAGTGGGTCACCTCCCCCAACCTTCCCTGAGCCTTCGGGGTCCATGTGACCTGGCCATTTAGCCCATGGTGTGCAAAAAAGTGCCGCTCATAGGTAAAACAACCCAACAACAACCCAACTCGTCCCATTTGCCGAAAAGTTTCGTCAGAGCAACGCGTTCTGTATCAAATGTCAATATAAATTTACTAAACACACACATGAAACAATAGAGGAGATTTGAAAAACATCATCCAGGCAGAGGAATTTGGGTAAAGAAAGGAGGAAAATTGTCATTTTGAGGTAAATTGACCTAATGATTTCACCAGGTCATAAAATCTACCAAAATTTCCATGTGGAACCCCTCGAAAGTATTTTAAATCTTTAAATGAGAAACCTCGTGTTTCGTAAGCAGACACAATGATTGCGATATTTAAGTTTGCTAAAAGCAGAAGCCGTCCCGTGGCCGAGTGAATAGCACGCTTGGCTATTGATCTAAGGGACCTGGGTTCGAGTCCCGGATTTAGGCATGGATGTGTGTGTCGTTTTTCTGCTGAGGTCCTGCCATCCTCTCAGATCTCCTACTGTGGCATATAAACTGACAGGCTCCTGTCAGACTTCTGTGGCAAGCAGCTGCTTGAGGGGGTATTTATTTATTTTATTTTATTATTTATAAAAGCAGTACTCTTGGAACTGCCAAGCTCGTAATAATCCGACGAAGTTTCCAAGGATGACTCCCAACTGCGCCTGCGTCCACAATTTATCCGCAACTCCCGCTATGCCCTCGATGAGGAAGGAAACACCGATGAGTTTGAAAACGCCGCCATCAGTCAAACGAGACTTAAGCCGTAGCTCAGTGTGCAGGAGAGCCGTAAATATAAATTACGAGATGTGGATCTTTGACGGGAAATTCCCGTCAAAGACGTCCAGCGTCTCCTAACAACTATTCGGCAAATCTCTGACCAGATTTCACCGAGATCTTGGGAATTTTGTGACATTCTCATTTGTCAGTTCAAAAATTCATTCAATAGCAGACACTAATAGTCAAATTTAAACGTCAGCATACAGCGCTTGGCTGAACTTTCAACGTTTCCATGAAGAATTCATCTGGAATCAGGAACGTACCCAGAGGAGGGGGGGGGTACAGTCGCTCAAAAAAGTATCCGAACACTATGGTTGATTTCAGAATTCAGAAAAAAATCTGGCAACGCCTTTTTTTAGAAATTAGTGATCTGGCAACCTTCGTGTCACGTGATTACAGAATTCAGGAAAAATATCTGGAGCGTGTACAGCAACTGTACGCGCTCCAGTTACCGTTCACAGCAAACTGGAGCGTGTGCAGTTACTGCATACGCTCCAGTTTGCTGTGAACGGTAACTGCACACGCTCAATATTTCCGTGAGTGAGCCCACACGATGTAGTATCAAAATAATATGACCACCTACAGTCGCTCAAAAAAGTATCCGAACACTATGGTTAATTTCAGAATTCAGAAAAAAATCTGGCAACGCTTTTTTTAGAAATTAGTGATCTGGCAACCTTCGTGTCACGTGACACGTAGGTTGCCAGATCACTAATTTCTATAAAAAGGCGTTGCCAGATTTTTTCTGAATTCTGAAATCAACCATAGTGTTCGGATATTTTTTGAGCGACTCTACGTCCCTGATTCCAGACAAATTTGTTATACGGAATTTTTCGTATAACAAAAAAATCCAGTCTTGTTTTACGAAATCTCAAACTTGTTTACTTGCTTTAAAATCGAAACAGATGTCTTTGTAAAATTTCGTTTTAGCCCCGTAGTATGTATCCGACATTAGAAATAAATTTTAAAAAAGACTATAAACAGCTGCTTGACGGGGTAATTTTTATGTTTACATATTTTTATGTTGATGCACTCAGGACTGCAGCATTTGTTTTTTTCAATTATTTAATTGTGAGTTAAATGCTAACTCTTGTAGAAGTTAACTATGTATTATCTACAGGGTGAATCTGAAAAAGTGGGCAAAACTTTACGGGGTGGTAGAACGCAGCTATAATAGCAATATTCGTCATAGAATGTATGGTCGGAACGCAAGTGGTGAGATGTTAAAAGGTAGTTTTCCACTGTCACATTTAAAGAATGAACACAAGAAGGAGAGGAGATACTTCAGAAAACATTTTATTAACAGGAATGTAATTGAGGTACATGCTCAAAGAAATTGCTCAAAAGAGCTGCGTCTTGCTTTGCCGCGGCGAAGGATCCCGTTTCACACAGCCGCTGATGCAAACGCTCGAAGGTATTCCGATCTCGAGTGCATCTCATCGGAAACCGGTCGCGGTAACGTCTCTGTGCCTCACTTGCATTCCCGTCCGCCGCACCGTACACAAAGTGCATATCCGCCATTTCGTGGTTAGTATAACCAGCCATCCTCTCGGCAATTCACGGTAGAAATGCCGTTGGGTGCGAGGACCGACCCTTTTATACCATTTCCAACGCCACCTAGCGGGTCGCCATTTGCGTTCCGACCATACTTCCCTATGACGAATATTGCTCGTATAGCTGCGTTCTACCACCCCGTAAAGTTTTGCCCACTTTTTCAGATTCACCCTGTATATACATGGTTTCCATAAATTAAAGAAAATCCCTATGTTAAGTCAATGGGAAGCTAACGTCAAAGCTCTATTAACTTCTAAAATAAGTTTTGTTACTTTGAAAAATGTGATTGCAAATAAATATCTCAATCAAATAAATCAATATCTCGATTTTCGACAATATTCATTCAGTATTTAATGAGTTATGAAAATTTGAATATTTAGTGATAACAATGGCAGCCACAAAAATTGACTTCAGAAGTTAATTAAAGCTTAGTAATAAGTATTGTATCAAAGTGTTTAATAAAATAAGTTTGCATTTTAAAACTTTGTGTAAAGAATTCTTTCACTATTCTTCAGTTTTATATAAGGTTCTTAAGACTGGCATTGCTGTTGTTAAATATTCAAACTTCTATAAATCATTAAATACTGAACGAATATTGTTGAAAATCGAGATATTGATTTATTTGATTCTGATCTTTATCTGCAATCACATTTTTCAAAACAAAAAACTTATTTTAGAAGTTTCAGAGCTTTGACGTTAGCTTCCCATTGACTTAACATTGGGATTTTCCTTACTTTATGGAAACGATCATCATCATCCTCAAGCAGCCGTGGGCTACGGAGACCTAACCAGACTGTGCAATTTGATTCTACAAGCAAGTCTGTCCTGAGCTACATCTGTTGCATCTGGCCACTGCACACCATTTCTAATAAGGTCCTGTTTGACATTGTCAGACCACCGCATCCTAGGTCTCCCCTTCTTTCTGAGGCCTTTAGGCACACTGTTCATAACCCTATTCGCTAATCTATAATTACTCATACGGGCAACATGGCCAAACCAACGGAGTCTCTCTCTGCACAATATGCTGCTTAAAGGAGGTTGCAAACTCCTTTGCCTAACCTATCATTAGTTACAAAGTTGAACCACCTAATGCCCAAGATACTGCGTAAGCATCTAGAATCAAAAGCATCTAGTTTCCTGTTACATTGTTTACAAAGTGTCCAAGTTTCACTACCATAACTAACCCTACAAACAACCAAACTATTATACAGTCTAATTTTAGTCTTTAAGTGTATACGCCAATTTCTCCACACTCTCCATAGAATCTTAAATGTCTCGGCAGCAATCCCTATTCGTCTGTTAATCTCATGCCGCACATCACCATTATCTGTTACATAGCTCCCAAGATATTTAAACTGTGACACCTGCTCAAGACTGCAACCATTCAGATTAACTGAAAAACAGCCTGCCTGAAACCAATGTATTTAAATATTGCATGAATAAAATTAATTTAATTTTAACCTTTCCTGTCCGGTGGAATGATTTAGTAATTGGGAAACCCCATTCAATACGTATTATCAGACCCCAAAAGTTAAATTCTCAGACCCCCCTCCACTTCTCCCCAACCCCAAACTAAATTCTGGAACCCTTGCAGAAACTAAGCCGTCCCATGGCCGAGTGGTTAGCGCGCTTGGCTACTGATCTAAGGGACCTGGGTTCGAGCCCCGGGTAAGGGCTCGGATGGAACCCGGGTAAGGGACGGGAACTACAGATTACGAGCCTGGCGCGCTACCGACTGAGCCACCCCCGCCCCAAATGGGACGATAATTCAAAGTGCGAAGAGCAGTTTCGCTTTGGATAAGGTTCGCTGCCTCAGGGACCAGCTACCTTAATGCCAAATTCCGTAAGTATACTTTGAATTTAGTTTGCCTAATGGATTTTGGAGATACTCGAGCGTTTAAGCTTAATGCGTTATCTACGTTATGCGTTACCCCCCACACTAATGCGTTATCTACTACAGCCGAGTAGATTAAGGATGTAAGTCAAGAATGCGTTCAAAGTTCACGGTGTTGCCGCACAAAGCAGAGCAAATATTAATGGTGACATGGACTACAGCAATCCTTTTCATATCACACTGGAGCCATACGTTTGAAAAGCCATAAATCAAAGCAAACAACGCGCGCAACTTAATCTTTGTAAAATACAGCAAAAAAAATAACCAACTTGATAATCGAAGGGATGCTTCATGTGCGAAAGGACCGAGTTTCATTAGTAAATAATAAGTCATCAAAGTGGTAAATCATCTCGTATTTCTAATATTCCGTTGGTGTAGAGCAAAATGCTATGTCACTTGAGCTGATATGCTTAATCTATTAAGACAATTGGTCACACATTTGTATCATAAAGTGAATAACAGGTAGCATGCATAGTATGTCTATAACATCTCCAGTTGAGCATTATAGTCGGTGCAGCGCAGTGGCGATCCGATGAAGTGGGGGGGGGGGGGTGAGATAGGGCAAATTCCCTCCCCCAAAAATGTGATACCTGGAACAGTCCTTGGTACAGTGAACCTCATCCAAAGTGCAACTTCCCTTAGCATTTTGATTTACTCTTCCATCTGCCAAAAAGTTTCGTCAGAGCAAAGCGTTCTACAGAAAATGTCAATTTGCAAATTAATATACTAAATACCCATATGAAATAATAGAGGAGGTTTGCACAACATCACCTATTCAAAAGAATTTGCTGAAGTAGTGGGAAAATTTTTCACATTTGAGACAAAATGACATTGATTTTACCAGGTTTTAAAATCTACCAAAATTTCTATATGGAACTCCTCGAAAGTATTTTAAATCTTCATATGCGAAACTTCGCATTTCCTAAGCATAGACAATGATTGCCACATTGAAGTTTGCTAAAAGCAGCAACCTCGAACGGGAATTTTTATTAAAACAAGAACTGAACCTGTGAGCATTGACAAAATGTGAACGGTGCAAATATTTCCGTTTATTTTCCTAAAGTAAATGAATGCTTGTGATGTTAAGTAGGCAAAGTTAAAAGTTTCAAAAATTCAGACAAATTGAAGAGCTTGTTAGAGAGAGCTCATGGTTTTGCTAGGAGAGGACTAAGCTCCCCTCTACCCCTCTGGTTATGGACCTGTGAGAAAGTTATATAATTCTCACCATTCTTGGCTTGACTATTTAACCTTATAAGTAAAAGAAGTTTTTCAAAAGTAATAGTTTTCATAATCATTAACAGATTTAAAAAATATTTCTACGATACTGGATCTTAGAAAGGAAACTAAGGTTTTGATAATCCGGAATCATGGCTCTCAATAAACATTTGTTGTGAGGAATGAAACATCGAAAATATAAACAGTCATAATGTCATCAGGAGGTCGTGGGTACGGATCCTACTCTGTTCAAGATAATTTTTTTTCTACACCCATTATCAACATGATAATTAACCAGCCAGCAAAAGTGGTTAATTGTTTGGTAAATACATAATTTTTGTTTTCTTTGTAGAACCAGACTTTCTATTAGTAACCATAGACTTCTTTGCTAGAATGGGGGACGCTAGTGAAAGTCCAGGATTGACGCTACAGACGGTCTTAAACTTTCGGATATAATACATTCCTGAAAACGTGTAAGAAAGTCGAGCGATAGACTTACGTGTTATGAAGAATTAGTATTTATCCCTCAGAGAAGGAAAAAACATAAAATCTCTAATTATGGTATAAGATTTTAATTATTTTACCCATCAGTGTTATTCAATGTATATGTTACCGCTAAAATGCAGAAATCAGTTATTCTACAGATTATCTAGGTATTGTGCAGATTAACTAGGGTGATCCGTTAACATGCGGAAAATTGTTTCATTTCTCAAATTACCTGAATAATCTGCACATTACCTACTAGGCACTCGTTAAAGTGAAAATAAGATCTTTGCTGGAACAGCAGGAACGTTTCTGTACGCTTAAATTAACATAATGTTATTTATCTAGTGTCCGCGAGTAGAGTTGAAACCAGGGTCATCCCTCTGTCAACATGAATCAGTCGTCCGAATTATAAAAAATGCCCCCAAAATGAGAAGGCCAAGTGAGAACGAATCATTTTAGTGATTCGTTATCAAGAATGAATCACTTTACCGATTCGTTCTCACTTGGCCTCCGCTCATCCGGGGCGTTTTTATAATGCGGACGAGTGAATCACGTGACACGAAGATTCATATTCAAGAGATTCACCACTATGAGAGAAACAAACTTTTGAGCTTTAACGATACGGAAGCCGTTAATGTGCACATTACCTAGGTAAAATGCGGAAAACTCTTGATTCCGCACGTTAACGGAGCAAATCAGTTAATCTGCACATTAGCTAAGTAATGTGCATATTAACGGCTTTCGAGCTTTTAGCGGTAACATATACAGAGTATTTTTAGGCATTCAAAAACCTACATTTAACATCAAATATAGTCAGTAAAATTAATCTTAAATACTACTTAAGATCAACTCATCTCAGCTTATTGGTGGTGGCATTCGTCAGACAAGAGATTTTTAATGGTTGGATGCAGGGCTGATGGTGATTTTGCAGGGGATTGTGATGCAGACTTACATGTTGAAGGCTCTTCTGCTGACTTTGATGATGTCTCATCAACTTTCTTGAAATATTTGTGAAGAGAAAGTTGATCTTGTGCCCTCTTCTTTTTTTGGTAAGTCTATTGAAAGTTGCAACTTTCTCAACATGTCTGCGGACTACTGAACGTCTTTTTACATTGTGGTCAAATTCTTCCACAAAGTTTAAAACTTCTCAATTTAAGTTAAAGCTTCATTGAGGTCCTTCACATTTAAAGTTTTTGTGGGAGGGCTTGAATTATTTCGTCGTCATCTTGGTCTTTAGGTGGTGCCTTATTTCCCTCTTGCATGGCACTCAGATGTTCATTGGACACAGGCTCTGAAAGAGACGCAATCAAAATGCATCTTCAGTGTTGACTTACAAGTACAATTAAGTACAATAAAAAAAAGTACAGCATGTTCCTTTTTGGCAGCTTCAAATATCTCTTCAAAACTTTCATAATTTGTAATTAACTCTGGGCACAACTGCTTCCAGCAACCATTCGTCATTGATTACTTTGTCTCAGCAGAAAAGTCTCCTCACGACATTCAATGATTCTCAAAGGTCCTTCGTCGGATCGCCGATAAGCGAAAGATCAAGGACACGCCCAAAAAACGATTTAAGGTGCCAGTTTATAATGTTGGGTTGTTTTACCTCTGAGCGGCACTTTTTTGCACACCATGGGCTAAATGGCCAGGTCACATGGACCCCGAAGGCTCAGAGAAGGTTGTGGGAGAGGACCCACTGGAACAGCTGTTGGGAGACAGATGGTAGCCTCCCGTCAAGGCCATCCAGCGTGTTCTTTAACGTGCACAGGTTATGGCTCTCCCGCACACGGGGCCACGGCTTAACGTCCCATCCGACGGACGGCGATCTTTCCAAGCCCATCGGTGTCCCCTACTGACCGTGGGCAGGGCGGGGAATTTTGCGGAGATAAATCTCAACGCTGACCCAGCTGGGAATTGAACCTGAGAACTACAGATTACGAGCCTGGCGCGCTACCGACTGAGCCACCCCCGCCATAAATAGATCTCGGAGTTCAAATGTTTGATTTTCATTTTAAAATGGGCCGCATATTTTTAATTCTGAAAATAAGCAATAGGTTTTAAAAATTTCCCGAGAATTTTCTTTAAAAAAAAAACTTTTATACAGGTTGTACCATTATGGCGGATAATTTCCATGTTGATCGACCCGTCTTCGAAAATTACACACCAAGTATTCTGAGGTAATTTTGCGCCAGAGGCTTAGGTAGCGAGAAAAAAGGTCAGAAAAGGTGTGGGGCACATTACCGTGCATTGCACACCGTAGAAAAAACCGCTACCAAGATATTCGACAATCGGTGTTTAGTATCTGTCCAGAAAAGTAGAAAAGGGGTTATAACAAAGGCATTTTTATACTAATCTGAAAAAAAATCGATTGCAGAATATCTTGGTAGCGTTTCTTTCACAATATGCATACACAGCAGCTCCCTACCCGTAGATCTTCTCCCACCTAGATCCGGATTTTTAAAATTTTGCAAACACATAACTGATTAACTTTCACCAAGTGTTAAACAGTTCTTTTCTACCTCAATTAGAAATTATTTCCTGTATAAGCCACTGCACGATTCATTTGAGCCTCGAGTTTTTCTCCCTGTACGGAAACGTGTAGCGGCATTTAGTAGCATTCTACACTTTGACGTTTCGAAACCTACTCCTCTAGCGAAGAACATGAAGATTAAAGTAAAATATTTTCCTTATTATAGGAAGTGTTTTTCGCATAGATCAAACAGTTCTTTTTGTGTTCCTTTGTAAAACACGAAGATTAAGGTACAGTCGCTGAAAAAAGTATCCGAACACTATGGTTGATTACAAAATTCAGAAAAAATATCTGGCAACGATTTTTTTTAGAAATTAGTGATCTGGCAACCTTCGTGTCACGTGACACGAAGGTTGCCAGATCACTAATTTCTAAAAAAATCGTTGCCAGATATTTTTTCTGAATTTTGTAATCAACCATAGTGTTCGGATACTTTTTTGAGCGATTGTACCACATTATTGTCAAAAAAAAAGTGTTTTTCGTTTAGAACAGGCTCTTCTGCTGGCTCTTCATTCTCCTTGTAAAGCCTGAAGATTACCTTATTTATAATTATTAAATAAACGCTTTTCTGTTAGATCAAGCAATTCTTGATTGTCGTGAAACGTGGTGATTAAAGCAACAAAAGTTTTCTAACAAATCAAGGGAAAAAATACTTTATTTTTTTTAATTACGTGTTTGTTCCGAGGGGACTATTTCATGTCAGGTACTGCAACCACGGTTTCAAGTCAAATTGAATTCCAACCACCTTTCAGTTCTGCAGTCAGCAAAGATTAAAGTTGAAGATTTTGCAACTGATATTTAAATGTTTTGATGTGCGCTGCAGCTCTAAAATTTACGATCGAATAATACAAAATTTAAATATAGTATTCAGCCAGCATATGAAAACACTTTACGTCATCGCTTAAAATAAAAACAAACTCAACTCTCAGAATCATTAAATTATCTTTACATTGGCCCATATATTTATTAAAAAAAAAAAGTTTCTCTTTTGTTGCTGATTGCAGCCTTAGCAATAAACGTACCGAAAATTCTTTTCGTTAGCATAGATTAGCTTCTGAACTTGTACAGTAGGTGCAACTATGAATGGGTAATAGAGAAAGTCGGACATCAAGAAATAAATTTCTTGGAGCTTCAGAGCGTAATAAATCAACTATTACTCTCGTGTAATTCTTCCTGTACGTTTCAGAAAAATTACAAGAAGAACTTAATTTTACTACAATGCACAACGTAGTACCAAAAATACTTAACCAACTTTACTCCTGTTCCGGATGGCTCTGGATTAAAAAAAATTGTAGAGTCTTTGTGATTAATATTATTTAAATAGCATTCTTTGAGCAAGTGTACTAGGCTCGAGTCTCACTTGGGCTAGAGTTGAGATTTACGACCACTAAAACCTGCACCCTGCGCTCAGTAAGGGGACACCGATGGTCTTGGAAAGGCTGTCGTCCGTCGGATGGAGCGTAAAACCGCGGTCCCGTGTGCGGAAGAATCATTTCATGTGCGCGTTAAAGAACACTTTGAATGTCCTTGACTGGAGGATACCATCTGTCTTCTAACACCTGTCTAGTGGGACCCTTACCCCCAACATTCTCTGAGCCCTCAGGGTCTTGTGATCCGTCTATTTAGTCCATTGTGTGCAAAAAAAGTACCACTCACCCAACCCTTGAGCAAGTGTTGAATCTGAAAGTGAGTTTTCATCCTCTGCTACTTTTGTACAGAATTAAGATAAAAAATTAAATTATAACACATTTAAGATAATTTTGTTTCTTCGGAGACTACTTCATAAAATATACATATATATCTATCATTATAGTGTTGCTAATCCACCATAAATTATTGTAACGATTGCTTTATTATTATTATTGCCATTGTAATGTATCTCCCACAGCTTAGGGGGGGCGGGGGGGGCTCAGTCGGTAGCGCGCCAGGCTCGTAATCTGTAGTTCCCACGTTCGAGTCCCAGCTGGGTCAGCGTTGAGATTTATCTCCGCAAAATTCCCCGCCCTGCCCATGGTCAATAGGGGACACCGATGGGCTTGGAAAGGCCGCCGTCCGTCGGATGGGACGTTAAGCCGTGCCCCGGTGCGGGAGAGCCATACCCTGTGCACGTTAAAGAACACGCTGGATGGCCTTGACGGGAGGCTACCATCTGTCTCCCAACAGCTGTTCCAGTGGGTCCCCTCCCCCAACCTTCTCTGAGCCTTCGGGGTCCTTGTGGCCTGGCCATTTAGCCCATTGTGTGCAAAAAAGTGCCGCTCAGAGGTAAAACAATCCAACCCACAGCTTAGGGTAATTTTTTTTGCGAATTAAATTATGGATAGGGAATTGTAAGTATAATAATTTAAACAGAAAAGTGATTTTTTGTTTTGTGTTAATAAGGGATGAAAACTATGTCATGATTACTGTCAATGAGAATGTTAAAATATTTATAATTTGGATAGGAATTGGTTTAGAGGGAAAATTTAGTGTTTATTTGCAGAGATCTGAAATTTATATTTATGAATAATGTTGTTGCCTAGTGACATATTCGAGGAACAAGTGAGCATCAGATCTCATGAAAGAGCCATAGAGCAGCGACTCTCAATACCCACTGACCCACTTAAAATACTGTTGGCACAAAAGAAATATATAATCAGTAACGTATGCATAACCAAAGCAAAAAAAAGCCTAAATTTAAACATAAACAAAGAAATTTTATTAAAAGTAATTATTTTAGTGAGCATTCGCTTCGCCGAAGATGGACTCCTTGTCCTCTTCGGCGAATTCTCTTTTGCCAATTTAATTTAATTCTCATCAGTAGCTCGCTGGCCGCACAAAAAGGGGGTGATGAGCAGTAGTAACCCCAGGCCTGTTCTAGGGACACCACCCCTACCTAGTCAGCGAACTAGTACACAGTGTTGCAGAACTTTGGGACAAAAGTCGAAAACGAACTTTTTGCGAATCATACAAATTATCGGACAGATTCAAAACTAATTGTTCGGCATATCTGAAACTGCTAATTTCTCTCCTTTTAATTAACGTAAACTTTATTTGAATTTACTCTTGAAGTTGGGGTTTTTATTATTTCATATGCGTTGCTACCTTTTACCCCCAATTACTATAGAACAGTTAAAAGTGTAAGGAATGTGAATGGGATAAAAAACGAAACCTTTTATTGTTTCTAGCATCTGAAATCATGTTTTTGATTTTTTTTATACCTTAATTAAATACGAATCTAAAACGAAAGTAGAAGCAATTTATTTTAAGTATGGAAATAAATGATTTTTCAAATCTATCAATTGTAACCTTCCAATGACAGAGTCAGCTGTCCCATGGCCGAGTGGTTAGCGCGCTTGGCTACTGATCTAAGGGACCTGGGTTCGAGTCCCGGGTAAGGCATGGCTATCTGTGTCGTTTTTCTGCTGAGGTCCTGCCATCCTCTCAGACCTTCTACTGTGGCATATAAACTGACATGCTCCTGTCAGACCTCTGTGGCAAGCAGCTGCTTGAGGGGGTATTTATTTTATTTTAATGACAGAGTGATTAGCTTGCTTGGCTACTAATCAAAAACACCTGGGTACAGGCCTAAAGACAATATAAATGTTTCTTACATTGTCCTTCTGCTGAGGTCTCGCCTTCCTCACCGATCTTTTCTATATTATACTGACATGCTTCTCTCAGACCTATGTGGCAAGCGGTTGCTAAAAAAGGAATTTTTTCATACACTATAAATTACTTTGTCACAATAAGTTACCATTTTTTGTATTGCAGTTACAAATATTTCTTTACTAAAAGTAAAGAAGGTTCCCCAGTCGGTAGCGTGCCAGGCTCACAATGTGCAGTTCCCAGTTTCGAGTTCGAACTCTGCCTGTGCCGGGAGAAAGGGACATCGATGGACTTTGAAAGGACGCCTTCCGTCGGATGGAAGGTTAAGCCTGGGACCATGTACAGGAGAGAGTCATACCATGTGCACGTTAAAGAATACGCTGGATGACTTAACAGGAAGCTACTATCTGTAACAACTATCCAATGGATACCTTCTTCAACACTCTCTGAGCCTTTGGGATCCTTGTGACCTGAACATCCAGTCCATTAGGGGCAAAAATGTGAAAAAAAAAATACAACCAAATCCTCTTTAGCCTTCGGAGGACCAAAGATTTTTGAAAAAACTTATATTTTCACTTACAATATGGACTTACTTAATATTTTGGTACTTCAGATGCTTAATTCTTATTCAAACACGATTTTATTCGAAAGAAAAAAAAACGAAGAATATGATTTTGAAAATTAAAATCATTTCTCTTCCAAAGACAAGTGAGATGCGACAAAGACCTCAGCTGGATCACCAAAAATTAATTTCAAAATTCAATGAAACCAAGAAAAATTACAATTTAACAGACGTTCTCTTTCCTAAAACATAGCTTAATGAAAGTTTTTGAAACTTTCACTTTCATTACGCTCAAGGAAATCAAGATCCAAAAACGCACTGATATTTGAAGAAACAAACTGTTTATGAACGAACATAAGAAAACGAACATACCGAAATACACCGGCTTCTCACATTTGGGACAGTTCGGCATGCTGTTGATAAGAGGGATAAATTTCGCTTCTTGCGCTCAGCAACTGGTTAGACAGGAATTCCGGAAATGTCGGTTGCAGCGCGTGCGCTTCTAGTTTCTCTGGTCCACGTTAACGTTTATCAGGCGTCCGCGTCTCCAGGAAGCCAACGACGAATCACGTGCAACAGGAATCCCGTAGGTGTGTATTGGGAACCAAGTGCGCATGACGGTGACGTCAGAAATTAACACTATGTCCGACTAAACCCGTTTCAGTGCAAATATAAGAATGACCTCATTGAAGTAGCGTGAATGCAAGCTCCTTATTTAGAAAGAGGACATCTGTGAATGATGCTCAAAGTTAATACTTGATAAGACTTTGTTTTTCACAATGGAAAAAGTAGACTGTAAAAGAGAGATAGAGCAGCTTTATCTGGAGATGTAGAAGTAGGGTTTGTTTTGTAATAAAGCGGACGGCAATTTAAAATCATTTATTTTAAATAGCTTTCATGAGATATGTTTGGGAGATTGGTATGAGCATAGGTGCCTGTAAAAATAAGCGGTTGATCAAATCATGTGTTCAATGGTATAAGTCACATGAGGACGAAGGGTACACTGTGGAGTAACCAGAAACTTTCAAGTCTGTGTGTGAAAAGTGTGAATCTAATGGGAAAGAGGGGATTTGAAGTCTTGTATCTCTGAATTTCGGGGACTTCATTGGAAAATATGCGGTATTGAAGCCCTCAACGGGTAGTGGAGGGTGATTACAACTAAAACTTCCCCCTAGGAACAGCACTGAGGGTAAATAAATTAAGAAGTGGACCCATATTCATTTTTTGTGAATAAAACCTGGTGAGTGGCATACCCAGAAACTTTCAGTGTTGGGGGAGGGTTTGACATGTAACAGCAGATGGGTGAGGGGGTAGGGGGTGGTATCAGCACTCCTTGACAAGTCCATTAGCTCCTTCTAGCAGGCTACCTTTTAATCTCCTTCATTTCTTGAACCTGAAGGTTTGCATTCAACGATCTAGAATGCATATTCTGCTGATATGGCGGCCATTGCTAGACAATTTGAAGAGCTCGGCAGCCATGTTCATTTAAGGCAATTTGGTAAGGAACGAGCTATCTAACGTTTAAAGAAGCACTTACTTTGACAGTGAGTGCCGGAAAGTTAGGTAGCTGTGGTTCTTGTCGTTGCAAAGAGATTATTTTAAATGTTAAATATTTCCATATTCACGCTTTTAATTCATTACATAATTACATTACGAAAAACAAAAAGAAGCACGTTATATTTGAAGATGTCTATAAACAGAAAAATCCATGATGTTTTTATAATTTAAATTTTTATTTCGTTCATTTAAAAAATAGTTTCCAAAAAAAATTAAAGCATCTAGAAAAATAACCACAAAGCTTTATATCCACCAGGTCATTTTAGCGAATGGAATGATAGTGAGGAAAAAACGATTTTTTTTTCAAAGACAATTAAAGAAAATCACTCATTTATCATTCTCCTTACCCATAATATATATTTTCTTGTTCGGAAACTACCGCTGATAATTTCTAAATATTAATGTCTGCTAATTACGGATCACATCAAGCTATGGGAGAAATAAACTTTGCTATTGCACTGATTAAAACGCATCAAAAATATTTTCCTTTTAATATTTTTTGCATTTTATTTTAAACCGATTATTAGAGTACATTTCGAAATTTCAATTTTGCATTTTTTATTCCCTGATCAAATATTCAAAAGATTTGTCAATGTCATGTGTTGATGGATTTATTGATGACACTAAACCATTCTGGTTTGAAATGCCCAGAAGAAATATTTGTGTTTTTTTTATCGGGCTCCAATATTTTTGTGTTACTGCATGTATCCATTTTAGACATAGCTCTTCATTTAATAAACAGATCTAAGAAAAACGAAATCGATGAACAAAATATAGTTTAAAAATAGCGAACTATTGATTCTCACATGAGTTCCGCAAGTACATAAATTTTCATTGCTTTTAACTTACTCATTAAACGTAATTCCATTTCCTTTTTTATATCTATTGCAACTTTAAATTGTACAACAACAATTAGATATTGTCTCAGAGTTTAAATGCTCTATAAACCAAATTAGAATGAGATACTGAAGTGAAAGAAACACAGGTTATCTCTCCTATAGAGCTGAAACGCGACTGCCAACGAATTGCACTAAAGTGTCATGGATGCCGAGTTTCCCGAAATCGCGTATTGGTGGCGCTGAAAGCAGTGATATGAGCAGTCTGTGCATTCTAGGTCGTTGTTTGGTACTTGATAATACTAGGATTCATTTACGTTTGAGATACGGACGCAAAAAAATTGTGCTGATTCACATTTTGTCATACGTTCTCATTTCCAGTATTCTTCAAAATTTATATGGTTATTAGTCAGACCCCTCCTATTGCTTTTGAGCTGGTTACGGACCTGGTATGAGTCTAATCAAAGTGGGGAGGGTGGTCGGGGTTGAATCTTACATCCTCATATTCTCTGGTATCGGTGTTGTCTTTAATGACGAATCACGTGTCAATTTGGGATTCAGAAAGAGCAGTATGTGTATTTGGGGAGACAGATTTGTCGGGGACAGAGGTCATTGTGTTAAACCATTCTGTGAAATGTTTCTGCCCCTTCTATGCTCCATCCCAATCGCTATTTTTCATTAGGAAAACGCCCTCCCACATAGATGGGTATAGGCTTCCCTGACCTGCTCGATCTGCAGATGTGTAGTCCATTGAACATGTTTGGGATATGATGGACTCTCACTGATTACATGGCTCAATTTCACCAGAATGACTTTCGACACGCTACCGCGACATTTGGCAATTTCATAGCTGTTCATGGAAGTTTACAAGAAATTATCAGGTTTGTGTATTAAATCAGAAGTATTCCATACGAAAATGCGGTGTACATTAATCAGAAGTCTTTTTGTTCGCATCTTTCTACATTGCTATCTGTAACTCCACTTGTTTTGAGCTCAAAGCAACCTCTCCTTACAAGGGTCAATTTCAGTTACAAGTAGTTTATATTTATGCTTCAGTTTCGGTTATTAAAATTCTAAAGTGTGTGTAGGAAAGAGAGGGATGGGAGAGGGTATACAGGTTCCGTCCTCCTAGATTCGATCCTGGACAATTGGCGGGAGCTACGGAATTTTATTACATATCCTCAGAACTACCAAAGCGTCAGCTGTATCACACTAGCAGACATACACCGATCAGTCAATACATTAAAACCACCTCTGCGTTATGCAAAGAAGCGCGCGTGCAGCCAATCAGTGTCACTTGCCAAGGTCGCGAATGAACCAAATATGGCGGCCATTGCTACACAATTTGAAGAGCTCGACAGCAATGTTCATTGAAGGCAATTAGGTATGGAACGAGCTATTTAGCGTTTAAAGAAGCCCTTACTTTGACAGTGAGGCTGGAAAACTAGGTAGCTGTGGTTCTCGTCGTTGCAAAGAGATTTTTTTAAATATTAAATATTTCCATAATCACGCTTTTAATTCATTACATAATTACATTGCGAAAAACAAAAAAAAAAACACATTACATTTGAAGATGTCTATAAAGAGAAAAATAATATCTGGATCGGAGCTCTCGGAGGCAGTATTTCGCTTCGTCTCAACGTGGGAAAAGCAAAGGATTTATCTGATATCGACAAAGGACAGATCTTTATGGCAAGACGCCTTGGTAAGAGCATCTCCGAAGCAGCGACGCTGGTAGGCTGCTCACGCTATGCAGTAGTTAGTACCTATCAAAGATGGTCTGAAACAGGTGACACTTCAAGTCGTCGACAAGGTGTGGGCCGGTCACGCCTCATTGATGCCAGAGGTCAGCGCAGGCCATCTCGTCTTGTCCGCAGCAACAGGAGGGCTACTGTGGCTGATATTACCCATAATTTCAATTGTGGTAAATGACGCAATGTGTCCGAACACACAGTTCATTGTAAGCTCTTGTATATGGGTCTCCGCAGCCACAGACGAATTCGTGTGCCTTTGCTCACAGCCGTTCATCGTCGTCAACGCTTGCAATGGGCACACAATCATCGACATTGGACCATAGAATACTGGAAGAAGGTCAGATGGTCACGAATCCCGTTTTCTATTACACCATGTGGACGAACGAGCTCGTATGTGACGTTTACCCACGAAAGCCTTCTCACCTGGATGCACTCTGGGATAGATACAGGCTGCTGGAGGGAGTGTGATGGTCTGGACACTATTTTCTTGGGGAACACCTGGACAAATTATCCCTGTAGAGCAAACTCTGACAGTTGTCACCTACCTGAACATCGTGGCTGACCAAGTACACCCCTTTATGGCGACTGCATTCCCTGGCGGAGATGGCCTCTTTCAACAAGACAATGCCCCATGTCACACTGCGAAGAAGGTTCTGGAATGGTTCCTAGAACAAATTCGCCGAACATGAACCCTATCAAGCATTTATGGTTTGAGTTGGAGAAACGGGTAAGAGCAGCATCACCCCAACCACGTAATTTACGCGAACTGCGGGATCTTCTGTTGCAGTCATGGTACCAAATATCAAGCGACACCCACCAACATCTCGTTGAATCTATGCCTCATCGGGTGAGAGCTCTTTTGGCGGCGAGAGGAGGACCTACATCATATTAGATAGGTGGTTTTAATGTTTTGGCTGATCGGTGTATAGTAAATGGCTCAGAGTAGCAAGCTTCCTGACATATTCTTAATGGTTGGGCTTCCATCGGAGACGTCAGGAATGACATCACCAGTGGCGGAAGTTTTCACTTCCCGTAATTCCGCAGGTACTTACCGATCAGTCCCGACTTTGGTGTGTTGTTACCACTTAGTTCTTGCCACGTAGGGTCAGAGATAGGATTTCTGGTTGCGATGGGATGGGATTAAAGCCACTGCAAGTGTCCGAAATCTCTGGGGGCGCTGCCATCGCCTACCTTATGAATGGAGAGTCGGAATTTATGAATGGAGTAATATGCTATCGATGGGCAAAGTTATCAATCGGCAAGCGTTTCGCGGCAACTTTTGGGGGAGGGCCTAATTTTTTCTGGTCAAAACCTTTACATTGTACTCAGTTGCGGTGAGATGGAGCAGTACACAAATTGCTGCGAAGTCTGGAGACGAAGATTGATGGCGAAGTTTTGGAGAGACATACTCGCTAAAATATAAAATAGAATGAATGCAGCCTAGGCAGTTCTGCAATTGTTCTACATAAATAAAAAATAAAACCTTCAAGTAGCTGCTTGCCACAGAGGTCTGATAGCAGTCTGTCAGTTTATAACCGTAGCAGAATATCTGTGAGGATGCTGAGACTTCAGCAGAAAAACCTCGAACCCAGGTCCCTTTGATCCAGCCAATCTGGGCCTCGAACCCAGGTCCCTTTGATCGGTAGCCAAGTGCGCTAACCACCCCTCCACGGAACTAAATAACCCTTCAAATAATTAGAGAATTTCCACTTTAAACTAATGGAAAGCCACATAAGAACCTCACTATCTTGAAGAATAAACTTTTTATGGAAATGAGATTCAAATTAAATTTAAGAATTAATTGTGTAAATCTTAATTTCAGCAATATTCGTTCATGCTGGAATGTTTAACATCAAAAAGTTGCTAGTCATAAGAATGTATCACAACCGCTGATAAAAACGCAGATTCCCCCAAGAGCTCAGAGAATGTTGAGGAAGATACCCATTGAATGGCAATTAGAAGACAGATGAGAGCTTCCCGTCAAAGTGATTTGGCGTGTTTTTTAACTTGCTCAGGGTGTAGCTCTCCCTCACACGGCATCAAGACATAACATCCCATTCGACGGACAAGGTGAAAAGAACTATAGAAAATGTCACATGCGATATTTTGAAGTGGCAAACCTTCCAGTATCAATATCGGAATCCAGAACATTTCAAAAGTTTCTAAACCAAAAAACAATATTGTTTTGCTCAGAAAATCGGCCTTTTTCAAAGCATTTTGTACCCAACAGAGTTACTCAGATATAGTTTATCAGTCATAGGTAACATTGCATCAAAAGAAAATTAAATATTGGCAAATTATGCATGGTGAGCAAAAAATGTTTATGTACAGTCGCTCAAAACAGTATCCGAACGCTACGGTTGATTACAGAATTCAGAAAAAATATCTGGCAACGATTTTTTTAGAAATTAGTGATCAGGCAACCTTCGTGTCACGTGACACGAAGGCTGCCAGATCACTAATTTCTAAAAAAATCGTTGCCAGATATTTTTTCTGAATTCTGTAATCAACCGTAGTGTTCGGATATTTTTTCGAGCGACTGTAGGTGGTCATATTATTTTGATACTAGATCGTGTGGGCTCACTCACGGAAATATTGAGCGTGTGCAGTTACCGTTCACAGCAAACTGGAGCATGTGCAGTTACTGCCCACGCTCCAGTTTGCTGTGAACGGTAACTGGAGCGTGTACAGCAACTGTACACGCTCCAGATATTTTTCCTGAATTCTGTAATCACGTGACACGAAGGTTACCAGATCACTAATTTCTAAAAAAATCGTTGCCAGATATTTTTTCTGAATTCTGTAATCAACCGTAGCGTTCGGATAGTTTTTTGAGCGACTGTACCAAGAATGTAATATACAATGAAAAATAAAAACATCATTATTAAAAGCCTTATTTCATATATTTATTGATTAACATAAGAATGCATGAATGAAGAGCTTATTCACTTGCAATATTAAAAAAGTAAGCATTACAGCACAACTTGATAATTGATCAATAAGTGAAAAAAAAGAACATAAGAAGTCGAAGCTTTTAATACAAACATATTTCAAAATTTCAGTATATTAATGGCAACATGTCACATCAAAAAAAAAATGAACAACTAGAGATTCTTTTGTGTCAAAAAATCGTTAATATAGTACTATAAGAACATTTCAAATAACATATTGCACTGTTTGATAATAAAAAGTTTTATAAGAATTTTCGTCATTCCACAATCTGGAGCCTGCAAACGGTATAGATCGTTGAGCAATAGTTTCTAAATATATTTATGAGATATACGTTTCATAATTTAAGGAACATTTTAATAAAATACGTCTAATAGATGCAAATTTCACAAATTAGGTTAATAATTTTAACTTTCCATAAGAATTCTTCTTAGTTTCCGAAAGCCTTCATTTCGGTAAAGAAGCTCGTGTCCTTCTCATGCATTTTTGAATGACTTCAGTTTCAACAAAGAACTTCTTATTCCGTTTGAGCTATTCACCTCTTTCTGAAACAATGACTTTACCACACGAAAACTGAAAGAAATTAACTGTTCCTCCTTTTAAAGTCAACAATTAGATAGATAGATAACCCCCTCAAGCAGCTGCTTGCCATAGATATCTGACAGGAACCTGTCAGTTTGATACGCCAAAGTAAAAGATCTGTGAGAATAGGGGGAAAAACCTCAGCAGAAAAACAATACATACACCCATGCCTTACACGGGGCTCGAACCCAGGTTCCTTTGATCGGTAGCCAAGAGCGCTAACCACTCAGCCACAGGACCACTGAAGTCAACAATTATTGTTGCAAAATTATTTTCAACAATCGCTATATTGACTCTATGGGCATTTCGAAAAATCCGAACCGTCCTACACCGTTTTTGATGTATACCAATGAGTCCGCACGCAGTTTAATCTTCCACTCAACGAAGGGAAAATTCATGCAAAGTTTGTCGCCTACAGCTCTTTAAGGGGCTGAGTGCATAAGCGGACAAACATTTTTCTTTCTACATAAGATTTAGCATGCGCGGAAAACTTTTGTCAGACTGTGGACTAAACTTTGGACTGGTGACATACAGGTTGTGTCAAACATCTAGTGATCAAAAATGACAAGGTGCATAGAATCAGATGATCAAACATATTCAGATTCATAAACTAATGCAGATAATCTCTTTATGGAACGGCCTATGCCATCCGCCCTAACGCGGCCTGACCTCTCAAGTTTACCCTTCATTGTCCCTTCCCAGTTGCGTCACATATTTCGAAACAATCCTGGGAATCTATATACAAGTGTAACTTTGCAGTGCATTGAAACGAGGATTTCCAGTCAATTCCAATAGGAGCTTTGATGAGGAAAATTATGAAAGCTTTGTTATACAAAATACTTCCAAAATTTTTACAGATTTCCAGCATAAAACTTATAACTTGTCTGCACGATACAGACCAATTTCGTTTACGGTTATTATTTTCAGCTATTTTTTTATAATTTTAAATGCAGTAGTGCATTAATTTGCTAGCATTTAAATGCTAGCAAATGTGTTCTTTAAAAAATGGTTAAAATCTTGTTAGTTTATATTTTATTAATTTTTATATTTTATGTAGCATAATGACGTTTTAAAGACCTAAGCAAGATACTAAACGCATGAGAAAATTTAGAAATCGATAATAAATTCACCATAATTGTTAATAAAACTTGCGAATTGGTAATATATTTCAGTTTTCATTTTGTGTTTTTTTTTTCTTTCAAATATGCGTTTATGTGTCGTCACGGAATATTGGTATACTAGTAGGCTTTGACTCTTTTTGGGTTAAAAAGAACTCCATTAGGGGTTTATTGTTTTTTGGGGGTAGGATTATGATGTTTTTAACTAATTTTGGGGTGCTGAATTCAAATATGGTTGTGAAACATCTGCAGTACGTACAATGTTTTTAAAATTATAATTTGATGTATTTCAAGTTTGAATGAATACACATATCAGGGAAATGAAAATAAATGTGACTATTTTATTAAATTGCAACTTAAAACTCATTAATTAATTACATGATTACAATGAAAGAAATAGAAACATCATAGTTATAGACCACTAAATATAAAGTAACATATCATTAATATTTAATTTAAAATGATAATTTTGCGTTTGAATAATATTCAAGCGCAAAACAAGAAAACATGGGTAAGGATCATTTATACTTACAAAAAGTTCATTTTTGTCTTTTATGTACTGAGGTATCTTCCTTCTGCAAGAACCAGCAGTAGTCACCCATCATTTCTGGGTCCCATCTGCCTCGGTGGTTCGGTTTCCATCTCCTCCATGGTTCGGATATCCTGGTGAAATCTTTCCTCTTTCTCATCATTGACAGCTCCTAAGTTCTTAGGAAAGAAATCGAGATGCGAGTGCAAGAAATGGATCTTCTAAGACATTCGGCAGTTAAAAGTTTCATAGTTTTTGAGAAGATCTTAAATGAGCTGATGGCAGTTTTCCTCTTTGTGATTCCCCAGAAAACCGTGGACCACAGACGGATTTCCATGCAGCGCGCTTCTTAACATTCAGTTTTAATTCGAACACAGAATCATTCAGTAGCTTCCTGATCTGAGGACCAACAAAGATCCCTTTTTTGAGTTTGGCATCATTTAGTTTTGGATATTTTTCCTTCAAGTGCAAAAACCCTTTACCAGTTTTGTCCCTTTACAAAGTTTTTCATAAGCCTCAGTTGAAGTGTAGTGGTGGAGCAGAACATCAGAGGGGTCAACTAAGGCTTATACTTCACATTACTCTTTCCAAGAATAAAAACAGATCTTTTGGGCCATTCTTTTGTAGTGTTCCTTTCTGACCCTACTGTCCCACAAACACAGAAAATAACAAAATTTTGTGAAGCCTCCTTGAAGCCAGAGAAAGAGATATATGACTTTTAGGTCAACACATAGTGTCCACTTAAACTCATCATATTTTATGGCAGTGAGTATTTTTCCATGCTTTCATAAGTTTAATTCATTCCCAAAGCGTGTATCACTGGAATGTAATGTTTATGGTTTCCTTTATGCAAAAGGACAGCTTTTTATCTGAATTTTAACGAATCTATAAATAGATGTCATTCCTAGGGTCGTTAGCTGTACCAAATTCTTCTATCAGCTCTGAAATATCTGTGCAGAAACACAAACCATCTTGCATCTCGTAATAAGCAGAAAAGGCAAATTTCTCTTTCTGAACAGAGAAACTTTTGTACCTTTGGCGAAAAGATGAAATCTTGAATGTTGAATCTTCTTGAAATCTTGAATGTAAAATCTCAGCTTGTTGTTAGGAAAGTCCTACGTCTCGACCAAGATCATTTAGTTCATTTTGCTGAATCAGATGAGGCTCGTCTAATATTTTAGGAGTGTATGTAGGATCAGGATCTGTATGTGACTTAAAGTCTTCCTCTGATGAATGTGAATCCATCACCTCTTAGTTAGTTGGGGGTGGTATAGGATGATCTTCTCCATGAGGAACTGGCCTTATGGCTGAGGTCACATTTAGATATGGTATTTTGCTTTTGTTCTTTTTGTAAAAGCGCGACACTTTAGTTAAACAAAAATAGCAAGTGACTGGTTGGTTCACGCCAAACCATTGGAACTGCAAAGAGCACCTTTGCAGTTCCAATGGTTTGGCGTGAATCAACGAAGCACGAAATGCAGCACACATGTGGAGCCCATGTTTTGTCCTGATCTCCAACATGACATCCAAAATACAAGTTATAGGCTTTCTTCACAATCTTTGTCAAAGAACGACCCTGGGATTTTAAAATATAATTTCCCCATACATAACAAAACTTATCTAGCACATTAATACATCCGCGACGTTGCCTTTGTGCCATTTAAACGACAAAATTCACTCTTCAACGTACATCACGTGTCCCTCCTACAATGAAAACAACAAGAATGACGGTCTGAGGTTAGGTTACTGTTACATGTTTTCTCCCACTTGGCAATCAGTTTTGCCAGTTACAAAAAGTAAAATATCAAGTATCCTCCCCGTTGCCTGTAGGTGTTGGATAGGAAGATCTTAATAGGAGTCAAAATGACCAATAACATAAAAACGTGACGTGTAGCCATTTTTTAAGGCCTGATCTGAAATCAGCACCTGAAAAATAGTTAAAAGCAGTTACAATTGTTCATGTTATAAAAACCTTGTAAACCAGTGTTATTATTATTGGGCTAAAATGTTTTTCCAAATCGGGTAGGAAATCGATGTCGAAAATAAAATAATCCAATACTGTTTCCCATATTCGGGTTGAAATCGGTTTGAAATTAAAATAATCTAAATTTTCAAATATATTAGGCAATAATTTTATTATTTACCTGGAATAACAAATGCATTGCCAATATTTCTTCAGAAAATTACTCCTGTACTAATTCTTCTGTCTAATTTTTCTCAATTCAATGTTTCAGATGTTTTAACGTAGCTACAATGTTTTTAATGTTAATAAATATGTTCTTACTCCGTTTATTTGGTTGCGAGTATTTTGCTATAATGTAGTATGTCATCATCATCATCATCCTCAAGCAGCCATGGGCTACGGAGGTCCAACCAGACCACGAAGTTTAATTCTCCAAGCATATCTGTCCTGAGCAACATCTGCTGCATCCGGCCACTGCACACCAATTCTAACAAGGTCCTGTTTGACATTGTCTGCCCACCGCATCCTAGGTCTCCCCCTCCTTCTGAGGCCTCTAGGCACACTGTTCATAACCCTATTCGCAGGAGCAAATAAATTAATATCTCTTACATTAATATGAGACTTTCATTTTCGTTCAGCAAAATGTATTTTGGAGCCAATTAATTTGTCATAGCCATAATTTTCTGTATTATTTTAATTCTAATGTGGCGCCCTTATTCTTACATCGGTTTGAGTTGTTTTACCTTGGAGCGGCGGTTTTTTTGTTTTGTTTTTTTCACAAAATGGGCTAAATAGCCAGGTCACAAGGCTATCAGGCCTTGTGACCTGGCTATGGTCTATTAAAGTAGTACCATCCCTGTCCTCAGTCAGAAAAGGTATAGCTTGGAAAGAACGACGTCCGACAGATGAGACAGATGAGATATGCCATACAGGAGACCCATACCCTGTGCAAGTTAAAGTGTGCAATAGCCAGGTCACAAGGCTATCAGGCCTTGTGACCTCTCTATGGTCTATTAAAGTAGTACCATCCCTGTCCTCAGTCAGAAAAGGTATAGCTTGGAAAGAACGACGTCCGACAGATGAGACGTTATGCCATACAGGAGACCCATACCCTGTGCAAGTTAAAGTGTGCAATAGCCAGGTCACAAGTCTATCAGGCCTTGTGACCTGGCTATGGTCTATTAAAGTAGTACCATCCCTGTCCTCAGTCAGAAAAGGTATAGCTTGGAAAGAACGACGTCCGACAGATGAGACGTTATGCCATACAGGAGACCCATACCCTGTGCAAGTTAAAGTGTGCAATAGCCAGGTCACAAGTCTATCAGGCCTTGTGACCTGGCTATGGTCTATTAAAGTAGTACCATCCCTGTCCTCAGTCAGAAAAGGTATAGCTTGGAAAGAACGACGTCCGACAGATGAGACGTTATGCCATACAGGAGACCCATACCCTGTGCAAGTTAAAGTGTGCAATAGCCAGGTCACAAGGCTATCAGGCCTTGTGATCTGGCTATGGTCTATTAAAGTAGTACCATCCCTGTCCTCAGTCAGAAAAGGTATAGCTTGGAAAGAACGACGTCCGACAGATGAGACGTTATGCCATACAGGAGACCCATACCCTGTGCAAGTTAAAGTGTGCAATAGCCAGGTCACAAGTCTATCAGGCCTTGTGACCTGGCTATGGTCTATTAAAGTAGTACCATCCCTGTCCTCAGTCAGAAAAGGTATAGCTCGGAAAGAACGACGTCCGACAGATGAGACGTTATGCCATACAGGAGACCCATACCCTGTGCAAGTTAAAGTGTGCAACAGCCAGGTCACAAGTCTATCAGGCCTTGTGACCTGGCTATGGTCTATTAAAGTAGTACCATCCCTGTCCTCAGTCAGAAAAGGTATAGCTTGGAAAGAACGACGTCCGACAGATGAGACGTTATGCCATACAGGAGACCCATACCCTGTGCAAGTTAAAGTGTGCAATAGCCAGGTCACAAGGCTATCAGGCCTTGTGACCTGGCTATGGTCTATTAAAGTAGTACCATCCCTGTCCTCAGTCAGAAAAGGTATAGCTTGGAAAGAACGACGTCCGACAGATGAGACGTTATGCCATACAGGAGACCCATACCCTGTGCAAGTTAAAGTGTGCAATAGCCAGGTCACAAGGCTATCAGGCCTTGTGACCTGGCTATGGTCTATTAAAGTAGTACCATCCCTGTCCTCAGTCAGAAAAGGTACAGCTTGGAAAGAACGACGTCCGACAGATGAGACGTTATGCCATACAGGAGACCCATACCCTGTGCAAGTTAAAGTGTGCAATAGCCAGGTCACAAGGCTATCAGGCCTTGTGACCTGGCTATGGTCTATTAAAGTAGTACCATCCCTGTCCTCAGTCAGAAAAGGTACAGCTTGGAAAGAACGACGTCCGACAGATGAGACGTTATGCCATACAGGAGACCCATACCCTGTGCAAGTTAAAGTGTGCAATAGCCAGGTCACAAGGCTATCAGGCCTTGTGACCTGGCTATGGTCTATTAAAGTAGTACCATCCCTGTCCTCAGTCAGAAAAGGTATAGCTTGGAAAGAACGACGTCCGACAGATGAGACAGATGAGATATGCCATACAGGAGACCCATACCCTGTGCAAGTTAAAGTGTGCAATAGCCAGGTCACAAGGCTATCAGGCCTTGTGACCTCGCTATGGTCTATTAAAGTAGTACCATCCCTGTCCTCAGTCAGAAAAGGTATAGCTTGGAAAGAATGACGTCCGACAGATGAGACGTTATGCCATACAGGAGACCCATACCCTGTGCAAGTTAAAGTGTGCAATAGCCAGGTCACAAGGCTATCAGGCCTTGTGGCCTGGCTATGGTCTATTAAAGTAGTACCATCCCTGTCCTCAGTCAGAAAAGGTATAGCTTGGAAAGAACGACGTCCGACAGATGAGACGTTATGCCATACAGGAGACCCATACCCTGTGCAAGTTAAAGTGTGCAATAGCCAGGTCACAAGGCTATCAGGCCTTGTGACCTGGCTATGGTCTATTAAAGTAGTACCATCCCTGTCCTCAGTCAGAAAAGGTATAGCTTGGAAAGAACGACGTCCGACAGATGAGACGTTATGCCATACAGGAGACCCATACCCTGTGCAAGTTAAGAACACACTGGTGGACACACCTCAGGTCGAGACTGAATGGTCTCGACTGGAGGCTTCCATCTGTCTCCTAACACGTATAAAGAGGATCAACTGCAGTTACAAAATTACTTTCGCGTTTCCATGTTAGAGTTATGCATAACATTTCGTCCACTGCGCCCGTCCTCCAACTTTCTCTGAGCCCTTGTGACCTGGCCATTTAGGCAATTGTGTGCAAAAAAAAAGTACCGCTTAGAGGTAAAACAATTCTATTCAACCCATTTATGTCCCATAAATCAGTGGACTAACTAAGAGTAGGGGGAGAGAGGTAGTCGCCCCGGATAATCCAGAGGGTGGCAAACCTTTAAAAGCAAAATTTCTTTTTCATTTTCCCCATTTTGGAGATTTTGCGATTTTTATTGTTTTAAGGGGAAGACAGTAATTGTCACTTGCCTTGGGCGGCAAATTACTTAGTTACGCCACTGCTATAAATTATATGACATTTGATTAATGTGTGATTATGCCAAGTTTCCATTCTTAAGTAACAATAATAATCTAAATGTTCGGAGTTTCAGAAAACTTATACGTAATAGCCATTGAAACCAGGGGCGTAGCTATGGGGGGGATGGGGGTGACTCCCCCCAGAGTAACTCGGATTTGGCAAAATTCGAAGTGATTTCGTAAAATCTAAGTGAGTTGTAAAAATTTCTAATTTTTTTTGTAAAATTAAAGGGAGTTAGCAAAATCTAAACAACTTGGCAAAATCTAGGGTGGTTGACAAAATCGAGGCAACTTGGCAAATCTAGGGCAGTTTGGAAAATGGAGAGATGGCAAAATCTAGAGCAGTTGGCAAAAATTCGAAGCCACTTAGTAAAATACAAGTGAGTTCGCAACATCTAGAGCAGTTGGCAAAATTCGAAGCCACTTAGTAAAATACAAGTGAGTTCGCAAAATCTAGAGCAGTTGGCAAAATTCGAAGCCACTTAGTAAAATACAAGTGAGTTCGCAAAATCTAGAGCAGTTGGCAAAATTCGAAGCCACTTAGTAAAATACAAGTGAGTTCGCAAAATCTTGGGGAGTTGGCAAAATTCAAGTGAGATGTAAAAACTGTGATTTTTTTCTGCAAAATTATGACAAGTTGGCAAAATTGAGGAAACGGCAAAATCTAGGGACAGTTGGCAAAATTCGGAGTGACTTGGTAAAATCTTGGGGAGTTGGTAAAATTCAGAGTAAGTTGGCAAAATCTTGGAGAGTTCGCAAAATTCATAGTGACTTGGCAAAATCTTGGGGAATTGACAAAATTCGGAGTGGCTTCGCAAAAATGAGGTGAGATGTAAAAATTGGGATCTTTTTCTGTAATATTGTGGCGAGTTGGCAAAATCGAGAAAACTTGACAAAACTATGGCAATTGGCAAAATTCGAATACACCTGGTAAAATACGGGCGATTTGCAAAAATTGGGATTGTTTTTGTTAAATTAAGTTGACAAAATCGAGAAATTTTTTTTTTAATCGAGAAATTTTTTTTTTAATCGAGAAATTTTTGGTAAAATTTTAGGAAGTTTGGGAAATTTGAAATGACTTGGAAAATTCAGGACAGATGTAAAAATTTGGATTGTTTTTGCGAAATTAAGGAGAGGTGGTAAAATCGTGGCACATTGGCAAAATCTAGGGGAGTTGGAAAAATTGGAAACCACTTGGTAAAATACAGGTGAGTTGTGAAAATTGGGATTGGTTTTCTGAAAATAAGAAGAGTTGGGAAAATCAAGAACTCTTGACAAAATACAGGGAAGTTGGGAAAATTCGAAGCCATTTGGTAAAATACAGGGAAGTTGGGAAAATTGTGCCTTTCTTGTGCAATTAATGAGAGTTGATAAAATTCGAAGTGACTTGGCAAATTTAGGGAAGATGTAAAAATTGCGATTTTTTTCTGTAAAATTATGGCAAGTTGGCAAAATCTAAGAGAGTTGGCAAAATCGAGGCAACTTGGCAAAATCTAGGGAAGTTGGCAAAATTCGAATCCAATTGGTAAAATATAAGCGAGTTGTGAAAATTGAGATTAGTTTTATGAAATTAAGAAGAGTTGGACAAATCGAGGAAACTTGACAAAATTTTGGGGAGTTTGAAAAATTTGTAGTTACTTGACAAATTCAAGAGAGATATAAAAATTGAGATTGTTTTTGTGAAACTAATGAGAGGTGGCAAAAGCAAGGCAACTCGGAAAATTCTAGAGGAGTTGGCAAAATTGGAAACCACTTGGCAAAATGCAGGTGAGTTGTGAATTGGTTTTATGAAGGATTGGTTTTATGAAATTAATGAGAGTTGGCAAAATTGAGAACTCTTGGCAAAATCAAGGGTTGTTGACAAAATTCGAATACACTTTAAAATACAGGCGAGTTGTGAAAATTAGCATTATTTTCTTGAAATTAAAGAGAGTTGGCAAAATCTTGGGGAGTTTGAAACATTTGAAGTGGCTTGATAAAATCAGGAGGATGTAAAGATTGGGATTGGTTTTGTGAAATTAAGGAGAGTTGGCCAAATGAAAGGGAGTTGGAAAAATTTACACTGACTTTTTGCTACAAATCAGGCGAGAGGTAAAAATTGAGATTATTTCTGTGAAATTATGGCTAGTTGGCAAAATTGGAAGTTACATGGCAAAGTAGTTTTGAAAACTTACTCATCCTCCCCCCCCCCACACACACACACCACCACCATGCAGCGAAAATCAAGGTACAAACCCTGACAGAGACATTATTTTCTCACTTGGCAACATTTTATTTTCGAGTTGGAAAATTTTCGATTTCTCCCCTCCCACCAACCATAGTCTTTCGCTACGCCCCTGATTGAAACATTTATTATGAACGTTCTAGAGAAATCTCAGGTTGAGTTAACTTCTATCGGGGGCAGCTCAGTCAGTAGCACGCCAGGCTCGTAATCTGTAGTTCCCAGGTTCGAGTCCCAGCTGGGTCAGCGTTGAGATTTATCTCCGCAAAACTCCCCGCCCTGCCCACGGTCAGTAAGGGACACTGATGGGCTTGATAAAGGCCGCGTCCATCGGATGGGACGTTAAGCAGTGGCCCCGTGTGTGGGAGAGCCATTCTCTGTGCACGTTAAAGAACACTCTGGATGGCCTTAACGGGAGGCTATCATCTGTCTCCCAAAAGCTGTTCCAGTGGGTCGCCTCCCCCAACCTTCTCTGAGCCTTCGAGGTTCATGTGACCTGGCCATTTAGCCCATGGTGTGCAAAACGTGCCGCTCAGAGGTAAAACAACCCAACTTCTATCGATTAATGTCGCAAATTTTTCTGCTGCCCTCTAGTGTAGGATTTTTGGAATAGTTCTAATGGCACAAAGATATTAATATTCATGAAATCGCAATAGCGGAAACCGAAGGGAATGACCAAAAGAATTTTTCAGACAAGTGAAGACATAAAACAAGTTGGAGACGTCAAGAACTGAATAAAAGAAAACAAGAAGAAACTGAAAATATCTATGCTCTGTGGTGCCATCTAGTGATAAAACTATCGGGTAGTGTTTGAAAATTAATATTGGTTCGGTACAGATGAATATTCTGAAACGAATATTTACTTAAGTATGATTCATCATTGTTTGCATTAAAATAAGTCAATTTTTTTCTGTTTCATTAGATGTAGTGTTTCAATATGTAAAAATAACTAAATGATTTTATTTGATGAATTCCCCGCCCTGCCCACGGTCAGTAGGGGACACCGATGGGCTTGGAAAGGCCGCCGTCCGTCGGATAGGACGTTAAGCCGTGGCCCCGTGTGCGGGAGAGCCATACCCTGTGCACATTAAAGAACACGCTGGATGGCCTTGACGGGAGGCTACCATCTGTCTCCCAACAGCTGTTCTAGTGGGTCCCCTCTCCCAACCTTCTCTGAGCCTTCGGGGTCCATGTGACCTAGCCATTTAGCCCATGGTGTGCAAAATAGTGCCGCTCAGAGGTAAAACAACCCAACCCAGGTTCCAGTCCCAGGTGGGTGAGCGTTGAGATTTATCTCCGCAAAACTTCACGCTGCAGGCCGCCGTCCATCGGATAGGACGTTAAGCCGTGGCCCCGTGTGCGGGAGAGCCATACCCTGTGCACGTTAAAGAACACGCTGGATGGCCTTGACGGGAGGATAACATCTGTCTCACAACAGCTGTTCCAGTGGGTCCCCTCTCCCAACCTTCTCTGAGCCTTCGGGGTCCATGTGACCTGGCCATTTAGCCCATGGTGTGCAAAATAGTGCCGCTCAGAGGTAAAACAACCCAACTTATTTAATGAAAATATTGTTTTACCTAATTAAGTGAAAGACAAAATGATTTATCACTTCTATTTTTCCAGAGCTAGCGTAAAACCATGCATAAAAGCATACAAAATAGAATGCATTCAGAAACGGCAGTATTAATACATAAAATAATTATGGCTCCGTTAAAATCGAAATGGTAAATAACTTCAATTGTCTGGATTCATTTTTCGAGAAAATATTCCTTTGGAACATACACAAAATTTCTGTAGTTAAGAGTCTCTGCAGCTCTATTATGCAAATTACAAAACGTACTAGATACAAAGACATGATGCTATTTTACAAAACTCTTTGTAGTACAAATTACGTCATAAATACACTGGTGTTCAAAATTTAAACTGTTTGCGAGTGTTATAAGTTATGGCGATGTCGTGTCTCGTAAAGTTCATAGCGCAATGACCTACCGAAACGTTAGATTAACATTGACATAACATGGAAATTTTCAAATATTGTAGTACGACAATATAATGGTGTATAGGGGGAATTTTGAATGCCGGAAAAGAAAATGTCTTCATGTTTAATCGACGAACTATGAGCATGCACGTTAAGGTTACTACAAAAGGGCTTTGGGTTGGGTTATTTTACTTCTGAGTGGCATTTTTTTTGCACACCATGGGCTAAATGGCCAGGTCACAAGGACCCCGAAGGCTCAGAGAAGTTTGGGGGAGGGGACCCACTGGAACAGTTGTTGGGAGACAGATGGTAGCTGCCCGTCAAGACCATCCAGCGTATTCTTTAACGTGCAAAGGTTATGGCTCTCCCGCACACGGGGTCACGGCTTAACATCCCATCCTATGGACGGCGGCTTTTTCAAACCCATCGGTGTTCCCTACTGACCGTGGGTAGGACGAGGAATTTTGCGGAGATAAATATCAACGCAGACCCAGCTGGGACTCTAACATGGGAACTACAAATTACGAGTTTGGCGCGCTTCCGACTGAGTCACCTCCGCCCCTCTACAAAAGGGCACCACTGATTTTTCCTCCACCAGACTGGCATTAACTCGTGTAGCGATTTGATTTCAACATACACTGGTGTCAAAAAGTTAAGCATAGTTGGTAAAATAGGCTATATTGAATAAACAATTGGCTAAAACAGCAATGAAAGGTGCGTGTAGAAAACGACAGTCCCACGCAAATGTTGGAGTAGTGATGTAATGGCGTGTGACCATATATAACTTGTATAAGAGACCAGAAATGCAAAACTGCTAATGGAAAGAAATAAAAAAAATATATATACCCCCTCAAGCAGCTGCTTGCCACAGAGGTCTGACAGGAGCCTGTCAGTTTATATGCCACAGTAAAAGATCTGAGAGAATGGCAGGACCTCAGCAGAAAACAACACGAACATCCATGCCTTACCCGGGGATCGAACCCAGGTCCCGTAGAATCAGTAGCGAAGCGCGTAACCACTCGGCCAAGGGACGGCATGCTAATAGATCTGAAAAAACGGGATAGATCTGAAACCCTTATTTCTTGTCGCCAGGGTATTCTGTATGTGTTGGAACATTTGTTGCTGTTAAAATATGTCACATAGACAGTATATGGATGCTCTTACCCGTGTGGCCGGGCTATAGAGATGTTGGAATCAGGTCGAGCACAAGGTGATGTTGCCAGGGAAATAGGTGTGCACCAATCCGTGGTGTCAGGGCTGTGGGAAAGGTACCAAGATGCGGGAAACGTTACTGGTCCACGTGTGCAGGGTCGATCACTGCTTACAATGGCTCAGGATGACCGCTATGTCTAACAATGACTAACTATGACTATGACTAAACAGCAAGACGTGACACATGTCAGATGAGAGCTCTCTGCAGTTCTGTCTGTGGTTCATGGATGTACAGTTTCAAAGTAAGTGATACTTCAGAACAAGTACTGTAACGAGACGACCTACAGTTTGCATTCCCCTCAATCCGTCATAGAGAAGAGGCATGTTATCATGGTGCAGACAATACTGGGACTGGACCGCAAGCCAATGGGCCAATGTTCTCTTCTGTAACGAAATCCAGTTTCAATTTTCAGAGTGATACTTGTCGCGTTGTCATCTTGAGAGAACCCGGAACACATTATCACCCCTCAAATATAAGACAAATGCACCATTGCAGAGGTGATGGTATGCTGGACTGAGGTGGCATTATGCCACATGGCTGCAAGCCATTCCATGCATTTTCTGAAGTAACTTTGATAGGCCTCAGATATAGAAACGAAATCTTCGATCTCTAGATGAGGCATTTTCTGGGTGCTGTTGACTCACAATTCCTGTTTATGGACGATAACGTGCGTTCACATAGGGCAGCTCTAGTGGATGATTTCCATGAAAATGAAGACATCCAGCATATGCCATTGCAAGCACGTTCGCCGGACCTCAACCGTATAGAGCATATGTGGAATGCATTGAGGAGACGTATTTCAGCTCCTCAACCTCTTCCCAGAACTATACTGGAGACCCAATCTACTTTTGTACAGTAGTGGGATTTAATGCTCCGGGACCTTCATACTGGCTTCTTCAACAGCCTGACACATTGATGTGACACGTATGAACTTACTGAACTCTCGTGCGCGAGTGAATGCGTCTCCAGGTAACTTCTAAAATTGGCACCCTATTGAACTAAGTGTATTCTCCCAGTTTATATTGTATTTTATATCAATTCTCGCATCTGTTTCTTCTTTCCATATTTCATCTACACTATATCGCCCATGTCGTTCTATCACCTAGTATTTTTTATTTTACCCATTTCATCAATTATGTTTCACAAATGGACACCAGTGTATCACAAAGTCAACGCATAATAATTTTGTAAGATGAGAGCAAAAGGTAGGATGGAAAACGATCAATCAGAGACCGAGGTTTCCAGGGCCGTAAATTTCATAGATAGATAGATAGATGGATATTTTTATTCACTACTCTCAATACCAATATAACTGAGTACAAAATCTGAGGTAAGGAACAAAGTTTTGCACAAAATTCTTGTTGTTTAAGATTCCACACCAAGCTCCATTAACATAAATTATATATCTATATGAGAGCTAAATATTAAAATTATATAACAAACAAAATGAACAATTTGAAAGCAGTAACTATATGAGTACTCCAGTCGAGTCAAAGCTCATATATGGATAAGTTGAAGATTATGTATTTGAAATAATAACTACGATAATATTACAAATATTTTAACCATTTGAATTACATTTTTTATTTTAGAGATACACTATATGATCAAAAGTATCCGGACACTTGCTCATCCACAATCTCCCAGTAATAGGAAAGGAATTAATATCGCGTTGGTCCACCCTTTACTGCTATTACAGCCTCCAATCTGCAGGGAAGGCTTTCCACTAGATTTTGATACATTGCCGCGGGAATTGCCTGCCATTCTGCCATAAGAGCATTAATGAGGCCAGTCACTGATGTCGGGCGGTTCGGCGTGGCTCGCAGTCGGCGTTCCAATTCATCCCAAAGGTGTTCCATGGGGTTGAGATCAGGGATTGTGCTGGCCAATAAAGTTCCTCCATACGCATCTCATCAAACCATTTCTGCGTGGTTCTAGCTTTGTGGACAGTGGCATTTTCATGTTGGTACAGGAAAGGGTCTTCACCGAACTGTTGCCAAAAAACTGGGAGCACGTAGTTGTTGAGAATGTCATTATATGCTGCGATGTTCAGAATCCCGTTCGTTGGAACTAGGGGGACAGCCCGAACCACGAAAAACAGCCCCAGAGCATGATGACGCCACCTCCACCAAATTTCACAGTTGTCACAACACAGTCAGGCAGGTAGCATTCACCTGACATAATAAGCTCACTTAATAAGCTTCATAATAAGCTCACTTACACAACATGTTGTCGGAGCAGCTGCAGAAGGTCCGAAATGTGCCAGATGGAGAAGCGTGATTCATCGTTCCAGAGAAAGCAGTTCCACTCTAAAGAGTACACTCGAGCCATGCTTTACACCACTACCACCGACTATTGACGTTGATCTTGTTGATGTTAGGTTTTGTGCGGCTGCTCGTCCATGGAAATCCATTTCCTGCAGCGTTGCTTCCAGAGGCATTTTGGAACTCGGTAGTGAGCGTTGCAAACGATGACAGCCGATTTTGTAGCACCACCCACTTCAGCACTCGGCGATCCCGCTCTATTATTTTGCGTGACCTACCGGGTCGCGATTGCACTGTTGTTGCTCCTAGGGGTTTCCAGTTAATAACAACATCACTTACTTACACAACGTGTAGTCGGAGCACCTGCAGCAGTGTCGAAATGTTCTGAACTGACTTGTTGCTTGCGAAGTTAGCATCCTATGACCGTGACACGTTGAAATTCACTGAGCTCTGCCGTATGGCCCATTCTCCTGTTCATGCGTATCTATGAGGTTTTGCCAGGTCACGTGTGTCTTTTATACCTGTTTAGGCCATGGATGTGGCGTAATGGGTTATTCGGATACTTTTGATCAGATAGTGTATTTCTCTACGTCATCAGAAAATGCTAACTAATCCCTTATTAACTTTTTGAAAGTGTAAATGTTTCTTTCAATTTTAATATTAGTCTGTAAAGAATTAAAAAGTTTCCTCTCAAGATTTTGCAGGAAATTTCAAGAAACTGTAGAGGTCAGTTGTAAACTAGGACTCGGTCATCTCAGGGACATAAATACTCAGGGCGACTGCTGTTTGTCCTTAATAGCAAGGCAACATAAGGAGCTGTTTTCGAGAAAGTTTAACAACTGTCACGAAACCTAGCTCTAAGTTCCAATCTGCCTGGAAGAGGGTGGAAGCCCACAACCAGTAGCAGTCCAGGCTCACAATATGTAATTCCCGGGTTCGAGTTCCAATTGCACCACCTTGAGATTTTTCTCAGCTAACTCCCTACGCTGCCCTTGATCAGAAAGGGGACATCGATGGGCTTCGAAAGGCCCCCATCCATCAGATGGGATGTAAAGCCAGGGTCAGAGTGCAGGAGAGCCTATACCCTGTGCATGTTAAACATTACGCTTGATGGCCTTTACGGGAGACTGCCATCTGTATCATAGCTGCTGTCCAGTGGGTCTCCTTCCCACAACCTTCTCTAAATCCTTGAGGTCCTTGTGACCTGGTCATTTAGACCATTGTGTTTTCAGAGGTAAAAAAGGTCCACTCAGAGATAAAACATCCCAGTGCGAAAAACATTTATTTACACACCCAGAGTAATTTACAAAAAAAATTTCTAATTCAGCCCTATACTAGGGCCTTGTCGTAGCAAGTTTTGGCCAAAGTCCTGGCGGGAAAATCCTTTCCGAGCTAAAATTTTCTGGAATGGAGCCTGACCCCTCTGTTCAACGGAAAAGCCTACAAGGAGCCAGAAGCAAAATCCTTTCGCTCCCTTTTGTCTTTGGTCACGTGAATGGCATTTCGCCACATGAGGCCGATCTGAAACGCTACACGTGGGCCACACTTGCTGCGAAGATGCGATTTTGATATAATCATCATTAAGTGATGGGAAGCTTTTGTCAGCTATTCAGTTACAAGCATTCCTAACAATATATTAAAGTGGCACACTTTAATAAGTCAGTTAAGAAGAATCTTAGCAGTTAAAAAAAGAGATATATATAAAAGTTGGAATCAGAAGGAAGATTGCAAATCACTTTCATTATTGGTCGCTGCTCAATTTCATTAGGTCAATTCATTAGGTTCAGAGGTTTTCATTAGGTCGCTGCTCGAGCTTCGCTGTGCAATAATTCGCTCCGCATCAATATATGCGGGAGAGTCGGTCCTGGACTGTTGACTAGCTGTGCAGATGAAGGAAAATAGATTTACAATTCTACAAAATGCTTTTAAGTTATGTGGGGATGAAATTTAGTGCAACGAACCTTGTGAGGTACCGATGGCGATTTGATTGGTTTCCTCGCAAGAAAGTTCGAAGAAGTTCAAAAAACAAACAAACAGTGAAATTGTTCAACTTTTTAGTTCTTTCGAGTGAACATGAGTTGGGTTGGGTTGTTTTACCTCTGAGCGGCACTTTTTTGCACACCATGGGCTAAATGGCCAGGTCACATGGAACCCGAAGGCTCAGAGAAGGTTGGGGGAGGGGACCCACTGGAACAGTTGTTGGGAGACAGATGATAATCTCCCGTCAAGGCCATCCAGCGTGTTCTTTAACATGCACAGGGTATTGCTCTCCCGCACACGGGGCCATGGCTTAACGTCCCATCCGACGGACGGCGGCCTTGTCCAAGCCCATCGGTGTCCCCTACTGACCGTGGGCAGGGCGGGGAATTTTGCGGAGATAAATTTCAACGCTGACCCTGCTGGGATTCGAACCTGGGAACTACAGATTACGAGCCTGGCGCGCTACCGACTGAGCCACCCCCGCCCCTCGAGTGAACATGATAGAGAGCTTTTGCATCAGAAATTTAATTTCAGATTACCTTTTCGTGTTATAAAATATTAACAAACTTGTGTCTGGATCGCTAATATTGCAAGAAAGGATAATTTTTGCTGCCACAAAAATTAAGTCATAAAGATTAAGTCATTCAATTCGTTTCCTGTAAGCTGAAATATAATTTCAGAGAAATTTAGGGCATCAAAGATAGCCCATTTACATCCTGATGGTGTAGATTTTGTTTCTATCATATTGTGATTTCTGTATTAGGTTTTTCAGTAAACTTAATGTTAAATCATATTCAGTAACTTGTAGTTTTCAAGTATTTAAGGAGATGTGGAGAAAAATAATTTATCTTCATTTTCTAAGATTGTTCCAGAGTCAGTTCTACAAGTGTTAATTTTTGCATTTCCGCAAAAACCAGATTTCTTTCTGTGTAATAAGTGGGATAGTTTAGTAGGATATATGTCACTGTTTCAATGGCATTGCAATCTGTGCACGTATTTGAGATTGTTTTTCAAGAGCTTGTCATTTAGTCAAAAATGGACTATCCTGAGTCTAATAATCTGTCCCCTGGAATTCAAAAAAAAAAAAGTCCGTTGGCAACCTTTGGTGGCGGTTGAGTTTGAATTGTGATCTTGCTCGTTGTGTTAATCTACTTTGATTGAGATTGTGTAAAGCAATTTTAAAAAAAAATTAAACATGTTGGAACCAGACATTGTTTCTCGGCCTTTATTTTCTCATTCTAAAGGACTATTATGAACTGGCTTAATTTTTTTCTACCACCATGACGAATGACAACAAAAAAAAAGGATATCTTCGCCGCTATCTACTAGGATTAAAGTAAAGAGATCTAAGACATATAACTCAACTAGAAAGACCTTACAGGAAGATAAAGACAATAATAGAGAATTCACCATTTTGTAAGAAGATTTGAAGTTATCCTCCGAATCGGAGACTTCACCGACCAAGTCTTTAGAAGACAACGATCAGAAGGAATAGACCATGATAGACATAGAAAGTAAACAAGCAGGTAAACAACATATAATGAATTATGAATTCAAAAAAATTACAAAAAGAAATGGTTATTAATGAAGAATTAGATAGTAAAATAAACAAAAATAACATAGTTATAAATAAAGAAAAAATGGACACTACAAAGAAATACACAATAATAACTACTCTAAGACTTTGTTAACTACTCTATTAATAATAACTACTCTATTAATAATAACTACTCTAGACTCTGTTAATAAATTTGCAGATTTTATAACTGATGCAACTAAAGAAATTGAAGAACTGTCACTAGTTTTGACTGGTATTAACGAAGACTTAAGTAAGCTAGACATCAAAAAAGTCGCATCTTTTTTCTTTCATCTCCTTGGATAATATGTAACTGGCAAATTCATCACATCTGGCAGATTACTTCTCTGTCCAAAAAGTATCAGCCAACATAATAAGATCGTTAAATTAAAAGAAATTATGAACATTCCAATTGTGATTGAGTTTCCTAAATTTCTGAAATCACCGTTATCGGAGTTCCAACCAACCTCATTGATGATCTTTTAAATTTATTAGTGGATCAGAATGTTTAAGTCTACGTAGGATGTTACACTTTGAAAAAAAAATTTAGATGTAAAGAAAAGAAACCCCATATTCACCCACACAAAAAGTAGTATTGGAATTTGAAGAAGAAAGACTCCCTCGATTTGTTTACATTGGCTTTAGCAGGCACTACGTCAAAAAATACACTCTGCCTCCAAACCTATGTTTACGATGATGTAAGTTTGGACATGCGATCTCCATATGTACTGGGAAATTAACGTGCAAACGCTGTGGAGGACGACACCATCACCGTCAATGCACTTCAAAACAACTTTGCTGTCCTAACTGTAATGGATCTCACCCGACCACTTGGTCAGGGTGATCCAACGCCAGTTTTAACAAAAATATATTGTTAAATGATTTCCAAGGACAATTGCAAACGAACCTGGATTTCGAAGTTGAAAACATTCACTAGATTCAAAGCACAGATTCTGAGGACCTGGGAGTAAGCCTTTTCACAAAATCGACTCTGGACCTCGAAGAGAGCTACCTTAGTTTTCCTTCAACTTCAAATGACTTGACTATACACCAAACAAAATTCACACCAACTTCAAATGGCTCAACTAACACACCGAAAACATTAGCTGACTATGCTGGAATTAAAAAAAAATGTAACTGGAGCAAAAAAACTAGTTTAAAGAAGGTAAATATTAAAAGATCTCAACAACAGGGACAAAATGAACAATGTTATAATGAGTCTACAGATAAACCAAAACTGAATGCAGGATCTAAAGGTGAAATCGTCGGCCTTTTCATTAAATTGCTTGCTTACCTTTTGCCGGATTGCCCGGAACTAAATTTAATCAAAGATATCTTATAAACTTTTCTAAATGATGATTCATGGAAAGTAAACCCTTAATTATTCAATGGAACTGTAGAGGGATCCAGAATAAACAACATATCATTAAACATTGAATCAAGACAAAAAATATTCATGTTGTTTGTGTGCAAGAAATTCAATCAATTAAGGTACCAAAACTAAATAATTTTATATCATATATACAAAAAACAAAAAAAAATAAATCAAGAGGCACAATAACTTATATAGACACAAATTTACCACAAAGAAGAATAATATTAGATGAAATTCATGAAAAAATAGAAATTATTATAATACAAACTAAAATAAACAATTTAATTACTGATATTATCAATGCATACAACCCAGGTATATGTATTACATATAAATAATATTTCAATATTCTAAAAAATCTAACAGGAGAAATGTTGATATGTGGTGATTTTAATAAACACAACAAAATGTGGTATAAAATGATTCTAAAAGTTACCATCTTGTAAAATTTAAAAAAAATCAAAATTTAATTATACTGAATGATAAAATAGCAACTCGTTTGAACATTTTCAATGTAAACTCGATAATAGATCTTACTTTACGCTCAGAAAAATTGGCAAAAGAAGCTTAGTTGGAAAATATCTTCAGATGAGTTTGGAAGCGACCACTTTTCCAAATATATTTATGGTTCGAAATTGAATAAATTAAAACCTAATACTAAAATAAAAACTGGAAAATTTTCAAAAGGATATTGAATCTAGACATCTTAAAAAATCAAACTGAATATATAGAAATAGTAGAAAATTTAAATAATTAAAAAATATTAATGCAAATATTATTACTAAGAAAATAGCAAAGAACAACACACAAACAATATTCACATTACTTTGAACATGTCTGAATTGCTCAGCCCATCTAGCCATTACAGAATCCTCACCTTCAACCACTTTGCCATGTTTATCCTCAATCCCTGTGTACCTGTCTGTTTTTTCCCACATAAAACATTAACAATCTGGTACAACTACCTGCTGTTGTGCTGTCTAACAGCTTCCTCTGCTTTGTCGGTCAAGGTATCAAGCCAAAGATTCTTATCAGCTGTTAACTGATCCTTTACACGTTTATTAAGCTCAATGTAATGTCTTCTGTTAGGACTAGTAGGGTGTTGATTCATATGAATCCTGCACTTCCTTCTTTCAGAAATAAGTTCCATAGCCTTATCACTCAAATTCAAAATATTTTCTCAAACAATAAAAATAAAAAAATAAATAATATAATAAAAAATCAAAATATTTTCTCAAATGAAATTTATAAAATATTTCTCAAATCTTACTTACCTGTAGGAGACGTTCCCCATTGCCATTGGAACTACCAATGCCAAAGGGACCTAAACTCCTGCCCAAAGGTCAGAGACAGTATCATCTTTAGCTTTGAAGTCACCTAGCACAAGAGAAATATCTACTTTCTTCATAGAATTTGAAATATCCTGAAGCTGGCTGTAAAACGTATTCTTCTCGTTCTCATCAGAGTTCTCTGTGGGGGTATAACAACAGATAACATTCAAGTCTTTATTTTTTGTTCTAGATTTTGCTGTAAGAAATCTTTCATTAATGCAGTCATATCCTAGAATAGCATCACTGGCGTGTCTGCTGAGAAGCAAACCTACACTTTAGAGATGCTTTACATTCTTCCTCCCTGAAAAGAGAAATTTAAAGTTAATAATGCTGGAATTCCTGTGTGAGGACATCAAGAGAATAATCTCTATGTAATGTCCTCACGTTCCACGTGAGCGTGAACGTTCTGCGTGAACGTTCCACGTTCCTGCAGAGAGAAAATGATTACTAGGATTTTTAAAGAAACTTGGTTTATTGAGATAGGTAGGGCCAACAATATCAAACAGCCCCCTCCTGATAGCAGGCATGGGACAGAGACCTGTTCTTCCTCCGTAAAGGCTGAAGTCACCGATGTTGGTAGGAACTTCAGGCACCACCATTTCAAGTGGATTTTTTCAAGAGCCATAATGGCCTGCCTGAGACACATTACTGCAGTTTAGGATTGACCCTATATCAGCTAGTGGATAATCCTGATCAGAGTCCATCGCAGATACCTGAATCTCACTTAGCTAGGTAACTGCGATGGCCTATGATCAGGATTATCCACCAGCTGATGTAATGTATCCCATGCCTCTTTTCACTAATGGCTAGCAGCTCAGAAGCAAACAGAAAACACAGCTGCAGATTCTCCCTCAACCAGAGGTCCACCAGTGCAGCAAGTCCAGGATCCATATTCAAGCTCAAATCCATAAATCAGTCCATTAGTTATAAATGGTCAGCACCAAGACCTTGTGAAGTTGACAACTCCTCAGCAAGGTTGAAAAAAAAAAGAAAAAAGTGGCCATAGATGACCAAATCAGGTGGCCATACTGAACTGGCAGCCCTCCTCTTCCGTTCCCTTCCAAACAGAATATCTCTTTTGAAAGATACTAACAGCCTGCACTACGAGAAGGCGGGGTCGGACATTAGGCGCTAGGCCTGGCTGGTTCTGTGCATCACCACTGGGGATTGGTACACAGCTCTCCTTCCAGCTTATGCCTAGCTACCATTTACAGACCAAAGAAACAGCAATAACGAAAATAATTGCAAAAAGAAAATCTTAAATATTCTCAATTTCATTTTTTCCAAATAATTTCCTAGTTTTAGTTACCTTTTTGTTGCAAAGAACTAAAATTTGGGAAATATTTTGAAAATATTACATTGAAAACATTTTATAAAGTATTTGAATGAACTTGACAAAATTAGTTTTCTTAAATTAATTTTTAAGAGTCGTTGAGTATGCATTTTATGTGGCACAGACTCCTAGAGGATTCTCTAAGGATCTTTGCCACTCAAATGAAGGTGTATCTTGATACAAACCCTCTATTATAAAAATAGCGATATGTACGTTTGATACGCGAGGAAAGTAGTTTGTTCCCACTGTACCGTCCCCCTTTGCACAGTGCTTTACCCCCTATGACGTCACTGGCCCCAAGCGCGAGGCCACTTAGGACTTTGACCCCTATGTCGCAACCGCCCGGACTTTGACCCCTATGTTGCAACTGTGATATGGCACCACCACCCGGTCACGCATCTTATTAATATTCATATTTCATATTTGACTCCCCCTTTATTAAAAATTCATCCCCATTTATTAAAAACCCCGTGGCGCCATCTAGTGTATATAATAAGTACTATTTTTTAGAAAAATCCTCGATTTTAGTCGTAATTTTCCAAAGACCTTGAAAAGCCCCCAAGGTCACAGTCATGCGCACAAGCGGTGTTGACATATCTTTCACGAGTGTTTATCAGTTAGCGGATGTGTAAAGGTCGCGGTTCTGGGTGTATATAACGGACGGAAAACATCTAGTATATATTCTGAGCTACGTGTTATAGTTGTCACCATGGATTTTGGTTTTTGGACGAGTGACGAGGATTCCGGCTACGAGAGCGACCCTCAACACTTCAGGACGCGTATCCGAGGGTTGTTACATCGACCTGTGGTTCTAGCTCTCTCCCCGCCCCCCCGGCGCCAAGTGTTAGAATGGAACTATGCCCTGGACCTAGTGGTCCTATGCTCCAGGCCGTTCTTATGGACGATGACACACCACCACCACCTACAAGACTACGACGCCCTTTGGTTTTGAAACCGCCTGAAACCTGGCCCCCCCAGTCTACCACAGAACATCGTTCAGGCCCTGAGAAGTAAACGTCAGAGACGTCTCTAGTCGTGCCTGTGTGAAGTTGCCAAGCATTTGCCTTCCACCAACAGTTTTCGAATTAGGGTGAGTTTCAGAGCGGTTGTGAAACATGCAAAATATCTGTATGGTTCTAGCTCTCGATGGGTTTCGTGTAAACGGCCATTTCCTAGTGCGTGAACTTGGATATGCAACACGGAACGGGAAATGCGGTGTCTATCGGTTCAATCTTCGACATTACCAAGCTTTGTCGATAAAGGACAGGAAGACAGTCAACTATGTGTCTAAATATGTGTTAGGCATACCCTTTCATCCTCTACCTAGCGAAAAATTGTGTGGACGTTAGATCACGTTCCACGTCATTGTTCACGATGCAGGCTAGCAATCCAGATGCGTGGTGTCTCGGTGAAGATGTTAACGTCGTGCCTTCGCTGTTCAAAAATAAGTTTTCTGTGTACATAAGTTGCTACAAGAAATATGAAAATGGTGAACTCATCTACCCTACACCTGTGGGGGTCACCCTCTCCATACCTGAATGGGAGGTTTTGTGTGCCACGGTGCCCCACATAGAAGACCAAGTGAAAATCGGTCCCGATCAACAGACATGGTACGTGATGCCTGGTTTACATGTCTACATGCACTGCAACGAAGGTGGCGAACGCTGTGTCGACTTCATCAAAGAAACAGCTGACCAAAGAACTCTACAGTTCTGTGTTGTGAGTCGCAGTATAACTCTGAATGCGTCGCAGTGTTTTACACTCGCTATCCACGTAGACGAAGTGATGCGTGTCGTACATAACGTGTGTGGAACTCCCAAAGATCATCATCTCCTCAGTGCCATTATAGAACATTGCGAATCAGTTCGACCTTTCCTGTTGGGACCTGTTTTCGGCGGTCCCGAGTGTGTACATCAGCTGTTGGTGAATATTTTTCAACAAGAACTAATACGTCTGATCCTGTTAGATGGACTACAAACCTGAAGAAAAAACACCGGCCATCATTGAATGGTCTGGTGACTCGGACATTAATACCTTAGCGCAAGTGTTTGTGGATACAGCCTGGAAACGAGGTCTGTTGAATTTTGTAGATTCTGGATATGTGTATACTCTAAAATATAATACTATTGTCGATGAGGCAAAAATGAAATGTATAAATTAAATAAATAATTGTAACCTATGTAATGTGTCTGACTTTTCATCCTGTTTCATTTTAGTCTTGGTATGGATAGGAGAAAAAAGGTGTTAGCTAGTGTCGGAAGCGTAATCATAACAGTGTTAACGATAGTGGTGCTTGTATTAGAACTTGTGGTCCCTAATAAAAATGTTCAGTGTGGAGAGTCAAAAGCCTTAGACAATGAATGCAAAATTCGCGTGTGTAACTTAACAGTGGACATCAGACAGTTTATAGGAGACATCCCTACTACAGGTGTTACACTTTCACTACATCAATGGCAAAACCTGGTGGGGTACGACGTCTGGGTGAAGCAGAAAACAAAACTTTGGAATCCCATTATTTAGACCCTGAAAGAAGATTCGGTAGTGTAAAAAAGTTAACTCTGAATACAGGGCTGCCACTCAAACTCGTCCGAGAATGGTTAGAAAAGCAACCCGCTTACAAACTACATAAACCAGTTCACAGAAAGTTCCCCCGTAACAAAGTTTACGTCACAGGCTTAGATGAACAATGGCAAGACGATCCCGTAGTTGTAAAAAATCTAACTCGCTTCAATGACGGTTATCGCTACATATTAACGGTCATCGATGTGTTCTCAAGGTATGGGTGGGCGGCACCTATGAAGACAAAAACAGGGAAAGAAATGGTGTCGCTTTCAAAAAAATCGTTTCTAAGGGGCGATCTCCCATGAATTTAAATACGAATCAAGGTACCGAATTCACCAACAGAGTATTCCAGAAATTCCTGAAAAAGAAAGGCATTCGGTTTTTCATCATCTACTCTGACAAAAAAGCAGCTTTGGGGAGAGATGGAATCGCACTCTACGCGAGAGACTGGGGAGATATTATACATGCAATAACACCTACCGGTACTTGGACGTGCTGCAACGTGTTGCACGAGGATACAATGCCACAGTTCATAGTGCACACGATATGGTTCCCAAGGACGTGACGTTACACAATGAAGACGTTGTGTGGGTTCGACTCTACGGCAATCCAACCAAAGTAAAAGAAAAACCAGCATTTAAAGTGGGGGACACTGTTCGTCTAGCCAGTCTAAAAGTACCCTTCAAGAAGGCAGGTACGCATTTGTGGACCGAAGAAATTTTTATAGTCGACAAGGTGTTACAACGTCAGCCACCTGTATACGTCATACGGGATTCCGAGGGAGAAGTGTTGAAGGGCACATTCTATAAATCGAAACTTCAAAAAGTGACCGAACCCGAACTTTACACTGTTGAGAAAATAATCGAGAGAAAAGGTCACAAGGCACTGGTCAAATTTCGCAGTTATCCCAAACCTTCGAGGATTCCTAAAAAATGGATAGTTTCTACCTGACCCTACCCTCCATGGCTAGTCAGAATATTTACCCAAACAATTCGCAAAGTGATTTCACTGTTCGTCTAGCACAACCCCTAAGACTAAGTGGAAAATGGAAAGTGGGACTAGCAGAAGTTCACTTACCTGGGAGCTGGTACAATGTGGATGGTTCTAATGACATGTTTCAATATTATGCTCCTGCTCCCTCTGAAGAATACTGGAAAATCAAACTTAAACCAGGCAAAATAACTCGAATGGAACTGTTGTCACACCTCTTCACTCAGCTCCCCAAAGAAATAATGGTGTCCTATAACAGCAGTTACTGGGTATTCAAACCAAGTGAGGGATACGGTTTGATGTTCCCTAAAACCAATTTCAGCAGACTTCTGTGTGTCGGCGAGGGAGAAGTTGACAGACCCTTCCACCAACGATTTGCTACCAAACTGTGCAATACTGCAATATTCGATATAGATGACGACTGTTATTTCTACGTGATTCCACCGGGTAGTTTCCAAGAACGAAAGGTACCCCACGGACGATATGAAACTGCTGAATCATTATTCAAGGCGATGAACCAAGTCATACCCTACAAGTTGAGAAAAGCTTTCCGTTTCAAGCAACAGGCCGGTCACAGCATATTGGTGGATACAGACAAACTACATTTCATTAAATTTCCTCATTCGAACCCAGTATTAGGAGACATGCTAGGAATCACTAAATTAGATGTTCCACTGAATAAAGCCATGGGTGACTACCCCATCGATATGAACAGAGGAATGTACGGTATTTATTTGTATTCAGACCTGATTGCACCTCAGTTGTTAGGTGATACTCATGGTGAACTGTTGCGTATTGTGAATCCTGCCATCAGAACCAGTAATAACGAAGCCATCGTTGCTGTGTATCAATAACCTGATTACTAACCCCTGGCAAGAAGCAGTTTCGAGAGTGTGAGAATCTTCCTTCGTACCGATACAGGAGAACCTCTGCATTTTAAATTCGGTAAAGTTTTAGTCAAGTTACATTTCTGCCATGAGGTTAAATTCGTTCTCCCTTCTGCAGACACCTATGTGAGCTACTACAAGAGCTCACAACGGGGTAGGGTTTGTTCAGGGGCCCTCGTTATCAGAGAGGTGATGGGCACGGTAGCATCTTTGCCACTATTGGACGTTTCATCAGCCCTCTCGTATGACTGGCACTGTCCACCCTACGTAAGGGTGGACTACGGATCGTTTCAGAGATGGCCCAGGGGCAAAACTTCAAATCGACCGCCAAAGTAGGGTTGTGTGAAGCCAGTGTAAACCTATTGCAACGTGCCAGTTTGAAGCTGCAGGGTGGAAAAGGGATAAAACGCCGTCGTCATCATCCTAGTGTTCATAAAGTGAAGAGACTCTGTACTGTGAAGGACGTGTTTTCATCATGAGCATTCAGAAAATTCACGCTGATTCTGGCGACTGTATCAATTCCGAACTGGACCTGTTTCTGATTCCTCCCACGGTCTCTCAACTGGAAAGAGGCTGCTATGTCAATTTTTTACCTGTGGCTTCGCTGGAAGGTAATGCTCCACTTGAATTCATCGTGAAGGGGACAGATGATTACATTGATCTATCCCGCTGTCACCTGCGCCTCGTCTTGAAAATTTTGAAATCCGATGGTACACCCCCGTCTGAAGTGATTGCCCCCTGCAATCATTTCTCCCATGCCCTCTTCAATCAAGTAGATGTCTTCCTCAACGATCACGTAGTGAATGCTTCTCACACCATGTACCCCTACAGGGCGTACCTGGAGACTCTATTGAATTACGGTACTGATGCCACGCGAAGTCAGCTCGGTACGTCACTCTGGTACCTCGACACCCCTGGTAAAATAGAACTGACCAGTCGGGAGAATGAGGGCTGGCATCAGTGCAAGGGGTCAAGTCAACGGGTATTGAACTCATCTCGTGGATCCATGCCAACCTGTTCAACCAAAAATATTACCTACTCAATCAGGTCGATCTGAGACTGCGTTTGTTAAGACCCAAGCCCGAATTATGTCTCGTGACAGGCAAAGCGGACCCCTCTTACAAAGTACAGATTCACGAAACTGAATTTTTCGTGCACAAAGTCAAACCCACTTCTGGTGTCATCCTTGCACACACGCGGCTACTGGGTTCAGAGAGTGCCAAATACCCCCTGCGAAGAACGGATTTACGTATGTTCTCCATCGCTGCAGGCCTGACGAGTGTGAACCGTGACAATTTATTTCTTGGCCAACTTCTGGTACGTCTGGTACCGGGCATGGTGGAAAGTACCAGTCTGATTGGATCGTACGAAAAAAATCCCTTCAACTTCCAACATTTCGACTTAAACTACATCAGTCTTTACATTGACAGTGATCATCAGTCCTACACCCCCGACTTTACGAATGGACGTGATCTCCGATGCTATCAAGGATTATTGGAAGCTGTGGACGCATGGAAATCCGATAGAGGTATTAACTTGTCGCGAAAACCCTATGGTGAGGGTTTTACACTGTTTGGATTCCAATTGACCCCTGAGCAACGTGAATGCAATCAAGTGTTTTCTTTAATAAAGAGCGGTAGTGTGAGAGTCGAATTAAAGTTTGCCAGGCCACTACCCACATCAGTCACTGTGATCCTGTATGCAGAATACCAGAATCTGTTGGAAATTCCATTGGATCATAAAATCCTGTTTGACTACAGCTCATGAATACCTATCAGTTAACTAATAGTCGAGGTCATGAATACCCTCGATAGAACTAACTGATAGGCTCATGAGTTAGTTCTATCGAGAGAATCCATCCTCTCGAGGTTACCTACAAGTCTGGGTGTGTTCCCACGTGACAGACTACCACGCAGAATCGACCGGTCAGAAGCCTTGTTTATCTAAAATACTGACCCACTGGATAGCTGTTTACAAGAAAGGAATGCACGTGGATCACTTTGACCCCCTGGGGACAAGTCCCGATGTCTCCATGCAAGAATACTACAGTCGGCTAGGCATGCGTCACGTGTTACATCCCTTGATACCTTTGCAGGACCCCATGGGAGACACTTGCGGTGCTCACAGTCTGTATTTCCTGTTTAAAAGAGCGAACGGTTCGACTCTTCCCACAGTACTGCATCGCAATCACGTGTCGAGTACACTTTAACGACTGTATGGTGGTACGATGGCTCTCCAAACTCCTTCACATATTTTAATTGCTGCTCCTTCTCAGTGTGGAAAGACGACTTTCACTCTGAAACTCATCAAAGAAGTCACTCAAGTGTTCGAACCCCACCCCCAACGTGTCGTTTACTGCTACGGGGAGTGGCAACCTACCTTTGAACCCTTTAAGAAAACTGTGGAATTTTACGATGGACTACCTGTAGATCTGGAATTTGACCCCCTCAGACCTACGCTTCTGGTGCTGGACAACTTGATGGAACAGTCTGTGGCCAGCGAACGCATATCTCAACTGTTTATTTGTGGAGGCCATCATAAAAATATCACGATTGTCCTGACCTTGAAAAATCTGTTTTTAAAGGGAAGACATTCGAGGACTATTTCATTCAATGCTCACTATATGTTTTTATTTCGCAACTGTCGGGACGCATCACAAATAACGCATCTGGCAAGACAAGTATTTCCACATCAATCCAAACTCCTGACCGATGCTTATAGACTAACTACACAACCTCCCTGTGGCTATTTGTGCGTGGACCTCCATCCCAGAACGTTGGACAGTGAAAGGCTCCGTGCCAAGATCCTCCCTTCTGAAGAACCCGAGATACTCTATGTCCCAAATGAAAGCTAGATCTCAAGGCCCGTTCCTTCAGTGTTTACCAAAACTTGGGGGAAAGCAACGTGCAGCTCTGTTGAAGCACATCTCTGACCCTCAGATGTATGCTCTATGTGAAGTGTGTACTAATTTCTTAAAAGGGAATATACCTGTCTCCCATCGAGTATTAAAGAATTTACGTCAGCACAAGACTGTCATAAGAAGTTTAGCTTCCAAACGTGCATCTGTCCGTCACAAGAAACGTTTCCTGCAAAAGGGATCGGGATTTCTACTTCCTCTCCTTACTGCGGCCTTACCACTGTTGGGTTCGTTATTTCGAAAATGATTTCAGTGAAGGCTGTTCAAAGGTGGAACATACGAAAAAAAATGCATGATTCAGACAGATAGACAGATGATGAAAAAGTATTTGAATCTGACGTTGATGATAAAACTGAAAAGTACCTGACTGTATTGAAAATTTACCTGTTATTTAACCAATAATTGGAACCCCCCCATGAAGTAAAGGTCAGCATTCCCCACGAAGTAAAGGTCAACATTCCCAGACAGCCAATATCAGAGACTTTTGCTCACCCTCCAATTAGCGACTTTGTTCCCGTCCGACGTAAGAAAAGGAAATTATTTGAATGGACTTCATATTGAAGATATCTGTTTGAAGACTTCTGTAAAAAAATATTGTTTCCAAGACTTGTATTAAAATTCTGTATTAAAAAACCATATATTAAAAACGTGTGATAAAAACAATGTGTTCAAAATTTGTGATATCGAATAAAAGGAATTACAACTAATATACGCTTCTTGTTCATTCTTTCAGTGAATTACTTTTTACAGCACCGCTAGTGCATACCCCTGCATACAGAGAGAGAGCGCGCTGACACTCAAAACCGGAAGTTCAATTGGGGGCGCTAGTGCATGCAGAGAGCGCGCAGAGGAGGGTCAATCACGCACCGCTGCAGAACAAGTTAGGGGACCGTCGCCCCGTTGAGTTTCTGTAGAGTGAATGACAGAATATCGCCTTCGCACAGTGATTGATCGGTAGATGGCCTTCTAAGTCAAGCAGCAGCAATGTCTTGGAATATTTCATCTTTAGAACTCCTATAAAAACATAGTCGAGGCTCCTGTAACTTTTAAATTAGTCCTCTCCCACATAGACATCGTTTAGTGTTGGGAAATAAAGAGACTGATTTGTTTTGAAACCTTTTTTTATTAAAAATATCAACAGTTACAATTATAAAACAGTGGTGATAATTCATATGACAATTTCAAATAAGATCCGTTGCGGAAATATTTAGCAGTATAAAACCACTACGGTAATATTTAACAGGTTTCAAAGACAATGATGTTGCTAAATCAAAAATGTTTAGCACTATAAAAATACCCATATAAGATCAGTATAAAAAATACAGATTTCAAAACCTGCTGACGACGCCGTGTGTTATAAGGGACATTACGGAAATATTTAGCAGTATAAAAAAATTATAAGATCCGCTACGGATACATGAGATCCAGTACGGATACTGAAATAATAATAAATTAAGAGCCATTACGGATACCGAAATAATAAATTAAGGTCCACTGAGGACATTGAAATAATAAATTAAGGTCCACTAAAGACATTGAAATAATAAATTAAAGTCCACTAAGGACATTGAAATAATAAATTAAGGTCCGCTAAGGACATTGAAATAATAAATTAAGGTCCGCTAAGGACATTGAAATTATAAGTTAAATTTCACTAGGAACATTGAAATAATAAGTTAAGGTTCACTAGGAGTATTGAAAAATGTGTGGTAAATTATAAGATCCACTAAGGATACTGGAACATGTATTAATTAATATCCACTATGTACATTGAAATATGTGTAATCACTATGTACATTGAAATAATAATAAATTAAAAGTCACTATGTACAATGAAATAAAAACTTTTATTTACTCATCCATGAGCTGAATAAGGTTATCCAATCCCAGGTCATTATACCCATAGGGTACAGTAACAGTCGAACATGAGCTGAGATAACGCTTATCAAGGTTGGCCTTAAACCTTTTTACCATGGGCTTATTCGTAAGTGACTCATCCACTTTATTACGAACTAGGTTGAAAGGGACATTGAAGGTCTCGTTGGAGGGGGACTGGTATAACACCATAGATTTTACCAATTGAAAATTGTATTTACTTATGTTTTTCTTTGTGAGAGATATGTTCTTAGCCCTTAGAATTTCATCACCGTTACTCAGACAGAGGGCGTACCTTTTAATGCTGGCGCTGACATAATCTGTGATGTGAACATTGTCGCCATACTTTGTTGTGATTTCGTAGATGAGACCTCCGAGAAATGGGTTTTGTGCATGGATGTAGGTATTGGTGGGAGACGTCGTCTAGATCACCGAATCCGTGTCTGAATACAAGGCACAAGCTCCTAATTTTGACAGAAGCTCATACAATTTAAGTCGGCCGTTACTCGTCACCATTGCGGTGAGAATCAGGCTTCCATGGGTGTTTGTAGGAGTGGCAGACTCCGCAGGCTTGTGTGTGACTAACACTGCCTGATCACTGATAACAGCGATGTCAGTCACAACCAGTGAGGCGTCCATCAAGAGCTCCATGTACTTGACAGAACAGCTCACGATGGTAGTCTGGGTTCGACTCATGTTCTGCGCATGTTTTCCCCATGATGAATTAAGCGAGACCTTGGAAAGAGTACGCTTAAGGTTATTTTTTTCAACTTCTGAGGGGAGGATTCGAACCCTCTCTGCCTGGAAGAAGGCCTCACAAAAGGCTTCCTTTTGCTCGTCGGTCTGCACGTCAGGGGGAAACCCAGAGTAGCATTGCTTCAACCCCAGAAAAGTATCTATGTACCCCGTGTAGACACCTCCCTTTTTTGTTGCAGGATCATACTGCAGAATGGTCTTAAAATGCCACATGTCGTGCAATTTGAGAAGCTCGTATCCAGCGCACATAGCTGTGTAAATCTCAAATGTTGGCCATAAACCGGTCAATGCACGCTGGTTCACACTATGCTGGCAGGTGGGTGCCAGTTGACCATCTGCACAGGTCCTGCAAAGGGGGAAAAGCAGCTTCCCATTACACCTATAAGGTAACACAGGTATGAACAGGTCGTCTGGTGCTAGCAATGTGGCGTGTGCAATGCCAAATAGTGGTCGAGGTCCATGGCGATATCGGAGGTGATTCGAACTGGCTGACCTTTACCGAAAGGAGCCTTCTTGCAAACATAAGGGTACAAGCTATTGTAATCCACATAATTAAGGCTACATCCTTAGTCAGACGATGTAAAGATGGAAAACACCTCCATCCGCCCTCCATAGAAGTAATCACGGGCCTCTATGCGCCTGATAGGCTCGATGAATTTATAAGTTAATGCGAGGGGCTGGTTTTTGCGCATTAATTCTTCGAATTCGTGCTCCCACATGATTTTGCACGTGTACCCGTTCATCAGCAGTTTCAAGGCCTCAAGGCGATCCATGGTTTGTGTATTTAACAAATGGCTTTCTAGTATGCTGATCAATTTTTTCAGGGTTGAAACATTTCAACCAATGATGAATGTAACACCCGAAATATTCGTAAAAACAACAGGTACTGTGGCACACGCTGTCCAGTTTGTACTGCCCAATTTTATATTCTCCTCCGGGCGATTGCGCAGTCTGAATTTCAATATTGTCCTTGGACTCCAACTACACGAGAGCTTTTGAGGACTGCCAGTCATCACTTGCAGAATACCCCTGGGGGGGGGGCAATTCTTCTGCAAAAACTTCCCACAGAAAATGCATAAGAAAGCGCCGGCAATGGTGAGGTCACGTGTGAAGCGTCTGTTAGATTTAAAAATTCGTGACGGAAAGCTTGGGCACCTCGCTACAACAGCTCTGTATCTGCTTTGCAGTAATACAGAAGCTGTTGTTGAAAGTCCCAGGGTTCAAGGCTTGCTGTGGCATACCACTGATCGAACGCTGACAGAGTCCCAGGCTCCATGTCTTCGGGCTGGAAAACAAGCCGATCCGGAATGGATCCTACACACTGTAAATTTTCCTCCTTCACGAATTTAAAGGGGAAAAAACCTTTCACCGTCTCCAGGTTGATGGTCTTTGTAAAGGAGCGAAGATGAGCCTGAATAAAGGATAATGTGTCGATAAATCTTATTTTAAGGCCAATTAAAAAGATACCTAAAATCTTAGACTCATCAAACACAAGATTCGTTTAAAAAATTTTCTGTACAGGTAACTGATGATAAACATGCCATCAAAGCCTTTTAAATTGTGGGCGAGGACTGTGACGTCCTTGAATCGTTGAACCCCGGGATGTTCTTCGGTCAGAAGCCAGTCCATGAAGGCGTCCGTTTCCGGGAATGAGGCGTCAACCCACTCGTCATCCATCTGGTACATGACCACACACAGTATGGGTTTCAAAGATCCATCGGCACACTTCACTGTCTCTACATCGAAGTAAAGGTAGGATTGACTGACAGGGTCAATTTTGCAGGGCTCGACGAATTTTAAAGTATCAACCTTGCAAACATGCTTTTTCTGGGGATCGTGAATGCTGATGCATTTAACACAGCAATGCCGTGTCTGACACGCTTTCACAAGGTGCGCCTGAAAACATTCAGCGCCTCGCAAATACCGTGACACAGCGTGCAGAACAGTGTCTCCCCAGTATGAAGCACCTCAGTTGAAAGACACCGGTTGCAAGTGCCCTTGCATACATGACCCAGTGTATTTAACCCTTTAAGCATTTCAGACAGAACATTTTACAACCAAAAAACCAAGCCGGTTTAGTTATTACTTATATAAATAATTTTACTTATATAAATATTATATATTTATATAAGTAAAATAAATAAGTAAAGATTATTCTCACCTTCAGGCCCGATGAAAATAGGGAGAAAGGCGTCGTCAGCAGAATAAACAATGATTCGGAACTGACCGGCAAGATGCGTCTGAAATAGATGCACTTCCTGAAGACCACAGGGACCTAGGGGGATACCTGCATCCAGGTGAAGTTGTCTTGCTAATATCGTCTGTTGTGTACAACGATAATCGCTGATTGACACATAGTGGTTAGGCAGGCCTTTGTTTTTTAAACAGAGCACCCGTGCGACGATGAGAGCTCTAGCGAGACAGACCTGGTCGTTGTTAACAATTCTTACAGCACTACCCTTCTTATGAATGAATGACTGGACGTTGACGAGATTATGCGTCTCAGGAGCTGTGCGACCACTACCCTGACACTCCAGATCGGCACAAACAAAGTAGAATTCGCTGTGCGCTCCAAGAGATTCACTAGACTGTATGACGCAGTCCAAGGCAGTCATGAACCATTCTGCCATCAGTTCATTACGTCAGATCAAGCTTAAATTGACAGGTTTTTTCAGGTCCGATGAAATGAAACATAACCGGACGTGACTGTAATTGCCTTTGGGCACCACCTCTTCAAGCATTTTAACATGCCGAATATGTAACACCGGAAGGAAATCATGGGCTTCAACATTGTCCATCCCACCTAGTCACATGCTGGTTGACACAAATTGCGTCTTGAACTTCGTAGAATTGAAGTTGCAAACGTTACTGATGGTATAATGAGGCACGGTTGAAGAACTCACAGCAGGAGCAGAGAATGCAGATGTGACGTCATCAGAGCACAAAGGACCTGGAATGGCTCCATCTAACAGGTGCGCGGGGATGTTGGGGCATGCACCAGTCTGCTCAGCGGCAGATGCAGCATGGCAGCGTGCAGTAAATGAGAGTTTTTTTGTCCTTTGAAGCGTTTTTCCTCCGTGTTGGAGAGCTGGCAGACAGATACGTTTTGATGCTGGAACCTCAGGTGACGAAGGTCGCTTGACCGCACCGTCCAATACACGTACCGAGGCAAGAAGGTCTTCAAACGAATGGGCTACATCGTTCCTCTCAGCAGCCATCTCAGTAGCATATGCAAATTCTCTAATAGTTGACATCTCTCTCAACGGTTGATGGAGATCAGAACTTCAGACAATAACTTCGGATTGTCAGCAAAGGAATGCTGTGATGGCTAACGCTTCTATAGGGTCAATCGCTATCTGATAAATGACCTTTGATACATCTTTCGACATCATCAAGGTCACCATCACCAATATCGATAACACCCTCATGAGATACAATGTAAACACCGGAATTATTTACTAAGTTTCTATTTTTAATGAAGGAAATTAAAGTGACCTTTTTACATACACATCCCACTTGTTGCGAAATATACGATTTGATGAAAGATCGAACTCGCAAAATACGGGTAATTATTTTCAAGAATTGCAACACCCATTCGGATCGTTGCCATTCAAAAAACGTTTAGTGGACTTGGAAAAATTTCAGATGAGGGTAGAAGTTTAATATTTTTTTAATTGCGCAGGACTTAACCATCCGTCAGTAAAACGTGATCTGGGGTGAGTGACACGGGTCTTTTAAGGTCACCAGACCATGTTACCCCTTTTACATAATGACGAATAAGTTTTTGAATCAGAATTTTTTTATCCTTTTATTAAATTTTTTTTTACACAATGGCATTTTCTGCGGGACAGTCTTTTAAAACAGTTACTGCGGGCTAGTCCTTGAAAGGAGGGGACTCTTAATGAGGGGCGGAACTTTTGATAAGAGTTTTAATTAATGTAAGGTTTTTAAGAAAGGAGAACTTTTCGATGATTAACGAGTTTATCGAAGAGGATCGTCAAAGGGACGGTAAAACCAGCAGTAAATCGTGGTCCCCTTGTGATTCACCATTTAATATTTTTTAATAACGCAGGACTTAACCATCCGTCAATAAAACGTGGTCCGGTACCGAACGCTTGTTCTAAAGCGGGACTTTTATAACACCCATACAAGTCAATCCATATTACCACTCAATATTCTACATAATTATGAATAAATTTTTAAATCAGATTTTTTCCCTCTTTTATTAATTTTTTCCCAATGGCATTTTCTGCAGGACAGTTTTGTAAAACAGTTACTGCGGGATAGTCCTTCTTCTAGTCACGGAGTTAATTATAAAAATTACGTAGGTTATAAAAATAAACGAAGGTTACACAGAAAAAAGCTAGTTATAAAGAAATAAATACGAAAGTTGTAAAAAACGTAGGATAAAAAAAAACCTACGTTAATAAAAATATATGAAATAACTCTTAATAAAGAGATACTTAATTTATAATGATGGGTTATACCCCATTTAGAGATACATATTTTATAGCGATGGATTATACACCATTTGAGACACATCTAAGCCACATCATCAAGTACAAGGCATAGTCGAGTGCGATAACGTCCGGCTATCGGTAGCGGATTCAAATCACAGCGATGGAAGCAATATTTTTTTAAATACAGGAGATGCACTAAAAATAGTACGAACGTTGGATGACACTGATTAAATGCGCATAGAGAAAACTAATTCACCATGCGATGGATCAACAGAGGGTCTATGAAGAGAGGAAGGCTTAAAATATAGGTGGGTCAACCAGGGGGTCTGAAATCAAGAAAAATCGAGACTATTCGGGAAGGGGGCTTAAAATATAGGTGAGTCGACCAGGGGGTCTGAAATCGAGACTATTCGAGAAGGGGGGCTTAAAATATAGGTGGGTCTGAAATCAAGAAAAATCGAGAAGGGGGGGCATAAAATATAGGTCAACCAGGGGAAATCGAGACTATTCGAGAAGGGAGCATGGTCGGTTGCGACATAGGGGTCAAAGTTCAATCTGAGAAGGCACGTGGGCGGTTGCGACAGAGTGGTTAAAGTCCGGGCAGTTGCGACATATCACGCGACTGGGTAGTGGTGCCATATCCCATGACAGTTGCGACATAAGGGTCAAAGTTCAAAGTGATCTCGCACTTGGGCGAGGCCGACGAGAAAGACAGGCCACAACACTGGAATATCCACGTGATCAACTTAGTCTGAGGCGCTTATTCTTCAGTCGCTTGCTTCGGTCATCGTGAAACCGGGACTGCAATTGTTTTTGTCTTCAAACTGCATTTGGATTACCCCAAAGAGGTGAGCATTTCTCCTTATTATTATTATTTGTAGCATGAAATATTTCCTGTAGTTAGTGGTTTGATAAAAGTAATTATTTAGTGCTTGAAAAGTGTTTTGAGTGCATTGCTCTCTTAGGCCTAGTTTCAACGTGTTGAATGATGGTGTGATCGAAAACAAAATTATATAGATTTCTTTTATTAAGTTAGAAACTTTTTTTGGCTGCCCTTATATAACTTATCGCTGTTTTGATTGAAAAAATTGAAGGAATTAAGCTGTTAGTAATATACGTAATTTTTTATAGAGTGAAAAATTGAAATTGCCCGTATTGAAATATGATCCGTTACAATAGTTATTTTTGAATCCCCTGATTTATTTTTTAAGTATTAAACTGCAAATAAATTTTCCAATGTTTTGTAGAGTAAAAACTATTTTTTCTAATATATGCTTTAAATTAACAGGTAACGTCATAGATTCCTTTGCTGAAATTAACTTTTAGAATTATTTCAGAGTAGAACTTGAATGTCCTTTAAATTTTTATATTTGAATAGTGCCATCGAAATAGCACAGTTGTGATATGAAATGCTATCAATAATCAAATGTAAAATTTGTGAATACTGAACACAACTAACTGTTCAGTAACTTTTATATATGTTACTTGCATAGATACGATCATAATATCTGATCTGAGCATAAGGACCTCTGGTACTAATTGACAATATTTTAAATGCAGAAATTGCAAAAACTTATTCTTTCATTGCTAATAACAGCATATTTTAATTTATCACTGATATTTTGCTATTAAACTCATGCCTCTGATCACTGGTTTATCAAATTACAGTTTTTTAATGCTCTGGTAAGAGTCGCATTTTAAAGGGGCAATGCAATTATACATAAATATTAGTAGTGTGTTATACAATTATTATATGAGTTGAGAAATGAGCAATTGCTTTTTAAAATTTAAGTAACATTTTGTTACGTGATTTTGCTTTGAAAGTAGCTACCAGATCTCTTGAGTAAATCATTTCTCTTTTGCACTGAGTTTTCTGATACAGCCATGATATGGCCCTATATTTACCTACCTTTCTGTATCATCTTAGAGATATTTTATAGTCACCATATTAATTATTGTCTGAGAAATCAATATTGAATTTTTCTGTGACTTTCATTAGATTGTTATGGGAATAGCCAATTAATATATCCTGTTTTTCAAATCGTATAAACAAAGCTTTGCTATAGAGTGATAGAATCTTCTGTTTAATAAACAATTGGTCAATCATGATTTTTAATTCCTGCTGACAAGTTTTTTTTTTAAATGTTAAGACTTGGTAAATTTCCTGCCTGGTACATGAGCTAATAATATTGACCAAATTCATAACTGACCTGTTTTAATTGAAAATGATTTTGACTACTTTAACAGCACTGATAAAGCAGTATAAACAGAAATAGTACTTGTGCAGTGCAGTTAATAAATGATGCTTGTGTTGTAGTTTTTATTTGTTTGATACTATGTTTTCTTTCTGTTTCTATGAATAACACCATATGAGACCTTCAAAATGTACAATGTATTACATTAATTCACAAATTTTTATCACTAAAAAATTTTCACTTATTATATAGAGCTGCACACTTTTCATTCTCTTGCATACCATAACTATTAAATATTAAGATTATGTATTACATTAGTTCCCAAATTTTTATGATTAACAAGAATTTCAATCATTATATAGAGCTACAGACTTTTAATTTTCTTGCATATCATGACTATTAAATATTAAGATAATTAATGAATAATTTGTAGTAATATTCACATTTTATTCATCAAAGAATGAAAACCACATTTAATGTTGTAAGTTGCTCAGTACTTTTACTTGTTTGACATAAAAGGAATGTGAATAGAATAATTTACTGGTCCCTTGCAATTCATAGGTGAGGAAATTAATCATACCTAGATGCTGTAGTGTTGCTGGATGCCGGTCCAACTATGATGGAGAACAACCTACCTCAACTTTTACTATTCCTAAACAAGAGCCCCAGCGCAGCGAATGGTTGAGGAAGATCCCCACTAATTTTTCTAAAATAAAAATTCCTGTTGTTTTTGTAAAACATTTTTCAAGAGTCGTTCATTATTCGAACAGACACTGTAATAGTTAATAATGAAGTGAAAGTGTATGAAAGAAAAATTCCAAAGTTAGTTGATGGAGCTGTTCCAACTATCTTTCGCAATTTACCAGCCTATTTAAGTTCAAATGCTGAAACTAGTCGTAGGTTAATTAATGTTGAAGAAGAGAATATGAACCAGGCTGTCAGAAACAGCCTTAAGGATTTTCGTAAACACAGTGAGGAAAATTCTATTCAGAATCTTCAGGGTATAGTAACCCACCTGAATTCAATTAAAAGTGATTAGTGGATATCATTTAAAAAACATTGTGAACTATATCTGTGTTTGTGTGACATAAGTGTAGCTGGTCACCCTGTAATTTGTGGTTACATTGTTGTTAGTGAAGATTTACATTTCAATGTATTTATAGAAGACATAAAAATAAGCCAAAATAAAATACCAACTAAAGCTGCAAAATTAAAAAGTATTCCTGTCCTTAAACAGGTTATGTGTTATGTAGAGGAAAATTTCAAATCTGTTGATAGTGTGTCAGCTTTAGATTTAGTAATTAAAACCTTAGAGAAATCATCAGATGTAGAACTTGATCAAATATCATTTGTTGATCAGTTAAAATTAAGAAAATTACCTAAATGTCGACGACAATATTCTGACGAAACTCTTATTTTGGCTGTATCAATATATATACATTCCAGTTCTGCTTACATCGTTTTTACAAAAATGCAATTATTTGTTTCTTCCTCATGTAAGAACCTTACAACGCATGATCAGTAATTACTCATTGTATAAGTCCTCAATTTCTGGGAGTATTGAATACTTAAAAACAAAGATGAAATATCTGAAAGATCATGAATTATTGTTTAATCTGTTATTAGATGAGATTTATATTGATCCTAGATTAACCTTGAAAGGTGGCTCAATTTATGGTAGTAGTGAGTCTTCCCCTGGAAACCAGGCAAAAACTGCTCAGGTCTTTATGATTTCATGAATTTTATCTTCTTGCAAAGATGTTGTATGCATAACCCCAATACATAAATTGACTGCAGAGAGTTTAAAGGGCATGATTCTGAATGTAGTGCACGGAATAGAACAAATTGGATATAAGGTAATCTCCCTAATTTCAGATAACAATGCTGTCAATCGAAAAGCTTTTTAACTTTTTTCATCAAATAAAATACTGCAACCATATGTTACACATCCTGTTGATGAAAAAAGATTGCTTTTCATAGTTTTTGATTCAGTTCATGAAATAAAATGTGTGAGAAACAATTGGATTGATAAAAAGAAAGAATGCACATTTACTTTCCCAGGTTTTAGCGATATCTCATTAACATTAAAAGCAAAGTTTAAACACTTAGAATTGCTGTATGATTTAGAAAAAATTTCTGTGTTAAATATGGTCATCAGCTTTCAAGTAAAGTATTGTATCCATCCAGCATTAAGAAACAAAATGTTAATTTAGCTATTAAACTTATTAATGAAAATAATGTTGCAGCTTTGAAGTGTGTCGCTAAAGATCATACAAATTTGTTCATTGGTGATATATAATACATGCACATTTTTAACAATCTTTATAAAATGGTGGAAAATAGTAAATTGTAAAAGTGTGTATGAGGCAGAAAGGTTTAATGATGCCGACAGAATGCCTATTAGAAAAACTACAGGTGTTCAATTAAATATTTGCAAGACTTTTCTTTATGGTTAAAAAACTGGCGTCAGCCTTTTCCTGTAACAGAAACTCTTACAGCCCAAACTTTTCAGTCACTTATTATTACTACTGATGCATTAATTAGACTAATACCGTACATGTTTGAACATTATCGTACAGATTATATTCTGTTAGGTAAATTTCAAAATGATGATCTAGAAGGTCGTTTTGGATTGTATCGTCAGATGTCTGGTGCTAACTATTATATAAGTTATGTTCAGTTGTTAGAAAGCGAACGTTGACTTCGTTTTAAGAGTAACATTCTAATTAGTGCTAACAATGTGAATGTCCCTCTGAAATCTTTGCTGCCACATGTAGAGGAGAAAGTTGTTAATGTAAATATTTTGCAATATTCAGATATTTTAGAAAATTATTTCTCTGTAGATAATTGTGTGCCCAAAAATATCATTTCCGTAATAACATATATTGGTGGATATGCAGCAAGAAAAGAACTGAGATTGAAAAAGTGTGATGTATGTTCCTTTTGGCTGCAATTAGACAAGTCAATAGATACTATAGATGGGCCACATGATCTTATTAAAGAATTAGATCGTGGAAAATTAATAATTCCATCAGAAAGCGTATTTATTGCCATTTCTGTTTTATGGTATATTTTGGAGCAGATAATTTTACATCATCATGAACAATTTCTATCTTCTGATGGACAGCTTTCCATACTACACAAATTGTCAAGTATTCTTTTATTTCAACAAGATTTGCCATTTAGTGATGATTGTGATTGCAGTAGAACTTTAGGACAGTGCTTAGAAAGTATATGTTTATTGGCATCAAAAGTAATGTTAAATAATTACTCAAATTTCAGAAATGATCAAATACATAAAAAAATGCTCTGAAAAAAATAAAGAAATTGTGTCCATGAGTAAAAAGCATATATTATAGTTGTTAGATAAATAGGTGAAGTGTTAATGAGGGAGAAAAAAATTTAAACAATTTTCACCACTAACTGAAAGGTTCTTCTGCAAATGATGACAAGGGGTATTTACTTCCTTTTCAGTGGTTAAAAACAGGTATGTTCTTACTGGTTGAGTGTTTTGCATTATTTTATATTTTTACTGAATATATGTATGGGTTGGCTCATTTGGTAGCATAGAAGAGCATGTCAATTTCACTCTGAAATTCCAGGTTGAATATTTACTCTGCTTCTATTCAGATTTTGTTCACTGAACTCTGAAGGAGATATTGATTGGCTTGGAAAGGCTGCTCTCTATTCTATGAGATATTAAGCCATGGCTCTGTGAGAGGGAGAATCATATCCTGCATATGTTATGAAAGATGCTGAATCTCTGGCTTCTGTCATATTTTGTAACTGCTATCCAATGGATCCATTTTAAATAAGGAAGGGGTCATTGTGACCTGGGTTTTAGTCATTGTGTGGACGAAATGCTGTTCTGAGGGGAAATAACCCAGCACCTAATGTGTATAATGGGTTTGGTTGCAATAATATGTTTTGCTCTAATGTATTGAACTTTATTAATGTTAGCAGATTACCTGTCACTGCTTCGTCTTTTGAATGCCCTCATTTGCCACAAATAAGCTTGTGTCCCACTCGTGCCATTTACTCATTTATGAAACAGTGGTTTCATCATTGGAAAACTAATTAACTGAATTTTTTTTTTCGACTTTATTGATGCAAATGTTTTACATGAAAGGCAATTATCATTTCTTTACAACATAGTTTTCAGTAAAATTGTGCGCTTAGTGGTCGTGTATAAACATTTCTAAAGCTGTGAGGCTGATGTTCCTTCCATTATAATAAAAATATAAATTCCTCCTCAAACAACTGCTTCCCACAGAGGTCTGACAGGAGCCTGCCAGTGTAATATGCCTTAGAGGTCTGAGAGGAAAGTGTGACCTCAGCAGAAAGGCGCAATACAAACATCCATGCCTTATCTGGGACTTCAACCCATGTCCCTTTGATCACAAATACGATACAATTGGTTTGGCCTAGTTTTGAAGTTGAGAGCATGAATTATTTGATATTTTAACTACCCATATTTAATACTTTTGCAAATTGCTATAAATGTGTGGATGATCAGGTTAATTACTTAATGCTAGCATTTTTCATTTCATAAACTGGGTTCGAGCCCCGGGTAAGGCATGGATGTATGTGTCGTTTTTCTGCTTAGGTACTGCCATCCTCTCAGACCTTCTACTATGGCATGTAAACTGACAGGCTCCTGTCAGACCTCTGTGGCAAGCAGCTGCTTGAGGGAGTATTTTTTTATTTTTAAGGGGCAAACCAGATATTTGTCGTAGCCCACAAAAATTGTCGAGTCCATGTTTGATATTCTTTGCACAAACAATTCTCTTGGCAATCTTTTTTTGTTTTTGAGCTAATAAATTTTATACGTTGAAGGGAAAAGTAGTTTAGACATAATTATGCTATCAGCACTTGTTTGAACTGCAAAATTTGTACTTGTATTCTTATTCATAATATATATATTTCATATATCTAGATAGAGTAACTATGTATCCATAGGAACAGGTTTTATCAGTCTTTAGAGTATATCATGTCGATTACAATTTTTGAAAATGAAAATGTCAATAAAAGAATGATTATTTATTATTTTATGTAGGTCAGATAATGGATGTTACTAATTAATGGCTTAGTCAGATTGAAAACCAATAGGCAAAAGATATTGTTGAACCCAAAACCAGTTATTTTTCCTTCTAATTTAATTTCTTCTAAATTTAAAATCCTTTAATTTTTGGTTATTTTATAGAAAAAAAATATTTTCATGTTGTTTTTATGTCCATGAAATAGCAGATAATGTCATTAAAGCTTAAATTCAAAAATAGTATGGTAACATTAAAATTTAATTAATCAGATATTAATTTATATTGCTGAATACTTGTAGTGAGAGTGGACTTTCAGTTTATAACCATTACCTAATGAAAATTAAAGTTTTATTTGCAAAATCATTCTAAAGGTTATAAAAAAAATCTGCAATGCAACACATACACCACTTTTTAATTTTCAGTAAAGAAACATACTATGTATATATTAGAATACTGGAGTTTTTCTTCTGCTATGTGTCTACCACTTGGTTTTTATTAACCTCTGAATGGCACTTCCTTTCATACAATGGGCTAAATGGTCAGTTCCCAAGGGCTGATAGGTTAGGGAAGCGCCACACTGGACAGGTGGTAGCCTCCCATCAAGGTTATCCAGCGTGTTCTTTAACATGCACAGGGTATGGGGCCTACGGCTTAATGCCTCATTCTACAGATGGTGTCTTTTTCAAACCCATCGGTGTCCCCTATTGACAGATAAGATACCAGATGGGATTCAAACTTGGGAACAGCAGATTATGAATCTGGCGTTCTACCGACTGAGCCACCCCTGCCACTGTGTCAGCAAGAGTTTTACTGGATTTTCACATGACAATACAGCTCTATGAGGTTGAGACAGTATTTTTGGACTGTATTTTAACAGTATTATATATTTTAATATATAATGCTTGCTTTTTCTGGCTATGATTGCAAACTAGAGATTTTCGAAAAGAAATATATGTTGATATATATGAGCACATAATACATTTCTATAATTATAAAGAAGAAAAAAAATGGGATTCAATATTTTCTTTTGCATATTGGTATCCAGTTCCCAGATTTGAATTCCCTAGTCAAGTCACTCAAAAAAAATATATCATTTGGCAATTTTTGCACCTTGAACTTAATATGCCTTTTACAATAATCTATTAATTTTGACTTTGCAAACAGCAATCTTCTATGTCTTAACATATTTATTACCTGAGCCTATGCAGTAAATAAATTATGCATGATTAACTAATGTGTTCTCCCATTGTTATGCTTCAGGCTCATACATGTATTTGAAAGATGTAAAATTCGTATTCTCTTTAATTCATTTTCTCCTATTCATCTGAAAATACATAACCTTTAGAACTTTTAATATACCTTTTTAAAGAGTTATGAAAGCTGAATTTTACCGATATTCTGTGAAGGAAAAATGACACTAATTTTTATACCGTTTTAAACTGTTGTAACCAGTTTTGGGTTCAACGTTATCTCTTAGATATAGGTGTCCAATCTGACTAGTCATCAATTTGTAACACCCATTATTTGCTCTACATAAAATAATCATCCTTTTACTGACATTCACAATTTGAAGAAATATTATCTATATTATATATTGCTTATTTCAGATGCTTCATGAGAATTAGGTTGTATTGATCATTTTCAATATTAAATGACTGATCAGTTAATAAAATTTTATAACTTCATAAATATGACTTTAAAAATAATGTTAACCTAGTCAAGTGTTTGCTTTTCAGTTGTTTATGTTGTTTATTATCTTAGAAATTCGGTAAGAAATTTAAACAAATTTAGTGAGTGCCAAGAATATTGGCAAAATTTAGTGTCTGAAAATTACTTTTGCAGTATATTATGTTCTTTCAGAAGCTGTGATGTGTTATGTGAGTGCAAAATTAATGAATTTTAGGATATCTTTCATGTTCTAGATTATGTATGAGTCTTTCAGGAAGAGATACAAAATTTTCACTAAAATCAATTTACTAGATAAATGTTTTATAATGAACTGATATTACATGATCTCATACATTGCTTGTCACATCTTCATTGGGCATTTTTTATGAGTTGAAAAGAAACAAAAAAAGTGTAGTGAAATATTTACCTAAATATATTCCAAAGCTGTGATATGCACTAGTATATTGTTAAAATCAATATGCAAAAAATCGTAATTTTTTTATGAGTTTTGTAATTTTCTGTATCATATTCTAAAATATTACTGCTAAATACAGTACAAGTTTTATTCAAATCTGTATATTCCACACTGTATTTGCACTATGTTGCCTCAGGGACATTGTGCCCATGTTTGCACTGAAAATAATTTGTTGTAAACTAACTCAAATGAAGAATAAAGATGAAAAATATGTTCATTCCTATCAAATATGCTGTTTCTGTTCATTAAACTGTCCTATTAAATGTGGCTATCAGAAGTCTAAGCAGTCTTTATTATTTACACTTCTGTCAATAGGGCACAGCAATTTCTTCATTGTGCTTTTCATAGGAAAATGCAATTGAAAATAAACCATTAAATCTAGGTTTTTAGAAATATCAGTTCAGTATTTAAATAGTTATGAAGGTAGAAATATTTAACTTAGCTCGTTCAAAATTGATGGAAATTAGTATGTGAACTACTAAAATGTAGTCATACTTTTAACAGTATTTATCTTACTAAAGTTTAATGTACCGGTTATTGCTTCCATTTCAACCTGTTTACGCGACAGCAGTTATATAAAGTGGAATAGCTGTTATTAAATGTTCCATAATTAAATACAAAACATGCAACGTAGCTACTGTCACATTTTCCTTAATAATTTTAAGAAGTTATTGCGCTGTAAAATCTCGATTACTGCTTGCATATCATGGAAATTTATCTAATAAGTGACCACTGAAAGTATAAATTTCTTAAATTATATTTGGGTCGGGCGATTTCTTTTCCAAAAGATTAAAACAAATGTAATCAGTAATAAATATTAAGGATACCGCAACTGGTAAGTAAATGAAAACCAGTGGTATATTCTGAATCAATGCCTTGCAATTGTCAAATGTTTAAAAAAAATAAAAGAATTTAAAAATATATATATTTGTATATACATATCCCAAACCACCCGTTTAAATACACCTCTGGTTTTCTGATTTTGATCTTTATTCTAAACACTAAAATATTATGCCTTTAATTTTTTTAAGGAAACGGCTGATTTTTTTAAGAATTATCAAATTAGATTAAATGGGGCATGAAGAAAAAAATAGGTTTCTTGTAAATTTCAGCTAGTTTTAGATTAACTATCAAATTTAAATTCGCTAAACAAAAAAGTGGAAAAAGAATACAGCCATTATTTATTCTACACAAGGAATTTTTCATGTGATTTAATGTCGATACGAAAAAATTAAAGCGAAATAAAATTGCAAAAACGAGATTCAAGGTTCTGTGCGAACGAATCGAGTGGCGTTTGCAGCTACCGGACTAAGTTGATCACGTGACGGCTGAGGATCGCCTCAGTGTCGTGGCTTGTCTTTCTCGTCGGCCTTGGGTCAAAGTCCGGTCGGTTACGACATATCACGCGACTGGGTGGTGGTGCCATATCCTATGACAGTTGCGACATAGGGGTCAAAGTCCAAAGTGGCCTCGCACTTTGGACTTTGACCCCTATGTCGCACTGTCATGCACAGTGCTTTCCCCCCCCCTATGACGTCACCGGCCCCAAAGGGGGCCGGTGGAATGGGAATAAACTACTGAGGAAAAAAGGTGAATTTAATCTTTTATTTCCCTAAATCGCTCGAGCGAAATTCGAAGGAAAAAGCACTTCTCGCAGTGAAAACTAATTTTTTTTGCCCAAAAAAATATAGACTGAATTTTTCAACAGAGGTAGTAAAGCGTGCAGTTAGGTACCAAAAACTTCGTTCGAGATTATCCCTCAACTATCTTAATCCACTATAGGGAATTAAGAATATTTAACGTGAATTCTGACAAAGTGTCAAGATCTAATAATCACCGTAAGTCGGAAACCATCCTCGCTCTGAATGACGGGCTAAAAGCACTGTGTCAATAGCAGCTAAGTTTGCTGACGGGCTAAAAGCACTGTGTCAATAGCAGCTAAGTTTGCTGACGGGCTAAAAGCACGGTGCCCATAGTAACTAAGTTTGCTGACGGGCTAAAAGCACTATGTCCATAGTAGCTACGTTTGCTGACGGGCTAAAAGCACTGTGTCCATAATAGCTAAGTTTGCTTTCCAGTGTACGGCGGTCTATCACGCACACTCCCCACAAATGAAAGCAGAAAAGATGTTTAAGGGGCCAAAGCAACAATAATGAGATACCTAACGCTACGCATAAAAAACCAGAAAGGCTGCAGCTGCATTAACTCCTTGAATTTAATAAAGAATTAATAATTAATAAATTTGAATAATTAATGATTTTTGAATTTAATAAAGAAAAGCACCCTCGATTGACAGAATCTCCGCCTAGATGAGTAGAATCAAGCAACACACGTAATCAAAGATGTCGTCGATTCCTCTCAAAAAGGGTTAACTCCTGACGTTTACACAGTTTTCCAAAGTCCGAGCGATTCTAGTGAATACATGGCTCTTCATTTGAAAGTTCCGGCGCCAGCAACCTTTGGATGAATAAAAAAATCAAAGGCAGATGTGTTTTAAGAAATGAGAGATTTGACTAATTATGATAAACTACGACAAGTGCTTTTTCCCCTACAGCTGAAGTTTTTAATGGAGGGGGGAGGGGGGAGGGGGGATATTTTTTAGGAAGTGGAAAATAAATACATTGTTAACAATGATTGTAATTTGGATGCCCTAGGGATATTTAAAGATATCTGAAAAGTAAAAAGTATATAATTATATTTTTTAAAAATGGTAACCTAAAAGCTCTTTCAGTTTCAATGCAAAACACACGATATATATATAAATAAAACATGCATGCACGTAACATAATAACACAACATATACACAAATATAATGCACGTACACAAAACACAATAATACAACACATACACAAACCCGCTGATATAGAAGCAGATACCCTTAACAACTACATCAGACATGGCTCCCAGACAATAAAAAGAAAAGATGAGAAAGGCTCTTGAATATAACTTTCGACGGTAGATTGTTGCAAGTATCAAATGTTACGAAAGAAGAATAGAAACTTAACAATTGCTCTATCATTGTTGTCTGAGCAGCGCAAAAGAGATGCGCAGTAGGAAACCAATCGCAGCAGTTGCTCTATCATTGTTGTCTGAGCAGCGCAAAAGAGATGCGCAGTAGGAAACCAATCGCAGCAGTTTCATTTCTTCCATTCTTCAAGTAGAGAAAGAGATGTTGGATTGTTTTACCTCCGAGCGGCATTTTGTTTGTACAAATATTTGGGCAGCTACCATCTGCCTTAGAATGCAGATGGTAGCCTCCTATCAACGCCATCCAGAGTGTTGATTAATGTGCACAGGATATGGTTCTACCGCACACGGGGCCACGTCTCAACGTCCCATGCGACGGACGACAGTCTTTCCAAGTCCATCGGTTTCCCCTACTGACCGTGGGCGGGTAGTTTTGCGGAGATAAATATCAGCGCTGGCTCAGCTGGGACTCGAACCAAGGAACTCCACATTACGAGCCTCGCGCGCTACCGATTGAACCCGTCTCAGAAGAGGGGTTGGTTCAGAGGAATAAAAAGTGAAAGGGGATGGGGAACCAAGAGACTTGATCTCCATTGTAGTATAGTATTTTTTCCCCTAAAGCTTTAGTAGTATTTAAAAAATATGCGCAAGTTGGATAATTTTTTGCATTCATTACTTTTCAAAGGGGGAAGACATGCCCACTTCCCTCCCCCCCCCCTCTAGAACTGGAGCTGAGTACTAGTTATGGTGAATCTACGGGGATAGGAGAGATCAGGATTTTAGCCACAAAAAAAATATCAGTGGTTTAAGTTTCATTTCCTAAGTTTCTCAATACTCTACAATACATCTTCAAAAATTTTAATGGAAAGGTCATCAACTTGGCGACGTGTTTCCCGATATTGCTTTAAGGTATAGTGAAGAGACAGTGGTGTGAAAATAGAGCATACGTTCTAATGCAAAGGAGGCATAAATGATATAATGGTTAATATACGATAATACGATCGTAAATATTACGAATAAAATGCAGACTGTTCCTCATTAATGAATAGATGTTTCGATAGATACGAATAGTAATATTTTATTAGTGCTTATGCAACTGAAAAATTAATTTTTAATTTATCTCTGAAAACAAAAAAGTTGATTGTCTACAGACGGCCGACAAAGCGAAAGCGATAATTCGTTTTTTTTAAAACGAGCTAAGAAACATCATAGATAGGAGATCAAGTGAGAAAAGTAAAATAACCCTTAATGGGAAAAATATGTTTGGGAAAAAATGTTTTTCTAGATGTATTACAGGTATAGGGAACCTTTAATGGATCAAGAGCAGAGACAGCAAAAACAGACAAATTCTGAGTGCTGCAAATGCAATCTTCATTGGGACAACAGCCATAACATTAAAAATAGAAGCATATACTCTTAACAACTATATCAGGCATAGCTCCCAGACGATAATGAGAAAAGATGATAAATGTTCTTGAATGTAGCTTTCGACGGTAGATTGTTGCAAGTATCAAATGTTACGAAAGAAGAATAGAAACTTAACAATTGCTCTATCATTGTTGTCTGAGCAGCGCAAAAGAGATGCGCAGTAGGAAACCAATCGCAGCAGTTGCTCTATCATTGTTGTCTGAGCAGCGCAAAAGAGATGCGCAGTAGGAAACCAATCGCAGCAGTTTCATTTCTTCAATTCTTCAAGTAGAGAAAGAGATGTTGGATTGTTTTACCTCCGAGCGGAATTTTGTTTGTACAAATATTTGGGCAGCTACCATCTGCCTTAGAATGCAGATGGTAGCCTCCTATCAACGCCATCCAGAGTGTTCTTTAATGTGCATAGGATATGGTTCTACCGCACACGGAGCCACGTCTCAACGTCCCATGCGATGGACGACAGTCTTTCCAAGTCCATCGGTTTCCCCTACTGACCGTGGGCGGGTAGTTTTGCGGAGATAAATATCAACGCTGGCTCAGCTGGGACTCGAACCTAGGAACTGCACATTGCGAGCCTCACGCGCTACCGATTGAACCCGTCCCAGAAGAGGGGTTGGTTCAGAGGAATAAAAAGTGAAAGGGGATGGGGAACCAAGAGACTTGATCTCTATTGTAGTATAGTATTTTTTCCCCTAAAGCTTTAGTAGTATTTAAAAAATATGCGCAAGTTTCTTAACTTTATGCATTCATTACTTTTCAAAGGGGAAGACATGCCCACTTCCCCCCCCCCCTCTAGAACTGGAGCTGAGTACTAGTTATGGTGAATCTACGGGAATAGGAGAGATCAGGAGATCAGTCACAAAAAAAATATCAGTGGTTTAAGTTTCATTTCCTAAGTTTCTCAATACTCTACAATACATCTTCAAAAATTTTAATGGAAAAGGTCATCAACTTGGCGACGTGTTTCCCGATATTGCTTTAAGGTATAGTGAAGAGACAGTGGTGTGAAAATAGAGCATACGTTCTAATGCAAAGAAGGCATAAATGATATAATGGTTAATATACGATAATACGATCATAAATATTACGAATAAAATGCAGACTGTTCCTCATTAATGAATAGATGTTTTGATAGATACGAATAGTAATATTTTATTAGTGTTTATGCAACTGAAAAATTAATTTTTAATTTATCTCTGAAAACAAAAAAGTTGATTGTCTACAGACGGCCGATAAAGCGAAAGCGATAATTCTTTTTTTTTTTTTGAAAAAACGAGCTAAGAAACATCATAGATAGGAGATCAAGTGAGAAAAGGAAAATAATCCTTAATGAGAAAAATATGTTTGAGAAAGAATGTTTCTCTAGATGTATTACAGGTATCGGGAACCTTTAATGGATCAAGAGCAGAGACAGGAAAAAGAGACAAATTATGAGTGCTGCAAATGCAATCTTCATTGGGACAACAGCCATAACATTAAAAATAGAAGCAGATACCCTTAACAACTATATCAGGCATGACTCCCAAACGATAATGAGAAAAGATGAGAAATTCTCTTGAACGAATAGCTTTTGACGGTAGATTGTTGCAAATATCAAATGTTACGAAAGCAGAGTTAGTCTTAACAATTTCTCTGTCATTGTTGTTTGAGCTGCGCAAAAGAGATGCGCAATAGGAAGCCAATCGCAGCAGTTGCTCCATCATTGTTGTCTGAGCAGCGCAAAAGAGATGCGCAGTAGGAAACCAATCGCAGCAGTTTCATTTCTTCCATTCTTCAAGTAGAGAAAGAGATGTTGGATTGTTTTACCTCCGAGCGGCATTTTGTTTGTACAAATATTTGGGCAGCTACCATCTGCCTTCTAAGGCAGATGGTAGCCTCCTATCAAGGCTATCTAGAGTGTTCTTTAATGTACACAGGATATGGTTCTACCACACACGGAGCCACGGCTCAACGTCCCATGCGACGGACGACAGTCTTTCCAAGTCCATCGGTTTCCCCTACTGACCGTGGGCGGGTAGTTTTGCGGAGATAAATATCAGCGCTGGCTCAGCTGGGACTCGAACCTAGGAACTGCACATTATGAACCTGGCGTGATTCCGATTGAAACCCCCCCCCCCCCGTCCCAGAAGAGTGTTTGACTCAGAAGAATAAAAAGTGAAAGGGGATGGGGAACCAAGAGACTTGATCTCCATTGTAGTATAGTATTTTTTCCCCTAAAGCTTTAGTAGTATTTAAAAAATATGCGCAAGTTTGGTAACTTTATGCATTCATTACTGTTTAAAGGGGAAGACATGCCCACTTCTCTCCCCCCCCTTTAGAACTGGAGCTGATTACTAGTTATGGTGAATCTACGGGTATAGGAGAGATTCAGGAGATCAGCCACAAAAAATGTCAGTGGTTTAAGTTTCAATACTCTACAATACATCTTGAAAATTTTTAATGGAAAAGGTCATCAACTTGGCGACGTGTTTCCCGATATTGCTTTAAGGTGTAGTGAAAAGACAATGGTGTGAAAATAGAGCATATGTTCTAATGCAAATGAGGCATGAATGATATACTGGTCAATACGATAATATGATCGTAAATATTACGAAAAAAAATGCAGATTATTCCTCATTAATGAATAGATGTTTTGATAGATAGGTGGTGAGAGTAAGTTGCAATGTCTTTTTGCAGCTCTGTTCTTTAACGATTTTATTCACTTAGTTATAATTTAAATTTGCTTGATTTTTGTGTCATTAGATAATGTGCATCAAGACTATTCATCTGTACTGAAAACTAAAGAAAATATAGGTGATTTCTCGTGAAATTAATGTTTTTTTGTGATTGCCTTTGTTTCGACGGTTGCATTGCCTAACGTTCCTTCGCCCATCGGACATTGGGCAGCTCTATTTTTAGAAACCTTCTGACCTTGTCCAGTTCCGCTGCAAGCGTTACGAAGTTGCGAAGAAGAGTAAATGCATTGCAAGAATGGTTGCAATTTGTAAAGTATGTGATGGAACAGCTCCTGACATTTCTGATCTTGCGCGGTGTTATGGTGACTGTGGTGGATATTTACACTTCGACTGCGTTGGAATAACTGAAGCTAATTATCGTAAGATGAATTACGAGAGAAAATCCAAGTGGAAGTGCTTCATATGTAAAATAAAAGATCTGAGTTCTACCTTATCGTCTATTGCTACTGAGCCGTGTTTGGATTTCAGTACCTGCGTGGCTCCTGCCAGTGGTGCAGATCAGGTGTGTGCCCATGAAAAAGCTGAGAGCAGTGAAGTTCTTGCACAGACGAATGGATCCTTTTCCGAGGTAGCGATGGGCACAGAATGCATAGTGACTTAAATGCGACGTTACTATATCTGAAAAACGATATGAAAGATCTCAAAACTTTTGTTGATTTTACCTCGAGTAAGACTGATGAATTTGTTACAACAATATATAGTCTAAAAAAGGAACTGAACGAAGTTAGAGCAAAAAACATTACGCTTGAAAAAGCCAATTCAGATATCAGAAACGAACTTGAAGATGTCAGACCGGAACTCTCGGACTTGCAGCAGTATTCTAGAAATACTAATTTGGAAATAGTTAGAATCCCAGAGGATCCAGGGGAAAATGTGGGTACCATTCTTAACAAAATAGCTGATAAGATTAGTGTTAAAATAACAGAAGGTGATATAGTTGTAGCGCACAGAATTCCGGCTACCAACAGAAATAAAATTAAAAGCATAATTGTAAAATTTAAAAGTAAAGTAATTAGGGACTGTTGGTTGGAAGGTAACAAAAAAGCAAAATATTGTCTAAATTGTAAATATATTAATCCAAAATTTAGAGAAAAATTTAGAGAAAGTAAAAATTTTCTGAATGAGCATCTAACACCTAGAAATAAAGAACTTCTTTATAAAACTAAGCAGTGCAAACAAAAATTGAAGTACATACAAGTAGGCAGGGGTTAAGGATGGGAAAATCTTCTTGAGGGAATCCGATGTATCTAAAATTTTACACATAAATAATGAGGTAGACTTGGATAAATTTTCAAACACATAATTTGGCTCACATTGAAGTAGACTTTGATAAATTCTCTGACCATTAATGGCAGACAATGATAATGTTGCTAATAGACGTAATCACTGACGAATCTAATTTAACTTCATTTTTGGGAACAGTTGATTACAATAGTCTGAATGTTTTAAATATAAATATTAGAAGTTTAAGATCCAATTTGAACTTTTCGAATTGTTTATAAACTCTGTAGATTATAAATTTGATTGCATGATATTGACAGAAATCTGGATTAAGGAACATGAGGTTGATCTTTATCAGATTAAAGGCTATACAACGTATTGTAACTGTAGACAATATAATAAAGCTGGTGGTGTAATGATATATGCTAAATCTCATATTAACGTTAAAACAATAGACCACAGCCAAATACAAACAGCAGAGTTACTCCATACAGAGCTTTCATTATGTGAAATATCAGTAATTGCAATCTACCGTTCCCACAGTTATTCACCATCGGAATTTATGAATGAATTAGAGCATATTATGCAGGGGTTAAACACAAGGAATATTATTATAACTGGTGATATAAATATAGATTTGTTAGCGAATACTTCTGACCTTGTAAACGAATATCTAAATCTGACTGCTATGTATGGATATGAGTCAATGATAAATATTGCTACCAGAGCGGTCCATAATACCCAGTCTTGTTTGGACCATGTACTGGTTAGAATTAACAATAGAATTAATGTACGAGCTGCAGTATATAAAATGCCGATTACGGATTATTACCCCATAGTAGTTAAAATTAGACAAGAAAAATAAAACTTTTGACAAAAGAAATCATAATATTAAAGATTACATGCTCAGAATTAATTATGAACTAATAAATGATAAATTAAAAGATTGGGATGGGAAAGATTGGGATGGGAAGATAAAGATGGGAGGGGATAACTCAAGAAACTAACGTTAATAATGCGTACAAAACATTTTCAGAAATTTTGTGTGAAGTAATTAAGGATTCATCTTACTATGGAAAAAGAAACATTCAGAAACTGAAAAAGCCTTGGATCACAAATGAAATCTGTGATATGATTAAGCATAGAAATAAGCTATATAAATTTTTTAAAAAATATCCATATAACGAGGAACATGAGAAGAAATTTTTAGAACATAGGAATAACTTAAGATCTAAAATTAAGGAGGTCAAAAACAAATATTACATGGAATAATTTTTAAAATGTAATGGTGATATAAAAAAACAATGGAAGTTCGTAAATAAATAAATTGGGAATAACTCAAAAGATGAAGTTCTACCGGATGAAATGAATAATATTGAGGACTGTAACACTGACGAAATTAGAGATGCAGCAAATGAATTTAACACTTATTTTGGCGATTTACCTAGCAAAATATTTAATGACAAACCTATTGAATATGAATGTTATAAAAATTATTATAAAACAGATAGATCTTTCCTTTTTACTCCTATAACCATACAAGAATTAGATAAGACCATTACAAATCTAATAGAAGGCAAATGCCCATGAATCGATGAAATTTCAGTAACTACAGTAAAAAATGTAAAAATTTCATTATTCATCCCTTAGTCTATATCTTTAACTTTTCTTTTCAAACTGGGATATTTCCAGACGATCTCAAAACTTCTATTGTACTTCCGATTTCTTCATCATCATCATCATCATCATCATCATCATCATCATCATCATCATCATCATCATCATCATCATCATCATCATCATCATCATCATCATCATCATCAAGCAGCCATGGGCTACGGAGGTCCAACCAGACTGTGCAATTTAGTTCTCCAAGCAAGTCTATCCTGAGCTACATCTACTGCATCTGGCCACTGCACACCAATTCTAACAAGGTCCTGTTTGACATTGTCTGCCCACCGTATCCTAGGTCTCCACTTCTATCGGAGGCCTTTAGGCACACTGTTCATAACCCTATTCGCCAATCTATAATTATCCATACGGGCAACATGGCCAAACCAACGGAGTCTCTCTCTGCACAATATGCTGCTTAAAGGAGGTTGCAAACTCCTTTGCCTAACCTCATCATTAGTTACAAAGTTGAACCACCTAATACCCAAGATACTGCGTAAGCATCTGGAATCAAAAGCATCTAGTTTCCTGTTATCTTGTTTACAAAATGTCCAAGTTTCACTACCATAACTAACCCTAGAAAGACCCAAACTATTATACAGCCTAATTTTAGTCTTTAGGTGTATACGCCTATAAGGGAAATAAAACGTGCCTTTCAAACTACAGACCGATCTCGCCTTTGCCTGTTTTTTTCCAAAATATTTGAAAAACTGGTAAAAGCCAGAGTATTCAGTTATTTAAAGAAAATAAATTTCTTTTCGTCAAATCAGTTTGGCTTCACTGAGGGTAAGGGCACTGATCATGCGTTATTGTCATTTACTAATTTTTTTTATATCAATTGACCAAGGAAATTTAACTCTATCAGTTTTCCTAGATCTTGAAAAAAAGCTTTTGACCCGTAACATATTCATTGCTTTTGAAAAAACTGGAGCATTTGGGTATGAGAGGGATTGCTCTAGAATGGTTTATCAGTTACTTAACAAATAGAACTCAATTAGTTAAATTAAAAAACTGCCTCAGCAATCCTAAACAAACTAAATATGGCATTTCTCAGGGCTCTGTTCTTGGCCCCCTATTGTTTAATATTTATATTATTGACTTTGTGAAATGAGCATTAATTGTAATATTACAACTTTGCAGATGACACTGCATTAACGTTTAGCAACCAAACTAATACAGATTTATTGTCCAAGTCAATAATGTTTTTGAGAAAGTTAATATGTGGTTCAAAATAATAAACTCTCAATTAATAAGAATAAAACTAAATTTATTTTCTTCAAGTTTAAAATAACCAAAATGCTGCAAATACTTTTGCCATTAAACTGCATTCACCTCAATGCAATAAACATATTGATTGCGGTTGTGATGACATAGAACAAGTTGAGAGCATTAAATATTTAGGTATTTTCATAGATAATAATCTAAAATGGAAGCAACATATTGACTACATCACAGGTAAAGCACGTTACAAACTACTCAAATTACATCACTTGAAATACAAAGTTAATATTAATATGTTGCGAACATTGTACTTCTCATGGATACAAGCTGCATTTCAATACGGTATAGTTTGTTGGGGGTGGAACTTATGTCTCGGTTTTTAAACCTCTGGTGTCTCTGCAAAAACAAAATTATTAAAATATTTGAAAAAAATAACACTGATATTTTAAGCAATTTCAGTCGTTACTCTATGTTAAAAATTCTACCAAATAGACATATATTTGATTTTAGAGTGATGATATTTTTTAAGAAAAATTGCCTTAATTTCACATTCAGCCTGATTTATACTACTTCAGAGAGAAAGGTCCAAAATACTTAGTTCCTTTGGCAAAAAAAAATTGCTCATAAGCATTTTTCGTATATCGCACCTAAAATCTTCAATCAGTTGTCTCTTGAAATTAGAAGTGAAAAAAATTTTAATATGCTTAAGCAGAATTTAAAAATGTTTCTCTTTTCTTTGGAATATGTTGCACCTATGTTAAATAATCAAGTGTAAAGTAAAAATGTATTGTACATATATCTGAAAAATGACATATATTGTTTGAAATCTTTGTAGTGAGTAAGTCGTTATTGACTTTTGTATTAATTTCCTTCAGTGGCCCAGACAAACCATGTGGTTTTTGGGTTCATTCATATTTTTCTATGTTATAAATTGTATATGATTATGAAATAAAATTGATTGATTGATTGATTGATTGAATAGTAATTTTTTTAGTACTTATGCAACTGAAAAATTATTTTTTGATTTATCTCTGAAAACAAAAATGTTGTTTGTCTACAGACGGCCGACAAAGCGAAAGCGATAATTGGTTTTTTTAAAAAACGAGCTAAGAAACATCATAGATAGGAGATCAAGTGAGAAAAGCAAAATAACCCTTAATGAGAAAAATATGTTTGGGAAAGAATGTTTCTCTAGATGTATTTACAGGTATCGGGAACCTTTAATGGATCAAAAGTAGAGACAGGAAAAAGAGACAAATTCTGAGTGCTGCAAATGTAATCTTCATTGAGACACCAGTCATAACAGTAAAAAATTAGGTGCAAGACCAAAGAAGAATTGGGGCATGAGAGTAGTTGCTATCATACAGGTGAACTAAAAAGACACTAGAACAGTGGTTTTCAACCTATTTCACTTCATGGCACACCCAATATTTGGTTCACTCCATCACAGCATGTCTACTGCTTGGTTCACTCCTTAAAGGTATGCCAAGTGCTTGGTTCACTCCGTCAAGGTATGCCTAGTATTTGGCTCACTGCATAGCAACACACCAAGTATTTGGTTCAATTCATCATGCACACCTAGTACTTGGTTCGTTTCGTCACAGCTAGTACTTGGTTACCTCCGTCATGTCACACATAGTACTTGGTTCACTTCGTCACAGCACACCCAATACTTGTTCACTTTGTCGCGAACTTGGTTCACTGCATAACAACACACCTAGTACCTGGTTCACTTCATCATGCACACCTAGTATACTTGGTTCGATTCGTCACGACTAGTACTTGGTTCACTTCGCCACGTAAATCAAAGTAAACATTTTAGTAATTAAAACAACTAGTACTTATATATCGAATCACACAACCTGAATGCCAATGTACCCAGGGGCGTAGCGAAGGACTATGTTTGAGGGGGGGGGGGGGAATAGAAAATTTTCCAACTCGAAAATCAAATTTTGCCAACTGAGAAAATAATGTCTCTCTCTGATTCGTACCTAGACTTTCGCTCCGTTGGTGGTGGTGTGTGTGTGGGGGGGGGAGTTGATGCGGTTTTCACAACTCTCCAACATTTTGCCATTTGACTTTCAATTTTGCCAACTAGCCACAATTTCACAGAAATAATCCAAATATTTACATCTCGCCTGAATTGTAACAAGTCAGTGTGAATTTTTCCCAACTCCCCTTGATTTGGCAAACTCTGCTTAATTTCACAAAACCAAACCTAATCTTTACATCTCTCCTAAATTTACCAAGTCACTTCAAATTTTTCAAACTCCCCAAGATTTTGCCAAGTTTTCTCCATTTTTTCAGCTCTCCTTAATTTCACAAACCCAATCCCATTTTCATAACTCGCCTATATTTTAAAAAATGGATTCGAATTTTGCCAACTACCCTAATTTTGCCAATTCGCCGTAATATTACAGAAAATATCGCAATTTTTACATCTTCGCTAAATTTGCCAAGCCACTTCGAATTTTATCAACTCTCCTTAATTACACAAGAAAGGCACAATTTTCACAACTCCTCTGTATTTTACCAAGTGGCATCGAATTTTGCCAACTCCCCTAGATTTTCCACCTCTCCTTAATTTTGCAAAACAATCCCAATTTTTACATCTCTCCTGAATTTGCCAAGTCACTTCAAACTCCCCAAACTTTTGCCCAGTTTTCTCGATTTTGTCAACTCTTCTTAAATTTCACAAAAACAATCCCAATTTTCACATCTCGCCCGTATTTCAGCAAGTGGATTCGAATTTTGCCAACTCTCCTAGATATTGCGAAGTTGCCTCGATTTTGCCAATACATAATAATTTTACAGAAAAAAAGATTCCAATTTTTACATCTCACCTGAATTTTTCCAACTCTCCACGATTTCGCCAAGTCACTCCGAATTTTGCGAACTGCCCATAGATTTTGCCAACTCCCTAAGCTTTGCCAACTCTCCTAGATTTTGCCAACTCGTCATAATTTTACACCAAAAAATTCCAATTTTTACATCTCACCTGAATTTTGCTAAATCCCACGATTTTGCCAAGTCACTCCGAATTTTTTCAACTGCCCATGATTTTGCCAAGTCACTCCGAATTTTTCTAACTGCCCTTAGATTTTACCAACTCCCTAAGGTTTGTCAAAAAATCCCAATTTTTATATCTCACCTGAATTTTGCCAACTCCGCACGATTTTGCCAAGTAACTCCGAATTTTGCCAACTGCCTATAGATTTTGCTAACTCCCTAAGTTTTGCCACCTCTCCTAGATTTTGCCAACTCGCCATAATTTTACAGAATAAAATCCTAATTTTTACGTCTTACCTGAATTTTGCCAACTCCCCAAGTTTTTGCCAAGTTGTCCCGATTTTGACAACTCACCTGTATTTTGCAAAGTGGCTTCGAATTTTGCCAACTGCTCTAGATTTTGCCGTCTCTCCATTTTCCAAACCGCCCTAGATTTGCCAAGTTACCTCGATTTTGACAACTGCCCTTAATTTTACAAAAAAAAGAATACAAATTTTCACAACTCACCTAGATTTTACGAAGTCGCTTCGAATTTCGCCAACGAGTTGCTTTCGGAGGAGCCTCCCCCCATCTGCCCCATAGCAACGCCCCTGAATGTACCGCGTACTATCAGTTGAAACCCTCTGTACTCATGATTTGAACTTCAACAATTTTATCATAATTGTGTCGTTTAATAATACATATCCACCAATTTCTCTTTTATCTATTTACATCATTTTTATCCCATTTAAATTATATTTTCTATAATAGAAATGAACTTATTTTTAGGCTTCTTCATACGAAGGCCAGGTCACACCCGTTCAGAAGCACTGCACTAGAAGAATCCCATTTCGACTCTAGCGAATATGAGATGCTCGTTTTCAATGATAAGCTTATTTTCCGCCTTACACTCTCTAACGCTGGAAATTTGAACTAATAGATGATTGGGAAAAATGCAAAATAGTAATATTATATTAGCACTTATTAAACACAAAAATATTTAATGTATCTCTTAAAATTAAATAGTTTGATTTTCCTCCAACACCTAGAGGTATGGTGCAAAATCATTGCAACTGATGAAAAGCTCCGGACCATCACATTCTACCAGCATAATTTCAATTTTCTACCGTAAATAGATCATATGCAATATTCGATTAGCATTTTGGCAGTTTTCCCCCTTTTTCCTCCTTTTGGGAACCTCTAACCATTGGGTGGTTCTGAAAGTGCGAACTTAATATTTCATCAATACTTGTCCAACCCAAAAATAATTTTTACCTCTAAACGAAAGAGTTGATAGACTTCAGACGGACATACAACGACAAAGTGGAAACATTTAATTTATATATTTATTTCGTTTTTGAAAACGATCTAAAAAAGAACCACAAATTATTTCATTATAAGAAAAATAAAATCGGAATCTGGTTTTAAAATTGGTATATTCAGGAATACAGCTATTGAAAAAATAATGTTTAAAAAAACTGCGATTTATCAAAATGACGAGTTTGTGTTTTCTCGTTCAATTACTTGAAATTTGGAGTGAATTTTATAGAATGTGAAATGCATCAGTGTCTTCCATCTATCGTCTGGTAACCTGTCCGGTGTTAAATGAAATTCATTGAAGAGAGTAAATGTTCAGAGCTGATGTTGAATATCAGGAACCCAAAAACCTACGCCAAGACGCCGTCCATAGGACGGGACGTAAAGTCATGGCTCGTGTATAGGAGAGCTAGTCCTTGAGCACGTTAAAGAATATGTTGAATGGCCTTGACGAGAAATTACCACATTACCAACAGCTGTCCAGTGGGTCCCCTTCCCCAACCTTCTCTGAGCCATCGGAGTCCTTGTGACTTGGCCATTGTGTGCACGAAGATGTCGCTCAGAGATAGAACAACCTAACCTATATCAAGAGACGTGTTTCCCGACCTTCATCTAAACAAGCAAAAACATTTTTTTAGTTCTGGTCTTTTTTTTTTATTTATTATCAGCTGCTTTTTTTTGCAACATGGCGTTAAGATTTCAATAGCGATCTTCTCAGGATGTTCGTTTTCCTCTCAATCTCCAAGGGTGTGTCCTTAGAAACGCTTTAATTGAAAGAAGCAATTACCTTGGCAAATGTTGGTTGGCGCTCCGACTCGGACATTAAAAGCTCAAATGTCGCTATTAAGGAATCTGTTTATTGCAACCAAACTTCCAGATATAAAGATATTTGGTTTTTATGGATCTTCAGCCAATCAACGCTCTCCTAGGGGCAATGGCGAATTGGGCCGTCGGTACACAGGGCAATATCCCAGTGGACCGATCAAATTTGGGCCGCTTGAAGTAGCATAACTTCTCGTAAGTTTTTTGCTTATTAATACGACACTCTTTCTTTTTTTTTTTTGATGAAACATACATATTTTAAATTTTTCTTCAACAACAAACAATGCATCTTGGAGTTTCCTTCCAAGAAGCATTCAGAAGAAATCTCTTAGTACTTAGGGTTCGGAGGGGGAGGAGGTATAGAGACGTGAAGACCATAAAACAGCTGCAAACTTACAGAGGAACAAGTACGGCAACTAGAAGTAGGTTGAAAATGAGCAAACTGAGTGGTTAAATTTCACTGATTTCAAATTCCAGATGTTTTACAATTACCCCTCGGAAATCATTTAAACACGCGCAGAAAGGACTTAGTAGATGTTTTATGACAGGATGAAATCATGTTATTTTCTAAAGCACGCTGATTGTTGCCAGAAGGTGTCGATAATCGATAGCGATTCCCTTTAATCATGAATAACAAGGTGATCTCATTAAATGGTGGCCTTCAGTTTCCATAAATTGGTTTTCTTGATGGGGGACGTTTGCTCAACAGATAACAGATGATAGACATAATGATGATGACTTTCAGTGAATGGTTGTGGAGTGAGAAATACGGATGACGGCGTTGGGGTGAATCATTAACTCTTAAGACATTGGAAATATGATAAAACTCTTTCAGTGCATAAACACTCAGTATCTGCAGAGTTAGATATAAATTCGAGGTCGTGATGATTTTAGTTTAGGGTGTGTTTTCTTCCCATATAGTGAACTAACACTCAGTCAACATTATACAGGAGAATCTGTATAATAATTATACTGGTGGAATCAGACAGAAGCAGCATAAAGGAAGATTCACCTTCCGATTTCTTTCAATAGACTTTTTTTTGCTGCTTTGTCTTTGCAGAAACAGGATGAATGATTTTTTTTTCAAAACTCTGATCAGAATTTATGCTATGATATAAAATATTTTTAACCCTTTGTGCAACTCGCTGTAGTTTTTACTGTACAAACGATGTCTGAGAAAAAAAATAATATGAAGAACCAAAACCTATAGAAAGCTGGATTTTTTTTTTATATTTGGTCATTAACTGAGATTTCATGAGATTTTTGATGAACTTCAAGCCATTTTACACTGTGTTAATTTTTTATTGCAGCAGTTTTACGTAAACCAACTTTGGAAATATTAGCACATTTTTTTCAAGAATTTTTCTTGAACTCTATAAGTCCAAAATATATAATAGCCAAACACGACCATTGGACATAAAGTTTTAAATATTCCAAATTAAAACTTTTCTTTCCGAATACTTTTTGCCTTCATTTTTGAGTTTGTCCTGTTTTAAAGTTAAACATTTTTAAATTGCAGAAAAAATCTAAGCACGCCCATATAAAATCAAAATTTCCTGAATCCTCGTGATATTTTCCTTTAAGCTTGCGTTGTTTGTTCACGTGGTTCACTCCAAAATGTGGTTTTACACTGCATTAAACAAAATATAAAATGAGAGTTTCTAGAGTACCTTAAAATGCTTAAATAAACTGAAAACTATGTTTACAACAACTACAGCAAAGACATATGTTTTGTTTTGTTTTAATTTAACCCATTTTACTAAAATTGGAATCTGAAATTGTTTTCTACAGTTCCCACTGGAATATTTCACATATTTTTTTAAATTTTAAAGTTTGAGCCGAGTGGTTAGCGCGCTTGGCTACTGATCTAAGGGACCTGGGTTCGAGTCCCAGGTAAGGCATGAATGTATGTGTTGTTTTTCTGCTGAGGTCCTGCCAAAGGGTGAGGATTATCAGTGAAATTTTAATGTTTTTTAAATTCGACAGTGCTTTTTGTTTTCAAAGAAAAAGCAAGAAAATGTAACTCTTGAAATAAGAAGCTGAAAAAAAATTAGTTTTGGCGTGATAGGGATTCGAACCCACGTCTCCTGGAAAAATTTTCAGCTTATTATTTCATGAATTCCTTGTCTACAGGACACATCCTGCGATTCTTTACTATGCAAGAAAATATTTGCATTTCGTCGTCTGTCTGTTTGCATTTCTTCTGTAGACATCTGACATTTTTACTTTTAGAGTTAAATAAAAAAAAATATTTTGCTAGTTTAGGTACTGATTCAATTTAAAGATTCGCATTTTTCGAATCTCTCAAGTGTTTAAACTGCGCCCTCTAACGATGGAAAAAAAAGCTAAATATTGTAAACGTTGTACCTATGAAAGAAATTCGAAAATTTTCTTGGTGGAATGTGAAGCTCATGAGGTTTGCATGGATAACAATGCATTGATCACTTTTCCTCAGAGTGGGCGGGGGTGCTCAGTCGGTAGCGCGCCAGGCTCGTAATCTGTAGTTCCCAGGTTCGAGTCCCAGCTGGGTCAGCGTTGAGATTTATCTCCGCAAAATTCCCCGCCCTGCCCAGGGTCAGTAGGGGACACCGATGGGCTTGGATAGGCCGCCATCCGTCGGATGGGACATTAAGCCGTGGCCCCGTGTGTGGGAGAGCTATTCCCTGTGCACGTTAAAGAACACTCTGGATGGCCTTGACGGAAGGCTACCATCTGTCTCCCAACAGCTATTCCAGTGGGTCCCCTCCCCCAACCTTCTCTGAGCCTTCGGGGTCCATGTGACCTGGCCATTTAGCCCATGGTGTGCAAAAAAAGTGCCGCTCAGAGGTAAAACAACTTATCCTCAGAGGTTAAAAGGCAACTATTTTTGTTTCAAGAAATAATTGTTTGCTTTTATTGGTGAATTTAAAATTTTTTTAGTTGGATAGGATTTGAAATATATATTACAATTCGCATTTTACGAATCGCAAAAAATTAAGTTCTCCCTTTAACGGAGAAAAAAGTTGAAAATTGTAAACATTTAAACAGATATTGCAAGCGATGCATTTTTGCTAGATATTTGAAATTTTAATTGTAGAATGTGAATGTCATGTAGTTTTCATTTGCAGCAATAAGTTGGTCCCTTTAACACAGGGTGTTTGGGAAACGCAACTGATGTAAGAAATATAAAAAAATTATTTTTCAGTTGGATTGGTATTAATGAAATATTCGAATTTTAAAATTCGTTACTCAGTTTTTATTTACATCGTTATAGGGAACTAAATATGAAAAAAGGCGATACTTTTAACGAATGTTGCAAATGATCTATTTATGGTAGAAATTTCTGTGGTAGAGGGTCACGAGATAATACAAAAGTGAAGAGTTGGGTTGGGTTGTTTTACCTCTGAGCGGCACTTTTTTGCTAAATGGGCTAAATGGCCAGGGCTAAATGGGCTAAATGGCCAGGTCACATGGACCCCGAAGGCTCAGAGAAGGTTGGGAGAGGGGACCCACTGGAACAGCTGTTGGGAGACAGATGGTAGCCTCCCGTCAGGCCCTCCAGCGTGTTCTTTAACGTGCACAGGGTATGGCTCTCCCGCACACGGGGCCACGACTTAACGTCCCATCCGACGGACGGCGGCCTTTCCAAGCCCATCGGTGTCCTCTACTGACCGTGGGCAGGGCGGGGAATTTTGCGGAGATAAATCTCAACGCTGATCCAGCTGGGACTCGAACCTGGGAACTACAGATTACGAGCCTGGCGCGCTACCGACTGAGCCACCCCCCCGCCCCCCCGCCCCCCCAAAAAAAGTGAAGAGAGATTCCACTGACAGCAACAATCTGCCCCGTCAGACAGATGTGAAAAAAAAAATTAAATTCACGGAATAAAAGACAAATACATTTTTACATTTACAAATACTAACATAATACTATTATTTGTGATTTCCCAGTAATCCATTAGTTCGAACTAAATCTTATAAAAGTGCAAAAGCAGGTAAACGAAAAGTTTCATTTTCTTTGAAAACGAGATTCCCATATCCGCTAGAAGCGATTACTTTCTACTTTAAACTTCGAAATTCGTAACTCTAAAAGGAGCAAACACACCTAAACCAGATCCGCCCAACCTGTAGCTCATCAAAATAAATAAATAAATAAATAAATAACAATATACTGAATGTGGCGCATTTTTTGACAAACATTTTTAGGTGCATAACTAAACTCTTTTGCCAATTCATAAATAAAAAAAAATACCCCCTCAAGCAGCTGCTTGCCACAGAGGTCTGACAGGAGCCTGTCAGTTTATATGCCATAGTAGAAGGTCTGTGAGGATGGCAGGACCTCAGCAGAAAACAACATCAACATCCATGCCTTACCCGGGGCTCGAACCCAGGTCCGTTAGATCAGTAGCCAAGCGCGCTAACCATAGTACTCATTAAATATGTATAGTTTTGTTTCTTAATCGAGATATTTTCTTTATTCCTTAAAAAAATAGTTTTGTTTTTGCAATTCATTATTCATTGGATTGTATGTTTTTGCTTTTAAGAAGATAATTATTTTTTCTTCTGCTATTTAAGAATATACAGTATATCCGGCACTTACGGGACTGGACCCCTGGCCGGATGAACGAAAGGCCGGTTAATCCGAAAATTGTGTCAGAAAATAAATAAACACTGCAAATGATACAAATACTAACTGTACTGTCTATTTATTAATAATTTGTTGTACAATATTCTTCAGTGTTCGTGACGGTGTGCACGTTAAAGAACACTGAATACACTGAATATTCCGTCGAACAATTATGGCAAACAGCTTATTTGAATCGCATATGATTTCGTTTGGAATATATATATAACGGGTTGGGTTGGGTTGTTTTACATCTGAGCGGCACTTTTTTGCACACCATGGGCTAAATGGCCAGGTCACATGGACCCCGAAGGCTCCGAGAAGGCTGGGGGAGGGGACCCACTGGAACAGCTGTTGGAAGATAGATGGTAGGCTCCCGTCAAGGCCATCCAGCCTGTTCTTTAACGTGCACAGGGTATGGCTCTCCCGCACACGGGGCCACGGCTTAACATCCCATCCGACGGACGGCGGCCTTTTCAAGCCCATCGGTGTCCCCTACTGACCGTGGGCAGGGCGGGGAACTTTTGCGGAGATATATCTCAACGCTGACCCAGCTTGGACTCGAACCTGGGAATTACAGATTACGAGCCTGGCGCGCTACCAACTGAGCCACCCCCGCCCATATATAACGGAAAAGTGTCCTAAAAACAAAGCTTATTTATACAACAAAAGCTTGTTTATACTTGTTTATACATGGCATGTATAAACCTTTGTATATGCCTTTGTAGGGCATGTCTTTTTAACAGAAGGACATGCCCTGCAAAGACAGAAGTCACTGCTGACCACTGTTTCAGTTAGATCTAACCCGACACACAAACAAACAACCATGTCATCTCGGGATTTGAACCTGTACTACGGCAATAGCAGTATCATTGCAAACCAACGAGAAAACACTGCCCCACAGAGGCGGCTATATAAATAGATTTTATCATTTTCTCAGGGTTTTTCCGTTCGGACTCGAAACCCTGTTACCGAACCCATTCAAACTAAGTATATTACGAATACCAAATGTAAAAATTCCCCGCCCTGCCCACGGTCAGTAGGGGACACCGATGGGCTTGGAAAGGCCGCCGTCCTTCGGATGGGATGTTAAGCCGTGGCCCCGTGTGCAGGAGAGCCATATCCTGGGCACGTTAAAGAACACGCTGGATGGCCTTGACGGGAGGCTACCATTTGTCTCCCAACAGCTGTTCCAGTGGGTCCCCTCCCCCAACCTTCTCTGAGCCTTCGTGGTCCTTGTGGCCTGGCCATTTAGCCCATGGTGTGCAAAAAAGTGCCGCTCAGAGGTAAAACAACCCATCCCAAATGTAAATCAGAAAATGCAAATGTAATATGAGGAGAAATAGAACATTTTGTATTTTCAAGTGAATTCATAGAAAAAGAGTTGTAAAACAAATAACGCTCTACTAGTTTGCAAGAAAGGTGGCAAAGCGTTTGCAGACGTGTTGATTTAATATTCGAAATTCAGCCAATAATTCATAATACTGTCCCAAAAATATAACAATGGTGTCAGAAGGGTCAAAATTGATATTCTGGGGACGAAAATTGAGGACTACTAAGTCGTGTGATCACTTCACAACGTTGCATCTTAATCATATGTAGGAAAAACTGGGCCACTCATCGAACTTGTTACCCTAAGTATAATATTACGAAAAAGAAGTAAAAAAAAATAATTTCTCAAGGAGAAGCCTTAATCTAAATATAAATTAATAATTTTGATAATATTTTCAAAAATAGGATACAGCCTCTCACCGCCAAAACTTCTAAACAAATGGGTAAGTGATCTCGGAATTCCCCAGTCACGTTTCCTTTCTGTACTGTGTTCATGCAACGATATTGCCTGAAATTATCATAAAATGCTGCCAGTGCTTAATTGTATAGGTAAAAAAAACCCAAATTATTCTCCCGAAAGCTGATTGAAATTAGAGTTACCATCATAATGGTTCGGGCTGCTCTTTCAGCAGATATTACTTTTGGTTTGTTAGCCCTAAAGCAGTGGTCAGTAATTTCGTTCTGAATCGATCATTACCTTGTATAATGATGATTGTACAAGACAGAGATAGCTTCTAGAATTTCGCTCTACATTCTCTCTATTATATTTATACGAAATTAGACACGAGAAAAATCTAATAAAGTGTTGCAACCAGAAAGCAAAACTACTCCACTAAGTAGATCAAAATAATAATGTGCCCACAAGCGCAGAAACTTTTCCGGTTTGCAGCGTGATATGGTGAAAAAAAAACAGTTAAATGTTAACGAAAAAAAATAATTTAAATAAATTGATATTTAATCTTTTTGCGGCTAGCTAAAATCTGTGAGAACTTTCAGATAATTCTTTTTAATGATACATGTTTTTACATAGAAAATAAAATTCTTTTAAAAGCGTATTATTCGCCATTAAATAATACTTACAATTTCGTAAGCTGAAATGTAACATACCATATATGCTGCAGTCACAGAGGTTGGGTTGTTTTACCTCTGAGCGGCACTTTTTTGCACACCATGGGCTAAATGGCCAGGTCACATGGACCCCGAAGGTTCAGAGAAGGTTGGGGGAGGGGACCCACTGGAACGGCTGTTGGGAGACAGATAGTAGCCTCCCGTCAAGGCCATCCAGCGTGTTCTTTAACGTGCACAGGGTATGGCTCTCCCGCACACGGGGCCACGGCTTAACGTCCCATCCGACGGACGGCGGCCTTTCCAAGCTCATCGGTGTCTCCTACTGACCGTGGGCAGGGCGGGGAATTTTGCGGAGATAAAGCTCAACGCTGACCCAGCTGGAACTCGAACCTGGGAACTACAGATTACGAGCCTGGCGCGCTACCGACTGAGCCGCCCCTAGTCACAGAGGTTATGAGATGGGTTGTTCTATATCTGGGTAGCACTCGTTTTGCATGGGCAAAGCAAACGAACTCAAGAACTCAGAGATATACCGGATATTATTTTAAATTTATAAACCATTCCTTGAAAGAGCGTTTATACTTAAAATTGAACTGTGAACGAAAAATGTGCCGATAAGGCTACGACTCGAACGAATCACTTTTGCTTTGATACCAGCAGAAATGCGATTTCTCATGTACAGTCTAACTTCATAAATTTAATCTATAGCTATTAATCTAATTTTTCTTTACTTGATGAAAAACTTTTTTTGACAAAGTTTTAGTCTTTTATATTTGGCAATGGATTAAGAAAATACTGAAAAAGTGTTACAAAAGTTTTAAGACCCAACTAAAAAGCCTCAAGAGTTTTTGAGCACTTTAATAATCTAAAATCTGCTAATGGATATGTTAAGCAATTTCTGAAAGTCGTTTAAATCGCATCTGTATTTCTTGGGTTGTGTTGTTTTACCTCTGAACGGCACTTTTTTGCGCACCATGGGCTAAATGGCCAGGTCACATGGACCCCGAAGGCTCCGAGAAGGTTGGGGTAGGGGACCCACTGGAACAGTTGTTGGGAGACAGATGGTAGCCTCCCGTCAAGGCCTTCCAGCGTGTTCTTTAACGTGCACAGGGGTCACGGCTTAACGTCCCATCCGACGGACGGACTGTATTTCTTGGCTAACTAATGTTGCTAACATGCATACATAGTATAGTAAACCAATCCTTCACATATTTCCTACATTTTATTGTTGGAGGGTGAAAACACGGGGGAGAACGAATCTTTATACCTCTGGCCTGCTATTCCAAACCATTCAGTTGACACATAGCCCGTTACTTTCGTCCCTCGCCTTCGATAATAATCCTCTTTTTATATCCTCCTTTTATAATCCTCCTTTTATACATTATAGTGGGTGGAAGAAAGCATGGGAGAAATTTTATAGCCTCTCACACTCCCCGCTTCACAAACTTTCATATGACACATAAATTATTGCATTTGTACCTCGCAATCGATAAATATGTTGGAACAACTTCAGTTCAGTTCGGTTTTATTATAATAATAAGGTTACAAACAACATATATTTGTAATACTCTTATTAACCCAAGAGCATCTAAGCTCATGTAGGTTAATTTACAAATTATTTAAATACATAATTTTGGCAACACTGACACTCAACTTTACATAAAGAAAAAAGTATATATATATATAAAAACAAAACAGAATTTATAAAAACAAATTATTTTTTTTTTACTTTAACACTGAAAATAGTCTGTCAGCATTTGTAATGGTCATTAGTTTTTTTTTGTTTTGACAAATGCACAAACGACAAACCAACAAGCCGACAATCCAGGAAACTTACAAAGCAACAAACCAACAAATGACGAGCGAAAATCAATAGGAAGATAGGAAATAAACTAAAGCTTTATTATTAAAGTATTACGGTACCTCTATTCGCAATCGCTATAATAAGAAGTTAAAAAAAACATAATTTTTTAATTATAATCATAAAACTTTTATTTAAAAGAGAGCGAATTTATAATTATTTGATGCTAACAAACTCCATTTTTAGGTCCTAGGTTCTCTATTCTTAAAATGGTTGCGAATATGCTTTTCAAACTTCTATTACTTCAGAATTTGATATACGTAATTCTTTTACCTACTTTGTACTTAAGAGAGTGCAGCAAATAGATGCGAAATTAGTGTACGTCTGAGAATATTCAAGAAATATAAAACGCCATTTATATAGAAGGGATATTCTGTATGAAAGGATGGTGCAAGGCCATCCTCCTGTAATTCCACCAGTACTAGACTCCAAATCTGGAGTGGTGATCCCCATTGTGTCGGACACTTGCAGATGGATTAATCCTAACTCACTGTAGCTAGGAATCCGAGCTCTTAACCCCATACAGCAGGACACAACGGGAATCACCACTCCAGATTTGGAGTCGATTACCAGTAGTTATTAAATTCTGTGCCCTGATACTTGAAATGCAATATCAAAAATATTGTCATGCCCACGTAATTTTATCACGTGGACAAGACTTTATGAAGGGAGAACTGTCAGCCACCATCGCCTTACAATTTAATAGTGACATTTTTGACTGACCTCCATATTGTGACATTTTTCTGCGTTCAACTCCTGCTGAGAAAGGCCTTCGCCACTGGTATAGAACATTCACGACGGATCCGTTGGGCTCCTCAGGTATCAAAACAGGAGCTACGTGACACGGCGTGGAAAACAGCAAAACAACAGCTGGGTGCATGTTTCACACCGCGGCCAGTCCAACCAATGGGCAGCATACACGCCGGGTCAGCGAGGTGACCTCCACAAGGGGGGACCAGCAAAAAAAAAGGAACAAGAAAAAAATTCAAAAATGGACAATCCCTTTTTCTCGTCTGTGTGGTCGACAGCAATGATCCTCTCCAGTGAGCCGAGCAGATTTTCGAAGTGTGCTAAAGGAATTTCGGAGGGAGCGCTCAGTAGCCCGTGCTCCCAGCGACTTGAGGGAGACGGCCCAGTGGCATCTTCCCAAGGGCTTCTGACTTGACGAGGTAGGGGGAACATTCTTACTAAGATATGGTTTCGCTTTTCCACACGAATGAGTTTCTGTGAAATGCCGTCACGTTGTCCTGAGTGGGACCTTGATAACTGTTAAGGACTATTAGAGTCACGAGCAAGTATCTCGTTCATCATGGATATTTTTTAGTGAACTGATCTCCACCACGCATAAAGTTTCCCTTGATTGAAAAGAGCCGCGCCAGAGGCGCTCTTGAATTTATCCTAAAAGTGGGAACTAGTTGTGTGTGAAATGTCTGAACAGTAATTTTGTTAATAAATGTTGTGTTTTTGTTAACTGTAATTATCTAAGTTTTCATTATTGCAAATGTCTGTTAATTTGGTTGTGGGTCTGGGAATTTGCCTTGGATTTGCAGCAAGCAAACGAATCACGGCCTAAGTGCGTGTGCCGCCCTAAATATATTCTGGGGTGGTCACTACGATATCAAGACCCGAGGTGGGGGAAGGGCAAACCCTCCCCCGTTTAAGAATCCGAGTAAGGGTAAAAAAGGGAAAAAATATGAAACTTAACTATTTTTCATGGATTGAAAAAAAATATTTAAAAACCTGTAAAACAGAGGAGGAAATGTTACATTACATTGGAAATCAATTCTCTTGCCATTTCCCTTTGTATTTTACATTTTTTTCTGCTCGATTGTGTTTCTTGTCTGCCCACCCTCCCGAATTTTTTTCTAGGTCCGTGTCTGTTCAAAATGTTAATGGTTTTGTGCTGAAACTTATTGAGGCACTAAGATTAAAACTGTACGCATTTTGGAAAATAAATTCCCACGGTTGGGTGATGGTTAAAAGTGTAATGCTTTAAAAGATTAGATTTCATCACGAGTAGAAATCAAACTAGAGTGCTACAAAACTAAATCGACCTCTATGAGAAAAGCAGCTAAAATAATTAAATAATAAACGCTACTAATATTCCGTAGTTTCCAACAGAAATAACGAAATTGAAAGAATCAATTTCGTTATTCCAAGACAAATTTGTGATAACGTAAAATAGATTTGATGTAAATTTTTTGTGTTGTAAAATATTCGGTTTTCATTAGTTCATTATGGAGTTTAAGATAAATACTGAGACATAACATGAAACGAATAACTCATACATAAAATTCGCATTTCATGAGCACATATTTATTAAAAATCTTTAATCTATTACAGTCTTTTTGCATACATACATTGCTGAGAATGGAACACAATATCTTGTTTTTTAATGATTTTTTTTAACGATAATGATTAAAGATAATTTCCGCTGACTCTGGCGGTTTCATACAAAATTAGGGTAGCAAGTTGAATGAAGTAGCTTCCAGAACTTATTCATTTCAGTTATAAATGAAACGTTTTTTTCTCTCCGGAGATTTTGGTTTGGTTGACGGCAGTTGTTTGCTTTTTAGGAGATGACTTAATGTTGCTTGAGAACTAAAGAACGACGTTATGATGCCAGTGCTCAAAGCAGAATATCGAAATGAAAAACAAGAAAATGCAACTATTTAAATGTAATATAATGTAATTTACTTCTATGAATTTGAATTGGAAACAATTATTAATCATTAATATTCTTATTATAGTAACTGGTGTAGCGGTATCAATAACAACACATAAAATGTTGATACGGTACACGATACTTATAAATGATTGTAGAATAATGAAAATTGAAAATGAGAAATTAATTGCTGTAAAAATTAATGTGGAGTAATGATGACTAACCACTGGTTTACAAGAGTCTGTACTCCACATGTGACAATTTATACCTTTTAACCAATTGGGGTTAATTTGTATATATGTTCATTGTCATCAGTTACGACACTAAAATGTTCTTTACCTTTTAAAATATATTAATTGTTACAGCTGTTTAAATGTACTAATTTGTATAGAGAAATGTGAAAAATCATTTTAGAAGTGCCGAGTGGTTAGCACGCTTGGCTACTGATCTACGGGACCTGGGTTCGAGCCCCGGGTAAGGCATGGTTGTGTGTGTCGTTTTTCTGCTGATGTCCTGCCATCCTCTCAGACCTTCTACTGTGGCATATAAACTGGCAGGCTCCTGTCAGACCTCTGTGGCAAGCAGCTGCTTGAGGGGGTATTTATTTTTTTTATTTATTAAACGTATGAACAAAGATATGTCAGACAAGCGAGACATACGAAAGCATTCAAAGAGATTTCTTATATAAAAAATACAGTAATATAAATTATCATAGAGAATTAGTGCTTCTCGCGGATTGGGTACAGTAATGTTTTTACTGATATAACTCAAAAATAACCTTTCATTCATCTATTAAAATAAAGAAAGGACAAGGACAGATCATTGCTGTCGATATAAATCTCTTGACTTACATTTCTACTTCCGAAATTTTACATATATGGTTTTCAATATTCGGTTAAAATTTCTTAATTTCCAAAATTTCGAATCTTAGATTGCCTTATAAAAGATGATTTGAGATTTGAAAAATGAGAATCGTAATATTTCATTGGTGTCTATTGAACCAAAACATTTATGATTTCATACTAAGTACAAAGTATTTTAAGCAATTTTCATGGTATCTAACATATTAAAATGCAAATGTTTAAAAGCATCAGCCTCAGTCATCAACATATATTTTGAAAATGATTCTAGACGGTTTATTTTAAGCATCAGCTATATTTCTTTGTACATTGACAACTATTAGTTAAATAATTGGACAGAGTATTTTAATAATTTGACGTCTGCTTTAATCAATGGTTATTAAGCGTACCTCGAAAAGATTTTTCGATGTTGTGTAGCTAGGCAGTCACTGGAAGGAGAGCTATGCAGCAATCCTCTGTGATGATGCATAGAACCGGCCAGGCCTAGCACCCAATGTCCGACCCCGCCTTCTCGTGGTGCAGACCGTTAGTAACTTTCAAAAGAGATACTCTCTTGTGGAAGTGGAAGGAAGTGAAGGGCTGTCAGATTAGTGTGGCCTACTGATCTGGACAGCTCTGGCTACTTGTTTTTTCTACCCTGCTGAGGAGTGGTCAACCACACACTGGTGCTGACCATATAAACCCACTGGACTGACTGAATTATGAACTTCAGCTTGATTTATGGATCTGACTTTGCTGCACTGGTGGGTTTCTATGGAGGAAAAATCTTCCGCTGTGTTTTCTATTTGTTTGTGGGTTGACAGCCCCAAGTGAATAGATTCACAGGATATGTTTATCGGCTGGTGGATAATCCTGAGCAGAGGTCATCGCAGACACCTGAACTCTTTGCTTCTATTGGCATCGTCAAATTCTACATTGGAGGAAGTCTTCCAGTGTAGATGGCTTCAGCCTTTAGTGGTGGGGGAAGGGTCTTTGCCCCATGTCTGCGATTAGGGGCTGCTTGATATTGTCGGCATTCCCTCTCTCAATAAACATAGTTTCTTTAAACATCCCGCTAACCATTTTCTCTCCATATTTTGTTGGAATGTGAGGACTCTGCACAGAGCTTTTTCTCTTGATGTCATCACACAAGAATTCCACCGTTATAATTTAGATATTCTAGGCTTGCAAGAGACCAGATGGACAGATAAAGGTCAGATTCTTAAAAATAATCTTAAATTTCTCTTTTTTTCAGGGAGGGATGACAATAAGCATCACCAAGGCGTGGGTCTGCTTCTCAGTAGACACGCTAGTGATGCTCTTCTAGGATACGAGTGCATTAATGAAAGGTTTCTTACGGCAAAATTTCGTTGCCAACAATCGTTAAAACAAGCGTTAAAGACTTGAAAGTTATCTGCTGCTATGCCCCCACTGAGGATGCCGATGAGGATGAGAAGGAGAGGTTTTATGGACAACTTCAGGATATTTTGAATTATGTCAAGAAAGGAGATATTACCCTTGTTCTTGGTGACTTCAATGCCAAAGTTGGTACTGACTCTGACCTTTGGGGAGGAGTAATAGGTCCTTTTGGTATTGGTAGCTGCAATGGCAATGGGCAACGTCTCCTACAGTAAGTAATCTCAATGCATTCAGAATAACTAACACTTATTACAAACACCGCGACATACATAAGTACACATGGGTTTCACCTGATGGGCTGCATAAGAATATGATTGATTATATATTAATTAACAGCAATGGGCAAGTTCTGTTAGGAATACCAGGTCACATAGGGGAGATGAAATTGGATCTGACCATTTCTTGTTAAAAGTGTCTTGCAACTTAAACTTAAAAAGTGTTGTCCTAGGGTTAAAAAATTTACTTTTAATACTGAAGCTATGAAAGACCCAGTTATAGCCAAAGCTTACCATGATAGGTTACTTAGTCATTATGACAGTCATGGTATGCTTACTACTGAAGTTGATGAAGAATGGGATCATTTTAAACAGGATTTTTTGGACACTAACAGTACTCTTTTAGGAAAAAATGAGCAGAAGAGACAGAATTATCTGAGTGATAAGGCACTTGAGCTTATTTCAGAAAGAAAGAACTGCAGGAATGTCCTTAATCAATACCCTACTAGTTCCAATAGAAAGCATTACAGAGAGCTTAATAAACGTGTAAAGGATCAGTTAGCTGCTGATAAGAATCTCTGGCTTGATGGCTTGGCTGACAAAGCCGAGGAAGCAGTTAGACAGCACAACAGCAGAGAGCTGTACCAGATAGTTAATGTTTTGTGTGGTAGAAAACGCACAGGAATACAGGGATTGAAGAATAAACAAGGTCAGGTAATTTGCTACACTAGTGGGTTTCTGTGGAGGGAAAATCTTCCGCTGTGTTTTCTGTTTGTTTGCTTATAGAAGGTGTGGATTCTGTTATGGCTAGGTGGGCTGAGCATTTCAGTGATGTTCTAAACAATGTGGTTTTTTACATTCCTATTGTTTGCAATATATGATAGATATATTGCAATTATACGTTTATCTCTTTTACACGTTTAAAGTCTTTTACACGTTTAAAGTCTTTTACACGTTTATTAATATACACGCAATATATGATAGATATATTGGTGGCTTTAATTCCCAGGGCCCTATAACACAATCTGAAGCTATTTTGGCTATTTCTAAACTTAAACTTCATAAATCCCCAGGGGTAGATGAAATTACTACGGAAATGCTTAGAGCTGGGAATGTTTCGGTTACCACTTGGATGACTGAAATTCTGAATATCTTTTATGATAAAGGCATGGTTCCTAAGGATTTTACCAGAGCTATTGTTATCCCTATTTTCAAAAAAGGTGATCGCAGTTCTTGTAATAACTATAGGGTTATCAGCCTACTCTCTGTTCCAGTGAAAGTTCTTTCCATGATTGTGCTTAATAGAATTAAGAATCTGGTTGACAGTCAATTGCGTGATGAGCAATGTGGATTCAGAAGTGGTAGGGGATGTGTGGATCAGATATTTTCACTTAGGCAGATTCTTGAGAAATGTTTAGAGTTTCAGAAACCTTTGGTTGCTAGCTTTGTTGATTTCAAAAAGGCTTTTGACTCTGTTGATCGTCATAATTTGTGGTTGATTGTGAAATCATATTTTATACCAGACAAGTTAGTTAACATTATGAAAGCTCTCAATAACAACACTGAGTCGTGTGTGAGAGTTGGTAAGGCTTGTAGCAATTGGTTTAGCATACTTCTTGTGTTCGACAAGGGTGCATTTTGTCTCCTTTTCTCTTTAGCTTGGTTATTGATTATGTTATGCGAAATTCACTTCAAGGGAAAGATTTTGGCTTTAAATGGGCTGGAGATACGAAAATTTCTGATTTAGATTATGCTGATGATTTAGCCCTTTTGGCAAATGATGTTGATGAGATGAACTCTTTCATTCGAGCTGTTGATGAGACTGGTAGTAGAGTAGGTTTGGTTATAAACAGAGAGAAAACTAAAGTGATGAAAATTGGTCAGGCAGGCTGTGATTCAGTTAATCTGAATGGTTGCCGTCTTGAGCAGGTGTCACAGTTTAATTACCTTGGGAGGTATGTAACAGATACTGGTGATGTGCGGCATGAGATTAACAGACGAATAGGGATTGCTGCCGGGACTTTTAAGAATCTTTGGATAGTGTGGAGAAATAGGCGTATACACCAAAAGACTAAAATTAGACCGTATAATAGTTTGGTTCTTTCTAGGGTTAGTTATGGTAGTGCAACGTGGACACTTTGTAAACAAGATAACAGGAAACTAGATGCTTTTGATTCCAGATGCTTACGCAGTATCTTGGGCATTAGGTGGTTCAACTTTGTAACTAATGATGAGGTTAGGCAAAGGAGTTTGCAACCTCCTTTAAGCAGCATATTGTGCAGAGAGAGACTCCGTTGGTTTGGCCATGTTGCCTGTATGAATAATTATAGATTGGCGAATAGGGTTATGAACAGTGTGTCTAAAGGCTTCAGAAAGAAGGGGAAACCTAGGATGCGGTGGGCAGAAAATGTCAAACAGGACCGTGTTAGAATTGGTGTGCAGCGGCCAGATGCAGTAGATGTAGCTCAGGATAGACTTGCTTGGAGAACTAAATTGCACGGTCTGGTTGGACCTCTGTAGCCCATGGCTGCTTGATGATGATGATGATGATGATGATGATGATGATGATGATGATGATGATGATGATGACGACGACGACGACGATGACGATGATGACGACGATGACGACGACGACGACGACGATGATGATGATGATGATGAAATTAAAATTTATACTCCAGGCAAGACTCATCAATAAAGTCTGACAAGTTCTCATCAAAGTCTTCTTCATCAGTCGTTCATTCTGTTGTCTTTTTGTCCAATTGTGAGCCAACGAATTGACGCTTGTCTTCCAACTGTTTCCAAGAGCTTCGTCGAAATTAGACTGGAAGTGAAGTAGAGCATCCTATTCCGTCATTCCCAGAACGAGAGTCTCGCGCAGGTAGTCGAGGTCTTTCTCGTACTTCAGTTCAGGAATGCCCGTTGATAGCATCATGGCGAACAGAGATATCATTAAAGGTCCTTTCTTCCTTAAAATCGTGAAAGCCTGTTCACAGTACTGTTGAAACTTATAAAATTTTAGTACTTGAATTTTGTCTAAAAGAGATAAAATCACAGGCAAAAATGTGTTTTTATTCAGTATTCATTGAGTAGACTAAAAAATAAGGATAATCAAAAATATTGGCAGGGGTTAGCAGAACGCCAAGCTTGAAATCTACAGTTCCCAGGGTCGAGACCTAGCTTGACAAGGGGCTAAGGTTGGCTCAGTCGGTAGCGCGCCAGGAACGTAATCTGCAGTTCTCAGGTTCGAGTCCCAGCTAGATCAGCGTTGAGATTTATCTCCGCAAAATTCTCCGCCCTGTCCGTGGTCAGTAAGGGACACCGATGGGCTTGGAAGGGTAGCCGACAGTCAGATGGGAAATAAATGCCAATGATCCGTGTGTGGGAGAGCCATACTTTGGACATGTTAAAGAACGCGTTAAATAGCCTTGACGGGAGGCTACCCTCTGAATCCTAACAGCTGTTCCAGTTGGTCCCTTCCCCCAAGCTTCTCTGAGCATTCGGGGGTTCTTGTGACCTGGCCATTTAGCCCATTGTGTGCAAAAAATTGCAGCTCAGAGGTAAAACAACCGAACTCAAAATGTCAGTTGAGTTATTTAGCTCTGGAGCATCTGTTTACTCTGGAATAAAAAATATTCAGTGGTAATCATCAAGGTCAGAAAATTGTGTTGTTTTAACACTTTTTTTGCAAACAATGGACTAAATAGCAAGGTCACAAAGACTCCAAAGGCTCAGAGAAGTTTGGGGGATGGAGACCCATTGGAACAGCTGTTGGGAGACAGATGGTAGCCTCCGGTCAAGACCATCCAACGTGTCCTTTAACGTTGGATTATTTTACCTCTGAACGGCACTTTTTTCCACTCAATGGAGTAAATGGCCAGGTCACAAGGACCCCGAAGGTTTAGAGAAAGTTGGGGGAGGGGATCCATTGGAACAGTTGTTGGGAGACAGATGGTTACATCCCGTCAAGGCCATCCAGCGTGTTCTTTAACATGCAGAGAGTAGGACTCTCCTGCACACGGTACTACGATTTAATTCTCATCCGACGGTCTATCCAAGCCCTCCGGTGTATCCTATTGATCGAGGGCAGAGTGCAGAATTTTGCAGAGATAAATCTCAACGCTGTACAAACTGACTCGAACCTGAGAACTGCAGATTACGAGCTTGGTGCGCCATCAACTGAACCAACACCCGCCCCATAATTCCCCTTAGGATTTTTCTCCTTGCTACTCCATGTTACATTGAAACTTCAAGTCCCTACTCTATGATGCAACCAGATTTCCAAACGTAGAATCCTATTTTTTTCCCTTTTTCAGTTTGTGATTTCGAATTTTCTGTGTTTTTCCGTCGATTTCTCTTCATCGTTAGATTAAAATGTCGAAATAAAAATATAATAAATCGTTGGAACCATACAATGCCATTATGAAATAGTGATCTGCTATTTTCTGCGCACATACTGCTATGAGAAAAGGTAAATTATTTTTTTCAACTACATGATCGATATACATGTACGGGTCAACTGATCGTTTCTGATTTCCACTCTTGTATAATCGTCTATCATTTGATCATAGCCAAAATCTGCTGTAATATTTCTGTACTCCTCTACCAAAGATTTATGCGGATTTTTAACATCAATATTTAAATCCCCAATTAAAAGCACAGCATTCAGAATCTGATTTTCTTGAAACCAATTTCTTAAATTTTGAAGAAAATGTTTCAAATCAGAGCTAGGGGATCTGTATATTGCAACAATACGACATTTAACATTGAATTACTTTATAGAGATTTTCATGATATTGATTACGATAATCTTTTGTTAGATTATTGTAAAAGTTAATATATTCCAATGACTTGGGCGCTTTAAAAATATTTGGAATTGGAAAATTGTATTTTTTTTATTCTGAAATATTAAAAGCGAATATTATATTCAGTAAGCGAAAGATAAAAAAGGGAAACTGCTAATAGGTAACTAATTGAATGTTATGCGTCTGGAACTAAAGTAACCACAGGACAAGTTTACGAAAAGATTTTTTTCTACAATAGAAGCCCAAGGAGCGAGCAATAGGTTGCAGCTGACTAGTTTCTGATGGCTCGCGGACCATCGCAGAAGCACGATTTGGAAAGTTTTGCAAAAAGAAACAATTTTTAGTTGTATATAGCCGGGAATATGGCCTAAAGCTTTCCCTATTGACTCATTTCCCTTCGATGATAAATGTTATTTTTTGTGCAGTATTTTTTTGATAGAATTCCGAAAGATTAGTGCACTTTACGGTCGGTAGATGGCGCACGTTACTGTCTGGGTGAAAGTTGATGATGTTTAAAAAGGTAAATAAAAAAAAAATAAATACCCCCTCAAGCAGCTGCTTGCCACAGAGGTCTGACAGGAGCCTGTCAGTTTATATGCCACAGTAGAAGATCTGAGAGGATGGCAGGACCTCAGCAGAAAACAAATACGAACATCCATGCCTTACCCGGGGCTCGAACCCAGGTCCCGTAGATCAGTAGCCAAGCGCGCTAACCACTCGGCCACGGGACGGCTCAAAAAGGTAATAAATATTAAAAAACGAAATAAACGTTTCAAATAATGTATTCCTGAAACATTCATTTACAGTAATCATGCATTTAGTACCAAGAGGTCCGTGTTTGTTAGGCCTTAGTGTTGTATTTAGTGAATTCTGTTGGGTATGTTTCGTCTAAAACTCGATTTCCATGATAATAGGATTAATGAAAGTATCTTTTTAACAGTCTGCATCATTTTACGGAATGGCATTATTGGTCCACTGGCAATATATATTTGGTGTTATAAGAAGATATATAAAGTCCTTATATTTTCAATAGTAGATAAGTTACCACTCATTATATAAATATAAATAATTTATTAAAATTCCGTTCGTTCAATCAACGCTGTTAAATACTGCAAGGAAATATTCTAGATAGGATCAGATCGAACGACATGATTCTAATATTACTCCTTCAGCATAAATAGAATAAGAGTTCGTAAGAGTGGGGTGGGGGTGGCTCAGTCGGTAGCGCGCCAGGCTCGTAATCTGTAGTTCCCAGGTTCGAGTCCCAGCTGGGTCAGCGTTGAGATTTACCTCCGCAAAATTCACCGCCCTGCCCACGGTCAGTAGGGGACACCGATGGGCTTGGAAAGGCCGCCGTCCGTCGGATGGGACGTTAAGCCGTGGCCCCGTGTGCGGGAGAGCCATACCCTGTGCACGTTAAAGAACACGCTGGATGGCCTTGACGGGAGGCTACCATCTGTCTCCCAACAGCTGTTCCAGTGGGTCCCCTCCCCCAACATTCTCTGAGCCTTCGGGGTCCTTGTGGCCTGGTCATTTAGCCCATGGTGTGCAAAAAAGTGCCGCTCAGAGGTAAAACAACCCAACCCAGAGTTCCTAGCCATCGGAGTGTTAGCTGGAGTTTCTCTTTGTGCGACTTCAAAGTTCAACTCAAAATGGCGTACTCACAAGTTATTGCACTCAATACTGTTAAAGGTCTCTTATAAATACCTCCGTTCTAGAAAGGGCATAACATGTTCTACATAATTAAATTTTATATAATTATAGATATTTTAAATAAATATCACATAGAGTTTTTTACTTTTATAAACTGTCAACAGATGGAAGCAACCACTTGTCGTATCAACCGTAAAAAAATACTACTAGAACAAAGTGAAGACACCTATATACATCGATATGCTCCAGGGAACAAAACTGCAACATACATTGACTAACGTGTTCGCAAGATGATTAAATGTATTAATTTACATATTAATTAAAAAAATTCTGCAAATGTACTAAAAAAAACATACAACGACTCCTCCAGGTATCGTAAACTGCGCTCCTAAACGGGATAAAATACTCATTGAATAACTTTAGGGTCAGCAACAACTGTACGCAAATAACCATGGGTGTTAGACAGTTTGAAACACTAATTAAATCACATTAAATATTTCAAGAGTAAGGCAAACCATAGCTACAACGGGCTAAAATGATTGCACTGTGCATGCGCAAATCGCCCCTTACAGTTGTTTCTGTGCCTGCACACCAATTTCCCATGTTGAGCTTCGGCAACATTCAGCAGCACGGCACCACTTATGCTTGTGCGAAGCTGGCCTTCCCTTACACCTTCTTTGGTCGAGGCCCTATGGAAATTAGGGGGTAGGAAGTGTAAGGGGCGATTTGCGCATGCGCAGTGCAGTCATTTTGTCCCACTACAGCTATGGTTTGTCTAACTCTTGAAATATTATAGCCGAGTGGTTAGCGCGCTTGGCTACTGATCTAATATGGTTTGCCAAATTCTTGAAATGTTATAGCCGAGTGGTTAGCGCGCTTGGCTACTGATCTAATATGGTTTGCCAAATTCTTGAAATGTTATAGCCGAGTGGTTAGCGCTCTTGGCTACTGATCTAATATGGTTTGCCAAATTCTTGAAATGTTATAGACGAGTGGTTAGCGCGCTTGGCTACTGATCTAATATGGTTTGCCAAATTCTTGAAATGTTATGGCCGAGTGGTTAGCGCGCTTGGCTAGTGATCTAAGGGACCTGGGTTTGAGTCCCGGGTAAGGCATGGATGTATGTGTCATTTTTTTGCTGAGGTCCTGCCATTCTCTCAGATCTACTTTGACATATAAACTGACTGGCTCCTGTCAGACCTCTGTGGCAAGCAGCTGCTTGAGGGGATATTTATTATTTTTTATTATTTATTAAATTAGTGTTTCAAACTGTCTAACACCCATGGTTATTTGTGTACAGTAGTATCTGACCCTAAAGTTATTCAATGAGTAATTTGTCCCGTTCAGCAGTGCATTTTATGATAGTTACAAAACTGTAGTAGGTTTATTTTGATTAAATTTGCAGAATTTTTAAAATTAGTATGTAAATTAATACATTTATTCATTTTGTGAATATATAAGTAGATGTATGTTGCAGTTTTCTGCTCCCTGGAGCATATCGATAAATATAGGTTTCTGAACTCTGTACTAATAGTGTAGTTTTTGATGGTTGATGAGAGAAGTGCCTGCTGCCATCTGTTGACAGTTTATACAAGTAAGAGATTCATATGAAATTTGTTAAAAAAATGTACAATTGTATAGTAAATATTATATAGAAAACTTGATATCGTGCATTGACATATAAATCTCAATTTATTATATATTGCAGAAATGTTCAAAATATTAAAATTTTCTTATTAAGCAGAGCTTCTATTATTTTACAAAATGTGATTTCATTAACAAAAATGATTTTTGAGTATTACTTGTTATTTTCTCTTTAAACGAAAAGATCCAACTCGGTCACTACAACAGTTTCTATTCCATCTGCAGTAGAGAAAATTCAAGTGCTCCAAAGTCCTCTACTACTTCAGTTAGCGCAGACAGTGCTTCAGCTCCGAAACAGGCTAGAAAGCGATCGAAAAGTGTGACCCAGAAGGACATTCCAATGGACAACAACAGCTGTGAAAGCATTGAAATGCCCAGCAGCCCATGCCACCACACGCTAGCGAAGGGGGTGGCGGTACTGCAGAGTGCAGTCCTGAACTCCGATGATATTAGCACTCTGAACTACTTACGTGAGATAATGGGCATGGAATCAGATCAGCTGTTAGATCAGACAGTTGATGTGTGTATAATGAAGATGCTATGGGCTAAGGCCCTTTCAGTGTGTGGTTTCCCTGTATCCTTTTCTGTTTTGCCTTTTTGTTGTTGTTTTTCTGCCTATCTCCTTTCTCCCCTGCGATGGAGCTACAACTTGCCTCATTGAACATCAGAGGGATGAACAACCTCGACAAGCAAAGCTGGTTAATGGGTAATATTGATTCTAACGATATTGATATCATGTGTCTACAGGAAACCCATTTAAAAGATGCTACCTTTGCAAAAAAACTTCATCGGTATTTCCGCCAGCAAGGACACATTTCGTTCAGCGCTAGCAACAGCAGAGACGTCGCTACGTTGTTTAATAAGCATAAAAAATTTAAAGTTGTAAAATACGAGGATGATATCGGAGGTAAAATCATAAAAGTGGTTATTAATATAAATAATTTTACCTTGAGTATTACTAATGTATATTGTCCAAATGATACTACTAATCGTACACATATTTCTTAACATCTGCGACATTTCGTTACAGGGTCCTCAAATGGCATGATTTTAATTAGTGATTTCAACTGCGTGCTGGATGATTTTCTAAATACTCTGGGGGGTAGGGAGTGGGTCCAAGTGACAGTGCGGATGCTGATGCTGTTTATGGCAGTGGTAGATGAATTCTTTATTTGTTTGTGTGTGATACTCAAGATACTGCGTAAGCATCTAGAATCAAAAACATCAAGTTTCCTGTTATCTTGTTTATAAAGCGTCCAAGTTTCATTACCATAACTAACTCTAGAAAGAACCAAACTACTATAAGTCTGATTTTAGTTTTTAGGTGTATAAGCCTATTTTTCCACACTCTCCATAGTTTCCTAAAAGTCCGAGAGGTAATTCCTATTCGCCTGTTAATCTCATGCTGCACATCACCACTATCTGTTGCAAAGTTCCCAAGATAATTAAACTGTGACACCTGCTCAAGGGCGCAACCATGCAGAGCGACTGAAGCACCAACTCCCGGACCAATTTTCATCACTTTAGTTTTATCTCTGTTTATCACCAAACTAACACTATTACCAGTCTCACCAACATCCCTAATGAAAGACTTCATCTCATCAACATCATTAGCCAACAAGGTAAATTCATCTTCATAATCTAAATCAGAAATTTTGAAAACTGTAGACCCTTTAAGGCCAAAATATTTCCCTTGCAAAGAATTTCTCACAACATAATCAATAACCAAACTAAACAGAAAAGGGAACCAAATACACCCTTATCGAACACCAGAAGCAATTCTAAACCAACTGCGGCACGCCTTACCAACTCTTAACCACGACTCAGTGTTAGTAGGCCCTGGGAACTGTGCCTAGTCGGCCTAATTGATAAAGCGGAACGCTGCCTATAACACATTCTGAAATTAGTTTGGCTATTTCTAAACTTAAACTACATAAATCCCCAGGGGTAGATAAAGATGTCATTATGTTAACTAAGTTGACTGGTATGCCATACGATCTCACAATCAACCACAAATTATGACGATCAATAGAGTCGAAAGCCTTTCTGTAATCAACAAAGCTAGCAACCGAAGGTTTTTGAAACTCTAAACATTTCTCAAGAATCTGCCTGAGTTAAAATATCTGACATACACATCCCCTACCACTTCTGAATTCACAATGCTCATCATGAAATTGCCTGTCAACCAGATTCTTAATTCTGTTAAGCACAATTGCTTAATTATGCAAAGAACTTTATCTGCAACAGAAAGTAGGCTGATACCCGTAAAGTTATCACAAGAACTGCAATCATCTTTTTTAAAAATGGGGATAATAATAGCTCTGGTAAAATCCTTAGGAACCATGACTTTATCATAAAAGATATTAAAAATTTCAGTCATCCACGTGGTAACCGAAATATTCACAGCTGTAAGCATTTCTATAGTAATTTCATCTACCACTGAGGATTTATGTAGTTTAAGTTTAGAAATAGCCAAACTAATTTAAGAATGTGTTATAGGCAGGGGCGCTTTATCCATTAGGCCACTAGGCACAGTGCCTACGGCCTACAAACCTTTTAAGGCCTACAATATTTCACTTGAAAAAATACATAAACAATAAAAAAATTCCGAAATAAGAAAAAACATCAAATTTTAATTTAAATTATTTATTTGGATATTTGAATGACAAAAACAATAATTTTAGTCGTCGCGTTTCTCAACAGCCTCACTGAATAGTCACAAACCCAGTAGTATAGTTCTAGTAGATACTTTTAGTTTAATGTTTAAATGTTCACTTTGCGACATTTTGTATGTGCAAATTCAGAAATTATCTCGTCGAATGTTATTTGTCTCGTACGTGACGAACCGCGGCATTACCAAGCCCAATCTGGGAACTGAGCCGCCCTCCGCCCTACCTAACCTTATTTTTTTTTACAATATAATTTTTATTCATAAGAGTAAAGAATACAAATGCATTTACACTTTGACCCGCAAAGCTAAATAGCTTATCTGCAGGAAAATGAATAAATTATATCAAACATAGGTCATTCAGCCACAAAAATGGTGTACATCAAATAAATCCACAAAACACAACACATAAAAATCAGCTAACTAGAAAATACCAAATAATTTTTTAATTCCATTTTAAGTCTTCTAAAAGAATCTATATTTAGTAATTCTTTTGGAATAGCATTAAATATATGTGGTACTTGATATTCGGAGGTATGTTTCCCGTAATTATTTCGAAAATTTGGCAATTTGCAATAACCTTGGTTTTGAAGTCTTGTATTTTTATTATGTTGAATTTTTAGTTTGTAAGTTTCGTCAAGAAATTTTTAATTATTACATTATATTTATATAAATTGCTGTAGGATAAAAGATTTAAAAATTTTAATCTATCGGTAGAAGTTTTATAAATGTTTTGCAAATGAAACGGAATAATATTTTTAGCTATTGTTACGACAGAAGGAATCTGGCAACCGAAAGCAAAAAGTTTCAGCCAACGAATAAGAACTTTGGGAGAATTTGGAGAAGAAGAGTGGAGCGTTAACGGTCGTTTTTGTATTGTAACGGTCGTTGTGTTGTAACGGTCGGAGAGTTCGAAAAAATGGACGGTGAGCTGTTCTGAGACAGTGCGCGTAAGTATCAAGAAGTAACTTGATGTGTTGTGTATACGCGGAAGGATAAAAGTGGGATCTTTTATCGTTAAGTATCAAGAAGTAACTTGATGTGTTGTGTATACGCGGAAGTATAAAAGTGGGAACTTTTATGGCTAACTTCGAATGTCTACACGGACTGTCTTTTTGTTCGGCTGGTGTGTGAAAAGTTATTAGCACAGGACGAGAATTGGTTTACGAGTGAAGATCTTCGGGTGACCTGGTAAATCAAGTAAAAGGTAGTATTTAGTAAAATACACAGAGCTGATGTTGTGTGCTCTACGTGAAGATTGATGACTTGTGCATGTTAATAGTTGATTTGTTAATAAGATACTTCATCCATATTTCCTTTGTAACAATTTACCTTGTATTGAATTTGGTTTTGAAATATAGCTTTTAATACTCACGCTCAGCGGCTATCCATTTTTGTAATCCGCAACATTTGGTGTCAGAAGCGGGATAATTTATTGAATGCCGTTAACTAGAAGTATGGATGAATTAGTAAAGTTGATAAATAGCTTGAAAGTCGATATGGCTACGCAGATGACTGTTATGAAAGATATGAAAGCCGATATGACTACGCTGACGACTGATATGAAAGATATGAAAGCCGATATGACTACGCTGATGACTGATATGAAAGCCGATATGGCTACGCTGATGATTGATAGGAAAGCCGTTATTGCTACGCTGATGACTGATAGGAAAGCCGTTATTGCTACGCTGGTGACCGATATGAAAGCCGATATGGCTACGCAGATGACTGATATTAAAAGTGATCTAGCTGCCCAAAGCGATAAAATAGGTGACTTGAAAGCCGAAATGGCCGCACAAAATACTGAGATGAGAGCTGAAGTGGCTTCTCAAATTGATAAGTTTATTGATCAGTTCAAGGATAGTAAAACCGAACTCAATAGACAATGCAATAGTTTAAATGTTGAATTTGTCAGTGAAAAAGATGATCTTGATAGTGTTAAGTTAGATTGTAAACATGGAAAAGAAAAAGAGAAAGGCAACGCATATAAAAATGTGGATCTGCTACTGAAAATCAAGAATCGTAGAGATAGCGCAGATAATGCCTTTGACCACGCAACTACTGGTGATGCATGGCAGAGTGTCTATGTCGCTGGTGACATGTCTAGGAACTGTGAAGAACAATCACACAGATCAGAGAGTTATGAGACTATACAGTACGCTTTGCACTTCAAAATACCTAGGTATACAAGTCTGGCACGATCTGAAGAGAGATCCACACGAAAGGTATTCTATTCCTCGCCGTCAGCAAAATGCGTCATGGACAATTATCGCAAAGGCAGAGTAACGAGTGGTAATGAGGGGGAACGAAACAGAGTTTACGTTTCGCAGAGTGGTCCGAGTAAAGAAGAGGTGTCCATTCATCATAGATACAAAGTGCCCTTCGTCGTTACCGGGGAAGTCGGAGAGATTTTTCCGAAACACATAGCCACACTCGAATCGTTTATAGAAAGTGGGGATTTAAGAAAGAATTCCGAAGAATGGCTTAGAAGCGTAACAGGTGATGCTAGTAAAGGAGCTTCAGGCAGAGACAGTACTTCAAAGACTAACTTTCTGGATGAAACTAAGCCTCAGAGTTACGATCAGAGAGAAGTGAATCCCTCAGATAATTTCAACGTAGCCACGCTGAATTTCTTTTCTGAACAGTCAATGTGCAGATTTGGACATTATAACCATTTAGATTATAAGGATATGGAAAAGTTTTATCACGACTACAAGAGCTCTAAAGTGGACAATATCATGTTACAAAACTCGTCGCTGATCTCCAGAATGAACAATTTGGCAATCATGACTGATGTTTCCCTGGCTAATTACAATGAGAGCTCCAAGAAAGTGAATTCGGAAGAAACAGCAAATATGACCTCCTCGGGTCATGTGTTTTGCTGGAGACCCAAGTGGCGCCATCGGATGGTAGATGAAAACAGCACAGGAGGTGTCGGCAACAAAGTGAGTCTTGTCTTGGCTCCTGCACTTGCTGCTTTAGGTCTCAAGGTCCCTATGATCTCCGGTCGTGCTCTCCAATTGAAGGGATATACTCTGGACAAATTGGAATCCATCCCTGGCTTCACAGTCGACTGCACTAAAGATAAAATCGAGCAGATGATGGAAGACGTCGGATGCTGCATCGTAGGACAGACAGAGGAGCTGGTGCCAACAGATAAGGAGATTTACCGCTGCAAGGATCTGATGGCTACCATAGATAGCGTTCCTCTAATGATATGCTCAATTGTGTCCAAAAAGCTGGCTGAAGGAGTGTGTGCTTTGGTTTATGATGTTGAATTCGGAAAAGGAGCTATTGATCTCATCAGTACAGAAGATGTTGCTGTTGATTTAGTTAAGAAAGTGGTTGCAGCATCACAAGCTCGTGGAATGAAGAGTTTGAGTTGTTCAGCTGTTATCAGCAACATGGATTCACCTCTTGAAAACTCTGTTGACAACTCTCTGGAAGTGATGGAAGCTGTTCAGTGTTTCCTTGGTAACGGATCCTTGGAACTGCAAGAGCTCGTCGAAGAGTTAGGAGGAGAACTTCTGCGTTTTGTGAACATTGTGGATAATAGGGTAGATGAAGCATCACGTGTCCGTAAGGTTCTGCATAACGGCAATGCTTTGAACAAGTTTCGTAACATGTTAATAGAACAAAGAGTATCTGAAGATGTTGCAAGCTGGCTATGTGAAGGTAAAACAGAAAAAATATTGCTAGCAGCCCGACACATCACTGATTTCACTTATACAGGAGAAACAGGTAAGGTTGTCGGATTAGAAGCTGCAGTTCTAGCAAGAGTATGGAAGGAGGAGATGGACCGAAGCGCTAAAAAGAATTGTGGAGCTGAAATAATTGTGAAGCACCTTGGGGATCAAATTGAATCAGGTGAAATATGGCTGAAGGTTCATCACGACAGTTCTGAATTAAGTGAAAGTCAACTGACAAAAGGGTCAGATTGCAGGATGAAAATTCTCCCTAGATTTTATGTCACTAATGACTTTCATTCCTTGTTACTGTTGATAGAAGTAAAAATCCAAAGAAGAAAACTTTCGACAAAGAAGAAAACTTTTTACAGGTTTTGCACGAAAACTCTTAGTCGATTCTTCTCCCTGCAGAGACATAAACGTGTTCACAAGGGTTATAGGCCTTACACGTATTATGTTTGTGGACGAGGCTTCAGTCAGAAAAGAAATCTACGTCATAATGAGATTCGCTTTCATTTTGACACAGACGTGGTATATCGCATTCGTCGACGTCCAGCTACAAAGTGCAAGGTGGTTCACGTGGATCGTTTGGCCCCGTTTCATCGAAGAACTGAAGAAACTTTGGAATCCAGAATTGTTCGGGACGAACAAGACCTAGGAAGGGGGCAGTGTTACGACAGAAGGAATCTGGCAACCGAAAGCAAAAAGTTTCAGCCAACGAATAAGAACTTTGGGAGAATTTGGAGAAGAAGAGTGGAGCGTTAACGGTCGTTTTTGTATTGTAACGGTCGTTGTGTTGTAACGGTCGGAGAGTTCGAAAAAATGGACGGTGAGCTGTTCTGAGACAGTGCGCGTAAGTATCAAGAAGTAACTTGATGTGTTGTGTATACGCGGAAGGATAAAAGTGGGATCTTTTATCGTTAAGTATCAAGAAGTAACTTGATGTGTTGTGTATACGCGGAAGTATAAAAGTGGGAACTTTTATGGCTAACTTCGAATGTCTACACGGACTGTCTTTTTGTTCGGCTGGTGTGTGAAAAGTTATTAGCACAGGACGAGAATTGGTTTACGAGTGAAGATCTTCGGGTGACCTGGTAAATCAAGTAAAAGGTAGTATTTAGTAAAATACACAGAGCTGATGTTGTGTGCTCTACGTGAAGATTGATGACTTGTGCATGTTAATAGTTGATTTGTTAATAAGATACTTCATCCATATTTCCTTTGTAACAATTTACCTTGTATTGAATTTGGTTTTGAAATATAGCTTTTAATACTCACGCTCAGCGGCTATCCATTTTTGTAATCCGCAACACTATTATAGACTGCAGTTTTTCTATTTTATATACGTTAGTTAAGTTAGTTGTTCCATGCACAATTATTCCATAGTTTAAAATAGATTCGCATATTGCTTTATAAAATAGTACACATGTTTCCATATTTAATACGTATTTCAAATTTTGAATTTTTATCGCCGATATTCTCAAGCTTTCACATATGTGGGATATATGGACATTCCACCTAAAATATTCATCAAAAATGATTCCTAGGTAATTTATTTTATTACTTGCTCAACAAGTGGGCAACTGCATAATGATTCATAATTTGAAGCATCCTTTTTTCTGCAATTTATTTTATGAGTTTTGATAAAGAGGTTTTGATGAATATGAAATCCTGGTGAATGAATAATCATCAGGTTTGTTTTTTTCTCATTTAAATAGATTTTATTATGATTTAACCATCTAATAATATTATTGTAATCTGTTTGAACCTCTGAAATGCTATCATTTAAATATTTCTGACTGTTTATTAAAACAATGTCGTCGGCATATAGATAAATAGCACTATTTAATTTTGTATTGAACAAATCATTTATGTATACTAGGAAAAATGAAGGACCTAAAATTGAGCCTTGGGGAATTCCACATCGTGTAATTACTTTTCTGCTGTAGCAGTTTTTTATTTTAGTAATTCTGTATCTGTCTGATAAATAATTTCTAAACCAATCTAACAATATACCGCGAATACCGTAATTTTCCAATTTATTTAGTAAAATGCTATGATCTATTGTATCGAAGGCTTTCTTTAAATCTAAGAACATAGTTACAATTTTTTCCCTATTATTCAATGATTTATTAATATTATTTGCAATTTTGGAAATTAGTTGAATTGTGTTTTTTCCTTTTTGAAAGCCAAACTGATATTCATTAATTATGTTGTGTTTAAGTAAAAAGTTAAAAACAGTATTATAAATATATTTTTCCATTATTTTCGAAAAAATAGGCAGAATTGTTATTGGTCGATAGTTAGAAAAATCCTCCTTAATACCACCTTTAAAAATAGGTCTTAAAACACCTGTTTTGAGTTCAGTAGGTATGTTCCCAGCAAATATAATCTGATTTATAATTTTGATATAATATTTAGTAGTGTCTCTTTATTAAATTTTATATGTTTAATGCAAACATTATCGTAACCAGGTGATTTATTGGTGTCTAATGAAGTAATTATTTCATCAGTTTGTTTTCAGTGATTTCATGTATGTAGATAGATTTCAAAATTCTTTCTATCATGGTTGGAACATAATTTATATCGTCTTGGTGATTTGTATTTCTTATCTGTAAAATCAGTGTATTTTAAATGTCATTGTAATTATTTGCTATTTCTTCCACAGATAATTTAATTTTGGCCATATTGTCAATTATTACATCGTCCGATGATTTTTTCTGTTTTCCTTCTAATATTTCATATATTAATTGCCAGGTAGCCTTCATATCATTTTTTTTCATTATAAGTTTATTTCTATAATAAAATTGTTTCTGATTTCTAATTTGAATATTAACCATATTCCTTAATTTTTTATAGTTATTTTTATAAGCATCACTTTTATCATTGTTTTTAAATTTAATCCAAGCTTTATCTCTTTCTTCAATTAATTCTATCAAGTTCGGTGTTATCCAGTTTTTGCTATGATTTCTTTTTACCTTTCCAACACTCCTCATATATATTCTATTTATTCCTAAAATTCCATCATAAATGTCTTTAAATACTTTATATAGGTTTAATTCATCCATTGAGTTGTCTCCATAATTTTCTAAATTCCAATTCGTTTCAGAAATAGCTTTGTTTATATTGTTACGGTCAAATGATTTGAAATTGATTCTCTGTGAATTCGATCCTACAAATCCCGATTTTGCGGACTTAGGACATTCCCCCCTCCCTCACAAAGTTTGTTTTATATTCATTTGTTTAGAGAAAATTGCAATTCTTTCTTAAAATCTGTATGGGACCTTCTACAAGAGGAACAAGTGCTGCTCTTACGAAAACATAACGCAACCTAAAAATAAAAAACCCGGAAGAACGAAACTGATGAAACGAAAGTAAAACAATGCACAAATCTAAACATTCTGTCGTCAGAGATCTCCCCCCCCCCCACGTTCCTGGATAATAAAGTATAAGATATTAGGTTGTGATATTCATGTATATGACAGCAGACGAGGAAATGCTGCCATGCTATAAGCATTTCAGGAACCTAAGGGAGATTGTAATTCGTAAGCTCTCGGCTATGATTCCATTTTTATGGTGGACTATACTTTTCCACATAGGGATCACGTCGTCGATGAATTCCTTGAAAGTAAAGATATTCATGGAGTGCAAGGAACAGGGATCTAATGTCTGTCAGGGGTGGTGATACGACTGATAAAAATATCCTGTCTTTTAATTTTAGGGGGCGTGGGTGGCTCAGTTGGTAGTGCTCCAGGTTCGAATCCCACCTAGACCAGTGTCGAGATCTATCACTGCAAAACACCCATTCTGCCCTAGGTCAGTAACGAACACCGATAGACTTGGAAAAGCCGTCGTCCGTCAGATGTGGTGTTAAGCTTTGAGCCTATACATGAAATAGCCATACTCTATGCCGTTAAAGAACACGCTGGATGACCTTGACGGGAGGCTTCCATTTGTCTCCTAAGAGTTGTCTAGTGGATCCTCTTTTTCCAACCTTCTTTGAGCCCTCGTGGTCCTTGTGACCTGGTAATTTAGCCCATTTTGCGCAAAAAAGTACAATTCAGAGGTAAAACAAACCAACCTAATTCCAGCATCTTTCCATAATATTATGGGAACTCATGCAAACTCATGGTCTCATATACAGCATTAATGCATCACACGATTTCATTATTATTCCACTTGCCGTTTCTCAGTCTTCTGTTAACGTTATCTTTAATGATACACAGTACAATTTGTGATTACTCTGGTTTACAAGGTTTTCATAACATGAACAATGGTTTTTAATTATTTTTCAGGTGCTGATTTCAGATCTGGCTCTAAAAAATGGCTAACGTCACGTTTTTATGTCATTGGTCATTCTGATTCCTATTAAGATCTTCCTGTACCAACACCTCCAGGCAACTGGGAGAATTTATATATTTACTTTTTCTGGTTGATACTAGATATTTTACTTTTTGTGGCTGGCAACACTGATTGCCAAATGGGAGAAAACATATAACAGTAACCTAACCTCAAACCTCCATTCTTGTTTTCATTGTAGGAGGAACACGTGCTGTACGTTGAAAAATGAATTTTTGGCGTTTAAATGGCACAGAGCCAGCGTCGCGGATGTGTTAATGTGCCAGGTAAGTTTTGCTATGTATGTGTGGAAATTATATTTTAAAATCCCAGGGTCATTTTTTGACAAAGATTGTGAAGAAAGACTATAACTTGTATTGTGGATGTCATGGTTGGAGATCAGGACAAAACATGAGCTCCATATTTGTGCTGCATTTTGTGCTTTGTTGGCCAGTGAATGGTTGAAAGGTAATATAAAATTCATTCCCTCTGCAGTTCCACTAGTTTGGCGTGAGCCAACTAGTCACTTGCATGATTGCTACTTTTGTTAAACTAAAGTGTTCGACTTTTCAAAATAGAACAAAAGCAAAATACAATATCGAAATGTGCCTTCAGCCATAAGGCCAGTTCCTCATGGAGAAGATCTTCTTATACCAACATCTCCAACCAACTGGGAGGAGATGGATTCACATTCATCAGAGGAAGACTTTGAGGATCTTGATCCTACATACACCCCTAAAATATTAGACGAGCCACATTTGATTCAGAAAAATTAACTAAATGATCTTGTTCGAGACCTTGGATTTTACAAACAACAAGCTGAGGTTTTAGGTTCAAGACTTCAAGAGTGGAATCTTCTGGCCAAGGATTGAACAGAGTTTCTCTGTTCAAAAAGAGAAATTTGGTTTTATCTGCTTATTACGTTTGTGTTTCTGCACAGATATTTCAGAGCTGATGGAAGAAATTGAAATAACTCACGACCCTAAGGAACGGCGTCTATTTATAGATTCGGCAAAATTCAGCTTAAAAGCTATCCTTTTGCATAAATTAAACCAAAAACTTCCATTCCAGTGACACATGCTGTAGGAATGAAGGAAACACGAAAGCATGGAAAAAATACTCACTGCTATAAAATATTACCAGTTTAAGTGGACAATATGTGGTGACCTAAAAGTCACATCTCTCTTTCTCGGGTTGCAAGGAGGCTTCACAAAATTTTGCTGTTTTCTGTGTTTGTGGGACATTAGGGACACAGAGGAACACTACAAAACAAAAGACTGGCCCAAAAGAGATTCCTGGAAAGAGTAATGTGAGGTATAAGCCTCTAGTTGACACCTCTGATGTTCTGCTCCCACCACTATATGTCAAACTGGGGCTAATGAAAAACTTTGTAAAGGCGAGGGACAAAACTGGTAAAGGGTTTTAGCATTTGAAGAAAAAACTTCCAGAATTAAGTGATGCGAAACTCAAAGAAGGGATCATTGTTGGTCCTCAGATCAGGAAGCTACTGAATGATACTGTCTTCAAAGAAAAACTGAATATGAAGGAGCACGCGACATGGAAATCCTTCACGTCTGTGGTCCATGGTTTTCTGGGGAATCACAAAGAAGAAAGCTACCATCAGCTCATTCAACATCTTCTCAAAACCTCTGAAAATCTTGACTTCTGAATGACTTTGAAGATCCATTTCTTGCACTCACATCTCGACTTCTTTCCCAAGAACTTAATGATGACCGAGGGGAAAGATTTCACTAGGACATCCGAACCATGGAGGAGATATACCAAGGTAGGTGGGACCCAGCAATGATGGGTGACTACTGCTGGTTCTTGCAGAAGGAAGATACCTCAGCACTTAAAAGACAAAAATGAACTTCTTGTAAGTATAAAACATCCTACACATGCTTTATTATTTTGCGTTTCAGTATTTTTTGATTTGTTACTTCAAAATGGTCTATAACTATGATGTTTCTAATTTTTTCACTGTAATCATGTAATTAATTAATGAGTTTTAAGTTGCAATTTAATAAAATAGTCACATTTATTTTCATTACCCAGATACTTTCCCAAGAACTTAGGAGCTGTCAGTGATGACAGAGGGGAAAGATTTCACTAGGATATCCGAACCATGGAGGAGATATACCAAGGCAGGTGGGACACAGCAATGATGGGTGACTACTGCTGGTTCTTGCAGAAGGAAGATACCTCAGCACATAAAAGACAAAAATGAACTTCTTGTAAGTATGAAACATCCTTCACATGCAATGTTATTTTGCGTTTTAGTATTTTTTTATTTGTTACATCAAAATGGCCTATAACTATGATGTTTCTAATTTTTTCACTGTAATCATGTAATTAATTAATGAATTTTAAGTTGCAATTTAATAAAATAGTCACATTTATTTTCATTACCCAGATATGCCTTTTCATTGAAATTCATCAACCCGTAATTAAAAAAAAACTGTACGTGATGCAGATTTTTCACAGCCATATTTGAATTCAACATCCCAAAATTAGTTAAAAACATACTATTTGACCAATGTTATAAAAAATAACGTTCAATTTGTTGCCTAGTGTTTTTTCTCTCTTACATAGTACTTTTCCACATGAAATTTAATTTTGTTTGCTATAAACCATTTTGAGTAATGTACACTTTTGTCCACCGTAGTTAGCGCACTTAGCTACTGATCAAAGAGCACCTGGGTTCATAGCCCGCATGTGGACGAAAGGCATGGGTGTGTTCTTATATCCTGTTGTCCTTCTGTTAATTCTTCTTTCTAAGGAATATTAAACTGACGAGCTCTGCGGAAAGCAACTGATTTAGGTGTAATTTAATTTTTTACAGTTTTATTCATTTTCTTTTAATCTGTGGACACCAAATATACATTTCAGTTTAATATAAAAAATAAATAAATACCCCAGTAGTGATACAGCCGGTATGGTGGGTTGAAGAACCACGTCCCCTCGCCATAAAATCTCCCTATCTACGGCCGGTGTAGTGGGTGCCACGTCCACCTGTCCAAAGTCCTGCGATTTTGCCGTTCGTCCGCCATTTTGAATTCTGACATCATCACCACAAAATCCGGAGATTTTTTTCCGCCATTTTGTATTCTGATGTCTAAGACCCCCTAGTTGACCCACCCCTTGTGAAGTAAACGACTCTAAAGGTCCCAAATAATTCTAATTCTTAAGGTTCAAGGTCTATATATGGTGAAATTAGCCTCTAAATCAGGGGCTCCCTACACCAATCACAACGGAAGGGCGAGATAGCGGATGCAGAAGAAACTGCCTCTCAGCTACTCTGAAAGCAAAAAAGAGTACTAATCAGGAGAAAGAATGATAAAGAACATTAGACCTTGCAGAAGAGACCAATGTTCTGAAAGAAAACAGTGACCATACGGAGGCGCGATCGCTGCAGCTTCGCATTATGGTTGTTGCCAAGAAGGCTGATGATGGAGTAGTCAGTGGTTCCGATAGCATAAAGCTCCCGGAACAAAGCTTCTCTTTCGGCATTGTAGCGGGAACAGTTGAGCAGAACGTGGGATACAGTCTCAGGTGTGCTGCAAGTGGCACAGTCTGGATTGTAAGCTCTGCCAAGAGTGTGAAACGTAGAGTTGCTGTAGATGACACCAACTCGGAGACGATGGAGGAGGGTCTCCTCAGATCTGAGGAGATTTACAGAGGTTAGGAGCAGTGAGAGTAGGTTATAACGCTGGAATTCCTGCGTGAGGATATCAAGAGAATAATCTCTTTGTAATGTCCTCACGTTCCTCGTTTCTGTAGAGAGAACATGATTAGTAGTATTTTTAAAGAAACTAGATTTATTGAGATAGGTATGACAACAATATCAAACAGCCCCCTGATCGCAGGCATGGGGCAAAGACCTGTTCTTCCTCCGCTAAAGGCTGAAATCATCGATGCTGGTAGGAACTTCACGTACCACATTTTCAAGTGGACTTTATCGAGAGCCAAATGGCCTTCCTGAGACACATTACTCCAGTTTAAGATAGACGATTCCACACTAACTAAGTGAGGTTAAGGTACCTGCGATGGCCTCTGATCAGGATTATCCACCAGCTGAAATAAGGTATCCCATGCCTCTGTTCACTTAGGGATGGCAACCCAGAAACAAACAGAAAACATAGCGACAGATTCTCTGTTGAGGGAGAATCTGTCGCTAAGTTGCAGCAAGTCCAGGATTCGTAATGAAGCTTAAATCCACAAACCAGTCCAGTAGGTATAAATGGTCAGTACCAGGACCTTTGTGAAGTTGACCATTCCTCAGCAGGGTTAAAAAAATTATAAAAGTGGCCATAGATGACAAGATAAGTAGGCCGTACTGAACTGACAGCCCTCCCTTTCAGTTCCCTTTCAAAAGAGAATATCTTTTTTGAAAGGTACAAACGGCCTGTAACCACGAGAAGGCAGGGTAGGACATTAGGTTCTGGACTTCGCCGGTTCTGTGCATGATCACTGGGGATTGATACACAGCTCTCCTTCCAGTTTATACCTAGCTACCATTTACAGACCAAAGAAACGACAGTAACGAAAATAATTGCGAAAAGAAAATCTTAAATATTCTCAATTTCATTTTTTCCAAATGATTTCCTAGTTTTAATTACCTTTTTGTTGCAAAGAACTGAAATTTGGGAAACATTTTGAAAATATTACATTGAAACATTTTTTAAAGTATTTGAGTGCACTTGGCAAAATTTGTTTCCTTAAATTAATTTTTAAGAGTCGTTGAGTAGCCATTTAATTAATTTGAGTGGCAATGATGCTTGGAGAATCTTTGCCACTCAAATGAACGTGTATTTTGATAGAAACCCTCTATAATAAAAAATACCGGTATGTGTGTTTGATACGCGAGGAAAAAAGGTGAATTTAATCTTTTATTTACCTAAATCGCTCGAGGGAAATTCGAAGGAAAAAGCACTTCTCGCAGTGAAAACTAATTTTTTTTTGCCTCCCAAAAATAGACCTGAATTTTTCAACAGAAGTAGTAAAACGTTCAGTTAGGTACCAAAAACTTCGTTCGAGATTATCCCTCAACTATCTTAATCCACTATAGGGAATTAAGAATATTTAGCGTGAATTCTGACAAAGTGTCAAGATCTAATAATAACCGTAAGTCGGAAACCATCCTCGCGCTGAATGACGGGCTAAAAGCACTGTGTCCATAGTAGCTAAGTTTGCTTTCCAGTGTACGGCGGTCTATCACGCACACTCCCCACAAATGAAAGCAGAAAAGATGTTTAAGGGGCCAAAGTAACAATAATGAGATACCTAAAGCTACGCATAAAAAACCAAAAAGGCTGTAGCTGCATTAACTTATCAGAGGTTGAATTTAATAAAGAAAAGCACCCTCGACTGACAGAATCTCCGCCTAAATGAGTAGAATCAAGCAACACACGTAATCAAAGATGTCGTCGATTCCTCTCAAAAAGGGTTAACTCCTGACGTTTACACAGTTTTCCAAAGTCCGAGCGATTCTAGTGAATACATGGCTCTTCATTTGAAAGTTCCGGCGCCAGCAACCTTTGGATGAATAAAAAAATCAAAGGCACATGTGTTTTAAGAAATGAGAGATTTGACTAATTATGATAAACTACGACAAGTGCTTTTTCGCCTATAGCTGAAGTTTTTTAATGGAGGGGGGGAGGTTTTTTTTCATTTCTTAGGAAGTAAAAATGAGAGCTTGAAAATAAATCCATTGTCAACAATGATTGTAATTTCGATGACCCTAGGCATATTTAAAGTTATTTGAAAAGCATTAAGTATATCACTATCGTTAGAGCTTTTAGGTTACCCTTTTTAAAAACGATTGTTCATAGAGCTTTTAGGTTACCCTTTTTAAAAACAAATGCAGTTCATAGAGTTTTTTGGTTACCCTTTTTAAAAACGAATGCAGTTAATAGAGCTTTTTGGTTACCTTTTTTAAAAAAGATTGGTGTTCATAGAGCTTTTAGGTTACACTTTTATCAGATACAATACAAAACACACAAATACAAATGCACATAACACAATAATACAACATATGCATATGCACAAGCCCGCTGATACAGAAGCAGATACCCTTAGCAACCATATCAGGCATGGCTCCCAGACGATAAAGAGGAGAGATGAGAAATGCTCTTGAATATAGCTTTCGACGGTAGATTGTTGCAAGTATCAAATGTTACGAAAGAAGAATAGAAACTTAACAATTGCTCTATCATTGTTGTCTGAGCTGCGCAAAAGAGATGCGCAGTAGAAAACCAATCGCAGCAGTTGCTCTATCATTGTTGTCTGAGCAGCGCAAAAGAGATGCGCAGTAGGAAACCAATCGCAGCAGTTTCATTTCTTCCATTCTTCAAGAAGAGAAAGAGATGTTGGATTGTTTTAACTCCGAGCGGCATTTTGTTTGTACAAATATTTGTGCAGCTACCATCTGCCTTAGAATGCAGATGGTAGCCTCCTATCAAGGCTATCTAGAGTGTTCTTTAATGTGCACAGGATATGGTTCTACCACACACGGGGTCACGGCTCAACGTTCCATGCGACGGACGACAGCCTTTCCAAATCCATCGGTTTCCCCTACTGACCGTGGGCGGGTAGTTTTGCGGAGATAAATATCAGCGCTGGCTCAGCTGGGACTCGAACCTAGGAACTGCACATTACGAGCCTCACGCGCTACCGATTGAACCCGTCCCAGAAGAGGGGTTGGTTCAGAGGAATAAAAAGTGAAAGGTGATGGGGAACCAAGAGACTTGATCTCCATTGTAGTATAGTATTTTTTCCCCTAGAGCTTTAGTAGTATTTAAAAAATATGCGCAAGTTTGATAACTTTATGCATTCATTACTTTTTAAAGGGGAAGACATGCCCACTTCTCCTCCCCCCCCTCTAGAACTGGCGCTGAGTACTAGTTATGGTAAATCTACGGGGATAGGAGAGATTCAGGAGATCAGCAACAAAAAAATCAGTGGTTTAAGTTTCAATACTCTACAATACATCTTCAAAATTTTTAATGGAAAAGGTCATCAACTTGGCGACGTGTTTCCCGATATTGTTTTAAGGTATAGTGAAGAGACAGTGGTGTGAAAATAGATCATATGTTCTAATGCAAAGGAGGCATAAATGATATAATGGTTAATATACGATAACACGATCGTAAATATTACGAATGAAATGCAGACTGTTCCTGATTAATGAATAGATCTTTCGATAGATACGAATAGTAATATTTTACTAGTGCTTATGCAACTGAAAAATTAATTTTTAATTTATCTCTGAAAAAAAAAAGTTGATTTTCTACAGACGGCTGAGAAAGCGAAAGCGATAACTCGATTTTTTAAAAACGAGCTAAGAAACATCATAGATAGGAGATTAAGTGAGAAAAGCAAAATAACCCTTAATGGGAAAAATATGTTTGGGAAAAAATGCTTCTCTAGATGTATTACAAGGATCAGGAACCTTTAACAGATCAAAACCGGAGACAAGAAAAAGAGATATGGATATATAAATATACATATATATATATAGGCCACCCCCTACCATAATGCTTTCCCTCCTATGACATCACCGACCACGCCCCCATTAATATTCATAACTGATCATGCCCACTAATTAATATTCATAACTGACCATGCCCACTCATTAATATTCATGGCTGGCCACGCCCACTCATTAATATTCAACCGCACTCCATATAATGAGACAATACTACTGAAAATCCCGTTAGGTGGCGCTGTGAGAAAAAGCCTCAAATTATCATTCATATCATTGCTCGGTGCTAAGAATTTGACTGCCATCTGGTGGTTGAAAATGTAATTAAGAATTCAGTTTTTACTTTGTTTCTTATAGGTAGAAAGCACTTCAGTATTATTTTAATTTCCACTAACTAAGCTGCATTAATTCGTTTGTATATAAAATGCGTTGATGACAGTGCGTTATGTGGATAATGATAAAATCAAATTAAAATTATTTATTTTCTTATAATTTAAGGGAAAAATAATGCTTTAAACAGTTGACATGATTTGTGAAGAGATGCGTTTAAACAGGAAATATTGCTTGTGTTACTTCCAATTGGGTACTTAACTGATGAATGAGAAAATTATATTAATTAGTAATTAATGTGTAAAATAATGTAAAAATTCGTATAATTGAAAAACTCAGAACATGCGATATCAAAGTCTCAGATATGAACATATGTTGATAAGTTCACTAGTTCTTCTTATATGCAGAGTTAAAAACAGGAAAGTATCTATATTTCTTGATATTAAACAGCTGAAATTTGTAATTACATAGCGAATTTCGTTAATTTTCATTTCATTTTATTTATTGTTATATATTATATATATTTTTATTTCGTATATATATTAATATTTCATAGCACGTGGCTTAGTTTCTACATAAGCTATCAAGATTTTCATTTCCGTTACCACAGATTGTGCTGCCCTATGGCTCCCGTGATATTCGTCCGCACGGTCAAAATTTCTTGCAGAGCATCCCCGTGTGCTCCAGTGATTGGTTTAAAAATCAGGTTCCCACTTGACCCGTGGCTTCGTTTCTACACAAATTGTGACAGCTCGTATATCAATTTTAATCTGCTTATTTTGTTGTTTCCTGCACTAAATATTAGTTAGCATCCCACTCCCCCCGACATTTTATCACAATTTGAACACTAAGAATTTCCAGGTGTTGCAAAGGTCATTGCTGACTCGGCGCGCGCTCTCAGAGTCCGTGGCAAACAATCAAGATATTTATTTCGTCAGATTTTGGCATTCTGTAATTCCCGATGCACTTCACCGAAAGGTTCCAAATTTCGTAGGCGGGTTCCCCGTGCCTGACTCCATGTTTGGTTAGAAAATCGTCCCTAGCTGCAGTGAAACGCCTAAATAATGCTTTTGAAAATGTGAGGAATCTGGCAACGGCATCAGATTTGCAGCAGAAATTTAAATGCTGTTTTAACTAGAGGTCCTGTATAGTAGAGGCTGGCCATCTCGGTGATTCACTGCCATTGGTTGATCGAGACACGTGGTTTAAGGGCGCCATGTTTTGTCGTACCGTGAGACGAAAGCCTGTGAGATAGTGTGTGTACCTAGTTAAAACTTCTCAGTTGTTACAGCTTTATATATCTCTACCACTTTTTGTCTATAAAAGCTGTTATATTTAATGAATCCCTCACTGATCTCCAATTTGATGTAAAAATTTCACTCAAAGAAATAAATTAATGAATAATTTTATCCGAGAAACTCCATCAGAAGACGGCAATCGGTTGCAAAAGTGAAATAAGCCAACTGAAAACCAACAAATAATTTCTTTTAAGGTTCGTTTGAAAAACAAACTAATGCTTCCACTTTATCGTCTGCCTGTGCCAATATTTGTTTGTCTGTCTGTCCGTCTCTCTGTTAAATGTTGTTCAATCCCGTATGTCGGCGAAAAATGTTTCCGCAAAAATATTAATATTTACATTTTTCGAACCGCCATCAGTTTGAATAATTAAAACAGTAAAATAACTAGAAGAACGCATATGGAATCTCGTTTTCAAAGAGAATGAACTCTTCCTTTGCCTACTTTTTTTACTCCTTAAAAGTTTTAATTATGGATGTTCTTGTTGTTTTCCTGATGATGTCCCGCCATCCTCACAGACCTTCTACTATGGCTTATAAACTGATAGGCTCATGTCAGACCTCTGTGGCAAACAGCTGCTTAAGGGGTTATTTATTTTTATTTTTTTAATGTATGATGTGGAAAAATGCACAAAGTAGTATATTATTTGTAATTATATAACCATAACAGAATCTAGAGCCGAGATCACTAAATATCCAAAGAGCAAAACTTTTAACATTCGTTAAAAAGTTAGCTGTTTGGATATTTAGTGATCTCTAATGATATAAATTAAAACCACCTTTAAAAATGCGAATTATATTTCATTAGTACCAACTAAAAAAGGTATTTTCAATTATCTCTTAAAACCGTTCTGTTTCTTACCTACCTTGGGCGTAGGGGTCAACGCATTGTTGTCAATGGAAATTTCAAGACTGTCATATTCCATGACGAAAATTTCAAATTTCATGTATTTCATTCATGTATTTTGACATAGCTACGTCCTTTCCAATATACATTTTAAATTTCGGGATTTTCCGATTTTTTTTTCCACTGTTAGAGGGCGCAATTATAGCTTTTGGGAGATTCGGAAAATGCAAATTGTAATATTTCATCAATACCTGTCCAACCGAAAAAGAGTTTTTAAATTATCTCTAAAAACGTACAATTTTCTGCTAAAACAAAAAAAAATTGCATTCTCCCCTTTCCCTGGGTCTAAAGAGTCAAGTGATTGTTGCCATTGGTAAATTCGTAACGTTTGCATTTCAACAACAAAATTTCAAATTTCTAAAACATCCTTTGGTTATGTTCGTTTGATTTTTTGGAATTTTATACTTTTTCCACCGTTAGAGGGCGCAGTTATAACTTTTAAGAGATTCGAAAATAGCAAATCGCAATATTTCATTAATACCTATCCAACACAAAAAGAATAAAAAAAAAATATTGTCTACAGACGGACAGACAACAAAGAAATAACTCTTTATTTTTCTCAAAAAAAAAAGTCCTAAAATTACCTTTACTTCTTAACCGTTTTCTAAAATGCTTCAAATCGTGAGCACTGAAATTTGTATTAAATATTACCCTACTACCCTTTTCTGGAATCCATAAGTATCCCTACAATACCATTCTGCTTTGCACGCCAAACAATCCGAGCCACGACAAAACATGGCGTCGAATTTCGAGATGGCCAACCTCTACCTATATAGGGTCTCTAAATTTAACTTTTTACTTTCACAGTTAGGGAGCAGAAAATAGCAACAGTAAATTTGACAGCGATACTCGTTTCCCGTAGGAGTAACATGGTAAATATTTTTGCTTCTAGCAAACCCTCCTTTCGGACTTTCAACCTGAAATTTGGCACTGCAATCCGCACCACAACTAGAAACATTCTCAGAAAAGTTGGAGCGTGTGCGTCGATTTCCCGATGAGTTATGCTGCCACAGACAGATATCTTCTTTATTATATAGATTTTGAAAACGAATATTCAATATTACATATTTGTCCAAGGCAATTTGCTATTACCAGTTGGGTTGGGTTGTTTTACCTCTGAGCGGCACTTTTTTGCACACCATGGGCTAAATGGCCAGGTCACATGGACCCCGAAGGCTCAGAGAAGGTTGGGGGAGGGGACCCACTGGATTAGCTGTTGGGAGACAGATGGTAGCTTCCCGTCAAGGCCATCCAGCGTGTTCTTTAACATGCACAGGGTATGGCTCTCCCGCACACGGGGCCACGGCTTAACGTCCCATCCGACGGACGGCGGCCTTTCCAAGCCCATCGGTGTCCCCTACTGACCGTGGGCAGGGAGGGGAATTTTGCGGAGATAAATCTCAACGCTGACCCAGCTGGGACTCGAACCTGGGAACCACAGATTACGAGCCTGGCGCGCTACCGACTGAGCTACCCCCGCCCCGCTATTACCAGTAGTGGCTCACGAGTTTCGAAACAGGTGCAACCGATTTCAAAGAGAAACCAACTACAAAGATCCAGCCACATTCGAGGCTGGTAATCTATTGCGATCATGCTAATGTAAAGAAATATTTTGCGGAAGAATTAAAGGATAAGAATTGGTTTAACTTGGGATATGCCAAATAGAAGCACGCCCCACTTAACAGGTTTTTGAAGCTTTTCTAGTCTTATTTAATGGAGTGAATATCAATAAAGTTGAATAAAACAAAGTGAAAATGCCGTTAGAAATTACTTTATTCCTTTTTAAAGCAATTTTTATATTAATAAACAGATTTGCAGTAAAAAAATTTGCAACTAACATGAAACATTTATCCGAAACCATCACTATCCCAAAAAATTGCACGCATTAATTAATATATCAAAAATTGTCCCGTTTCGAAATTATTTTAAAAAAATATTCTACAGTCTCCATTTGCAGAAAGTTCAGTTTTCGATATCAGAATAATAATCAATCACTGATTTTTTCTGTAAATATGTATGAGAAAATTTTAACCAAATTGTAACCCGTATTATCATGATATTGCGCGAATTTTCTAAAATAGAATAATCAAATGAATTTTCTGAGAGCGTGACTTTAAAAAGTCTAGCCTCTTTCCTAACCCTTAAAAAAAATCCCGATTTTTAGATTCGGGTAAATGTTGTCTCAACACTTGTTTTGGGTAAACTCGACATGAAAGGGTAAACCTTTCATGTCGAGTTTTGTCTGGTTTTGAGATGACCCCATGTTTCTGAAACCATCAAACGAAAAATCGCGTTATCTGTGTATATCCGAAAAGTACGCTAAACACTTAAAACCAATTTGACGATGTCTTTCACTGCAAACATCTTAAGCTCTGTCCAGTCGAACTGAATTCAAAACTATCATAGTTTGAAGTATCACATTATCCCCAAATTATTAATTGCACTGTAATGCTGAGGAACAAATACTAAGCAAGCTCAAAATTATTTAAACCTGCAGCACTGAGCAGCACATTGCGTAAAATATTTAAAACTTCCTGAATTTTAAAAGAATTTAAAATTTTAAAACTTTAATAAAAAAAAAATACGGTAAATGGATAGAACCACCCCACGAGAGCTGAAATATCGACAAATCGACTAGCACCAAAAAAAAAAAAAAAAAAAAAATCGAAAAGCTAGCGATTTGCTTTAAAATTGACTTCCAGTCTCGTTTTCATGACATTAAACACGGTCCTGCAAAATTCCGTCATTTGAAGATTAATGCCATTCATCTGCAGATTCCGTAGTCACTGATTCTGTGGTACCCATTAATAGGCACCACAACTGTGCTCAGAAAGCAAAATTTTCCTCCGGATCTGTTTTTGAAAGACAATGGAATCCGAAATGTGGGAAATACCGTTTTCCTTTAAGATGCTTATTATTAGATTTTTATATTGTAATAAAGAGTGCTAAAATCACCCGCGATGATCAAATTCCTCATGCCTAAGCTAAATCGAAGAATTCTAATATAATCGAATCGACGATTCCTTAAACAGTGGGGTCATCTACTTTCTCGCCTCCTTTAGCGTTAACACTTTTAGCTCCAAACTCCGCGCTTCAAAACTCAAAGCCTTTTGTCAGAAACCGAAAGCCGCCACTGACGCTAATGGTCCAAATTTTAGTACCACAGCTGTGTTTGTTGAAAAATTAAAGAACTGAATTTTCAGATTCCTTTTCCCCTAGTGATAATGAGAACCGGGGTTTAGACGATTTGTCTTTCCTACCAAACAACCTAGAATTTATAGTAAAAAAAACATAGGTAACAATATCATTATTGCAATAGTCATTGTTTCGCGGAGCAAGAATGTTCTTCTCGGCGTTTATGACGTATGATGTTGATTGTGACGCCAACAATGTAAATCAGGCCTCATTTGAATCTGATAGCTAAATTGAAATCCGTTGCGATTAAATAAGCATCAAAGGTAAAGTGGAATTCACTCAAAGATAATTACGTTAAACATTATATGTCTAAAGTTTCGCAAAGTATTTAAAAGTTTGAATTTTAAAAGAGATTTTTACAACATTATTTCTTTTTTAAAGTCTAATTGAATTATTTTAGGTGAAGGTGTATGGTCTGACAGACCTCCACTACAGAGATCAGGAATGGGTAAATACCCATTCCTGATCTCTGCAGTGTTTATTCGATAAATCATCATCATCATCATCATCATCATCATCATCATCATCCTCAAGCAGCCATGGGCTACGGAGGTCCAACCAGACAGTGCAATTTAGTTCTCCAAGCAAGTCTATCCTGAGCTACATCTACTGCATCTGGCCACTGCACACCAATTCTAACAAGGTCCTGTTTGACATTGTCTGCCCACCGCATCCTAGGTCTCCCCTTCTTTCTGAGGCCTTTAGGCACACTGTTCATAACCCTATTCGCCAATCTATAATTATTCATACGGGCAACATGGCCAAACCAACGGAGTCTCTCTCTGCACAATATGCTGCTTAAAGGAGGTTGCAAACTCCTTTTCCTAATCTCATCATTAGTTACAAAGTTGAACCACCTAATACCCAAGATACTGCGTAAGCATCTGGAATCAAAAGCATCTAGTTTCCTGTTATCATGTTTACAAAGTGTCCAAGTTTCACTACCATAACTAACCCTAGAAAGAACCAAACTATTATACAGTCTAATTTTAGTCTTTAGGTGTATACGCCTATTTCTCCACACTCTCCATAGATTCTTAAAAGTCCCAGCAGCAATCCCTATTCGTCTGTTAATCTCATGCCGCACATCACCATTATCTGTTACATAGCTCCCAAGATAATTAAACTGTGACACCTGCTCAAGACTGCAACCATTCAGATTAACTGAATCACAGCCTGCCTGACCAATTTTCATCACTTTAGTTTTCTCTCTGTTTATAACCAAACCTACTCTACTACCAGTCTCATCAACGGCTCGAATGAAAGAGTTCATCTCATCAACATCATTTGCCAGAAGGGCTAAATCATCAGCATAATCTAAATCAGAAATTTTCCTATCTCCAGCCCATTTAAGGCCAAAATCTTTCCCTTGAAGTGAATTTCGCATAACATAATCAATAACCAAGCTAAAGAGAAAAGGAGACAAAATGCACCCTTGTCGAACACCAGAAGTAATGCTAAACCAATTGCTACAAGCCTTACCAACTCTCACACACGACTCAGTGTTATTATAGAGAGCTTTCATAATGTTAACTAACTTGTCTGGTATACCATATGATCTCACAATCAACCACAAATTATGACGATCAACAGAGTCGAAAGCCTTTTTGAAATCAACAAAGCTAGCAACCAAAGGTTTCTGAAACTCTAAACATTTCTCAAGAATCTGCCTAAGTGAAAATATCTGATCTACACATCCCCTACCACTTCTGAATCCACATTGCTCATCACGCAATTGACTGTCAACCAGATTCTTAATTCTATTAAGCACAATCATGGAAAGAACCTTACCTGGAACAGAGAGTAGGCTGATACCCCTATAGTTATCACAAGAACTGCGATCACCTTTTTTGAAAATAGGGATAACAATAGCTCTGGTAAAATCCTTAGGAACCATGCCTTTATCATAAAAGAGATTCAGAATTTCAGTCATCCAAGTGGTAACCGAAACATTCCCAGCTCTAAGCATTTCCGTAGTAATTTCATCTACCCCTGGGGATTTATGAAGTTTAAGTTTAGAAACAGCCAAACTAACTTCAGATTGTGTTATAGGGCCAACATTAAAGCCACCAATGCATCTATCATCATTGCAAACAATGGGAGTAGAACTAACTACATTGTTTAGAACATCACTGAAATGCTCAGCCCACCTAGCCATGACAGAATCCTCCCCTTCTATAACCTTACCTTGTTTATCCTTCAATCCTTGTATGCCTGTCCGTTTTCTACCACACAAAACATTAACTATCTGGTACAGCTCTCTGCTGTTGTGCTGTCTAACTGCTTCCTCGGCTTTGTCAGCCAAACCATCAAGCCAAAAATTTTTATCAGCAGCTAACTGATCCTTTACAAGTTTATTAAGGTCTCTGTAATGCTTTCTATTAGGACTAGTAGGGTATTGATTAAGGGCATTCCTGCAGTTCTTTCTTTCCGAAATAAGCTCAAGTGCCTTATCACTCAGATAATTTTGCCTCTTCTGCTCCTTTTTTCCTAAAAGAGTACTGTTAGTGTCCAAAAAAGCCTGTTTAAAATGATCCCATTCTTCCTCAACTTCAGTAGTAAGCAAACCATGACTGTCATAATGACTAAGTAACCTATCATGGTAAGCTTTGGCTATAACTGGATCTTTCAGAGCTTCAGTATTAAAAGTAAATTTTTTAACCCTAGCACAACACTTTTTAAGTTTAAGTTGCAACACACTTTTAACAAGGTAATGGTCAGATCCAATTTCAGCTCCCCTATATGCCCTGGTATTCCTAACAGAACTAGTCCATTTGCTGTTAATTAATATGTAATCAATCATATTCTTATGCAGCCCATCAGGTGAAACCCACGTGTACTTATGTATGTCGCGGTGTTTGTAATAAGTGTTAGTTATTCTGAATCCATTGAGTTTACTTACCTGTAGGAGACGTTGCCCATTGCCATTGCAGCTACCAATACCAAAAGGGCCTATTACTCCTCCCCAAAGGTCAGAGTCAGTACCAACTTTGGCATTGAAGTCACCAAGAACAAGGGTAATATCTCCTTTCTTGACAGAATTCAAAATATCCTGAAGTTGTTCATAAAACCTATCCTTCTCATCCTCATCGGCATCCTCAGTGGGGGCATAACAGCAGATAACATTCAAGTCTTTAACGCTTGTCTGAAATTTTGCTGTAAGAAACCTTTCATTAATGCACTCATATCCTAGAAGAGCATCACTAGCGTGTCTGCTGAGAAGCAGACCCACGCCTTGGTGATGCTTTTTGTCGTCCCTCCCTGAAAAGAGAAATTTAAGATTATTTTTAAGAATCTGACCTTTATCTGTCCATCTGGTCTCTTGCAAGCCGAGAATATCTAAATTATAACGGTGGAATTCTTGTGTGAGGACATCAAGAGAAAAAGCTCTGTGCAGAGTCCTCACATTCCAACTACCTATGGAGAGAAAATGGTTAGTGGGATGTTTAAAGAAACTATGTTTATTGAGAGAGGGAATGCCGACAATATCAAACAGCCCCCTAATCGCAGACATGGGGCAAAGACCCGTTCCCCCACTACTAAAGGCTGAAGCCATCTACACTGGAAGACTTCCTCCAATGTAGAATTTGACGATGCCAATAGAAGCAAAGAGTTCAGGTGCCTGCGATGACTTCTGCTCAGGATTATCCACCAGCTGATAAACATATCCTGTGGATCTATTCACTTGGGGCTGTCAACCCACAAACAAAAAGAAAACACAGCGGAAGATTTTCCCTCCACAGAAGCCCACCAGTGCAGCAAAATCAGGATCCATAATCAAGCTCAGAGCCATATATCTGTCCAGTCCAGTAGGTTTATATGGTCAGCACCAGGACCCTGTGTGGTTGACCACTCCTCAGCAGGGTAGAAAAAAAAGAAAAGTAGCCATAGTTGTCCAGATCAGTAGGCCACACTAATCTGGCAGCCCTCCCCTTCCGTTCACTTCCACAAGAGAGTATCTCTTTTGAAAGTTACTAACGGTCCGCACCACGAGAAGGCGGGGTTGGACATTAGGTGCTAGGCCTGGCCGGTTCTATGCATCATCACAGGGGATTGGTGCATAGCTCTCCTTCCAGTGACTACCTAGCTACCATTTACAGACCATTCGATAAATACTTCTGCGGAAAAAACGAGTTTTATTGATATTGCAGGACTCGAACCCGCGGATCTTCGACATTTACGGCCAGAGTGTACTAACCACTATACTAGATACCGATTCTATCATTCATTTTTGCAATATGATTTATATCTTTCACAAGACCATATTTTCCTGGCGCCATCTATTGTCGGGAGTGGCAAATTAGTTTCGAAGTGGTCGGTGAATATTTCGGTGAAATATATGTCACATCGCGGAAATGAATGACGGGGTTATATCTAACATTAAGTGTTAATACACTCTGGCATGCATGTGCAGAGACATGTGTTCGAATCCCGAGATAACGGCAAAACTATTTTTTTTCCATAAATGCATTTATTGAATCCTATATCAACAGGTAATCTGTATATAACTTAATAATGAGTATTTATTACTGCTAATTAAAAAACCAGAGCAAGCTAGTTTTTTGTCTGGTGATTAACCATGATTATCAACATGGTTACATGTTGCTGCAGGTTTAAATAATTTTGAGCTTGCTTAGTATTTGTTACTCAGCATTACAGTGCAATTAATAATTTGGGGATAATGTGATACTTCAAACTATGATAGTTTTGAATTTAGTTCGACTGGACAGAGCTTAAGATGTTTGCAGTGAAAGACATATCAACATGCTAACGCTGTTTACCATGTTATCAACATGGTAAACAGCGTTAGAACTTTAGCAATAATGTATTTTCTAAAAATGTCTTTTTCTAGCGAAAAAAATCAGTCGCTCTGTCAAAATAATGTCTCCAGAAAAAATAATTACCAAATGCAAGAATACTAACCTTTTTAAGAGTTTAAATGGCCTGCTTCCCTACTTGATATCGCCATTTAAACTTACAATATTGCAACAATGATTAACTTAAATAAGAATATCTTATGAATCTCTCAAAACAGAATAATGAACTGGATCACGTAAGAGGAAATTGCAGCATCCGATCTTAAATCGTTGCAGATGAATTAATCTAAATAAAAAATGCTGTATTGTTTTACCTCTGAGTGGCACTTTTTGCACACCATGGACTAAATGGCCAGGTCACATGGACCCCGAAGGCTCAGAGAAGGTTGGGGGAGGGGGCCCATTGGAACAGCTGTTGGAAGACAGATGGTAACCTCCCGTCAAGGCCATCCAGTGTGTTATTTAACGTGTACAGGGTATGGCTCTCCCGCACACGGCTCCACGGCTTAACGTCCCATCGGACGGCATTTCCAAGCCCATCGGTGTCCCCTACTGACCGTGGGCAGGGGCGTTTTGCAGAGAAAAATCTCAAAGCTGACCTAGCTGGGACTCTAACCTGGGAACTGCAGATGACGAGCCTGGCGCGCTACCGACTGAGCCACTCCCGCCCCTGAACAAAAAGTAGCAAATGCACTCTAGTTTCTTCATAATTATGCGGAGAAAAAAGGTCATGAGAGTTTCTCAAAAGTGGAAATCCATTTGTCAATATCATGAGGTAGGAACTTTTAAAAGTGTTGCAAATTCACCCTTTCCCTGAGAAATAATGAAGTATATACATTCTAGAGGCTTTATATTTTAGGAGAAAAATATTTTGGTTCGAACGTTGAGTTGTATTACCTCTGAGCGATGCTTTTTTTTACTCACAAAAGGCGAAATCTGCAGGTCACAAGGGCCCAAAGCGGCTCAGATAAGATTGGTGCAAAGAGGTTCACTGAATAGTTGTTAAGAGCCTGATATTCTCTAAAGTGAAAGTAAATTTATGATGAATGATTATAAATGATGAATCTTGGAGGCATAGTGGTATCGCGTTGGCTCGCGCTGACATTGCAAGAGTGTGAATTCGAGTCCCAGGATTGGCAGTTATGTATTCGTATATGTAGAATGTTTTATGAGAGAATGTTTTATGAGAGAATGTTTTATGAGAAAATGTTTTATGTTTTATGAGAAACCAGGATAATCTTGCCAGAGCTTCGAAGTTTTCTCTGTCCTATGTGCAAGAGAGTTGCTTTTCCTCTTTAAAAAATTATTGGAAAAAAAAATCTCTGAAATGTTAAGCTGTTTTAAGAATTTACACAAAACCAACTTTCAGAAAAATTTTATTACTTTGATATATATACTACATTATACACTCTCACTCTTGAATTTCTTAAGAATATCGTATATACATTGCTTACGACGGAGATTTTATTCGATGGCATATACATTAATCAAATATCCTTACATGAAATTATATCCTGATAGGAAATAGCTGAGCGATCTGCTTTCTATTCTTCATTTTTAATAGTCCTAAAGATATGGTTGAGCAATCAGCTTATCTTCCTGTTCCCTCGAGGGAAATGGTTGAACGATCTCCTTTCCACTGAGGTAAAAGAGGTCTTTGGGCTGAAAACAGTTGGCGAAAGAATCTTTTACCTTGAAAGCACAAAGTATCATACCCTTCAATCCACAAACCTGCCCTATTCCGCCGCAATAATGCAGCCAACCGAAACTCCTTGCCGGCAATAAATAGGTGAGATACCTATCTGCTGGGTAGCGACCTGCGACTATTTTTATGGGTAAACACGGCGACCTGTGCGAGCTCAATCGTGGGAGATTAGTCGGTGTAAGAAAGATGGAATGCTCCATATTTTCATCTGAAAGCATCTACGATTTCCGCATTCGACCGTCAGACATGTGTACGAGAACTACATCAAAATCACAACACTTACAGCCGCTGAGAAAAGTGGCCATAAATGGGACATTAATGGACCTACAGTGATGATCAATGTGATCAGCACGTTTCCCGTGTTGGAAAAGAGAGTCACAGTGTAAATGATAACATCGGCATTCATGTGGGTTAGCTACCAAGGTTTGTGCAAATACCGTTCGACGTACAATGACATGAATGAGCAACAAGGGTATCTATGTGACGGATGATCACATCGAGTATCCTTGTTAACAAGACGTCACGGTTTTATAAGGCTGCAGTGGATATAACCAATGGACTGTGGAAAACAGGAAACGGGTAGCTTGGTCTGACGAATCGAGGTTTCAACTAAACAGACTGATTGGAGGTTGTGTGTGTAGAGTAGACTGCATAAAGCCATGTACCCAAACTGTCAACAACGTCCAAACTGTCTGGGACGATTTTCATGGGCCACCTTGAAGCCACTTATACTATTAAGATCATCATCACTGCACAAGGCTATGTTGACATACTCGTCGACAGCCTACACCCGTTCATGGCTATCCATTTTCCACATATGGATAATTCTTTCAAGAAGACTGTTGTTGGCCCCATTTGCTCCCGTTTGGCCAAAGAATGGTTGGAGGAGTATTCCACTGAGTTCACAACCCTCGATTGGCTCTCTCACTCTCCGGATTTGAACCCAATTGAGCGTTTACGAGACGAAGTGAAGTGATGCATTCGGACCTAAAACCCACCAACTGCAACTCTCGGTACTTTACGGATGGCTGTCCTGGAATCATGGGCCGCAATACCACCCAAATCTTTCCAACACCTGGTAGGTCCATGCCACCAAGTGATGCTGCTGTTGTGACGGCGAAAGGTGGACCCACATGTTTTTAGGCAGGTGTGTATAAAAAAATTGTCCTTTCAGTGCATTTTATCAGATGTTTGAAAAACATTTATTATTTAAATTCTTATGACTGGTATTACTGTTTTTAAATATTCATGATTCATAACTCTCGAAACTAGGGATTATTTTACCCTTTTTACAAGTTTCGCACTTCTTGCAAGGACGTATCGAAACTTCACACCCATTTACGCTTTTTCTTGCTTGTTTTTTTTTTTTCAAAGTTAAATCGAAAAATCGGATTTCTAAATGTAAGCTGCGCTTTTTATGAGGATCATATATTCTTGAACTCTGGGTTCCGAGCATTTATTTGTAAAGATATCGGATTTCTTATGATGTTTCTATCAGAAATTGGCTGTGAGACTGTACCAATGTATAACTCTAGTCATACAGGGTGTCCCTGAATTCATGGCCCAAACATGAGGGGATGTAGTACACACCGAACCCACCAATATTCGTTATAGAATAAGCGGCTGCAAACGCAGTGAGGAGTCGGAAATGAAGGACAGACACAGGTGTTTCCAGAGTGACCTTTGTTGGAGATCATTACAACAAATGCTCAAATGTCAGCCCACCAACGTTGTTACAGGCGGCACAACGGTGGAGTAGTGATCGGCGTACCTGCTCATAAACACCGGGCTTGTCATGCACATCGGCAGCTGCGACGGACAGTCGCGCTACCAGATCCTCCGCGGATTGCATGGGCGTCTCGTACACGACACTCTTCAAATGTCCTCACAGAAAGAAATCGGTACAAGAAAGATCGGGCGATCTGGGGGGTCATGTGATGGGACCACGCGCCCAATCCATCGGTTCCCAAATATGGTATGAAGATGCTGACGCACGTCCTTGATGAAATGGGCGGGTACCTACTGGCACCTGTCTGCGCCCCCTACCGGCACCGGGCTGCGTTTGCGGCCGCATATTCTATGACGAATATTGATGGGTTCGGTACGTACTACCATCCCCTCACGTTTGGGCCATGAATTCAGGGACACTCTCTATTCTACAGTATTTACAAATAGTTACAATTAGAACCTACAATGTCGGCTCTCCACTACCGTTTCGCACTACAGTACTGTGCGAATTAGTTGGGACGAGGAAGCCTAGGGAACCTCTTTGATCTGGCCACATCAAGCAATCCCCCAAACACCCACCCAAGTTCATGTTTTAGGGATGTTACACAGTTACCGGACCACAGACGCTTCACCCCATTGAAGGAAGGATGGACAGGAAGAAATACATAGGCGTTCTGGAGGCGAAAATGATCCCAACACTGCAGAAGCTGTTTCCTAACGGTGATGGGGTATTTCAACAGGATCTGGCTACATGCCACAATTCTAAGCTTGCTAAGAGCTTCTTTACCCAGCAACATTTGAAGATATTGGAGTGGCCAGGAAATTCACCCGATCTAAACCCCATCGAAATTTTGTGGGCCATTATTAAAGCGCGCATATGCAAGATGGATTGCACGACGAAAACCAAAATGATAGAAAGTGTCATGAAAGTGTGGTACCACGACCTTGAAGTGAAAGAGATGTGTGGAAAGCTAGTGGCATCAGTGGTTGAGAGGGTGAAAGAAGTAATTAAAGCTAAGGGTGGTCACATTCACTATTAACTACACTATTAAACAAATAAATATTTTAGTTGTGTCTTTGTTACTGCATTTTCCTATTGTCCCAAATAATTTGCACAGTACTGTAATCACAGAGCAATGTTCTTCACGGTAAGATATCCCGCCAGGTTGCAGACAGATATCGGACGAAAAACACTGATCAGACTGGAAAATCCATCCAAGCCGAAATCTTATCCATGCCGGAACCTGACCTCCGACCTGCACCTTGTTCCAAGGTAGAATCACAAAGGAGCAAAGTGTTTTCTTCGCTCCTTGTATCGGTGTGGTACACATGAGTCTTTTCCACGTAACAAGAGCCAATAGTGAGATCATCATCACTGCACAATCCACTACCGATGCCGATCCCACTACCTGTCAATTGCTATCCATCTACGATTAATGGGCCCTTGAACACCTTCACATCAGATCTGAAGGTTCTTCTACCCCAGATAAATATGTTTCGATATAATAAACTCGCACCGGTCTTGTCTCAGGTCTGAACTCATTCTCGCACAGGTCTTGACTACACACCGTCTTTCTTATACCGACTAATCTCCCACGATTAACTCGCACAGGTCGCCACGTTTACCCATAATAATAGTCGCAGATCGCTATACAGCAGATAGGTATCTGACCTATTTTTAGCCGGTAAGGGTTTTCGGTTGGCTGCATTATTGCGGCGGAGTAGAGCAGGTTTGTGGTTAGGAGTGGTGTGTATAATAAGTTGTGCATTCAGTGTAAAAAATTCTTTTTCAAACTTTTTTCAGCCCAAAGCCCTCTTTTATCAAAAATATTTTATGACGTCTCATTCAGGAAATAAAAGTAACTTTTACTGTATAAAACTAGTTGAAAACTAAGGTGGTTATAGAGTATCCATCTGCTTTAAAATTTTCGCAAACTAACGCCGTGATGTATTTTAAAAATGTGCCATTAACAACCACTGTTTCAGACCTTTGAAAAATGCAATTTACATTATTCTTAAGTTTCTCTGGACTGGAAAGCTTTGAAAGGCATTGATAATGTTGTTTAATATTTGTGGTCACAAAACTTTAGTGAGATAAATCTGAACTCTGGCCCAGGTGGGACTTGAAAATGCAGATTACGAGCCTGGCGTGCTACCTCTGAGCAACTCCCACCCCAACAATATTCGCTCAAAATAGGTTATTAATGAGTGGCAGAAACATGCATTTTTTCTCTATTTTGTATCCAACCACTCTTTTTGAAACGAATGTCACTATTACAGTGATTTGCAATTGTGATTATGAATATATAATTTATAAATTTCAAATGCCTTCAAACATTGATCGTTACCGTTGTATATATTTTATTGAAGATTTTCATTAAAATAAAAAAGCTGGGGTTTTTTTGTTTCGTTTTTTTCAAAGGAAATGTAAAATGTTTCTATTCATTTTATTAATTGTCAGAAAGATTCAAAATCACAGAAATGATTTTCGTGCAATGAATCTGCGCCCCCTACCGTACATTATACTCTTCTCGGTTTTCGAAAACATTTTGTTCAATTTTTATCATAAAGCGTCGTGGAGGTGCAGGAATTCCGGGTAAGTTTAGGATTTGGGTTATCTTACATATGAGTGGCATTTTTCTGCACATAATGAGCTAAATGGCCAGGTCACAAGGACCCCGAGGGTTTAGAGAAGATTGGGAGAAGGGGAAGACCCACTAGACGCATTTAGGAGACAGATGGTAACCTCCCGTCAAGGCCATCCAGCGTGTTCTCTAATGTGCACAGGGTATGGCTCTCCTGTACACAGCGCCACAGCTTTATATCCCATCTGACGGACGGCGTCCTTTCCAAGCCCATCGGTGTCAGGGATCGGTGTCATCAAGCCCATCGGTGTCATCGGCCCATCGGGCAGGGAGTTTTGCGGAGATAAATCTCAACGGTGGCTCAGCTGGGACTAGAACCTGGGAACTGCAGTTGCGAGAATGGAGCTGATACCCCCCCCCCCTGACTGATACCCCCCTCCAAGCTTCAGGGTAATCTTAGGAGCATTACTTCGCATTACAGATATATATTTGGTTTCCGACATTTTCGATTCGTTTAAATGCTGTTTTGAAAAATTCTATCCTAGTAACACTTCAGAACATTTTAATAAGAATATTACACCGGGATATCAATTCTTTGAACTAAGAAACACAACACGTATGTACAATCAGAAGAATCCTTGCAAGCGAATTTACATTAAAAACTTTTTACAATGATAGCCATGGTCTAATTTCCTTATAACAAAAACACATTTTCATTTATAGGTCTGGAAAAGAATAGCACTCGTGAGCAGAAAAACATCACAAAAGAAGTCCGTATATCTGACGTCACATGCAGGGTTTTCCTCAATGACAGAAGAAGGAGCTAAAGTCATCTGTTTACTACTTCTTTTAACGAGACGAATAATATCTACACACACTGCGGTTTCATCTTTATTTTATACAAGCTACTGACTGTTTTTGCTCCATACTCTAAGAGCGGAATGTTAAATTCAGAGATGTTACTATTTTATCTTTAACATTATTTTTCCTACACTTCTTTGTTACGGTGCTCTTAAAACAGGTTTTCCTAGCAATCTCTATAAATCTATATTTTTAACCCGATTCGCGAAATAATGTAAATTACGGTTTTGCTGTTTTGTGTTTTACCTCTGAGCAGCACTTTTTTGCATTCAATGGGCTAAATGGCCAGGTCATAAAGACCCCGAAGGCTCAGAGAAGGTTGGGGGAGGGGATCCACTGGAATAGCTGTTGGGAGACAGATGGAAGCCTCCCGTCAAGGCCATTCAGCTGTGCTTTAACCTGCACAGGGTATGGCTCTATCACACACGGGGCCACGACTTAATGTCCATCCGACGTACGGCGGCCTTTCCAAGACCGAAGGTGACCCCTACTGACCGTGGGTAGGGCGAGGAATTTTGCGGAGATAAATCTCAACGCTGACCCAGCTGGGACTCGAACCTGGAAACTGCAGATTACGAGCCTGGCGCGCCACCGACTGAGTCACCCCCGCCCCGTAAGTTACGGAGTAAGAATTATCAAGTTTTTACACATTTTTGTTCGACTCTTTAGCTTTAATATTTTCAGAATGCAATTAATATTTATCATTTAATCTTTATATATATATATTTCTGTTTTTCAAAAAAAACGTAATTAAGGATTTCCGAATGTAGACGTTAACGCTGCATAAAGAGAGTGTTAAGTAAGTATTCAAATTTACCATCTTAGCATGTTCTACGTCTAGTTTTACCAAACCTTCAATAACATTAGTGACAAATGCTTTAACACAGATTTCAAATAATAATTCAACACGTGATGTATTTTTACTTGAATATTTAATATATATATATATTCATTATGCTTGCTGAGAAACTGCTTATTAATAAAGAGGATAAAATACTTAATTTCAGTGTTAAAGAGAAATCTATGAATTATGATTCACACTGATGTACATACTAGAATCTAAATACGACTTTGGGAAGATGAAGTATCAACTTCAGTGCTAATATTTTTACCTCTACCATTTTTACAATTCTTATCTTCAGTCTTTCAGAACGGGTTTGGGAAATATGTGAGTGTAATCCAAAACATTTTTGATATATTGTATTCTGCAGCATAACATACAAAATGCATGTCTTATTTTATGGTAGAATTCTGCGTAGCTAAATGTAACCACTGTATGTGGATTTCTCAGACCCAAAAAACACAATAACTTTCTCTGATTTGAAAATAAAATTATATCAACCAACTAAAATGTTTATTCTGCCTTTTGGTTTTTATTTGTATAACGACATGTGGCTCACAAAGCACATAGAAATTTTGGGTCCACTCACAGGCGAAAAATTCGAAAACTATCAAATTTTTTTTAATTCACATTTGAAAGACAATCAAGGGACATTTATGAATGATTACAGAATATTTACACCAAGCGTTGTGATTAGAGAACTTTTGTGAAATTTAAAACTTTTGTGAAATCGTAACGTGATATTTGATTTCAGATTAGAGTTTTTGGAAAAAGTTTTATAAAAAAAAATGTAATTTATTTCCTTAAATATTGACTATAAGTTTAATCGAGGCAAAAAATCATGACCCGTTTCAACTGATTTAATCTGCTAGTTCCTTGATAAGAATCGTATTACCTTTCCCAGTAGATGAGAAATGTGTTTATTACAAATCATCAAGAAAATATAAAGGGAACCATTAAAGAATTTTTGTTTCTCTACTAGTTATACAATGGTGCCAAGATATTTTTCCCCCTCTGATTAAAACATCCCGCTCATTTAGAATTTTATTGAGCTTGTCAGAGATGTGAACGAATTTTCTTGTTCTCACTTGACTGAAATCAGCAGCAGCGTCAAGCAAATGGTTATCTTCTGCCCTGGAGGTTCCTCTTCATCATCAGTGGAATGGCTCGATTCAGAAGTCAGTTCCTTCTGTAAGGGGAATAGAAGATCGAAAATATGTAGTTCAGAAAGGTAAAAACAAAGTGGAAATTGAATTTGATCCGATAATTTATTTTTGATGTATTAATCTTTCATTATACACTCAGTGGCCACTTAATTACGATCATTCCCACCTAATGTCAATCGTGAATCAAATTCCAAATATGCGGGGAGGGGGTTTAGCTCGGTAGGTAGCTTGCCAGGACCGTAATCTGCAGTTTCCAGGGTTGAGTCTCCGCTTGAATCAATCAGATTTTATCTCCGCTAAATCCCCACCCTGGCCTCGATCAGAAAGGTGACACCGATTGGAATGGAAAGCTGTCGGATGGGAACGCAAAACACTGGAGTCATGTGCATGCTAAAGAACACGATGGATGGCCTTGACGGGAGACTTCCATCTACCTTCTAACTATTACCCGGTGGGTTCCCTTTCCCCAACTTTCCCTGTGCCCTTGCGACCTGCTCATTTAGTCCATTGAGTGAAAAAAAATGCAGCTCAGAGGTAAAACAGCCCAATTCAAATTCGAAGCTTCATAATTTCTTAAACGGGCTTTTTACCGAAAACTATGACCAGAGATAATTTAAGGCTGTCATTCAAATCTAAATCTTTATTTTTACTGTATTGATTCTGTACGTAAGTAGTAATGGAAGTCTGAATACCTAAAACCAGCAATAACAGTCAAAAGAATTTACGTGAGAAAAAAATTAAAATTGAAGTAATAATTATTTTAATCCATTTCAATAAAATGATATATTTTAGATGTCTATATAAATAATTCTTTTAACTCTGGTCATCTTAGTATTGACATCTATCATTTATTTACCATTAATTATTCAGTTTCCACAGCTCTTTAAACACCTAACGAACATTATTGAAAATATAGATTTATATAAAGCTATGTGAAGTCTATTAATCTCCTGTCACATTTGTCCATAAAAAGCCTTTTCAGGAGGCTATGGATATTTCGAATTTCGTTGTTCATTAGAAATAGTTCTGATAAAGTAGCCATTGGGTATATTGCAAGAGTTATTATACAAGGAATATTGAAGACACAGGCTGAAAGTCAAAATGTTACTTATTTCAGTTTAGCAAACAATGATGACGTGCTTTAATCTACTTGTGATAGGTAATTTAAAACGTTAAACGATTTAGGGGAAATTTAAATATCACAAAGCATTTTAAATAAAGGCAAATCACGTGACACCAACAGCATGCAAGAAAGTTATAGTGAAGAAAGTCGTTATTATGGGGGAAACATAAGAGTATAATAACATATATAGTAGCATAAATGAGAGTTCTGGCACAGTAAAAGGGCTTCGAGAATTCTATGAAAATCCATGGGAAAAGTTATGGGGGGTGAAGAAAAAAGTATGTTTCTTGTGGTTTTTTGTAAAAATGTGCGAAAATTAGAAAAAACGGGGGTAATTTTTAGAATGTGAAACACCAATTTAAGTTTTTTTTTAAAGATGATATTTTAAACTAATTTGTGAATTAGTTTAAATGAATTAGGTTGATATGAGGTGTGTGTGTGTGTGTATGAGATAAAAAATGATGTGTTTTGTTGTTATCATACACTTCACTGGATACAACAGAATCAAAACTTTCTAAGCAAAGTCCAAAGTATTAATTCTATTATCAAAGAAGAATATTAAAAGTTTTATCCAAAAGTGAATAAATTTCTTATCATAGAAAAATATTAAAAGTTTTATCCAAAAGTGAATAAATTTCTTATCATAGAAAAATATTAAAACATTTAATCAAAGTCCAAAGTAATTATTTTGATATTAAACAATAATATTAAAACTTTTATCCAATAAAAGTCCAAAGTAATAATTCTGTTATCAAACCGAAACTTTGTGAAGTGTATGATAATTTAACAGAGAAGAATATTAAAATTTTAATCTAATGAAAGTTCAAGCAATAATTTTGCTACAAGAATATTAAAACTTTACCTAACGAAAGTCCACGTAATAATTCCCGTTCCAGCTTTACAATTAAAGCTTTACAATTAAATGTATTTAAATCGTACTTACCTTAGATTGGGACTCTATACCGAAGGGGGAACTCAAACTGACTTCGAATCGCTTGAGATCTTTCTTAAATACTCAACGGAAATTTAAAACCGAAACTGAATAAATTTCTTATCATAGAAGAATATTAAAATTTTCATCTAATCAAATTTCAAGTAATAATTTTGCTATAAGAATATTAAAACTTTTATCCAACTAAAGTCCACATAAGAATTCCCGTTCCAGCTTTACAATTAAATCTATTTAAATCGTACTTACCTTAGATTGGGACTCTATACCGGAGGGGAAAGTCAAACTGACTTGGAATCGCTTGAGACCTTCTTAAATACTCCACAAAACCAAAACTGAATCTTGAACTTTGGTTTTGGATAAAAAAAATTTCGGGTTGATAGCAGAGTCCAAGTAATAATTTTTGCTACCAAACCGAAATGTTTATCCAAAGCCAAACTTCAAGATTCAGTAGAAAAGTCCAAGTAATAATTTTGCTATCAAACCGAAATTTTTATCCAAAACCAAAGTTCAAGATTCAGTAGCAAAGTCCAAGTAATAATTTTGCTATCAAACCGAAATTTTTATCCAAAACCAAAGTTCAAGATTCAGTAGAAAAGTCCAAGTAATAATTTTGCTATCAAACCGAAATTTTTATCCAAAACCAAAGTTCAAGATTCAGTAGCAAAGTCCAAGTAATAATTTTGATATCAAACCCAAATTTTTATCCAAAACCAAAGTTCAAGATTCAGTAGCAAAGTCCAAGTAATAATTTTGCTATCAAACCGAAATTTTTATCCAAAACCAAAGTTCAAGATTCAGTAGCAAAGTCCAAGTAATAATTTTGCTATCAAACCGAAATGTTTGTCCAAAACCAAAGTTCAAGATTCAGTAGAAAGTCCAAGTAATAATTTTTATCCAAAACCAAAGTTCAAGATTCAGTAGCAAAGTCCGAGATTTAGTTTTGGTTCTGTGGAGCATTTAAGAAGGTCTCAAGCAATTCCAAGTCACTTTGACTTTCCCCTCCTGAAGAGTAAGCAGTTATTTTTGCATGTTTTTTCAAAGTTGCTTAGTTGAATCGCTGGTCGCCCGTTGGTGCAGGCGGCCGCGATTCAACTAAGCAACGATATGGACGTTTTTCTACATCCGCACAATAGTTATATATACGTCAGAGGCAAAATACTGAAATTAGATGGGTCTGATATCGGCGGCAATGATGTAGTTACGATGGTCAATAACGGGTACAACATTTTTAAGAGAGCACAATATTATACAGAAAACAGAGAATTGGAAGATATTGAATTGCCAGGAGTGACGACCACGATTCACAATTTAACTGATTTTACCGAGGACTTTTCACACAGTGCTGCCAGAAGTATGATGTGGTTCAAAGATACGGCAGACAGTTCGAAAATGAATAAGTATTTGTACGACGGAGGCGAAGATAAACTGGACACGAATAATAAAATAAAGGAATTTGCACAAGCTTTGAAGAAAAAGCCTGAATTCAATTAAGGATTCTCGGACAGATATGAGAGTACAAAAAATAGTCAAAATGTAAGTTTATTCTTAGCATTGAATCGGCTGTTTGGATTCTGCCAAGACGTGGATAAAGTGTTTCGCGGTGTAAAACATACCGTAAAACTGGAAAAAAGTGACGACAAAGACATTATTCAGAGAGTTGGGGCTACGTTGTATAAATTTGAAATATCTCACGTATCTTGGTTTATTCCAAAAGTGCATCACTACAAGTACTTGCAAAACTAGAATTTCAGTTAGCAATTGGCAATCAAAATGAAATCTTTTGGGAATCGTGCAAACTATACAAATCTGATTCTCGAATGGACTCTCATGTCAGTTGGCAGGTTACTACAACTAAAAACAAACCCGTCCATCTTTATGTCATCTTACAAAAGTCTAACCGATTAAATAATCAAACCAGAAACAATATGGTGTTTGATCACATGTTACTAGAACGGATTCAGATCAGAGTGAGTAGCAAACAGTTTCCCAAACAAGAATTCGAGTGCAACTTTGAACCCAACACTTTAGACTATGCGCGAGTTTACAACAGCTTTTTAGCTGCAAAAAATATGGATATCGACTTGGGTACACAAGCCAGTTACCAAGATTTTATGAAACTGTATCCGATATTCCACATTGATGTCAGCAAATACGAATGACGTCTATATGAATTATCAGCAACTGCTGATATCGAAATACGACCGCGCCTTAAATTAAATAGACCGCCAAACGAATTATATCACATATATTGCGTAATTGTCTCAGAACGGAAAGCAACTTTACAACCACTAGAGGGAAAACTTTTAGTTGTTGGCTAAAAAAATATTTTAAATACAATCAAAATTTACATCTATTTGCACGTTTAAAATAATATATATGTTCCCCACTTCTAATTGAATCTGATGAAATGTTTTTAAGAGAAAATTTCAATTAATCCGTTCAAATATTGTTGAAGATCCTAAAAATTCTGATCATTAAGATTGTTTAAGGATTTTTTTTTCACTTCAGGAGACATTCTTTTCAAACTTCTATCTGGACTAGAAAAATTGACGGCCGCCCGCGCCAACGGGCGACCAGCGATTCAACTAAGCAACTTTGAAAAAACATACAAAAATAACTACTTACTCTTCAGGAGGAGAAAATCAGAGTGATTTGGAATCGCTTGAGACCTTCTTAAATACTCCACAGAACCAAAACTGAATCTTGAACTTTGGTTTTGGATAAAAAATTGCGGTTTGATAGCAAAATTATTACTTCGACTTTGCTACTGAATCTTAAACTGTGGTTTTGGTTAAAAATTTCGGTTTTATAGCAAAATTATTACTTGGAACTTTGCTACTGAATTTTGAACTTTAGTTTTCGATAATAATTTTAGGTTTAATAGCAAAATTACTACTTGGACTTTGCTCTTTGGTTTTGGATAAAAATTATTACTTGGACTTTGCTACTGATTCTTAAACTTTGGTTTTGGATAAAGATTATTACTTGGACTTTGCTACTGAATCTTGAACTTTGGTTTTGGATAAACATTTCGGTTTGATAGCAAAATTAGTACTTGGACTTTGCTACTGAATCTTGAACTTTGGTTTTGGATAAACATTTCGGTTTGGTAGCAAAAATTATTACTTGGACTTTGCTATCAAAACTTTTTTTTATCCAAAACCAAAGTTCAAGATTCAGTTTTGGTTCTGTGGAGTACTTAGAAGGTCTCAAGTGATTCCAAGTCACTTTGACTTTTCCCTCCGGTATAGAGTCCCAATCTAAGGTAAGTACGATTTAAATAGATTTAATTGTAAAGCTGGAACGGGAATTCTTACGTGGACTTTGTTAGATAAGAGTTTTAATATTCTTGTAGTAAAATTATTACTTGAACTTTGATTATGTGAAAATTTTAATATTCTTCTATGATAAGAAATTTATTCAGTTTCGATTTTAAATTTCCGTTGAGTATATAAGAAAGATTTCAAGCGATTCGAAGTCAGTTTGTGTTCCCCCTTCGGTATAGAGTCCCAATCTAAGGTAAGTACGATTTAAATACATTTATTTGTAAAGGTTTAATTGTAAAGCTAGAACAGGAATTATTACGTGGACTTTCGTTAGATAACGTTTTAATATTCTTGTAGCAAAATTATTACTTGAACTTTGATTAGATTAAAATTTTAATATTCTTCTCTGTTAAATTATCATACACTTCACAAAGTTTCGGTTTGATAAAAGAATTATTACTTTGGACTTTTATTAGATAAAATTTTAATACTATTGTTTAATATCAAAATTATTACTTGAACGTTGCTTAGATAAAAGTTTTAATATTCTTGTAGCAAAATAATTACTTTGGACTTTGATTAAATGTTTTAATATTTTTCTGTGATAAGAAATTTATTCACTTTTGGATAAAACTTTTAATATTCTTCTTTGATAACAGAATTAATACTTTGGACTTTGCTTAAAAAGTTTTGATTCTGCTGTATCCAGTGAAGTGTATGATAACAACAAAACACGTCATTTTTTATCTCATACACACACACACACCTCATTTCAACCTAATTAATTTTTATCTCATATACACACACCTCATTTCAACCTAATTCATTTAAACTAATTCACAAATTAGTTTAAAACCTCATCTTTAAAAAAAACTTAAATTAGTTTTCACATGCTAAAAAGTACCCCCGTTTTTTCTAATTTTCACACATAATGTCAGAAAAAAACACAAGAAACATAGTTTTCTCCTCACCCCCCATAACTTTTCCCATGGATTTTCACAGAATTCTCGAGCCCTTTTACTGTGCCAGAACTCTCATTTATGCTACTACTAGAGGTGCAAGGGAAATATGCTCACCCCCCTTCAGAATGCTATTAAGGGTAATAGAGAAAAAAAAATCTTAAACTTATTTATATTTCATGCATTTTTTAAAGAATTTTCTAAAGACTTGTAAGACGAAGGAGGAAATATTATACTACATTGGAATTACGTTCTCTTAACCTTTTATATTTTTTCGGCTGAACTGTTTCTACCCTCCCCCCCCGCGTTTTTTTTATCGATCCGGGCCTGCTCTAACTCATAATAAGACATATATACAGAAAAACACGTCGCTAATCATTTATTTTATTCTTATGTTATTAATTATAATCATTTTATGACAAAATTAAAATGTTAATGCAATTTAGAAGGAAAACTGTTATAAATGCTAGTAGAAACTGAAAGTTCGTTTGTAATATCATTGCAAAACACAAAGAGTATTAACGATAAAAAAAACATAAAAAATTATCAAAAGCTGAATGGTTCTTATTTTTAATTACTAAAGACTGATTAAAAGGCTGAAATTATAATCAAAATTTTTTTTATATTTTTTATTTAAGTTTTTCACATTTACAAGAAATATTTGAAATTTAAATTATTCAGATCTCGGCCAGTCCCGAAGTCATCTATTCTCTTTTCAGCCAGAGTCAAAACTCATTTCTAGTTTGCATCAATAACGGATATCAATCCGCAAAAGTTAATTCTGATCCACGAGAAAAAGGAAGCTTAGAGTGAGGAACGTAGAATTCTGAAAGAAAATCCGCAAAAAATGGAACAGTATCGAGAATCATGGATTTGAAAACCGGGAAATTTCTGGATGAAGTGCTGTTCCCAAACTCTTTTGTATACAGCCTCGGCTTTATACCTTAAGTGCCATAGACACGTGAACAGCAGTGCGTAAGTATGTGTTTTACAGAAAAAAAATATTTATTTTAGTTATGGAGGGGCATTTAAAAAGTTCTTGAAACGTATCTGTAGATTTTTACTCTTTCCTCCGAAGTTAACAAGCTACGACTTGTTTGAAAGCTTGTCTGAACTTGTCATTATGTGCTAAAATTATCTATGGAAGTTTACAAATATCTAAGCCAATTCTGGAACGCTTGCTGGTGGTAATCCAGTTGGGGAATAATCCGCAACTCTGAATGAAGGCATTTTCATTCAACTGCAGTATTTTCTGAATAAAGGCTTTCCAGCAAGTTCCTTTTTAATTTATGGAAACAATCAAAAATCGCATGGTGCAAAATCCGGTGAATATGAAGAATGGGGCAGCTCTTTGTTTCTTTTCCTGCTCTAGATAGGCCATAACTTACTGTGTTTTGTCACCACTGCTATTGTCATGAAAGAGGTGAACCTTAACATGACTGCTGTTGGACGCTGCAAATTCATCTCCTTAACCATTTCGGACAAAATAATGTCGATGTAGTATTGGCCATTTATAATCAATTTTTCAAGTAAGGTCACTACTGTGGAATTGTAAAAAAATTGTTAACATCCTCTTCCTTCAGTGAAAGTCTTGTCGGATGATTTGGGGGTGCGGTTCGTCTTCCCCAACCCAAACAAAATTGTTGATCTTCCTCGGAGTTGCATAGTAATCAAACAACATCTCATCAGCTGTGGCAATGTCTGTTAACCATTTGGGGCCACTAGGTTCAAAGATTGCCAGCATCTAATGCACGAGTCGACTCTAGCCCTTTTTTGCTGTTCTGTCAATTTGTGGGGTATCCATTTGGCACAGATCATTCGGGACTTTAAATGTTGATGAATAATTCGTTCCATATTGCCAATCGATACACTTATTACCTGATCTAAACTTATTACCTGACGGTGATGTGTGGGTTTTCCTTAACGAGTTCACGAACAACAGCGACGGTTCTCTCGTTCACTGCCTCCTTCGGTCTTCCTGCACGAGGGAATTCTTCGAAGCTCTGCCACCCTCTCTGTGTCTGAGTATCCATCCCGTAACAGTGTCATATGAACAGGCTTAATTCCCATATACTTGTGATAAAACGGCATGTAATTTTTCGCATTGCCCCATTCTGCATCCCTGTGAAAATGTAAAATATTTCCCTCTGTTTAGTAGGCTTCCTAGTAACAACGGACAGATTTCTCATACCGAATTTTACACATCTCCAGCGAAGAAACAAATGAAGATACGGCCTTTGTTTTTAACACGTAATGACAAGTTTAGACAAGCTTTTAAACAAGTCGTTGCTCGTTAACTTTGAAGGAATGAGTGCAAATCTGCAAACACGTGTCAAGAACTTTTTAAAAGCCCCCGTATAACTATGAAGATGTCATCGAAGTGAATGTGGGAATGTTAATTAATGATAATAACACATATTTGTTACGAAATACTGTACAATCTTAACATAATAAATTAAATTGGGCAACAATTTGATGTCAACGAGTAACGAAGTCGACTTATGGATGACTATGTACGATGGAGAGCTACAAGTAGGATGGAAGAGTGTCATTGCCAGAGTTAGATATTCGGAGCTTTAAAATGTACACAAAATGTCCTCTCAAGATTTTGGAGACAAATTAAAGAAATCAAAGTTAATTATACAGCATATAATTTATAATATTCGGTAAAATTTAAAAATCAAATAATTCATAATATTCGGTAAAATTTAAAAATCAAATAATTCATTTTAAATTTTAAAAATTTTCTCCTTTCTTTGCTGCGGTAATGAGCAAATTACCTTAAATTATTAAAATACTACCACACGTCCATGTTATATGAATGGAAAGGTAAATCCAATGCTTCTTAACTTTCAAATAAGCCGTTTGTAGCAAAAATGTCATAAGAAATAAACTTAAAATCTTTAAAAATTCTACAAATCTCGGTTTTGAGCAACTTTTGTGTACTATTTAAATAGTTCTGAAAATTAAAACACATAACAGCAATGTTGCTAATCATAAGAATTTACTTCTAAAGTAATAGCGAACCGTTTACTAAAATAAATGGAATTGCAGAAGTTTCTATCGTACTACGAGAGATCCCTTATTTTCATTATTACTTATCTTCCTATTGCTTTTGACATTGACATTTGTCGGTTGGTCGGTTTGCAGATTTGACAGAACGTTGTTCCACTATATCTCTTCGAACGCGATGGAGAAACTTAATTATTTATGAGCCAAATGAAAGCTTGTGAAACGGGAAGTGTCATAGTCTATAAAAAATTAACCCCCCATGTTTCTTCCTCCCTAGAAAGGGGATAATGCAAAAACCATTCTTAAGCTATATCTCCAGAACGCGAAGGCCGAAAGTAAGAAGCTATACGTCAAATGAAAGCTTCTGACACGGAGAATGTCTTAGGCCAGTGGTTCCCATTTGGTGATTCGCGCTGCAAATTCTGTATTCGCACCTTAAGCAGTAAGGAATTGTCGAATTACGTTACAAATATATTTTTCCTCTCAGACAGCAAGAATATGCATGTTTGAAACATTCTAGGTTTGTTTCTACAGCGATTCGAAACTATCACGGGCTATCATAAACGTTCTGCAGAAACAAACGGTATGTGTATTGCCTCCCGTTGCTGGGGCGGGGGTGGCTCAGTCGGTAGCGCGCCAGGCTCGTAATCTGTAGTTCCCAGGTTCGAGTCCCAGCTGGGTCAGCGTTGAGATTTATCTCCGCAAAATTCCCCGCCATGCCCACGGTCAGTAGGGGACACCGATGGGCTTGGAAAGGCCGCCGTCCGTCCGATGGGACGTTAAGCCGTGGCCTCGTGTGCTGGAGAGCCATACCCTGTGCACGTTAAAGAACACGCTGGATGGCCTTGACGGGAGGCTACCATCTGTCTCCTAACAGCGTGGCCCCGTGTGCGGGAGAGCCATACCCTGTGCACGTTAAAGAACACGCTGGATGGCCTTGACGGGAGGCTACCATCTGTCTCCCAACAGCTGTTCCAGTGGGTCCCCTCCCCCAACCTTCTCTGAGCCTTCGGGGTCCATGTGACCTGGCCATTTAGCCCATGGTGTGTAAAAAAGTGCCGCTCAGAGGTAAAACAACCCAAGCCTCCCGTTGCAGTATTAAGGCTGTTTTCCAATTTAAATTTATCCTCCGCTTTATGTTACTTACCTCTGCTTATGTTTTATTATTTTATAATTAGAGTTTTATAATTTTATTTCCAAACTCTAAATTTTAGAGGTTTCATAATTGTAGGGAGTAAAATTTCATATTTTATAATTATAATTACATAATGTAAACTTTAATTTGGAGCTTTTTTAGTCATTATTACCCTTCGGGTTTGCAACACATTTTTTTTTTGGTTGAAAGGAGTTTGCGGAACAAAAGACGTTGGAAACCACTGTCCTAGGATATGAAAAATTGACCCCCCGTGCTTTCTTCCCCTCTAAAAAAGGAAGAAAATACGAAAATGATTGTTCCCGGCACCCTGTCTTCCTTATGTAGACACTTATCATTTACCACAGCTCGTTACTTTCGGCACTCAAAGGGGTGGCTCAGTCGGTAGCGCGCCAGGCTCGTAATCTGTAGTTCCCAGGTTCGAGTCCCAGGTGGGTCAGCGTTGAGATTTATCTCCGCGAAATTCCCCGCCCTGTCCACGGTCAGTAGGGGACACCGATGGACTTGGAAAGGCCGCCGTCCGTCGGATGGGACGTTAAGCCTTGGCCCCGTGTGCGGGAGAGCCATACCCTGTGCACGTTAAAGAACGCTGGATGGCCTTGACGGGAGGCTACCATCTGTCTCCCAACAGCTGTTCCAGTGGGTCCCCTCCCCCAACCTTCTCTGAGCCTTCGGGGTCCTTGTGACCTGGCGATTTAGCCCATGGTGTGCAAAAAAGTGCCGCTCAGAGGTAAAACAATCCAACCCAACTCGGCACTCAAAGCGAGTGCCGAAAGTAACGAGCTGTGGCAAATGAAAGCTTGTGATGCGAGAGTGTCATAGGCTATGGAAAATTGGCACACCATGCGTTTCCCCCCCCCCCCCCAAAAAAAAAAAAGAAATGTGAAAGTCGTTCACCTATATCTTCCGAACGCGAGGGCCTACAGTTATGAGTTAGGTGTCAAATGAAAGCTCGTATAATGACGGTCGTATACTATTTCGAATTATGTCCCCACTATTACCATCTGATAAAATGGGGGTGAGGGGATTTTCGCGGGGTTCGACTTTAACGAGTCTTATCTGAAAAAGAAGCTTCTGATGTCTCCAATGCTATGGCCTACCTCAAACATGACTCCAAAAAGGGGGAAATGTGCTCGATGTTCATGAGTCATACAGGGGTTTATCAAAATAATGGAAACACCGACGACGACTGGAGTACACGCAATGTGCCGTATGAAAATCACAGGGAAGACGAAGGTTTATAAAGGGGAGAAGTACGATGTCGGCTATCATGTAACAGTACCACAGCCACATGTGAAAGAGCTGTTGTGGTGTAATTGTCGACAATGTCAGCTCTCAGTGACCTCCAAAAAGACATGATCATTAGTGCACGTCTTGCAGGAGTTTCAGTAACCATAACGGCGGAAATAGTAGATGTAACACGAGGAACTGTATCGAAGATTATGACTACCTATCAAAAAGGACAGGGCGTTGCCTCCCAACGTGCAAATTGTGGACGCCATACGAAGTTGTCAAATAGGGATAGGCGAAGGTTGACACGGATTGTACAACAGAAGTACAGGACCACAGCACCGCAAATAGCAGCAGAGTTGAACACCAGTCGGAATGATCCCATTTCCGTCATAATAGTTCGTCAGGAACTTCATCATGCCGGTATTTATGGCCCTCTATACAAACCTCTGATTACCAACATCAATGCAACAAAACGTGTAAGGTGGTGCAAAGCACATAAAAACTGGGATGCTAAAGACAGGCAACGTGTCATCTGGTCTGATGAATCGTGCTACACGTTGTTTCCCACCACCAAAACTAAGATCTAACTTGGTAGAGTGAACATCTGGCAAAAACGTGCATAAGCGTACCACCCCGACTGTTGGATCCCGACTGTGATGGATCCCTGATGGAGATGGATCCTTGATGCTGTGGGATGCCATATCGTGGCATTTCTTAGGGTCCTTAGTTATTCTGCAGAGTCGTGACACATCCGCAACTTATGAATTCATTCTCGGGGACCACCTGCACCCAATGTTGCGGGCATTGTTCCCTAATGACCGTCTCTGTTTTAAGCGGATAATGCACTCGTGCATTGTGCGAAACGTATCAAGCTGTAGTTTGCAGAGCATGAAGATGAGGTACAGCAGCTACCCTGGCCATCTCAATCTCCAGACCTCAATATTATTGAACATTTGTGGGAATATCTGGAGTGCAAGGTCAGATCACACTTTCCGATCTCGCATCACTGGAATAGTTGGGCCATATTTTACAAGAATAATGGTCCCACATCCCATTACCTTATATGCATGATTTGTATAAGTCTATTCCACGTCGAACTGCGACTGTTCTGAACTCCCGAGGTGAACCTACAGCGTATTAATAAAAATGTACTCCGTAAACAGTACATGTTTCCATTATTTTGATAAACCCCTGTATATCAAATGAACGTTTTTGAAGGTAGGTGTTTTTAATGACAACAAAAAATATTAATAAATTAAAAAATTAAAAAAAATACATATGTTCCTATAGTGCCCTAAAAAGCAGAGAATAAACAGAAAACATATCGATGTTGCAATCAGTCACTGTGTTTATAACTGGGTCCGGCAATCTTGGGGGCGGGGGTGGCTCAGTCGGTAGCGCGCCAGGCTCGTAATCTGTACTTCCCAGGTTCGAGTCCCAGCTGGGTCAGCGTTGAGATTTATCTCCGCAAAATTCCCCGCCTTGCCCACGGTCAGTAAGGGACACCGATGGGCTTGGAAAAGCCGACGTCCGTCGGATGGGACGTTAAGCCGTGGTCCCGTGTGCGGGAGAGACATACCCTGTGCACGTTAAAGAACACGCTGGATGGCCTTGACGGGAGGCTACCATCTGTCTCCCAACAGCTGTTCCAGTGGGTCCCCTCCCCCAACCTTCTCTGAGCCTTCGGGGTCCATGTGACCTGGCCATTTAACCCATGGTGTGCAAAAAAGTGCCGCTCAGAGGTAAAACAACCGAAACAACCGGCAATCTTGTTGAGTAGGTAAATCGGCGTCCTATGTTCCTTCGAAGTGAATACGAACACAGTGACTGATTACACTACCAATATGCTTTAGATTTATTTTCTATTTAGTGCCCTATAGGAAGACTTAAATTATTGAATTTATTTATATTTTTTAGTTTCCATCAATTTCGAGTGTTTAGAATTAACTAAACAGCGTCTTCTATCAAGTATTTCAGGTTCAATAACTTTTCTTGAATAACACACATTTACTACAAAAATTGAGTTTGCTAAATTGGAGATCTCAAATATATCTGCTGTGTTTTTTTTTTTCTTTTGTAAAAAGATCATTTTAAAGTTATGGATCATTAAAAGTGGTTTTCCTTTCACAAATATGGAAGTGTCCGAATACGTGTGATAACATAACTAATCCTCATAATCTATATTGTCTAAAAGTTCGCTTTCGATTGGGTTGGGTTGTTTTACCTCTGAGCGGCACTTTTTTGCACACCATGGGCTAAATGGCCAGGTCACATGGACCCCGAAGGCTCAGAGAAGTTTGGGGGAGGGGTTCCACTGGAACAGCTGTTGGGAGACAGATTGTAGCCTCCCGTCAAGGCCATCCAGCGTGTTCTTTAACGTGCACAGGGTATGGCTCTCCCGCACACGGGGTCACGGCTTAACGTTCCATCCGACGGACGGCGGCCTTTCCAAGCCCATCGGTGTCCCCTACTGACCGTGGGCAGGGCGGGGAATTTTGCGGAGATAAATCTAAACGCTGACCCAGCTGGGACTCGAACCTGGGAACTACAGATTACGAGCCTGGCGCGCTACCGACTGAGCCACCCCCGCCCCCTTTCGATTGGGAGGAGAGAGAATTCTTTCAACGGCTCTTGAACCATGAATATTTAAAATTGTTTTTTTTTCTTATTTCGTGTGAGCGTTTAAAAGAACATAATTTTGCCGATATTTAAATAAACGAAAGTTAATGCTTGAATTCTGGCACCTGAAGTTACTTTGGTGCTCTTAACCAAGTGTTTAAAATGGCTTATAGGAAATCCGGCCCTGTTTGTATAGATAGACATTCAAAGTGCATAAAACGGATGCTACCTACCCTCAGGGTTGACTGGTCTCCGTAAGCCAGGTGCAGGAGGATGATAGTGCGGGAGACGGCTAGGGATGTTGCTAGCCATGTTGGAGGGAAGGAACGCTGCTGGCCTCCGGAGCACTGGACTTCTTCTATGCTCTTCCTGAAGGTCATTTGCATTTTGAAGAACTGGTGGATGACTATGCACTTGATTTGGCTGTCTGATGGATTGATGCTGCTGCTGAGGAACTACAGATTGCATCCGTTGCTGCTGAAAAATCGCTGCTTCCATTTGTCTTTGCTGTGGAGAGCAAGATTTTGCTTGTTTCTCGAATACTGATGAATTTCTTGCACCTACAGACGAAATATTCAAGAATATCGAAACTGCAGTGATGCTTGATTTCAAAAAGAAATTTTATAATAAATTGTTATTGCGTTAAATCAAACAGATTTATGAAAATGTGTTCAAGAAGCTTAAAACCACTTTGAACAGTTAATACATAATGTTAAAACTGATGTTGATAGTTTGAAAATCGTTAAAAATATATATGTGCAGGAGCGGCGGTACAGCAAGTGCAATAGATGTGATCCCACCGGACGGCATTTTTTTAAGGGCGGAAAATTGCAAACTAACTAACGACCAATACCTCCAGTAAAGTTGACTCTAGTAAGTATGACTTACTTTTCAAAGAACAAAGAAAATCACTGACATAGCACATTACCATGGGAGCCATCATCGCTCCCCGCCTAGTTGGTTTCTCTGTATACAAAATATACTGGCTATACCTACAGTATTTAGAAACTGACGAGCCACCACGGCAGACAGACGGAATCATCCTGTTAAGATCATCCAGCGTGTCCTTGAACGTATTCAACGTACACAATGTAGGGTTCTCCCGAGCACCGGAGTCATGGGTTGGGTTGTTTTACGTCTGAGCGGCACTTTTTTGCACACCATGGGCTAAATGGCCAGGTCACATGGACCCCGAAGGCTCAGAGAAGGTTGGGGGAGGGGACCCACTGGAACAGTTGTTGGAGACAGATGGTAGCCTCCCGTCAAGGCCATCCAGGGTGTTCTTTAACGTGCACAGGGTATGGCTCTCCCGCACACGGGGCCACGGCTTAACGTCCCATCCGACGGACGGCGTCCTTTCCAATCCCATCGGTGTCCCCTACTGACCGTGGGCACGGCGGGGAATTTTGCGGACCGGAGTCATGACTTAACCATCTCATCCAGCGGACGGCGGTATTTCCAAGCTCAATGGAGTCCCCGTTTTCGCCGAGGGTAAGGTATGGATTTACGGAGGTAAATCTGAACTCTGATAAAGTTGGGACTCGTTCCCTTAATTCCCGATTATATTTCGGTTCCTTATTTCCCGATTCGTATTTGTTTTCGAACCTGTATTATATTATAGACAAACAGTTGGATTTTTAAGAAAATACAATATGCGATGCGTGCACGTTATATCGTATTTTCTTAAAATGTTGGAAAACATCGATATCAGCAAATCTTATTTGAATAAGAAAAGCAGATATTTCAGTCCTACTATTATGTCTCTACGTTTAAAAAAATGGCAATTTAATCACTGTCGCGATGTTCAATGTGTTCAATCTAGAGTAATTCGTGAATACAGAAGAAAAAGGAACGATGCACAATTCTCAGTCAAAAATTTGGTACATTAGGAAAAACTTTCTTTACAAATTCAATATCTGACAATCATTTACATATTAATCAGCGCGTGACATTGGTTGGGTTGTTTTACCTCTGAGCAGCATTTTTTTGCACACCATGGGCTAAATGGTCAGGTCACATGGACCCCGAAGGCTCAGAGAAGGTTGGGAGAGGGGACCCACTGGAACAGCTGTTGGGAGACAGATGGTAGCCTCCCGTCAAGGCCATCCAGCGTGTTCTTTAACGTGCACAGGGTATGGCTCTCCCACACACGGAGCCACGGCTTAACGTCCCATCCGACGGACGGCAGCCTTTCCAAGCCCATCGGTGTCCCCTACTGACCGTGGGCATTGCGGGGAATCTCAACGCTGACCCAGCTGGGACTCGAACCTGGGAACTACAGATTACGAGCCTGGCGCGCTACCGACTGAGCCACCCCCGCCCCTAGCGGGTGACATATTTCATTTACAAGAACTTTGTCGACATAGTTGAAAAGCAGATTATTTATACACGAAAATATTCCCTAGATACGTTTCGTGTCTTTCCACGTAACAAAATAGTAAAATAAAATATTACGTTTGTACAGACCCAGTTAATGAATTTGTATCAAAGCACTGTCTTATAGTTCGTTTCAAATATTTTAACGTTTATTTACATAACTTTCGAGATTCAAATTTGCAGAATTTTCATATTGTTTCCATTTTAAAAACAGAGCAAGTTTTAGATAATAAAATCAATTATGTATTTTTTTTATTTTGTTACTTAAAACTTGTTTTTTATTTACAACTTATTATATATAAATTACTTACAACTTAAACTACTTTCAAACTACTTTCAAAACTGTTCAATGCATCTAATTATATGTATCCGAATGAAGGTCAATAGAGTTGTTAACCGCTTAATGCCGTTAATTTGTTCTTAACTTAAACCCGAAGTTAGGCAAAACGATATTAAATTATCTGTAGCTATTACGGTAATGATCAGAACAGTAAAACCTACGGCGGTTTTATTTTCCAAATTTTCCCACCACTGAAGAGGGGGGGGGGGACTATAGGTAGATAGGGAAAGCCCGAATCGTAACATTTCGTCCATTTCTGGCCAACCCAAAAAGAATTTTTCGCTTACCTCTTAAAAAACTGTTGAATGTCTTTAAACAGACGGATGGACGACAAAACGAAAATAGTAATTCTTATTTTTATGAAAACGTGTTCAAAATAAAAGCCTACAGAAAATTTATGGTTCAATAATATTGTTTTATATTTCATCTTCTAAATCCTCTTCATCCCAACCACCACCATCTCCACACTCCATGTTTCCTCAATAATTTTATTCCTTTTTTTGCTGACTTACTCTTCTTCTACCTACCCTGGTTAATTCCTGAATCGTAACGTCATTGAATTTAATAGTTAAAAGTAATAAATGAAAGGTGACCTTTAAATTCATGACTAGCCTATTTAAACAAAAAGAAAAAACGAAACAGTGGTATTCAAACAATTCGCCAATGCAACACTAGGAGACTTTTGTTAATCCTTACAGAACAGATTTTAAACAATAGTGGGATTGTTAGAAACTCATAATTTTTGTCGCATTTTCTGTCCGAGTAGACGCCATCTTTTTATTGTAGAGGGAGGGTGAGTTTTTTAGTTCCGAGAAAAGCTTTCTTTTACTGCACATTGGGGTTAATATTTAGGTCCCAAAGACCCCAAGAGTTTGGGAAGGAAGCCTTGTAGCTAGTTGTTAAGGGGAAAGTGTAATCATGACCATCTAAAAAGATTATTTCTTGTCCCTGTGTGCAGAAAGTGTCATTCCATGGAGTGAAGCTTTCTCTCACACAAGAACAAGATTTAAAGTCAGATCAATGGTCAGTGGCCTTTCTAAGCCAAATCTTTCCTTAAATCACTGTAAGTTGGGTGTGGGCAGTAGCAAGACTGGAGACTCATTATTTAAGTAAGGAGGTTTTGTTTTGCTTTCGATTTTATTTTCCATTTTCACCATCCCATGAAAATCAAAATTCCAAGGTGCTGCCCACTTTGGGACCATTCATTCCGGTGAATCAACAGCAGCGTTCCCTGGTCGCTCGCCACTAGTGTCTGAAGCAATACATAAGTGTGTTGGGTCACACCTTTGCCAAAAAGCGAAGGTGCATCAAGGGGGCCTGCTGTCACTGGGAGCGGATAGGAACAAGATCTAATCTTTTGGTTGTTTTCTAATCTTTTATTGTTTCTTTTCAATTAGATCTTGTACAAGATGCTACAAATATTTCCATTAAATTCTCTCAATCGCTACCGATTGACTATTTAATGGACGTTTGTGGTGTCTTGATCCCTCTTTTTCCTTCCACACTAACTGCCTATGTGTGGAGGGGTTTTCTCAAGGTTAGAGCAAAACACTCTGACATGGATGGTGCCTTGACGTGGCGTCAGAGCTTTTCACTAAACCATCTGGCAGACTTTTCGTTTTAGAGCATACTTACTAATTTCGTAATCCATCGATCTATTGCTGATAACAATTGGATAGATATTTGTGTAACTAACATTGTAACACTAATCCCCTTAAAAATGGGGCGGGGGTGGCTCAGTCGGTAGCGCGCCAGGCTCGTAATCTGTACTTCCCAGGTTCGAGTCCCAGCTGGGCCAGCGTTGAGATTTATCTCCGCAAAATTCCCCGCCCTGCCCACGGTCAGTAGGGGAAACCGATGGGCTTGGAAAGGCCGCCGTCCGTCGGATGGGACGTTAAACCGTGGCCCCGTGTGTGGGAGAGACATACCCTATGCACGTTAAAGAACACGCTGGATGCCCTTGACGAGAGGCTACCATCTGTCTCCCAACAGCTGTTCCAGTGGGTCCCCTCCCCCAACCTTCTCTGAGCCTTCGGGGTCCATGTGACCTGGCCATTTAGCCCATGGTGTGCAAAAAAGTGCCGCTCAGAGGTAAAACAACCCAACCCAATCCCTTAAAAATGTCAATTCTAACTAATGGATGATTGCAAAAAGTGTAAATAGCATTAATAAACACCTTATTAGCACCTATGAAATAGAGCAAAAAGTTTTCATTCAACCGTTAAAACGAAAAAGTTGTATTTTGTCCCCTTTAGTGGCTAAGGGGGGGGGCACCCCTTAGTAAAAGGCGTGTCAGTGTAAACCACGTGTTCTTGACCCTCTCATTCCACCAAAAACTAAAATTCTAGCTTAAATAAATCAATTGCGATATCTCTTTCAAATTCAGCCTTTTTCAACTTTTTTCACCGCTAGAGGGCGCTTTTACAAATAATGAATGATTCGAAAAATGCGAATTCTAACTTTTCGTCAATACCTATCCAACACAAAGAATTTTTCGCTTAACTCCATAAAACAGAAAAAAGTTGAATGTTTATAAATCTGACAGGCAGATGACGAAGGGAAAACAGAACAAAATATCGCTGCTGGCGAATGATATGCTCCTTTAAAAAAAAGATGAAGTTTTTCATTTCCGAATTTTTTTTATCCTTTAATAGTAGTAATTTATACTAATGGGCGATTGGAATATGCAGAGTAATTAATGTATTATTAGCTTTATACAGCATCTTCTTATTTCTCATTTATCCCTTAAACTGAAAAAGATGCATTTCTCATTCTCTATAGCGTGGAGGACAAATCAATCAGTGTATATAAAATAAAATTACTTATTTGTTATCAATATTTTATTTAAAATTAAGTGCTAACTTTCAAATATTTTAACCAACAGTGATTTAATTAAAAATTGTATAATATAAATTATACTTCTGTCAGCAAGATATCTTGGTCTGTATTTGGTCAAAACATTCTACCACCAGAATTTTCAATTTCTAGCATAAATAATTCATTTGCAATATTACTTCAAGTTTTACATTTTCAACATTTAGCACTTCTAACGAGTTTTGGAGGAATTGAAAACTATGAATCATTATATTTCAATAGTACAGCCGCTCAAAGATCACTAATTTCTAAAAAAACGTTGCCAGATATTTTTTCTGAATTTTTTTAATCAACCATAGTGTTCGGATACTTTTTTGAGCGACTGTGCCTTTTCAACTCAAAAATAATTGTTCGTTAATCTCTTAAAACAAAACGTTGCCACGTGGATAAAGGGAAAAATTATTGCTGACTTTGATCATTAAACTTCACAATAAAATGTCAAATTTCTAGCCCAAATACTTTTTTAGCTCGTTTTTTTCTGAAAACGAGCTAACAGGTTTGCTTTGCACATGCAACCTATTTTCTAAATTTGATGCTATCACAATGGATAGGAACCATAGCTTTATATTACGTCCTATAAAATGCATCGAGAAATTAATATGATTTCGAATTCCTAATCGATATTAGGAACAAGTTTCCGTCCTCGAACAATCCCTCGACCTCGAAAGAGTTGTTCTTACAAATTAAATGAATAAGGATGTAATCAATGCTCTTGAGTGTCTCATATTAATTGTAATGCATATCCTGTTGGTAATGAACTCATCTGCTTGAGCGCAGCATTCTAACAACAGAATGAAAATCCCATTATGTTATTTAATTATCACCAGGGCTGGAAATGGGATTTGCCAACTAGAATTAACGCTTTCGTTTATAACGTTAAAGTCGATGGGAAAACTGACTTCGATATGCGAAATTTCGTGTAGCGACAGTTTCGGGAACCATTCCTGTACACATTTTATTGATATTGTGTGTTTTAAGTAATATGTATAATTTTTAAACTTCTGGGTTCGAGTCCCGGGTACGGCATGGATGTATGTGTCGTTTTTCTACTGAGGTCCTGCCATCCTCATAGATCTTCTACTATGGCATATAAGCTGACAGGCTCCTATCAGACCTCTGTGGCAAGCAACTGCTTGAGGGGGTATTTATTTATTTATTTATTTATTTATAATGTTATATATTTCATAAACTTTGTTTTTTAAATAATATTATATTTAAAGGAGACGGAAAAAAGGTTAACGTAGCTCAGATATTTAATGTGATATTATGCACCCATCTACATCGAATCAACTGGATAAAAACAGAGCAAGTTTTTAGTAATAAATTCAATGATGTATTTTTTTTTATTTTGTTACTTAAAACTTGATTTTTATTTACAACTTATTATATATAAATTACTTACAACTTTTTCGTTTTAACAGATGAATGAAAACTTCTTTTGATTATCTACGTAATTTGATTTGATATAGCTTTTTTTTATTTTGTTACTTAAAACTTGTATCATTTCTATGCAATTGTAAAGAACAGAGTACTCATGTAAATTGTTGACAGAGGAGACTGTGAAGAAATTCTACAAGCTGGGATGAAGATTTTGAAGCGTTGGAGGAAGACTACAACAATCTTTGCGGCCTTATACTGACTTGATGGTTTTCATTGATTGATTATTTCAAAAACACAAAACACGTAGTTCAGGTGATATATAATATAAATATACATTGCAACAATAACATTAAACTATTGAATAATATACTTGGGGAAAAAACCTGGAAATAAATAAGACAATGGCGTTTTAAGGGTCAACGCTGAAGAATATTTATTGTAAACAAGGGATGCTTGTTATTAGGGGCCAGAATCCATTAACATTTCTATAATATACACTTATCTTAATTTAAATTTTATTTTAATATTTTTATATTAATTTAATTTTTAATATTATCTTAATGTAAACTCTAGGTTAAACTAAATAATAAAAATTTTAATTCAGTTGAATTAAAAAAAAGTATTTTGCCGGGGTTTTTTTAGTGCGTATTCAGCAAAGCATTACACTTAAACTGTACTCAATTCTATCTAAGACAGGGGTTCTCAACGTGAGGTACGCGGTAAACGTTTTTGGGGTAAAGTCGATCAAAAAAGTATCCGAACGCTATGTTTGATTACAGAATTCAGAAAAAATATCTGGCAACGATTTTTTTACAAATTCGTGATCTGGCAACCTTCGTGTCACATGACACCAAGGTTGCCAGATCACTAATTTATAAAAAAATCGTTGCCAGATATTTTTTCTGAATTCTGTAATCAAACATAGCGTTTGGATACTTTTTTGAGCGACTCTACACCGTGAGAGCTCAAAAGTCACTAGATCTAGTAACAAAGTCGCTTAGTTGCCATTATTATACTATAACTATAGTTTTATCTATCTATGTAAGGGGTACGCCAAGGGTCGTTTTAAGACCTTTGTAGGCTATAAGGCACTTTTACTTCTAGAGACCTGTGTGTCGGATATTTTTACTCATTTTTATGCTAATTTCATCGTTTGCATGCACAAAAAAAAAATATGAATTTTGAAAACACTCGCAAAAATTTTCAATTAAAATTTGATGTTTTTTCTCATTTTGGGATTTTTTTTGTTTATGTATTTTTTTCAAGTGAAATATTGTAGCCTTAAAATGTTCGTAGGCCCTAGGCACTGTGCCTAGTCGACCTAATGAATAAAGCGGCCTTGGGTACGCCAGTTATATACACATTTCCAGAGGGTACGTGAAGCATAAAAGGTTGAGAACCACTGATCTAAGTAAACAAGTCGCCATTTATTGGCTGAAGACCTGATCACTACAACGCTTATTGGCGTTGTTAATCGCACGCCATTTACACTTTTAATCTTCGGCGTATTAAGTTCCATACTCTGAGTACTTAATACCCCGAAGATAGGGTCCAGTTTTCTTTCTAAATATAAATATTCATAAAACTATGTTTTGAAACTATTAAATTACCTTTGTTTTTTATATATTATTCGATTTCATAAACTATAAAAGATCTTGGTGGTATTAGTAGTCACGAAACTTGTAAATTTCAACATCGAATACGAAACTATGACAGCTTCATGTAAAAATATTTCCTTTCGTTACAACTCATTGGGAGCTACTTGAGACACCGAAGCAATTGTATGCAATATACTTTAGCATTATAAAATATAGATAGCTATTTATTCTCCAATACTTGGATGCGTTTTATAATATATATTTTCTCCCCTATAAATCTTATTTTTCTGATACTATTTCAGATAAACTAATCTAGTTTTCAATAATATTTTGTAACCTTACCTGAATGAAGATTTTGATTGAGTATGGCCTAGGGTGACTACATTTAAAAATTTGAAATGAGAATTAAAATTAACTTATTCCAATCGATGTATTTTAACAATATTGCAGGGGAATCTCGTCATCTATAGGTCAGAAGGGCCAGGCCCCACTAACATTTCTGTAATATACTGCATATATGTATATCCTAAATATTAAAGTCCGAATTAGAGTAAATAATAAAAAAATATTTTACATGAATGTTTCGTTTCTAAAATATCTGGCCCTTTTTCTTTTATTTCAATTAGCATTTAGCGAAGTAATACACTCGCAACTATCTTGCATCGCCTTAATTATAAGCACGAGATATTACGGGCAATTTCTAAGTTTCTTTAGTTTCAGTTGTAAGGCACTTTTGGCCAAGTAATGGTCAGAGCCAAATTCGGTTCCCCTGTACGATTATTCCTAACCGAACTAGTCCATTTGCTGTTAATTACACTGCTCAAAGTGGAAATCGAAACACCACGAAGGAAGTAATGTATACGCCGAAACTGACAGGTCGCAAGCTATGGTAGTAAATGCGCAAATGAACAAAAAACGGAACATGAGAACGCAAAGTACGTGCGTTTATTGCAGATTCATTAGTAGATAATAGGCCCAGTTTGGGGAATTATATAAGCCTGTAGACGTCTCGACGTCTCGGCATTCCATCAATCAGATGGTTAATGGTGTCCTGAGGTATGGCGTTGCAAACAGCATGCAATTGGGCACGCAACTAGATTCGCCACTGATCACTACAACGCTTATTGGCGTTGTTAATCGCACGCCATTTACACTTTTAATCTTCGGCGTATTAAGTTCCATACTCTGAGTACTTAATACCCCGAAGATAGGGTAGCTGACAGAGGGCTGAAGGGAGCTGACAGAGGTCTGACATAAGGTCCCACACATCCTCAATGGGTGATAGGTCCTGGGAGTATGGCGGACATGGGAGAATGTCTACACCATGGAGACTGTCAGGCTAGAGGCCTTTTTAGATATTTTTTTTGTTCAGGCTTTGTATATTTATTTTGGATTTCACCAACAAGGCATATGCTACGTGGGAGGCCCTCTGTCTCGGCATCTGGAAAGTTAATTGAAGTAACAGTGCCCAGAAGGGACGGAGGTCACCCCACTGCTTGCGGACGCCCCAGATGGTCAGGCGGAGAGAGAAAGAGAAAGGGTTGGCAACCACGAGAAGAACAGAGCCGGTCGAGTTTCGAAAGCGTGCAGACGAGAAATTGTAAAGCTGTGAAATGCCGACTGGTAATAGCGGCATTGGACTCTGTAAATACAGCTGAACAGGCATAGTAAGCTGGTGTTGTTGTAATCTATGTAATTGAGCATATGTCCTCGTCCATCAAGCATGTTTGGAAGGTTAAATAAATATTTGTTATTTTAAAGTAAAGGCTGAAGTTTGAACCAATTTATTGGGGAGGAGCCTCAGTATTGAGTTCCTGCAGTTGTGATAAAATCTTTGATTTTTGTTCCGAAAGACTCTTTCACCCGTCGCGTATAGCGATCGAACCGAGGAGACGTCCTAAGTGGTCCCAATAGACCGACAAACGAAGAAGTAACATCACAGAGACTGTCCATCATTGCACGTGCAATGTGTGGGGTTACGTTGTCCTGCTGCAGAATCAGTCCAGGCATGCTGGTAAGGAAGGGTTGTGCCACAGAATTCACGAGGTCATCAATGTAACATCTCGCTGTTAGCATGCCGGAAACATGGAGCAGAGGTGTCCAGCCACCATATGATTCAACCATAGTGGGGAGCCATATGGCTGCTAATGGGCCATATACTTCCTCATGTCGTTGATGACAGCAATGGCATGCCGAAACAGAATTGAGACTCATCTGTGAAAAACACTCTCTTCCATTCCGTGAATGATGCCTCACTGAATATTGTGGAGACGGCATAACAGATGATGTTGCTGTAACCACAGATGCCAGATCTAGATATCTTGAGCACTTTCCTGCATCATGTAAATGTTGTCTAATGGTTTGCGTGGAGACCACGATACCAAATAGCGGTATGCAAATTATTCTGCAGCACAGTCGCTGTGGTGAAAGGGTCGCTAATGGTCCTCCTACAGAGCATACGATCTTCATGTCTTGTGGTGCAGTGTGCTTGTCCTGTACCTGTCCTTTGAGTCATTTGGTGCTCCATGATGTGTGATGCACGGTTGCACTGTGCTCACATTGCGCTCCATGAGTGCATCTGAGCTCTCACATATCGGCGATTCACTTTTTCTCAGAAGGCGTCAATTGCGCATAAGGGCCGCCGGCATCTCCAAGTCATGTTCCAAACATTTTCGCAGCATGCACTCCAACCTCACTGTCAGTCGTGCTATGAAACCAGTTCGTGGGAGCCCGGTATTTATCCACGGCTGGCTCGGCTGGGTGTCACGTGTCCATTTGCCGCAGAACTTTGATTATTTGCATATATCCGATGGCTGATTACCTCCTGCGATTTACGTATCGCTACTTCCATTCCTTCTTGGTGTTGAGAAAACTTCTTGGTGTTGAGTTCTTGGAAATTCCTTCGTATATTTTGTTGATACACTGACAGGTAAGCTTATGTTAAATCGATTTGTTTGATTTTGTTGCGGAAAGTTTTTTTTTTTTCGTTATCAATTTATATCTTTTACGTTACACTTTTCTAGGGTAGTTAGTTACCCACTTTTAACCCAAAACGTTGAGAAATAAACTTAGGACAAATATGAAAAATGCAGTTGAATATTTGCATTAAGATACACACATTACAGAAACTTCAAATATATATATGACAGAATTAAACTCTCCCTCCTCCCGAAAATCCAGTCGTCTTATGCGACATCTCACACTTTTCTATCTGCTTTGAAATTCAAAACCGTTGTCTTTGTATTATTTTATTTCAGCACCATAGTACATGTAGACATTAAAAATAGATTTCAAAAACAAATATGTAATTTTATTCCGTATAAAATTTTACTTCAATCTATCCTGTCCGATGGAATATTTTAGCAATTGGTAAACCCTATTTAGATCTTATTCTGAGTCCTCCCACCCCCCAAAAAAAACAAATTCTTCGAAACTCCCCACCAGGGGCTAAAATCTAGACACCCCCCTAAACAACATTCTCGGACTCCCTCCGAAACTATATACCTGATATACGCCACAATATAATATATGAAAAGTTTATTACACGTGTGCATAAATTTGTGTGAATGTACAAAGTGTAAATAAATGATATGTCGTCTTCTACCTAGTGCACTGGACATTTAGTTTTTTTATCGAGCCAACATCACATATGGTGCACATCGAAGAAAGGGTGAAAAAATCAGCGGATTCGTGGTTTCACCCAGAATCCCTGGTGAAGATTAATTAATTGCAATGAATAATTGAAGATAAAATCAAAGGAAGTTCTAGTATCCACCACCACTCTTCCCAACATTATACCAAGGACTCCACAAGTGAATATACCCCTTTGAACTCTTCATAGTAATATCTGAAGTATTTACCCATGTTACAGGAACGATTAAGTATATACCTTCGTGTCACGTGACACGAAGGTTGCCAGATCAATATAAATATGAAAAAGGCATATTTATATTGCCAGTTCAATATAAATATGAAAAACTGGTGAAAATACTCAAGGTAAGGTTGTGAGAAGTGTTGTGAGGTTATAACCATTCTCTTGATGACTTAAATTTCATATATTTTCAAAGGGAGTAATCAAAAAGCAGAGATTGAAATACGAAATCTAGGGGAGTTAAAAATATCTGGCAACGATTTTTTTTAGAAATTAGTGATCTGGCAACCTTCGTGTCACGTGACACGAAGGTAGCCAGATCACTAATTTCTAAAAAAATCGTTTCCAGATATTTTTTCTGAATTCTGTAATCAACCATGGTGTTGGGATACTTTTTTGAGCGACTGTACACGATGGCGTAAATTCATAGCTTTCAATGGGGAATGCTTTGAGAAGTGGGAAAACACCTGGAGCTCAGGCGATGAAGTTCACAGGTCTTTTAATTCTCAGTCCACAATTAAATGGTCCACCTTCGTAGATTTGCGAATTCTAATCCTTCAACAGTTGTATCGGGTGGTGCACTCAAAAGCAGCCCTTACAGGAACAGTTAATTGTTAAGTTGTAGTATTTGTCTACATATCTAGGAGAGCATTGGGTCACTTGTAAGCGTACTTCCATGAAGATCGCGTAATGAGCAAGGGTCTGTGGCCTGTATGATCGGGGGGGGGGGGGGGCTCAGTCGGTAGCGCGCGAGGCTCGTATACTGTAGTTCCCAGGTTCGAGTCCCAGCTGGGTCAGCGTTGAGATTTATCTCCACAAAATTCCCCGCCCTGCCCACGGTCAGTAGGGGACACCGATGGGCTTGGAAAGGCCACCGTCCGTCGGATGAGACGTTAAGCCGTGGCCCCGTGTGCGGGAGAGCCATTCCCTGTGCACGTTAAAGAACACGCTGGATGGCCTTGACGGGAAACTACCATCTGTCTCCCAAAAGCTGTTCAGTGGGTCCCCTCCTCCAACCTTCTCTGAGTCTTCGAGGTCCATGTGACCTGGCCATTTAGCCCATGGTTTGCAAAAAAGTGCCGCTCAGAGGTAAAACAACCCAACCCAAGCCTGTATGATCTTCGGGCCTGAAGCAAAAAGTGTTTATCATCACAACCTTCACACGCTGATTGAGATGGAAGCTAACATCCAAGCAGAAATTGAAGGCATTTAAGAGAAGGAACTCACGTCCGTGACAATGAACTGCAGGCACATACCCAGAATTTAGTTTCGGGAAAAGAATTTAGGTCCGCGAATAAATTTTGAGTAGGGTTTCCCAACTACTAGAATATTCCTCCGGAGAGAATAGGTTAAAATAATACATTATGTGGAATAAGAGTTTATAATTTTTTTCATTTAATCTACTTTTAGTGTCGAATATATAATATGGGACTGAAATAAAATTATACAGACATTTTTTTGGATTTAAAGCAGGTAGACAAGCTTGAGATTTCGTACAAAAAATGGGATTTCGTGAGGGGGACTGTTCCCTCCCGCTGGATATGTCCTTGATGAACTTCCTGAAACATACCCAGCATAGTTTGAATCTGATGAAAGAATATTTTCAGCATGTCTTATAGGTGAATGATACGGGCTACTTTTAAATGTACTACTCTATATAACTCTGTTAGATGAATCCTGGAATTTGATTCCTCCAATGAGTTAGTTAATAAGTAAGGACACATCAGGTGATGCTTCCACTCACCTACATACTCCATCTCTGCATCTGCAGGAGGTGGATAATCCTCCTCGTCTTCTTCAGTTCCTGTAATCCTCTGAAGTGTATGGAAGAATTTCGAGGGTATGGATTTGTTCTCTCTGATGCCAGTAAACCTCATTTCATCCCTTGAGTCTTCTTTCATACCTTGCCTCTGCCGTCCTATGTAATAATAACACAAGAGAAGGCTAATTATGATAAATTTAAACCTCAGTAGCAGTTGAATCTCTTTGGATTGCTATAAAATAACTGACACAAGGATACAACACATGTCCAGTACAAAATAATGAATGAGTTAACTCTAAAACCTATACACTACTCGCCAAAACATTTGCGATAATTATTGAAAATAACCGAGTGGTTAGCGTTTTGGCTGCTAATCAAAGGAACCCGAGTTCGAGCCCCAGGTAAAGTATGGATGTTTCGATTCATGTTATTTCTTTCTGCTGAAGGATTTTATTCGTCACAAATTTTCGCTAGGCTCCTGTCATACTTCTGTGGCAAGCAGCTGTTCCAGGGGTAATTTATTTATTTATTTTTATTTAAAATAACTTATATTAATTATTATATCAATATATCTAAAGCTAATTACATTGTATGGATGTTTTGCTTGTGCTGTAGCAAAATATGCTAATCTCAATATTCGGTGGCATGTTTCATTATCCATTAAGTCAGGGCTACTCAAATGGCGACCCATGGAATCTGTAACACAAGAAAGAAAACTCGTGGCCGCAAAAAATACGAGAAAAAAGAAATGGGATTGATTTTGTCAAAGGAATATGTTAAAAAGACAAACGAAGAGGCTAAAAGTTTGAAGCGTGTGATGAAACAATTGATTGGAGTATATTTTTGCTTTCACATCTGGCCTGCTAAATCATCTTAAATTCCTAAAATAAGCAAAAATACAATGCAATGATATTGAAACATATATTTTGAAAATTGCTAAAAATACAGCATAATACTATTCTGAATAGTGAATAGTAATTATATAGCATTTAGTAATAGTAGTTATTAAATCAACACAGACCGAAACGACATTAAGGACCTATCATTCAGAATGCCAGAGTCACGTGTGCCAGCGGAATGCGTCTGAAAGAGTGATCGTCAATGAATCGTTGAACTTCTTTGAAACTTGGTGGTTAACTAATCGGATCGCTGCTCATATTGCGCATGATATGAGGACAGTTGATTGAAGTTGGCAACAGCAGTTGCAAGATAACACCTACAACGGTTAAACAGAGTTTGCAGTAACTAGACAACGATCTTGGTAAGGAGGCAGGCTTTATCGCACTCAGCGACGGGGCTGTTCAATATCCATCATTCTCTTGTAACATATAGATAAAACTTGTAATTATGTGAATAATACAGTAGTTATATTTAACTCATACGGGTTATTAAATCAAATAGAATAAAATACAGTAATATATATGCCATATATCGCCTTTCTATCATAATGCAAAATAAGCTTTTAGTAAATAATTTAAACTCATTTTTTCCACAAAATTACTATTTCTCTATTGTAAAATTTCAGTGCATTAAATATAAATTTTTCTTCAATATTCTAAAATGTAACCGCAAAAGTTTTTAAATACATGGGCTAACTCTCATAGTAATCCAATCTCAATTTTTATGCAAAATATAATCTGCGTAGCTATAGAGAGGATGGGGGGGGGGAGCTTCCCACCAAAGTGAATTTGGAGTTGGAAAAATTCGAAGCAACTTGGTAAACTTCAGGTGAGTTGTGAAAAATTAGAATTTTTTTTTTGCAAAATTTTGGAGCAAAGTTTTGTAAAAAGTGGGAGTTTTGAAAGTTGAAAAAATCTACACAGTTGGCAAAATTGAGGCAACTTAACAAAATGTAAGGGAGTTGGCAAAATTTGAAGCTAGTTGGTAAAATACAAGTGAGTTGTGAAAATTGGGACTGTTTTTGTAAAAGGAAGGAGAGTTGGAATTATTGAAGCAACTTGGCAAAATCTTGGGGAGTTGAAAAAATTCGAAGCGACTTGGTAAAATTCAGGGAGATGTGAAAATTGGTATTTGTTTTGTTTTAAAATTAGGGCAAGTTGGCAAGATCGATACAACTTGGCAAATTCTAGGGGAGTTGGTAAAATAGGAATCCGCTTGGTAAAATACAAGTGAGTTGTGAAAAATTGAGATTATTTTTGTAAAATTAATGAGTTGGAAAAATCGAGGCAACTTGGCAAAATTCGAATCGACTGGGTAAAATTCAGGTGAGATGAGAAAAAAATGGTATTTTTTGTTGTAAAATTATGGCGAGTTGGCGAAATCGAGACAACGTGACAAAATTTTTGGTAGTTGGCAAAATAGAGACAACTTGGTAAATCTTGGGGAGTTGGCAAATTTCGAAATTACTTGGTAAAATTCAGATAAGATTTAAAAATTGGGAGTTTTTTTGTAAAACAATGACGATTTGGCAAAATTGAGATGACTTGCGAAATCTAGGGGAGTTAAGAATATCGAGGCAACTTGGCAAAATTTTGGGGATCCCACACAAAACTAAATCTTGGGTACGTCCCTGACAGAGACATAATTAAATTTATGTAAAATATTTATTTTCTCAGGTGGCAAAATTTTATTCCCGAGTTGGAAAATTTCCGTTATCTCCCCCACCTCCCCCACCAATCAAAGTCCTTTCGCTACTTCCCTGATTAAACTACGTACCTTTGATCGGCATTTCTTCTTCCGTATCGGTGATTATCTGCAGCACTCGAAAAGCTTTCGATTGGGTCACGTTCTTCGGCTCGTAGTCGTCCTCAAAACGGAAAGTGTAGTTTCGTGGCAATGTCATGGATTGACTGAGTTGGGGAAGGCTGAAACTAAGATCAATGGCTTTATTCTTAGAGGTTAATTATCTAGATTATTTATGACTATTATAATATAAATATGAAAAATTGGTGAAAATACTCAAAGTAAGGGTGTGGGAAGTGTTGTGCGGTTATAACCACTCTCTTGATGACTTAATTTCATGTATTTTCAAAGGGAGTCATCGAAAAGCAGAGACTGAAATACGTTACCCTTCAAAACCCACATTGTAATTTTCTGGGTACACCACTGCACTGTACCGCGAGTTAATAAACTATAGAATAAGTGACTTAAGGCTTTAGGGATAGCCTTTAGTTACGAAGAAGACAGAAAAGTAAGGTTGGGTTGTTTTACTCTGATCGGCACATTTTTGCGCACAATGGACTAAATGGCCAGGTTGCAAGAACCTAAGGACTCAGAGAAGATTGGGGGAGGGGAACCTATTAGACAGTTGTTAGGAGACAGATTAAATTCTCCCGTCATAGCCATCCTGCTTCTTCTTTAAGATTCATAAGTATTTATATTTGTAGTTCTGAGTAAGGCTCTCTCCAGAAGGGGCTACAGCTTACGCTTAGTACGAGTCATACCCACGCCAAAGGTTTGACGAGAAACTCTTCGATAAGTTCATTCACATCAAAGGCAGGTCGCTCGATAACTACGTCAGGGACAGCAGCGCGCCCAGAAATCTCAGACGCCTTTCGAGGGATCACTCCTGACCCACGACAGCTAGGAACTCCATCTGACACACCAAGACGGTTAGAACTAAGTGGGACCACCCTATCAAATTCGGGACCAATCGCTCAAGCAGCTGCGAAACCATGGGGAAATTACCAATTTCTGCCACCGATGATGTCATACGTGTCCGACCGCCGGGAATTACAGGTATTACACACTGCTGGACATAGAAAATGCCACACCATGAAGGAATGCACGAAATGAGACGAAACTTGTCACACATGTAGACAAGTAAGGGGGAAAGAAGTGGTTTAATTTCTGAGGGATTACATGAATGAGATGGGCAAGAAGACAGTATAATGTGGCTGAATCAGTAGGTTGTTTGACTACCATGCTGGGCTATATACATTTCGGCTACATGGCATGGTATCAAGTGGAAAATGTGGAAAACTGGATGGTGGGCTAAGGTATCGTGGACCACGAGTTGTTGACCTATGTCCATAATTCATCTACATTGCGAGGCTGTCGTGTGAAGTCATCTGCCAATGATGTCCCACACATTCTCTATTGGGGAGAAGTCTGGGGATCGCACTGGCAAATGCAGCACCTGGACACCTTCTAGGCATTGTCTGCTGATGTTGGTAGTGTGCAAGCAGGCATTATCATGCTGAAACTGGGTGTCAGGTATACCACGGATATACGGCAACATAATGGGCGGCAGCACCTCATCGACGTATCATCGTGCTGTCATTGTAGTCACTATGCGTATGAGCGCTGAACGGCTGTTGAAACTCATGTTGAGCGTCCCAAACCATAACACCAGGCTGAGGAGCCATACATCGAAACGCCAAAACATTATGACCAACTTCCTAATATGTTGTTGGTCCTCTGTGTGCCGCCAAAACAGCTCTTACCTGGCGAGGCATGGACGCTACAAGATTTCTAAAGGTGTCCTGTAGTATCTGGTAACAACACGTTATCAGCACATCCTTTAACTCTTGTAAGTTATGTGGTTGAACCACTGCAGATTGGATATGCTGTTCCAACACCAACCACAGACGCTCGATTCGATTGATATCTGGGGAATTTGGAGGCTAGGACAATACCTAGAAGTCTTCCTAATGTTCTTCGAACCATTCTCGAACAATCCGGGCAGTGTGGCATGGCGCATTATCCTGCTGAAAGAAGGCACTACTAGAGGGAAATACTGTTGCCATGGAAGGATGTACCTGATCTGCAATGATGTTTAGGTAAGTGGTAGACGTCATAGTTTCCTACACATAAATTATTGTACCCAGGGTTTCCCAGCAGAACATTGCCCAAAGCAATACACTTCCTCCACTGGCTTGTTTTCGTCCCCACAGTGCATCCTGGTGCCAACATTTACCCAGGTAAACGATGCACACATACCCGTCCGTCCATATGGTGCAACAGGAAAGGAGATTCATTGGACCAGAGGACCTTCCAATCATTCACGATCCAGTTTTGATGCTCGCATGCCCATTGTAGGCGCTTTCGACGGTGAACCGAGGTTAGCATCGGTACTCGGAGAAGCCACAGGCTTTTCCAAGTGTATATGCTAACTAACAACTATATGTGTGCTGTGTGTATAACTAACGAGTGTATATGCTAACCTGTACTGTGTGTTGCAGCACATTACTCCCGTCACCAGCATTCAAATTACGAGCGAGTTGCGCCACAGTATCTCCTCTGTTCACTCGTACAGTTGCTTAAAAGAGTATCCGAACACGTGACACGAAGGTTGCTAGATCACTAATTTCTAAAAAAATCGTTGCCAGATATTTTTTCTGAATTCTGTAATCAAGCATAGAGTTCGGATACTTTTTTGAGCGACTGTACCATACGGGATACTTTTCGCTCACCTTTAGGTTGGGTTGTTTTACCTCTGAGCGGCACTTTTTTGCACACCATGGGCTAAATGGCCAGGTCACATTGACCCCGAAGGCTCAGAGAAGGTTGGGGGAGGCGACCCACTGGAAGAGCTGTTGGGAGACAGATGGCAGCCTCCCGTCAAGGCCATCCAACGTGTTCTTTAACGTGCACAGGGTATGGCTCTCCCGTACACGGGGCCACGGCTAAACGTCCCATCCGACGGACGGCGGCCTTTCCAAGCCCATCGGTGTCCCCTACTGACCGTGGGCAGGGCGGGGAATTTTGCGGAGATAAATCTCAATGCTCACCCAGCTGGGACTCGAACCTGGGAACTACAGATTACGAGCCTGGCGCGCTACCGACTGAGCCATCCCCGCCCCTCGCTCACCTTTAGCATCGATGAGTCGTGGTCGGCCCATACCTTACCAGCTGTTTGTGGTTTTTGCCTCCTTGGACCACTTTTGAAGGTACTAATCACGGCTGACCGTGAATACCCCACAAGCTTTGCCGTTTCGGAAATGTTCTATCCTAGACGTCTGGTCATTACAATTTGACCTTTGTGAAACTCACTTAAATCCATTACTTTTTCACATCTGAAGAACAAGAATAATGCTGATTAATAGAACTCAGTATCTGGTGTTATTTTTGCCGTTTCATAACCTTCACATGCGCCGCCATTTACCTGCAGTTACTTCGATTTGTATAAAGACACGTCATAATGTTTTGCCTCTTTGGTGTATGATGCTCACAGGATGGCAGCAAGATCAGCTCAGTGAAATAAACGTCTCCAGAGTCTCAATCGGCTATCATCGGCTCTGAGACAGAAGTGAGACTCGTCCCTGAATATGACATGATTCCATTCCGTCCAGCTACACATGTCTGATATGGCACCACTGCAACGTTATAGGATGAAATGCTGCGGGTGAGTGGCAGCCAATCTTCGATTCACAGTCTGTGTCGACAGGGGGATGTCCGTCAGTGCCGTCTTAACAGTACTGTAGGCCTCTGGGCAAAGCAATGCGCTGGGGCCTCTACCCACCCACCTACGGGAATAAAAATGTAAATGGTCAATAAAATTAAGCCTATAGATTTATTGGTACTTTTAACAAACTCAATGTTTAAACATAAAAAATGTTGTAAACCGAGGATTAATCAACACAAACTTTTGTGAAATTTAGAGTCTTGGGGCCCCCAGTGTCTCATGCCTTAAAACGGCCCCGATGTCCGTAGCTGCCTATACACCACGTGAAATGTCGTCCACTCTGGTTGTGGGTCTGTCCGTCGAATTCGGCGATCGAGACATTCGAACTTCCACCTTCGTGCACTAGTCCCACTATTGCGATGAACGTTACCTTCAACCAATGTCGCAAAATTTGGCCAACAGTTCCTGCGTTCCGATGCGTTTCCGCCGCGATGCGACACAGGGACCAACCAGCCATACATAGCCCTATGATGAAGCCTCTGGTAAAGGTGTCCGTGTAATGGTAGGATTCCCGATGATGTTGCCCAGGCATTCTCACTCCTTACACGTGCTTTCGCCACTTAGAACACTCCGATGCAGTGGTCCACAGACCTATGTGAGGACGACCAAACTTAGTTACGCCGAGCTGTTTTTTCCTGTTATCTCCCTTCTGCACTTGTTTCCATAACTCGAATGTCGACACGCACCCACCTATTTGCATGGCGCTCCGACAAATACTTCCTGGTGTGGCATTTTCTATGTCGAGCAGTGTATAATATGATTATGATTTTTGTTGCCTTAACGTCGTTTCAGTTAATTGCGATACTGGTTTAATACAATGGCGTAACAAGTTTATTCTGCCCGTGGGAATTAACTAAAAATGCATTTTAAAATGCTTAGCCCTGTAGAAATGTTTGTTCACTCGACACCACTGGGTAACATAATCATTGTTTTTAAGAATAATAGTGAATCGTTACGAGAGAGATGATAAAGCCTGAAGTGATGCGCCTAGCATTACACCTGGAGATATCCATTACTCTGCTTTTCCATTTTTCTATATGGGGGGGGGGGCGATGATCGATTACGTTAAATGTTATATAATACTTTACGCATAAAGTTATATAATAAGGTACAGTCGCTCAAAAAAGTATCCGAACTCTATGGTTGATTACAGAATTCAGAAAAAAATATCTGTCAGCGATTTTTTTTTAAAAATGAGTGATCTGGCAACCTTCGTGACACGAAGGTTGCCAGATCACTAATTTCAAAAAAATCGTTGACAGATATTTATTTTCGAATTCTGTAATCAACCATAGTGTTTGGATATTTTTTGAGCGATTGTAAATGTTTCTCAAGTGGGAGACTCTGGCGTTACATAGTTTAAAGATCTGAAAGTCTGACTTTTGTTTATTATTGACCTTGTTGGCAAATTATATTAAATTATTTAATTAGAGCTGGTGATAAGGCTGCTAAAATGGTAAGTTGATAAGAAAAAGAGAAATGACTAAAATAATGAAAACTGGTCAGATGGTTGGTTCTTCAGTTCGTTTGGATTGTAATGTTTTGGAGCAAATTTGTAAGTCTCATTAGCTTCGAAATATTGTGCCTAAAGACAATGTGTGATTATTATTTATTTATACCCCTAAATAATCATGGTGATGTTAGGACTAGACCACACCAAGTTCATTTAAAACAATACAAAAATATAACGAAAAGCAAAGCTGAGGTTCCGACATCCTCACAGACCTACTATGGCGTATAAACTGATGGGCTCCTGTCATACCTCTGTGGCAAGCAGCTGCTTGAGGGGGTATTTATTATTTTATTTTTTTACAAATATAAATATATCAAATATATAAATTATAATTATTCACTGAAGTGTCATAGTTGCAAAATTCAATAGATTTTATATTTTAATAGCTTAATTTTTTAATAGTAAAATGGATGATAGTCTAAAATAGAGATCCAAGATAAGATATAAAAGTCAAGAGCTGAGATTTATAATATATTAAATATGTAAGTAGTGATTTGATGATGCACTAACACAGTTAGGCTATGAATGAACAAATTTCCGTTACAAAACAGTTTTCTTGAAGTACAAGGATTGAAATTAATAAACTTAACCGTAGAAACCGAATTTTGATAGCTCCAGCTTTCTCACTAGTACAGTGAAATAATGTTTGATTATGCAAATAATGATGGCGTTAGCCCAGTTGTTGGTTGTTTTTTATTACCACCACTAAGCAGCACTTTTTTGCAAACAATGGGCAAAATGACCATGTAATAAGGACTCCCAAGGCTCAGGGAAGGTTGAGAGATGAGGACCAACTGGACACCTGATAATAAAAAAAATAAAAATTGAATAGTTTAATAAATGAATGAATCATAGCCTCCTACAAGGCCATCTAGCGAAACGTGCACAGGGTATGGCTTTCGGAGCACGGTTTAACGTCCCATCCAACGTACGGCAACCTTTTCAAGCACATCGGTGTCCCCTTTATGACTGAGGGTTAAAACGAAACAGTCTTTAAGCAATAATGATCGTCTCTATGGCTCATTACATGACCACATTGACTTCATCTAAAATACAGATTGTTGAATACATTTATTAACAATATTCATAAACGCTTGAAAAAAAAACGTTTACGAGAATTGAATGACTGAATGAAGTGGATGGACATGGTAAAATGAAACTTTATGAAAAATTGGGTTGCAGCGACGAAATGTTGCCTGCATGTATCGGTGTTTATATGCAGGTAAGTCTGCACTGCTCTAATATAAGAAGTCACTATACTTCACTTCAGGTAGTTTCACGCTGATAGCTCACAAATATGGAGGATCACACACTATTCACAGATATATATATCACAGATAGGAAAAAAACTCCCTCACCTTTTCTCAGATGTTTTCAGCTCTGCTTGTACTTCTAATGCTTCAATAGCATTTTCCATGGAGTACATGTTGAGAGGAGAGTTGTAAGTAGGCGTGACAAGCACTTGCTTCTGAGGCGCAAAATCTTCTGCGTCATCAAAGGAATGCATCTGGGGAGAGGCGACTCTACCTTTCTGTTGAGCGTGCTCCATAGAGTGCTTCTTCCTCCTATCCATCCTCTTCTGAAGCTTCGCGGACAGAACCTCAGACAAGTCCACCCTTCCAGGAGTGTAGGTGAAAGGCTTCTTCTCCCGCTTCAAGCTGTTGATTAGAGCAGCAGGCATATTCACGTATTGGTTGTTGGTGGCATCTGATGATGTAACACCGTCGTGCTGTTGATGAAAAGAAAGTATTTCAAGACTAGAAGGAAAATCTTTGAAACAGGTAACCATGATCAGTGTCTTTCAGAGGGGAGGGTCATGAGAGTCATTTGGCCGGGGCCTCAAGTTCAAAGAGGCCCTGAAATTTAGACACGTGCTAATTTTCTGATAGTAGATAAAACATTTGGGTTGTTTTACCTCTGACCTGCACTTTTTTGGCACACTATGGGCTAAATGGCCAGGTCACATGGACCCCGAAGGCTCAGAGAAGGTTGAGGGAGTGGACCCACTGGAACAGCTATTGGGAGACAGATGGTAGCCTCTCCATCAAGGCTATCCAGCGTGTTCTTTATTGTGCACACGGTATGGCTCTCCCGTACACGGGGCCAAGGCTTAACGTCTCATCCGACGGACAGTGGTCTTTCCAGGCCCATCGGTGTCCCCTATTGACCGTGAGCAGGGCGGGGAATTTTGCGGAGAAAAATCTTAACGCTGACCTAGCTGGGACTCGAACCTTGGAACTACAGATTACGAGCCTTACTGAGCCACCCCCGCCCCCATTAGAATGACAGGTGCCTATTATTTTAACGAAAGCTTATACACTGCTTGTCATTGAAATCTCCCGAGGTAGAAAAATCTGTCTCCTTTCTCGAATGGATCCTTTAGAAAGATCTGTCTCTTAATGTCTCTCCAGTGCATTACTTAGAAAGATTGTCCCCTAACATCTCTCCAGCGAATCCACTAGAAATCTCTGTCTCTTATCTCTTAGAATGATTTGTCTCGTAATATCGATCTAGTAGATCCACTAGAAATATCTTTCTTCTAAAGTATGTGTCCAGTAGATCCCCTACAAAGATCTGTTTCCTAGGGGATCTACTGGACACAGACTTTAGAAGTCTCTCCAATGTATCCCCTAGACATATCTATCTACTAACGTGTCTCCAGTATCTCCCTTAGAAAGATCTGTCTCCTAACATCTCTCCAGTGGATCTCCTAGAAAGAGCTGACTCCAAACATCTTTCCAGTAGATCCTCTAGCACGAACCCTCTTCTAACATCTGTCTCCATTAGAAAGATTTGTTTTCTAACGGTTCTTTCCCCTGGATATCCCCTAAAAAATTAGTTAATGTCTCTCTCCAGCGGATCCCCTAGAAAGTTAAGTCTGTTAACGTCTGTCCAGTGTATCCCCTAAAACGATCTCTCTCCTAACGTATCTCTCCGGTAAATCCCTTCGAAAGATCTGTCTTTTAACATCTTTCCGGTGGATCCTCTAGACTAGGGGTTCTCAACGTGGGGTACGCGGTAAATTTTTTTGGGGTACGCCGTGAGAGCTCAAAAGTCGCTAGATCTAGTAACAATGCAAAAATAACCATTGTTATAATATAACTATAGTTTTATCTATCTGTAAAAGGGATACGCCAGTTACATACCCATTTCCAGGGGGTACGTGAAGCATAAAATTTTGAGAACCACTACTCTAGAAAGATCTGCCTGTTAACGCCTTTCCATTGGTTCTTCTACCCTTACTCCTCTCTGGGGCCCTTTGGTCCTTGTGATCTGTCCATTTTTGTTAACTTTACATTGTTTGCAAAACGAAAATGCAGCACAAAATTTTATATAGAGGCAGAAAAATAAGCCTAACGTAGAGACTGGAAAAATGTATTTTATGCTTGACAGAGAGTTGTGGAACATTGAAGAATAAATTTCCGTCCGCAGGAAGTGTTCATATGAGAAATGCTGGAATCTAAACGGAAGAGTCGTCGATACATTATAAATGTATAAAAAAAGGCAACTGATTATCCTCTTTCTAGCGAAAGCAATTGTAAAGGGCGAAATGCATATTCTACATAGTATGTAGATTCTGCTTCTTTTCGTTTGATCGTTGTATAACAAGAAGACTCCATCGGCATTGGGACTTTGGGTTTTGTTGTTTTACCTCTGAGCGGCACTTTTTTTGCACACCATGGGCTAAATGGCCAGGTCACATGGACCCCGAAGGCTCAGAGAAGGTTGGAGGAGGGGACCCACTGGAACAGCTGTTGGGAGACAGATGGTAGCCTCCCGTCAAGGCCATCCAGCGTGTTCTTTAACGTGCACAGGGTATGGCTCTCCCGCACACGGGGCCACGGCTTAACGTCCCATCCGACGGACGGCGGCCTTTCCAAGCCCATCGGTGTCCCCTACTGACCGTGGGCAGGGCGGGGAATTTTGCGGAGATAAATCTCAACGCTGACCCAGCTGGTACTCGAACTTGGGAACTACAGATTACGAGCCTGGCGCGCTACCGACTGAGCCACCCCCGCCCCCATCGGCATTGGGACTGTAGTACACAGGTGCTAGGATATGTGAACAAGAAAGTTTTTCCTCAACGTATCGTAAAAGATATTCTGGAAGACACAAAGCTGGGTTGGATTGTTTTACCTCTGAGAGGTACGTTTTCAGCATAGTGGGCTTGATTGGCAGGTTACAAGGACCCAAAGCGTTCAAAGCTAGGATGAAAGAGCTAATCGATTGGACGTTCCTTACTTTCATTTCTCCAAATGTTTTAACAGCTTCTAATGATCCAATGATCAATGGAGGACATTGTTAGGAGACAGATGCAAGCCTTCCGTCAAAGCCATGAAACGTGCACAGAGTATGACACTCATGAACACATGATCACGGATTAACGTTCCGTCTGACAGAACAGAATTTTCTTTCGAAGATCATCGGTGTCCCTTTTTCACCGTGGGCACGGGGGGGGGGGGGGGGTGGTTAGTGAAGATAAAACTCCACGCTAGAATAATTGGGATTCGAATTTGGAAACTGCAGATTACGAGCCTGGCACGCTACCGGTTGAGCTGATCGCCGCCCCAAAAGAGAGAAAGTAAGCCACGATTAGAGAAAGTTGGGTTTAAACAGTGTATTTAAAACACAAGCCAAGGGCAATGCCAAGCTGAAAACACTGGTTCTCGTCCGGTCACCGAAGTTAAGCAGCTTTGGGCACGGTCAGTACTTGGGAGTTGGCTAAAAACTGCTGAGGACCCGCCATCCTCACAGATTCCTTCTATATGGCGTATTAGGCATAGTGTGTCTAATACGCCTCTGTGGCAAGCAGCTGCTTGAGGAGATATTTATTTGAAACACGATTCAAATTTAACTATTGAAAGTTTTAAGAAATTAGAGATGGGCATTTGGATTATACACTGTTCATAATTTAAGAATATTGAACAAAATTGAAAACATCTCAGTAAATCCTTTTTGGAGACTATTTGGCGTGAAATAACTCATATTTATCGACTATTAAATTTGCATTTCGCCATAGGCGTATCGTTGGCCGCTGGTGCAACGTTTACTTTTGTCCCCGTCCCCAGAGTTGCTTTTTGAAAATTAATTCGGAAAACGTGCATTGGTGATTTAATCCTTGCTTGATTTGTAAAGATTTTAATTTGCAACGAATAATCGGACGATTTTCCTAGAATTTATCCTTTTTGGCCTAATTAGTTATAGATAACCCACTTCTGCGTGGAAAATGTATTCGCCCCGTAAGTTAAATAGGTACTGATAATTTTGTTACTCTGAAAGACTTACTGATAATATAGAATAATATTTCAGGTACATGGTAATCATTTCTAAACAAATTCAATTTTCATTAATTTGTTGAACAAAGATTGCTGTGAATTTCTAAACAAATTCAATTTTCATTAATTTGTTGAACAAAGATTGCTGTGAATTTCTAAACAAATTCAATTTTCATTAATTTGTTGAACAAAGATTGCTGTGAATTTCTAAACAAATTCAATTTTCATTAATTTGTTGAACAAAGATTGCTGTGAATTTCTAAACAAATTCAATTTTCATTAATTTGTTGAACAAAGATTGCTGTGAATTTCTAAACAAATTCAATTTTCATTAATTTGTTGAACAAAGATTGCTGTGAATGAACATCTGCTCGTCTCCTGATAAAAAAATATTCAGAATAGCATATTCACGAATCACAGCAATATATAGGAAATCAGAATAGTATATTCACGACAAATGAAAAAAAAACAACAAAACATTGCACTAATCTAATTGTTCTACCCCTTAAAAAAGTATTACACAGATATATATATATTTGGCACCGAAATGTTTTAACAAATTGCCGGGAATAACGAAAAATGAAATTAAGAAACGCATTTTTAAATGCATTTTTAAACTTTCATTTCAAACTTTTGCATAATTTTTTTATTTGAAAATTTTGCATAAATTTTGCATAATTCTCACAAATTAATATAATTTCAATTAGCTCTTTATATTCTGACTTTCCTTACTTTAATTTCTCCAAATGTTTTAACAACTTCTAAAAATTTGCTTTTCGTGATCATTCATCTCCTCCAGACAAAAAAGCAAGTCTTGATAACCTTCTGTCATTTTACTTCTGAGACAATTTTTTTATCAATTTTTGTTTGAATATGAGAGTTCAGATGTTGCTACAGTTACCATCAGCGTTAAGAAAAAACAAGAGAACCTTTGGAAAAGCTGAAATAACAGAATCATTTTAAATAATCAATAGAATTCACACTTCCCACATAGTATAATAAAATAAAAATAAAAATAAATACCCCCTCAAGCAGCTGCTTGACACAGAGGTCTGACAGGAGCCTGTCAGTTTAATACGCCATAGAAGAAGGTCTGTGAGGATGGCGGGACCTCAGCAGAAAAACAGCACACACATCCATGCCTTACGGAGGGCTCGAACCCAGGTCCCGTAGATCAGTAGCCAAGCGTGCTAACCACTCGGCCACGGGACGGTACATAGTATAAATATTTCCTATTGCCAGTTTCAAGTTTGTCCTAAATCATACAAGCCGAGCACCAAATGAAGATGTTAAGTCGAATATCCTTGATGGGAAGCTCTGTGCTTCGTTTACTCACCATCATTACTGCTTGTAAAGTTTTTGGATGTAGGGCGACCTGTCAGCAATCTCTTTTAAGCTCTTAAAACGCATATTTAATTTCAAAATAGCTCCGCCGAAACTAACATAAAATACCTCTATTTTGAAGCATATTATTCATTCTTAAGACTCTGGTACTCACATAGCAGGGGCGGGGGTGGCTTAGTCGGTAGCGCGCCAGGCTCGTAATCTGTAGTTCCCAGGTTCGAGTCCCAGCTGGGTCAGCGTTGAGATTTATCTCCGCAAAATTCCCCGCCCTGCCCACGGTCAGTAGGGGACACCGATGGGCTTGGAAAGACCGCCGTCCGTCGGATGGGACGTTAAGCCGTGGCCCCGTGTGTGGGAGAGCCATACCCTGTGCACGTTAAAGAACATGCTGGATGGCCTTGACGGGAGATTATCATCTGTCTCCCAACAGCTGTTCCGGTGGGTCCCCTCCCCCAACCTTCTCTGAGCCTTCGGGGTTCATGTGACCTGGCTATTTAGCCCATGGTGTGCAAAAAAGTGCCGCTCAGAGGTAAAATAACCCAACAACAACTCACATAGCTCACCACCAATACGTTTGATTTTGGGCACGCGAGAAGTCTGGAATCTTAATTTTATGCCCCACATTAATCCCATCTTTTGTTCACTTTCGTTCAATTTATTAAAATTGTTCCTCGATTCCTACAAGCCTTATAATGTAGTGTGCAGCAATTGGCAGGATTTTAAAAAGTCAACAACTACTTAGGTTACAGAATTTAGAGACAGCAACATCTATTGATTGCAAATTTTGTGATATGTCTAGGAGAAAACTGCGGGAAATTATCTGTTTCAGTCTTTTTCTTAAATCCTCTTTTCTGGACAACCTCTGTGTTGCTTAATCGATCTTTTTGCAATTTCTTTTGTGCAGTGGAAATGTAAAATTATTCCCTTTCCTTTTGCGAATGTTTTCTCTGTTTCTGAAAACTAACGTGTAAAAAGATATTCTTAGAAAGTTCTTAGAAATTTAAAGACAAAATAAAAAATGTGATGTAGCTGTACCACTGAAGGAGACTCCTCTGCATTTTTCAGTGTGAAAGACTCTGCGATAAAAGCAGTTTCAGGATCGGGCCCTCTCATTTCGGATTAAGAACGATTTACAATTTTGTTAAAATGCAAAGGAGGAACCATTTCGATGACGGTCAGAGGTGGGGAGACATCGGGTGAATGCAGCGTTGAGATTTATCTCCGCAAAATTCCCCGCCCTGCCCACGGTCAGTAGGGGACACCGATGGGCTTGGAAAGGCCGCCGTCCGTCGGATGGGACGTTAAGCCGTGACCCCGTGTGCGGGAGAGCCATATCTTATACACGTTAAAGAACACGCTGGATGGCCTTGACGGGAGGCTACCATCTGTCTCCCAACAGCTGTTCCAGTGGGTCCCCTCCCCCAACCTTCTCGGAGCCTTCGGGGTCCATGTGACCTGGTCATTTAGCCCATGGTGTGCAAAAAAGTGCCGCTCAGAGGTAAAACAACCCAAACCCAACCCATCGGGTGAATGGAAGCAAGACAGTTATATAGAGAGGTTGCCAGATTAATGAATGTGTCGGAAAGCGTAATTTCTAGACTACGGAGGTGTTTTTAAGACACTGGAACATGCTCTATAAGAACGAGCCAGGGAAAGCCCAGAGCAACAACAGTTCAAGAGGATCGTTTCCTGTTCCTAACTGCAAGACGCAATTGAATGATGTCACAGCGCAAACTTGCACCGCAGTTGTCAGCTGTCACAGGAAGGGCAGTATCCAGAATAACTGTGTTCGCACGACTTCATGAAAGTGATTCACAATATTAGCGGACCTGTAATGTGCATACTACTAACTTCAGCTCATCGGAATATACGACTGGAATGGAGCAGACAGCACTCAATTGGACCAATGGAGGCAGATTCTCTTTTTTGGCAGAATATGATATAGTGTAGGTAATGATTCTTAGCGACAACACATCTGGAGAGAGCATGGGACACGTTATTACCCCCCGAAATATCGTGGAAAGGGACCGTTTTGATGGGAGTGGTTTGTTGGTATTGGGAAGTATCCCTATCAATGGCACTGATCTTCATGTCTTCTCTAGATTTCGTCTGTATTTTAGGGAAGTTAGAGGGGAGATCTTTGGGCAGTTAGGATCTCGTGTCTATCTTTAGGATCTAATTAGTATTGTACTATAACTATACTAAAGCTACTTTTCCTAGAGCTTTATGTGAGACTTTTTAGAGGTGTTATTGGGTCAGAATTCATTTTCATGGATGATAACGTTCACATAGAGATCAGATAGTGGAAGAATATCTTGAAATAAGATATCCAGCGAATGGATTGGACAGCGAGATTCCCAGACCTAAATCCCTTGAACATGCATGGGATGCTTTGGGAATTCTAGTTGCAAATCGTCAACCTTCTCCCTTCTCCAAGAACCTCATGAATTTAGAAATAGGAATGGGGGGACATGTTGCCTTCTGCATTGTTGGTTAACCTTATTAGAAACGAGATCTCGTTTTACAAACTGCAATGCTGTTAGAGGTACAATTGGACAAGTATTCCGATCTGTTCTTAATTTCAAATGTAAATATTAATATATGTGATATGAAATTATAATCTGAAAGTTGATTTAAATTCAAAAAAATTTTTGATATATTTGCATTTTTGTTCACCTTTCTTAAATTATGAACAGCAGCGTAATAGCTTTCGGTTAAATGATTCTTATCCGTATATTTCGGTTAAATGTTTCTTCTCGTATAGCCATAGAGCCAAACTATTTTATAGTTTGGATCTATGGCTGTAAGGAGTACTGATCTGAAAGACTTTTATTGAAGAGGTTCACCGTAAATTTTGGGCACTGTAGCTAATTTTTTATATGCAGTAAACTCCTGTTATCCGGCATTTATGGGGAATGGGGGGGTTTCCGGTTAAAGGAATCTGCCGGTTGCATGAGAAATATTTTTATAGAAACCAAATGCAGTAGTGGCAATCTTGTACTCAAACCTTAGTTGGGAAAAAATGCAGTTCAAACAATGAAAATGAAAATGAAGTATAATGCCCTTAATGCAAATGTAAATATCTAAAATATAATTGTTTTTAATACGTATTTTCACACCAATGAATAAACCGTGCACAAACACAAACTTCGGGAACTTCTTCACTGCAAGTGGCCTTCGTATGGCGCTTATTATCGGTAGTACAGCATTTCTCTAATAACGAAGTGAAAAAGTGAAGTGTGAAAGACAATTTTTTTTTTAAATTAATACGGATATAATAATTTAAGAAAGGGGACAATACAAAAAACACTCAGAGATACAAAAATGAAACTAAGCTAAACTTTAATTTCAGGAAAAAAAAATTGCCTATGCACACACATATATACTGTATATGGGCAGTATAATTTACTATCTAGGTTCTAGAGAACCTCTGATGGCCTTTCATCAGGATCACACACTGAATTAGCATTTGATTATTGAGCAGCAGCTGATGGCGGGGGTTGAAAAGACGTAGAATTCTTGAAAGACGACCCAAAGGTCAGTGGCATCCGGGAGAACCATCACGTGATTTGAAATTATATATAGTTTTTGCCGTACTTTTTATAAATTGCCGTACCAAGTGTAAATGAATTTTAGCTGGTTGCATGAGAATTCCGGATATTTGGGGGATATCTGGATATCTGGGAGTTTACTGTTCCTTTTCTAAATAAACCATTCGGTTCTTGCCCTGTCGATCTTAACATTAAAATTACATCGGCTGATAAAGCAGCAAATATTTTGGTATTGATAAAGCACGATATGATGTTAGATTCGACAAATTACAATCGACCAAATGCTAACTAATACGAAAGTGTTTCGCGTTGGGTTCGGTTGTTTTATCTTTAAGTGACACTTATTTGCGCACAATGGACTAAATGGTCAAGTCACAAGGATTTCAAGGGCTCAGAGAAGGTTTGGGGGCGGGGGAACCCACTGAACAGCTGTTAAGAAACAGATAGTAACTTCACGTCAAGAACATCCAAAGTATTATTTAACGCGCAAAGGGGGGCGGGGGTGGCTCAGTCGTAGCGCGCCAGGCTCGTAATCTGTAGTTCCCAGGTTCGAGTCCCAGCTGGGTCAGCGTTGAGATTTATCTCCGCAAAATTCCCCGCCCTGCCCACGGTCTGTAGGGGACACCGATGGGCTTGGAAAGGCCGCCGTCCGTCGGATGGAACGTTAAGCCGTGGCCCCGTGTACGGGAGAGCCATACCCTGTGCACGTTAAAGAACACGTTGGATGGCCTTGACGGGAGGCTACCATCTGTCTCCCAACAGCTATTCCAGTGGGT